>OW971952.1:10005000-12405000 GCA_943193695.1 Acrobasis suavella
TAAATATCGCGAACATGTGGGTTTTGAATTGGGTGATTCACTACTGATAGAATCTGATGTCAATGGAACATCATTGAGTTCGTCTGCTTTGGTGCTATCTGTAGGCTCTTTGTAGGGTGACTGATTGGCAACAACTGACACCAATGAAACATTGTTCGGTTCGTCTGCTTCGGTGGCTCCATCAGTAGGCCTTTTGCCGTTGGTTCCCTTATAGGCATATTTCATTTTCGTTCGTTCGTATTGTTTCGTGAACTTTCGTAAATATTCGGAATCGCGTCGCGGGATCGTTCGCTCGGAGGTCGCAACGTAGGTGCGGGTCTGTCAGTGAGTGTAAGGTGAGGTTAATCGATCGCGAACGAAACTGTTTGTTTCGTTCGCCGCGATCGATTCGACTCAAAGCCGGCCGAAATAAAAAAAAAAAAACCAGAAACGAACGATCGAATCATTTTTGTAGAAGTGAACGAACGAGCCGTGTCGAGCTAATGACCCGTTCCTTTTGATTCGTTCAATAGCGAACGACTCATCTCTATCTTTAAGTCTATCAAAAAAATTTGAGACATTTATAATGCGTCGCCCAACTTTAAAATCTGCCAATTCCGCTTGATGTAGATAATTATCCTGAAATAAACAAAAAAAGCTTAGAATACTATTATTTAAATACCACTAGAAAACTCTCTTTCAAATAGAAAATTCGCATCCAAATCCAACCCGGCAATCAGAAGCTATGACTCAGATTACTATACACCGGTGCCGAATTTATAAAAACAAAAACATATTTTTCATATTTCGATATGTGTTTTTTGGGGAAAGTTGTGTAGTGTCATGGACTGAATTCACCATTAAAATAGTTTCAGTATATATTGTTACACGTTAAATATACATAGGTACATAGTTTCAAAAATCACCTCTAAAGTTTACGGTCGAATCTTAAATTTCATAGATCTATGCTAAAATGTTCTCAAGGGGTGGGTAGGTATATTATAGTCAACAACAACCAGTATAAGTGCGCTCGTGGATTACGTATAATTGTTTCATATCGCGAGTTCACGTTATACTAGTCGTCTAATTGATTTTTATTGTAAACAATTTTGTATTTGTAATTATATTGTTTATGTATCTATATGATACACACTAAAATAAAGAAACACTTACGTATGCAAATCCCTTTCCGATTCCTGATTTTGCTCTTCATTTTGCTCCATCCTTTTTTCTTACTAAAATAAGAAAAAAAAGATCTAATGTAGAATTTTTTGACCAATTAGATACCTATTTTTTATCACATGACATGAGTTTAGATTTTGTTACAAGCTAACACGGACACAAGGACGACAACAAAGACGTTGTCTTGCTTGAGACAAAAGATTTACGTTGGTACTGTAGGTAATCCTACTAATATTATAAACACGAAATTTGTATGGATGCATAGATGTTACTCTTTCATGCAACTACTAAAGGATTTAAAAGTAACTTTATGATAATAACACATAGGATAAGTACTTTTTATCCCGATTGAGATTCCCATGGGAATATTCAATTCAATTCAAATTCAATTATTTAGCAAAAATTTGACAATAATAAGTATGGTAATATGGTAAATTAAAAGTACTTACTTTACAACTTCCATCATGCGATTATATTTTTGGCGGTATGAGCGCTTTGTTGCTACTCGTTTATTTTTTTCTTCGTTCCCCATTATTATAAAATATATTAAACACTTAACTAAATGAACAGTTCTTATTTACTAAAATACAGTAATTTATATAATTATTTAAAAGAAGAAATAGATTTTACAAGACACTTGTCAACTTTTTTCGATGTTTTCGATACGCGAACGTGAAGCATAGGTCCGTCTAGCACGGCGCGTCGGCGCACTCTGTCTATTTGTATCGGAGTAAATGAGATCGCACTGGCTCTGTCACTGGGCGGCCGGGTCTTACAAGGGAATATTAGGAAAACTATTAAAATAAAAAAAGGTATCGATTATTTTTGTAATATTACTCGTCAAAGGTTGAGGTATGAATATGTTTACCATGAAGTTTTAATTGCAAACATCTTTAAAAAAAAATGAAAGTCATAGAACCGTTTAATGATGTTTTTTAGACCAATCTTTGAAATTATTTTTATCAAATAAATTTCATCAAATTGCGTATCGAGTACGTCCACGGTTTTTGGAATATAATGAATATTAACATGTATTTTTTTTTTCGAACTATAACGAATAGTTTTATCGTAAAAAACTGCTTAAGTAACATCAATTTCAACGAAATTAGGACTTGTCAGCGTCTTAATCAGCCGTTTTGGAAATCCTTGAGAAAGGCCTATGTCTAGCAGTGGACGTTATGCGGATGCAATGATGATGATGATGAAACATTTGGTAGCAAAAACTAAAAGGTTTGACCTGTCAATTTGTATGTTTCTATGCTACAGACAGTTAGGTTGGGGTAAATTCCCGGCATGCTATTTAATAGGAATGTTATATCAAGTTGATAGGGGTTCGAAGGACTCGTCAATATGAATATCTTTAATTTCTGGACCAATCCCGAATTAATAGTTTCGGCTCTTGGATGATCCGTCGAATTTGCTTACTCTCTATATGTATGAGGGTGCTCATATATTGTCATCGAATTTGATATCTTTTTGCTTATTTAACATATGTTAAGTAGTTCTTCAACATTTGCCAGCAGACCTGTAAGCTTGACCTGTCAATTCATATGTTCCCATACAACGGATAGATTGGGTATCGGATGCTATTTTGTGGGAAATATAATTAGGTCTACAAACATTTGCCAGCTAAAAATATAAACTTTAGACTTGTCAATTCGTATGCGCGCGGCGGGTATTTATCCTAATCTGCCCGTTGTATGGGCCACAACGGGTAGATTAGTGTAAATACCCGGCCACAGAATAAGTACTAGTACTCACGCAAGTATAGAAGTCTAACCTAGCAAAGAAATATCTACTTAATGTTGTTAGCACTATTTAATGCGGTTTAATAATGTAGTATATTTTCGATACCTAAACGGGGAGTGACACAGGCCTAACCCGACGTGCTATTTAGTGGAAAATTTTATAACAAGTTGATGGTGGTTCAGAGAACTCGTCAATGTGAATATCTTGTTTCACGCACAGTCAAAAATCATTCATTTATTTTTGGATATTTGTGTCACTTGATAATTGTCAATTTTCTTTTGATTTCATAATATTGTTGACGTCGAATCATTTACAAATGTATTGCCGCTTCCTAAGACAAACTGGATGAATGGCAAAAAACGCTGGAAGATGCCGGTTTAAAAATCAGCTGGTCAAAAACAGAATACATGTTTTGCGATTTTGGGGGAACTTCCAGCGCCATAACTGTCAACATTTCTAATACCTCGTTGCCAGTTTGCAAGGACTTTAAGTACCTGGGATCAATCTTGCAGAGCGACGGAGACGTGGATAAAGATGTCACCCAGAGGACAAGCACCGGATGGCTTAAGTGGCGGCAAGTCACAGAAACAACTTGTGATAAGCGCTTCCCATTGCGGTTTAAGGGAAAGATTTATAAAACCGACAAATAAGCGAGATTTCAATAAAAAGAAGAAGTTTAAGGTACTGCTGTAAAATGTTTAGAAACTTTTTTAAACATTTTATTTTAAACATTTGATCACAATGTTAATAGAAAGTTTTTATGAGTTAACATTTCTAAACAAAATTGTTAGCTAAATTGTATGAAATATAACAATTTTTATATTGTATTGTTTGTTTCATTGTCATTTTCGTGTATACAATATAGGATGTATATGCAAACTGCGAGCTGATGTCATGTTTTAAAATGTTATGAACATAAACATTCTCTATCAGGAGTGTAGGAGCGCACTAATAATCCTCAACAAAACGAGACAATTCTTAAGATTTGTTATTACATTTCGAAACGCGCCTAGCGCGTTTTCAGTGGTAAAGTGTTAGTTACTAATGTTACCTACCTCTTAATGTTTTTGTAACTGATGAGTCAGCAGAAGTGGAACATGATGGATGTTCATAAAAATTTTCACCTGAAATTTAAAAAGTATTTATAGCAAGAACTAGTAAATTAAATAAATGTAAGCTTACTTGATTGAAATTCAAACTAGACTATACAAGTAACAACTATCAATCTATTATAAATCTAAAATAAAACCAGGAACATTAGAAACCAGATGGGTTCAACATCTATCAAACAGTGTCACCAAGGCAACTTAAATAATTTTTCAAAACTAAAAAACCGACTTCACCCCCAAACTACACAATTCTTTTTTAAAATTATAAATAACCTTTGACATCAAAATCATTAAAAACATGCTCTATCCAGATAAAATATGTTTTTGTCCCCTTTCACTTAACCAATGTTGGTATCTTAAATATTTATGGAACAGTTGTCCCATTTTACAGTTTATATAATATGAAAAAAAAAAAAATTTAAATATTTCTCTTAAGGGTACAGACGAACTGCAAGTTGTGTGAGTGCCGCATAGTAGCAGTCGTGAACGGCTTGTACAGAAGCCAGTTGCAAAATGGCGTTTTATTTTAACGCCATTTTGCAACTGGCGTTTGCTAAACCTATTTTAGTCAAAATATGTTTTATCTCGTTCTTTCGATGTCAATAGGTTTAGCAAATGGTTGTTATTTTTTATGAATTTGAGGGTAAAAGATTAAGTTTAATGAATTTATAAAAATACACTTGAAAGCATAAACTCACTGCATTCTCAACGCGAATGAACTATAATAACTAGTAAAATATTTAATAATAATGTCACTTACTGATGGCGTGTATTTCATTAATGGGTTTATCCTTGAAATCACTTATGATTTCCTCACTTACTGCTACCCATGCTCTGTTTTTTATTGTCTTGTTAATGTAGTCTTGCAGCTTATTATTCCAAAGACAAAGCCTTTTTTACTGCCATAGTTAACAATACGACATCAATTTCGTCTCCGGAGCTCATTTTGATGACGCGCTACGCTTGCGCACTCTTGGTCTATTTGCCGTCGACTGACAAAATGGCGGACGAAACATCCAACAACTGCAAACGTCGACACCTGTCGGCGGCAGCCGTCGACGTATTGACTGCTGCCGTCGACAAAGTGCCGTTCGTCTGTATGAGCCCTAACATTCCTTACATACCTGCCCTTCTAATGACCAAAGAAGAATCATCAACATCATCCTCATCAGTATTTTCTTTGCAATAGGTGTGGTCACTTATTGCATTTCTCCCTGGAATAATATATATATAATTTGATAGTGTCTATATTTATAAACTGAGTAATAAAACTGGAAAAAGAATGAAATTTCACTGCAGGAATATATACATATTATGTTTCCGCTATTTTGAAAAATTTCGAAAAACTGAAATGACAAAAATTCTATATTATTTTCAAACTTTCTTGCAAAATTTTACGAGAATCGGTTGAGAAATGCAACCTGTAGGTGAGAACAGCCAGACAAACAACAAAACAACTGGACAAAAACATTTAAATCTCGAAACTGAGACGCTTTGCTCACTCGGTCAATTAGAATTGAAACTTGGAATCTGTGTAATTGAATGTAGCTTTTAGGCATACTTGTTTTAGGATTGCAGACTAGACCGGCTCTAATATTTGTATGATTAATTTATTTCTCTTTTTGTGTTTGTAATCTGTTAAGTGTGCTAATAAATAAATAATAATTACAGATTTTTCATTAAGATGTGCACAGAAAGTTGCCCGTGTCATTACCTTATGATGCTATACCTACTTAAGACACGTAAATAATCTATGCAAAAGCGATACATAAAGATATTGCACACTTATTAATGGGGCTGGTCGAGCTAGTGCATGGGAAAGATTGGTACTATTGCCTATGCCAATGACTGATAATGTAGCTTTATATTGATGAAAGAATTTTTAAAATAGAGTCAAAAACTATAGAATCGCAGTAGGTTTTTCAGTCTGGATAGACTTAAAAACTACTGTGATTCAGTCATTTACATACACAAATCTTTCCTCTTAATAATATTAGTATAGATAAATTGGATGTTAGAACTCACCAGCTCCAACAGACGGCTGTGGTTCGCCATGCGCTATTTCCTTATCCGTGAACAAGGATGGATAAGAGTATCGCAATCTTTTGCCTTCAGCGTCGAACTGGTGTTTGTCAAAATGTTTTTCACACACACGTTTTTGGAGCAATTGCTCCTTTGAAAGCCCGATGAGGAGGTTGTTGGTAGGCACTAAGAAGGACAGCCACAGGTTTCTCAATGTGTCATTTTTTGGGAAGGTAAAAAGTTGATTAGTCTCGCTTGTTGCATTGCAATCACCGACACAGCACTTTTTTACTGGCATGTTGATAAGGCAGTATCTATCACACGATGTGAGAAAACAGGGAATTGTATCAAATAACGGAGGAGAAATTAGTTATTTTGGATCTCAACTTGAAATTTAAGGAAATATGGACCGGTAGCCGGTAGATAGACTAGACAAGATGTCAACGTCAAAGTCGGTCAAGTCAAACCTGTCAATATGGCGTCCCAAAATGGCGAAGGAAAGCAAGTGATTGCAGCGCCAAAACTGAGTACGAGGGACTAACACTGTCATACTTGAGCCGGACCTGCGCCTATCGTTACGAAGCTTCGTGCTATTACACGATACACGCAAATGTGACCGGCCGTTATCGGGTATCGTCCCGAATATTCGGACTTCGTGTTATGCTTGGGCCGACCCTGCGCCTATCGTCACGAAGATTCGTGCTTTTACATGATACACGCAAATGTGACCGGCCGATATCGGGTATCGTCCCGAATATTCGGACTTCGTGTTAGTTATCGCGCGGGTGGCGATACATCAAAGGATTTATGCACGCTAACAATTCGCTCTGCGTGGTTGCGTTGTGTTCATTTTGACATTTGTTTTCAACTTGTTAGGACGCGTGCTGTGCGACGGTGCCACGGTTGTTTAAGCGTAAAAATGGAGTGGAACGATAAAATAGTGTTAAAATTTTTAGCTTTTTCTTTCTAGGTTTCTTTTTAGGTTTCAATAAATGCATTATGTAATTGTTAGCACGCATGTTAAAGAAAAGAAAGTCGTCGTCCATATTTAAAACACGTAGATGACGCCATCTTGGATTATTGCCAGATAGTTCGTGAAAAATAACGAAGCCGCTAGTGTGACCAGCGCTTTATCGCGATAACTTTTTAGTGTACAAAACGTACGAAGATTCGCCGCGACTTGCTTCGGGACGATAGGCACAAGTGCGGTCGAAGCATTATATGTATTTAATGCTTTTACACCAATTATTTAGGCCAAAATGAGCTAAAATGTTATTTAAATCACTTTTATTTAATAATGTAGTTTTAAATTATACATGTACAATGTCTAGGCCGGGGCTCCATACATTCGTGAAACAATTCCTTTAAATAATATCTCAGTTTCTTTTCAAATGATCTATTTCAAATGGGGGCAGCACTGGACCTCGAAAAATTCAGGTAGCCCTTTAAAAGCTACTCATAAAATTTATTCTACATGCGCACATATACCAGTTTCAGAGCACACAGATTTTGCTAAACGTTACCCCAGCAGGAAACTCAATTTCTTGATAACCGAACTTGAAACCGTCACTAATTCCATATTCGCCGCACATTCTTCCACATACATAAGCTATCTGACCATGCACATTGTTTCTCCCTCCGATCAGTAGTTTAGAATTTTGCTGCCCTAGTTACCCTAGGAACCGTTTTTTCAATTTTTTATGCCAAAACCACAACCCCCACAAATTATTTATGCCAGGCACATTTACGCATATTGGGTACTCATTATAAATTCCACTGTCTCTAGAAGCTACTTTCTTGCTAGAGTAGCGCACTCTTTTTCTGTATGGAAAATAACATGGCTCAGTCGAGAGCAGGGATGTAATTTAAGCGATAGTAGCAACACACTGTCTCGTGTGCTCATGGGCAATGTTGGTACGTCATTGTCACGTGAGCCTCGTGAGCCAATGGTGCGAGTGGACGTAGTAATGCTTCGGCCGCACTTGTGCCTATAGTCCCGAAGCAATGCGCGGCGAATCTTCGTACGTTTTGTACACTAAAAAGTTATCGCAATAAAACGCTGGTCACACTAGCGGCTTCGTTATTTTTCACGAACTATCTTGCAATAATCCAAGATGGCGTCATCTACGTGTTTTAAATATGGACGATGACTTTTTTTTTCTTTAACATGTGTGCTAAAAATTACATAATGCATGTATTGAAACCTAAAAAGAAACCTAGAAAGAAAAAGCAAAAAATTTTAACAGCATTTTATCGTTCCACTCCATTTTAACGCATTAACAACCGTGGCACCGTCGCACAGCACGCGTCTGAATAAGTTGAAAACAAACGTCTAAATGAACAACGCAAGTGCGACCACACAGAGCGAATTGACAACATTTCATTTTCTAAAAGGTATGAAAATTCGAGAATCGTTTCGAGATTTAGCAATTCTGAACACGTAAAATATTTTTTCAGATTTTTAGAGTTATATTTTTAGAAATAAATGAAAAAAACTTAAAAGTACAAGGATATAGGCATTTAACAGGTTACGCCTTTGCTTGAAAATCTAAAAGTGAAAAAATTATGTCAAGCTGTCAGCTGTCAATTGACACGTGCGTCAATCTGACAACTGACATCACGAGTGAGAGAGAGAGAGATAATAGTAGTGTTGTCTATAGAAGTATCAGTTCGATAGGAAGACCATCTAATATCGATAGTTCTTTCAGTAAAGTAGAATTAGGATTGGAAAAAATACACATGCATTAAAATGTTTACATAGTTTGGTGACGAAATGCTAATATTTCCTTTATATGATTGATATTTCAGTTTAAATAAAAATAATATTGACATCCAGGTCTTAAAAACTATAAAAAAATGAAGTAAGGAAAAATGCTAGGTACTCTAAAATGGGGCGACTTTCAAAACACAAGGTGACATTTATGATAGCTTTTTTTTTGGTTTTTTAATTAAATCTTCCAAATTTCTGAACGCATATTTATTTATATATTTGAAATAGCAATCCTGGTACTTCCGCCATCTTTTCACAACGCGTGTACGCCGGAACCCTTGTTTTTATTTTCAGTCAAATTCACCCCAATTAACTTTAAAACGCTTTAACTTAAAAAGTAAAAAAATTTTTTCTTTGTGTTCTAAATTCCTGAAAGGGGCGACTATGAGAATCCGTTAAGAAACGTGGGTTACCCAAAAACCCCATTTCAAGTATAGAGATGATAGGGCAAATTTTTTTTTGTCGAGTATTACAATCTTATTTTTTTATGCCATTTGTTTTCCACATACCAAGTCGTCAATATAATATTTTTATGCCAAAAATAGCTGAGATAGAAGAGTTTGAATTTTTAAATTAATTAAAGTAACCTTATTTTACGATACGTAAGTTTTTGTATCGATATCGATAACTTACTGCTACAAAACACAACTCTATAGACGTCAGTAAAAGTTTTATTTTTTAATTATATTGTATGGCAAAGATGTAAACTCATTACATCCTAACTCTTATACTTACGCTCTTTTAGAATGGAGAGATTTTAAACAATTTAATTTTAGGAGAAATAATGAAAACAAATGAAAAAGAAAAAATACGTATGTCCTTTTTTTTGAAGTTCTTTAAGGAAAAAATATAAAGTATGAATATAAAATTTTTGAAATGTTGTCAATTGTTAGCATGCTTAAATCCTTTGATGTATCGCCACCCGCGCGATAACCAACACGAAGTCCGAATATTCGGGACGATATCCGATAACGGCCGGTCACATTTGCGTGTATCGTGTAATAGCACGAAGCTTCGTGACGATAGGCGCAGGTCCGGCCCAAGCACGCTAACAATTCGCTCTGCGTGGTCGCACTTGCGTTGTTTATTTTAAGTTGACGTTTGTTTTCAACTTGTTCGGACGCGTGCTGTGCCACGATGCCACGGTTGTTAATGCGTAAAAATGGAGTGGAACGATAAAATGGTGTTAAAATTTTTAGATTTTTCTTTCTAGGTTTCTTTTAATGCATTATGTTATTGTTAGCATTAGCACACATATTAATAAAGAAAAGAAAGTAGGCACAAGTGCGGCCGACCGAAGCATTATTTTCTTTTTTACTTGGACGTTTTGCGCAACTAGTACACAGAACTAGTCTTACATTAGTTAGCAACTGTTCTCCATTATCACCATGGAAAACCAAAATAAGTCTCGACTATCGAGAAACTATAAGAAGTGCGTTATATGTAAAAGAAGACGTACACCGGGATCCAATGTGCACTTGTTCCGAATGCCACTGGACCCTGACAAGTATGTACCTACTTCATATTTAATGTGGACATTACTTATTATGTGTAATATGTATATTTAATTGTTTTGTGGTATATTTTAGGTGCCAGTTGTGGTTGAAGGCTATAGGTCAAGAAGAACTTGTGGATCTACCAATAGAAAAGCTTCATGAGTTGAAATTTGTCTGCAACATACATTTTCAACCTGAAGAATTTAATATAAGAAATAAGAGACTGACAGTGAACGCTATACCGACTTTAAATTTACCACTCCAACCATTAGAAGATCAACTCTTCGCAGATTTTCCAATGCATATTGGCCAATACCCAAGTCATGGTATGTAGTATGTACCTTATCATATTTTTAACAAGACATTTTTAACCTTATGCTGGGCAAAGGTGAGGAACTACAATTTGAATTGTTTACAGCCACTGTTTTGTGGTTTACAACAATTATTATGTGAATATAGTAGTCTATTATTACTAGGCATACATACTAGATGTACATTTTTAGAGTTCCTTAGCCAAGGGGTAAAGATGGGACTCTATTAGACTCCGCTGTCCATCCATACGTACACAAAATACAGCCTAATGACAGACCCACAGATAGACATCTGTCGGTCTATCACAAGGTTGTATTTCATGAACTGTGTCAGTTAACAACTAGACAGTTGAAATTTTAACAGATGATGTATTTCTGTTGCCGCTATAACAACAAGTATTAAATCAGAATAAAATATTTAAGTGGGCCTGCCATACAAAAAATGTGATTTTTTATAGATTTAATGGTACAGAATCTTTCATGCAAAAGTCCAAATTGCACTTGGCCCGGTTATTTTCAGTGTGTAAAAAGGCCACACTACTGTTAAAGTCTTACTCCGAGTGAGTACTTCTAAAGAGAACCAGGCACCACAAATAAATCAAGGTGAAAATGAATTGCAGCAAGAAGCTCCTATAAAGCCTAGTACCTTGCACGACCCAAGTAAGATATTATATTTTATACATTATGTGCATTATTTATACATAATGCTGTTTGATTGAGAAAGATTGTTGAGCTTATTTATATGCTTGTGTGTGTTAAGAAATAAGTAAGACCACACTTTTTGGCAGAAAATAATCTAAGCTAAATTTAACATGGCACCACCCATAACACAGATAAAAATAGCCAATTTTTCTTCATCTTGGTACATTCCTGGTCACATCCTGAGTCCGGGGTGCGTCTTTTTTGGTTTTTACTAATCATTTCATTTCTGGTAAAATTTTACATTACAGTATGGCTATCTTGTTCTTTTAGATCTATTATATTATAACTATTTAATTATGCTTTTACAGGATTCCCAGGATTTTTACAAAGCACGGAATCATCTTTCTTTTCAGATAATCAGGTGATTCAAGCCTGCAGTATCCTAACCAGATTGGAGACAACTTTTCACAAATTATGTTTCCCAGAAACATTTTAAATGATTTGGCTAGTTTTACAACTGACTTATCCTTATAAATAAAATAAATAAATAAATAGGTATATAGGGACACTGATTGAGCTAGCCCCAAAGTAATATCGAGACTTGTATAATGGGATACTAACTCAACGATACTATATTTTATAACAAATACATATATAGATAAACATCCAAGACCCGAGACAATTTGATAAAGGCCATTTTCCAACTTGCCCTGACCGGGGATGGAACCTCTGGGTGGCAGACTAGCATTGTGACCACTACGACACAGAGGTCGTCAATCCTTGACTTCTAGAATGACGTTGTAGCTCGAGATGTTTGTGCCTATTTCTATAGTCGCCTCGTACTATATCCACTAATCTAGGCCAAAAGCCACATGGGTATAAATGATCAATCAATGATGTGTGTTTTTGACATTGACTTTTGATGACTTATGGCTCTGAAACATGATCCCTTACTTTGGGTCTCATAAGACTCAAGGTCGTCTTACGAGCTATGGAGAGGACTATGATTGGTAAATTCATTATCATAATCAGAAATTAAGGGCCGTAACAGACGGGGCGCAAGTTGCGCCGCGTAACAGCTAGTGATGGGAGTTGCATAAATACTCACTCAACCCATTTGAATATTTACTCAGTAGATTGCGTAAATACCCCATAAATATCCTAATTTATCCATTTGGTGAGTAGATTGATTTATATGAGTTGCGACTTATATTTATATTCATATTCATTATTTAATGTTTTCATGACAATTTTGAAACTTAAATCTAGTATACACTTGCAATTCATGTCGGAAAGTGTGTGCATATGCCATAATATGCTTAAAATGTCGGTAAACGTTAAATGCGACGCTAAAATATATGAAAATACCATACTAATCGTACACTGAAAGTAGGCTTCTTTGAATAATTATTATTTTTTGCTGGGAGGTGTGCAAAGACGTAATTTTATCTTAAAATAAGTAAACAGACATCAAATGCGATGTCAACATATGAGCACGCTCTATTTACTCTATTTATTAAATCTAGGTGGTAAATACTCAAATGGGTAGATTGAGTACTATCCACTGCCCATCTCTAGCTGTTACGCGACGCAACTTGCGTCCCGTCTGTTGCGGCACTAAGGGCCGTAACAGACGCGGCGCAAGTTGCGCCGCGTAACTGCTAGTGATGGGCGATGCATAAATACTCAATCAACCCATTTGAGTATTTACTCAGTAGATTGAGTAAATACCGGATGAATATCCTTATTATCCATTTGGTGGGTAGATTAATTTATATGAGTTGCGACTCATATTTATATTCATATTCATTATTTCATGTTTTCATGACAATTTTGAAACTTAAATCTAGTATACACTTGCAATTCTTGTCGGAAAGTGTGTGCGTACGCCATAATATGCTTACAATGTAGGTAAACGTTATATGGGACGCTAAATTATATTAAAATACTATACTAATCATACACTGAAAGTAGACTTCTTTGACTAATTATCATTTTTTGGTGGGAGGTGTGCATAGACTTAATTTTACGTAAAAATAAATAAACAGACATCAAATGCCATGTCAATACATGAGCACGCTCTATTTACTCTATTTATTAAATCTAGTGAGTAAATACTCAAATGGGTAGATTGAGTATTATCCACTGCCCATCTCTAGCTGTTACGCGACGCAATTTGCGCCCCGTCTGGTCCGGCACTAAGAGTTCGTAGAAGAACGAAGGTCACTGACATAGCCAAGCGGATTAGCTCATTGAAGTGGCACTGGGCGGGGCATATAGCACGAAGAACCAATGGCTGATGGGGCAGAAGGGTTCTCGAATGGCGGCCACGTACCGATAGGCGAATGCGTAACCCCAGCAAAATGTTGCGCCTTAGAGAAATGAGAGTATTACAGATACTTGGTTTATAGTAAGCCTCAATAATAAAATATGGTATGGCCGGTAGTAAATGTATACCGATAGCAAAATTTGTTCATCTTATACTTTTTGAGATGTTCAAGATTTTGCAAGGGTAACGTTTTGCAATTTTCCATATCTCGAAAACTGTTAGTAGCAGAATTTTGAAAAAAATACTGTTTATAGGCCTTTGTATGTTCAAATTTGTTTAAATATAAGTATTACGATTCATCAACAAATATCGAAGTAATTTATTATTTAAAAAAATCGGAAAATTCCGGTTTATTCGTAAACTAGTACATTTACTAACAAATAAAAAGCAGTTATACCCTTCTAACGTGTAAAAATTTGGATGAACAAACATTACGCGATATGAAGATATAAAGGAATTTGATCGAATTCCTAGTGGTGTAACTTTGGCCATCGAATACGCAGTTCTCTCTGAACACAAATAGATAAACGATACGAACATATGTGTTCATTTTGTTACAAAACATGCCTGAAAATTTCGGCTTCAAATCTCGGATGGAATAAAAGTTATTAAACAAACAAGAAAATATCATCAATTCTCCTACAAACCGACTAAATAACGGAGGCTACGAAAAAGCGGCCGTTTCATACTTGAGCGTAACCATATAAAAAAATGGTATAATAGTATTTTTTTGCTAGTACAGTCGCATACAAAAAGGTTCTTGCGTTTGGTGGATAAAGAAAATACATGAGCATGATTATTTTTTATACAAATTACTGTTTTACAATAATAGTATGCTATATAACTCAAACTAGGAAAATCATAGATAAATTGAGTATTATTAAACAAGTGTACTTTTATCACTAATTTTAGACTTAAATAATTAAATGCTTTTCAGTACAAGCTCAAACACATTTACAAAAGTTAATTTACTTTTCTTAGTAAAAAATACTTAGTATACTGAACGATAGCAAGTTAATGAAAAAATAAAAATACTCACCATTTTTAAATATAATAGCGCAGCACAACAGCAACTTTCCAGGTCTCACAATGGTATGGCTTGACTAACATGACTCATGGTAGAGAAATGTATGCCTGTGCTTCGCGGCGTTGTGAGAAAGAGACGCCTACATAGTGGCAAGCGGGACAGAACTGTAAAACAAACTTCTTGTGTTGGACACCGTGACATGTGATAAAATTTTATGCATTTCAATATTAATATAATTTTTGTTTCTTTTACAAAAGAACTCGAGCATAGTAATCATCTATAAATTTACAACTGTTATTATTAAATACTTAGTTTTAACTATGTTTCTGGTTACCTCATACTAATGACGATAAGGAATTTAAAATCTGTCTCCTAGATAATAATAAAACATAAAACTCGTATTTATTGCTTTGTTTGAGTAGGGGATGCGACATTTATTAATCTATCCAACTTACACTGCCATAGAGTTGTCAACCCTATTGCTAAAAACAAATTAAATCACAAATGTATGAATTTACACCAAATAATACTATAGTAAATATACGTAAAAGATTTTAAATATCGGCTACATGAATATTATTCTGCTCGACTGTTCTTTTTATCGGTTATTAGGTTGCTAATTTGCGTAGGAAACCCGCAAGTATGAAACGGCCGCTTTTTCGTAGCCTCCGTTATTTAGTCGGTTAGTAGGAGAATTAATGATATTTTCTTGTTTGTTTAATAACTTTTATTCCATTCGAGATTTGAAGCCGAAATTTTCAGGCATGTTTTGTAACAAAATGAACACATATGTTTACTATAGATTATCTATTTGTGTTTAGAGAGAACTGCGTATTCGTTGGCCAAAGTCACACCACTAGGAATTCGATAAAATTCTTTTATATCTTCATATCGCGCAATGTTTGTTCATCCAAATTTGTACACGTTAGAAGGGTATATCATACGTATATGTAACTGCTTTTTATTTGTTAGTAAATGTACTAGTTTACGAGTAAACCGGGATTTTCCGTTTTTAAATTTTAAATTACTTCGATATTTGTTGTTGAATCGGAATACTTATATTTAAACAAATTTGAACTTACTAAGGCCTATAAACAGTATTTTTTTCAAAATTCTGCTACTAACAGTTTTCGAGATATGGAAATTGCAAAACGTTACCCCAGCAAAATCTTGAATATCTCAAAAAGTATAAGATGAACAAATTTTGCTATTGGTATACATTTGCAGCTCATTAAGAGCTGTCTTTTCATATACTTGATTCTAGGCTAAATGCTTTTTTTGAAAAACATCTTGCTGGGGTAACGTTACTCCAGCAAAATCAGTTTTTCTCGAATATCTTCGAAAATACAACATGAACGAATTTTGCTATATTTGAACATATTGAGGCTTACTATGAACCAAGTATCTGTAATACTCTCATTTCTCTAAGGCGCAACATTTTGCTGGTGTTACGCATTCGCGGGGGTAAGCTACTACTACCTACATCTAAACAAAATCACACGTTCACAGAAATAATTTGTGTCGCGACACAAATTATTTCTGTGAATGTGTGATTTTGTTGTCGCTATAAATGCACACTACAAAAAACTTAAACACTAGCTTATTTTCTGCACACCAATAAAACTCACACTGAAAAAAATGTGTAAATACACATAATAATACACTCTTGGCAAGAAAGAGAGAGAAGACAAAAATATATCAACTCTAATGCACAGGGATAAAGACGAAGGTTGTAAATCATAAATACATAGTGTCGTAAGGAGTGCGCCTTAGTCTCGTGGGGAGTGCGCATCACCGCACGAGTCTCGTGGGAAGTGTGCCTACGTCATTAAGTAATCGTTTTTCAAATTGGAACCTTTTTACAGAACCTTAAGAATGTAATTGATACATTTTAAACGGGGGTTAGAACTAGTCTCGTATGCGATCTTAGATTATTTTATGGGATGGAAGGAAATCAGTTGCAAACGTGATTCGATTATTTTTTTCGTAATCGATGCTAATAGATATTTCTTCGATTTTTCAGAAATTACATTTAAATATAAACAACGTTAATAAAAAAAAAAACTTACTAATGAAAGGTTATGCCATCTTTTGGAAGATTACATGTGTTTGACCTCTTTTTACACAGAAAATTGCATAAGCATTTTTAACGGAGTTCTTTAAGACGTCTTTTCGATACCTTACCGGTTCACATAATGATCATAATCGATTACGCATAGTTTTTATGAACGTATTAGATTTTTGTTCTTATAGTTTGGCAGAGGGGAACGCGCCGGTAAGGCTTATTCTGTATGGCTTATTTTGAAGCGTTACGTCGCATTCTTTCGGTCTAGCAAATGACAGGAAAGGGAACGAAAACGGGAACGGGAACAAGGAACATAGAACAGGTAACAGGGAGATGGAGAGGGAGAGCCCTATAAGAACCATTTTCGACATAGATTTAGACATGGCTGACGTAGATAAATAGAGACTGATTGATCAACGCTCAGCTGAAACCGCAGGGTCTAAAGACTCCAAATTTGGCACATAGGTTTTTTGAGGTCTAGGAGTACACTAAGAAAGGATTTTCAAAACTCACCCCCAAAGGGGTCCAAAGTTTGTATGAAGTGACAAGATTAGTTAGACTATTTTATTCGAAACTTCGCAGGGATCAACTCCTCCGGTAAATTGTACTCCTGACGGTAAATGAGTAAGTATGAATTTCAGGATTTTACTAAGTTCAACCTCTAAGGGGGTGAAATGCGGGTCCGAAGTTTGAATGGAGAAACAAGATAGTTTAACCATTTTGAAGCGTATCGTCGCTCTCTTTCGGTCTAGCAAATGACGGAAACGGGAAAGGGAAGGAAACGGGAGAGGGAGCTGGAGAGAGGTTCGCCGGGTTTGCTAGGCCTTGCAATCCCTACGTTATAATTAAAAATGTTATTTTTTATAAGTATTCAAACATTATAATTCATATGTTATCACAACATTAATAACGTAAAAAACCAATTAAAAATCCTATTAGAACCATTTTCGACTTCTACGCGGACGAAGTAGCGGGTTAAAGCTAGTGTTAAATAAAATAGCTGATAATGATGTTTAAAAAGTATATTTTTAGGATAGATTGGAAGAAGGTCAAAGGACGTATAATTGTGCTCTCAGTGTTTTTTAAACTACAAAAGTAAAATTTGTGAACTAATTAAAACTAAGACATACAAAACATAACCTCGAAACTCACCGGCAAGGTACGATCACACTTTTACTCATTTTAATATTGCATTTCGGTGGGAAATTGGACAAAAAACATTGACGAGGGCTGATAACCGAATTTTTTTGAATATTCTTCATCCTATTTCAAGAGATATTGACCAATTAGAGATTGTTTATTTTGAAGAAGACATCACGATCTGATCTGACACAGTGGTATTTTGACAATTAGCATTTGATATAAGTTGACATTGACATATTTGATATCCATAGACAAGTACGTTTACATGCAAACAATAAAGTGGGCAAGAGTAAATAAGATTATACTGACGTATCAGAATTTAGAATATTAGGGCAATATGAATAACTCGAAAGATACAAATACACCAAGTGGACACAAAAATAATTTAGAATGCGCTAAATGTTTTACAAAGATAGAAAATAAACGGTATTTGAATTGTTCAACATGCCAAAATAAATTACACGTTGATTGCACAAATGTTGCATTTGGGAGGTTTCGTATTATGACCATCGCAAATAAAAGGAATTGGAAATGCGCTGGATGTGTCAGTAAGGTAAAGCAAAGCAAACCTTCAAGTCCTGCAACTGCAACATTATCATCTACGCCTACAAATAAATCATCAGCAATGATGTACGAAAATATTACTTTGCGGACCACTAAGTACACACGCAACTTGGAGACCTCAAACTCCTTTGATTCGTTGTCTGATGATACCGAAGAGATGGGAGGACACACGCAAGATGTCTCCAATATATTAAACAAAAGCTGCCCAGAGATACCAATTATGGACATAGATAAAATAGAAGAATTAGAGAGAGAAAATAAATTATTAAAAGAAAAGTTATTAATGGCTGACAAGGAAATAAGTAATATTCTTAGTGAAAATTCTTCATTGAAAACTATAATTAAAGACTATGAACTAAAATTAAAAAAGATGACACATATTTGCACTAATTCTAGCAATAAAAAAAAATATAATTCATTAATAAAAGAAAAAGGAAAAATTCTGAATCAAACCAAATTAGACTTATCTCAGGACATTTCACTTCAAATTGAACAGTCAAGAAAAACTACACATATAGAAAATATAGAGGAAGGCACTAGTCTAGACTCGGAAAATATGAAACAAGTAACTTTACCTACGAGACCAAATATACAAGACACAAAAAGAAAAATACACATATTTGGTGGAAAAGAGATAAAAGGACTAGCAGAAAACGTTAAAAAAACAAGACTAGGAACATGGAATGATAATTACGACATCAGTGCTTTTATTAAACCCTATGCGACATCAGAACAAATCATTAGTAGTTGTTATTGTGCTCAATTGTCTAGTGACGATATTGTTGTATTATCTATAGGTACTCAGGATAAAAATCCTTATAATATTATGTCACAAATATGTAATCTTTTAAACACTTTGAAAACTGTAAAATTTATAGTATTAAGTATACCATTTAACAATTATCTAAATGTTGACAAATTAAATTATGAATTAAAAATGATACTAAGTAGTTATCCAAATTGTAAATTCTTAAATATTGACAGTAATAATAGCAATAATGGACTGATTGAAAATATGACTAGGAAATTAAATATTGAAATAGACTATGCGGAATATGAAAATAAATATATTAAGAATGTATACAAGCTACATAAAGAAAATTGTTTGGCACAAGGTGACATTTCTATGACAAAACATAACTTCAATTACAATAGGAAGATCACGGATTATTTTCCCATTACAAAGAAATGTTTTCTTGACAGACAGACTGCTAAAAAAAGAACAATTTTGGATTACTTTTTGCCAGTTGCGGATATGAACATGCCATTAGATCATCATCAGCCGAGCGTATTCCCGGTTGCATCCTCAGCGGTAACGCTTCAGAGCCCGGGGTCCGCTACCTAACCAAGGAGATTTGACGAGGTTCCTGGTTTTTACACAGAGCGATTGCCGTCTGACCTCCACAACCCAAAGGGCAAACCAGGAACCAATCCTTGGATAGTTTGATGATCAAACGCTAGGTGGCGTTCGGGACCCACAGTTTTACGTGCCTTCCGAAACACGGAATCATCTTTCTTTTCGGATAATCAGGTGATTCAAGCCTGCAATATCCTATCCAGACTGGAAACAACTTTTCACAAAGTATGCTTCCCAGTGGGAATCGAACCCATGACCTCCGGGTCACAAGGCGAACGCCTTGACCACTGGACCACGGAGGCAGTCCTGAACATGCCATTAGATACTGAATATAAAAGGAAAGATGTCGAGGAAAATAAATTAGTAGTATTGCATCAAAATGTTGCGGGGATCCTTTCTAAACAAGATCTGTTTACAGGAAAACCGGAAACCTATAAAGTTTTAGATTTAATCTGTCTCTCAGAAACTTTTATCTTGAACGGACATGAATCAAACTTAAGAATTCCCGAGTACTCTATTGCAGATTCATTTTCTAGAAAAACTAAAAAACGTGGTGGCGTTTGTATATTATGTAGGGACAATATAGAGTATAAAAATATAGATTATTTAAAAGAAATTTCCATTGAAAAGTATTTTGAATGTTGTGGTATAGAATTGCCGGCACATGACTGTATAGTCATTTGCCTGTATAGAATACCATTTAATAATAAAGATAAATTGACTGATCCTTATATATTTTTAGATAGATTTGACAAATTATTATTTAAATTAAGGATGAAATACAAGAAAAAAATTATTATTACTGGTGACTTCAACATTGATACACTAAAAAATAATGATATTCGAAATGATTTTATAAATTTGCTGCAAAACTATAATTACACTTGTCACATTACAGAACCAACAAGACAAAAAGCTTGCCTAGACCTAATTGTAAGTAATATTTCCAATGCAACTGCTCAAGTACATAAATTAGGTCTATCTGATCACGAAACAGCTCAAACCTTGGAAATCCCAACAAATAAAAAAGAAAATAAAGTAAAATATTATTTCATATATAAACGGGATTTTTGTGAGGAAAACATTAGAAAATTCAATGAATGTCTTGCAAGCCTATCATGGTCGGAAGTTTACGGTGAAACCGATGCAAACAAGGCATTCAACAGTTTCTATGAAGTAATAATCCTATTCTACAATTTATGTTTTCCAACTAAGAGAATAAAAGTGAGTACTAATCAAAAAAGTAAAAAATGGGTGACAAAAGGCATTAGTAGGTCATGTAGGACTAAACGATCACTGAGATTTACGTATTATAAAAAGAAGGATGTAAATAGTAAAATAAAATACAGAAATTATTCAGCGATTCTTAAAAGCTGTATGAACTTCTCACAAAAAATAAAAAACATGAAATATATACATAATTCTGCTAATATAAATAAAGCAGCGTGGAATCTAATAAAAAATAATCATGACATTAAAAATAAATTTATAAATAAAATTGTACGACATGGTGAGGTAATTACTAACCCTATTGACTTAGCTAATGCTCTAAATGACTTTTTTACGGACATAAAAATTAAAAATAATAATGCAGAGACCACTACAAATTTATGCAAACCCGTAAATGAAACTATGTTCTTATTTCCCACGGACAATGATGAAATTAGTAAAATAATAGCAGGGCTCAAAAATACAAATGCTGTAGGAAGTGATAATATATCTACCTACGTAATAAAGAAATCTAAACATATTTTATCACCTGTATTGAGTTTTCTAGTAAATTTGTCTTTTGAACAAGGACAATTTCCAGAAAAACTTAAGAAAACTGTCATTAAACCACTTCCGAAAGATAGTAATGCAAACTCTTTAGAAAATTATAGACCGGTAGCTTTAGTGTCAGTCATATCTAAGATTTTTGAAAAAGCTATGTATATTAGGCTTACCACATTTATTACTAAGCACAATATATTAGACCTAAATCAGAATGGGTTTCAAAAAGGTAAATCAACTGTATTAGCCATGTTCAAATTGGTAAAGGAGGTGCTTAGTCATGTAGACGATAGTATTGAAGTTATGGCGTTGTTTATTGATATGACAAAAGCTTTTAATTATGTTTTACATAAAATATTACTTGCTAAATGTGATAGGTACGGAATTCGGGGGATGGCTAATAGCTGGATTAAATCCTTCCTTGAAAATAGAAAGCAGCAAGTAGTAGTGACTAATCTTGATAAGAATCAAAATGAGACGTCATTTACGTCTAGTGAGAAATTAAATAATATTGGCGTACCTCAAGGAAGTATACTAGGTCCTTTACTGTTCCTACTATACATTAATGATCTTCCAAAAGCTACTGAACACTTCTGCACTTTATTTGCCGACGATCTCTCTGTAGTGATACCTAATTTATCAAATTCAATTGACGCATATAATACGGACATAAATAATACATTAAATGACATAATAAATTGGCTAGACAAAAATAATTTACAAATAAACACTAAAAAAACCAAATACGTACAATTTCATAATCAAAGGAATAATAAAAATGCAGATTTAACAATAAAACATAATGGACAGACTATTGACGAATGGAATGACGTACAATTTTTGGGAGTTACTTTGGACAAAAACCTAACGTGGAAATCTCATATCAAAAACGTATGTAGTAAGCTAAATAAATTTTCCTTTGTTTTGTGGAGACTGGTCAATATAACAGATCTTAAAACAGCCTTGTTGGCGTATCATGGGTACGTAGCGTCGGTATTACGATATGGAATTATAGTATAGGGAAATTCGACAGAATTTGACAGAGCATTTATAGCCCAGAAAAACTGCGTAAGGTCCTTATGTAAGTTACCTCAGAGAACTAGCTGTAGACCGCATTTCATAAAACTTAAATTGTTGACACTGCCATCGATTTACATTTATGAAATGTGTCACTTTGTAAAGGTACACTCGTATTTGTTTTAAAGAAATTGTGAGGTAATTTCTAATTATCGTGGTAGACTCGTGTTATCTAATGTATCCACATCATTATGTAACCAAAATAGCTGTCAAATGGCTGTTCGTATCTATAACAGACTGCCAGAAGATTTCAAAGTATTGCCGTTGTCAGTCTTTAAGAACAGGCTGCGTAAGTTCCTTGTGGAGAAATGTTTCTACTCGATACAGGAATATTTGAATGTATAATTGTAATAGAAGTGGAATGAATATGCATTGTATCATCAATCATCATATATAATCATAGAATTGTAACATACAAAATATTCATTAGACTTTTAAAATGTCACACACAATAAATTCGACCTAATTATATATACTGATAGAATAGACAGGTTATGAACACATTTTTTTTTTAAATGAATGATAACATTGACTTTTGCATGCCTAGATAGGTTAGAAGTGTGATCTAAAAATTGTAATAAACAACTAATGTAACCACTTTTACAGCAAATAAAATATATTATTATTATTATTATTATAAGGGCTTTATATTTATGGAAATAAAAGTTACACGTGTGTCAAAGCATTAATTTTGTTATAATTGGGCCTTTGTTACCACTGGGGACAAATGGGAATTGTAATGGAAGTCTGAATGCACTGTGAAAAAATAGTTATTCGCATTCGTCCTCAGTGGGGACCTCCCCACTGGGGACGAATGGGATATACCCCTTGCAAAGACTCCACTTTGGTCGGATAAGTTCGTACCAATCAATTTTCGAACTATTCTTGTTACTTTATCCGATCTGGAGACTCATTAGTGGTACTAATTATAAGATAGATAACTCATTATTGTACACCAAAAAGAAGAATGTAACACAAAGAAATAATTTTACGTTAAAGGAGTAAACTGGGCGGTCTTATCGCTTAAGAGCGCACAACCCGTCTTACTCTTCATATAAACGCTCGTACGTGATTACGGCGTTGTAACAGAAAGCTTTAAAAGTTTTGAACTAACAGGTATCATCTACGTTTCTATCGAAATAAAAAAATATAATTGGTTTCTAATTATATTTTTTTATTTCGATAGGAATCGCGTGTTGGTACATGAAAAAAGAGTGCGGGCCATAAAAAAAAGTGAACATAAAAAATAGAAAAAAAATGTCTAATGTATGTTCACGCTAATCTTCGAAACTATACAATTATGTAGGATATTTACATGGTCAACAATAATAGATATTAAGCTCAGCTCAGAGTTTTATTGAAATCTGATATAAGGAAAAAAGTTTTCTTTTTTAATTATTAACGGCTCTGGATACTAGTCCTTTAGAGCCTATATTTATTTATTCACTTTTTTATTTCTAACCCTAATCCTAACTATACAATCAAAGGTTGGTGTAGGTCCTTCGATTGCTTCAAGGGAGCTTCTGGCGACAATCTATACGAACCCACTGGTTTTCATAGCTGAATGAGTGGCGG
Organism: Acrobasis suavella; assembly: GCA_943193695.1. NCBI lineage: Eukaryota > Metazoa > Arthropoda > Insecta > Lepidoptera > Pyralidae > Acrobasis > Acrobasis suavella. The sequence goes on from OW971952.1 coordinate 10,029,168, forward strand.
ACGGGCGCCTAAAGACGCCCACCACAGTCCGCAAATAAATATCACTACAGCCGCACTATGAGTGCCCATTTTAATTTACATATTGTCCATGAGCATGAGCATTTATAACACTAAACTACACCAATTTTATATTATGAATTCCACGAGAATCAATTCGCAAAACAATTTAAAGCAAACTCCAACTGAACCCCTTGTCTTCCCGCCAAAAACTCCCAGGAAAAAAAAAGTTGTCGTCACTTAAAATTTCACAAACACGAATTTGCGGGCGCCAGCTTGTTATGTAATAAGAAGGTCGTGTAATTTTATCTTATAATTATAATTGTACGGTATGTCAATATTAGATTGATTAACATTTGTAACTAACGTCATATCGTCCGCTTCACCAACCAGCAATGCTTCTAGTCATTCGTTTCAGACTGGCGGTAGAGCCGGTAGATTCCTTAATTTTTTTAGTTTAATATTTCCTTTTTCTCCTTCTTTGTTTGTGTTATTTGATAACGTTTGTAGTTGTTGCTTCACTTTCTTTTTTATTTCCTTGTACTACGGCAGATTTCTTTAACCATATTTCGTCTAGATATTCTTCGAACATTTCATTTGGTGTCGCGACTGCAGTGCATTGTTCTACATCGGCGTTTGAAATTGAATCTTGAGGTATTTCTATATTTGCGTCTGATGTTTGTTGTTTTAAAAATGTTACATTATTGCTTGAAGCAGAGGCATTATTTTGCAAAACTACAACTGTCGTTGAATCTGTAGCGACCTCTTCTAAAACTATATCATCTGAAACGTCTTGTAAGAACACTACATCTGTATTTGAACTTGTGTTTTGATGTAAAAATATCAGGTCATTGTTTGAACTGTCTTGTACAAATACTACATCTGATTCTGTATCGGGTATACCGGTATCTTGCTGTAAAAAGATCACATCACTATCTGCATTGTCTTGTTGTAAATACACTTCACCTTCTAAAATGCCTGTGACAGAATTTCTTATTGAGTTGTTCATGTTCAGAGTAGCTCCTCTCTCTTGTTCTGCGGCTTGAGAAATCTCTGGATCAGCGTTTGGTACCTGTTGGTATTAAATAGAATTACTATAACATCTTTGTCTCTGTGGGGTAGACAAAGCCTGGGGTCGTAAGACCCAGGGTCGAAGGCATGGACACATATTGTACCTACCTGTATTTAGATTTTCCCCTCTTTATTTTTACCCTACTACGGCAAAGCCAAGAGGAATAGTAATGATTTTAGCAGTCTATGTGAATATATCTATTCCACTGCAGCACCCAATTCGCTTGACCAATTTTCATAAATGATATGTCAATTGATTCATCATTATTGTCCGGGTAACACAGGTACAATTTGTAAGCAAAACATGTATATAACGAATGTAACATACAAAAAATGAAGAGTAAAATTTTTTTTTTCTGTTTTAAATGACCCCACTCGAAACAGAAACAAACGAAAAATATACATATACATTTTTAGTATATGGTTCCCGTAGTCGAGTATTCGTTTTTTTACATATCTAAGTACATCATATAGAGTGCATTGCGATACTTTAATAGTTGTAAATGTTGGCCGTGAGGTGACGTGACAGAGTAAATATAATTTGTGTCATAGGTGTCGTAAGAGCCGACTAAGGAAGGTTTAGATAACAAAGAATGAGCAGCAGCAATGCGTGGTGATGTGCAAATCCTCCCTTAATTAGGAGAGGCCTTTTGTCTAGCACTGATATATAGGAACAAAGCACACAGATTGAGCTAACCCCAAAGTAAGTTCGAGACTTGTGTTATGGGATACTAACTCAACGATACTATATTTTATAATAAATACATATTCTTTCGGAAGAATGTAAACAAATTGTAAAGTAAGTTCTTACTATGGATTCTCCAAAGGGATCTTGTACCGACTCCGCCTGAGGCACAGCTGTCTCTTCCATCTCCAACGGATCCTCTTCCTTCTTTATCACCACATCAGACCAATCATCACTGAAATATAAAAGGATTTTTTAAAAGTAACTTTTAATTTAAATAAATAAAGTTTTGCAATAAACGATACATCAAATTAAACACTGTACCTCTGTTGCTTGAAGGAGCCCTCTAATATTTTTAACTTGACTCTTATTGCTGCTATCACACTTCGTATTTCATTCTGAAAATAGGACATCTTGTTAGTATGTACTAGTGTTACTGTACATGTTGAACAAAAATGGCGGTTATCGGCGCAGGTACAAATAATGCGTAGACGACCGCCATTTTTGTTCAACTTATTTGTGTCGCATTATACTAGTGTTACTGAATATGTTATAAGGATATGTCTGAAGCATACATGTTGAAACGGCTGTGGAGTAAAATATTTTTTTTGGCTATTATGTAGATTATTAATAATTTTACAAAACTAAAAGCAGACTTCACCCACAATACACACAACCGATTTTGATACAAAAAGAAAAAAAAATGGGAACACCTGACAAGCAGTTCCTTTCAAACGAAAATAGAATTTATCAAATCGGTCCAGGCGTCTTTGAATGGTCGGTGAACATGCATAAAAAAACATAAAAGATCGCGACTAATTGTTGATAACCTCCACCTTTTTGGAAGTCTAAAAATATTGTATACGTATTTTTTCTTCTCTCTGATATGATGAGAAAATGATGACTAGGATACAGCGCATTAAAATTTTGCATGACGTCATGATCACTTAAGATTTTCACTATATGGTGACGTAAATCGCCCCCACTCCGAAACTTCAATGCATTGTATATTTGTGAATTTTTACAAGGTACGTTGTTGAAATAAAAAATATTAGTTTAATATTTTTGGATAATGTAATTGACGGAATAAATAAAATTATATTTTTGTACCTGGACCACATCCCTATTACATACGAGATACTGAACTTATTTCCATAAAAACAATGAACGAAAAACATAAAAAAAATGTTCGGCTTCATATACAAATCAGCGTACGGCCAAACGGATTTTGTATGAGAAGACTGATTTTTTTTATTGATTTTTAATAACTGTTTTTATAGAAATTAGTTCAGTAACATAGACTGAACTTGCTCCAAAAATTAGGCTGGTGAGTAAAAAGTAACCCTGTACAAGGCGAGATGGGAACAAAATGTATGGGATGACACATCTGCTATTTTTCAAGCTCGTATCATTTTGTCAAGCCAGCACTAAACCAAAGACGAAAAAAAATTGTATGAATTATACATCTAATTGACGGGTATTCAGTTTTAAAATAGAAAATGTCAACTCACAAATGGCCTTGGCCTGGGCACCCTCAGCATGTAGTGGTGCGCGTGCACAAGCGCGCCCTCGCACGCGCGGCACAGGTCGAAGTTCTCGCACTGCACGCAAGAGTATCTGAAACTGATATACCAGGCCACTCAGAAAATATTGCGAAAAAAAGTTTTAATGTTTGTGAGACTGGCCAGTTACAATCAATTTTGAAAATATAATTATTTATAAATAAAAATAGGTACGTTTAAATTTTAAAATTTCCCTCCAAATTTTTCGAATCACCGAGAACGTTTTCTCGCTATGATTTTTTACGATTTCAAGTGTCGCCTGAAACGCACGCACGACGCAACCGTGTATCGTTGGTATAACGAATTCAAGCGCGGTCGACTATCTTTGGGGGATGAGGGTAGAAGTGGTCACCCTTTGACGGCTGTTAAGGAAGAAAACGTGCTAGCAGTGAAAAATTTTATCCACGACAATAGGTGAGTTACGTATTTAACTTTAGATTTAGATTTAGAATTTAGATTCAGCACATTCTGCAGATTGGATCAGGAAGTGTTCACGAGATTCTACACGTGCATCTTCGCGTGTGAAGGATATTTTCACGATGGGTGCCGCACAATCTTACAGATGCTCAGAAGGAAGCCCGGGTGGAACAGTGCCGCGATATGAAAAACAAATTTGAAGCAGGCTCGTCTCGGCGTGTTTACATCATTACAGGTGATGAGTCCTGGATTGGACGGTTTGGGTGTTTCAAAACGAATCAACGCCTACCAAAGTGAATCGATCTAGAAGCGCGGGGAAGATTTTGATGGCAAGCTTTTTCAATTTGACTGGCTACTTGGTGTCAATTCCTTTACGGGATCAAAGAAGCATCAACACCGAATGGTGTTGATGCTTTTTTGACTTATGGCAAACAACAAATGTTTGCCATAAGTTTTCTCTGTTTTGCGCAACAAGCGACCAAACACAGGACTCCGCGGGCTACTGCTCCACCACGACAACGCACCCGCCCACACCGCGCTTAAAACGAGGGACTTCCTGGACAAACTCCTGGGTCACCCTCCTTAGCCTTAACCTAGCACCATGTGACTTCTTTTTATTCCCGAAAATGAAAATCTGCTCAAAGGGATACAATTTTCGTCGCCGGAAGATGCGCTGTCAGCGTTTGAGTAGGCCATAAACGAGGTGCCTGCAGCGGACTGGAAAAAGTGTTTCGAAAATTGGTTCAGACGCATGAAACTTTGTATAGCGGATGGTGGAGAGTACTTTGAAAAGATTAAATAAAAAAAATATAATATTAGAACCCTATTTTTTATTTTCGCAAAACTTTCTGAGTGTCCCACGTACATCGGTTTGCTATTACTATCAAATATACAACTTTTTCCGCCCCCCACGGTTTGTCTGACACACTACGAAAGTGAGATTCTAGAAAAAGAGTGTGAAAAGGTTTCTATAGTGATGGAAAGGCGACGGTAATAGTGTATATTTTAGAGTTCCGTACCCAAAGGGTAAAAACGGGACACTATTACTAAGACTTCGCTGACCGTTCGTCTATCTGTCACCAGGCTGTATCTAATAAACCGTGATAGCTAGACCGTTAAAATGTTCACTGATGATGTATTTCTGTTGCCGCTATAACGACAAATACTCAAAACAGAATAAAATAAAAATTTAACTGGGACTCCCATACAACAAAAGTTAATTATAGATAATGGTACGAAACCCTTAAGGCGCGAGTTCGACTCGCACTTGGCCGGTTATTTTATAGAGACAAATCACACAGATCAGGTTAGCCCCAAAGAGAGCTTAGCTTGTGTTTGGGATACTAACCTAACGAAACTATATTTTATGAAAAATACATATAAGACAAACACCCAAGACAATTTGCCATTTTCTAACTCGCTCTGGCTGGGTGTCGAACTCAGAACTTTCGGATTGGCCGATTAGCGTGTTCACCACTACTTGTTGCGGAAAAACCTGTTTTAAATGGCCGCTTACTTATAAAACAGAATAAAAACATATTTGGTGTGGCGCCATCATTTCAGCTCTAATAACTATAGAGCTCATACAAACGGGCGACATTATGGCAGCGACTTTGCGACACTAGTCAGCGACCAGCGTCGCGATTGTCGCAAGTCCCTGGTCGCCGAGCAGGTCGCGGGCAGTCGCTCGTCTGTCGGAGCCTAGCTATCATCTTCTACATGCGTGCTCGAATACATACCCAATAATATCCCCCAAGCAATGGTCACACGAAAAGTCCGCGTGTTTCTCACTGACGTATTTTCCTTCGTCCTCATCTTGGTTATCTGCAAAGTGTTGTGAGTAATTATGAATGTGAATCGTTTCTTTTTATTTATAATACTATTATTAGTATTACGGGCCTTATCGCGATAATAGGAGTGACGTCAGGGTCAGAAAAGTACGATTGTAATTAGTCCGTCTTTTAGATTATCCAAAAAAAATGGACCCATATTTTTAATTCCCCAAAAATAAATAAATAATAAATATATACGGACAAATCACACTGATTGAGCTAGCCCTAAAGTAAGTTCGACACTTGTGTTATGGGATACTAACTCAACGATACTATATTTTATAATAAATACTTAAATAGATAAACATCCAAGACCCAGGACAATTTGAAAAGGCCATTTTCCAACTTGCCCTGACCGGGGATCGAACCCGGGACCTCTGGGTGGCGGACTAGCATGGTGACCACTACGCCACGGAGGTCGTCAAAAAAAGTGAAACTTCACAAAGATCCATAGCCTCCACTCCGGATTTTGATGCTCCGTGCATCAAATCCGGAGTGGAGGCTAGTGACGTCACCGCTATGTAAAAATCGTACCTAGCCGTTATATCATGCAAAATTTCAATGCGCTGTATCTTTGTTTCTTTTTTGATTCTCAGAGAGAAGAAAAAAATACTTGTACAATATTTTTTTATAAATCTAACCGATGGGCTAAAAGTATTTTTCCATTCGTCATGCCTATTATCATTTTTAGCCAGATTTTCGATGACCCTTCTACCCGTTCTGTAATATGTGTATGTTATAAAAAAATATAGGGTCAAATAACACTGACTGAGCTAGCCCCAAAGTAAGTTCGGCTTATGGTACGGGATCAACGATACATATTTTATAACAAATACATATGTAGATAAACATCCAAGACCCAGGACAATTTAAAACACGCCATTTTCCAATTTGTCCTGACCGGGGATCGAACCCCGGACATCTGGGTGGCGACTAGGATGGTGGCCACTACGCTATGGAGGTCGTCAAATGTTACTCCCCATGAAACTAAAAACAGTCATTGTGATCGCAGACCTCTCAAATCATATAAAATCAAAACTATAAATGTACCTATATTGCATGATTGTAAACTATTAAAACAATATAATTAAATGTTAATTTTACCTTTTGAGGGGAAATTTGTAACTGGATTGAGATCATTTGACTTATATTCTTCTCCATCTTCTAAATTCACCTTTTTGTCTGAATCATCTGAAACAAATAGGAACAACATATATTTTAATGTTCCCATGAACAAATTAATTTGCTAGGCAAATTAAAAAACCCTTGACTTTCAAGCGTTCGTGACCCAATAAATTTTGAACGGCTGAACGATTTTTACCAAATATTGCCAAGAACCACCACAAGACAACTTGCTTTCTCGTGGAAAAATAGCATCGAAATCGGTCCATCCGTTCCACACCTACGATAGTACAGACAGACGAACAGACATTGGAGTCAAACTTATAACACCCTCTTTTTGCCCCGGGGGGGGGTTAAAAATGTTAAAAAGTCTGTCACGTCTATCTACATGAGTATATTAAATATTAGCCAGGTTACACTTCCTCGAACTTGTCCACTGCTGGACTATAGGCCTTACCTTAGTCGCCTCTTACGACATCCGTGCGCGAGAAAAGTGGCGTAAAATCGCATTTCACTCTTCCGTTTATTCTTTCATGTCTATTAATTTTTGTTCATTCTACTCTTCTATTACAGCTGAATAAAGGTAGTAAATTTGTTTCTACCCACAAACACTCAGACACACACACGCGCCGCACACGCACACACAGAAAATTGACTTTTTAAATAATTAGATGCACGTGTGTATGCGGCAGCAAGAGAAACTGGGTCAACGCTGTTAATATAGCTGCATAATGAAAATCAGTGGTATATGGCCTCTTTAAAGAAGTCAAGAACCATTTAGGTCCAAACGCTACAGTAGTAGCATTTGGTTTAATTCCATGAAATTAGAAATGTACAATGTTCATACGTGTAAGGAGATCATCCTTTTCGATGCTAATCGGAATAGACTTCTGCCAAGAGAATGGGCCAGGGTCTGGTTCCGGCTCAGGAACATCTGAAAACAGGAATTATTAATTCAATAGGAATTCTCCTCGTTCTAGAATCCCTCCATGTTTTTTACACTACACACCAAGCTTGCAACATTTGAGTCTTTTGGAACTAGGCTTTGCCAGTCCAGTAAGGGATTAAGACATGATATACGTGTATTTTGAAGTATATTACCCATTCGGCCTGAAAGGCTGCAAAATAAAATTTTGTCAACTGGGACAAAGCCTCCTAGACTGAGAAATAAAATTTTGACAACTGAGACAAAGCGTCCTACACTGAAATATAAAATTGTGTCAACTGGGACGAAACCATATAGAATTATAACATTTTGCTAACTGGGACAAACCTTTCTAGACTTAAATAAAAAATTGTCAATTGGGACAATGCCCCCTAGATTGAAATTTAAGAAATGTTAACTGGGACAAAGCCTCCTAGATTGAAATAAAAAAAAATACAACTGAGAGAAAGCCTCCTTCAAGAGAGAGGCAACGAACTGCAGGGAAAAAATTACAGCCAAAAAGATTGAAAAACATGCCTGAATGACTAGGGCTTGTACTCTCCGGATAGGCACAGGATCCCACTAGGTGATCTGGCTCGTCTACTATTCCAGTCAGTTCTGCATCACTTGGCTTAGGTTTTATTGGAATGAATTTTAAGCCAGTTGCGTAAAACGATGGTTGCTCTGGTTCCACCTTTAGCCGTTTGGCCTCTGGTCGTGGGGCTGGGGCAGTGTCGTCTTTGTTACCTGTGGATAAAAAATACAGAGTCTAAAAAGATATAACTTTTTTAAGGGATCCTAAAAATAAATTTTGGCCTCCCAAACAAGTTGATCGATCAGCTGATCCCAGCTTGAATGGAAATCAATAGTTATTTTTTTCATAAATTTAGATATATATTTCTTAGGAAAAGTTGTTTGGTACGAGTATCATACATACGTACATAGTTACGTAACTATAAGACATCATTCCAGACGTCCAGCTGATCCCAGCTTGAATGGAAATCAACAGTTTTTTTTTATAAATCTAGATATATCTTTCTTAGGAAAAGTTGTTTGGTACGAGTATCATACATACGTACATAGTTACGTAACTATAAGACATCATTCCAGACGTCAACAAAATAATGTCAGATTCGGTATTTGACTCAATTTTTAGAGTTCCATACTCAAAGGGTAAAAACGGGACCCTATTACTAGGACTCCGCTGTCCGTCCGTCTGTCTGGTCCTGGTGACAGAACCAGACTGATCTCATGAACCGTGATAGCTAGACAGTTGAAATGTTTACAGATGATGTATTTCTGCCGCTATAATAACAAATAGGTACTAAAAACAGAATAAAATAAATATTTAAATGAGGCTCCCATACAACAAACGTGATTTTTTAGAGATAATGGTACGGAACCCGTGTTTTTTTGTGTGTTTTCGTGCGCGAGTCCGACTCGCACGTGGCCGGTTGTTTTTTTTTTATTCATAAATAAAAGTAACATAATACGAAATCGAAAGCCAAAGTAATTAATTTCATTTGCTCAAAAATAAGCAAGCTATAAGCCTGTCAAATCTGGATCTGGTGGAAGGGGAAACTGGCAAATTCCAGAAAAAGATGCACATACACCCGCGTGACATCACTACCATTGGGCGTCGCGCGTACGAAAGAGATGGCGAGATGTCCCCACTACGCTCCCACTCTTATATTTAAAATGCTCATCGCTGCCTCATTCAATAACGAATTTACTTGATTTTATATGAAAAAAGACTTCTTGTTACGTGTTATTTTGGGTATATCCCATTTGCCACCACTGGTGGCAGACGGGACAATTTTTATGTACACGTGTGCTAGATGCCACCACTCGCGACGCCCTCACTGGTGGCGAATAGAACATACTCTGGTTTCGATTCCCATTGGTCTCCAGTGCTGTAAATGATCTGCGAAATTTAAGAAAAGGTTGAAAACTAAATAATATAAGGATATCTCGTAGGTAACCAAAAAATAACCTCGATATGTAACAAAAATTAGTAGTTTAATTAAATATATTAGGTCTAACAAAATATACTGAAACTATTTTAAGGCTTTATAAGGCTATGATGCTGAACAAATTTCCCCAAGGGACATATATTGAAATATGAAAAATATTTTTTGGCTTCCCATACAAGTTGACCGATCAGCTGATCCGAGTTTGTATGAAAAGTCCAAAATTATTTTTCATATTTCGATATATGTTCCTTGGGAAAAGTAGTTCAGTATCATGGACTGAATTCACCCTTAAAATAGTTTCAGTATATTTTGCTAGACGTTATATAAAAAAAATTATCGAGAATGGTCATGAATTTTATGTATCAGGCATTTTTTTTTCTTTAGATGGTCTGTTAAGTTCTAGGGTAACAATAACATATATTAGTTTATATTTATCAGCTTTTTCATTTAATATACCCAGACATAATGTAAATAACCATACCAGGCAATAAAGCTGTCCATTTTGCCGCCAGTGACAACAAATGGGAATGTAAACGAACAAATTCGTCACCACTGGAGGCGAATGGGAATCGAAACCAGAGTTTCTTCTATTCGCCACCACTGGGGGCAAATGAGACTGAATGATTAGCGATTGTCATTCGCCACCAGTGGGGGCGTCGCGAGTGGTGGCATCTGGCACACGTGTACATAAAAATTGTCCCGTCTGCCACCAGTGGCGGTCACCCCCAGTGGTGGCAAATGGGATATACCCGTTATTTTTTGTTCGTATAAAATATTGTCCAAAAACAAACTAAGTTGAAAAGTATATTTGATTTGAAATTGTTAGGTTTTCATGTAAGTAGCAGTAATAAATAAATACGGACCAATAACACAGATTGAGCTAGCCCAAAAGTAAGTTCAAGGATTGGGTTATGGAATACTAACTCAACGATAGTATATTTAAAAACAAATACATATAAAGATAAACCTAATCCAAAACCTAGGTCAATCTGAAAGAGATCATTTTTCATCTTGACTTGTTCCGTCACATCACATACAATGCGACACAAAAAAATGGCGGACTTCAAAGCTTTTTTGTACAAATTCACGGCACGTAGGTTGGTCTAAAATGGAGATTATCGGCGCAAGTACAAATAATGCGCCGACGACCGCCATTTTAGTACAATTCACGTGTCGGGAATTTGTACAAAAATGCTTTGAAGTCCGCCATTTTTGTTCAACTTATTGTGTCGCATTGTGTGTGGCTTAAATCTTCCATGCATATTGTGTAAGACATATCAATCTGATGTCTCAGATAGAGTTGGCATTTAACACAAATGCCAGGAAGAGAATAACAAACAAACCATTGCCACGTCGGTAGTATGTGTGGTCGAGATGTTCCTTGCGAGTGTAATTATGTTCAAGACGATGAACCTCCACCTCTGTAACAAACATTCAACAACGTGAATGAATAAAAAAAGACATTATTGCACCAATAACAAAGTAAAAAATAAATGTTATCGCGTAGTTAGAGCGACCTCTTCCAGACGACCCAGTGGATGAAGAAGAATAAAGAACACGTTCACAGAGAAAAAGAAATAGAGGTTAGTGGATGCCAAACTGTTCTAATTAGCAGAACACATGGTTCTGCTAATTAAGTTGCATGTCCCAAACTGCAACTATTAATTAAAACACGTTTTAAGTTCTAGTAGCCGTGAGTTCAACAGTCACTTGATTTTGGTAACGTGTAGCAAAAATTTTTGCTACTAGCAAACATTCTTTTTTCTCAGTATTGGCACGTTGGCAATGTAGTTACTATTACACTAGCTGGTGCCCTCAACTTCATTCGTGTATTTAATAAGTAATATTTTTTCAAAACTAAAAACCGACTCCACTTCCAAACTAAACGACCGATTTTGATAAAATTTTTATGGAGATTCTAAAGGAGATATCCCAAGGGTGGTCCCTTAGGATACATAAATTCCAATAAAAAAAAAAAAAACAAAATCGGTTCATAGACGAAGTTATCCGCGAATACAAAAAAAATATATGCATAATACGGTCGAATTGAGAAACCTCTTTTTGATTAAAATGATAACGTTTTATCCTGATTTTAATAAAACAATGCATATAATATATGTTGCTTTGAGCTGATTTCATCTATATTTGCCGCTGCAATCTATATAACACCGCGTATATATCCGTCCAGTAGTTTCGAAGATTAGCGTGAACATACATACAGACATTTTTTTTTCTCTTTTCTGTGTTCAGTTACTTTTTTTATCGCCTACACTTTTTTTTTTCATAAATGTAGTAATGTACAGACACGCGATTTTTATAATACGCATGAATATTGATTAAGCGGTTTAGAGTTGGATCTCACTTGTCAGCACGAAGCAGCACTTTTCTATGCATGCTGCTATCCTTTTCTATCGCTCAGAACCGTCACTTGCCAGAGCGAGAGAGAACGACGGAACGCTATAGCACGGCCGGTGCTCTCTCTCGCTCTGGCAAATGACGAATGCCAGAAAAGGATAGCAGCATAGAAAAGTGCTGCTTCGTGCTGACAAGAGCGACCAACCCTTAGGCACCGGCTATGGGTCTGTGAGGCAAGAGATCGATCCTCAGGTGCGACATCAAGTACCTCTAAGTTTTTACTTTTGTACGATTTATATACCACTCGCTTCTGGAGAAGAAAAACATCACACTACCTGCTAATGTTGTGTAATATGACTTATCACTAGATGGCATTAAAGTAGGGTTTATAAGCATTCAAGATGCAATTATTTATTTATTAAGTTATTGTAATATTACAGTTCCAATAATAAGTCTTGATTTTTTTTTCTTTATTAGGGTATATTCAGAGGTTATGAGTGACAGACTAGACTAGCATGATGAGCAAAAAATATGAGTCGTTGACGCGACGTTTGACAAGATGCGATTCAAAGCTCTCAGAGTCGGAACGTGAGCGATGATTTGGAAAACTACACGTTTTGCGTTTCACTACCTACCTCGAAGTAAAAGTAATTATATAAAAAAAGATTAAAAAAGCTTTTGTCTATAACAATAAACTAAAAAGTTGTATGTGCTCCTCAAGACGAATCAAACGAATCCAAAATCGGTGAAGTTACGTCGTTTCATTACAGAGTTCCTATGGCCACCTTCCGGTCAAGACAAGTTTTCAGTTTCCTCATATACCTACCCAAAAATGTCTAACAGCTCTCAGAATATCTGTATTTCTATCTTCAGACAATCTTTTATGCATGTTATTAGTGATATATATGACGGAATGCTATTTATTATGTTTAATGTGATTATTTCTTTGGTAAATTGTTTAAAAAAAGGAGAAAAACCTAAGCTAATGGGTGCCATTTTTATTGAACATATTTACCAGCTTGAGAAAGCAATAAATCAAAATCATCAACAAGTTGGGCACTGGGTCCAAAGGGGTGCCAAAGATCTATACTGACATAATCCGCGACATGTACCGCGATTCCGAATCCATAGTCAGGACTTAGGACTGCTGTTGGTGACATCAAACCCTTCTCCAAAACAGCCGGGGTTCACCAAGGCTCGGTTCTCAGTCCCTACCTGTTCAGTGTAATATTAGATGAAGTGTCTAACAGCATAGCAGAGAGTCAGAGACACACAGCAGCAACCACGGGGGCTACTCATGCATGTATGCCTACGATATCGCACAGGCGGATGCGGACAAAGGGAAACTATATGATGCGCAAATGCGTGGAGGGACTCGCTTGGGAACGGTGGTCTGTAACTAAATGTGGCGAAGACGTCTGGCTTGCAATGCGTACGCATAGGCGAAGGTTTGGTCAAGCGTACGGACCAATTCAAATACTTAAATCCTTGGGATCTGTACGTCCGGAGACATCGATGCCGAAATCAATGCTCAGTATACTCTACTGAGCATTGATTTCGGCCGCTTACCGCATGGGCAAAGTGACGAGCGGTGACTGGAGTCATTTGTGACCCCAAAACGCCGCGCCATTAGAACAAGCGTCATTTTCCAACTTTGGTCTATTCCACACTCTGGTCATTAGACTCCGGATGGGGTTAAAGGGACAGGTCTACAAATACATAATTAGTCCTGTCCCTGTCCTTTTACATGGGAGTGAAGCGTGGCCTTTGCTTGAGCGGCACAAGCAGGATCTGCGTATCACGGAGATGCAAATGTTGCGCTGGATGTGCGGAGTGTCACGGAGAGATCACGTGAGAAACACCTGCATTCGCGGCAGCCTTCATGTCCGTGACCAGACAAACAGCAGGAGAGTCAAGAAGTGCTGGTCTGACGTCGTCATGGTACCTATCGTCTTACAACCAAGGATGCCCAACACCGTGTGAATTGGTGAAGTAAAAGCCGGAAAGAGGACCCCGGACTTCGCAGCATTACAGCTAAGGATGCAACTGGGAATGCGCTGATATGTGAGAGAGTTGGGAAAATATACTGTTTTTAGATTATTTTTGACTAACATAATAATATCTTTGGGTCAGAAAAAGTCTCTTTATTATCGAAATGGTATCAAGTATAGACTTAAGACTGGTTTGTGCTGCTTGTGGTAAAGTAGTATCTGATGTTTTACTTGGTGAGATGTCTTGACTTGATCCAGCTATTGATGGTATATAGTCACTATCTTCAAGGACCGCCAATTTTCTCTTAACAGGTCTAGCCATAAATGTCCTTGGTATATCATGTGCTCTTAATCTACCACAACCACAAGTTGATGTATCAACGGACATGTTCATCTTAATCGGTGATGTTGTACTGTCTCTGAGTTTTAAACGAATCTGAGTGGCTTTACTTCGATATCGAGCACATAATTTAACTTGAACTGCTTTATACTCCATTCGTGGCATTATCTTTACTTGAACTTCCTTATCGGCTTTCTGTTCATTATGGGAAACATCTTGTAAATCTGGAAACAAAAAATTAAAATGCAGTATGTTTTTACTTTCTACATTATATACGGTAGAAGATATAAGAATTAAAAGAATCTCATGTACCTATAATACTAGCTTTCATCGGCTATATGTAAACCTTTGCAGAGAAATAACCAAGCTGTTATTGAAAACCATGACTAATCTGTGCAGTAGTTTCCGAATATTAATTAATAAAAGATATGGGGCACTTCAGTAAATAAAAAGGGGTATATCCAATCCGTCCAGTGTGACATTATGGCATTATGACCACTAGGCCACAGAGGTCGTAATAATCCATACTAGCTTATTTTTACCCCATGCAAACGGGACCCAATGATGCAGACCCAATCTATACTTTTTATTGGGTATATCCCATTCGTCCCCAGTGGGAATGTCCGTACTGGGGACAAATGGCACAATTTTTAGTTTTTTGAGTTTCGATTGTCCCTACCGCGTCGTCCCCACTAGGGACAAATGGGAATAACTAGTTCTTCATAGTGCCATTGGTCCTCAGTGGGGATGAATGGGACAGACTTCTGTTACAATTCCCATTTGTCCCCAGTGGTAACAAAGGCCTAATTATAACAATATATAAGATTTGACACACATGTAACTTATATTTTCATATACACAATGCCCTTCTTTCAATCTATCCTGAAAATATACTTTTTAAAAATCATTATCAGCTATTTTATTTAACATAACCAAAGCCGCAATAATATCCATTCCATTTACCATCATACATACATAATATCACGCCTATTTCCCACAGGGGTAGGCAGAGACTATGGACCTCCACTTGCTACGATCCTGACAAACCTCTTTCGCTTCATCTATACTCATCAATCTCTTCATACATGCCCTTCGGTCACGGGTACTTTTTACCTCTCCTTTTTTCAGAACGTCTGCAATCTGGTCGTCAAATAGGAATCTAAAAAGGCAAAAATTGCCAGTCGTCATCACTAGGGACAAATGGGAGTGGTAACAGAAGTCTGTCTCATTCGTCCCCACTGGGCTGGGGACCAATGGTACTGTGAAATAATACTTATTCTCATTCGTCTCCAGTGGGGACAATCGAAATTCACAAAACTAAAAATTGTCCCATTCGTCCCCAGTAGGGACATTCCCACTGGGGACCAATGGGATATACCTAATAAAAAGTATAGATTAGGTCTGCATCATTGGGTCCCGTTTGCATGGGGTAAAAATAAGCTAGTATGGATTATTACGACCTCTGTGGCCTAGTGGTCATAATGCCAGGCTGTCACACTGGAAGTCCTAGGTTCGATCCCCAATCAGGTTAATTTGGAAAATGATCTTTTTTAGATTGACCTGGGTCTTGGATGTTTATCTATACAACGTGGAAGGGACATACCAGTAATAAAACAAACCACGGGCTATACTAGATCACTATAGTATAATGAAATTAAACTAACAGCCAAATAATCAGAAAAAAACTAGTTAGCCATACAGATTGCCCGATCGGCTGCACACTTTTGTATGGAATGGCCGAATTTTTTGTTTGTTTTTACTGTTATTTTCACTTTTTATACTAGTGATCTAGTTTAGCCCGTGGTTCGATTTATTACAGGTATGATTCTTCTACATTGTATATTTATTTGTTATAAAATATAGTATTGAGTTAGTATCCTATAAAACAAGTCTCGAACTTACTTTAGGGCCAGCCAACTTTTGTGATTTGTCTGTATACATATATTTATGATTTGTCTGTATACATATATTTATTTATTTTCCCTGTCATGACCATTTCAATAACATAGGTACCTAAACATCTTACCTGATACACACACTGTTGGCGAATTAGGGTGCAAACAAGCAGATGAGCTCTCTGCAGCCTGGCTGGCAGTTACACTTGCTTTGAGATTTAACTTGGACGGTACTATTTTCGGTTTCATTCTAACCTTCTTTACTGATCCCATTATCTTGTACTGCATGTAATTCTCCATTTGTTGTTCTAGCTGTAATCATTTGCAAAAAATAAGCATTTGTTACGAATTACTACCTGTTATACTATTTAAAGGATAAAATATAAGTAGGTACTAGGTAAGGTAATTTATGGCTCCTCAGTCAGTGATTGGCAAATTTGGCAATATTATCAGGCCTTTGTCTCGTCTCGGGTGGCTAAAATTCCAATAAATTAACACGTCGCCCAGCGTCCCACCGGTTTTCTCAGTAGGCCCACCGGTGGGCCACTGGGCGTTCCATGTGTTAAAAGTATTGATATTTTTACATTGATTTACCTACCTACATTAACATATATGCAAAGTATTACTACTTAATACTAGCACAGAACAAGTACTAGTACTCACGTAGTAAGTACTAGTAATATATACTTATTCAAGGTATAATAAAGGTTATTCATTACTTACATCAAAGTGATCCTCACAGAGGTGTAGAAGCGATTTCGTCGAGAGTTTGTTTGGATCTCGCCCAGCAAGTTCTAACCAGACATTTCTCATTTTAATGTCGTCTGGAACTTTAATAAATAACTTTTCCGGAGTCTTCAATGAGGTATTATTACAATTTGGCACAACACACCAACGATACGGTGTGTGGAAGCTCATACTTGTAGATATTTTTGACTCACAACACTATGGGGAAGGCAGCTCAATGGTAATCGTACATGGCGTGACAATTGTTCTAATCGAAAAAAAAATTACAGTAGTCCCAGAATCAAAATTTTAAAAAGTTTTTACCAATTATGTTGTAAAATAAGTACAAAAGAATAGTTCACATGGCTGGTCGTGCCTTAAAGGCCGAATTAAAAAGGCGAAGTGCCTCCATAAAGAAAGAAAAAGATATTTTTTTGTTTTTTTGGGTCAAATAACACTGATTGAGCTAGCCCCAAAGTAAGTTCGAGACTTGTGTTATGGGATACTAACTCAACGATACTATATTTTATAACATATACATATAAAGATAAATCCAAAACCCAGGACAATTTGAAAAAGACCATTTTCCAACGCCCTGACCGGGAATCGAACCCGGGACCTCTGGGTAGCGGACTAGCATGGTGACCACTACGCCACGGAGGTCGTCAAATTTAGTTGAAAGGTTGTAAATTTCATATTTACTAAATATTTGTCAATTTCAATAATTTTGGTAACATAATTAAAAAATTTGGGAGGTTTTCAATTCATCGGAATCATTAGTTTTTTATTAAATGTATTTTTACAGACCAAGAAGGAATATTCTTTTTTGTTTGAAAATTGTCAGGTGGTCCCCTAGAAATATTATCAAAGTTGGTTGTGTAGTTTTGTGTTGATGCTGGTTTTTAGTTTTTAATATTACAAATTCTCTATGTATATCCAATTTTTTAACATCCTCAAGTGTTCTTATCATTTGCCGGTCAATTGGGGATTATTTAACCTTACTCTTATTTTTTTCAGGTTGGAACTTTTAGATGAAAATTTTAATTCTGTAAGTATAGTTTTCAGCCATTGACATCAATGTTGATAAAACTAAATCGAATTTCTCCGCTGTTTCCTAATCTGTAAACTATGTGTATTTACAAATTGTCTAATGTCTGTCAACATTATGTCAATAGAACATAAAGTAAGTATTATCAGAGTTTAGATGGACTGTAACCGGGCTTTCTTTCCTAACAACTGTCACTTCTGTATCACCTTCAAATCCCTGTTTTATGATTATTTCTGATTCTGGATGTTTTTGGAAAATGTTTCGTTGAATCCTGCTCCATCTAGCACACCTATCTGCTCTAGCTATAGAGCTCTCCTTAACTGGTTTTAGATTCCAATAAAATTTGCTAGGTACGGCATTCTTTTTTAAGTATCTGTGGGCAGAAGCTAGACCTGAAAACAACAAGATTAACAATCATATTACGTATAGCAGAATTAAGTAGGTACTTATTGTGTTTTGGTTGTTCACTTTATTCTGGAATGTAGGTACTTACTTAGGTCAAACTATTTTCTCTCTATTAGTAGATATCTATCTAGTAGATTTCACTTATCAAGGCACTTACCAGTTGTAATACTAGTGGAATTGTAATCATTTTCATTGAAATGGTCTCGACATAACCTCTAATATCTTGTCGGTGCAATTTTTTTTATTCTCAAAGCTGCTATCCACTTTTTTCTCATTGCTGAATCTCTAGGAAATCTATGAATTCCGACATTTTTGCACCAAATAGAGCTACAATTCGTCATTTTAAAGCAAAATTAACACTATTTCATTAAACGTCCAGCAGGCCTACCGGTATCTCTTATAGCAGCACTTAAACTGAACTGCAGGCCTACCGTCATCTCTTATAGCAGCACTTAAACTGAACTGTATTGTTTAATGCAACCATGACACCTTTATAGCAGGCCTTAAACAGGATTGTTTTGGTTGACGTCACAAAACCATTCACCTTTTTTTGTATGGACTATTCCTACCATCACGTCTATTTGACAGCACGAAAACGATTATTGCGCGTCTCAAGTGTCAAATAAAGCGATCCTTAAAAAGTTACTTTCCAGTAACTAATATGGAGGATTTTAGTTGGTTTTCTTGTGAATGTGAATATGTTTTTACTTTACTTTAGATTTTTACAAAACAGTTAGTAGATAATTGAAGTAACGCTACCATGGGACCTTAATTAATCCTACCTAATACCTTTTATTGGAAATTTGGATTTCAAAAACATAGTAAGATATATTACTTCATTATTTTAGTACAACTTATGTGAAAAATAGTAAGTTATTCCAACTTACGTAACATATTTTTTTGTATGTAATAACAATGCTAATCCTTGTAAAATATTTATTCACACACGAAAACAAATAACAACACATTCTTAAGTATAAGTTATTTATTAAAATTACAACTACATACATTTATACATTTTGTCTTACAGGATTCTTTGGTTACTCTCTGAGAAGTACCATGATGACATCAATTAAAAAATACAAGACAGGATTCACTGAAGCCTATTATTAAATACAAACAAGACTGAGAGAGCCAGAGGATTACAGCCTCCTTTGGAACCTGTGATTGAACCAGTGAAATGGCAGAATGTTGAATTCCAAGCATTTTACAAGGCTAGCTCTGCTGCTATGCTGGTTCGCTTTTTCACCAGAATACCTGAAAGAAAATAATAGTTTAGATTCATGTCGCAATCTACGAATATCAAATACATACCCATACTTTGTAATAAAATTCTTTGTGCACTACAATCACTGCGTACTTACTAAAACCTAGCCTTCATCTCGTTGAGTTAGTCTCGAACTTACTTTGTCTGTATATATTTATGTTATTTATAATAGCACTTAGTGAAGAAGCTGCAAGTTTGAACACATAATTATCTAAATATAAACTTTGAATAGGTATTAGTTAGTAGTTAGTTATTGATAAAATATATTTATAACAAGACACTGTGCTTTTGTACGATGAAGCCCACAATAAAATTAATTTCCAAACACTAGTCGTTACCATCGTCTAATAACTATTTATCACGGCAATTCGAAAAAGCACTATAATATGAAGTGATGGATATATTTTGTCAGGTGGTTGCTCGGCTTCCAGCATTAAAAACATAAAACATTTATGTTTTCACGAATTTACGATTTATTTATAATTTCGAAAACCAGACGCAGACATCCGTTCAAAACTTTCATTCACAATTTTTTTCGCACTCATTAAAATTTTAGCCATCTTTAATGGTCAATATCAAATTAAATTTATGTACATAATCAAATGAAAACAAAGTAAATAACACTAACTTTTAGATATTTAAATAAAATATGATAGAAATAATTGTGTTTAACGTTAATAAAAAAACCGGTAAAAATAATAATTTTTTGTCAAGGATTTGAACGTCTTCGCAGTCTCATCACCAAAATAAGCCAGAGACAACAAACAGTTCACCATTGAGGAATAACCATTCAAAAAACGTTCAGCATTATGAACGTCATGGTACGATTTAAAGTTGTCCTGCTTTTGACCTGCTTAAAAACTGCATCTCAACTGCCTTGTTTCTGAATGGTTTTATAAGTGTTGGTGGTAGCTTTCCTTTAATGCAACCTTTATAGCAGGCCTTAAACAGGATTGTTTTGGTTGACGTCACAAAACCATTCACCTTTTTTTGTATGGACTATTCCTACCATCACGTCTATTTGACAGCACGAAAACGATTAAGTGCTGCTATAAGAGATAACGGTAGGATTCCTGTTTTGTTTTGAGTTGACGTATCATACAAAAAAAGACTATCGTTTGTGTTTATGCATAAATTTAGAAAAAAAATAGGTCTGTGTGTTTATATGAGATTCAAAACAAAGGTTTGCTTCGGAGCAGCATGAACCGTAGAAAAACCGGTGAAGCTCCGGTGAAACTGCGCGTATAAATCATCGGAGAAAAACCGATTAATGTCCGGTTGTTTTTAAGTATAATTTTTTTTCGTAATGGAATAGATAAAATACGCAAATCGTAGAAAATTTATAATCAACACGTAAACGGAAAAAGAATGAGCGTGTTTACGCCAATTTGACAGGACAGCTGCCTTGCCTTACTCAACAAACAAGCCAAAGATCTGGAGTGCTATATTTCATTTAAGGACTCATCGAAACACAAAACGTGTAGGTAGGTAGTTTTCCAACTTACCGCTCGCGTAAAAAACCATTGCTTGGCCGTATTTTTGAAACCGTCGTGTCCGCTAAAAACATACTGTTTAAAGCAGAATATATTGAAAATATGTCTATGGTTTTTTCTAAGAATTTCACCATGAATAAAAAAGCGGCATGAATCGGAGCGGATTCTCCATGAAAGGTTTCTTTGACATAACTACGCCACAAATGTCAAAATTACGAGTGGTCGACCCCACTTGTGCAAATCCTTCGCATACGATCATTTCAAAAATGCGGCCCAGGAGTGCTATTTTTCATTTAAGGACTCACCGAAACACTAAACGTGTAGTTTTCCAACTCACCGCTCGCGTAAAAAACCATTTGGCCGAATTTTTGAAACCGTCATGTCAGCAAAAAAAAAAACAATATTGTTTTAAGCACAAAATATTAAAAATATGTCTATGGTTTTCTAAGAATTTCTCCACTTATAAAAAAGCAGCACGGAACGGAACGGATTCTCTATGAAAGGTTTCTTTGACATTTGCCACAAATGTCAAAATTACGAGTGGTCGAGACCACTCGTTGCAAATCCTTCACTAACTATCATTTCAAAAATGCGCCCGTTTGGAAAATGCGTAACCCCAGCAAAATGTTGCGCCTTAGAGAAATGAGAGTATTACAAATACTTGGTTCATAGTAAGCCTCAATATGTTCAAATATAGCAAAATTCGTTCATGTTGTATTTCCGAAGTTATTCGAGAAAAACTGATTTTGCTGGAGTAACGTTACCCCAGCAAGATGTTTTTCAAAAAAAGCGTTTAGCCTAGAATCAAGTATATGAAAAGACAGCTCTTAACACTTTCACCGCGAACGTCGGATTTATCCGACAAACAGAGTCGTACCCATTCCGCGAGTGTCGGATATTTACGACAAAAAAATAATACTTGTATTGCACATAACTTAAGTATCCACATACCTTTTTGGTTGTAGGTATATATTTTAGATTGACTACTCCTCGCGCTGGGGGAACGACAACTGATATAAAGTCTCGCGGTAAAAGGGTTAATGAGTTGTAAATGTATACCGATAGCAAAATTTTTTCATCTTATACTTTTTGAGATATTCAAGATTTTGCTGGGGTAATGTTTTGCAATTTTATAGGCCTTAGTATGTTCAAATTTGTTTAAATATAAGTATTCCGATTCATCAACAAATATCGAAGTAATTTATTATTTTAAAAAATCGGAAAGTTCCGGTTTACTCGTAAACTAGTACATTTACTAACAAATAAAAAGCAGTTACATATACGTATGATATACCCTTCTAACGTGTACAAATTTGGATGAACATTACGGGATATGAAGATATAAAGGAATTTGATCGAATTCCTAGTGGTGTAACTTTGGCCATCGAATACGCAGTTCTCTCTGAACACAAATAGATAAACTATAGTGAACATATGTGTTCATTTTGTTACGTGACCCAAGATAAGTTAGTATGGATACGCGGCATGGCGGCTTCATAAAATTTTCTTTTGAATGTATCATTATTGAAAATTTCACGTATTTATCCCTAACATGGTAAAAAGTGTTTTATGATTTTTGTTTACGGGGCCGAGTAAGTATATATTTTTATTTACTTATTGATAAATCACACAGTGTTGGTTTTTGTAAATCACCTTAACATTTTTGGTGTTGTGTTAATGATTTTATTAGCATGTATATTTTTACGTCATTTACGAAATTTCCAGGAAAGAAAATTCCGAGAACAGATAATTTCTCGGCGCCACATCACTAAAGATAAAGTAATCGACAAGACGAATCAGACGAGCCCAATCTCGATGAAGTTGTGTTTTTTTATTAAGGAGCTCCTATAGACACCTTCCAACTCCGTCATCAGATCGGCTCCATGTCATCATGATATTGCATTGTCATCCGATATACATATGTGAGCTAAATATCAGCTCAATCGGAAACCAGGAAGTGGGTCTAATTTAACTTGCAAAATTTGACCCGAACATACATACAAACATACATACATTGCAAGTAAAACTGTATTTTTTTAAAGTGACAAACCAATTGAACAATTATTTTGGAAATAAAATATTTTTATCATGCTTTTTTTTTTCTTTCTTTCCTGAAACCTAAAACATACCCAAGTCGTGCATTCGCCCTGTATGTACCTATGTACCTTAAAATCCAACCAGGCAAATCCATACTTAGTTAGCTTCGTCATATTTCAAAATGGCGTCTATGGGCTCTTTCATGAAATTTCATGGTATAAAAACTCATGATTACTTGGGTTTGGAATGACTAACACTAGTGTTGTTTATACATTCGTAAGCTTGTTTCTATGAAGACCCTAGAAATGATTTATTACTTCATAAAAATACTTTGTTTTTTGTTTACACAAGTGGTTTTAGAAGCCGTCATTTTGGCTCTCAAAGAAAAGGGTTCAGTTTTTTTAATGTCGTTTAATAAAAACGCAACGCTGCAATTTAAAAATGCTTTAAATCTCTAGTAGGAAGGATTATATTTTGTTGATGAAAATCCATAACCAAAATGCACCTTTTGCTGTCAAATTTGTGACATTTATTTCAAACGTTCATTGTAGTAATTTATGATTTTCTAAAGATTTTGCTACGGAATGATGTTGTTTTTTTGTTGGTGAACATTAGAAATAAAGTAAGCCTTAAGTACAACACAAAAGTTGGGGTCTAAATTGTTATATTTTATATAAAAATCGTGATGAAAATAAGTACAGAGGAGGAAAACATCTGGTTCCTCAAAATTCATCGGATCGTGGTTGGGAGGCCAATCAACTATAGTGCCCAAGATAGCAACCAAATGATAGCAAATTTAATCAGGAATCCAGCAATGTAAACATTGTGGGGGTTTAAATAAACAACACGGCGTATGACGAAGATTTGCGTAATTACTTGATAAGCGCTGCGCACCCGCGAGAATCCCTGACACGTTAGCGCCTTACGAGTACATTTTGCGCGCGCCCTGACAGCTGAAGGGCTAGTGCATTCAAACACCAAGTTATTTTTTACAGTAACGAATAACGATTAACTAATGATCGTTAACGTGATCATATCATATACTTTTTTCATAATAATCACTAGAAAAGTGTGACTATCTATCTCCTGGATCCTTTTATTTTGGAGTTCACTTTTTTTGTTTTTAATTTATTTATTATTATACTATGGTGATCTAGTATGCCCTGTAGTTTGATTTATTGATAATGCGTTATATGTCTTTTACACATTGTATAAAGTTATTTCTTTTTTGTAATAATATTTATTATGAATGACAATGCCATTCGAAAGTATTTACGCAACAGCAATGCAATATATATGTATTTGCCTAATATTTTGTATTCTATTACACTATCTATTTATGTAAACATACACACAGCCTTATTTATTTATATTTTTTTACATTATTATTTTTGGACCCGCACCACGCATCCCTTTAGGGCACAACTGAAAATCAGTATATTGCTCCCGGGCAATATTACCACTGAGCTGTGGCCTATTTGTATTGCTGTAGCACACACAATGAAAATTGTGCAGGTAGGTAGATGTTTACTTTTTGTGTCTGATTTGTGTTTTTTTTTTATGTGTGTTATAGCAGCAAATAAATGTGTTTATCTATCTATCTATTATTATAGTCTTATTTTTCAGAGACGTGTTCTCGCTATTCTATTATGTCGGTTTTCCTCTTTTTCTGCAGGTCTGATTGCCCTTCGGCAAAGGCCTCCTCCAGCCTCTTCCGCCACCTTGCTGTTGTCGTTGTCCTATCTCGTCCGTAGTCTCCCTCTCTTTCTATGTCCTTCTTTCAGATATCCATTGTAATAATATACAAATAAAATATTTTCATCTCTTACTTTATTAATTGGATTAGATAGTTTTTCTGCTCTATATATAACACACACAATTCCTAACAATACAATAATATTGTGATATCATACCTGACAAATGTAAAGTAGGCACAGCATCTCGGCTGAGGGCTTTTGTCCATGTGTGGTATTTTTGTTCAAAATGATTGTGACATACTCTTCGATACTTGTATACAAAATTATTATCCAAAGCTAACACATCTCCACCAACTTTTAACATCCATGTACGGAATCTCTCAGGTTCACGTTGAGGATTAGGAAAGCCATGCAATGTTATTTTATTATTTCCTGAAAAGTAATATTTTCTGCCTATTACTATTGATTTATTTATAAAACAGAAAAAACAGCACAAGAACTACAGACATTAACTTTCATTCAAGTATGTTTATGTACATTCTGGGCACGCAAATTTTAAATAATGTAGAGGGAAGTCCCATAAGGGGGACATAAACGGCCAATAAAAAAAATAAGTTCAGTATTCCAAAAGAAAATCTTCTGTTAAGTTCTCCTCACTCCTCTTGTAATATGCATTATTTTATAATTGAAGAAAACTTTATATTTTAGGTAACACTTCCGTATTCAGATCATCTTTCTTTATGCCAGACTTTGGGCAAGAATCATATTAAGTTCTAGCAGAACAGGACATTCTTAACAGGATTGTTTAAGTTCCTATACCTTATGTAGAATAAAGTTAATGTGAAATATTTATTTTTTTACTTACGAAACACTTTGCAATGAGGCACACAACATGTTTTATCAGATACCATTTTCGACGAAATCCAAATCGGGAAGCAAAACCAAGTAAAAATAAGGTCGCTAGGGTCAATATATATTAGTCCAAAATCGTAATCCAAAGGGCTGGCTAGCTGGAGTCGTGGGTCGAAAATAAACAATGAAAAGATCAGAACACATTGGAGAAACCGAATGAAACTTTAAATTATTCAAACTTATGTACTTGTGATACCGGTAGAACGTTCTGTCTGTTCTTCAGATTTATAAATGTCAGATTGAAAAAGAAAAATTTAAAAGACAACTTTAACAATATTTCTTTTAGTAATAAAATATTAAAGATGTAACAAAATATACTAAATCTATTTTAAGGGTGAAGTTAGTCCATGATCCTGAACAACTTTATCCAAGGAACATAATTAAGTTATAACAACTTTCGGATAAGTCCGCCTTGGTATATTTGCTCTTTTTTATGTTGTCTTTGTAATGTGCTTTTTTGGACAATAAAGTTATTACAAACAAACAAACAAACAAATTATACAGAATTATTCGCGATTGAATTATTCCACAAATATATGCGAATAAAACACTCCACGACACGAATATACACTTATATTCGTGTTGCGGATTATTTTATTCGCATAATAAAAATTCTATGTACGGAAGGTAGGTAAAGTGGTGGACTGCAGTTACCATCACAATGTCACTGTCAATATCGTCGAGGTGGTCGAGGTCGTCGGGGTCGATGTCGAGGTTTTTGAGATCATCAAGGTAATCGAGACTGCCGAGGTTATCGATATCGTTGAGGTGTTCGAGGTTGAGTTCGTCGAGGTCATCAAGGTTGATGTCGAGGTCGTCAAAGTCAACCTCAATGACCTCGACGACATTGTTTTATTGGTAGCTTACCAGTTTTTTTAGATCGAACAACTTATTAAACATAATAACTAATAGTTCGCCTCGAACTGAGAACTCGCGAACTCTATATCTCAGCAAAACTTTGACCCATTTGGCTCATGTTCGAACTTAAAAATTCAATTGTCTTCTTTTACATGTTTACCAAATTTCATGAAGCTTCAATCAATCTACTAGTTATCGTCATACAAACGCCGGATTGATAAAATAGACTCTGAGAACTTCGCCCGCTACGCTAGTTCAACTATTTATCATTAGCTATCCGTGAAACTGATTGAGGTAACGATAACAGTAAAAATCCTGTTATAACTACCCCATTCGTTCGCCGCTAAGCATTTGACAGTTTTTACGGGTGCATCACTAAGGAGTGCGTTACTCTAAATAGCAAGAAAGTAGCTCCTGGAGAGTGATTGTATTTTCTTATTACTACTAGGGTAACGTTGTTCCAGTAGGAAAATTCTAAACTTTTGATCGGAGGGAGAAACAATGTGCATGGTTAGATTGTTTACACAACGTGGAAGGGACATACCCGTAATAAATCGAACCACAGGCTATACTAGATCACTATAGTATAATGAAATAGAAATAACGGTGAAAAAACAAAAAAAAAAGACTTTCCCATACAAATTGCCGTCGCACAGTTTTGTATGGAAATGTTTTTGCATTTATTTTATTTTCATTATACTAAAGTGACCTAGTATAATAGACCCCTTGCACGTAGTATATGTGGAAGAATGTAGTAACTTTTAGCGAAATGGTTGTGCTCTGAAACTGTTTTATTTGCGCATGTAGAATAAATTTATATGAGTAGCTTTGTGGTGCTCCGGGCACACACAATTAGATTATAGAAAGTACGTTAAATTTTCGAGCAATCACGCTTATTTTGAAAACACCAATAAAATCGCGGCCCCGAAACGAGAAAACGTATAAGCTCACTGAAAACTGTATTTGGTCCATCTCGACGCCTATTATATTCATAAAAAAAAAATCGAATGTGTATGTAAATCATTTATAAAATAATATTACAAAAGTGTAATTTATAAGCCTTTTACGTGAATAGCTGTTATAATCGATCTGAGGATTAACATTCCCTGAAAATTCATCATCATCATCCCAGCCGCAAAACGTCCACTGCTGGACATAGGCCTCCCCTAAGGATTTCCAAAATTATCGATCTAGAGCGCACTGTATTTAGCGCCTTCCAGCGACCTTGGTCAGGTCGTCAGGCCATACAGGGTGGTTTCTGAAAATTAGATAAATTTAATTTAATAGTTATCTTATGTCTATCCAATACATATTCTAGAATTTAATTTGTCCTGAGCGATGTACAAGTTCGATAAGTGCAGTCAGAGGGATGCCCCTCTGACTGAACTTATATACACTACTAGCTAGGAAGAAATTGCCTAGGTATGTGTTAATCCAGGGTATAAGCTTTCTGCATACCAAATTTAATCAAAATTGGTTGAGCCGTTTGCGCGTGAAGAATAAACAAACTTACAGGCTATACTATTTGATCTTGATTTGAAGTCCATCCGGGTGGATCCACAGGTTAATTTCTATTGGCTATATCTACACGTCGATCAAATCTTGTCTTTCATGAAACTCCAATCAAAGTTATCGTCAAATAAACATGAAACTACAATAAAAGTTATCGTCAAACAAACATACAACCGCCGAAAATAGTCTTGAAGAACCAATAATAAAAATTCAGTACAGCTTAGCATCAGCATCTTTCATTCTGAATCAAATTGGTTGTAGAAGTGTCGTATTTTGAAATATTGTGCCCCCGGGTTAATTCTTTTGCCGCTTCCTTCCTACAGAGTAGCTTGTAAATTCATCATAGCGGTGGTGTATTATTATTATGCCTTAGACTGCAGCTGTACTTATGTCATACATTTGCAGTTCTTAGGTGGTCATATCCAGCGCTTTGCCACTACAATATCCCACCGCAGCGTGTAGTCACTTCGTTCATAGAATGACCATGACTTTAGTGAGTGGCAAACTTATTACTTCGGGCACAACATCATAAAATACGAATATTTGAGAATTCACAAATTGCTTCAAAAGGGGCTGCAAATGTTACTACTCCAGGGTTCAAAATCATAAAATACGCTACTGCTCCTAATGCCTAAGGGCCGTAACAGACGGGGCGCAAGTTGCGCCGCGTAACAGCTAGTGATGGGAGTTGCATAAATACTTAATCAACCCATTTGAATATTTACTCAGTAGATTGAGTAAATACCCGATAAATATCCTAATTTATCCATTTGGTGAGTAGATTGATTTATATGAGTTGCGACTCATATTTATATTCATATTTATTATTTCATGTTTTCATGACAATTTTGAAAATTAAATCTAGTATACACTTGCAATTGCTGTTGGAAAGTGTGTGCATACGCCATAATATGCTTAAAATGTCGGTAAACGTTAAATGCGACGTTAAAATATATTATAATACCATACTAATCATACACTGAAAGTAGGCTTCTTTGAATAATTATCATTTTTTGCTGGGAGGTGTGCAGAGACGTAATTTGATGTTAAAATAAGTAAACAAATGTGATGTCAATATATGAGCACACTCTGTTTACTCTATTTATTAAATCTAGTGAGTAAATACTCAAATGGGTAGATTGAGTACTGTCCACTGCCCATCTCTAGTTGTTACGCGACGCAACTTGCGTCCCGTCTGTTGCGGCACTAAGAATTCACAAATCACTATGAAAGGGGCAGCAATTTTTATTGCCCATGCACAATATCACAAAATACATCACCACTCAAATGTCTGAGAAATTACCAGTAAGCATTACTAGTTATAAACAACATTCTAAATTATTTCCTCCCATAAAAAGTCCGTTCGCCCGATCCAATTTTTTTTTGTTTTTCTTTACTTGTTTTTAACGAAAAGTACTTCAGTATCATGGACAGGTAGGACTTGCTCCAAAAATTTGACTCATGATTGTTAAAAAGTCCTGTATAATGTATCATTTACGTATGTATAAAATAATCTAGTTACTAGTCAGCCAGACGGAGACGAGTGCAGGAATCAAGTAAGCAAGACTCGAGTATTGGAATCGAATCCGTCAGACTCGAGTCCATCAGCAGACTCGAGTACAGGACTTGAGTCGGCCAGACTCGAGTCTAACAAAAAGGGTACTCCAGTCAACGACTCCATAGTAGGAATTGAATATGATTCGAGTAACGCCGTACTCGGCACATGAATTACCTAGTAATGACGCGCCAGCCAATCAGAAGCGAACCCGGCTAGCATGAAACTTCAAATGACTTTAAAACGTTTCACTCCAGTTTTACTATATTCTCTTCATCAATAGGTTGCCTGGAAGAAATCGCTTTTAGCGATAATATCGTAGTAAGTACATCAATCAACATTATTATTAGCAAACTTTTATAATCAGTAATAGTAATTATTGGATATTTAGGCAACTATAGTAAATCAGCGAAAACTTATAATCGTACGTAGCGAAAATATTGTAGCATGGCAAAATGGCAGGTTGTACCTGCGCTGACGACCGCCATTTTGGTTCAATTTACGTGCCGGGATTTGTACAAAAATGCTTTGAAGTCTGCCATTTTTGTTCAACTTACGTGTGTCGCATTGTATTTAATTGCAATATTTTTATCTTCTAATTTATTTACTACCCTCTGTTACAGCCGCTTAGTTTGAGAACCGGTGGCAATTTTTTACACAACTAAAGATCGGATTTTTTATTATATCTTTTCCGAATAACGGAAAAACCGTATTCTAACCTACAAGAGCCCCAGATCAATTTCAATTAGGTACTTTAGTCTAGAGGTTATTTGATAATTTTTAGTATTCAATTTTAATTTTTAATAAAAACAAGTGAAAGCATACCGAAATGTATCAAAAAACCCACCAGGTAAAAGTCCAGATTGCCGGCCGGTCATGCACTATCCCTTGGAGCAACAAACGCGGGCTGAGGAGAGGGGCACAATGAAATGGAGTTTTATGCTATGTTGCCAGCCTCAGAAAACCCGTTAATTCGCTGCATTTTAACAACATACGACCTTCTACCCGATCTGGAGTGCTATTTTTCATTTAAGGACTCACCGAAACACAAAACGTGTAGTTTTCCAACTCACCGCTCGCTTAAAAATCCATTTGGCCGTATTTTTGAAACCGTCGTGTCAACTAAAAACAATATTGTTTTACGCAGAAAACATCGAAAATACGTCTATGGTTTTCTAAGGATTTCACCATGAATAAAAAAGCAGTATGAATCGGAACAGATTGGAACGGATTCTCCATGAAAGGTGGCTTTGACATATGTACGCCACAAATGTCAAAATTACGAGTGGTCGAGCGAGACCACTCCTTGCAAATCCTTCGCATACGATCATTTCAAAAATGCGCCCGTTTGGAAACGCTCGCGTAAAACATTCGTAATGTGACAAGTGATTTCAAAAATAGGTCCCCCGATCTTACCCAAACATACCATACCTATGTATATTCAATGTCATTTGTAACATTTTTATGCTCCAAATAAAGATTTTTTTTATTTCTCAATTGCGTTTTTAATAAATATATGTTTAATATTTTTTACATACCTTCTTCATATGAGCTCTGTGAAATACCGGACTGAATTTCTTTTGAAGTAAAAAGAGTTGGATAAGCTCTTGCTTTAATTCGAGTAGATCCAACATAGAATCTCTTTTCAAAATGTTTGTGACAGACTAGCAGTTTACTTAAGCTATTAAAATCAACAGCCTTTAGATCGTGACAGTTAATTTTATCCAACCACTTAATTCTCAGCTCTACATTATACGGAAATCTATGAAGAGGATAGTCTTTCCGTTTACTCCCACAATTAGGAATGCAACACTTAAAATACATCTTAGATATCTTATAAAAAGTACTGTCGATTAACACTACAATACAACTAAAAACGTCCTTTCGTGAAACAAAATACATATAAATATACAAAAACGACCTTTAGTGAAATAATCAAAAACGTCCTGTCGTATACTATATAGTATTTGATTATTTTACTATTTGTAATAGCAAACAAAAAAAATCTCAGTCACATCAACACAAAATCGTAAACACAAGATACACGAGCGTCGTGCGCACATATGAACTTGAGCGCGAGCGAAGGACGACTATTTAATTTTAGAAGAGTGAAGACAACAACAGACCTAAACAAAATAGCGGATGGGCGAAACAGTGGAGTTGAAAGGGGTGAGAGGGGTAGAAACGTCAAAATCCCGATTGCTACCACAGCAAAGCAAGAATTTTCGTAGATACCTAGGTACCTAACCTTACCTACCCACAGATGAATTAATATCTCTAATAGCTCTGTGTACCTACCTCTATACGCTATCTCTGCCAACAGTATCTGTTCTGCTATTCGTATTTCGTAGAGACATTCGATCACACAAACAAGCATTTTAGGCGACAATTTTATTCTATTCCTAGACGAGTGGATTTTTGGTGCAATGACCGGGTATCTTTTACTTAACGCTGTAAATAGGTGTATAAAAAACGAATCTAGTAGTATAATAAGTGCAAATACATTTTCCACACCGTCTGAACCGTCTCCGTGATCAGACCCTAGGCATCTACGATAAAGTGCTTGATGCTTGTTCTTGACAAAACAAATGAGATCTACTCCTATTTACTCAATGAGGTTATGTTGTTTTATAACTGAGTTTTGTCAAATATCTCCCGGCTCCATCAACAGAACAGCTCACTGACTCCACAATAATGTATTTTCATCGGACTTGCATAAGAATGCAAAATTTCAGCTCAATCGGTTGAGGATAACTGGTTGAAAATTGAGTTTCAGGATTTGACTTTAACAAAAGATACATAGTAGGTACCTACCTCCTACAAGATACATTGAAAGTTAAAAATAAATTAAAAAAACTTGTAATTAAGTTTTGAATAAATAGAGTTATTAGTTTTGCAACATAAAATTGACTCCAGCATACGAATAAGTTTACTAGAAACACCAATCTGATTTCATGTAGGTACCTACTTCTTACCAACCAAGCCTGTGATGTGTAACGAGGAATGATAGGAATGATATGTCATAAACTGATTACAACTACCAAACTCCAAACTAGCGTTACTCTCAGATAGCCCTCTTAAGTATGTAAATCAAAGTATATAACAAACTTCCACAACATATAAAAAATGCTAAAGAAAAAACATTTATTAAACTAACAAAGCAACTTCTACTTTATGAATGTTATTACTCTGTGTGGGAGTACCATGACGATAAATTAAGTAAGTAAATATATATGTAATTGTTCATTACCATAAAAATTAAAATTAAAATAATAACTTGAAATAATATACAAATCTAATAAATAAAATAGTATATATATATTACAAGTACTTTCTCCCTCTGTCTCTCTCTCTCTCTCTCTCTCTCTCTCTCTCTCATTAGTTTTTATTTATATTTATACACCGGAGTCATAAAGTCCACGCGAACGAAGTCGCGGGCATCAGCTAGTAATTAATAATTGTAATTAGAACTGTGAAGAGATTCCTCCTCTCTGTCTGTTTTGCAGACTTTGCAGTGCCCAACAGGGTCCTTGAGTGAGTGGGGGTTCACACTCTGCCAAGGTTCATATATGTACTCATTTACTTACTAACCATGTTATCTATGAGTGCATCTATGAGCATGGAAGCAAAAATAAAGAAATAAAGAAACTAAAACTATATATGGGCAATGGATGAATAAAATCTATCCATTTGGGCATTTAACTTACCCAGTAGATTAAATAAATACCCGTATTTACTCATTTGGTGGGTAGATTATGCAATACTTGTCAGGAAGTGGGCGCAAAGGCTTTAAGTACTATGCTTGAATTACTTATTGACATGAAATGCGACATAGTAGAAACATCAGGCTCAGTAGTCTAAGCTAAGGTTAATTATTTTCAGCTGGCTGTGTTTATAAATAACAAGCTGAGCGAACAAGCTTTGCTCAGTTACTTTTTTATGAAAATCAATTTTTAAGTCTTGTCACTCCCTAAATACTGAGTTTCATCAAAATCATTGGAGCCGTTTCCAAGATCTTGATAATATATATATATATATATATATACAATATGTAACAAAAACCTTGTCCAATCCTTGTAGGAGCAACTCTGACCGATAATATGAACAACTTTTCATAAAAAACGACATTATCATACAAATTGCCAGGCCGGCCAAAAACTTGTATGAAAATTTCGATTTTTTACGAGTTTAAAGCTTTGGTCCTATAGGAAAAGTTGTTCATATTGACAGCCTGAGTCGCTCCTACAATGATCAGACAGGGTTTTTGTTACATATTGTAAATGTATACAAGAATTCGAGATTGACGACCTCCATGGCATAGCGGTCACCATGCTAATCCTCCACCAGGAGGTCCCGAGTTCGATCCCCGGTCAGTGCAAGTTGGAAAATGTATTTGTCATAAAATATAGTATAGTTCAGTTAGTATCCCATAACACTAGTCTCGAACGTACTTTGGGGCTAGCTCAATCAGTGTTATTTGTACCTATATTTGTATTGTATTTATTGTAGAAAAAAGCTAAAACACATCTTGGCATCTCACTATGTCTTTGGTACATGAAAAACCTAATAACAGTGCCTTCATAAGAATAGTATGTGCATCCTTTTTCTGTTACTTGACAGTTTCTGTTTCCGTCAGATTTGGATTTATTTATTAATGAGATTATAAATCTATTTACTTTCAGTTTTGGTTTGTTACTTTTTGACAAAATTATAAAAAATACTTTTATACCATATTAGCATTTCAAGTATTGGTATGAAGAAGAGTGGGAGAGTTGTGGAGACATCTCTCTATCTCTTTTGTAAAACCTAATGGCAATGATGTCACATAGCTGGTGTGTGTGTGCTATGAAGAGTTGCTTAAAACATTATCTTTAAAAATTTACCTGTGAGATGCAGACTTGGAATAGCTAATTTACTCAATTGATTCTTTGGATAATGATAAGTTTCCTCAAAGTGAATACGAAATATTCTTCTGTTTTTGAATATATATGTCTCATCTTCCCCAAGAAGTCTAGCATTAGTAGCCCAAACACAAAACTTATCAGGTTCCGTTGCAGGATTGGGGAAGAAATGCAATACTGCTCCTAAAACCATTAAGTAGAAATATGACTCGTACAAGAAGTAGGTACATACATTATGTTAAAAATAACGAGAAATTTATATTCAATACAATTTTTGGTAGGTTAGTACCTTTAAATGCAATGTTCAAAGTAGTAAAAATTTGAACATTGCATTACATTTTACATCCTTACCAAAAAAGAAAAAAAGTTTTAAATCAATCTATTCCTCTTACCTTCATTATGTGAGGCAGTACAAGAGGAAACAGAACATATTCTTTGAGGCATTGTAGTAGGGTACTTGTCTCACAAAAATCCACTAAACTAGATCACCAGGAGTCCTCAACACTTTTTATCACATTCGGGCAGATCATATTTCATAAAGATAAGTTGAAAAAACTTAATACTGGAATAATTGAATGAGCGAGCGAAGTTCTCAGAGTCTACTTAAACATTCCGGCTTTTGGGTTTATGTATGTTTGTTTGACGATAACTCAAGTAGTTTTGACCGGAGCTTCATGAAATCTAGTAGAGGTATCAATTTAGCCAATAGAATGTTTAAGTTCGAAGTTGAGCCAAATTGATCAAGATGTTGTTAAGATATGGGGTCCGCGAGCTAATAGTTCGATTTGAGGCGAACCACAAGGTACTAATAATAATTTAATAATACATTTAGAAGTTTGATTTGACGTAGGTACCTACTTAGAGGAATATCCTATTAAAATAAATGCATAGGGAAATAGATAAAAAGCAAAAAGCTTACGATCGCGATAGCAAAGTACCTATGTAC
This sequence comes from Acrobasis suavella, assembly GCA_943193695.1. Taxonomy (NCBI): domain Eukaryota; kingdom Metazoa; phylum Arthropoda; class Insecta; order Lepidoptera; family Pyralidae; genus Acrobasis; species Acrobasis suavella. The sequence continues at coordinate 10,064,690 of OW971952.1, forward strand.
CTCGTAGTACCTAGCTTTTGAATTTGAAGTTTTTGTTTGTAAATTCTTTATTGTACATAAAAAGCCACAGTTAAGTCTAGTTTTGATCGCAAACTATATACACGGATGGTTATGCTTTAAACAGAGAGCCTTGGGCCATTTAGATAGGTAGGTATCTTATTTTGAATTTTGAAATGCAAATCAGAAATTATACCAATTTGTTTGTTGTCCTCTTTGAAAAACTATGTACCTAGGTAGTTAGTTGTTTAGTTTGACATTGCCACTTTTGTGACACACAAAGGATTTTTTTTTTCTCTTGTTGGCGATTAAACTTCGTTGAAGCTTATTTTGCCAGTGTCCAGTTAACCAATGGCGCGGACGCCAATCTTCTCATCCATTTAAAAGGTTCAAGTGGGGAAACGTTTTACAACTTTCGAGTACGGATAGGAATGGGAATGAGGACTAGGCGGTATTGAGAAAACTAGGGCAATATATACTTAAATTGTCATAAAGATGGATAGGTAATTAAATTGATATAGTTAAAATGAAATATCATGAAATAAGAGAAAAGAAACAAGAGCTTTAGTATATTTGGAGTCAATAAAGGAAAGGATAGTATAGGAGTCACAGGGAAGAGGAGCACGGGATTCTATAAGGAATTCATAAAGTAGCTTAGAGTCATACTTCGTACATCTGAATAAAAGGTGATCAACGTCGCCTTTTTCGCCTAAAGAACAATTACATGTGGCTGAATCAAAGACACCGATTCGGCGTAAGTGACTGGGAACACAGCAATGGCCAAATCTTAGTCTAGATATGGTAGATGTCACCTTTTTGCTAAAATGAAATTTAGAAAACCAGGGCTTTAAACAAAGTTCAATATGTAAACGTCGATAGCGCTCCCCTTTAAACAAACTAGATTTTTCCCAATCAGAGTACCACTCTTTTAATAGATTCTCACGGGGTAATTCTAAAAGGTCTTGGGTATACACTCTATTATTTTCAGTACAACCCTGCACTTTTGCTAATGCCGCCAGCTCATCTACAAACTCATTACCTTGAATGCCTGAGTGACCAGGTATCCACGCTAAAGTGACGAACAAATTTAAATCATGGCATTCCTTTAGTTTATGTTTAATCTCAAGTGAAAGAGGACAAATTGATTTCTTCTTAAATGGGTTTGATAAAAGAGATTGGAGCAAGCTTAAAGAGTCAGAAAATATATAAGACTTCTGAATTTTATTTAAAATAATATATTTAATACATTCGAGATTAGCCATTCCTTCTCCCACAAAGTTTGAGCACAAATGTGAATATTTATAAAGATGGAATTGACCTGTTGAGTGTCTTAAAAAGGCTGCTCCAACACTATGATCACTAATGGTTAAAGATTTAGAAGCATCAGTAATTCAGTATAAAATATTTCAGAGTTGGGTTCCAGATGATTAATAAAAGAGTTAAGTTTTAAGTTTGCACTGCTTGATCCTTTCTGTATGTCGAGGGACAGTCTGACATCCGGTTTAAATATCAAAATTGCATAGTCAAATGAGAAAATAGGATGACAATCATATTTGTGTACAGAGCAATTAAGGTCTTCAAATCTTCTGTGACTAGCAACCAAATGAGGAATTTCCTTTTTACGCCAGTAAGTGTTTTGCCTATGCATGACTTCACTAAGAACTCGAAGTTTTAAATTTAATGGGTGGTTTTGATATTCTTGAATTTTATTTATAAACCTATCAGAAAGATATTGTCTACGAAGCCATAAAGGAGGTTCCGAGCATTCTATTTGTAGGGCATTTGTTGGTGTACTCTTCATTGCACCAATGACTATTCTGAGGCTTTTGTATTGCAATAAATCTAATTTATGAAGAGCTTGTTTTTGTTCTAGACAAACAGTTATAGATCCAAAGTCAAATAAACTTCTGACTAATGCATTGTACATTAATCTAAGAACACTAGGATGTGATCCCCACCAAACTCCACTTACCGCTCTAATAATATTAATGTTCTTTTCACATTTTGCAATGACATTCTTAATATGAGCGTTACCATTCAAACCGGAGTCAAAAATACGCCCAAGAAACTTCGCATCTTTCGAAACCGGTATATTTTCATCCTCAACCGAAACGTTCACAGCCGGAATTACCCTTTTACGCGAGAATACGACTATTACACTTTTTGATTTAGACAATGAAAGATTATGTTCGGTGAGCCATGTAGATAAATTATTTAGCGAAACATTAAGATTATCTGTTGCTTTCTGAATATCCAAGTTTGAAGAGTAAATTAAGACATCATCTGCATATTGTAGAATAGAACATGAAGGATCAACGCTCAAATTAAGGTCATAAGTATAAATATTATATAAAAGAGGACTGAGAACCGACCTCTGAGGGACACCCTTCAATATGGTCCTCTTTTCTTCCTCAAAACCAGGAATATAAACTGAGATTGTTCGACCTGAGTATAAATTAAATATATAATCAGCATATTTTCTTGGTATTCCTATTCTTTGCATAATTTCGCTTAACAATAATAAGTCGACATTATCATAAGCAGCATGAATATCTAGAAAGGCAGCAACAACCGATTCTGATTTAGAAAAAGATAGAAGAATATCTGTGGTAAGTATAGCATGACTATCAGATACACTTTTGCCTTTGCGGAACCCAAATTGAGAAGAAGACAAAAGTTTATTATGCTCTAAATACCATTCAATTCTCTGTTTAATTAAATGTTCTGATATTTTGACTAGAACGGATGATAGAGCAACAGGCCTAAACGATAGGGGGTCATTAGCATCTTTATTAGGTTTCAAAATTGGAATTATTATCTGATGCTTCCATGAAGAGGGAATGATACCCGTATCCACTATTGAATTTATTAAAGTTAGTAAATATGTCAAAGTGCCTGGTTTCGAATTAATTATAAAAGAATAAGGAATACCGTCAGAGCCAGGAGTAGAATCAGATAATCTACTCAATACTAATTGGAGCTCTGATAAAGAAAAAGGAGATGTTAAACTATTATTACAATTGTCAGACATAAAATAAAAATATGCTAATTGACTGAAATTGGGAACAGTACTAGGAGCAAAATTGTTCAAAAAGGGACGAACCCAATCTACAGATGTTGAGTTTCTAGTGGGGGATACAGTGGAAGCTCTAAACCTTCGTATATTTTTCCAAATTAAAGAAGATGGTGTATCTGGGGATAGATTTGAACAAAAACGTTTCCATCCTTCTTTTTTCTTTTTACGTAGAAGTCTCTTAGTAGCCGCTTCGGTATTTTTATATTGTAAATAGCTGTTCAAGTCCATAAAGTTTTTATTGCATTTCTCTGCTTCATTTCTTTTCATGATAGCTTCTGTGCACTATTTGTCCCACCATGGAGGAGAAGATATTTTCTTTCTAGCAACATTTTTTTTAGGAATGTGTTTATCTGCAGCTGTCAAATATGTTGTGATGAGGTTAACATACGCATTGTTTATGTTTTTAGGATCTGTATAAGGATCTGGAAGACTAGGAAGAGATTCTATATTCTCCTCCACAGCTTGGCTAAAGGGCTCCCAATCACAGTTGTTTAACCTATATTTAAAAAGTGGGGGTAATGTGGTGAAAGATCCAGATTTGCCAGACGGTAATGACAACAGTATAGGGTAGTAATCACTGCCGTGGGTCAACGGTAAACATTCCCAATTAAGAAGGGATGACAAATTGGGTGAGCAGAGGGATACGTCAACATAGCTTAGTGCTTGCCCAGGTATGGGGCGTCGTGTCGGAGAGCCATCATTTAATACACATAAGTTGTGTTCATTTATAATGTCCATCAACCCATTTCCTATGCCATCGTCGTTAGGGGCACCCCATAGGGAATGGTGAGCATTAAAATCTCCTAGTACTACTATTGGTGTAGGAAGGGAATCAATAATGTTATTTAATATGGGAAGAACAGAAAAATCTTTTTCAGAAATATAAATAGACAGATATGATACCTCACCTACTCGGGCGGCTACTGCTTGTAAAGTATTGGAGTTGAAAGAAGGAATAGGCAAAGAAGAGAAAGTGTGATTCTGGCGTATTAAAAGGGCAGCACCACCATAACCATCAGTTCTGTCATGGCGTAGGATATTGAAACCAGGGATGTGGAATTTACTATTGAGAGGTAGCCAAGTCTCAGATATAGCTAGTAGAAATAAATTATGTGTGTTAATTAAATTGATTATTTCATGTTTTTTTGAAACTATACTTTTACAATTCCACTGAAGGACTTGATCCATGTTTAAAAATATTAAAAATTGCAACTGATATTTGGTTAATAAGTGGGAGAGCAACGTTATCAGGTAAATTGGAGTTAACAATAACATTTATCAGTGTTGATAACAACTGATTAATGTCATCTGAAGAGGGTAATGCATCCTTGCTGCATTGCTTAAGTGCAGATCCTGTAGCGCTTTGACTGTTGTCAAAACTAATAGAGCGAATTAGTGAGTCATGTTCTCGTTTATCATACCCTTTAGAGAGAACAGGAGCTGGCTTATTCTTTTGAACAACAGTTTTTTTGTAAGATTGGTGGTTTGAGCTACTATAATTATTAATATGGGAGGGAGATGGTGGTGATGATGTGGAAACAACTTGTGAGTAAGATTTACTTACTATAGGATATAATTGGGATGCTTCTTGGTAGGAGATAGGGTTCTGCGACATATGTTTTTTAATATTTACCTGCCTAGTAAACTCAGGGCACGACTAGTTTGTTGCCATGTGGTGTCCAGCACAATTGGCACACTTAAAATCAGTAACTGTACAAGCAAACCCACTGTGTTCTCCACTGCATTTGTTGCATCTTGGTTTGCTCCTACATTGGGCACGGGTGTGACCAAAGCGACAACAATTGAAACATTGTATAGTTGGGTAAATATATTGTTCTACTGGGATACTAGAGAAAAAAGAAAAAACTCTTGGGGGAAGGGCCTGCCCATCAAAGGTTAATACTACAGATTGAGTAGGAGTCCAGGAAACTGTATCTGCATTAACAGATCTTCTGCTCAATCTACGGGTTTTAATAATTTGGCCATAACCTTCTGGGATTTGAAGGTTTTCTAGGATATCTTCATGTGTCCACTCTACAGGGATACCTTTTATCAACCCCATTTTGCAAATATTGTATGTTGGGATGACTACTCTGTATGATGAGTTATTACTCATTAGATTTAAAAAATTGTTGGCATCAGTATGTGATTTGAAAGAAACTGATAGTCGATTACGCCCTACTCTTTTGATTCCATCCTGAACAATGTTTCCCATTTTGTTTTTCATCAAAAAATTGCCAAATTTTAGGGGGTGTACCGAGATATTTGAGTTAGGCTCAGACACTAAGGTGACATGTACCATATATGGATCAGAGTCATTTTCATTATATAATTTTCTATATATAGGTGATTCTTGTGACAATATAGGGGTTATTGGAGCAGGCTCTGTAGGAGGCTCTATAGACATTATATTTTTTTTTGAACAGGATGCTACAGACTTTCTACAAATATTGAAATTTTCCGCTAAAGCCTGTTGAAAGGGCCGCAGAGATTGCCTATCAATTTTGTTTTTAAATGGAGTATTTACCAATTTTTTTTTTCTTATTGTTATTATTTTTATTTTTTACACTTACAAATTCAGCCACATCTGTTAAATCAAATTTATCGCAAAAAAAAAACCAGTTGACTGAATTTGGTATTGGTAGTATCATCATGACTATCAATATCAGGATCGGGAGGATCCGTCCCCGGCTCCAAATCCATCCTAAAAGTACTTACCACTACTTATAAAATATAGATCTACTTACAATCTAGTATATACACTACAATATTTACAAAATTTATATAGAAATATACAATATTAAATTAAAAAGGATATGAGAAAAATTTTTAGACCGCCCTTTTGAAAAGCCCGCCAAAAAAAACAAAGGATTTAAAACGTCATACGTCAACAACATCCACAGATTACTACAAACAGACGGACATCTAGCGAATACGAATAGATTATACTTTTTAAAATAATATTAAAGACACCCTACCCTACATCTTTAAGGATCACACTTACGACTTTCCTCTAGTGAGTTGAGCGGAGTTCCATTCATCATTTCAGATTCAGAGAAGAGTGTTGGATATGCGGTCTTTAGAAGTCGTGATTTTGGAGTAACAAAACGTGCCTCAAAATGTTTGTGACAGACTTGCATATGAGCAATATCACTTAGCCGCTTAGTTTTTAAAGAATCACAAGGAATAATTTGGAGCCACTTTTTGAGTCTTTTCTCACACACTGGAAACTTATGTAACATAGCGACCTCTCGCGTACTTGCACATCCTGGTACACAGCACTTGACATACATATCGAAATATAGGTAAGTCTCAAGCTATTGCTACTTAAAAACGAAAAGAAATAGGCGGAAATTAAACGACGCAACTACTTAACTCAACAGTATTACAGTTGCTGTCAAAAGTTTTTGACAAATGACCAAAAGTAATATGCGGATGTCAATATTATTCTATGGTGCGGGGGACCGGATGGTGAGAGGGAGGGCAGTTAAAATCCGCTACTTTCCAGCAAGTCAAATTAGAGACTTTTTCTAAACGTCAAAACAAACATTTTCTATGGGATTTGTATGAAATACAGGCAGATGACGTCACATATTTTTGGAGTCAAATAGCGCTCTTATAATTAGTTTGTCTGCAACATTCAATCTAAAATCACCTTTAAATGGATATGTTCAAAGAAACCCTATTAAAAAGGACAATTTATTTGTAAAGCAAATTAAAAAATCCCCGACTTTAAACTTTCAAACTTATTGGGTGTTCAACCCAAATAACTTTTGAAAGTCTGAACCGATTTCCATTAAAATACTGATTCCTTAATCTTTTAACCGTTTTATTTGATACCCCACTCAGACATAATTGCAAACTTTGGGCTGCTGACTCCCACTTTCACCCCCGACAACTTTTATACCGCTGCGTTGAACCGATTTCCATAAAACAGGTTTTTTTCTACTCTTACCTAACAGACAACAGCCCGTGACTACTTGTTCTGACAAAGAGAGAGTGCCCTCGAGCATGCGTAATACGGCGGCCTCTGAACGTTGTCCCCCAGAACTTAATTAAATCTATAGCAACCTACCTACTTATGTTAGTTATAGAAAGAACCTTCGGGTGATTTTATTCGATAGATAATTGACAATATGAGTCCACGCAAAAAACACAAATTTTAGAATAGGAGAATTTTTTGTATTTTCTTTTAACATATTTACTCTTGTTTTAATTAACAAATGGTCTCTACGTGAGTTATATTTTTTTTTTCATTATATCTTTAAACCGAACTGATGACGATGATTGAGTAGTGTGAATTGATGTACTCTTCACTTCATCATCATCATCATTTCTAATCACTTAAACTGAGTTATTCGGCCGAGTACCATTCGAGTAATAAAAAGCCGGCCAAGTGCGAGTCGGACTAGCGCACGAACCATTATCTATAAAAATCACGTTTGTCGTATGCGCACCACCTACTTACATATTTATTTTATTGTTTTTAGTATTCGATATTACTTATTATAGAGGCAGCAGAAATACATCATCTGTGAAAATTTCAACTGCTTGGCTTCCAAAATTAATAAAATACAGCCTAGTGACCGACAGACGAACAGGACAGCGGAGTCTGAGTAATAGGGTCCCGCTTTTACCCTTTGGGTGCGGAACTCTAAAAAAGCACCGAATATTCCGAGTATCGAGCAATGACCGAGTACTCGGCTCATCTATGTAGCTATGTAAGTGAATGTAGAAAATGTTTGATCCTCTTCGAAGTTTTAAGAATTGTTTTCGATAAAACTTACCATGGCAATTAAGCGATGGGATTGCTAAGCAATTCAGGCGATTATAACGATCTCTATCTGCATCCGAGAAGTGTCTATCACAGACCATCTTCTTTTTATAAAATTTAATATCTGATGCAGGTTCAAGTTTTCCACCAACAAGGTCCACCCAAGCTTTCAAACGCTCGGGATATTTTGTCCCATCAGGGAAACGGTGGAGTGATACTCCTGAAATGATTATTTTTATGTTATTATGATTGATTATTATTATGCTATTATGATTATTTCGATGTTATTTTTTTGACACTGCCCATTCTTATAAATTTCTACATCCTGTCAGATTAGAGATGGGTTTCGTCCCGGGCAAAAAGTCGGAAATAATAAACGCCCGATATTCGACCATTTACGCTCGATAAATGCCCATTTCACTGGGCGTTTACTCTAAACTTTAGAAAATTTGTACTTTATATATATTTATCGATCAAATAATATAAGACGTCGACGTTTTGGATAATAATAATTTGTTGTTATCAGTCTGCCAAGAAAGGTTATGATTTTTGCACGTATTTTTTATGTAACGTGTCATCTCACGTCAATGCCGAAGGATATTTTTTTCCGGTTCACTAATGTAAGACAAACAACCAAACACGCGACAAATGTTCATTTGAAAAAATAACAAAAAGTAATCATAAGGCAAACATCTTATTTCGCAAACGTATTGATTTGAGTATTCATTTGACAAAATACAGCTATTTACAAATATTTTACTTAGCAAATATTTCAAACTTTCATTTCAAAAATATTCGTTTGTTATATGTGCGATTTGATATAATGACAGTATCTAAGAAAAAAGTTTTTATTTTTAATTCCATAAAAATGGCGAGTCCAAACAATTTATTCGTGATGATGATTTCCCCCAACGACTTGACTTATGGTCCCTATGTCCCCACGGCAAAGAACGAGACTCTCCATCTCTATCTGTCTTGAGCTACGCGCTTAGCTTCACTCCAGGTCTTGCCAATTTCCTAATTTCATCGAGCACGGTATGCTGCCAGATCTGTTAAGGGCGGCCGACTTCACGCTTTCCTTGGGGATTCCACTCTATGGCTTTTTTAGGTATTCAATGCCATTTAAGGCGTTTTATTTGTTGGTCAATCGGGGTTTCGTTACATAGCTGTCGCAAACGGTCATTCGATATAGTCTCGGGCCAGAAAATGTCGAGAATCTGGCGCAGGCGACGGTTCACGAAAACCTAGATCTTCTGGGTGAGTTCCTTTGTGACTTTCCAAGTTTTGCAGCTACATAGATGCACTGATTTTACGTTGGACCCAAATATTTTGAGCTAACTCTTGGGGTTAACTTTAGTGACATATAGGGCATAACCGCGCAAATGTTGCTCTGGCCTTGGTAATTCTGGAAACGAAATCCTCATTCGTTCCTCCAAATTCAGACATAACACTACCAATGTAAGTAAAAGTTGAGACATGTCCACGGGTTCAGTCCCAATCTTGAGCGGTTTTATGTTCTACCCCAGCACGCATTTCTTTGGTTTTCTTGGTGTTTATTTTTAACCCTATCTTTGCTGCGACTAATGGCAGATCGTTGAGCTTGGCCTGCATATCGACGCGTTTATGGCTCAGTAGGCAGATGTTATCGGCGTTGTCGAAGTCTTCCTAAACGGCGGAGATCCCCCACTCAATGCCTCACCGGCCGGAGTGATTAGGAAGAAAAGAAGTGACAGAAGACAACCCTACCAAACTCCGGCATGTACGGGGATGTCTTCGAAAATAAGGAGAGAGAGCTAATGGACAGTAAACGAGACCGCAAAGTAGACCACGTCTATGTATCAAAAGCTTTTTCGAAGTAAACAAAGGTAAGATATATTTCCTTTTGCCATTCTGATGCCTGTTCAAGTATGATAGGAATAGCGTTGATTTGGTAAGTGCAAGATCGAACAGACCGGAATCCAGTCTTCTCATTACGGGAATGAAATTCTACATCCTTTGTTAACCTGTCCAAAAATATCTTGGTAAACACGTTACACGGGATCGAAAGCAATGTGATACCTCTCCAATTGCTGCATTGAATCAAGTCACCATTTTGGGCACTGTTATTAAAAGACCCTTACACCAATCTTCGGGCAGCGCTTCTGAATTCCAAATCTGGTTAATCAAAGGTGTAAATGTATCGACGGCGGAGGGCAAATCAACTTTAAGCATCTCCGTTGTCCTTGGGTCAAGTCGTGGAGCCTTACCACTTTTCAAGGAGAGGATGGCGTTGACCACTTCTTCATCCGTAGGTGGGCTGGTATCGACATCGAGCAGCTGAGAAGGTGTTAAGCTCTGTTACTCATCTTCTGGGGATTATGTAACCTAGAATACCTCCTCGAAATGCTCAGGCCAACGGAGAAGTTGCCTTTCAGACAACTTAATAATACCCCAACGAGATCACCATCCAATATGACAGGTCTTACCAATTTTAAGGTATTACAAATAAGGTATAGTTTTAAAAACTAAAACCCGACTATGGGAATATTCTTGCAAAAAAATATCTTTATTCAGTGAATGCAAGCGCAGCATGAACATTGTTGGCGGCGGCGCCATAACCTATACTACGTGATCGCGTAGTCTTCATGACTGCATGAACTCTGTTAGAACATGGCCCTTGGGCCACCTTCGGTATGTAGTAGCCGACAATTTTTGGAACGAAGTTCCTTACGGCAGGCTTGGAGGAGATAGGGATTTTGCTGCGCGACCGAACTGAAAAAAATGTGATAGTAAAACCGTAAGGATGACCTCGTTAAATGAGACGTGCGCAGGCGCGACAGTCGTATACACAAGAACTTTTGAACTTCGTTCCTACCTGGTGTCCCACGACACCACATTTCTTTTTATTTTCATTTATTTACATCGATTGTTGTCTTTGAATAGTTTGAACGAGAAACGTAATTCTCAAAGTATTTGTAAACAGATGAGCTAGGCTAGGCTTTATCATCACTTCTTAAAAAAAAAAAAACGATCGCATACATATAGTTTCATACCTAAGCTGGTGACTTTTAAAGAGTTGCTTCGGCAAGCAGGACTAGACCCCTAGCTACAATAGCAATGATATCTCATCCTAAAATGCTTTATTATACGTTTCAAGACAGTATAATATGACTTATGGTTCATAGGTCAAGAGAAAATTATTATGATACGAGTAAGCAAATGGGCGTTTATCGGGCGAAAATTATTTTGGCCCATTCAACCCTAGTTTTCGCCCACTGGGCAAAAACCCCGAGTCCCCGACCCCGACTATGTCAGACAAAAAACTGTCACAATAATATTTAACGAAACAATATAGTTATATGTAATGGTAAAATCATTATAGTTATTTAATGTATTTGAAATGAAAATCCGTTATTGGCCGTAAGTTGTAGTTGATACACAATTTATGGCAAATAACGGATTTTCAAAATATTATAGTAATTTTGAAAATCCGTTTTTAAAATATTATTGTAATTTCAGGCTGTGGATTTATTAAATAAATAAAAATAGTAATTAGCAATTTAGAAGTTGTTAGTAGACAAAAAAAGTTACTTTTTGTAATAAAAATACACAAAGTTTTAAATTTGCTGTACAAGCATAAACGAGAATTGAAATTATTAAACTTGAATATACACGTAAAACTAACCTTTGGAAGGGCACCCAAAAGCACATTTTCTGGGCATTTTAAACATTGACTGATATCAACACCTGTCACAAATCGTCTAAAGTCTTTAACGCACAAGATAAATTGCAGCTCAAAATACCACAGTTAACTAAGGTCTTAAGGGGTTATTACACTTTCCAATTTTTAGGAACTCTAATTAGAATCCTTACTAGGTAGCCTAGCCAGTAATTACACTATTATACTACAGAAAACAAACGTCTTTAAGGGGTTATTACACTATCCGATTTGTGGGAACTCTAATTAGGATCCTAAGGTAGTCTAGCCATAGCCAGTGACCCAGTGATTACCCTATCCTAACAAGGACATATTATCTCTAATTTGTAATCCTAATTCGCATACTTTATGGTGAACGCACATTTATCCGAGGCGAACGCGTCGAATCAATCGAAGTTTTTAAGGCCTTGCATATCTATCCGCACCGAAAGTAACGACCGCCCCGAAAGAATCAAGCGCGCCGAAAGAATTGTTTCCATTTTCTTTACACGTGTCGCACTGATATTACATGTGAATCGTGATGAATCTTTTCGAGATTTTAATATTAGTAACAGTTAAAATAAAGCGGATTAACAATAACGCGTTTTTCAAATTTTCGCGCTAAATTGCCCCGCTTTACGCGAGTGTATTAATTGGTCACCAAATTGATATTTGATTGGTTATTTACTTGCGTAAGACATTGCGTTACCGCGGATGTTATTTATCTACAATACCCGGCACGTCTATCCGAAATTCAGATAGAAATCATTTCGGCTTTGAAGAAAGACGAAAACATCTCTTTTTATACATATGTAAAATGTTACAATTTCTTTTAAAAAGCGGTTAAATGTAAAAAAAATCGCATAAAAGCGGTTTGATTCTGAATTTGGTACTTTAATAAAAGACAGCGATATACGCGAAATTCGCTCTACGCGATTTTCCCTGGAACGCATCTCTCGCGTAAAGCGGGGTATGTACTGTAGGTACTTGATCACATAACCCTCGTTGCTCTCACGCACACACTTGTCATTCTCGCAATGCAGGCGATTCGATCGATTCGAATTTGATGACGTCATCGGAATTAGTCTAGGAATTATGTGTTTCTTCCAGATTCGGACGTGTGACTCGGTGTGCGAGGTTTCATATGATTTCATTTAAAGAATTCTAAAATTCCTTTCGTTCGACTTGTTCTACGCGTTCGGCTCGGATAAGTGATCGTACAGATAACGTCAATGCTTATAGCCAGATGAAATTTGAAAAACACCCAAACTTATTTGACATCATTTAAACAAATAAATGCACCATATATTTATTTTTACTATTTTACGGCCCTTGAATCAAATTGTCTGTCAGACCTAAAGTTCGGTTAATTGTGTCTATAGACTCTTCGTTAAGCTATTCGTTCCGAAATAGTCAATCCCAAGAATATTCGCAGGGAGTCAAGGGGTTCAGTGTTGCATTACTTTAATTTATTTTGCAAATTGATTCTCCTGCACTTTATAATACGAAATTGGTGTAGTTTGCTGTTATAAAGTCTCATGCTCATGAATAATATGTGAATTAGTTAAAGTGGACAGTCATAGTACGACTATAGTGATTTGTTATGCGGACTGTGGTAGAAGTCTTTAGACTTAGGCGCCGTCCGCCACTCAATCGGCTTATCGGCTATGAAAACCAGAGGACTCGTATTGATTTGTCGTCAGAAGCTTCTTTGAAGCAATCAAAGGACCTGCACCACCATTTGATTGAAACTTGCACGAAAGCGCGGCACCTGTCGCTATCAAGAAAAAAAAATAATAAAAAAACTAACCCTTAACAACCCCAAAACTTATTTGTTTGTAAAATCTTTAACGTGCATAAACACAGGACAAGAATACAGGTTAGCACTAGAGAACAAAACAAAGGCGGACTTATCCCAGGTAGGGATCTTTTCCAGTCAACCTTGAAATATAAGGACAATTTACAACACAGGGTAGAGATCGGGTACAATCAATATACAAAAGACACACAACAGACACATAAATACTTACTACACTAAAAACCTATTTAAAATAATACTTGTAAATAAATACTAAACTACAACACACAGAAAATATAAATCGAAATACAATCATATATCAATTCACACATACAATATACATACATATGCAATAAATATATACCTTATCAATATATACTAATATACGTTTATAAAACTCAACTCAAGTCTTCAGACGTTTCTATAAGATTCCTCAATCTAAACTTAAAAGACAACACGTCACACTTGACATCAAATCAACATTTATTTAAGTTTTTCTATGATTCAAAGTTTTAACTGTAGAAAAAATTACAAGGATGGTAACTTAAAACATTTAAATCAACTTTGATCGACATAGCTTTTGTTGCAATTAAATTGGTGAATGAAATTAAAATAGGCAATTTTACAATTTTTATAAATCTATTTTAATATGTTGTTTATCTAACTTTAAAACAAGTGGTATTTTAATTTCGTTAAAAAAATACGGAAAATGCAACAAAAATTAATTTAAAAATTACGCAAAACGTACCCGCTCCTAAACGACAGCAGCCATTATGGTCAGTAACAAAAGCTAGATTGTAAACTTTCTATCAAAAATGTACAATGCGATGCGACACAAATAAGTTGAACAAAAACTGCGGACTTCAAAGCATTTTTGTATAAATTACCGACATGTGAATTGCACCCAAATGGCTGTCGTCGGCGCATTATTTGTACCTGCATCGATAATCGCCATTTCGGTTTAACCTACGTGCCGGGAACTTGTACAAAAATGCTTTGAAGTCCGCCATTTTTGTTCCACTTATTTGTGTCGCATTGTACAGTATTATTTAATAGCCGTCTTTACAATGAAATAGAATAAAGGTAGGTACCTACTTATTTCTATTAAGTATTTCTCAGTCAGCAGAAAATAAGTTTGTAATAAAAGCATAGAACTTTGCTACCAACACCGTGTCGATTTTTACTTTCCAATTTTAATTAACGGACGGCTGGTGTTAACTTATAAGTCGTGCGTGAGTAATGCCACTTTTAAGTTTAAATAAATATAACTGGAGTCACAATGTAAAGAAATATCACTTAATCATTGTTACACCTACAACTCGTTCTGCTATTTTGACGTCACTTATTAAAACAAAATGGCGGTCGACGTTTTTGATCACGTGACATACGGATAATAAAGTACGATTTTGTTTTTGAAATTAAAGTAGTCTGAAAGTAAAGACTATTTAAATAACATTATTAATTTAATTTTGACCGACGAGAATGGCCTAAACTCTGTATCGTATTGTAAAAAATAAATATTTTTATATAAACAAAACGCACCACCACCGCATTGCTGTCCTAACTAGGACACGAAGACCGATTGGAACCTGAAACCTCCAATTTAACTTACCATTAAGAAGTATGTTCATTTCCATAAAAAAAACTGAGCGCGAGTTGAGCATACTAACTAGGATCCCAACCGTCCTTACTGCGATTACACCTTAGATTTCTTAAATTGGTTACCTTAAAATCGGATAGTGTATTATGTAACCGCTTTGGTCGAAAACTTCCTATCGTAATCGTAACATAACGAAAGCACTAGGTTTTCAAGTGAAAATATCTCAAGAGGAAGGCGAAGGAACTCAAGTTCAACTTAATAATCATGAGAGAAAATACACAAAATAACTACAAAAAAGCGAGCACGCAGTAAAAACAAGCAGCCATTTTGTGCCTTGTGACGTCCTTCACTCTGCATTACAAACCACAGAGTACTTTTATATATATGGAAAATTACAAACAATATCCACGGAATTTTGTGACACTTGCCTTGTACCGATATGCCAATATTGCCATGTTTAAAATTGAAATATTATATTTTGGTTTACTAACAAGTATACTACCAGTAAATTAAGAATATTATTGTGTAAGTATTAAAAAACTGAACTATTTTATTATTTCATTGATTGATTGTCTACGAAATTAGAAGTGAGATCTAGACATCAGCAATCGTTGTAGTACAAGGGGACACGCTATAGATGTCAACTCTATGTTTTCGAACTGTCACTTTGTACGTCACTGTCCCCCCTCTGCCTACCCAAAGAAAGATATTGAGTGCTATTTTTTATTTAAGGACCCACCGAAACACAAAACGTGTAGTTTTCCAACTCATCGCTCGCGTAAAAAACCATTTGGCCGTATTTTTGAAACTGTCGTGTCAGCTAAAAATAATACTTTACGCAGACAACATCGAAAATGTGTCTATGGTTTTCTAAGAATTTCACCATGAATAAAAAAGCAACACGAAACGGAACGGATTCTCTATGAAAGGTTTCTTTGACATATCTGCGCTACAACTGTCAAAATTACGAGTGGTCGAGACACTCGTTGCAAATCCTTCGCAGTTTGCGAAAAAAGAGCAAAAATAATTTTTAGTTTATGAAAGAGATAATCTGACATAAAACCCATTTTGTGTCTCTTTCCCTGTTATGGGAATTTACTGCGGACCGGCCGTTATCGATACCCGATAACGGCCGGTCACATTTGCGTGTATCGTGTAATAGCACGAAGCTTCGTCACGATAGGCGCAAGTCCGGCCCAAGCATTAGCTCTATTACAACCTACGTAGCGATGTCTCTATTCACTGAATTATTTACGATGACAATAAACAAATACGAAGTGTCATTTTTGAAACGCGGAGTTACTTACTAATCAAACGGTTTTTAGCATAGAAAAATCATTCGTTTAGATTTCACGTATCAAAAGTGGCGCTTATGGATTTTATACTTTTATGCTCTTTGAGTCGCCCGCACTACGTGATTTTTCGTACGACCCATGGAACAGAGAAGTACGTCCCATCGGCATATAATAGGTAGCTCGTCGGTGCCACCTGTTTTCTGTGCTTCGAAAGGCACGTATTATACGTTTGTCCTGGCTGTCATCATTGTATGGCAGTTGTCAAGCTATGTCAGAGGTCTTTAGGCGGCTTGAAAAATCTGACTCTTGTGTTGGCCACTTACACACACGAAAAGCAAGAAAGTCCCACCAAGCAGAGAGAAACGGTGCCACCTTAAGTGTCTCGTGGCATGCCGCAGATTGGAGGAAGCTCTTGGCTCTTTGGGCATGCTTCATATGGTAACGTACACCTGCATAACCTAAAAATTTTTTTTTGCTCTGTGCATAACCTACTAATTGTCCATGACAATTGCGCCCCACAAACCAAAGACTAATAATAAACTTACTTACTAGGTATATATGCAAAACTTTAGGGCAGGGTGGTAGGTAGGCAGGACTGTCTGCGTTGGTAGGTACTTTTTACCCGACCTGCGCCAGAAGGAGGGTTATGCTTTTCGATAGTGTATGTATGTATTTTTGGTATGTATGCTCTGCAGCCTGAACTGTATGATGGATTTAAGCTTGAGAGGTGTATTATTGTTGGTTATTCGTGTTTGCTGTGAGAGTGTTACTGGGTACCTATATCAAAATAATAATTTAAAAAAAAACAACAAAGCAGTCGGGTTGTTTGTTTTCATCGTAATAATTACTTGTTATCCCTCAATATAATATAATAATAACTTTATTTCAGACAAAGTCCATATAACTAGGTTTACATTGTTACTTAGATTCTAAAAATTGAATCGAATAGGTAACTCACACTAAGCCCTAAAGTACTGCGGACAAGAAGTGCCCTGCCGAATCACAGAGGAAGGACACACCGAGGGACAGTAGGCGGCATTACCTAAGAAAAGAAAGCGGGGCAGTACTTCTCCAAAAAATAGAAGAAACCACAGAGTGTAAAACTAATTCATATATTACTAGCTGCGCCCGCGGTATTACCCGCGGAAAAGTATACTATATTGTGTTAATCCAGGTTGTCAGCTTCCTGCATTTTATCAAATTTGGTCCAGCCGTTTGCGTGTGAAGAAGTAACAAACACACACACACTCATGGCTTTTCGGGTTAGGTAGGATTCTAACGCTAACGGCATAATAAATAAATACTATCTGCATATCTAATGTAAATATACAATCATACATAAGTACTTAATTCAATCCAGTTTTATTGACAAGATTTCTTATATCCTACATATACTCTTAACATATATTATATTTTTTGACAAGACTATTTTGTCTATTTTTATTTAATTTATTTTAAATCTTAATACATCTAATGTACAAAATTATAGTTTAACTAGCCAATATTTATGAGGTGCGAGGCATGAAGGGCTCCGACCTCCGTACTTACATGTTTTATTCTTTTTTGTTTTGTAATTATTTTTAGTACCTACCTGTGTTGTTATAGCGGCCACAGTAATACATGACATAATCATTTCGGTAAACATTTCAAGTGTTAAGCTATAAAAGATTCAAGCGATTCAATCGAAGCATTTGATCTTTTTTTTAATAGCTAGATGTTGTGTCCCACAGCTGGGCAAAGGCCTCCCCCTCCTCTCTGAATTTCTCTATCCCGAGCAATCTGATGCCATCCACTCAAAAAACACTTTGATAATTTTCAAAAATAAATTACTAGACTCATAACATAAAAGGAAACGGAGACATCATTTAAAATTTTGGTCTCATTATGCTTTAGATAACCCTTTAAATCAATATATTTTTTGAATTACTTTTTACTGTTTTAGGTGAGAACGTAAAGCTTTTCTTCGCACATTTGCAAAAAACGGTAAATTTTGACAAATATGCTAAAATCAAATCTAGCAAATAAGTTTATGAAAAGGTAATTTGTACTCCTCTTCCATTACTGGTAAATACTTACTATAGATGGCGTTTGACTCTTTTTGCTATGATATAATTTGTCCGAACATTTCAAAACAATTGATAACACAATTTTTAAACCTCTTTAAATGTTATGTCTCAGTCAACATATCATATCTAATTTTGATATCGGAATACTTCATTGTAAGGTGACGTTTTTAAAAAAAACGCTGCAGTACCGTTCTTACTTGCACTTCGGAAGCGACAGTAAACTTAGTTGTACTGTAAGTAAATGATCTGACGTCAACAACTACCTATTATGAAATTACAAGAAAAAAATTACAATTATCAAGTGATACAAATACTTGTTCAAAGATAAATGGTTTTTGACTTTTAATTTTCAATGAATATAAAATCAGCATAGTGTATTTCTGGCTGTAAACAGGCATACGGCCAACAATGTTAGCAACTGGTTATCGTAGTGTATGGACTCTTGCAGTACTAGGATTGCAACGTACCTAGTCATGCCATGCACGCTACACTGAAGATGCCGATTGTGGAGAAATCTTTTCAGTTCCTTTTTGAGGAAACTCCCTAAAATACACCTGTTCTGTTCTGAATCCGCCCAACCAGCAGTTCCGCTGCAAGAACTTATGAATAAGGTCTATTTTGGAAAGTGCATCATCACGCTTACAAACCAAAGCCGATGTGTACCGTCCTCAGCCCTTCGAGCTCGGCGATGCTAAACTTCGTTATAGGTACACCACTCCTATAGTTTGAAAAGCCAGTTGGACTTGTAGAAAGGGACATATTCAAAGTAGGGAAGTAGGAGAGAGAACGGGAGTTGTGAGAACCGACCGAATATTTGCATCAAATCAGTATGGGGAGGATAGATATTGTACTTGGTGTGTAGGAAACTGCCTAAATTAGACCTATAAATCAATAAGGTTTCAACCTATAGTGTGCACGAATAAATACAGCAACATATGGGTTGTATGTTGTAACATCACTATTCAAGTTTAAATTTAAGCCATATTTGCCAAGATCAAACTTAATTTTTATGTAAGATTTTATTATCTCTACATTCGAAACCCTGTGAATAAAAAGGTGATACAAATTATTACATTTCGTGAACAAAACCGTTGGATCTGGCAGAGTATGAAAACAGCTTGCGTTTTCTAAATAAATATTTTCTAAACTTCGACACTCACTAAAAAAATTAAATAACTGAGAGAATGGTATGTCATCTGCTATTATAGAAATATTTCTTAAACTAACACTTTCTTTTATATATTTAAAATAATCTGGATCACAAAAATCATCCTCAAAATGTAATTCTAATGTTTCTAAAGATATTCCGAATTCAAATAAGTTTTTTAAAAAGTGGGGATGATATTTCATGTCGCATATGAAAGAAAAGTGTCTCAATTTTTTTATAAAATCATTATTATTTACTAGAATTATAGGTATCGTATCATCATCACGCATTACTGATATTTGTAAATTGACATCTTCTACATCTTTAAATGAATATTCATAATCTAACTCAATAATTTCGCCCATTTTCTCTCTAAAATCTATGTCATTAACCTCAGTTTTGTACCATTTATATTTTTCGCCTGATATCATGAAATCTACTCTACGAGATTGATCCACTTCAATATGTATTAAATATTCTTTGACAATAGAGGTTAATTTTAAACAAAATTCATCATCAAATGTAGTACATTCTTTATCCCAAAACATGAAAATACTTTGGTCGCCATATTCATCATCATAATCTTCACCATAACACTCTTGAAATTTAGCCAGATCAAAAATTTCAGCCACTTTATTGATAAATTTTCCAATTAATGGTGTAGCAAATACAAAGGTGTCATTGGCCATTCTATTAGGATAACAAAATTTTACCATTTCATATTTATTAATATCTATTAATGAAAAAATAGGCATTTTAAATACTGAGACCACACTATTCAAAAAATACAGCTCAAAATGAGACAAACTCAATGCTCTGAAGTTCCATTCTACATTATCACAGTCATATTTAAACTGAACTGGCTGGAGGAACACAAGCTTTAAGCTGCTCAGACTGGCTGTTTGCAGCATACCAATAAGTAAGTAACTGTGAAAGAATTCTTCACCCCACGATGACACAACAAAGTGAACATTTTTGAACTGCTTAAAAGCTTGCTGATACTGTATTATTAGGTCAGATTTACTAATTTTCCAGTCGTAATTTCCGAATGAGTAATTTATAGCGATACTTTGCAGTGTTGGTCTCACTTTGACTATGGAAAGAAAATCTGTTAAATTAATGTTAGTGTAGCTTACATCTAGTTCTATCAAGTTGTGTGTATATGATAAAGTCTGTAATAGACTTGTGAGGTTTAGATCGGTAACGGCAGATAAGTTCAAGACCTGTAAATATTCGGAGATGTCTCGAAAGAAGTTAGACCTTAACGACTCTGCCGAAGCTAAAGTGTTAACAGAAAATGTACACCCAGTTACTTTACCATCCTTTTTTTGGAGTACACCAGGAATGCCCTGCACGAGGATGGCATTTCTTAGGTATGCACATGAGGCAGATTCATACAGGTTATAAATAGATGTTTTGTCGAGCCTTCTGATGATGATAGACAGTAGTTCAGGAGGGAGAGTAGATAGAGACATGCTTGTTAGACTGTTGGCTTGCCTTGGTTGAACGCAGATTTCAATGTTTTCTGTAAAAATGAAACCAAAGCTTAACAAATTTGTATCGCATTTCATCATCATGATAATAATTTCAACCACATAAATCCACAGCTTGACATAGGCCTCTCCCAAGGATTTCCAAAATGACCGATCAAGAGCAGCTTGCATCCAGCGCTTTTCAGTGACCATATTTAATTTAATACTTTTACATATTTTAATAAATACATTATATTTGTGGCTACAGTATACCTGCCGCTTACCTTTCCTTACCTCCGCAAAACCAGATTACCAAGGATTACCTCATTACATTACCAGCTCTGAGAACTGTGCTTGCTGCTTGGTGGAAGTGCTTGCGTGGTGGTGAACTGTTGTGCGACGTGCGTGGCGTTGGTGTGTCAAAGAAAGCTTGCTCCACCATGAAAATTGCACGAGGTTTATGCGTGCTGTGCCAAAGTAAGTAACTATGATAAGAGCTCTTATCAGAGTTACCTTGAACCAATCTGTGTTTCTTCGGTGACAAAACAGTTCTTATCTGGACTACCATGTATCTATGTTTCTTGATTAACGATGTGTTGACAAAAAAAGTACTTCTCAGAGCTGGTAATGTAATAAGGAAACCAAAGTAATCTGGTTTTGCGGAGGTAGCAGGTAGGGTAAGGTAAGCGGTAGGTACTTATACATACTGTAGCCACAAATTCATTCCGAAGGATACTTTTATGTACCTATGTGATAGATAACCTTATAATAAGATAACAAAATAAGTAAGTACCTACCTACCTACTTCCAAATCAAGAATTTTTCGATATTAATTTATTGATGATCACTGAGTACGTAGGTACTTAGCATAACTAGAAATGGATGTCAACAACTCCACTCGATGTCATTTGCGGTTTATGGTATGTATAACTGATTTGATTAATAACGAAACAAATAAAGATGTTTCTATCGAACTCCCTTGCCTGCACTAAAAAAACAATGACATCTGTCAATGTCACGCTCATGAGGGAAAATAAGCAAGGTATCGATCAGATCTATGAATCGATATTGGAAACCTATTTTTGAACACGGGAATCAACGTAACTCAAAAGGCATCATTTTATGTATTTTTTGTGAAAGATTTTTATTTTCTGCGTGAAAGAATACTATTTTTCGCTAACCCGATGGTTTCAATATTACTGAATAATGTTATTTCGTAAATCAGTTCTCTGCCACGAAGTCGATCTTAATTAGTGTGGGTCTTAAGTCTTAAGAGCAGCCTTCCCTTCTCACTTTTCATTCAAATGCTCGTACGTTATTATGGCGTTGTAACTGATCTTTTTTGAAAACTTTTGAACTAAAGGATATCTTGTGCACTATTTCTAGGTTTCTATCGAAATAAAAAATGAATATTTAGAAAAACAAGTTCAGTATACGCCTCCAAAAATCTGCTTTTTTGAACAAATTTTACCTGAACTTCGACCGTTCATAAAGTACTCATAAATTATATATAAAAAAAAGGATTTCGATAGAAACCTCGCAAATGTAATGAATTTACGCATTTTACAAATTAGTAAGGCTTACTGATTAAAACGTATATCCTTGAACAAATCTTATGAAATTTCCGCACCCTATGAATAGTTAATATTCGTTCAATGGATAGTTAATAATAATACTAATTTCATTAAATACATTGCAAACCGTGCCCTAAGGCGCTATCTCTCTCTTTTTGGTTTGCTGTTTTTTCTAGCATTGCCCTGGATGAAAAAACAAGATTTTCGAACTATGCTCGCGTTGACGACAGAGCCGTCGGGAAGGGCCGCCTTAAGGGACTTAAGAACGTGTAGCTTTTTAAAGCATTTTTGCTAAAAGTGGCTGTTTTTCGCAAAAATGCTATAAAAATCTACAGGTTCTCACTTTAAAATATAAACAGTAGTTCATAAAATAGTTTGAAGGGTTACCTAGGCTAGAGTTATATCAAAGCCAAATTTTAAATAATATCTCTGTTTATTTCAAATGATTTATTTCAAAAGCACTGGACCTCGAAAAATTCAGGTAGGGCGCATGCATGTTACGAGTACGCAGTCTGACAAAGAAAACAAATATGTTTTCTTCCGAATGGGCGAGGCCTCCTTGCCACAGTCAGGCAAGGCTGCTCTGCTTCGTAGCATCGTTCCTGTCGCCAGCTTTCGAGTACATGACATTTGGTGCCACGATATCACGCGTTGAGACGCGGCACGCCCGAAACTACGCCGCAAGACTCAGCAGCAACTTGTTTGTGGCATGCTGGCATTTAATAGACATTGTTTTTTTAAAACCGTCGTTTTTAAAGATAACAGAAACAAAACTACACATTTGTATTTCGCTGTCTTCCGCGTTAAAAAATAGGTCTCCAGCAAACTGTACGTGACAGTGTCAAAACAGTAATGACAGACTAACAGTAATGCCAACATTGCCAACCAAAGTACTACATAAAAAATCTGCATCGTGACGTCCCAATCTCAAATAAGCTTGACCTTGCTTGAAAATAAAGGTCAATTTTTGCATATATCTAAACAAGTAAGACCTTTATTTAAACTATTTCAACGACATAGTATGCAAATCAGAATCAGATGTTTCCTAAAATCAGTTGACAAGCGATTTTTTATACTATAGTTTTCATATGATACCTACTAGCGCTACCTACATGAATAAGATAGGAATTCTCATTATAAAGCATTGCACAGGCAGGTGTTAGGTATTTCAAATTTTTCTATTTTTAGTTCACATTTATTTCGATAGATGGCGACTACTCCCAAATCCAGGCTATGCAGTACCCATATGGCCCCATCGCCTTATAAACATTATTATTTCTCTTCCTTGTCACTAAATGGCGCTATAGCTATTTATTAAAACATCAAAATCTTTCATTAATATTATTGAAAGAAAATAGTGCTATAATTAATTAAATATGACTTATACGAAATGCGATAAATATTTTAGAGCATATTCAACACTTTCTTTGTCACTCCTTTTCTAGTCGCGTGTGCTGCCACCTCTATGTGCCTACCGGCAACTCGTTTTATAAAAAGACGGAGATAGTTTATATAGCGCGACTGACTAGTTCCATTCCATCTCGTTATGGTTACGAAGAGCGAGATAGTGATATAAATAGCGCCAAAAATAGCGCTTGTTATACGCTGTCGGCGGTACCATACGTGGGCGGAGGCAGGTCATGCTGTAAACAGATAGGTTATGGCATAGATAAATATAAGTATATTTATCTATGGTTATGGTATGGTGTGGTGCGGCGCTTTTAGCACTGCACAGCAGCCTACAGTGTTCATGCAGCTGCAGCGTCGAAATATTTGCAGAGTAACTAAGTTTGCATTTGCGAAATCTGTATTTTCTCAAATGATTATTATCACGCTAGTCCGCCAATCCGGAGAGCCGGGACAATTTGAAAATGACCTTTTTCAAATTGTCCTGGCTCTTGGGATCTTTATAATAAAATCGAATATCGTTGGTTTAGTATCCCATAACACAACCTTAAGCTTAATTTGGGGCTATCTCAGTCTGTGTGATTTGTCCTTATACGTGGGGCGCACTATAAGTTTCCGGAATGAATATGAAAAAATACTATTAAAGGTACAAAATTAATTTATTGTTTTTCAAAATAATCTCCCTTGGCGTCTATGCACTTTTTCATTCGATGAAACCAGTTTTGAAAACTTTTGTGCCACTCCTCTGTGGTGACCTCTGAAACGTGTTTTTCATACTCCTCGACAGCCTCTTCTGGTGATGAAAATCGTTGACCGCGTAATTGGTTCTTAATTTTTGGAAACAGAAAAAAGTCACAAGGTGCCAGGTCGGGACTGTATGCAGGATGACTCATGAGTTCTACATTTTTCGCCTTCAAAAAGTCGTTTGTCTGTCTGGCCGTGTGAGAACTAGCATTGTCGTGGTGCAGGATGATACGGCGTTTACGGTTATTTTTACGGAGTTCGTCAATAACTTCCGGCAAACAAATGGTCGTGTACCAGTCACTATTCACTGTACGACGATTCTCTAAAGCAACAGTAGCCACGTGTCCAGTTTTATTAAAAAAAGAAGCAATCATCCGCTTAGATGCACTTTTCACGCGCGCCACTTTGGTTGGTTTCGGCTCATCTTGAAAGACCCATACGCTCGATTGCTGCTTTGTTTTGGGATCGTAGCAATAAATCCATGTTTCGTCACCTGTTACTATGTCCCACACCAAATTTGACGCACCTTTGTTGAATCTGGTAAGCATGGCACTGCACCAAGTGACGCGGTCCGTTTTTTGAGCCTCGGTCAAGTTGTGTGGGATCCACCGCGAGCACAGCTTTCTCACACCCAAATGTTTGTGTGGGATTAATTGTATTTGACTCATGCCTATTTCTAAGGATGCGCGAATTTCATGGTAGGTCACATGCCTGTCTGTTTCAATCATACGGCGCACAGCATCGATGTTTTTGTTGGTCACAGCGGTGGACGGCCGACCATCGCGAGATTCGTCACTGAGATTGATACGACCACGCTTGAATTCTGCAAATCAGCTATAAACAGTTCTCTTGCATGGTGCTTCATTGCCAAAAGCTGTTTCAAGCCGAGCGATGCTCTGTTGAGCTGTCAAATTACACTTAAAATCGTAAAAATCATACTACGAAAATTTTCCCGAGTTAAATCCATGTTGATGCAGACACACAATTTTTTAAATGGCGCCACAAGGTAAAAACAAAAGACAGTCAGATGAAACAAACTGCATTCTACATAGGGGTCGCAAACCGGGATACCGAATTTCGAAAATACCGGAATACCGAGCCAAATTTAGGTCTAATTAATACCGGTATTCATTTCACAAAAACCGAGATATTCGGTATTTTCGGTTTTAGTAAAATAAATAAAAAATAAATACAAATAGAAAAAGTTACGCGCCATTGAATTCAAATTATGCGCGCGCGAGTTCGTTCACCTTACGACAAGACCGATGAATCCGGCGACAGCCGAGTAGCCGAACTTCCCGCTCTCTGTCCCGCGCAATGATTAGCGAAAATAGCGAAAGAGTACTACTCTATTCCTCCGCAGACTAACTTTATTATACTAAATTTGCTAACTTTATCTTAATCCCGGAAATATCGAAAATACCGGATTATCGGTATTAGTCTGAAGCCAATACCGAAAATACCGGTTTTGCTTAAATGATTCGGTATTGCGACCCCTAATTCTACAGCCAAAGAGTTCTATTTTCAAATGTTGCAATAAATTTTTAAAGATTGTTTATGTAAGTGGCCAGTTCCGGAAACTTATAGTGCGCCCTATGTATATGCAATGTCCTTTTTAATTAAGTACAAATATTTTAAGGGGTTATTCAGTCCATCATTTTGAACAACTTTGCCCAATAAATGTATATCGAAATACGAAAAAAAATATTTAGGTTCTCATACAAATCGAAGTAGTCACGTGATATCGTTACTATGAAAAATGCAAAAAAATTTTTCGTATTTCGATATATATTTATTGGGAAAAGTTGTTCAAAATGATGGACTGAATCACATCTTAAAATATTTGTACTTAATTAAAAAGGACATTGTATATTTATTTGGTTACTTATATAGTTATATTTTTGCGTAATGATATGTGAGCAAATTATAACTTTTTATAATGTTATTTTTAAATGATCGTTTGTTGTTCCTTTTTTGTCTAACTTTAGTAAACCATACAGGTACATTACCACGTCATCCCTGACTAGGTAAAGCCTAAGGCTTAGCTTGATGGTGGGAAAAGCAATTAAAAATCTATGGGACTTGTATGAAATATCGGACGGTTACGTCACGTCATAACTATGACGTGAACGTGACGTTGGAGTCAAATATTGCTCTTAATATCTAATTAAAACATAAAAGATTTTTAATATTGATATAGTTACTAAAAGTTGAAGAAATTAACTGACTTGGTATTACATGTATCTCACAACTTGTTACGGTATAAGAACTGCGTTGCGAGACTTGTTTTATTTACAAGTTTTGTTTTTGATGCCATCAGTTTTTCTGCATTATTAAATCTTAAATCATCAATAAAATAAATAAATAAACAAGGGACGACACCCTGATTGAGAGACTGGGGTTCGAACCCGGAACCTCTGGGTGGCAGACTAGCATGGTGACCACTACGCCACGGACGTCGTCAATGACAAGTGACATTATTTTGTGACTTTTTATTTGCTAACTTATTTTTAGCCCAGACTACATCCTCCTTGTTTCACCTGAAACACCCTGTTTAAAACCAAATAAATTCCGATTCACGCTTAAAAAGCAGCGTTTAATTAAAGCGAACACAAAGAAAAGGAATATTTCGCGTAAAACTGAAACACTTTTCTGGCAATTCATTTCGAATGCTGGATTTAATACTTAAGAACGAAAGCAGTGTTTCCCTTTGAGACTGGCCAAAGAGAATACTGTAAGAAAAATGGTACCTCCCAAGGGGTCGCCACCCACCCCCGGGCATTGCTTTGAATAAAGAAAAGTTAAAATTTTCTTAGACCCCCCACTTGGGGTGGTTCTATCTATCTTCGTTTAAGTATTGGCAAAAATGACCCCCTTTTTGCCGTCTCCCTCGCACTTTAACGATGTCATTGGTCGCTTTAAAAAGTAAGAGGGTTGGGTGTCGAATCGATGGTTTTTACCTCTTTTATTTATTATTTCTTGGAATTTTCAAGGTAGCTGAGAGGAAAGAGGGTGCGCGGATACAACGTTGGAAAGAAGCGGTGTTTAAAGTTGCATCGTGATGATTGATGTCTCAAGTTTACAAAAGGTAGTTATTAATTAATACTTATTAATTTATTCAAAACAATAATATATCTACAATTAGATACATGTACAAACAACGCTATATATAGATATAAGAACGTTGACCAAAGTTGTTTTCGGGTTCCGTACCTCAGTAGGTAAAATCGGAACCCTTGAAGGTCACAGCCTTTTGCTACAAAACTACTGTGGGACCATTTTTCAAGGTATGTTCGCTTCGCAAAGCATCATCATCATCAGCTTTCAAAAACCCGCTGCTGGGCATAAGCCTCCTTTTGTCTGCGCCATCCCGTTCTGTCGGCGGCCGCTGCGACTTGCTTGATATCGTCGAACCACCGAGCCACCGGACGTCCCACACTGCGCTTACCATTTCTGGGATACCATTCAGTGGCGGACTTACTCCACTACTACCATCCTACCATCGTTTCTTCTAGCCTGGTGTCCCGCTGCCCATTTCCACTTAAAAGCTGCAATTCTAGAGAGTACGTCGTGAACTTTCGTCCGACGGCGAATCTCCACGTTGCGAACTCGGTCTTGAAGTTTGATGCCGAGCATGGCTCTTTGCGAAACCGTAACGTATGTTTTGCGTCAATTCCTCCGTAACCCCGATACAAGTGTCGAGATCGAATGGGGTGACACAATGCTCCACAGCGGAGTACACGCGTCGCCAACAGGTGGTTGTGTGCACTGGTACAGATTGCAGCAATGTTCTAAGCATAAGTATTATAAAAAAACAACACAGCCAGCGTTTAGAGCAACCTACTACAGGGCAATAACTTACTTGACGTTTTTATTTGTAGATATTTATTTAGTTACTAGTTTATTAAATGTAATATTTTTTTTGTTTCATTAGATCTAGTTTAGTTAAGTTTTAGTGCAAAGTAAGTAATTGTTTTTATTAATGTGACAGATGCTTTTGGGCAACTTGAAAGATCTGACACCAAAATTACTATCAAAAAACAAACAATTATAAATTTATTATGAATATTTAATCCCTGAATTAAAAAAGAGGGGTGTTGTAAGTTTAACGCTAATATATGTCTGCCTATGGAATCATAGCGCTCGAACGGATGGACCGATTTCAATGCGGTTTTTTAAAAAGTGAAAGTATGTTCAATTGCTGTGGTTCTTAGATGTTTGATTAAGAAATGTTCAGCCGTATAAAAGATATTGATTAAGGGTCTACCTGAATTTTCCGGGGTCCAGTGCTGCCCCCATCTATACTATAATAAAAGAGTAAAAAAAAAATGTGTCTGTACATTGAAAATTTTACAAAAAAAAATATTTGGGGCGATGGAGATATAGTAATAGAGTAAGAAAATAAAAAAAAATGTCTGTCTGTTTGTCTGTTTGTCTGTTTGTCTGTTTGTCTGTTTGTCTGTTTGTCTGTTTGTCTGTTTGTCTGTTTGTCTGTTTGTCTGTTTGTCTGTTTGTCTGTTTGTCTGTTTGTCTGTTTGTCTGTTTGTACACGCTAATCTCCGGAAATACTGGACGGATTCGAATGAAACTTTTTTTGTTATATAGCTGTGAAGTCTGGGCAACATATAGGCTATAATTGATTTTGGAAAATGGAACACATGATGCAGAACTATAATGGTCCAGCTAAACTATAAGAAATATTAAAATGCCGCCTTAGCAAAAGTTGTTAAGTCTGATGAGAACTTTTTGTTGAGTTATAATACAACTGGCCAAGCGCGAGTCGGACGCGCGCGAAGGGTTCCGTACCATAATCTATGAAAAATTACGTTTGTAGTATGGGAGCCCCCGATAAATACTTATTTTATTCGATTTTCAGGGTTCCTTACCCAAATGGGTAGAAACGGGACCCTATTACTTAGACCTTCCGACTGTTTGTCTGTCTGTCTGTCACCAGGCTGTATCTCATGAACCATTATAGCTAGACAGTTGAAATTTTTATAGATGATGTTTTTTTGTTGCCGCTGAACAAAAACATACTAAATCTATCTATATATACTATAATAAAAGAGTAAAAAAAATGTGTCTGTACATTGAAAATTTTTCCAAAAAAAAGTTGTTTAGTCCGAAGAAATCTTATAAGTTCAGTATTTGCGGACCTTCCGAGCAAAACACACCAGAAAAATTCTTGGTTACGTGAACGCGCCATATTGACAACAAAAAATTAAAAATCAACTTATGACGCAAATTATTGTTAATTTCTTGGATAGTTTTGTTGACGACGCCACCAATTATCCAGTTGAGTTTCGTAATTCACTTGCAGAAAATGGACTCTCGGCTCACAAAATAAGTCTTAATGTCGGAGGGCCAATAATGCTGATGCGAAATTTGACTCCGCCGAAACTGTGTAACGGAACCCAACTTAGTGTCTCAGCACTGTATGCCGAAGTTCAGCGGCTGAATTTCAGCCAATGCATGCCTGCAATGTTATTTGCATTACTAGCAAAACATAATGCCAAACTTCCGATGCTTTTGCCTGAATCGGACCTGTACCCGTATCCGTACCCGTACCCGTACCCGTACCCGTACCCGTACCCGTACCCGTACCCGTACCCTTACCCGTACCCGTACCCGTACCCGTACCCGTACCTGTACCCGTACCCGTACCCGTACCCGTACCCGTACCCGTACCCGAACCCGTACCCGAACCCGTACCCGTACCCGTACCCGTACCCGTACCCGTACCCGTACCCGTTCCGCTCCCGCTCCCGCTCCCGCTCCCGCTCCCGCTTCCGCTCCCGCTCTCGCTCCCTCTTCCGTTCCCGCTCCCGCCGCCACTACCGCCACCGCTCCCGCCGCCGTCGCAGCCGCCGCTCCCGCCGCCGTCGCAGCCGCCGCTGCCGCCGCCGCCGCCACTGCCGCCGCTGCCGCCGCCGCCGCCACTGCCACCGCCGCTTCCGCCGACGCCGCCGCCGCCGCTTCCGCCGACGCCGCCGCCGCCGCTTCCACCGCCGCCGCCTCCGCCGCCGCCGCTGCCACCGCCGCCGAAGCATTTGCCGCCGCCGCCGCTGCCACTCCCGCTGCCGCTTTCGCTCCCGCTCGCGCTTACGCTCCCGCTTCCGCTCCCGCTCGCGCTTACGCTCCCGCTCCCGCTCCCGCTCGCGCTTACGCTCCCGCTCCCGCTCCCGCTCGCGCTTACACTCCCGCTTCCGCTTTCGCTCCCGTTCCCTCTTCCACTTCCATTCCCTCTTCCGCTCCCGTTTCCGTTCGCCGCAGACGCGCCAAAGACGGAAGATTCTCATATCGGCACATCACTACTGTCCGGCGTTTCCACCGAACTTCAGCGGCTGAACTTCAGCTAATTTAGTGTGTCATCCCCACCGAACTTTAAACACTGAACTTTAGCCGCTAAACTTCGGCATAGTCTGCTGAGACACTTAAAGTTTACTGTGAGTGGTGCCAGTGAAACTGTATTTATTCCGCGTATGCCACTCATCCCTAACAATTTTCCTTTTGAAAATACAACTGTGTATTTTCAAAAGGAAAATTGTGTGTTTACTTGCTTTGCTATGAAAATAAGTCACAGTTTTAGAGGCTTAAAGCTGCTGATGTGGATCTAAGGACTGGTTTTTCGCATGGCCAACTTAATGTGGCTTTCTCCAGGGTTAGTAACACTTCAGCACTTTTCATATTGGCTCCCGAAGGAAAGAATTAAAATAATATTGACTTTTAACTCCTAACACTGTAACAAGTACTTTCTTATCTCTCTCTTTCTCTCTCTCTCTCTCTCTCTCTCATTAGTTTTTATTTATATTAATACGCCGGAGTCATAAAGTCCACGCGAACGAAGTCGCGGGCATCAGCTAGTTTGAAATAAATCATTTGATAGGAAACGGAGATGTCATTTAAAATGTTGTCTTGATCAGGCTCTAGATAAACTTCAACCCTTCAAACTATTTTATAAACTACTGTTTACAGTTTCAAGTGAGAACGTGAAGCTTTTCTACGCACAATTGCGAAAAACGGCCACTTTTTATCTAGAGCCTGGTCAAGACAAAATTTTAAATTATATCTCCGTTTCCTTTTAAATGATTTAATTCTAATGAGGCCAGCACTAAACCCCGAAAAATTCAGGTAGCCCCTTAACGCATGAAACTAGTTTTGTTTTTTTAAATTTGCCAGGCAAATAATAGATGGAGCTACAGTTATTAATTCCACGGACTGTGTATTCTGCTATTCATCACTAGATGACGTTTTACGTTTACATATAAAATGAAAACGCGCTATGAAGGTTTTTTTTTCATAATTAATTACATTCGTCTACTTACAAATATTGAAATGGAATGGAAATCGGTTCAGCGATTCATGAGTCATGAATGACTTATGAGAAATAAAAATGACGAACGCGTTTTATCGTTAGTTTTTTAACACGTTTTTTTTAGCTTGACCTGTTTTTGTTTGTTGATTTTTGGGTCAAAACTAGCAAGTTACATTTGAGCGATTTCCCGGTTTCCGATTGAGATGAAATTTTGTATTCTAATGTAAATTAGATGACAATGCAATATTATAGTGAAAGATTTGATGATAAAGCCAGAAGGTGGTCATAAGGACAATAACCCCAACGAGTTTGGGCTTATATTTTTATCTTGATACAAGTAAATACGATTTTATCTGAGGCCTCACAATAAAAGCTTGTACGAATAAGTTTATTTGCAAGGCAAATTAAAAAAATCCCGATTCCGACTGTCAAGTGTCCGACCCTCTAGTGACGAGTAGTGGAACTCCCGATAAGACTTGGTATCCGTAGCGCCAATAGCGCCATCGGCTATTTGCAAGGGAGAAACCTTTTTCCAGCGTTATCCCTAATAACTTTAAAATGGCTAAACAGATTTTTATGAAACATAGCTAAGAACCACCGTAAGGAAACTTGCTTTCACGTAAAAAAACCTCATCGAAATCGGTCTAGCGCCACGACGACACCGACAGACAGACTGACAGACATTAGCGTCAAACTTAGAACAAAGTTAAAAAAGAATTGAAAAAAAAAATCTTTCAATTATTGATTGATACAGCGTTTCAATGTTCGGAACCATGTCTTAATTAAAAATATGTAATATTCTTGTTTTGTCGACCGTACGTCGGCGACTCTTAACGAAAGTTAGCTCGGTGTAAGTTTCCAAGTATAACTTGGGCGATTTTCTCTCCTGAACCCATTTTCTGTTAAATTCACTTTTACCGGCCGTTTACATGTTGTGTTAAACACTTTTTTTAGTGATTTAAACAAATTCTGATTTTCTGATTCTCTGAAAAATGTCAAGTACATTCCGAAGTTTGAAACTTAGAGTTATCAGTTTTTTTTCTTTTTTGTCATAGGTTATTTGAAATAGGTATCTCTTAATAATCGTCGCTTTGTTTTGTTGCACAATTTTTGACGTCTTCAGTAATGAGGTTTGAGGTGTTTGAGGTTTCCATATTTTTTTATACATTTTTGCAATATGGCAAACGCAATTTCCCGCTGTTTAGCCCGCGTTTTGCAAGATATTTCATATGTTACTTGCCGATAATGTAGTATTTATAGGTGAAAGCTTTTTTATCGGATCAGCAGTTTCGAGTTTATTCGTTACAAACAAGCACATAATAAAACCTTTTCTTGATTATTATATAAATTTATTATTTAAATAAATAAATAATAAATTTATACGGACAAATCACACAGATTGAGCAAGCCCTAAAGTAAGTTCTAGACTTGTGTTATGGGATACTAAATCAAAAATACTATATTTTATAACAAATACAAACATACCTCTAGATAAACTTCCAGGACCCAGCATTTTCCATATTGACCTGACCGGTGATCGACCCCGGGACCTCCGGTGTGACAGCGTGGAATAGTGACCAGTAGGCCACAGAGGTCAACACGACAATAAATGTAGAGATAATGAATTTATTCCTCCCCCCCGAGCGTCGTAAGAAGCAACTAAGGAAGGAATAGGTAATAGGGCAGCAGTGTCTTCATTGCAGTGCAAAAACTTTATACTTACTTCTTCTGGTAATTTTAGTTTCGTTTCGTTTTTCGTGTGTGTACGGGCCAACATTGGTGTCATATTTGTTGTATTATAATAGTACAAGGGACGCCCTGTAAGTGCACAGCAAACACGAGAGGCCACTAGATGCCATGTTACTTCGATACTAGATTAAATTATTACAATCTATTTTTATATTATAAAAAGAGACAGTATTCAACAAATTTCAATTAATTAAACAAAATTAAGATGTATTAATCAAATATAAAATATATTGATAGCAAAAATTAATTGCAAATTATATAGGTATTCAGCAAGATAGTACAGAAATAGAAGCAATGCATACCCTATCTTTTATGTTTATCCTCAAAGAATTCTGATATTGTGTAGTAACATTTATTTACAAGCTGAGCTCGAGAATTGTTTTTATGCCTCGATTGGTCACCCATCCAAGTCCGGACTACGCCCAGTGTAACTTAATTTGCGAAAGCGTTAATGCGACTTCCTATCGAGTTCTTAATATATAAAAGTATAACTTCATTCATATAAGTGTATGACGACCTCCGTGGCGTAGTGGTCAACATGCTAGTCCGCCACCCAGAGGTCCTGGATTCGATCCCCGGTCTGGGCAAGTTGGAAAATGACCTTTTTCAAATTGTCCTGGATCTTGGGTGTTTATCTGTATATTTGTTTGTTCTAAAATAGTATCGTTGAGTTAGTATCCCATAACACAAGTCTTGAACTTACTTTGGGGCTAGCTCAATAATTTAAGTGATAATTGTCATTATTATTTATTTATTTATAAGTAGACGAGTACTGAGAAATAATGGCAA
Organism: Acrobasis suavella; assembly: GCA_943193695.1. NCBI lineage: Eukaryota > Metazoa > Arthropoda > Insecta > Lepidoptera > Pyralidae > Acrobasis > Acrobasis suavella. The sequence goes on from OW971952.1 coordinate 10,099,169, forward strand.
AATAAACACCATCATCGGCCAAGCGTATTTTCCCGGTTGCATCCTCAGCGGTAACGCTTCAGAGCTCGGGGTCCGCTACCTTTATAGGTGATTTGACGCAGTCGCTCTGTGTAACCACACAGAGCGACTGCCGTCTGACCTCCATAACCTAAAGGATAGACCAGAACCAATCCTTGGATAGGTTTGAGCAAACGTTAGATGGCGTTCGGGAGCCACAGTTTATACGTGCCTTCCAAAACACGAAATCATTCTTTTTGGATATTCAGGTGATTTAAGTCTGCAATATCCTAACCAGACAGGAAACAACTTTTTGTATGCTTTAAAGTGTAAAAAGACTTAGATCCACGTGTCTTAACACACGTGGATCTAGTTTTTTTTTTACAGTAGAAAGGCAAAGAATGATATCTAACAAAGGCAGCATTAAACCGTTACAAAGGCTTGGGATGAATATAATTTTATATTTTAACAAAATTGAAATTGGGCCGAGTATTTCTTGTACAAATTTTAATATCCCAGGGAGGTAGATAAGGCTATTTATATTTTTCCACCCCTTTCTTTTGGCGATTATTATTCTGTATTGCGTCGGGTGGCGGGGCCGCCCAGCGGACTCTTTCCTTTTTGCTTCTTAAGTCCATCTTGAGACGGACTACGGGAAGGAATGGAGTGGCTATAACCGTTACATTAAATCGGTTATTGAAGCTGTATACTTATATATCATATTCATATTCATTTATTTCATGTTTTTATGTATGTGCATAAAAACATGAAATAAATATTGTAAAACTTAAATCGGTCAGGGCAAGTTAGAGAAAGGCCTTTTTCAAATTGTCCTGGGTCTTGGATGTTTATCTATTTATGTATTTGTTATTAAATATAGTATCGTTGACTTAGTATACCATAACACAAGTCTCTAACTTTGGGGCTAACTCAATCAGTGTTATTTGTCGCTATATAAAAAAAAAAAACTAGTTTAGGTACGAAAAGCACATGAGACCCTGGTAGGTCGCTACATTTAATAAGATAAGTATTTACCTTAGTAAGATCAGAAGGAATATAAATTAAGGTGAAGTGAGTGCGTAAGTGGCGACCTCATTTGACATAACTTTATTAATTTCAAATAGGGTAGTTACCTTTTTGAATAATGTAAGACACTAGATTTATGTTTACAAATTTATGGACCTTTTATTGTTTATGTACAATTTTTGATTGATAATAAGTTAGATCGTCTAGTTTTAAAACCTGTTCCACTTCTGGACACTTTAAGCAAAAAATATATTTTTTAAAGCTAGAAATGATACCAATAATACTTTCATAGGTTATTCATAAAATAATTAAATGGTCTATCTAGTGCCTAACACTATTAAAAAAGGTAATTATCACAATATTTACATTTTTTTTAAATAACGGTGCTATTTACACACTCACTTCAACTTAATTGAACAAAACTAAAAACTTATAGTTAATTCTGATTTGCGATCTCGTAATGTCCTATTTTTTTGCAAAAATCCGAACTTTGAATATTCTTGGAAATCATACAAAGATTAACAAAATAACGAAGTTTGTTCTACTTAGGGTCAGAATATACGACTATGTATGTTTATTTATGAATGTTTATGTAAGTATATGTCTTGTTGTAAGTATACATGTGTAGTTATTTTAGTTAGACTTAAGGTAAGTTTCATTTATCCTATGTAAGTACGAACTTCTATTACCCTTCTCGTGAATTGTCCTATCTTCTTATTCGCCGGTTGACTGGAAGAGATTCCATTATGGGATAAGTCCGCCGTTGTCAATTTACTCTTTATGTTGTTATTTTATATAATTGTGTGTTTTTATAGTACAATAAAGTTAATACAAACAAACAAACAAACAAACAGTTAAATACAGAATATAGGGATTGCCCGTGGCGTTACACACGAGAGCAAAGAGTAATTACTTGGTATTACAATTTTCGTAGAAGTTGACACAAAGTAACTAGGATGTCACGGTTTGTTATTTTATAAACTCAAAATATTCCACAAAGAATATTTATTTTTAAGTAAAAATAAATCAGACTTAACTTGTTGGTAACTAGCGGATGCGTGTCACGGCCGACTCCACACCACTCTATGTTCTCTGCTTCTGTCACTTACCCCTTTTACTGGAAAAACCGTGGCACCTACCCGGAAGGGGTCCGATATTTAAATATAAGAAGAACACCCCCTTTTTTCAAGGGGGTCGGCTTCCCTCGGATTTATGGATCTGGCCTGAGTGGGCGTAATTACTTATCTTAGCGAATACAAATCAATCGCGCCGAGGAAAAAGCCTTTTTGTTGCCTTTCGAGTTTTCACCGCTCATAACTTGGGTTTAATGTGTTTGCTGATGGAAACGGCTCTTCAAGACGAGTTATTGTGCGATTGGTATTTCAGAGTGATTGAGGTTATATCTATAGGATTTTAAAGTGCCTGGTGTTACGGAAAGAAAATGATGATTAAATTTGATATGAAGCGTCGTCGATTTTTAATGAACCCCACGGGATGTTTTTTTTCTCCGGGAAAAAACTATTGGTTAAAGAATTTGGATCTATTCGAATCTGTTCAGCCGTTTTGGAAAAAACATCCATACGTCTATATTTTTCTACTTCCCTAATCCAAATTTACATTAAAACCACAAATCTGGCACCAGTATTCACGGACAAAAAGTAGGTATAAATATCAGTAAATTTTTTTTTATTCTTTTTAATTTCTATTTGTTATCATTTATTTTTAAGTTGAATTAATTGTTTTAATTGTATATATTTAAACTTCATCTAAATTGTGTCATTATTATGTATTAAAAATATAAACTATTGTTGCTTTTAAGTTTGTGACCCCTTAACCCCTTCTTGATGAAAAAACGAGCTCTTACGGATCCGTGAATTTGCAATTGGTTGCTTAGACTTTTTTTAGTTAGTTGATGAGTAGACACTTTTTTAAATACAATTATGTAATAGGAAGTATATTTTATAAAATTCGTGCTTTAAACACATAATTATGTATTATCATTTTCATCGTCCACTGCTGGTCACAGGTTTTCCAAAATAATTGATCTTGAGGCCTGTATCCAGCGCTTTCCACCGACCTTGGTCAAGACGCCTGACCACCTTGTGGGTGGGTATCTTACGCTTTGCTTGCCCATTACTTAATATATATTGATTGGCTTTTAAAATATAGTACAAAAGTTTTAATAAAGATATAAAGCAGTTTATACTTAGAATCGATAAAAACTAATCGAAAAGGCCGTGTCATCAGCGGTCATAAAGGCCCAAGTCACGGCTCTCGCCCGCCTGGCAATTTCCTATCTGACTGACAATTTCCTTGGCTCGCCCGATTTTAATATAAAACGAGAAAAAACAGCGCTCTCGGTTCTGTAGGCGGCGAAAGGAAAGCATGGATAAGCCTTGGTAAAAGTTTTTTTTTACACTTAAGTATTAATAATATAATTTGTTATGCGGGTATAAATTTCTTGTATATCTTTATTTTGTCTCTATCTCTGTTCAGTCGGCAACAAAAAGAAAGGATAAGCCCTGCTTATTTACCTTTATACCAGGTAACTATATCGAAGTTGTGCGACTGAAAATGACGTCTGCTATGCAATTTGAATAGCTATTAATACAAACTTACATTTTACACTAAGAAATTAATAAGTTGCGAGCGAAAAATCTGCCGCGTAACTTCGGCTCAGTATGTTTAAACTTTAAACACCTAAATAAATTAACAATAGCTTTGTTACGTACGTGCGATTTCCTTGACTCGCCAATTTGAAAATAAAACAAGAAAAAAGCGTTCTTGGATCTACAGTCGGCAAAAGAAAAGCATAGATAAGCTCAATGCTCAGTGCAAGGGTGTGCAGAATCTAACCTAGAATAAAACAACCGTCACTTATGTGTATATAGAGCAAGCGCAACTAGACTGGCAATTCTTAGGAAAATGACCACTACATGTAAAATACTATTGATCTCAGCAGTATCAATATGTCAGAGTGGAGTATTTATTAATTAGTTACTTAGTGTCCACTAGATCCTCCCTCCCTCTCGGCTCTCCACTTCTATTTTGCGCTTTTGCCCGTCAGTCTTTTGAGTAGACATCTATCCGTTGTCTGGAAGAATAAATCACTTTTAGCGATAAGACCGCCCATTGTACATTTTAATGTTTTCTTCTCTGTGTAGGTATATTTTAATTATTGTTATTTTTTTGTGTACAATAAAGTATTACTTACTTACTTAAACTCTGATAAATGTAAGAAAGATTATTATTTTATAGTGTCCACGTCCACACTAAGACAACATTATTCAGAATGCCTCAGCGAGAAAAAAAAGTGGCTCACGATGGCCGCCCCGCCCGCTTGTTATTTTAAGATTTTATTCATCACAATGAAACTTATTAGTTTCGATTGCACATCATTTTTATATATAACGTGGAAGGGACATATCCGTAATAAATCGAACCATGGGCTAACTACAACACTGTAGTTTGATGAAATTAAAATTATTGTAAATAATTTAAAAAAAGAATCGGCATTTTCATATAAAAGTGTGCAACCTCCCGGGCAATTGTATGGGAATGTCGATTTTGTTTTTATATTTGACTGTTATTTTATTATATATAATAGGTATAATATAATGTTATTGTATATTATATAGTAATATTTTATAATGTAAGTATGTATATTGCTTTTTTATGCCGCATAATTTTCTCTGTTTATCCCTACGGTTGACTGGGAGAAAATGCTCTTAGCATTAAGTCCGCCATTTACTGAAAGTATATGTGTACTTTGGAACAATAAAGTTTGATAAAATAAATAAGTATGCAAAATTTCACCGCAATCGGTTGAGGATAACTGGTTGATAATCGAGTTGCAGGATTTGACCTAAACAAACATATATACATGCAAGATACATTGCGAGTTAAATAAAAGCCTCTAAAAGCAGCAAACGTATGTAAAAAATTAAACGAAATGAATATTTTCAACACATTGCAAATTTACCCAAAAACGAGTTATGTATATGTTCCGGTTAGAATCTAAAGTGTATTTTCAAGTTTTACGTATTTCTTTATTTTCTAGTTTTGAATGCATTACGGGATTCAGAATCATGAACTAAGCTTGCTCGAAAAAGTTGAAAAACGACTGACACACTGCTCCGCAACCAAGCGCGTAGACGCGGTGTCAGTGTGTTGTGCTATGCGTGTTTTCTATACAAATAGAGTTAATTGCATACAATCCGGCCCCGCGTTACGTAGCGGGATGCAGAGCAGTGTGTGAATCGCCTTAAGAGTCCCCTTACCCTGGACAGAATCAGACCTTCCCATACAAACGTAGTCTACGTTTTATTTGGAAACGACATGTCGGATATGGGCAAAATTATGTAACTTTAAAGAAATTGCAATTATCTAGGGTCATAATTATTGTAAAAGAGAATATAGTGTATTATGTCATATTTAACCATCAGTATGGAAAACTTCTACACCCTTATAATTTCTTTCCAGTTAATAATTTTACGTCGGAAACCAATTTTAACCCTAGATAATTGCAATTTCTTTAAAATAACAAATTTTTACCGAAATCTGACATGTCGTTTTAAAATAAAACGTAGACTATATTTGTATGGAAAAGTCTAGGGTAAGGGGATTCTTAAAAGTTGAAAACCGACCGACCCTTAGAAAGTAACTCAAGTCGACAGGTATTGTATAAGCTACGAGTTGTAGAGGTCGCGTAGACATTCGTAGCACAGCTACGATTAAACGTAATCACTCGAATGCCGATGCGTAGAACTAAGCGAAAATTAGTTATTTATCTTTTATTTTATTTTTATTTATTTTTTATGTCATAGGGCGGCAAACGAACAAGCGGGTCACCTGATGGTAAGTGATCACCGCTGCCCATGGACAACTGCAACACCAGGGGTGTAACAGAAGCGTTGCCGGCCTTTCAGGAAGATATAGACTCGTTTTTTGAAGGTTTCAATGTCGTATCGGTCCGGGAAAACTACTGCAGGAAGTTGATTCCACAGTTCGGTGAGTGTGTGTGTGTGTGTGTGTTGTTTTGTGTCTGATCTCTGGTATTTCGGCATTGGGGTTAACTCAGTTTATATTAGTATTCGTATGACATAATTGAAAGTCATGTTTTGTCCAAATAAACATATAATCTGCAATAAAGGATATTTCTTCAGAGACCAAAACATTTTTTCAGCAGTGTATCGTTGACATTTCGTAGACATGGCTACGCCGTAGCTCAGCTACATAAAAATCTTGTAGATATTCAACTCATTCAATTACAGTTAGGTATATACGAGTATCTATAGGCTGACTTAAAAATTAGATGGCATACATACATACTAAGTACATCTCTAACCTTTACAGGGTAGTCAAAGTCTTAAGCCTTTTTCAACAAACTGTTTTATATGAAATAAAAGAATACTTGATACTTATGTATGGAATATCCAAAAATCTATGAAACAGATGACTTTTACTTTTTAGATCTCCTTACCTAAAAGTGCATTTCTGCATTTAGTATGGGAGGCTGGATAATATTTACTTTCTATGAGTTAGATATTTCTTAAAGTCATCCACATAGTCATATCAGTCAGCCTTTATAAAAAAAGCAGCGCTGTTTGTAAAGTATTTTTTGTAGCTTTTCGTCATATCGTAACGTATCCACATCTTTGGATGAAGATTAGGTTAGTTTACACAAAATTAAAGATAGGCATAAAATATCGCCGTCTGAAACAGATCGTAAATTATCTTTAGTTAAACCTAACAATTTAATAACGACGTTTTATACAATTTTGGCGTAAATCTTATAACTAAAAACGCCATCTATATTGCTTCGTTGCGAAGACAGTTTTAACACGGCCAGTTTACGTTGGTCTCTGAAGATGTTCAGCTTTCCGCTTCTCCGTTGCGTTCAGGGAAGTACGGAGGGGTAGTGGGAGGTTTGATAACAGTGGTCGACTGTTTATTTTATTTGGAGCGTCATTTTTGCTACGGTTCCCCTTTCGCGAATCGTTTTTGTAGGGCGTCCAGTGATGGCGATGTTGCTTTCTAGTGGCCTGGAAATAAAGAAAATATTTTTGTAGAAATAGAATCTGAGACATATTATATTCTTATAAGAATAAATCAATTTTTAGACTAGTTTAAGTGATTGGTTTCAGTAAATAAAATCTAGTAGAGTAGCGAATATTACCAAAATAGTGCACTTAAAATGAACAATTTAGATTTAAGTTTTAGATAAAATATTTGTCTGTAATCTAAATTTAATGAGTATTTTTAAGGACTCTAATTGGAATTTCAGATAAGGACTTTTCAGAGTTAAAAAGCTGAAATAAGGTCAACCCTAATAACATACCATCTTTGGCACGCAAAATTATTTATGCATCTATAATATTTTGTACTTCACACTTATAATACTAGAATAAATATAATTAAATAAATAAAATAAAAGCGTTCATTTCTGGAACTGATCGTATTTACTTTCAGAGTAAATACGATCATTTCCACTAATAGGATTCCTTATTAGTACATACTTAATTTTCAGCTCACTAAGTAAAATATATTTATACCGTTATATTTTGAAAACATTTCTCCTTCTGGGGATTATTTCGTATTTTGCTTTATTGAATATTAAGGAAAATTAAATCGTGTAAAAAGGGCGACGGCCCCATAGCTGGAGCGTCCGGCGTTCGTATCTTTTTGCGAGACTTTCTTCAAATAATTGTATAGATAACGTGGGACAAAGCGCCTCCTGTCGCCCCTAGGAGGGGGAGGGGGGAATTTTTAGCGTCTTCAGACCCTCTTTGATCGGGCAACGTTTTGACGGCCTTCGCTGCTTAATTACCCGATGGAAAAATACCCGTTTTCATTTCGCCATCTTGAAATTTTTTGCGAAGAAAACATATTTGGTTTCACACTTAGCAACAATTTGCAAAAGAAAAGTAACAGAGAAATAATCATAATGTATGTACCTATTCATACACCTGTGTAATGTCATATGTTACATTGAACTAACTTGTTGAAAATTTTTCAATAAGCCCCTTAAGCAATAACAGCAACCAAGTTTTCTTTGCCCTTTGACAGAAATGACACTACTGGTTTTATATGGTCCTTTTATAGGATTAGATTCTTCTCTTCTGGTTTTGGAGAACGGAAAATGTAAAATGTATCAACTGCTAGGAAATAGGAATAATATATATCCTAGGAAAATTGTTAAGCCAATCGGTGAGGAAAAGAGAATAAAAATAGTGACGTCTTGCTAGCCGCATCGCCTATTAACGTGATTCAAATCTCGCTCATACCCTCTATCGGCTTTTACGATCTGCACGGGAAGAGATCAGCTGGTGCATTCTAAGTTTTTTCTTTTTTTATTTATTTAAGATTATATTACAAAAAGGTACAACTTAATGCTAAGCATTGTCTAGCAGTTCACCTTTGGGACGTAGCAGAAAAAATGGTAGATGGGGTGCAAATTTAATTAGATAAGTATATCGAAAGTAATGAATTAAGATGTATTTAATTACATAAACTATACACAACATAAATATAAATATTTAAATGTAATACTATATATAGTATTATCTTTTCTCCCAGACCAGTATGGAAGTAAAATAGTTTTAGTTTATTTTATTAGACACACGACCGACATTACAAGTTTACAAGTTAATGTATATAATACATGAACAGACAAGAGCTGAAGTCTTAAATATTACAGTTGACACGTGCTTCACTGTGCAGTGCAAAGTCCGTGACCTTGAACATGAAAACATAAATGTGCTAAAAGGAAAATCAACAACAAAACCGATCCAACATCTATCGAAAATACTCTTAAACATCATCGCATAACTTTATTTCAAAGAGTAGACATTACCATGTCAATACCAAGACCCCAGCGAAGTCAATCGCCCCTTTTTTTCTCTTAGACAGAGACGCAGCTATACAAAACTGTTCTAGAAGAGAGAGAAGGCGCGTTGACCGCTCAAATTTTAATTTTCTTACTATTTGAATCTTAATTTTTAGCGGGGAGGCATTCCGTTTCACTCTAACTACCAGTGAAGTATTCTCCGTTTCTTTCTTATATTTTTTTTGTTGTTCTAGGGTGGAGGGTGGCTTTATCTTATTGTAGGTAGGTATATATTTTAATTTGTTTCTTTGAGAGGCGTCTGTCTGTTTTCTTACAAGAATATTTTCACAATGCTCTCATTTTTATAGGTATACCTATCAAATGGACGACATTGTTGCTTTGAAATAATATTTTCTTGAAACTTTACAAATAAATAGTTTACGCTTAAAGTTTACTTAACATGATCTTTAAATATTTGCTTTGTTGGACTTCAAAAACAACGAAATTAAACTCTTATTAGAAAGATAAAAAATAAACATGGAAGAAATTTGGTTACCTGGTCCTGGTTCTTATTTATTTGGAGAATACGTATTAATTTTCAATAGGTAACTAACATTTAAAAGTTTGTACCATTAGTTTATACATTTGGATGTTTTAATTTGGTTGAATGGATTGAAATTATTCGGTAAAATGAGTTTTACGTGGGATCTTTAAATGACGTTGATCAGGCGCGAGTAATGCCCAGTCATTTAAAAAAAAAACTTACGGTTATAGGTATATTACAAACATAAATTAATTTCCAAAAAATAAAAATAATGCTAAAATGACTTAAAATAAAAATAACACTATTGCAAAATCTTCAATTTACAAATTGGCCAAAATCCGCCATCTTTTTCCAACTACAGGTAAGAAAAGTGTACATTATCTGTTTAGTTTATCTATGTCCACTCTAGAAGCTATGATTATATTTATCCAAAGGCGGGCGATGTTCAAATTGTCTTAATTTTTCATCTCGGCGACCGTGCCCCCCACTACCCCGCACCCCTCCCGCTATCCCTCTCATAATTGTTTTTAATTTAAAGGGAAGGAGAAATTGCAAGACTTGTTACAAGAAAAATAATGCTCATTTAAGTTGCGAATTTGTATAAATTAAAAGTAATTTTGTACCTTGTTTTATTAAAACGTTTTAACAAAGGTTGGTATTTATAATTTCGAATAAGAAACGAGTTATTTAGCAGGTAACGTCTAATGTATCTTATATGAACAAATACTTATATTTTTTTATTATGTATGTGGACGATGTAGGTAAGAAGAGATAATTCTTTCGTTTATGCCAGTGTGGCGAGGGATAAATTGTGCATGACTTAATTTGTAAATGTATTTAACACTGTCAACCAAGGTAATTTCTATGAAAGGGTGAGGATTTTATTATGACTAATTTATATTCTGCTCGTGTCAGTTGTTATTGACGACCTCCGTGGCGTAGTGGTCACCATGCTAGTTAGCCACGCAAAGGTTCCGGGTTCGATCCCCGATCAGGGCAAGTTGGAAATGGCCTTTTTCAAATTGTCTTGGATGTTTATCTATATAAGTACTTGTTATAAAATATAATATCGTTGAGTTAGTATCCCATAACACAAGTCTCGAACTTACTTTGGGGCTAGCTCAATCAGTGTTATTGGTCCCTATATATTTATTAATTTTTATTTATAAGTATATATTTTATTATTATTTTTCCTCCATTTTTTCACCGGCTTGGGAATGTAGAATCAAAGGATTCGTATTGCCCAGGCCAGATGTAAAACAAAGTATACAGTACATTTGGTTCCGTCAGCACACTCCTTGTCTTATGATTTAAATGTGTATTTTGGATTGTTTCAGATCATAACAAAAACTGGCGACATAGAAGAAACAAGTAAATAGAAAAAATATCTAAAGTTCCCATGTTTTTTTATGCCTTACCCTTTGACAACGCAAGCAGCGCCGCGGGCAACACCTAGAAACCCTAAAAACATTATATTCCTTGGGGCAATCGTGTCAAATAAGCTTGTTGTATGCATAAAAACGATTGTAAAATCTCACTCTCTCCTTTCGAAAGTCGGGTAAGAACAATAACCACACATTAACCGGGGTTACCACGGAAACGGATGGAGACAGACAGACCGGCAGGCTTGGAACGCTGCCAATATCGGTTTACAAAACATCGTTTTCGTATTTCTTAGAAGTTTCTTATTAACTAACAAGATAAGTACCTACCTGCTTATAGCAACCTATAGTCCATTTGGTTAGGTATTTAAATAAATGTAAACAATCTTGATATGTCTTTGTATTGAAATATTCACTTTAAAAATCAATCTCTGCACACATTACAAATAAAGTATGTAATTTATGATTTACAAATAAATTCTATTGTAATTTGCAAAGGCATTGATTTTTAAATTGTATATTTTAATAAAAGGACGTAATAAGATTGTTAACCTTTATTTGAATACTAAACAAATGGATTACAGTTGCTGGAAACAAATAAAACTATTCAATTGAATAGATATTTCAGATAAAGGTACCTACTGACAGGTCTATGGACATTAGGAAGGTGTATTTTACAGGGTGTCACAGTACTGTGAACTAATCCTATAAGAGCATGCACATAGAGTGCCGAGCCATAGCACAAAATTAAAAAATTATTAGGGTTCCGTACCCGAAGGGTAAAACTCCTAAAAATGTAAAATTTTTTGTTTTAATGTTAAGGGTTAATTAACGGAACCCTATTACTAAGACTCCGCTGTCCATCCGTCCGTCGGTCAGTCAGCAGGCTGTATCTCATGAACCGTAATAGCTAGACAGTTGAAATCACAGATGATGTATTTCTGTTGCTGCTATAACAATAAATGCTACCTACAAACAATCAATAAATATTTAAATGGGGCTCCCATACAAAAAACGTGAGTTTTTTTATAGATAATAGTACGGAACCCTTAATGCGCTAGTCCGACTAGCACTTGGCCGGTAATTTTTCTCATTTCTTAGTTTCACTGTGTAAGTGGTTCTATACGGAAATTATCACGGGCTATAACAATAAATATTACCTACAAATAGTAAAATAAATATTTAAATGGGGCTCCCATACAACAAAAGTAAGTTTTTTAAAATTAAAGTACGGAACCCTTACGGATATTATCACGGGTTGAGAAAGATACAAGATAAATTTGATTTTTCTATAACACCTTTTATTCTCTTCTGAATATTTAAGTGGCCATGAATTTCAATGCCTATATTAATTTGACCGAAATTATATACCTCACCTTAGATTTTTACTTAAAAGCAAAAATATGTAAGAAACTGCTACAACGACGATTCATATTTATTGAACCTTTTCTAGTAACCAAGTAATAGGTAGTATAGTAAATATTTTAAAACAGTTTATAAAACTGAACTATTTGCAACTGTGATTTGCAACCTATCATAAAACAATGGCACATAAGAAATTGAAAGTACATCAAAGAAGTTTTGCATTAGTTCTTTTTTTCATTCGAGACTTTGAAATCGGAACACAAATAACAGTCTAAAAAAACATTCGACACAGGCCGTAAAAAAATAAATCAATTTTTTTTTAATTAAACCCGCGATTCCCCTGCAAGTTGACACCTACAGATCTAGTACATAGATTATGTAAGCAACTGCGAGACGCTACCTAGGGGTGGCGATTGTCAAACGAAGACTGCGTTTTTACAAGGGGGTACGCACCCCTGTCTTTTTTATCTGCGCCGAATTATGAAGGGTACGGCAATGAGAAAGTTTTGGATTGACGACTGTTTCGAAATTATGTCAGTCTAATGAGAAATACTGTTAGAAAATTAATTAATTATACTTACAGGTATTTTTCTTAAACATCTTTTCAAATGAGACATAATCATCGCGAAACACAAAACTAACTTTTAAATTCTGATAAGTAGAATTAGAGGACAAAATATTTTTCTTGCAACTTTAAGCAGGTTCTGGTATGGATGTTGAATATTGCTTTGTTTAAAAATACAGTTATAGGTATGTGGGAACTTCACCTGTCCCAGTTAGTAGGTGTGCTCCACATGAAATATGTATGCAGATCCAAAACACAGTCGCAGAGAAAAAGAGAGACACGACAAGGGTTTATACATTTATTTGTCAGAACCAATAAATTATACAATTAATTTGCTTGTATGAGAGGTGGTGGAGGAATGAGACAGAATGATCAAGAAAGACTGTGTCTAAATTTTAGAAATTGAATTTATAAATTAAATTTCAAAAAGGTGGACTGTATGAAATGAAAATTTCAAAAAAGACGTGAAGGATAGGTTTTATTTCAACATCGTTATAGGTAGGTATAGCTAAGTTCTTAATACTCGAGCTTAACGACCAATAATTGCATTAAAATGAGGAACTACATAAAAACAAAAGATATTTACCCTTTTTTTATTAAAACAAAAATTTATTGAGTAAAATTGAAGGAGCAATAGCAGGCATTGAAAATATTTTATTCAACAAATCGGTCAAGAAAAATCATCGAACCGTTGCCTCACCCCATCCACCCCCGAGGTGGTAACAAAACTTTGGCCCCCTAAAAAGGGAGAAAAATAAATCTAAATTGGTCCAATCCTTTGAAATCCCCTACTTTTTCTGGCGCCATTTTCGAGAATAATTGCTGGCAAGTTAAGAAAGTGGGTACTTTTGTAGATTTAAGCATTTCGCATTTCAACCTTCTGCGTTTGAGTTTAGGTTGTAATTCAAGTGTGATTTAGTTTTATAGTTAAAAATGTTAATTTCCAACAATATATCTCGAGTAAAAGTTAATTTTATCGACTAATTTATTTCGTTTCGGTTCGCTTCGTCCTGCTTTTGTAGTCAGTTGCAACTTTTCACTTTATTATACGACAAGATACCCACCCCGGGTTTGCACACGTGCAGATTATTACAGATAGGATATTTAACAAAATTTATTCAGTACTTATTTTCAAGAAACAAGGAGTCTTTACACATGAAGCTAAGAAATCACACCATAGACTAATGAACTTATGGTGCTTTTTGTAGAGTAGGGTTACGTAGATTTTTACAGCTTGAATGTCAACATTTGTAAGCATTTTTTTTCCAACATACATACAAACCAACCCTTTAAGGATTATAATACCTTAGAAAATAACTTGTTTTGTAAGAAAGCAACTCAAGAAAATGGTAAACATACTCCTTTCTTTTAGTCTTGTTCGCCCTAATTATGCAACTATAAAACATAGCGACTCAAAAAAAAAGACGCTCTAAATTTTTGTACTAAAAGTCTAAATAGAAAATTACAATGCAGAAATATTAGGTTACAGTACTATCTCATTTGAACGGAATAAATAATAAATACTGATAAGTATTGAAAGGTGTCAACTCGTTTTAAAACTAATCGAGGTAAATGAATGAGGGTAAAATACTTAGAATAATCGATGACAGTCAGCAAAAAAATATACGATAGAGCTGTGAATAAAAGCAGCAACCTTTTTTTAGGGTTCCGTTCCCAATTGGGCTCTATTACTGAGACTCCGCTGTCTGTCTGTCACAGGGCTCTATCTCTTGAACCGTAATAGCGTAACACTTGAAATTTTCACATATGTATTACTGTGACCGCTAAAACATCGAATACTAAAAAATAAACATTTTGAACATTGTACCGAGTTACGGAATCTTTCATGTACGAGTACCCGCACTTGGCCGGTTTTAACACTATTTAAAAGTTATTTTAAAAGATCTGTGCATAAGTTTAAAGTTTTAATTGACAATCTTGTTGTAAAGTGTAGATATGTTTGTTCGAGAATCACGCAAGAACTAAAAAAATGTTCGATAGTCAAGTGTAAGTACTTAGGTACTCTATCTATATTAAACATCATAATTGTATGTTAGTTCTAAAAAAAGAAAAAGTAATTTAAAAGATTTCATTTAAAGTAGGTATTTATTTTCTCTCTCAGGAGCTCTGAGAGGAGCTAGCGCTACTACTACTAGCGCTTTCGCAAGTAAAGCGACACCGGGCGTGGTCCGTACTTGGATGGGTAACCGCAAGTGGCATAAAAATTTCTCGAGCTCCTCCGTGCTTCGGAAGGCACGTATAAGCCGTTGGATGATGTAATGAAAGATGCCTTTAGACAGCCTGAAAAATCTAACACCACTGTTGGCCACTTGCACACACGAAAAACAAATCAATTTTCTGTCTGCATATACATAAACAAAGCAAAATTAGGTAGAATAATATTATAACTAAATATTTATTATTTGATGTATTCTCTGTATAAATTTTCCGTGTACATAAATTGGTAAATAAATAAAAAATAAAGAAATTTAAAAACGGTATTACTCACGTTGTGTAGTCATAAAATAACAACACTCGCCCTGATGATGATCGTCTAATCCGATTGAAACTAGTCGGCATTTTCCGACTACACTACGTGAGTAATACCGTTTTTAAATATTTAGATATTTATAAATTAGGTAGGTTTTAAAAACATATAAAAAAATATATCGTAATCATAAGGGCCGCTGAGGACTATAATGATAGATATTGTAATTAATAAAAATTATTTTAGTTTTTTTCTGTATAGCATCATATAAAAAAACTCATCATCGCATCATTAAATTGGTCTAGAACCAATTTAAACGACTTTTTGAATGAATTTTACAGCCTCTTCTATTATATGAAATTGTAACTACCTTTTCGTATACATACAAGTATTTGTTT
The DNA here is from genome assembly GCA_943193695.1 of Acrobasis suavella. Taxonomy (NCBI): domain Eukaryota; kingdom Metazoa; phylum Arthropoda; class Insecta; order Lepidoptera; family Pyralidae; genus Acrobasis; species Acrobasis suavella. The sequence continues at coordinate 10,114,762 of OW971952.1, forward strand.
TTCACTTAAACATACTTTCAAAAGCGTACCAATCTTCAGACAGGACTGTTTCAGACCACCTTCTATAAAGTAATACAATTAAGACTATAAGTAAACTATGCGCGCCCATCCATCGGCACTTCCTGTCAAACCGGAACTCGGCTATTACGTCACTTCCGGCGGGTGGAGCACAACTTTCGAATTGGGTAATTTTTCACAACGCTCGCGCTTTGGTTCTGTCGTCAGAACCGCTGTATTCTTTATTTAATAATAATTCAAAAATATTTAGCCACCAATGCTGTATTGTGGGTCTTCTGGTCTTGCGGCTCGAAGCAGAGCCGAGGGCCGCAAAACTCAAAGGCCACATTTAAAGTGGTGTTGTGCGAAAAGATGAAAAATGAATCAAAATAACGATGGTCAGTTTGCTAAAAATATACGGGGATACACGAGTATTTCGGGGTCCAGTGCTGTTCCCTTTTGAAATAAACATTTTTTTTTGGTTTTCTTGGCACATTTGCCAAAAGTGAGCGTTTTTCGCAAATAAGCGAGGAGAAGCTTCGCTGATTTTAAACTGTAATCAGTAGTTCATAAAATAGTTAAAGGATTAACTAGGGCATACTGAACCAATACCGAACTGTGAAATCAACTTCCTGCAGCAGTGTTCCCGGACCTATACGACATTGAAGCATTCAAAAAACGAGTCTATATCTTTCTGAAAGGCCGGTAACGCTACTGTTACACCCATGGTGTTGCAGTTGTTCATGGGCAGCGGTAATCACTTACCATTAGGTGACCCGCTTGTTCGTTTGCCGCCCTATAAGTAACATAAAAAAAAATACTGAAGAGAAAATTTAATTGATATCTCCATTTCCTCAAATAATTTATTTCAAATTGGGGCCGCACTGGAACCCGAAAAATTCCTGTCACCCAAAACTAGTATCGCAAGCAACTCTATTTTAACATTTGAAATATTGTTACTAAATTTTCTTGTTTGTCTATTTGCATTTGCTATTTTGTTTTTGAGGAGTACTTAAATATGTAGGTAAGTTAAGTGGGATTTCTTTTAGAATAAGACTTATAACTGTAAGTTATAACGATATCTTATACTAAATAATCTAAATCCTCAAATCTGTATTCCTATAAGTTACAGAATATCTGTAACTAATAGAATAAGAATCGGTACATTAACACCTAAATACTATCCATCAACAAGCTTTAACTTTTAACATTTTAAAATCCGAACGCTAATCTTTTTTAAACCAGGGCGAGCAAACTTAAACAGTTTCTCACCTTCCACCTTCCACAGATGAAAAATTCGCTGCCGAAGTCTGACGCTGGTAAATTAAAAAGTTTACACTTTCGCTCAACTCCAACTATGCTGGTTGCCATTTTGGTTTAAAACGTTCAAACTTTTTAATTTTCAGCGCTATGGAAGCGACGACTTTACGGCTTTTATGTCGTTTTTTACTCTATGTTTATTTGCATACTTAGGCTTTAGAGATCAAGAATTAAGTACTCTGGGCCCTTACTTGAGTAAATACTTACTTTTATTTACTGATGGAATTTTTTGTGACTCATTGGAAAAGTTATTATATCTATCGACGGGCGCAGTCACTCATTGTAGACCGTACACATGCACATGGAATATATATTAAAAAAACAAACATAAGTAAAGTGTATGTTAAACTAAACAGAAAACAATGAAAAGTATCTACATCAATTTTTAAGTAAGTAGGTATTAACTTAGCGTGCTTAGTATACCTATTCCAATTAGATTCCATTTTACATTAACTTAACCCCAGAGAAAACGAACAAATAGATAATAGGGGTGAAGACAAGGGTAGAAAAGTATAACTGTAATTAGTCCGTCTTGAGTATCCAAAAATAATAGACCTATATTTTCTGTTTACTGAAAAAGTAAAAATTCACAAAGATACTAAGCATTAAAGTTGCGACGTCACCTCTATGTAAAAATCGTAAGTACGTAGCCGTGACGTCATGCAAAATTTCAATGCGCTGTATCTTTGTAATTTTTTTTTCAGAGGAAATAAAGAATACGTGTACAATATTTTTTAAAAATCTAACCGATAGGCAAAAATATATTTTTCCGTACCTCATGCCTACTTTACTTCATTTCAAATAAACACGCGTGTGCCAATTTCATAATAACATCTAACAAGAGCTCACTAATTCCACATTATGTTTGTATTTAATATGCTCATGTATTCATAGTAAATTTCACGTAAATTTGTTACAATTATCTTTACAAAACAAACATCATACATATGTTCATGCCTACTTCAGAATAAAAAATTACAAAAGTTTATTTTCTCTTATCTTATCTTACGTATGTAGGTAATCACGTAGGGCGGGAAATAATCAGATAAAAAATTCCGCCTGATCAAAGTCAGATAACCACTAGTCCTTTAAGATTTTTTTGAACCTTTTTTTTTGTGTGTGTGATAAATAACAAGTGACATTATTTTTAAACTTTTTATTTTTGTATCGGTACAAAATAATTTATTTTAACCCAGTTCACATCCCTTTTAATCTTCTTTTCGGTTAATTAAAATGGCGGGACAAGACTATTGTCGATTTGATTTTTAATCAAATCGACAATAGACTCTCTTATGTACCGTTGCGATTTATAGCGGTTTTTCAATGAACGTTATACAAGACGGAAAATGCTAGACTCTAAAGTTCGATGTCTCAATAAAATGCAACCTAAAAAAGAAACAATGTCGCAACACAACCCATTATTCTTAATACTCGTGTCTTAAAAATAATAACTCCGTCCAAAAAACTTAACAACTCCCTGCTTTAGCCTTAAGTTTGTATTTATCGTATTTAAATCCGAATCTGCGTCTCACTCATTACGGAGAGATAAAATTTAAATTGCAAAACTCTCCCCCTTCGAAAAAAGGGCTAGTGGGCGTCAAAAAAGTACCAAACGGTGGCCCAAGGAACCACCCTTCCAGATGGGGTGCCCACGCGTTAGTAACGTTTCGGAATTTTTTTTTTATTTTCTCCTTAATATTTTCTACTTTTTTAGTTTACCAATATGATTTGTGGTAGTGATTGTATAATATTTTTTCTCTTCATCTTTAATATAAAAAATGGTCTTAATGAGACAATATTTCGATATGATGCGCACTTGAAGCTAAATCTAAATCTAATTTATTTATTATTTATATAATATATTAATACTCCGTATGACTGAAACTACTAGTTAATTATTGAACATATTGTAAGAATGATCACAAAAAATTATCTGGCACTATCTTTGCCAAAATGATTACGTCACTAAGTTCTTATTTCTTGCTTTGGTGACAACGTAAATCAGTTAAAAAAATAATTAAAATCATTTATTATAATTAAACGGCACTGAATTAGATAGTATCTAATTTTCGATAGGAAACAAGTACGTGACGTGATGAAGCTATTAAAAAAAAACTACAAATACATTAAGTATTTCGTGCATAATCGTGGCACATACGTCCATACAGACATCCGGATATCCACAATAATTTTTTTTGTATGTTATGCTTTACAAATATTTTCTACTTGTATTAAATGTGTTGCTCTTCATATCTCTGTGCTGATATTGTTGTATGAGTGCAATATGAATATAAAAGAGACAGTTTAAGTCCAGAAAAATGCTTGACCCTGACCATTGAGAGTAGAATACTACCTCAACGCTACGCTTGTGAGTTTAATGTGTGCAGCGTGTAATGGAAAGAGGGTATCAACCTAAAAATGTAAACATACTAATCAATGTGAACAACTTTTACTATGGGACCATCGCTGAAATCGTAAAAAATAATCTTCATCTCCATACAAAATTAAATACCTACCGTACCAAAATGTATAAAGCTGCAGAATTTTTTTTCATGATGGTTAAAGTTGTTTACATTGATAAGTATTTTTACTCTCTTTCGGGTTGAAATGTATTTTTACTCTCTTTCGGGTCGGGCCGTAGTCGCTCTTTCGGGTCGGGCCGTAGTCTCTCTTTCTGGTCGGGCCGTAGTCTCTCTTTCCATTACTCGTTGTATATCTAGCTAAATCATCGAAGCAATTTGATTAAAGAAAAATATACCTACATAGAGAAAAAATAAACAATCGATGCGTACATACGCCGACTTGAGTGCTCATTCATCATCATCATCAGGTCTTAAAGGTTAAACGGGACCCTAATTCTAAGACTCCGCTGTCCGTCCGTCTGTCTGTCTGTCACAGGCTGTCTCATGAACCGTGATAGGTAGACATTAGAAATTTCTACAGATGATTGTATTTCTGTTGCCGCTATTACAACAAATACTAAAAAACAGAATATAATAAATATTTAAGTGGGGCTTCCATACAACAAACGTGATTTTTTATAGATAATGGTACGGAACCCTTCGTGCGCGAGTCCGACACGCACTTGACCGTTTATTAGTCTCCACAGCAGGAGAAGTCTCCTGAACTGCTAGAGCCATTTATGGACATTACGGCCAGAGGATTTGGATACACACCCACGCTGGCCAGACAGGTTGGAGAAGTCTCACAAACAAGCTTTGTTTAACTTGTATTTCCTAGGTCGGCTTCTAGGACATCCACGGGAAGAGTTGGAGTGGTCTTATTCTACCAGGCCTCTGTCACTCCCCGTTTAGGTATCGAAAATATACCTACATTATTACTATGCGCGCGGCGACCACTTCGAAGGAGAAAATTCAGTTACATGAATCGTTTGTCCAGAGTAATAAGAATGAAATTGGCTTGCAATGGATGTCTAGGTATCTAAACGAAGAGGTGAGGAGTTCTGACGTGAACTAAATTAAACCATAGTGCTCACCATATTAAGTAGATATTTCTTTGTATTTATTTTCTGAGCAAGACTTCTGTACCTACTTATTCTGTGCCACTGCGCGATAACTTAGTACTGAATTCGCCGCTCACTGAATCGGTTTTGTGTTTGTAAAATTGTTTGTCCAGAGTAATTAGAATGAAATTGGCTTGCAATGGATTTCTAGGTATCGAAACGAAAAGGTGCTGAGTTTTGACGCGAGCTAAATTAACCATATCGCTAACTACATTTAGTAAATATTTCTTTGAATTTCCTTGCTGAGTAAAACTTCTGTACGTAAGTACAAGTACTTAATCTGTGACTCTACACTGCCGGAAACCACACGGCTGTACCTAATTCGTCCATTTCGATTGGCTACCCTACACCACCCCAGCGAATTAATATTTTTCCCCGTTTGTTCTTGTTATCTGCAATTTTAGCTATTTTCATATTTCGCCTCTCGATTTCTCGTTCCAAGATAATTTCTCTGAAAGGAATTCGTTACTGTAGAATTACACCGAATTTGTTTTTCGTGTTTTTGTTTATTTTATTGGATAAAAACAGCCTGAATGGCGAATTGAATTGTTTTTAAGTTAAATTTGTAAGGAAAATTGTTTGTTTTAGTAATTCAGATTAGGTTGGTAATTAAATAACCTATGTACAATATCTTCTTACGTATAATACGAGTCGTTTCTGTTTCAGTTTTTTTCTTTCATGGAGGGTATTATCTACTGACGTAAAAATTTAAATTCTTCCATGCTGCTATGGTCTGAGAGAAAAAGCCTAAGTACCAGCTGCTTCTCGTCCCTTGCAGATCGTAAAACCCGATCGGTGGAATAGGCAAAGAGAAGCAGCTAAGTATATTCTGAGTTTTTTTTTCCCACATCAGCATGGAAGAACTCTCGGTAGCAGCTCTCCGATAAATAAATCGGGTAAACTCCCCGAGAGGTTTTTCTAACAAATAAAATCTATAAAACAGAAAATTATTACGTCTTTGTCTCTAACGACGTATATAGAGTCTTAATGGGTATAACGTTTAGCGTGATCGGAAAAAAGGAATCATAAATAGTGGTGGGTTGCTAGCCGTATTTGCTTTATTAACATGATTCATATCTTCGATCATTCCCTCGATCGGCTTACTAGATCTTTTAAGTTTTTCTTGGACCAGCATGGAAGAATTTATTTCCATGAACAAAAAATAAACTTATTTTAATTGAGTTAGGTTTATTGAATGTTTGTACTTAGTTTTCCATAGATAAGTATGACGGAAGTCGAGAAGAATTTACATTCAACGTGGAAGGGAAATAACCGGAATAAATCGCACCACGGGCTTTACTAGATCACTATAGTGTAATGAAATTAAAATAATAGCAAAAACACGAAAAAGAATTTCGGCATTTCCATACAAAAAAGTGCAGCCGCTCGAGCATTTTTTTAATTTCATTACGCTATGGTGACCTAGTCTAGCTCGTGGTTCGATTTATTACGGTTATGTCCCTTCCACGTGGAATATTTCGAGATTTTTCTCCTAAAAAAAAAACCACAACTCTCGGCAGCTCTCCGATAAACAAATCGGGAAACTTCGAGAGTGTCTACATCTACCCCGAGATGTTTTTCAAACAAATGAGACCTATTAAACAGAAAATTGGCTCGCGAACTTTTGGCGCAGCCCCGTGTCAAGTTGAAAATAAAACTCTTAGATAAATGGAAATGTTGTTTAGTTTTGGCTTTAAATTTACCTACATAGGTAGGCTTTAAATGCTTTTACGTGCTACTAGCCTGCTGCGTTAAGGCACAAGTATAAAATAAACTTAATTTAAGTCAACTGTAGGTTGACTGACAGAAAAGGCCTTGGGTCTTAAGAATCGCCTTACCCTAGACTTTTCCATACAAACGTAGTCTAGCTTTTATTTCGAAATGACATGTGAGATTTCGGCAGTATTTTGTAATTTTAAAGTAATTGCATATATCTAGGCATATAACTAGTTCTCTACAGTCAAATATGAACTTGAAAGAAAATATAAGAGTGTAGAAGTTTTCCATACTGATGGTCAAATATAATATGATACACTATATTCTCTTTTAAGTAAGTACATAGTTTGACTGTGGAAACTAGTTATATGCCTTAATATATGCAATTTCTTTGAAATTACATATTTTTGTATGGGAAAGGCTGATTCTGTCTAGGGTAAGGGACTCTTAAGTCCGCCTGTTACTTTTTGTGATAAAGTTGAATGAATAAAAAAATAAAATACTCTGCTATTCCAGTGTCAAGTTGAAAGTAAAACTGTTAGATACTTACTTAAATGGAAATTTCGTTTTAACTGTTCGAAATTTTTTCTGTATTAGGTTGGTACCTATTTTTTTTTTTTTGTTTTGGTAAGACTGATGTTTTTTTTTTATTAAGGTGTTCGAGAACTGTAAGTAGGTACATACATGCATGGTAGGCTTTAATAGCAGCGTACGCGTAGATGCACTCATTAATAATTTAAATAAAAGGAACTCGAAGTTAGTCTATTGAAACAAAAAAATCCTTTGCTATTCGAGTATCAAGTTGAAAAATAAAACTCTTAGATAAATGGAAATTTGTAATAGTTTAGTTTTTGTTAAACTTATACCGTTTTATTATAAAACCCAGACTAACTTTGTTACTAGGTTTAAACCATAATACACCCAAATCAAGTTGATATTGACAGGTGAGATAGTGTGTGATACTAGACGTCAACTTGATTTGGGTGGATAATGGTTTAAACCTAGTAACAAAGTTAGTTCCATTTTTATAATAAGAAGGTTAATGTTCAGGTTCATATGTTTTATTTAGGTATTCGAGAAATTTACATACTGCGGCACGTAAGTTTAACGCTGAGCGACATATAGAGGGGATACTGCGCACGGGCACGGTACTAATTTCTGACTTCTGCGCAAGCAAGGTCAGCGCTAGAGTTTCGTGCCGCTACCTGTACCTTCATAGGGAGGCTTCAAGAGCAGCGTAGATGCAATAAGTAAGTAGTTGATAATAGGAATGATTTAGTCGAAAAACGTAGACACTTATAAGTGTCTATATCTGTTTGATATAGCTGATCTCCTTGACCTATTGCTGACCGATGTCCGATATATCCTAAATTCTTGCTTGTAAAATTGTTGTTTAAATTGGATTTATATCATGGCAACACCGACCGTTATTGGATGTATCAGAGAAGCAGCTTATATATTTATCAGTATGTTTGTCCTTTCCTTCAAATTTAAACTATTATATACATTCAAAAACCAAGTATTGGTATTTATTTATTTCTCTAGTTTAATAATTATTTATTCATGAAAGTAAAATTAAAATACAAGATTTGAATTAAAAAACTAAATTTAAAAACAAAACTAAAATCTAAATTAAAATCTAAATTAAACTATATTTCAAATCTAAGTGTGGTTCATGTGGCATGGTGCCAAGAACACTGGCTGCATTTCTACGCTGAATGGCTACTGCAATCTTCTGCGCGAGATATGAGCTAGCCCTCTTGTCACCAGTGGCGTCGACAAGAGGTGTTATTTTTTTAATTTCTTTTTTGTACTTGGCCTTTAAATTACTTCAAAAATAACTAAATATACCTATCAAAGTACTTAGAAGGTTAGGCTTCATGTACCTACATAAAAGGTATGTATTTCCAAAATTAAAAACAACGAAACAAAGGTACGAAAGTCCATCAAAAGTTCGCAATCGTTTCACAAATATAATTACGGCAAAATCCCGGGAAGGGGTTGAAAAGAAAAACTCCTCGGAAAATTCTGTAGGGGTGAAAAAGGGGGGAATTGATTTTATTTGCGAGTCGACACGATTTTTTAATTAAAGGGGTCGGAGTTCCAAATTCTAATGACGCCTACTTGAGACCAATATCTTCGGCTTTTCTCAATTTATTATAATTTTGGGGTAAAGTAGCTGTTTATTGAAATCGATATTGAATAGATGATGTGTTGAGCAGAACAAAATAGGTTGTTTTGACTAAGGAAGATAGAATAATTAATATATTTATAAATAAAAAAAAGTTAACTACTTACTACAAATTGAAATAATATAAATATACTTAAAGGTACAAATCACACAGATTAAGTTAACCCAAAGTAAGTTCGAGAGTTGTGTTATGGAAAACTAACTCAACGATACTATATTTTGTAAAAAATACATGTAGGTATAGATAAGCATTCAGGACGCAAGCCAATCAGTAAAAGATCATTTTCCATCTTGCCCTGGCCGGGGATCGAATTCCTTAGTAGCGGACAGGCATGTTAACCATTACGCCTCGGAGGTCGTCAAAATTTCATTTAAAATGTTATTGAAAAAGTATGGGATAAGTACTGAAAACAACTAGATATTATCGTCATTTTGATTGAAAACTACTTTTGGAATCGCTAAATGAACACCTAGGTAATAATAAGTATGTAAAATACATTATTATCACGCCTGTATTGGAGGGCCACTGCCAATGTGGTCACGCCAATCAGACCATGCAGCACCTTCTCTCGTGTCTATCGTGCCTGACCAGCTGTACAAAATACGACCTGTACCAGGCGTCTGAGAGAGAGGCATAAGAGTGGCAACTTACTGGAGAGGCAAAATTATATAGTGTAATTTGAGCCAATCGACTCGAAAAGAAGAATAATCACGCCTGTTTATAGCCTACACTCCACTTGCTATAACCCTTGCGAACCTCTTTCACTTCGTCAAAACTCATTATTCCTTTTAAACATGCTATACGGTTTCGGGTAGTTAATTCAAAATCCTTACTAATCCTTACTTCACCTTCCGATAATATTTCAGGTATCAGTAATGGACATCCGCAATATTCTCAGAAGGAAATGTAGAGGATATGTTCTTTCAGGATTGATTTAAATTAAATTTTAATATACTTTACACGTAACATAAATTATAGTTATTGACGTGTAAAAGTACCTGTAAAGGTCTAAATACTGAATAAACATTTGAATCTTGAATCTTTGAATCTTTGAGGAATACCAAAGGTAGGGATCATGTCGCTTTGACTAATAAAACTGAAGACCGAAAAGTCTGCCGCATCATATTCCATAAAAAGAAATTTAAAATGTAAGTAGCTACGAGTTACTTGCTTGTATTTAAAAGAACATTAACATTAAACAGTTGTAAAAATAATAATCCATTTTATACTGGCATAATAGCGAGTGGGCGCCCTTGCCACTCTACCACCGCCCACATTAAAAAAAAGTTTCACAATAGTCGGCCAATAGCGATGCTAGTTTTAAAAATAATTCGAACGTAGGTGGGGTGAGGGAGGCTAGGCAACAATAGACAAAATAAAAATTCGCAATATGTCTGCCACTGCTATTTGGCGTCTCTAAGCTTTGTTCATAGAATACTTTCTATTTTTAATTTTTTAATTCTTGAATATTTGATTTCTTTTATTCTTGAACTTATGTAACATAAAGACGCTATACTATGATTAAACTTAGTATTACTATTAATAAATAATTTTTCAAAACTAAAAACCGAGTTCACCCCCAAACTACACAACCGATTTTGATAAAATTTCTATGGTACCACCTGGAAAGTATACACATTAAAACAAAAAAAGATTTTTTTTAAATCGGTCCAGACATCTTTGAATAATCGTAATCGTAATACATAAAAAAATAAAGGATCGCGACGAATTGATAACCTCCTTCTTTTTTGGAAGTTGGTTAAAAAACTAATGAGCCTAAATCGTTGCGCTCGCAGGGTGCCCAAGAGGCTGGCGGCATTTCCGCGTTGAATGGCCAAGCTCAGCCTTAAGAAAATTTATCCTTGATTCTAGAAATGTTATATTGGTTCGTAAATTAATTCTAGTTCAGTCTATAAAAACTAAAACCTTTGAAGTCTAGTTCATCAAAATGATAAAATAATTGTATTTTTCGTGATTTAGTTATTAATTATCGATTTATTACTCGTTCGTTTAAAGACCATTATACCTAATTACCTATGTTTTTGAACCTATTTACCAGTAAGCTGGCTTAGGACAGATTAAAGGTACCTATAACCCTTATAACTATATGTATTTTTATTTCAAATATGCGCATTATTATGTATGGGCCTACAAAAACGTAAGATAGATAGGTGTAGGTACCTATTTAAGTAGGTAAATAAACATATTTCATAAAGTGTCAATTTCACTTACCTTAAGTAATTATATTTTCAAGGATTAACTAATTTTCGTCTTCTTGTTTAGGTACAAATACCTATTACGTATTTCATTTTTAAAGATTTTTATGTTTTCATTTAACAATTTTGAAACATTTAATTTTATAGACATTTTTCGTCTTAAACTCACTGATAAACTCACATTGCGATGCAAAGACGGCCAACGGCCAACTGTTAACCCTTCGCCGCAATAGTGGGTCAAAGTTGTCTTACCGGTTATCTAGCTTGGGGCTAAGTACAAAAGGTGAAGGGTAAAAACTGGACATAAAAGAATCCTTTAAAAAAAGTAACGGACCAGGGGAGGTAATAATGGAATGCATTATAATATTTGGACCTATTTAAGTATCCAATGGGTACGGTATTGTGATTTGCGAAACTGACCTGACCGGTTTTGGTTGTGGTGTTGGGATTTTAGTGCGTCAATTTGTCGATAGAATTTAGTGGGTAATAAGTAAGATAGATTTTTATCATGTAAGTCTTATAGGTACTTACGTAAGAATAATATAGATTTCCTATTTTGATAAACCTACAGTAGTGAAATAAAGACTTTACACCATATTCATAGAATTTAAAAAAGAAAACTGTACTTTGGTGAGAAAAGATTAATAGTGTGATCATGATCAGGATTTCAATTGTCCCTTCTTTAACTAGTTAGTTTTAGAAAACATTATTTGAAAGGGTTTCACTACCTAAAAAAATGTTAACTATGTAAAATTCCGCAGATATTAATACAATAGGTACCATTTTATATATCTATCTATTGACTTACATGAGAAGTATTTTTGTGAACTTATTTAAACTGTCCCTCATCTTAGTATCTTCAATACTATTTTTTATAAACAGTTGGTGTCACAACACTGGTTTAAGGTACCTATATTCACTTACCTAAGTTAAAGTAAGTAACGGACCAGTTAGGTATCTATGAAAAACTTTCAACATTGACAAGATTATAAAACGTCTCATTCGTACTTACATAGGTGTTTACAATACAGACTAATATCGACATCGATACTAGTAAACTTCCCTCCCTACTTTACCAACAATTAAAAAGCAAGAATGGTCGTTGTCCACAAAGCATTTGCATACCGGCGTGACCGGTTCTCACGCGGAAGGGCCACCCTTCCGCGCGAGGACATGTGTCTTCATTTTGCAGTTCCAGTTCGCACCTTTACAACATTATTATTATTGATAAATTCGTTGGCTTGGTAGATGAAGTATAGAATATTCTAGAGTTTTTCGATTATAAGCTTTCGCAAAATAGATCATTTTGCATCATTATTTTCTTTGGCCTGGAGTTGGTCGTAAAGTTAAGTACTATCTAAGTAAGCACTTTACCTAGTTAATATTAATCGAATGAATAAATTAAAAAGGTGGGTAAAAAACATAAATATAAAAAAAAACCTATAACTCAAAAAACGTTTTGGAAATGGGAAAATATAAATTGCTTAGCTTGGTTAGTCTCGTTTGCTACAATTTAACTCATTTTCTACTTCTTCTAAGGACTAAGACTAAAAATAACAATAAGAAATGTTACCTACTCGAAGTTAGCATTTCTTATTACAGCCTAGAATTTGTGGCGTAACAAAAGTAATTCAATAAGCAGACAAAGCGGCATTAGGAGAAATCATTAACAAATTATGACAAATTGGTGATTTAATTAGGGTTTTCTTAGCAGCTGTTCTAAATAAAAATATGACTAGCTTAGGTATACCTCTGGCGAAAATCTCTAGGAATTATATCAACACGCGTTGCGGCTAGCAATCCCTCACTATACTTACTTTGATTGCATTTTACGTCTACGCGCCAACCACCATGCTAAACAAAGCTTTTGCGTATTATAACTCTAGGCTTCTTAAGAGTTATAGACTAAGAAAGAATATTTTGCTAAGGGCACTCAAAGTCCGTACATTTACCTACTTTACCTGAAGAATTAATAACTAGGCAGTCTTGTCCATAACCTATACCAGCGTATGATGCGGACAACGGACATATCTTCGACGAGCTCCAAAATTAAATTTATAATTCACGTTACGAATCATAACGCCATGATCTCTTATTACCAGAGATCGGAATCACGGGTACTATTGCTATCAAAAGTATGGATATGACTAAAAGTCCCGGGATTTCTCGAGAATCAGTACCTTAATAACGAATGTAAATACTTAATTAAAATATATCCTTAAATCACATAATAATGATTGTTTTATTAACTTAGTTTGGTATATTTTTTTTTCGATTAAAATACACCCTGAAATCACATAATTATGATTGTTTATTGACTTAATTTAATTCTCAATTTCCTATTATTCTTTTATAGAGATAGATTGTGTATACTAAAAGCAGTAGAATAATCTTCATTTCAAATCTTGTAATGTATATATCCTTTACTATTATACCGATTATCGAGAAATCCCGAGACTTTTAGTCATATCCATACTTTTGATAGCAATAGCAATAGCACCCGTGATTCCGATCTCTGCTTATTACCTACAAGACAAATCAACATCCGCTTCAAACAAAAAAACTTAAACTCACCAACTCTATTATAATCTCTTGTCTATTGTCCATTGCATTTTTCCCACAAGATAGCCGCAGCATCCCATAGACAAACATTATTGCAACGCTGGCACCTTTATGAGGGCAATTAATTTAAATGACAATGGGCCCGTCTGACCCCACGTCTTAAGTCGTAGGGTTAAGCTTTTGTTTGTCGGTTTTAGTGGGCATCTTGTCATAATTACTGTTAATATCTGTAACGGTGGATCTCTTAGCTTTTATAATCTTCTCAATGTTATTTTATTAATAGCCACATTGATATCTGTAGGTAGATATGATTTTTACTTTGCAAATATCTAAGTAATTTTTAATTTTGTTTTTTCGTATATATAAGTGGCCAATACTAACGTCAGATTTTTCAGGCTACCTAAAGGCATCTGACATAGCTTGACGACTGCCATACAATGATGACAGCCGGGATCAACGGTTTATACGTGTATTCCGAAGCACGGAGGAGCTCGAGAATTTTTTGTGCCTCTTGTGGTCACCCATCCAAGTGCGAACCACGCCCGGTGTCGCTTAACTTGCGAAAGCGCTAGTAATGCGCTCTCCCGCCGGGCCACCGAGCATCGTGAAATTTTTTAATTAAAATTATAGATAAAAATAATAAGGTAGTCTTATGTTAGACATGAAACAGTGAGGATTTAATTGTAAGTGTTTACGCAATAATTCCATTTGTAACAAAAAAACGTTCAAGAGTTCTTTCAAGAGTTTCTTTCATATCTCCAAAGTTCTTCATCATATCTTCACCAAAATAAATGTGGGACCAAGTTGGTACTACAAGCTTTCAAATAAAAAAAATTTCATCAATATCGGTCCACGTTTGACGAAAATATCGAGTAACATACATACAAAAACAAAAAAAACATATACAGTCGAATTGATAACCTCCTCCTTTTTTCAAATCGGTTAATAAGGGATCTGAAAGGATTGGAAACGATTATTTTTTTCTATGAATTTTGATTCTGTGGTCTTTCACCCTATTTCGGTCTAATTAGAATATTGAGGTCTCGTTTTGCATAACCACACACAATTATATAAGTATGTTAAAAAAATGCGTAGGTAGGTACTCAATAATCTTTGCTAAAGTTGTTAAAGTATACACGTAGTACGTAACACTTTTGTAGACTAAAAACTACATATTCTATACAATATGTAACGAAAACCCTGTCCTTTCCTTGTAGTAGCAACTCAGACCGTCAATATGAACAACTTTTTCTATGGGACCAATGCTTGAAACTCGAAAAAAAAATCTACATTTTTATACAAATTGCCGGCCGTCCGAATACTTTTGTATGAAAATGTCGATTTTTTTGAGTTTCTAGCATTGGTCCCATAGGAAAAGTTGTTCATATTGACGGTCTGAGTTTCTCCTAATATTAGGATCGGACAGGGTTTTTGTATCATATTGTATATAATATTAAGGTTGACTATTTGTTTTTTCCTCTAGTTAAAAGATTATACCTAAGTAGTATCTAGGTAACCTACGTAACCTTGTGTAGCCTAACAGGGCCTAAGCTACGTTTCCATCCTAGGTTTCCATAGTATAAATAAGGCCTAGCAAAAGTTGTTTTAAAAAATTACCCTTGAGCCAAAAAGGAGCCCGAGCGACCATGTACTGGTAAACTCAGTGTTTGGCACATAACTTAAGTACCTATCTACAATATGTAACAGAAACCCAGTCCCATTCTTGTAGGAGCAACTCAGACCGTCAATATGAACAACTTTTCCTCGACCTTTCCTAGACCAATGCTAGAAACTCGAAAAAAAAACGACATTTTCATACAAAAGTGTTCGGCCGACCCGGCAATTTGTATGAAAATGTCGTTTTTTTTTTATCGAGTTTCAATCATTGGTCTTGAGGGTTTGATTTACTCCTACAATGATCAGACAAGGTTTTTGTTACATATTGAATATTGCACCTAATATATTTGGTCCAACAAGTGAGCGAAGTTGCAGGAAAACGCTGTATCTAAGCGTCGCTTCTAATCGGTAAGTACGTTTATTTTTTTGAGAGACTCACGTTTATCTGTGAGTTTATCGTCATCATACTGCTGAAAGGATGACGTAAGTACAGTAAAATAGTTAGGCAAAAAGAGCAGATTCTTTTGAAATATAGTTATGTATTAGTTCGCTGATTTTCTTTTTATTTAGAAATATGTTAATTATTCTATCTCACTTATATTCAGAAAGAATTGGTGTATACCTAGATAATTTTGTCTCGTGTCGATCTCGACGACTAATATTTATACGCCCTCTTTACACGAGTAGCTGAACTACAGTTTTGATAGCGCCATCTAGTGATGAATAGCCAAACAAGCAGCGCCCTCTGATGATACTTTCTGGCGTTTCCATATATAACGCCATCTATTAGCGAATAGTTTTACTTTTCGCAGAGCCATCTAGTAGTAAGTAGCTATGCGAAGGGAATAGTAATACAAAATGTTATAAAATAAAATTGTCACTGAATTATTATTAATTATTGAAAATGGCTAAATATTTTTTGGCGATAAAAAGGTAAGTAATATCATTTATTTAAAATATTTTGATTTTTGAGATGCTAACAGTTTTGCTATTTGTCACTAGATGTCAGTGCTTGTATTTACAGGGCATGTAACTTTTAGTAACAGTGATATATTTTCAACCCCTCCTAGAATTTAGCTATTTGAGACTATACCTAGTAATACGTCGTTTCGTCTTTTTGTGTTTTCGTTTCTGTATGATACCTCCACAACCAAATAGTTCTTATATAGACCAACTCTCGTTCATGATACCTACATAACAATTTTGTTCTAATATAAGGAAACTCTTTTATAGAGAATTTTCCTTCACAAGAAGCATGTGTTTCAATTTGAATTCTCATTGAAAGAGGAGGTGGCTCTGTAAGCTGACGACTTCGAGTCAACTCACAGATCTTTAAGTTCATCGAATAAAAAGTAGTTAAGACAAAAAAAAAAAACTTTATAAGGGTATCAAAAAGTTTGATGACATTAAAAAAAAAAGAAATATGTTTTTAGACCTCGTATTTCACATATTTTTTTTAAATTTTTATAAAATCTATATAATTTTCGAATCTGTTTACACGAGAATCGGTTGAAAAAAGCGACTTGTAGACGAGAACAGACGGACAGACAAACTAACAGTCGGACAGAAACATTTTTGGCCAATCTCGAAACTGAGACGCTTCGCTCGCTCGATCAATTAAAGCGAGATCTAAGCGTGTACGAAGTGAGATCGAAGTAAGTGTCGCCTTGTAAGAGGATCCTAGATTTGGTAATTCCGCTAATTCTCCACATTTAGGCAATTTGCAAAATTCCCGACGCAGTTCGGTGCTCACGAACTTGCTTGATAAATCTTAATGTTAGCTATTGGGTTGGGTTATGGGCCGAAGTACCTACTTACTTGTATATATATTTCATAGTACTTAATATATATTCTTATAGGTTTATATGTACTTTATAAACTGATTTTGTACCTGATATAATAAATATTTCTTTTAAGACTCACTGTTAACTGGAAGAGATCCCTACATGGGACAAGTCCGCCTTTGTATATTTGCCCTTTCGTATGTTTTCTTTGTATATGTATATGTTTTGGTGCAATACAGTCATTACAAACAATAATTTATTAGGTAAAGGTTGACGAAGAAAAAACATGGGTTGTACTAGATGCTTCTCCTCCCGCGCAGGTCGCAGAAGTCGACCAAATGGGCATAGCCATACGTTTTTAAGTGAGTATACGATTTACTAAGCTACTATTGTTGATTATCGTTCCCTCTGTTTAGAATAATGTCTCTTGAGCTCTGCATACACCGTAAAGGAAAACGTGTTGTATTGTTATTTATTTTACAGATGAAGTAAAAGGGAGCTTAAGTAGTCTTTTCTCCAACCATGTCTTGAAACCTTTCACCGAAGTTTATTATTACAGTTGTTGTACTTTTGCCAGTTGTCATGCCACCAGCGCGTAGTAAATCTAAAATAAATACCTACAACCAAAGAGGGATGTGGATACTTAAGTTATGTGCAATACGAGCATTTTTTGTCGGAAACATCCGACACGCGGAATGGGCCCGACAATGTTTGTCGGATAAACCCGACGTTAGCGGTGGAAGGGTTAAAAACCTGGTAAAAAGGGAAAAGCTGTAAAACGAAACGTTCACCAACACGCAAGTCCCTGTATTGTTTGCATTCTTGCTCCTAGGAGCTGGGTGGCCCGGTGGCAGTACGCATTCCTGGCGCTTTCGCAAGTAAGCAACCCGCCAGCATTTGGATGACACAAAAAATTCACGTTGTATCGGAAAGTACGTTAAATCGTTGGTCCTAGCTGTTATTATTGTATGACAGTCATCAAGCTATACCCAGGCATCTGAGACAGCTTCACGAAAACGACTGTCGGGGATCTATTAGAAATATTAAACATTAGTGTTGGTCAAACATCCTTGCCGCTTCGGAGTCAGGTGCACACATTCTATATTTTCTTTCTCTAAAAGTGATACTCGTGCCAAAAATCTTACAACCTTGGATGTCTAAGGTTGTATGAAGTGGAATAGGCTAAAGAGATACAATAAGAAACCAGAAACATGCTTAGTTTCAGATCTGGTAGACATTTTTGGTAGGTATTGAAGTAAGCTGATAAATTGTCTTATACTTCTTTTTAATACCTTACCTCTTTTGTAATAAATATGTATCTTTGAATACATCCATTTTTCAGGGCCCAGTGCTGCCCCCATTTGAAATAAATTATTTGAGAAAATAAATCATTTACAAATTTGATCTGATCATACTCTAGTTAACCCTTCATACTATTTTATACTCTACTGTTTACGCATTTAAGTGAGAACGTGAACTGTTTCTTCACACATTTTCGAAAAACGGCAAAATTTGGCTAATGTGTGAAGAAAAGCTTCACGTTCTCATTTTTAACTAAAAACAGTACTTCATAAAATAATTTTAAGGGTTATCTAGATCATGATCAGACCAAAATTTTGAATGATATCTCCGTTTTCTTTCAAACATTTTTTTTCGTTAAACGGTTGATTTAGCCCTGCTACTTCTCAGCCAGGTCTGCAGTTATGAGTTAGGGTATCACAGGAGAAGTAAAATATCTACGAGCTCTTGGAATAGCTACGAGAGATAAAACTAAAAAAAGACACCAGATTATTTAAAACTTTTTCCCCCGAAAACATTTTTTAAAACACCTGTTACGCGTCTTGGCGTCCCACCGGAATACAAATGGCTTTTTAAGTGTTAATTTTTTGCCCCGGCTTGTTCCGGAAGCGGGGTGATTAATGCCCGGGGCTGTTAACACGTTTTTTCGCCTTTTTAACCGCTATTTGTCCTGTAATTATCCAGTGATGGACCGCTCTACTCTTTAGCTGGAATTTGGCGAGTCATTTACCGGTTTTGATTTTTATTGAGATTAAATTGGTAAAGTGCTTTTGTAACTTAAGTACTTAATTTTAAATATATTTAAGTATAAAGATATAAGCTTCAAATTCCATTTGTCTATGTTGTTCATTTTTTTATTATTATTAATAGCCATCGATGTCCGAGTATTGGGAAAAGGCCTCTCTCTCACTTCTCCATGACTCTCGATTTTATGCTATTGATTGTCAATTTTTAGGGTTCCGTACCCAAAGAGTAAGAACGGGACTCTATAACTAAGACTCCGCTGTCCGTCCGTCTGTCTATCTATCACTGTATCTCATGAACCGTGATAGCTACACAGTTGAAATGTTTACAGATGATGTATTTCTGTTGCCGCTATAACAACAAATAAGTACTAAAAACAGAATAAAATAAATATTTAAGTGGGGCGCCAATACAACAAACGTGATTTTTTATAGATAATGGTACGGAACCCTTTGTGCGCGAGTCCGACTCGCACTTGGCCGGTAATTATTATACAACGTAGAAGGGACATACCCGTAATAAATCAAACCACGGGCTATACTACATCGCTATAGTATAATGAAATTAAAATAACAACCAAATAACCAAAAAATTTTTCGACATTCTCAAACAAATTGCGGCTGCACATTTTTGTACGGAAAGGTCGAAAAATTTTCTTGTGTTTCGGCTATTATTTTAATTGCATTATACTATAGTGATCTAGTATAGCCTGTGGTTTGATTTATTACGGGTGTGTCTCTTCCTCGTTGTATATTAAGGGCATCACACCAACGTGGCGGCCACGTTGGCGCTTGCTATTTGGGATCCAATTGGTAACCCCTTTTTTATTAATACGACAAAAAGTTTCCCTTGCTACACCTTCGGTAGGCGCGAGATAAAGCCTACATGAAATGCAATTTAAAAAAAAAAAAAAACAGTGCCATGTATTGTAAACTAGATGAAAAGAAAAACAGTCTAATAAGAGTATTGTTATTTCTAACAAGTTTAAAGTCCATTTAAGTGGGCATTATTTTCTTACAGGAATCCAATAGAATAGATGCATGTACTTACATATTTTAGCATATCAACCTTTTTCAGTCCGTAACTGGAGTAGGTATACAATGTCCTTTTTAATTAAGTACAAATATTTTAAGAGGTGATTCAGTCCATCATTTTGAACAACTTTTCCCAATAAATATATATCGAAATACGAATTTTTTTTTTGCATTGTTCATAGTAACGATATCACGTGACTACTTCGATCTGTATGAGAACCTAAATATTTTTTTTCGTATTTCGATATAATTTTATTGGGCAAAGTTGTTCAAAATGATGGACTGAATAACCCCTTAAAATATTTGTACTTAATTAAAAAGGACATTGTATAAATCCTTCGCTTTTACATGATGCTTAAGTAATCATCTTTTTGTCTGTTTGTAGTAACTTAAATAAACTATATAAAGACAATATATATTACGAAAGAGCAAATATAAAAAGGCAGTTTTTCACCTGTAAGGATCTGTTCCAGTCAACTTGCGACAGATTGAGAGGATATTTACTCAATTCAAAGGTAGAAGCAAGACGAACAAATTTAACTGTAAGATCATACTTACGTCGGTATACATACATTATATTAAGGTATTTATGTTGGGCAAAAAGGTTCGCGAATGGCGACCGCGTACTGGCAAGAAAAGCGTAAGACACCCACCCACAAGGTGATCAGACGACCTGACCAAGGTCGCTGGAAGGCGCTGGATGCAGGCCGCTCTTGATCGGTTATTTTGGAAATCCTTGGGATATGGCCTATGTCCAGCAGTGGACGTTATTCGGCAGAAAAGATGATGATGAATGATGATTTATGTATGTGTAGGCCTTACATTGACTTTCAGTGTTTTGAATCTCTTTTTTTATTAGCTGGGTAATATAGAAGCAAGTCACCTGTCAGTTGGAGTGCCAGCTGTCCCGCTAACGTCCCGCTGTCCCGCCATTTTTCCGGACCGTCCCAGGGGTGCACGTCAAGTTGGGGACACAATGAGATCTTATTACGAGTAGAACCAAACCAAACCATCATCAACACACAATCGATATGCTAAGAAGATATAGAATGAAATGATTTTGGAAAGACATGTTTTTAATATTTTCCTTTACACAAAGGTCACAAACATAGCCAAGTGGATAATAAGATCATTGAAGTGGCAGTGGGCGGGCACATAGCGCGAAGAAACGATGAACGATTTGACAGAACGGTTCTTGAATGGCGGCCACGTACTGGCAAGCGCAGCGCAGGACACCCACCTATAAGATGGTCAGACGACCTGAGCAAGGTTGCAGGAAAGAGCTGGGTGCACGCCGCTTTCAATCGGTCGTTTTGGAAATCCTTGAGCGCGGCCTATATCCAGCAGTGGACTTCCTGTGGCTGATATGATGATGATAATGATGAGGCCCAGGTGTAAGTAACAATGGTACTTATTCTGTGTTGGTAATGAAATCTATTTGGCAAAACAGAACCAACTTAGCGATTACCTTAGTTGCAAATGTAGACAGTGTAGACACCAACATAAAGTTACACTATAACTATACTAATACATTTAAATTTTACACGACGTTATGGCTTAGTAGGTACAATTTTCACATAGCGGTGATGACACAAGTCTCCAACTCTGGAACTTAAATGCTCCGTACCGTATCATTGTGATCTTTACTTTTTTCATAAACTGAAAGATATGAGTCTATTATTTTTGAATACTCAATCTAAAATACGGACTAATAAGAATAATACTTTTCTGACCCTCTTATTACCGCTATTACTTCTGTGACATTAAAAGAAAGAAATAAAAATACTTTATTTGGTGCATTTAAAATTAACATTGTCTCTCCTTATCTACTTAAATGATATCTATTGATATTCTTCCTCCCAGTGTACTTCAGCCGCATCTCGTTAGCATTCATGCGGGTTGTTGTCTTGTATTTTTTCGTGTTTCACATAATAATTGAGAGATTTTTCACTCGCCCTGCTTTTTTTACTTTTTGTGGCCGGACTCGTGGTTTAGGTGTTAATGCTTAAAAGCCTGTGTGTTTTGGGTGGATTACGCCAATGGGTATTTTAGGGGCTTGAACGTAGCCACTCTTTTTTAGTCGTTAGATTTGCATGTCATACTGCTTGTTAAGTGAATAAAATTGAGTTTAACGGTCGAATATAATCGGACATTTTTATTTTATTCAATTTATTTATTGCGTTTCATAATATATCAGTTCTAACTATTGAAAGACATTGTCCTATAATTGCTTAGCAGTAAAACGTTAAAGATAGGTGTTTTTGTCAACCATGGATAATTAAAACATTACACAATAGACGAGTTTTTGAAAAAAAGAAAAACTTTATAAGTACTAGCTTTTATTGTGACTCCAAAGAACTTATTCCTATAATATACTTCCTATAAATAAATAAATATATAGGGACAAATCCTATGATTGTAAACTGTTTATGTACCTACAATAAAGATATACATCTTATTAAGGACATACATGAATTTCGGAGTCCAAGTCCTCCCCCTTTTTTAAATAAATAATTTAAAAGATAACGGAGATATCGTTTAAAAACTTGTCTTAACCAAGTCCTAGATAACCCTTCAAACTATTTTATGAACTACTGCTTACAGTTTAAAGTAAGAATGTAAATCTCTTCTACGTATTATAGCGTAAAACTGCCACTTTTAGCTGATGTGCGTAGGAAAGTTTTACATTCTCACTTTGCCTAAACTTGATAGAGTTGCGTCGTTACGCTTAGACCCTAGACATCGTCTAGCACAGAGGTTCCCAAACTTATTTTGTCAAACGCCCACTTTAAAAATCAGTTATTTTGTAGCGCCCCCCATTTTTTACACCATAAAAACCTAAATCACATATTTGTCTTGCCTGTAGTTTAATTCAACCTATATTCTAAACTAGACTTTTTTACAAGAGAGAGCAATAATAATACATACACCAGTACATTAGAGTATCTTTTATAAAAAATAACAATAATCAACATTGTTAATTTTTAATAAAAAAATAGCAATAATAATACAATTTTACAATAATAAAGAGTATCGGAAGTGGGGACCTCACCTGCGAAACTTTAAAACACGAAATTTTTTCAGTGTTTGATTCCTTTTACGATATAAATAGCGTTGTGAACGCATTAAAATAATAAATATTAATTACATTTTTAGTTTATATTTGTACAATAAAAAAGGATATAAATATGAACTAATAAATGGATGTTGTGTAGTAAGAGGATTTTAATTTCAGTGAAATTTAAAATATGAAATAGCTGAAGTTATAAATCACTCATTGCTTAAATCACATCAGCGCCCCCCAACTTTATTCTGGGCCCGTTACCGCCCCCCTTAAAGCCTCCAGCGCCCACAAGGGGGCGTTATCGCCCACTTTGGAAAAGACTGGTCTAGCATAAAGTGCTCGTCAAGACAAATCAAACGAGTCGTATTCAATGAGGTTATGTTGATTTATAACTGAGTTGCAAAGTAAATAAACATTTGTAAACATGGTGTTCTTTGTCTTTAAATGATCTTAGTATATTATTAATAAAGCACGGGTTACTCACGTAGAGAGTCAGCTACTGATCGACATGTTTCGACCTCTTCCGGAAGTCTTTCTTCATCAGGGCGAATGTGATGCGCTCGTGCACAAAGCTGCTGCACGACACACTGATCAGTTTGGCGGCTGCACACTTTTGTATCGAAATGGCGAAATATTTTTTTGGGGTTTTGGCTGTTATTTCAGTTTCATTATACTGTGGTTCAATTTATTACGGGTAAGTCCCTTCCACGTTGTATAGAAGAATGCTATTGATGTAAGAAGCATAGTTTTTTTGGTCGATTGATTTAAAAAGTATTTTTTTCTGTTGTTTAAGTAGCGAGCAGCTTAAAGCAGCTTAAAAAATGTGACACTAGTCACATTTTTTAATCTGCCCTAAGGAATATCACTTAGCTTGACCAATGACGATAGCCGGGACCAATGGCTTTACGAGCCTTTTTAAGCACAGAGGAGCTCTAGAAAAAATTATGGCACTTGTAGTTGCCCATTCAAGTGCTGTAAATATATCTATGAAGGCCCCGAGCACTTTATCATCATCATTTCAGCCGCATAACGTCCATTGCAGGACATAGGCCCCCAAGGATTTTCAAAATGACCGATCTAGAGCGGCCTGCATCCAGCGCTTTCCAGCGACCTTAGTCAGGTGACAGACCACCGTATGGTTGGATGACCTACGCTTCGCTTGCCAGTACGTGGTGGCCATTTACGATACCTGAATGAATTTAAATTGTTGTGACCTGTATTTAACGTGTATTTGTTGTGTTGTGAACTATATTTGCCATTTAT
This sequence comes from Acrobasis suavella, assembly GCA_943193695.1. Classification (NCBI taxonomy): domain Eukaryota; kingdom Metazoa; phylum Arthropoda; class Insecta; order Lepidoptera; family Pyralidae; genus Acrobasis; species Acrobasis suavella. The sequence goes on from OW971952.1 coordinate 10,139,093, forward strand.
ACCGTGTTATATTCAAATAAATACAATGCGACGCTAATAAGTTCATCAAAAATGTAGGACTTCAAAGCATTTTTGTACAAATCCCCGGCACGCAGATTGAACCAAAATGGCGGTTATCGGCGCAGGTACAAATAATACGCCGACGACTGCCATTTTGGTTTAATTTACGTGTTGGGAATTTGTACAAAAATGCTTTGAAGTCCGCCATTTTTGTTCAACTTATTTGTGTCGCATTACTTACAATTACATTTGATTTGATTTGAAATCACAAAAAAAAAACTTAACTGGCAATCAAGAAACTAGTGACCCCGTTCTCGTGATTGCTACAGGGTGTAGTCACAGTATAGAAGTGGCCCGAACATAAATAGCTATGTAAAAGGGCGGATCGGGCCAGATCGTAATCAATTTAATTGGAAATTTCCTTTGATTAAACGCAAAGACGTTGTTAGAAGTTGACCTAATAAAATAGGTAGCGCCAGCAGAAACGAGACGTGAATTAATTTGGGGTAGTTTAATATAATCGGTGAAAAATGTGCAGGAAAAGAGGTACCCAACATTAAACAACACAACAGATTTTGATAAAATTACTATGCGACTACTTTTAAACAGGCAAGATAAACAGATCATTATTAAAAAAAAACATTTTTTTAAAATAAGGTTTTATCTAAAATGATCCTCAAGACAAATCAAACGAGCCCAAAATCGATGGACTGGCGTCGTTTTATTACAGAGTTCCTTTGGTCACCTTCCAGCTCCATCATCAGATCAGCTCCATGTCATGTCATGTCATAATATTACATTGTCACGCGATATACGTATGCGTGCAAAATTTCAGCTCAATCGGAAACCGGTTAGTGGGTTATTTAACTTGCGAGATTTGATTACAGACAGACAGACCGACAGACAATGGGACAGATGAAACTAAATAAAAGCTTGTAAAAATACCCCGAATACAAGAGCCATTTACGTGTAACAATTGATATTTTTAAAGTGTACTAATTAAGACCTTTCATTTGATATCCATTAAGATTCAGAAACGCCAAACACGCCCTTTTTATGTAAACATTATAAGAACACACATAGATGTCCACATAAATACATAGACTGCTAAACTCATTACCTTTCCTCTTTGGCTTTGCCGTAGACGGGTAAAAAAGAATTTCCGAAATCGGTGTAAGAGTCTTCGAGTAATGGGTGATATAAATACAAACACAAATGCATTTGAATTGGTAGCCTTCTTTTTTGAAGTCGGTTGAAAATTAAACCTGGTTGGTGTGACGAATTTTTCGGCCCTGAAACCCCTGCATACCAGAAGGAGGTAGCATGCCAAAGTAAACACATTTACTGCCACTGCCCAACATCAACTTCTTTTTTATACGAAATGCTTGTGCTTTGACCTTTAGTCGCTTCTTACGACATCTACAGATAGAAACGATTCGCTACTTTCTAACAACTCAAATCATAAACTTTTCCTAAACGTCAAAACAAATATATTATTTGAGATTTGTATGAAATAAAAACTAATGACGTTATAGTTTCTTGGAGTCAAATAGCGCTATTAATATAGGTTTTTCTACAATAATAAATCCGAAATAACAGTGAAAATGGACATGATCATGACAAATTACATTATTTTGTGACGTATAATCTTAACATTACCAAAAAATTTATTTTTGATTTAGTAAAATACGCATTTCTTAGCCGAGAATCACACGCCGTCGAATTCTGAATAACTATTCAACTGTAGAATAAATTTACTTTGATTACACTAATAAGCCAAATGACATGCAAATCTCTAATAACTTTAAAAAAGTTTCTTACACATTTCCAAAGTTCTTCATCATATAATCACAGAATTATGATAAAGTAGGTATTAAAAAGCTTTCAAATAAAAAAAATATCTTAAAAATCGGTTCACAGGTGGCGAAGATATCGTGTAACATACATACAAGAAAAAAACATACGGACCTTATTTATAACCTTTTTTTTTTGAAGTCAGTTAAAAAACGAGGTCTTCCGCTGTTTTATTTTAATTTGCCAGTCTATATTTTCCCATTTGGTAGAGAATGTTAAAATATTGTTTACCCCAATTGTTTTGCCGACGCTCTAAGATTCGTATATCTTAAAATTTCCACCCAGTGAATCCTGCGGCCGCCGAGATTATGCCAATAAAATTTATGTACAGCCCGCATAGCGAAACTTGGCTTGACTTGGCTCCAACCACCCCGTGCACACACAATAGTATAGGCTGAAATTAGTTTCTATTTATTGTTGAAATTAGCATATAAGACACAAATAGTATTTTGTTATCTATGAATGTATTTTTCTTTTCTCTTTTCAGACTGGATTCCAACGTTATGGACGAAGGAAGAGAGGTTATGTATATAATTTAAATATAAAATATAAATATATAGGGACAAATAACACTGATTGAGCTAGCCCCAAAATAAGTTCGAGACTTGTGTTATGGGATACTAACTCAACGATACTATGTATAATATACAACAAATACGTATATAAATAAACATCTAAGACCCAGGACAATTGGAAAAAGGCTATTTTTCAACTTGCCCTGACCGGGGATCGAACCCGGAAACTCTGGGTGGCGGTCACGGACGTCGTATTATATATTTATGTATATTGTAATAAATATATATATGATATTGTATTTAATATGTTTTATGTATTGAGCATACTGTTTGCGCCTACTACGCAAAATTTCTATTTATACCGAAGGTTGAGTGGTCGAGAATGTTATTAGCATTAGGTCCAACATTCGTACCATTTATTATTGGTAAATAAAGTCTTAAAATAAATAAATAAATCCAGACCAAGGACGAGATGGGTAGATGACTTGAAAGCATTCGAACAGGATTGGAAAGTCGAGACCAGAGACAGAGAGTTATGAAAAATAGCGGGGAGGTCTTTGCACAGCAGTGGGATATGAACGGACAAAAAAAAACATCATTGGGTACTGTTGAAAAAATATAACGTCACAAAATAATCCACTTGTTATTATTGATTAAATCCATTTTCCACGTGATTTTAAGTAGATTTATTATTGCAGAAAAACTGATATCAAGAGCGTTGACCCGAATCTATGACTTCATTAGCCTCTATTTCATACAAATCCCATAAAAAATATTTGTTTGGACGTTAAGAAAAAAAGATTAGCTGATATAGCTTCAACCACCTTGTATACACAAAATACAGTATAATAGGCTGAAATTATGCAGTTTCTATTTATTGTTGAAAGTTTATAAGACGCAAATTATTGTAATGTTAGTATATTTAAATTTTGCTACATTGAAGTGTGATAAATAAATAAATAAATTAATTTTCTGTATCACTATTGATGTTCTTAACATAATTTATTTAAGACCTATGTTCTATATAAAAATATAATTTTTCAAAACTACAAACCGACCTCACCCCCCAAACTACACCACCGATTTTGTTAAAATTTCCATGGTACCACCTGGAAGAATACTCTTTCAAACAAAAAAGATTTTTTAAATCGGTCCAGGCGTCTTTGAATAATCGGTGAACATACATAAAAATAAAGGATCGCGACGAATTCATAACCTCCTCCTTTTTTGGAAGTCGGTTAAAAATACATGGGAAAATTAGTACAAAACTTAAACATATGAAAGCATTGGAAAACAGAACACTAGGTACTGTCAAAATATTTGAATCTGGCGCTGACTACCGAAAAAGTCGAAATTCTTAGTGGCCAGCATACTTTTTTTTTTATTGGTTCGACACAGATCATATTTTTATTACTTGCAAATTACAGACTATTCATAGATGAAATATATAAACGTACATCTATTTTGTGCGTCGCGTATTAATGGTACACTAATGTATTACATAGAATATATGTTTAAGTATATTTCGCACAAGTATTTGTCTACCTTGGACACCGAATACCACTTAGAAATCCTGCGATGATTAGTTGCTCGCGAGTTGCCTGCCATTGCACAACCATAAACAAGACACCGCATCGCCGTCACGTAGTGCAGCTGGAACTTGCGACTTAGTTTCCGTAAGTTTGTCTAAGTTCTAGTTCAGTTTGAAAAACGTGAGTTTGATATCCGTTCGAAGGAGTTGTACTGTCGTAGTCGCACTTTAGATACAAAACTATACCCTTATTTACAAGAGTGATGCGTTTTTAATATACAGGGTGTAAATTTGAAAAATTGCAAAATTTTTATATGTACTTATACTGATCATGATGAATTATTTTCCCCAAAGAGCAGAGGTTGAAATGTGAAGAAAATCGGTTCCCTATAAAAAAATTGCAAACCAGCCGATCTATTTAGTATGGGAAAGTTTTATCTTATTTCGACCTAGGATTCCTTGGGAAAAGTCGGACAGTAAAGGAACGTTCGAGAATATGGCTAGGTTACAGATTTGCACCCTGTTTATATATTATCACATCTTAATCTCTAAGCATTCCATGCTGGTCTGGGAGAAATGAAAAAATCTTAGAATGTACCAGCTCCTTTTCTTCCCGGGCAGATCGTAGAAGCCGATCAAAGGACCGGACGAAAATGCTAATCATTTAATATGTGATACAGCCACCAATCTAACACTATTTTGATACCTTTTTTTTACCTTCTCGCTCACCATCACGCTTAAAGTGGCCTTTTCGGTCTTGCGGCCCTGGGCTCTAAAAGCTTAGAGCCTCAAGACCTAAAATGCCCCATCTGCCCCGTTAGGGATAAATAAATATAAATATAAACGGACAAATTACACTGATTTAGCTAGCCCCAAAGTAAGTTCGAGACTTGTGTTATGGGATACTAACTCAACGATAATATACATATATAGATTAAAACCCAAGACCCAGGACAATTTGAAAAAGGCCATTTCCCAACTTGCCCTGACCAGGGATCGAACCCGGAACCTCTGGGTGGCGGACTAGCACGGTGACCACTACGTCACGGACGTCGTCAAAAAATAAATAAATAAAGACGTGATAGTATGTGTGTATGTAAAATCTCTAATGGAAGAGACAGAACATTTTGGGTCTTGTGGCTCTAAGCAAGTAGAGCTCAGGTCCGCAAGACCCAATCACCAGTTTTAGCGTCATGGTGTAAGAAAACGTGGAAAAAGGAACCAAAATAGTTAAGGGTTGCTAGTTACATGATTCGGTACAAGTTAAGGCTATGGCAAGCTACGCGTGACGTTTTTGAGTTGATATCCTACGACATGGCTACGAAGAGCTACGCGTCGAGTTATCGGGCAAGACATGGCTACGAAGTACTACGCGTCGAGATATCGGGAAAGACGTGGCTACGAAGTGCTACGCGTCGAGTTATCAGTAAGACATGGCTACGGAGTGCTACGTGTCGAGATATCGGTAAGAAGACATGACTACGAAGTGCTACGCGTCGAGATATCGGGCAAGACATAGCAACGAAGTGCCAATGCTACGCGTCAAGTTATCGCGTATAGTAGAACTCGTAGATATTGTGGCCTTCTATCCCTAATGGGGTAGCCACATCCCCAGGCCGTAAGACCCAAAGGCCACTGAAGCATGATGGTGGACGAGAAGATAGAAAAAGGAACTAAAATGTGGGTTACCGCTTCGCCTATTTTCGTCCAATCCCTCGATAGGCTTTTACGATCTGCGGGGGAAGGGAACAACCTGGTATACTCTAAGTTTTTTTCTTATCCCAGATGAGCGTGAAAAAGATTTTTTACTTTAAAAAATTGCCTAATTAACGAAAAGGTTACCGCATTAACCTTTGCCAGTTTACGATCAAATAACACATGAGCATATCATACATTAAGTAAGTACATCCATCAAAAAGCTATACACACACTCATAAAGCACATAAATATATTTATATCGCTATAAACTGTATCTAGAATAGACACCGACATAACAACATAAAACTTCATCATATAAGGGGCTTCCCAAGACGATATTAATATTAAGATTACCCCCCTTTCCCCCCGAAGCCCGGGCAAAGCTTCAAGAAATTCATCTTCATGGAAATATAATGTTTATTGCTCTTGGAATAAGGGTGGTACTCGCTTGGGGGTTTTCTAAGATGGAGGAACCGCGGTGGGGTGGGTATACTTGTGGGGCAAATGTAAAAACCACCCCGCGATCGACTTATATGCTGTATCAAGACAGCGAGGCCGAGCGGGTGGTAGGTTGTAACTGAAAATTTGAATTATATATTTTTTTAAGGTATGTATAAAAGAAAATATTTTTTTAAAACATTGATTTTCTAGGAAGCGAAAGCACTTGACTGTATGTATTTATCTTAAGCCAATATGACTACCTATACTAATAATAAATGAATCTTGGTTTTAGCTACCAGAATTGATAAAATTTAACGTTTCGTTGATTATAAAGGTACTTACTTTAGTATCAAATGTCTCATGATGTTGAATACGATTAAAATAGATAGATTTTGCACTCTAATGAAAAAGCGAATAGTTCACAAAAACCAAGTGCACTGACATTGCACCGCGATATAACAGCCATTTGCGAAGATCTAAAGATGCTAACTTTAAGTCTACGAATAAAGATAAAGAAAAGATTGATGATCTTAGGAAGCGCCAGTAAACATAGCTGTGAGTAAATGATCTGACGTCAACAACTACCTACAATGAAATCAAATGAAAAAACTGTCAATTATCAAGTGGTACAAATATCCAAAGATAAATAAATTATTTTTAACTTTGAGTTTATTCTACCCATTGCTTTTAAAACACTGAAAAATTTATTTGATAGCGCTTTTCGCGCTCTGTGTCTTGAGGTAAGGACAGAAATTTCAGTGTGAAATCATAACCGTAATCAATATTATTTAAAACATATATATTATTCCTTTAAACGAGTTTAATTATTGTATAATATATAATGAGTATCTTGGAAATGGTTCCAACGATTGATGTAATTTTATATATAGCGGGTTTCAGTGCCGAGGAAAACTTAATCTTAAAACGAAATCTGGCTAGATCGCTTAGATCTAGCCAGATTTCGTTTTAAGAGACCCTCGTTTTCTTGGTGTTTAATTTCAAAAAAGAGGAGGTTGTCAATTTAAGTATATATTTTTTATATACGTTCCCCGATTAACTGGAAGATGCCTGGACTATACATCATTTTAAAAATTCTTTTTTTTTTTTTGAAGGCGCATACTTGCCAGGTAGTCATTTTAAAATTTCATCAAAATCGGCTATGTAGTTTGGCGTTGAAGTCGGTTTTCAGTTTTAAAAAATGATCTCGCTCGCCCAGGTACTGATAAATAAATAGCGTAAATTTTCAGTTGCGCCGCCACACCTCTACGCCGCAACACCCCCTCAAATTTTAGCTCGCTCGTTCGCGAGTACACGTCGGATATTTATTATGTACCTACTTGTACGTACTTATGTATCTCAGGGACAAAGACTCGCATTTATAATGTAGAGGAAGACAAGACATGCCGCGAATTCGATTTCGGGACTGTTATGTTGAGGGAGGCGCTCAGAGGCGGGATGCGAAATGGCATTTTCACGTGTTCTAAAAACTCGTATCATCTTATTGGGTAATCGTATCTACCTACAAAATTAACTCACTTTAGTAATTACTTGGTTTGTAGGAGGTAGGTACATATGTATTTATTTTTGACAATTTTTCCATTACACGAGTTACTTTTTCTGCGCTTATTCGGAATTTCCTTGTAACAATAGGGTTAATTTTAACCTAAGAATTGCGCTTAGGAAGCGGCAATAAACTTAGCTGTAAGTAAATGATCTGACATCAACAACTACCTATGATGAAATCGAAAGAAAATTAGCAAGTGAAAGAATTATCTAAAGATATATAAATGATTTTTGACTTTGACTTTGATTGGTTCTGGTCTACCCTATGGCTTGCGGAGGTCAGACGGCAGTCGCGCTGTGTAAAAACCAATAACCTCGTCAAATCTCCTAGGTTAGGTAGCGGACCCCGGGCTCTGAAGCGTTACTGCTGAGGGAGCAACCGGGAATACGTGAGATAATGATAGTGACAATAGTGTGATTTTTTTTTATTATTCTGTTGATAATAAGGAAAAATAAACAAGAGGAGATAGGTGAAGGTAAGTACCTACCCTGGGTGTTAGTATCGAGTGTCAACTTGATTTGGACGGATAATGGTTAAAACCATTTTTTACAAGTTTTTATTTAGTTTCACCGTCCCGTTGTCTATCTGTCTGTCTGTCTGTAATTAAATCTTGCAAGTTAAGTGCGACCCATTTCCCGGTTTCTGATTGAGCTTAAATTTTGCACGCATACGTATATCGCGTGACAATACAATATTATAATGATATGAAGCTGAAAGGTGGTCATTGCATCTCTGTGATAAAATAACATAACCCAATTTGGGCTCGATTGATTTGTCTTAACGAGCACTTTAACATTTTCAGGTCATTGTAGATAAAACCTACTTGTTTTGAAAAATATACTTTTTAAATAATTACTTTGTGAACCAAAGTTAATGCCTTTTAGTTACAATCCCCGATAGGTAACCTACTTTGTCACCATAAATTTGATAAGCGTTTAGATGTAGCCAATAGAAGTTTTAAGTTCGGACATGAGCCATATCGGTGAAGGGGTAGGCGAAATATAGGTCACTAGTACACGGTTTTACGCGAAGTAAATACATGAATTTTGTCGGGGTCTAGGTACTGCACCCATTCGAAATATATTATTCGGAACGAAACGGAGATATCATTTAAAATTTTGTCTTAAGTATGTCCTAGATAACCCTTCAAACTATTTTATTCACTACTGTTTATAGTTTAAAGTGAGAACTTGAAGCTTTTCTTCGCACTTTTTCGGAACATTTTGCTCCGTTTCCTTTCAAAGAATTTGTTTCAAATGGGGCATAATTGGACCCCGAAAAATTAATGTATCCCCTTAAGTAAATAGTTGTTTGTAAAGTTTCGCAGTGTGTTTGTTTGCCCGTTAACTACTTGTATCGGTACGAATTTTAATGTAATTATTAAGTACCGTGTACATTATTCCCGAAAGGTCGCCATAGGCATAGAGACATATGCGTTATAAATCGATCCACGTGCTTTTTAGATCACTTTAGTATAATGAAATCAAAACATTCAAAAGAAACAGTCAAAAACAAAAAAAGACTTTCCCAAGCAAATAGTACCTATAGCCTGTAGTTTAACTTATTACCCATGTGTCACTTAAGAGGTATAGAGAGAGCGAGGCCGAAGATGCAATTTTATTATAGAAGTATCACTTATGTGATATACCTATCTTTTTTGTTTCGCATTTTCTGTTGACAATACGTATTACTAGTAGGCAATTAATTCGAAATTTTAGAATTTTTTTTGTATTTTTGTAATAAATGTTGTATATTGAATTTCAAAATGACTGACTGCCTCCGTGGTCCAGTGGTCAAGGCATTCGCCTTGTGACCCGGAGGTCATGGGTTTGATTCCCACTGGGAAGCATACTTTGTGAAAAGTTGTTTCCAGTCTGGATAGGATATTGCAGGCTTGAACACCTGATTATCCGAAAAGAAAGATGATTCCGTGTTTCGGAAGGCACGTAAAACTGTGGGTCCCGAACGCCACCTAGCGTTTGATCATCAAACTATCCAAGGATTGGTTCCTCGTTTGCCCTTTGGGTTGTGGAGGTCAGACGGCAGTCGCTCTGTGTAAAAACCAGCAACCTCGTCAAATCTCCTTGGTAAGATATCGGACCCCGGGCTCTGAAGCGTTACTGCTGAGGAAACAACCGGGAATACGCTCGGATGATGATGATGATGATGATTGAATTTCAAAATGGTCGAGTACCTAATTACTATATAAAATTAGAATGGTACAAATTAAATTTTCTAATATGTTAGTTAAATATCTACCTAATTTAATACAATAATGCCAAAACACAAAATCCATTTCAAACAAAAATTACGGAAATATTATAAATTCCAACGTCGTACACTAAAACAAAAACATTTCCCATTTTGTACAAATCCCACAAAATTAAAACTAAATCGCGCGACCCGAATTCAAATTTCCCCCTTACTAACAAAAACACCAATGAACGACGCGCATTTAAATTTCGAACGCAACTATAAAAGCGGGCAGGTATCGCCAACCCTCGGTAAGAATTTTGCAAAAATATACGAGTAGTTATAGAACTGGTGGGGGTACGGGCGCGTCGCGGGTGGCGGGCGCAGGAAGTGGGGTTGAAGGAGTAGGGAGTTTCTGTGCCGGGCGGGGTGTCTCCTAAAAACGGTTAAGTAGCTTCCCCTACCCTCTATAACTATTTTATGCGGTCCCCTTAGAAAGACAGCGGAGATGGGGAGCCGCGATATGCTATAGGCGTAGTTACGAAGGGAAGTGAAATTTTAATATGTCTAGTCGGTTAAGAATTCATGGCGGATTTATAATTAAATGCCTAATTAGGGTATTGCGTTGTTTTCGTACGCGTCGTGAATGGTTTACGGGTTTCTGTAAATTGTATCTTTATTATGTAGGCTAATTTGAACAATATATTTGTAATGAAATCCACGTAAAGAGGAGCTGTACATTGAGGCACCTAAATGATTCAGTTATTGATGCTTTTTAAATTTAGGTAAACAACTAAATTTTATAACGTACTTACGAAGTAAGCAATACCTACTTAATAATTGAAGACAAAAACGTTTTTATTTATTAAACTAGAATGCTACTGATTTTAAATGTAAGACACGACAGGTAATTTTAGCAAATTACTTATAATTTTTGTGTCTAAGAGAAAGAACTTAAAGGTATATTTTTCATTTTAGGAGTATTATTTATGAATACGTATATAATGGAAAAGTAATCACTGTATACAGATATATAGAAGTACATAGGAACTTTATATTTCTATATCGCACAAGACACCCGTATCCAAAAACACTTCATTATTATATTTGTAAGTAAACACTAAGTCATTCATAAGCACCGTTTAGATATCACCATTGTTTGGCCACTTACATTATTGTTTCATTTACCTCAGTAATTCAGCATGAAATTACACAAATACCTACATCACTTCCTCTTGAATATTATAGTAAGTAAATGAATTATTCCAAGAAATCTATTCTAAACATTAATCCATTGTTATGGAAAATCATAACGTCTAATTTAATGAAACAATTTTCCAATTATCTAGTCTATTTAGTTATGGCTTCATAAGAATCTTCAATATCGATTCCTAATTTTAAAATACCTTCACTTATACTCATCTGCCTTTTATTTCACTGCGATAAAAATGAAGCTCAAACACAACACAATTTTAAAATTAAATACGATTGCAATTTTTACATTAAAATTCTTTCTCGCTCCACGACACTACAACGACTGACTTTAATTTCAAAGGCAATTCACCTGTAATGTCCAAAACAGGTTCAATGTAAATTCAATTGTGGCAAGATAGGAAAGAAGCTCACCCGTCGTGGGAATGCCTTGAGTTTTTGTGAACCTGTCCAGCATTGTCGTGAGGGTCGTCTGCATTGTGTGCGAGATAATGTTAATTTAAATAGTCGTGTTTCGGGGTATTGTGCGGCCGAAATGAAAACACATTGAGTTCAGAAGACGTCTGTTAATTTGAATTTGAATAACTTTAGAGATTTGATGCTGTTACGGCGCGTGCATATAAAGTGGCGGCCGTTATGTTGGCTGTTCGAGGTCTGTTTACGCTTTATGGACTCGCCTTTTTATGAGGGTTGAAGTTGGTGGCATAAATTAATTATATCAAATGTACGGAATTGAATTGACGCAAGATGCTGGTGGCTATATAGACTAGGTATTGCAAAGAAAGTATAGTCAACTTAATCTTTATAACTTGCTAAAACTTTTGTTTATTGTTTGGGTAAAACGTAGCAATTACTTACATAAAATTGTACAAAAATGATTATATGTGGAAATATATATAATAAAAATAAAAAAAACAATGTAGGAGGCGTGTACAGACATAGATTTTTTAATAGAGAATGAAATTTCTCATAACCTTTGTTTATTCCCATGACCTCAAAATGTTATAAACTTGTATTCTATACCTTTCTCAGTAAAGCTTGCATACAATCGTAATAAAATACAATCAGGTCCAATTGTCGAAAACTCGTCTTCAAGTAAACTAGATTTCAATCCGACCCTATTTTATCTAAACAGGTTGTTCAAGAAAATATCAAAATTTGTAACTTTCTCGATTCTCACGATGACCACTCACTTGCCTTTTTTAAAAACCTGTCGTGAGGGGAGTAATATTGTCATGAGTTGGATTCAATCAAACGAAGTTACGATTTAAATCTAAGAAACCAGTTCTTTAGGGTAAGCAGATAGTGGACATCTTTCGTACAATTGTACAGTCTTTTTGGAAATTAAAGTACTTTTGTTGCTATAAAAGTTTAAATTATTAGGGTGATAACGTGTTTGGATTTTTTTTTAAATGTGTCTAAGCTTAAAATAGCGCCTGTCTCCACAATCACACAACTTTAGTCGTATACGTAACATACGACAGGAAGTAATACAAATAGTAAAAAAAAACTTATAATTGTGAAATAAGAATTTGCATATATACGTTGCAATATAACTTAATTGTATGTAATTTTTATCTCGCAGAAAAAATTATAAAACAAAAAAAGAAGTCCGCAACGATTCAATAATTATCAAATTAAAATAAATGAAGTGACTCAAATCGCTCAAACACATCACAAATGTGTAAATAATATTCTTACCTATAAGATACATACTTCCATCGTACCGAGGGTTGTGAATCTCTGAGCGACTGCTTATACTCATGTAAAAAGCCAACGTCTAAGGCGCACCGAGAGGGTGGAAGAGGGCAGCGGGAGGCTTCGCGGTTCGTATACACACCTGTCACGTAAACGTGTGGGTATATTCACAAATGGCACAGTGTGCGTGCGCTTATATTTTCATTTCAATAGTTTTTGCAGTGCATTGGTGGGCGTAAGTGCAAATGTGTGCGTTAATGCCGTATTGATTCAGCGCTGTGGGTAAGTTAACAAGAAATTTATAATCTTCAAGACGGCTTTTATAAGTAAATGTTTAGAATTTTCAAATCAATTTGCAATATTAATTTTGGTTCGAGTTTGTTTTAGAGTTGGTCTAGTCTGTGCCTATTTGGATGTATTGGTGAAAGTTATTTGCGAGAATTAGAAAGTTTCTTCTAAGGAGTAACTGAGTCTTACATAACCCCTTTGGCCATAGGTATTTTGATATATATTTTTTATAAAGTTCAATATTTTACGATAACGCCTTATTGGAGATAAAGACGTAATTGTGTATTTTGAACATTTTTATTCTTGTCTTAGCATCAATTATTATATTGGATTTTCGTGAGAGCAAATCAAACTTTTTTGTGAAGCAGGTATTGTACAGGAATCAACCACTATTTCGCGAGTCTAAAAATTTGCCTTTTTAAATTATTGTATTTTTAAGCATTTGGCCGAAAATAGGGGAAAATACTCCATCGACAAGAATCTAGTTCTTAAATTTATTAATAAAAGATGATGATGTAATTTTTTGTGCAAAGATTTTTTGCAACATATTCTTTAACTGATAAAGGTTTGATGAAATGAATTTATTTATTTAATTGTATCAGAATAATCTGGGAGTACAAGTTGGCTAGAATACTTAATGATAGACATAAGTAAGTGGGTGGGTGGTTTAATCATTGAAAATGGGAACTGTTGGATAATTGTTCTAAAATGTATTTAGTGTTGACGAAGCAAAAGAGGTTTGCAATGATCGTATCAAGTGGAAATACATAGTCTCTGCCTACCCTGATAGGAAACGGGCGTGAAAATATGTATGTATGAATGTAATGAAATGTTTAAAGTGATATAACCCGTTAAAAACCGCCAATACCAGACACAATCGTAAGACAATGAAAGTAAATTTATATCAAGACATCGGGTCTTTAGAGATTATGAGAAGTCAAATGCTTAACTATTAATAATGCATTAAACCCTTTTCAATATTCGTCTCGCAGACGTCGAATTTTTGATAAACATTTTGCTATAAGTATTGCATAAAAAGGCAAGTTAATTTGTATAAAGTAGACACATCGAAAAATAAAATATGATAAATTAGTGACGTTATTAGATACCAAGTCAAATTCATCTATAATAAAGAAAGAATTATAAATACATAACGTAAGGAAAACGAAAATCAGTCCTTATGAATACACACAAAATTCGCCTCAAGCCAAATGTTGCAGACTCCTCACCGCACACCGCTGGAGTTTGAAAAAGCGTCTAAGGAGGCGGGAGGGGGGTGCTCTTATATTTTAAGATGGCTTCCGCGCGAATATCGACGCGCCCCCGCCGCCCGCGCGCCTCCCCCTCAACTTACGCGGCGGAATTTTGCGCTACTGATTTGTGCGAAACGCGAGTGGTGTTGCGTTTTCGCGAAGATTATGGATCGGTCTTGGGGGTGAGGGATGTTTGGGGACTTTAATTTACTTTGAAATTACGGGAAATATATATTAGAATTTACTGATGCGGGTTAAGTAATTAAGGATTGTGTTAAATATTTATTAATTTATAAAGTCAATGTCAAAATCATATATTTATGTTTGGATATTTTCGTCATTTGATAATTGTTAATTTTGCTATCGATTTCATATTAATTGTTGTCGCATGATTCACTAAGAGCACATGCAGAAGAAGCGGCAACAAATTGCACTGCAGTGTTTTTCCAAAAAATTACAACTGATATTAAAATTTGATTTAACTAGATATTAGTTACAATAATAGTACATTACTATATAAGTGCGTACTATAGATAAGACCTGAACCCTTAATTATATCTAAGTAATAGGTAGGTTCGAAAGTTTCGGGTTCAATACCCAGCCAGGGCAAATTAGAAATGGTCTTTTTTTCACCTTCTCGCTTGTCATTACTCTAAAGGTTGCCATTTGGGTTTCACGGCCTTGGAGAATTACCCCGAATATGCGCAACCGAGTACAAAGATACCGCCTATCTATCCCAGTAAGGCATTCCAAAGTAGCTCAGAAGCGATCAAGTCCTTCTATTCAGGAAGATGTTTTTATGCCACGTGACCCTAATATTCAAAGTTTTAGAGTTTCAAATATTTGAAGATTCTGAAGTTTGATGGATGAGGCAGTTAGCGGACAATTGGTGGTCCCTTCACATTCTAAGCATGGGTGGTGGTGACATTCTCAAAGCTTTTGTGTAACTCGCAACAAAGTGTCTGTGGATGCTGTTGCATTTTTTGTCCGAAATAGAGCTTAGATTTCGAAGTTGAATTTACATACATACATACGACATATTTATCGCGGCTTTGTTTTTCATTGCAGTTTAAAACATACATCTGTGGCGACCTCTACGCCATTACGAGGAACTAAAACCACTACTAAAGCTATGAAATAGTTCACAAAAAGCATATGAGATGGCGCCAGCCGTATCCTACATCTCGATCTTGGAGTTCGCCCGATTCGCTGCATAAATACAACCTCCGTCGGATAGTATATACGAGTAAATATGGGAAGCCGGGCCTCTGGCTCGCTCCTCAAATTTTGTCCGGTGAAATAGGAAATGCCGTCTGAGGCAACCTATGTAGGTATATCATTTAAAAAAAATAACAAATACACCGTCGAAGCCATGCTACGCAGGCGCATATGCCTAGCGGGAAGATCTTCCCTTTGAGGCGGTTGAGCAAGTCACTTCGTTCCCACTTCACATAAAGCGGCGAAAGACATAACACTTCTTTTGGCTTCGCAGTAGTCAGGTAAAGCGGTTATTACACAACTCGATTTTAAGGAACCTAACTAGGAAACGGGAAGGTGTAATAGCAGTTAGCACGGTTAGGATCCTAATTTGAGTCAAATTGTAGGTATCAAACACTCTGATGCTAAATCAGGACAGTGTCATTGCAGCGCTACGATTCCTAAATCGTAGCGCTGCAATTACACTGTCCTGATTTGAAAAGGCGTCCTAACGCCTTAGTGCGTTTTGTTAACATAAAAAGCATTTCTTTTACAAAGTGTAATCAATTATAATTCAAGGTATTAGAAAGTATTATATTCCATTCATTAAAATAATCACAACAAAAGCTATGTCGATTAAAATTGACATCTTATAACTATAGACTAACTAATGAATAGTGATTTGACGTCCAGTGTGACAGTTAACAAAACGTGCAAATGGCCGTTGAGTTGAAGTCATCCGTGTAGCTATTTTTCAAGCGCGGGGTTGCTAAACGAACGGTTTTTTGTTTGGCAATCCTTTAAGGCGGGTCCGCTGCGCTAGACAAAAATTGTTTTTGAACATTGTTTGTTAAAAACATTACCAGTCCTCTGCGACTTTCAGCAATGTTCAGTAAATTAAGTTTTCGAACACAACTTCACTTTTGAAAAAAAATAGCTTTTTTTTATTTTCATTAGAAGATGCGTCCCAAATCTTAAATCACGAGCCGTTCACGTATTAACATGATTTACAGCAGTGATTTCTCTGAATTCCGCTCCACAAGGCACTCCATAATCCCATCAAAAACACTTTCAATTATTCCGAGCGATGTGTCTTGCTTACTGCTTCAAAATCTGACATAAAATGAAAGATTCCCCCCGCGCAGACGCATGCGGGGAATGTTTTGAACGAACAAAACATTTAGGTCACGCCCCTAATGAATGAAATTTCATATTTTCTAAAGATGATATGTTCTAAAAACGGTGGCAGCGGACCCGCAGTTAAGCGACTCCGCGTTTAAAAAATGGCATTTCAGGTACATTTAAGATTCGAGTATGGATAGTGTAATCACTGGCTACCTAGTTAGATGCTAAGTAGAGTTTCTCAAAATCGGATAGTTTACGAACCCCTTAAAACTACTGAGTGAGAGAATAATGCGCAGAGGTCGCGAGAACACATGATTAACAAAAACATGACTAGCAAAAGAACAACTTTTATAAAATAGTTTATTAAATAATATTAGATCTGAAATAAATTAAGGTAAAATAAAATCGATAATATTAAACAATTAGCAACTAATATAAAACAATCAAAATTCATTAAAATGTGCATTAACCACCGATGTTGTTTGAAAATAAATCTATACATAAAATTAGTGATAAAAAATAGACGTCGACGGGGAACGGTTTTATAGCTAAGAGTCTTGAACATGCTCTCAAGACTATATCGCTTAATAGCTGGCTCAAGGGTCAGATTCAGAAGACAATACTCCTGGACACGGCACGCCGCACGCTTGTCAGGAGGCTTCTCTCTGCAGCTCAGACCCCTGGTAGCTTAGGCCTTGCCCCGCTGCCTGCGACCAACTAGGCTAGGATGTTTTTATAATATGTTCCATTCATATTTTGTTGTATAGTTTTATTTTTAATTTTATATATGTGTTAGAAAAATAGCCTAGCTTAACAAATGAAAGAGAACACGATAACTATGCTAAAATAAAAAACACCTGGTAAGTATAAACATTAGATAACCTTGAGAAACAATAGGTGCCGATTCTGGCTGAAATGATAGGGGCCGGAAGTTCTAGAATAAGCACAATACCCGGCATGTAAGTTGAACAAAAATGGTGGTTATTGTTGTACATTGTTTATCCGTTTACAGTGCCACAAGGATCGTTTGGCACGTGGCCATAATCGGAACTAAACACCGCAATTGCCGCCATCTTGTTAAAACGTCAGTTTTGACAGCCGGCTCGAGATACGATATTATCGGTTATTTAATTCTTTTAGTACAGGCTAATTATCCTTAATCATGCCGAAATTGATAAGAAGTGGTACTAGAGAGGTGGTGCTATCTGTGAAGAGATTCTTTATGAAGGAAAAGCAGTCTAGTGCCCCTGTTATTCCATTTGAAAAAGTAAATGAACGAGTCGCAGCTGCTACAGGTTAGTGATGCCATACAATAGCGCTACATTTACCAAGAAGTCCAAGAACATCATATTTTTTGGATTATTATGAGATTATGTGACACATACTTTCTCCTTCAAATTGATTAAAATAAATATGGTTTCAGGTATATCTTTACGTACAGTTGCGAGAATTACAAAAGAAGGGAGATCAGCTGAAGCTTCGTCTAGTAAAATAGTTACACCAGGGAAAAACAGAAAAACAAGAAAGGATAAAATTGTTATGGACAGTTTCGATATTGGTGTTCTTAGACGAAAGATCCACGAATTTTATGCATGTAAAAAAGAAATACCAACAGTGAATAAGTTGCTTCATATACTCAAGGAAGAAATTGGATTCACCGGAAGTAGAGAAATTCTCAGACAGCACATAAGAAAGATTGGTTTTCGATACAAAAAAACTAAAAACAATAGAAAAGTCTTGATGTAACGCAACGATATAACTGCTTGGCGCACCCTTTATCTTCAGGTTTTATTTTAGATTATTTACTATATATTCAAAAATTATTATGATGCTATAATTAAACTGACACTAATTCACAAGTAACAATACATTTTTATATTTCAGGCTATAAAGCGTAATGAAGAGACTGAAAAATTACCAGTTATTTACTTGGATGAGACATATATTCACTCCGGTCATACAGCAGGAAAATGCTGGCAAAATGATGATGAAGGTATTCTTTAATCAAGTGTTGCATAATATAAATAGTATAGTTAAAAAGAGTTTTTTGCATTGAGTAATGTACAAAAATTGTTTCCAGATGGAGTATTAGACCCTATCTCCAAAGGACAAAGATTTATTATTGTCCATGCCGGTGGTAATGAAGGTTTTGTGGAGAATGCATGTTTAATATTTAAGTCACAAACAAAAAGTGGTGATTACCACGATGACATGAACCACACTAATTTTAAAGAGTGGGTTGTTGAAAAGTTGGCTCCCAATTTGAAGAAGCCCAGTCTAATTGTAATGGACAACGCTCCATATCACAACACAAGCATCAACAAGCCCCCGAACACGAGTAGCAGAAAACCAGAAATAATTGAGTGGTTAAAAAATAACAATATAGAATTTTCTGAAGAATACACAAGACCACAATTGTTGAAAATCGTCAACAGACACAAGCCTGAACCAGAGTATGCTGTTGATACCATTTTAAAAGGACTTGGTCACAAGGTAATCATGACTTAAATATTAAACCTACGAGTAAAGATAAAAAATTGATATTTTATTACATGCTTTTATTTAGTTTCACCAGTCCCGTTGTTTGTAGGTTGTAATAAAATCTTGCAAGTTAAATTTAATTCACTTTCCGATTTCCCATCGAATTTTGCATGCATATGTATGTTGCGTGGCAATGCAATATTATGTAGATATGGAGCAGTTTGGTTGATAGAGGAGTGAGGTGACCATATGAACTCCTGAACTAAATATGTTAACCCTATTGTGTTTGGGCTCATTTGATTTGTCTTGGAAAGTACTTTACAAAATTAATAAGTGTTTAATAATAACAGTCACAAAAAATATTTTTTTGTAGATCACTTGTTTTTAAGAATAACAATAACTGACTGTGTGATTATTTAAAATTGCTTGTTTCATTTTTCAGATATTGCGTTTACCTCCGTATCATTGTGACCTTAATCCTATTGAAATGGTCTGGGCATCCATGAAACGCAAAGTAGCTGAGGTAAACATTGGCAAACCAGCCAATCAGATGCCTGACATGATACAGAATGCTTTTAAATCAATTCCCATTGAAGAATGGTGCAATCATTGTGCCCATGTTAAGAAACTTGAAGAAGAATACAGAAGTAAAGATAGATATTTGGATGAACCTTTTATAGTAGAATTATGCTCCGAAAGTGAAGAAAGCAGTGATGATGAAATGAGTGATGATTCTCAAGACGAAAGTGATGAAGAATTTAATAACATACAACCCCTCGCCGTAGTTCATGCAGAACATAATTATTGTAAAAAAATTTTAAAATTGAAAGGATTATAATCGTTTATTTAAACGATTTTAATTACAAAACTGTTAATAAAAAACGGTAACTTAAATTTGCTTTTTATTTGTTTCCATTATTGTAATTATTAAATTTTCATATTACAAATTCGGATGATAAACCTGACCCTGCAAAAACCATTTCTCAATATAAACCTATGTCACAGGATTAATAATAGTACTAAATTAAGGTATCTATGTCCATGATAAACAACACCACCAAACCCCATAATTAAGACGAATTTCCTAAAACAAAGATTTTTTTTAGTTGGTAACCCTTATTGCACACCCGCGCCCTCATGTCAATGTCATCCAAGTGCCAAATGATCCTTGTGGCACTGTAGAATCACATTTCTATCACATTTCTAAAACAATTCTATCCGAACTTCAGATAGAAATGATTTCGGCTTTGAAGAAAGACCAAAAAATTTTTGTTCAACTTTCGTGCCGGGTATTGTAAACCCTCTTATACCTACTATGAAAGCATAATGGAGCGCAAAACGAGGTATAATATAATTTCATAAAAATAATTTGTTTCGTAATATAAACTAGTCTTTATAACTTGGCATTGATTTTGAAGCGGTACGTTTTTTGGCACTGGGTACCTTCTCGGAAGGCATGATCGAACTCAACGCGTCCTCGATTTTAATCATTTCTTGACACGATATCGGCATGTAATTGCCATATACTGGTATGCTTATTAAACCTAACGGCTGCCTTTTAGCAACTTTTTGAGTTGTCACAATGGTACATATTTTTCTTATACTAATGTAAGTCAAGTTATTATACGACAAGTTTAAATAGCATAATGTGTTGTTGCCAAGACAATATACAGTGCCATCTTTTGTCACCAAATTGTCTTTAGTAAAAGGATCTTTATACTTGCCCAATTGAGCTTCAACTATAGCGACCGCTTTTTCGTATAAAAACGAGTCTACTTCTAAAAAACTTTTAGCTTCTCTTAATGGTTCGTTCATTTTTTCTACACTTTTCCTCTTAGGCGTAACTGGTTTTCCAGACTTCCTTCTACTTTTTGGGTGGTCTGCTACACGAAGTAGTTCTAAGTTTTCTTGGATTAGTTGGTTTCTCAATTTATAATAATTCAAGAGTCTTTGTTTTGATGCTACTAGTTCTTCTGTGGTTAAAGCAAAGTTAATAAGACAGTCAAGTATTTTTTCTCCACCGTCATCTGTTAGTGAGTTATCTGAAAGATTTAAGTAGCTTAAACATCTATTAGATCTCAGCGCAAGTGCTATATGTTTAGCGCCTTTATCTGTGATTTTATTTGTAGATAAATCTAACATAATCAATGTTTTAGAAGCTGGCAGAGGATGGATGAGCTTAGCAGCAATCAATTCTATAACGTCGTCATTAATTTCACATCGAGCTAACGAAAGGCGTTTGATAGTATTTGAATTTTCAAGTAAAATACTGTAATTCCCTGCTTTTAAACAAGTGTTGTCAAATATAAGGTCTGTTACGTAGGACATTGGCAAAAACTTGTTTATTTCATGAACGCTGTACATGTCCAATCCTTGGTTGATTATAATCGTAGTGAGATATTTCTGGAATTTTATGATTAGGCCTAGGATCTGGAAGACCATTCTGGGGATGAATTGGTTCTTCAGAAATTTCAGCTGGACTAGATTGTCGCAGTTGTCGTAGACCGCGTATATTTTAATCGACTCTTCTTCCATCGTAATTTTGCTTTCCTCCGAGTCGGATTGTGAACTCGACGAGAGTGATTTTTTCTGTTTAGTTTTTCCCTTTTTCGCAGCAGCGGTAACGCTGACGTATTCAGCTGCAAATAACAAAACAATTGATATGATTAAACAAACTTTAGACGAGCAATTCTCGTAAGTACACACAAACCTATTACTTTGCATACGTATTTTATTTGTTTCATAACATTAGTCATAGTATTATTGTGTTTCCTTTTCCCTGTATAATGTTAAGTGTCTTTTTGGTACTAATAAAATGGTTATCTATCTATCTATCTATCGAAGTACGTATATTATCATCATCATCAACAGCTCTCAGGTACCCACTGCTAGGCATAAGCCTTCTTTTGTCTGCGCCATCCTGATCTGTCGTTGGCCATTGCAATACAGTTATTTCCAGCAACTTGCCTGATGTCATCAATATGACATCAGGCAAGTTGCTGGAAACCTAGCCGCCGGACGTCCCACCGTCCCGCCGGAAGTAAGTGTATATATATATACATATATATATATTAGGGAGAGAATGTTTTAGCATTGTAGGTTTTGGCCCAAAAAAAGTTTAAATATATATATATATATATATTAGGGTGTCCCTTATTTTTCAAAGTTTTTATTTTTTAACGCATACGTCTTAGTTTTGTTCATATATTCCTAAAACACTCGAAAATACATTTTTACCTCATTTGGAGAACGATAACCCGTGCCGACTTGCATCGGAACATGTTCATACAAGTAACGCCGAACTAGCGGCGCGCACCCGTTGTATTTGTCATTTGTTCACAGTAACACTCGTGATTAACATATTGTTTTAATGTTAAAAAAATGGCAGTGGAATTAAGAAGCAAAAAAAAAGTATTTTCTTAGTTGGTGACGTGAACCATCAAATAACTGGAGCAAAGTTACCGTCTAATCGTCAAGTTCTTGCAGTCCTCTTTTTTTACATTCGCGAAGTTAAATTGACTGTTAATGAAAGCGCAAATCTTGCCGTTCGATAGTGTATTATATTCTGGGAAAAAGCTAGAATCCCTACCAGAGCTGTGCCTAACTGTGTAAAAAAACTTGTGGATCTTCACCGTGCTTGGAGAGAGTTACAAAAAAATTAAAAAAAAACGCATGTTGTTTACAAGCGCCGTGAGGAGGACTTTCAAAACAATTTAGATAATTTATTCGATATAGCACACACAAATGCTTTGGAATGGATAAAAATAGAAGAAGATAAAATATTTTTGCAAAAACAAAGAGAACCAGGGCGTCCAGGATGTTTAGCAGGAGTAGATAAAAAGTTAGCTGAGAAAGAAGAAAGAACAAGACAGAGAAAATTAAAAGAAGAGAAAAAAAGACAAGAGCAAATGTGTTCCGAAAGTTTGTCGTCATCTTTAACTACAGCAGATTTTATCGAAATTTTATTTGCGCGTTTAAACATTGATATAAACTTCTTGAAGAGACCCGTTTTTACATGGGAAGAAGATGTAACCTATTTGCAGGCAAAAAGGAGGGTTCTTTCTTTAAGGGCCGTGAATGATACAGCTGAAAGAGCTGTAAAACTTATGCAAGATTTCCATGGTCTAGTCACTGCAAAGGAAGAACAAAAACAATTTTTGCTGCGCTGTGTACAAGAGCATAGAAATCTGTACACAGATTATAAAAAAGAGACCCTTAAAAGAAAATATCCTTGCTGATTTGTGATGTTCTTTTGATTAATAAATACCTATTTTCTAACTTTCTCTTAGATTATTATTTTTATACGATATAAACATTTTATTTCATTTTATTACACATACATAACGATAAGCGTTAAAGACAGTTAAAGACAACGATTTTTAAAATCTTCAAGGCTCTGTCGGCACGGGTTAATGTTGACATATAAAGATAAAATTTTGTATTTGATCAAGTTTAGTTAGTTTAAAAAGAATTAAGGGGTATTCATTTCGATATCTGAAAAAAAAATTTTATCACCTATGTAAGGGACACCCTAATATATATATATATATTTAAACTTTTTTTGTGCCAAAACCTACAATGCTAAAACATATATATATATATATATATATATATATATATATATATATATATAGATATAGAAGTTTGTGTGTATATAACGAGGATCTCGGGAATCGCGCCAACGATTATGATGCAAATTGGTATGTGTGGTTTTGGGGATGAAAAACCGGCGTAGTTGTAAGGTTTAATTTTTTGAGAACCATTTTTTCTTGGTGTTTCTGTTGAGTGAAGTTCGGTAATAATATTAGAATGTTGATGTGCAAAGATGCAGCTTAATCTAATAGTGGGTTATAATCAAAAGTTGCAAGATTGCTTAACTATACAAATAAATAAAAGCTTGTTAAAATATTTCGCTCCTTTCTAACAACTTAAATCAGATACTTTCTACTAACGCCAAGACAATCATTTGCTTTGGGATTTGTATGAAATATAGACTTATGACGTCATAGTTTCTTGGGGTCAAATAGTGCTCTTAATATCAGTTTTCTGCAATAATAAATCTAAAATCAGATTGAACACGGATATGATCATGGTAAGTAACATTGTATCGTGACGCTGTATTTTCTTAACAGTACCAGGCCTGAGTCACTCCCCGTTTAGGTATCGAAAATACACCTACATTATTACTTTGCGCGCGGCAACCACTCCGTAGTAGAAAATTCAGTTACATGAATCGTTTGTCTCTAGTTAAATTGAACCATAGCGCTAACCGCATTAAGTAGATAATTCTTTGTATTTCTTTTCTGAGTAAGACTTGTGTACGTGAGTATTAGTACTTATTCTGTGACAGTACCAAATAATTCTCAAGCTCAAACCGTCAATGTTTTAAATCCAAATTGTAAATTAATAAATATATTTCTTCTTCTTCTTCATGTACTGAATGGAGGAGCTCGGTGGCCCGGCGGGAGTGCGCATTAGTAGCGCTTTCGCAAGTAAAGCGATACCGGGAATGGTCCGCATTTGGATGGGTGACCACAAGTGGCATAATAAAATCTCGAGCTCCTCCGTGCTTCAGAAGGCACGTATAAGCCGTTGGTCCCGGCTGTCATCATTGTTTGGCAGTCGTTAAGCTATGTCAGATGCCATTAGGCAGTCTGAAAAATCTGACACCAGTGTTGGCCACGTACACACACGAAAAACAACAAACACTGAATTGCGGTTGTTCTACCTAGTTATTCAAGTTAGCTTACACATCGCCTTATAAACGTTATTATCTCTTTCTTGTCACAAGATGGCACTATAGCTCTTTATTAAAACATTAAAACCTTTTATTAATGTTATTTAAGTAAAGTAGAACTATATTTAATTAAATATGACTTATACGAAACGCAATAAATATTTTTAAAGCATATTCAACACTTTTTTGTCACTTTTTTGCTCGTCGTGTGCGCTGCCATCTCTGAGTGCCTACCGGCAACTCTAGGTTTGCCTACTTTTGGTACCTCCAATCGTTTCTATGGCGTTGAGTATCTGTTACGTTGGTAATTAGGTCATCATCATCATCATCATTTCAGCCGCATAACGTCCACTGCTGAACATAGGCCTCTCCCAAGGATTTCCAAAATGACCGATCAAGAGCAGCCTGCATCCAGCGACCTTGGTCAGATCGTCTGACCACCTTGTGGGTGGGTGTCCTACGCTTCGCTTGCCAGTACGCGGTCGCCATTCGAGAACCTTTTTGCCCCATTGGCCATCGGTTCTTCGCGCTATGTGTCCCGCCCACTGCCATTTCAATGAACTAATCCGCTGGGCTATGTCAGTGACTTTGGTTCTACAAATTTCCTTATTTCTGATTCGATCACGTAGAGAATTAGGTATATATAATCTTTAGTATCGCCTTACGCCGCGCCGCCACCAGGCGTCTACCTGATGTAAGCACGTAACCAAACCGCATCAGCTTCGCATCGACTCGGCTATACGGGTACGGCTATAGGCGTCTAGCTGGCTAAATATAAAGCTACGACTGCCAAACAATGATGACAGCCGGGACCAACTGCTTATACGTGCCTTCCAAAGCACGGAGAAGTTCGAGAATTTTTTATGATGCTTGTTTATTTTATTTTAACAGGGAGACCAACAGCTCAATATTTAAATTAGGTAACAGACTTAGATATTAAACGCCAATTACAGATCCTCACATATAGATATTGTATAGGTTAACAATAAAATGTAGATACACGCACTTTAAAGTCATGAAGATATGACTCCGAGATTTGACGACCTCCATGGCATAGTGGTCACCATGCTAGTCCGCCACCCAGAGGTCCCGGGTTCGATCCCCGGTCAGGGCAAGTTGGAAAATGGCCTTTTTCAAATTGTCCTGGGTCTTGGATGTTTATCTATATATGTGTTTGTTATAAAATATAGTTTCGTTGAGTTAGTATCCCATAACACAAGTCTTGAACATACTTTGGGGCTAGCTCAATCATTGTTATTTGTCCGTTTATGTTCATGTACTTATATATATAAATAATAAATATTATATACAATGTCCTTTTTAATTAAGTACAAATATTTTAAGGGGTGATTTAGTCCATCATTATGAACAACTTTTCCTAATAAATGTTTATCGAAATACGCATTTTTTTTTGCATTTTTCATACTAACCATATCACGTGACTACTTCAATTTGTATGAGAACCAAAAAATTTTTTTCGTATTTCTGTTTACATTTATTGGGAAAAGTTGTTCAAAATGATGGACTGAATCGCAATTTAAAATATTTGTACTTAATTAAAAGGACTTGTATATATATAATAAATCAATAATCGATGAAATTAGCAGATTATCGATAGTTCAAAAACAACGAGTAGTTATTTTCATATTCTATTTAAGCTTATTTATACCTACTCGTAATAAATAAACAACGAGTAGGTATAAATAAGCTTAAATAGAATATGAAAATAACTATTCAGGAACCACTGGAGTCAGGTGCTACTGGAGCAATGCGTGGAGCAAAAATTTCATGGGCAGCGGTGATCATTTACCATCAGGTGACGCTTGTTCGTTTGCCGCCCTATAACATAAAAAAAAGCAAATATTGACCAAGTAAATATTTATTGAGGTCATCCATTCAAGTGCGGACCACGAGCGGTGTCGCTTTACTTGCGATAGCGCTAGCGCACTCCGAAAAGATTGAATTCGTGATTTACAGACGCTTAGAAACTGGCTGGTTCCCTCTAAGAAAGTACATACCTTGAGTAACTTTTAAGACGACCACTGCATATTCGCATTGTAGTTGGTCACAAGCCCACGGCAAATAGCGTTGTAGGTCTACAGGGCTAGGGCGGAAGTCTGATTTGTCGTATGAAGTTTCCTGGAAAGAGGAAAGATTGTCCATTCCAGACATTATATAAAAATATTATAAAATCGTGTAAAGATGTTGTTTTATAAATTTTATAAAGTTTTGAAAGAAGTTTTATAAATTATATAAGACAGACCAAAAAAATGTCTCTATGACAGAATGACATTGAGAGTTAGAAAAAGTTTCTCCTTTTTTCGCTGATGTTTATGAAGAAGAATTTGTTCTCAGAGAAAATGGTTAACCTACTTTAAAAGTCTATGTTTACTAGCTTATTCATTTTTAAATTTGATCACCTTTATTTCTATTTTTGTAATGCATAAAAAATATTTTTTAAGATTAAGTCTGTCTATTGGCGTATGTCCTCAATTTATGTTATAAGATTTTAATACACTTTATAATTTAAAAAACACTGTATGAAAACCATTGGTGATGATTTTAAGATGTCAATTTTTAGGATTCGGTAGTAAACAAGGAACCCTTATAGTTTCGCTATGTCTGTCCGTCCGAGGTTTTACTGAGCGACTATAAGTACTAGAAAGCTGTGATTTGGCATGGATGTGTATATAAATTATGAGGAAAAAGAGGTAAAAAAATATTTTTTAGGGTAGCTCCCGTACAAATAAAGTGAAAAGTATTTTTTTTTCTGGACTATCCTATCATGTGGGATATCGTTAAATAGGTCTTTCAAAAATATTATCAGTTTGTCAACACCGTATTTCGATTTAGGGATCCGTTTTTGAAATATTTGGTTTTAAAGTTAACATTTTTGTTAGAGTCAAGTGTCCCCCCACTCTATCTGCTAAACGGTTATATATGGATACGTGGAAAAATTCACAGCTATCGTTTATATAACGAACTTTAAAGGAAAACTATCAGAGCTAAGTAGGGTTTATAAATTAAAAAGTTATAGGCGATCAACTTATAAAATATACTCGTAAATGGAAAATTTCGTACAAATACAACAGAAAATTAGTTTTTAAACGTTTTCAGTGGCATGAACTCAAAGTTGGCATTCGTAACTACGGAACCCTACACTGCGCGTGGCCTGACACGCATTTGGACAATTATTATTTCCTAGAATAATTTAAAAAAATCTATATAAACTTAGGCATATACCTAGGAATCCTAAAACATATTCACCCTTAGACCAAATACAAATATATTCTTTTCACAATAAAAATTTTAGTCTCAGTGCAAATCCAAGCAAACCCTCAAGCTGCAGGTAGTATCAGTTATGTAACTTTTCATCTAATAAGAGCTCCCACATATAGTTCGCGATATAACATTACGAATTATATGTAATTATGTAAATAAGTACCGAAGTAACACCCTACCACCCTGCCCCCCTCGCGAAAACTACCAGCGATATTATAACTTCGTGTGCTTGCGAGATTATACTATGGAGACGGCTTTTTAAATATAAATTACATAAATACTTCTTTTGTTCTTTTTTCTTTTCAGAACGTTTCCTTTTGTTTCGGTATTAGTACATGAAGGTTTACGTAAATATGTATCCCACCGAAAACATCTTCATGTAAAGTAATGCCAAGACGATTAGGTGCATATTCACCTAATCGTCTTGGCATATTTTTTTTACAGTGCAAGTAATATTACTTGCACTGTAAAAAAGATATCAGATCTTAAAGAGAGTCAAGCAAACTCTAGACGTCCCAACCCACTGACTAACTCTCATCATGGCGTATAGTATATGTATACATAGCAATAGCGTGAATCCTAGTCTTAAGTTTTACACAATCTCTGTATTAATTAATTAAAAGACATAATAATAATATGACAAAGCCCTTCAAGCAAGAAACTCATTTTCACATTATTAGTTACTTTCTGGCAAGTAAGTAACTAATAATGTGAAAATGAGTTTCTTTCGGCTTTTCTTCTCTGCAGTGTCGTTACAGAGCGATAGTATCAGTAGCTTTGCATCAAAAATAAATTAAAATTTAATATGTAAAATTAAGAAGTGCCTGCTAAGGTCAAATTACTATATAAACATTTGAATTTCAATTGATTCAAATCCTACAAATTGAACGTTTGCCTTCAATTCCATCCTAAATCTCCATAGGTTCCATAAAGTTGTCTTTGCGGATGACATGGCGAATGAAGATATGCGAGTTAAAAAAAGAGTCCTCTGCCACTTTGCCGTCACCGCACTCGCTAAGAAGTATTCAAGCCGCCATCTTGAATCTCATCTCAGCCGCGCTCGTTACCCGCGAGATAATGTATTAAAATACCTATACTATACCCAGGCAGGGTATATTATACGTTGTAAAGGTATATTGAGGTTCTTTTGATGTTAAAGGCGTTATTGAGTTTTCGAGTTACGCGTCTTTACCTCGTATGGTGTAGATAGCTTTTATTAAAATATCATACCGAAGAACGGTTTGTTATATGTGAAAGTATACAATATGTTACAAAAACCCTGTCCCCGATCCTTGTAGGAGCAACTCAGACCATCAATATGAACAACTTTAACTATGGGACTAATGCTTGAAACTTGAAGAAAAAATCGTCATTTTAATACAAATTGCCGGGCCTGCCGAACACTTCTGTATGAAAATGTCGATATTTTTTCGAGTTTCAAGCTTTGGTCCCTAATAAAAAGTTGTTCATATTGACGGTCTGAGTTGCTTCTACAATGATCGGACATGGTTTTTGTTTAATATTGTATTATGAGTATTTTTGATGGTAGATGCAGCATTGACGACAGTTGACCTCTGTGGCCTAATGCCAGGCTGTCACACCAGTGGTCCCGGGTTCCATCCCAGGTCAGGTCAAGAGGAAAAATGATCTTTTGCAGATTGACCTGGGTCTTGGATGTGTATCTATATATGTAGGTATTTGTTAAAAATATAGTATCGGTGAGTTAGTATCCCATAACATAACACAGGTCTCGAACTTAATTTGGGGCTAGCTCTATATTTATTTTATTTTATGAAGTGACGTCACGTCACGTCTTTACCTCGTACGGTAAAGATAGAGTTTTTATTAACGCTTTCACCGTGAACGTCGGATTTATCCGACAAACTTTTTCGTCCCATTCCGCGAGCGTTGGATATTTCCTACAAAAAAATGCTCGTATTGCACATAACATAGTATTCTCATTCCTTTTTGGTTGTAGGTATTTATTTTAGATTTACTACCCCTCGCGCTGGAGGTATGACAACTGATATAAAGTCTCGCGGTAAAAGGGTTAAAATACTCTTATCTACTATACTATACCTATATATTTAAGTTGTAAAGATATCATCATCATCATCTTTTCAGCCGCATAACGTCCACTGCTGGACATGTCCTCTCCCAAGGATTTCCAAAATTACCGATATAGAGCGGGCTGCATCCAGCGCCTTCGACGACCTGACCAATGTCACTGGACATTGGTCAGGTCGTCAATCTACCTTCTGGGTGGGTGTCCTACGCTTCGCTTGCCAGTACGAGGTTGTAAAGGTATATAAATGATCGTTTTATGGTAGAGGCAGCGTTATTGAGTGTCGTGTGTTTACCCTAAAACAAAAAACTCGACTGTTTTTCTTTTGTTTTGTATTTTTTTCTTTTGATATACCCTGTGTCACTTTCACAGTAAATACGAATCTAACGCCACCTCTCAAGCTAAAATCAATCAATCAAGCGTGCCAAATAATTATACATACATACATACTCTCGAAAAACATTACCCTCCTTCTGGCGCAGTCGGGAAAAAGGAATGAAAAGAGAGAAAGGAAGAATGAAGGAAATATAGAAACTTAACATAGATATAGATAGATAGATAAATTCTTTTTTGTACATTAAAACGCCACGATTAAAATACAATAAAAACATAATAGTACAAAGGCGCACTTATCCCTGTCAGGGATTTCTTCCAGATATAGGTACTTAGATACTTTTCCTAAAACTATTTCAATACTTCTTCGTGAATATTCCTCCACAGAATAATGGAGTTCTCCCTCGGGAAGCAAGGAAGTATAACTGACGCCAATATATTTCAAATTAGCGCGAACACAAATAAATCTTGCGCGGGCGGCGCCATAATCGCAAGTTGAAGCACGTCCTAGCCTCGTTCACTACTTCTGCAGGGCTGCGACAAGACGAGTAGTGAATCGACTGCGTCAGAATGAGGATTACGTTTTTCGAATGTATGTATTGTATATTTCTGTAGCCTAAACAGATTGATGGATTCAAGCTTGATAAGTGTCGTTAGATTCGTCTTATTTCTGAGAGTGACACTGGGTCCATAAAAAGGCAACCGGATTTTGTTATTTTTAAATAACTTGCTTTAATCCACACCTCATTTTAGTTTCATGTTTTTGAGAATAAAAATTGATTTACAAATACCAATAAAAAAATAGAATGATGGTGATAAGATAAATAAGGTTTTCATCTTTACAACATTATTCCAGGAATTGTAAAGCTACATTTTATATAAATCAATAATTAAATCAGACTCGCGCACTAAGGGTTCCGTACCATTATAGTGTGTGTACTTAACCTCATTATTTTCCTACTTACACCTTGTAACCTTTATATGTAGAAAACCTAGATTACTCATCCTAGGTCTAGATAAACATACCTTATGATCACTTGTGCTCTATTTTCAATATGTATATAAACCCTATGAATCAGTAATAAACGTGCAGTTATCTACGAACTTACTCCGAGTGTGTTTGATTTAATACACCCCCTCGCGCAACATTTATGGCGACCCTGCCAGTGCCGTGCCTCGTCGGCACTGGTGTACTTACATCTTCCGTGTTAACTTCAGTCATCAGAAGACATGGACAACAGTTCAGCAAATGTTCAAGAAGATACTTCAAAAAAATAACATCAGTTAAAACTGTGCAAGCAACAGCACCTGTACAACATCATAAATATCCCAACCACTATTACAGTGGTTGTGATATTATTTATGTACTTAAGAAAATATCTTTATGTGTAAGAAGAAAATTATGAAATGTAGACAAAAGCCCTACAGGCAAGTAGGCAGCCTATGATGACGAGTTTCTTTCGGGGTATGTCTTCTCGGAAAACTAGCGACCGATTACGAAAGCCTGGTAATTTTGACTTTGTTTTGAAGAGTTATAAGACATATTTAAAAAAAATTGTGATTTTGAGCTAATATATTATTATGTGAGATAAATTATGTTTATCCTCCCTCACCCTGGTATTTCATTTTCTAACACACTCGTAGCCGTTGAAACAGTCTTTAAATAGTTATAATGTATTTAGTTCACGTTAATTTGAATAATTATTATGTAATTGAGTAGTTTTATATTAAAAAGGGAAGGGGATATTTGAAAGTTTATTTCAAATGGAAATAAATATAATATTATTAATCCAAAGTGACAACCCTGTCTTTCGAGAAAGCATGGCGCGGAACAAAGTTAGATTGAAGAAGGAACGAGGTAGGTTACTCCCGCAAATGAGCGATTTCGATTCCTCCCGCGCCCTCCTGTCCATTTTATATACGCAATAGAGTATAGTTTACTATAGACAATCATTTAAATGATACATGCTGAGTCACCCGCGGCTCGTTGAAGTTTATTTGATAAAAAAATAATAATAAAAGTAGCAAAAAAGTTTTACATTAAAAAAAATAATCACTGAAATATGATTTTTTTTAAAGAATTCTTCACCTACCTTTCCGACTTTTGATAAATTTCGAAAAACTGTCTCAACAAAAAATTATTACTTTTTCAAACCTGCTCACAAAATTTCACGACAACCGGCTGAGAAATGCAACTAGCAGTGGAATTTTTGAAAGCGGTTATCCATACAAAAAACCGTTTATTTACTGACTCGGTGTTTGAACATTGGCACACTTGTGAGCGAGCCAGAGCAACCGGAGCTTAGAGAATTGGACATTCGGACACGTACACGGCTAGAGTGAAACGTTAGACGCAACAAAAAAGGTTCGTGCTAAGTCCCTTTCATCATGTCTTCAAAGCGTGATGGTTTAAAAACCAAAAGTCCCTTTTTTATTGTAGGATTCCGTACTCAAAGGTTAAAAACGGGACCCTATTACTTAGAGACTCCGCTGTCTGTATGTCGCTGTCTGTCTGTCACCAGGCTGTATCTTACGAACCATGGTAGCTAAACAGTTGAATTTTTTGTATAGATGATGTATTTCTGTTGCTTCTATAACAACAAATACTAAAAACAGAATAAAATACTCCCAAACAACAAACGTAATTTTTATAGATAATTGTCCGGAACCCTTCGTGCGCGGGTCCGACTCGCTTTTGACCGTTTTTTTTTCTCCCAGACCAGCAAAGAAGCAAATATTAACATAATTTTAGTACACATGCGTGTTCCGCTGGTTCCGTATCACTCTTTTTTCACAAAACCATAGCAACAGCTTCGGAAGTGACGGTGAAGCCTACTAATCGATACGCCCGTATTTACTCGTACAGTCGAGATGTACAGTTATTTATTTGTCTCCAGAGCCGCGAAAACAGACACGAGAGTGTAGAGTGTTCAGTTTTGCTGGAAAAAGTGGGACTGATATAAGAAATAAAAATTAAAAAAATATTTCAAAAATACATGTGCCTATTTTACTAGGATGTAGGCAGAGACTGTGGATCTCTACTTGCTACAAAGATTTAGAATATACAACTGGCTACGATCAATGAATCGTTTATTTGTCAAACATAGGAACAAATTGGTTACGATCCTTGCAAACCTCTTTTGCTTCATCAACAATCATTACATTCATTACTTCTATCAAAAAAAAAAATCTTTTAAATTTCTTAAATTGCTTTATTTTGGTAAGAATAATTAATTTTGGCAAAAAGTAATTCTTTTTGAATAGCCAATTCTTTTACTTGTTTTTAATTTTAATTTCATTCATTTAAAAAACAGTGTTAAAGAATCAGCCATTAGTCTCTCCGTAATTACCTATAATTTAATTTTCATTCACTTTAATAATCAAGCTATTATGCATGACTCTGAGCTATGTCTTCTCCGTTAGGAATAGAGTCATTAGGAATAGGAGCTCGGTAGTAAGACGGCTTTTACAAGTAAAGCGACACCGGGCGTGGGCACTTGCATGGGTGACCACAAGAGACATAAAAAATCTCCAGTTTTTTCGTGCTTGGGAAGGCACGTACAAGCTGTTGGTCCCGGCTGTCATCATTGTATGGCAGTCGTCAAGTTATGTCAGATGTTTTTAGGCTGCCTGAAAAATCTGACAATAGTGTGGACAACCTACACACATGAAAAAAAGCGGCCAAGTGCGAGTCGGTCTCGCCCATGCAGGGTTCCGTAGCAGCAAGTAACATAATATAAAAGTTCTTGTAGTTCGTTGTAACTTTGATCGATGTTTTAATAAACGTATTAAAAATAACTACTTACAAGATCACATTTAAACCAATTTTCGATGGAAGTTTGCATGGTACAATATAAGTATTTTGTTTTATCTATCTATCTATTAAATATTTCTTTTTGTTTTATCATTCTCTTAGTTTAGAAGTTACACGCCCCCTCCCCCCTGACAGACAGACAGATATGACGAATCCGTAAGGGTTCCGTTTTTTGCCATTTGGCTACGGAACCCTAAAAACAAAAAAAAAACTATAAAGACGTGATAATTTATGTATAATTTTGAACATGAAACTCAAGAAAATGAAATCAAGCAAGTTATAAGAACATTATGTTATTCCATCCCAACTCCACATGCGTTGTCACCCTGCCCCCTAGTGGGGTAAGAAGGAGCACCTGGCCCGTCTTGGAGGCACAAAATTCACATTTCACATAACGGAATATATAGAATTAATTAGTTTTAAGCAGCCGTTTTAGTGCCTGGGGCCGGAGTAATGAATATTTAGGGAGGGAGGGATATTAAAATATCAAACCATTCCGTACTCGCTTAGTAAGGAAAGGTCTGATATTCGTAGCGTTCAAAGGAACCAGTGGGCATATATTTTTACGAAATATTCTTTGTAAAATCCTTTTTTGACTGAAAACACACATACACACGCACACACACACTAAGACATCTTTAGCCATAATAGGGTAAACAGAGTATTTTAGGTCGTAAAGGTGCAAAAAGAACCATAATAGCGATATAACGCTTTCTGTATTTTTTAAAATATTTTTTGACTAAAGATCAAACTTTACTGACTCAAAGTCGATTATTTTTGTATTACGGTTTACCAACGGTATACCTTTTTATGGAGAGTATAATATACGTTTATGGACTGAATTCCAGTAGATCTAACCAATTTTCTTAGTATCTTTAACTATCTTAAATCTTTTCGATAGTTTCAGTATAAAAAGTCTCGTACTTACTTTGGGACTAGCTCAATCAGTGTAATTTGTCCCTATATATATTTATTTATTGATTAGTATATTTTCAGAACGTAAATAACCACATTTGAAAGTCGGTTAAAGCAGCCCAAGCGCGGGCTAAGGAATCGAACCTCGACCCGTGGCAATAAATTCAAGGTAAAACCACAAGGGGGGCCATAGTTTGAGTAATAACACCCAACCGCTGCGACAGACTCAAACACAGTGGATCTTAGCAAATTATAAATTCGACTGAGTTCCTCCATTAAGCAAATACTTACAAGGGAGAAGGAATTTCATAAGGGCACTTACGGTACGACGAACAAGCAAGGAAGGCAGAGGTGCTCAAACTTATAGTGATGAGTAGGTTCTTTGAGGCCCAGAATATAAATCAGAAGCACCTTTATTAAAAAAAATACATTATTCTAACACACATGAAAAATTAATCACTTTTACCAAGAAATCAATGCTGTGAGTGCGAGTGCTGCGAGAGTGAGAGAGAGTAGCGAGTGATTCAAGTATTAGAATCCTGAGCAATGCGAGTGATTCATGGCCCTCGATG
The DNA here is from genome assembly GCA_943193695.1 of Acrobasis suavella. Classification (NCBI taxonomy): domain Eukaryota; kingdom Metazoa; phylum Arthropoda; class Insecta; order Lepidoptera; family Pyralidae; genus Acrobasis; species Acrobasis suavella. Next base: position 10,174,861 of record OW971952.1, read on the forward strand.
TAAATCCGCTTTATTCAAGAATTGCATACTATACTTTATACCATGTCTAGGTACGAGAATAATTTTTCAAAACTAAAAACCGAAAATTATGGGATCACCTGACAGGTCTTCCCTCTAAAAAAAAAAAAGAATTTTCTAAATCGGTACAAACGTCTTCGAATAAATCGATCAACATTTATAAAACATAAGATTCCGACGAATTGATAATCTCGCCTTTTGGAAGTCGGTTAAAAAGAAAAATTTAAGCGAAAATAGACATTTAATGAAGACAAAAGAAGGTTAAATTAATTAAAATGGACATTAAAATTGGACAATTACTAAAATTAAGAGTAAATTGTTCTTAATTCAAACATCAAAATAGTGAGTAAAAGTGCATTTTATCCACTGTTTTCGGTGAATAAAATAAACAACCAAAATAGTGAGTAAAAGTTCTTTTTATTCACTGTTTTCAGTAAATAAAATAAACTTTTTAGAGGGGAAATGGTATAAAATATATTTATTAACTAAAATAAGTATAGCAACAGTTTACATTTTTTCGGAATAAGACGTTAGTGTTTTTTTTTTCAGAGTGAGAACCAGTATTTAAGACGGCGTGCGACGTCGAGGCGGGCGGCCTACGTCGTCGGCGAGATAGGTAATTACAATTTTCTCAACACTGCTTTAATATAAACAAGATACATACACTGTAGGTACCTACCCTTTTTTACCCGACTACTGCAAAGCCAAGAGGAAGGGTAATGATTTTAGCATTCTATGTATGTATTTGGCTATATATGTCGGTCGAATCGCTTGTCTAATTTTCACTAATTATATGTCAATTAATTCGTCATTAATGTCCGGGTGACATAGGCCACAAATTGTAAGCAAAAAACCGGACAAGTGCTAGTACGACACGCGCACCGAGGGTTCCGTACAAACTTATAGGTATAGTACGTTTAAAATTATTAAAAATAATTTTATACACATAATAAGATGTAACAAAAAAAATTACGGTTTTCGCAATTTTGCCTTTATCTGTGCTATAAGACGTAGCTTCGTATCAAACTTCAAGATTCTGAGCTCACGGGAAGTACCCTGTAGGTTTTGATTCCCTTGCGAGTGTCGAAAATTTGCGGAAATATGTGGTATAAACGGGTGTATCTTTTGATTTCGTTGGCTTAGAATTTTGATTTTTTCACTACTACGAGGGACAGTAGACCTAAGTTTTTGATATAAATTCCAGCTTGATACCTTTACTCGTTCCTGAGAAAAAAGATCTTGACAGACAGACAAACAGACGGATGGACAACAAAGTGACTTAACCTAATAAGGGTTCCGTTTTTTCCTTTCAAGATACGGACCCCTTAAAAATTTACTTAACAAATGTTACACACAAAAAAGTGTGAGTCAACATTTTTTTTGTTTCTGTATCGAGTGGGATATCAAATGACAGGTCTTGATAAGCACATTTCAAATATTTACATTACATACCATACAGGTCGGGTATTCGTTTTTTAAACGAATATCTTGATATGTATAGATTTATCGGATAATTCCGCGCATATATTTCAGCTCATATTTCATCATCATCAGCTTTCAAAAACCCACTGCTGGGCATAAGCCTCCCTTTGTTTACGCCATTCCGTTCTGTCCGCGGCCGCTGCTATCCAGTTCTTACCAGCGACTTGTCTACCCATAGAGCCACCGGACGTCCCACGCTGCTTTTACCATTTCTGGGATACCACTTGGCCTTACTCCACCTACCATCGTTCCTTCCAGCCAGGTGTCCCGCCCAGTTTCACTTAAGAGCTGCAATTCTAGAGAGTACGTCGTGAACTTTCGTCTGACATATATATTTTAAGAAATACCTAAACATCATACACAATTAAATTTATACATGCAATGTGTATTTTTTATACTTGATCAAACGAAATGAGCAGATATTAGACGAAATAATTTCGATAAAAAGCAAGAAATAAAATCGTTATGTAAGTTATTTACAAAATTCAGTTATTTTTTTTCTTTTTTAGCTTCTTAAACTTTGTAGCTTTGAAATGAGACCACTTTGAAGAAAATACTCCGTTTACTTAATGAGAAAAAAAATTAATAAGAAACACGCCATTTACATTTAAAAAAATTAAGTCTTAATAACGATTTTTTTTCAGGTTTTTTACAGATAATATTTCGTCTTATATCCGCACGTTTCGTTTGATCAAGAATATAAAATACACATTGTATATCTAGGTTCACAAACGTATACCACATCCGTGGCGTATTGGTTACCGCTAAGTCCGCCACTCGAAGGTTATGAATTCGATCGCTAGACCAGTAGATAATGGCAAGTTTTCAAATTGTCTTGTGTCTACAATATTTTTTTTTTCAATTCTCAAAATTTGAATATTGTAGTTTAATATTAGATAGAAAATAATAATTAATTACATTTTAACTAAAAACTTAAATTAATTACATATAAACTAAAAAACTAAATTTCAAAAATCGAAAATAAAACTAAATTAAACTATATTAAAAATCTAAGTGTGGTTCATGTGGCATGGTGCCAATAACACTGGCTGCATTCCCGCACTGAATAGCTACTGCAATCCTCTGCGCGATATATGAGCTAACCCTCTTGTGTCTTGGGTGTATAATATAGATAATCTGTTATAAATGTAGTTACGTTAACTAAGTTTCCCATTCCAACAAAAATAAAAATTACTTGTGGCTAGCTCAATCTGTGTAATTTGTTCTTATTTATTTATATATCTATCTTGTTAAAAAACAAATGAGTAATAATAATTATTATTTCAAAACTTTATTGTACTAATAATATAACATACATAAATAATATGTAGAAAATTGCAGATCTGTGTATTATTTCTTCTGTTGAAACGACAAAAAGCCACCCTAAAATATTAACTTCTCTGCCGCGAAAATATACCTACAATTATAGGAAAAACCAAAAGGCATTCCAAACGCAGACCAACTGGACCCTCTTCAACCCCCCTCCGCCCCCTCCATTAATTACAAGTGGGACTGTCCGATAGTTTTAACTAATATTTATGATAAATTGGTCTTTGGACACCTTGTATCTTTGGAATTATGCTTTATGGACTTGTTTTTGTTTATCTACTTCATTCAACATATAAAATAATACTATTTATTTTTATTTATTTAATTAAGGCACTTAAAATTTTAAGACCAAAGTACAAAACGTACAAATTAATGCTAAGCATTGTCTACCAGTTCACCATTAGGACGTAGCAGAATTTAGGTGCTAAATATTAAGTTTAATATTTATTTGATATTTCAAGTATCCGCAACACGCTTCGTCTAAATATTTTTGCAGTTCATAGTATCTTTAAAGATAATTTTGTTTAATTATAAGAATGGAAAACAACATTTGAAGAAAAGTTGAAATTATTTTGGACAAAGCTGTATTTGAAGAAAAATTAAATATCTACTTATAATGTTTTTCCGCAAAAAACATTATAATTATGTTCTGAAAATACAAAATAGATAGTTTTATAAACATAACAAATAAAAAACTTAAAATTATTATTTAAAAATAAAACTTGTGTATTTTTATTTTCAAAAAACCTTACATATTTGTGATGGCATTTTTTGTTTATTTTTTATAAATTTTTACACTTTTACACATTTTTTTTTAAATTTCTTTTATAATACATTAAAAAGTTAATGTAGTTTTCTTAGATTTCCCCCAATGAAATAATATATAAAGGAATGTATTTTGTATTGGCTATTTCATAAAAAAGTATTCCATATGCTGCTAAGTTAACCATTTGAAATACTTTTCCCTGCATGCCACTAACCCGCTTCTACAAAGAATAACAATTTTATCGCAAGTTTATCAAGAAAACCAGAAAGAAATCCCACGAAATAGTCAAAGTTGTTCAACTGGACTCGTACCCACGACCTTTCGGTCAACTCGCTCAATACAAACAGGTTGATCACATTTATCTGTTTACTTCAAAGGGGGTGAATCGTCTCTAATTCTGAAGTATTAAAAAACTAGTTTTGACTTTTCTTGTCGTATTTTTATTGTTGTAAAGTTTGTGTGAAATTATGGAATAGTGTTGATTTTAATGTTATTTGGGTCAACGGTTGGAAGGCAGACGAGTTTTGTAATAATTGGTAAGCAATTCATTACTTACTTTTTACAAAAGCACTTACTTGAAAGAAAATATTGTATAATTTTTTTTAGTCTGGGGCGCACTTATTAGTCTAGTTTTGTCATCAGATTTTGAAATCAATAAACACTATATTTTCTTTTAAGATTATATGTGGTCTAGAAAACCAATTAAATCCTTGATAAGTGTATGCAATATTGTTTTAAATTTATTTTAAAGCAATATTGTATATACTTATATAGGATTTTAGTTAGAGAGTTCGAATGGTAAAAAGGGCGTTATGTTTTGATTTAATACAATATATATTTTTATTAGGCATTATATATTTTCATAGAAGTTTTTTTATGTGTTGTTTAATTTAAACCAAAATTACGAAATAACCATTTCCAAACATCCCCAAAACATTAAATTCAATACAAATCCCAAATAAATAAGTACCTACTTAACCCTCCGAACAACTTATTTACTAAAAGCCCCCATCGCGTCCAAAAAGGAAATTGCCAAGACAGATAAGAAACTCGAGACGCCCGAAGAGTAATGTCCTCCCTAGCTTATCTCGTACAAAAGGTATCGAGCGACTCCCTCTTTATAGAATTTTCGGCCTTTCCTCTCCGGGCGGGGTGGTAACCCCCCATTTTGATACGTACATTTTCATTTCCTTCATCTTTCTCCGCTTTCGAGGCGGCCTGGGACGTATTTAGAGTGTTATATAAAGTAAGAAGGAGATTTTCAAGCTACATATAAATTCAGGCAACGTTAAAAAAAACAATACCATTTTTCTTTTCTTCGATAGTTTTTAACGAACGATTAGTGATATGTAGATAGATAGATAGATAGATAACTCTTTATTGTACACCAAAAGAAAAAAAGTAACACAAAGAAATAATTTTAAATTAAAATGAGTACAATGGGCGGTCTTATCGCTTAAAGCGATCTCTTCCAGACAACCAGTGGATGGAGAGGAATGTGAGAAAGACAAAGACGGTGGTGCAACTGACTAAGAAGGAAAAAAAAAAAATGTATCTAAAGCAACTTTAAACTTAATAAATTTAACATAAATTTACACACATTTTAACCTTTATAAATACATTAAAACATAAATAGGTTTAGGCAATATACATACATAAATTATATATTACACATATAAATATACAATACATAAATTATATATAACACATATACATATACAATACATATTATTAAATAGCAAATAGACTTACTGATAACTTGATAGCTACATAAAATAGAGTAATTTATAATGTGATCATTCCAATTAATTACTTTTTGATAGATAGTAATCTACTACCCTTTTCTTAAAAACGGGAAGAGACTGTGCCTGCCGTATTAAAACTGGCAGTTCATTCCACAGGCGCACCGCTTGAACCGTAAAGGACTTATCGTAAAAATTGGTTCGATGCATAGGCATGTCCAAAGCTAGATTTTCTGATGACCTTAAATTGTGCATATTCTTAGAATGTAGAAATTATGTACTCCTCTGGTTTATATTGTACCAAAAGTTATCTCATACAAAGGCATCGAGTGATTGCCTCCAAAGAATTTTCGGCTTTTTCTCTTCGGGCGGGGTGGTTTCCCCTATTTTGATACGTATATTTTTATTTTCTTTATCTTTCTTCTGTTTTGAGGCTATGGGGCGTATTTAGGGTATAAATTAGAAGGATTTGAGCTGCATAAATATATGATTTGGATAGGTCTAATATTTTTTCGTTGAATAGTTACTATTCAACGATAAAAACTTCCTCTCTATAGTTGTATTGTTATTTTAATATCTATTATAACTGTTATAATAGAGAACATTTTTCAGGTGCACCTTACAGATATATCACCTAAAGTTATATTTGGTTAATTAAGAGCTAACTTATAGTGAAAATGTTTGAACGACCTGGTGACGCGGGCAAAGTACTTTTAATAAGTATAATTTCTCTTTCGAATTTCATACAAAGTTGTCTATTTAAATTTTTCACTCTTTATTATCTTACGATTACTAGGAATTATGAATCTTTGTGACGATAGTAGAAGTTAGGTTCTTTAATAAAAGCTGGTTTAAAAATGTGTTTTTTGTAAAAATAATCTTGTAAAATAAAATTATATCAAGTCCTACGCCCGAGTCCGTCCTTGCATCAAATTCCCCGTCTAAGCACCCTGCCAGGCTTCGTTAGTGAATTTCCTTACTTTATAACACGATACAGCAAACCACACACATTTTTAAATAAGTATCCCTCTACTTAGTCCGTCCATTTTCATAAATTTTTTATATAAAAAGAGTAAAATCTTTCCTTCCTGCCCTGAGTCCGGCCCTGCATCCAATTCCCCGTCTTAGCACCCGCCCGCGCTTCGTTAGCGAACTTCCATACTTTGTAATATGCAAATGTCGGGTGCCGTCTTAAAATGAATTAATGACGCAGGTGACTAGGGGGGGGGCTTCTTGGGGGCGTTATGTAATGTTTTTGCATGTAAGACGTTAGGGGTGGGTTGTTTTAGGATTCAATTTAAATACGTCATCTTGTTTAGTCTTTAATCTGTAAGAAAAGAAAACCCTTCGTAATAGCCTGTATTCACTATCTTAGTGAAAACGGGGAAGACAGAGCAAAGGGTGCAAGACCCTAAGGCCGCTGCTAGCTTGGCGTGATACTAAAAAGGAAACAAATAGTGATCGATTCCCGCCCATTCCCTCGATCTGCGTGGGAAGCGAAATAGCTGGTACATTATACTTTTTATTTTATCCCGGATCTCTTTCTTTCTCTCTCTCTCTCTCTCTCTCTCTCATCTCCGCGTATTATTCCCGGTTACATCTTCAGCTGTAAGGCTAAGACCGGGGTCCGTTTCCCAAGCGTTTCTTCTTCACTTCGCACGGTCTTTTCGCACTTTCTCCCGGATCACTACGCTAGAATAACTTCCATTGTAATATGCAAATGGAGGAATCCGTCTTAAAATTTAATGACGTAGGTGACCTTACGTAATGATTTTGTATGAGACGTTAGGGGTGGGGTGAATCCTTTATTTATGTAAATATGTGTAAATGTTGCCACATATTTACATAAATCTTTACAACCTAACTATTGTGTAACATTTTTTTTGTATTAAAACTATCGTGTACATGGCTACTGGTTGACATGTTTCGACCTTATCTGGAGGTCTTTATCAGCTCGAATGTGACTAGGGGACGCGCGTACATGATGTCGCCTCGAGACACACTCTCTCCTCTAAATACAGGGTTCCTGGTAACTAACGCAAAACCTCCTGACACCAGAATCAGACTCCCCAACACATCATAGATCTGCAAGAAAAAAGACAAAAATTGCAGAAAAAATAGGGCCTCCCTAAATTCTAGTTTCTCAGGAGAATCAAATTTCTTTATTCTTTTCTTGCAGATCTATATTATGTTAGGATTCTGATTCCGATGTTAAGAGGTTTTGCGTTAGTAAACAGTAATCCTGTATATAGAGTGAGAGAGTGTGTCTCGAGGCGACATCGTGTACACACGTCTTCTAGTCACATTCGCCCTAATGAAGATCTCGGGTTGAGGGCAGAACATGTCGGCCAGTAGCTGACTTTCTACATAAGTAACCTGTTTAATTCATGCTAATAATTTATAACAAGTTCTTGTTACAAATCTCGTGCAATGTACACTTATTCTTCTTTTTATATTTAAGAGCTGGGCTCTTCTCGGTGGAGTGCTTTCCACTTTTCTCCATTTTGACTCGATTTTAAGGATTATACTTACACTATCACGTGTTTAACTCGACAACAACGGGGCAGACAGGGCCGAAGACCGCGTAGCTTTTTAGCCTCGTTGCACAGTCGTCGCACAGTCGTCGCACAGTCGTAGGTTCATGTAATATAATATTTCATCAATTTATTTGTTTATTTACCAATTTATGTATACGGATAATGTATATAACGTGGAAGGGACATCCCCGTAATAAATCAAACCACAGGCTATACTAGATCACTATAATAGAATTAAAATAATAATCAAAATACAAAAACAAAAAATTGGCTTTTCCATATTTGCCAATTGGGGCCAATTTGTTTAGGAATGTCATTTTATTTCTGGTTTCTTGACTGTTTTTTTGATTTCATTATACCATAGTGATCTAGTATAGCCCGTGGTTAGATTTATTATGGGTATCTCCTTTCCACGTTGTATATTGTATACATAAAAAAATGTATCTTGTATATGTATTTTCTTAAGGTCAAATCTAGCAACTCAATTTTCAAAAAGTTTTACTAAACCGATTAAGCTGAAATTTTGCATACTTGTGTTAGTCGGATGACAATACAATATTATGGAGTCAATGGGCTGTTCTGATGATGGAGCCGGGAGATATTCGACAGAACTAAGTTATAAAACAGCATAACCTCATTGAGTAGCAATCGTTTGATTTGTCTTGACGAGCACTTTCTGGTAGATGATGCGACTAGGGTCCAATCACGGAGACGGCAGATGGTCGATGGGACTTGCTTTTATTGTGATCCCAAAGTACTTATGTCTATAACCGTATAGCGGTTACACGCCATTTACTATTGTTCTTTATTGACAGACAGTATAAGGTTTAATACAAATGAAGCCCAAACTCAATGGAGGTGCCTCGTTTTTTTATTACTGAGTTTCATCGACTACCTTCCGTCTCCGTGATCAGATTCTAGGCATCATCTACCATAAAGTGCTCATCAAGACAAATTTAACATCTGATTGATATTATTGTATTGTCATCCAACTTACATAAGTGTGCAAAATTTCAGCTCAATCGGTTGAGGATAACTGGTTAAAAATTGAGTTGCAAGATTTGACCTTAAAAATTATGCAAGATATTTTGAGGGTTAAATAAAAGCTTGTAAAAGAATCATGAAGGTACAGTCTTCAAAACAGGCTTCAAAAATGGAGTCATAATTTCTCATGAAAAATTATGACTCCATTTTTGAAGCCTGACTGTACATTTGAAATCTTATAAAAATAAATGCATAAAAATAAAATAGTATATAGGTGCAATTAACTTATTTCTAAAGAAAATTCTTCTTTACAAATAAGTAATTGAATTCTTGATTCTTCTTGATACTACATACCGTTAGGTAAGTACTCCATCGAGCGCGTTAAAATATTTTCGGCTGCCGTCGGCCGACGGCCGCTTATCTCAAGAAACTTGTATAGTAATTTAAATAATTATATAAGATAATAAAAAAAAATTATAAATAAAGGTAATTTCTTATTTTTGAATACGGTTAATACAAGTTTAATTACAATAATTTTTATGCCCTGTTCACAAAAATTATGTATTCGTTGAATTGTTGCAAGTTACTCGTATTTTATTTCGCGGAGAATAACTTTTATTCTTGAGTATTTCAAGCTCATTGATGAATTTTGTTTTTGTAGGGATAAGTGGCAAATGTTGGTATCAGATAAATTTTTAAAGAGTTTTTAAGCGTGTTTCTTTTCTAATAATAAGACACTTCTAAAATGTATATGAGTATGTATTTCAGGACAAATACAATTTAAGTAATTTACTAGGTATTATAAGTAATACTTTTTCATGTCTTTAAAATAAGAAGATTTTTAAAATATGATGCCGATCAAATATGTATAATATATAGACGACTTAAAGTTAGGCACTCTGATCAGAAAGCAGCAACATAAATATAACAAAAAAAAAAATGTAAAAGTATACTTATTTTATAAAAAAATGAAAGTAACCTTTTTTGTAAAGTAACTTTTTAATAAAGATTTTCTTCTTCTTTAGTTTGAAGTTCTAAAAAATGTTCTATAAATTAAATTGTAGATAAAAAATCTTACATATCCATTATAAACAAAACGGTAAGTAAGAATAACCATTTTTTCATTATACAAAAGGAAACTAGGTATACATAGAACACGCTAAAAACTATAATTATATTTTCCAAATGTAAACACATTTCTATTGTTTTTGTTATTGAGGTCTATTCCCAGCAGTGGGCGGTTCAAGGCTGCGAATGATGATGATGTTGATGAAATACATTTCTACCTACTTACATATATACTCGTACATACATTACATATTATCACGCCTGTTTCCCACAGGGGTAGGCAGAGACTATGGACCTCCACTTGCTACGGACCTGACAGACCTCTTTCACTTCATCTACCCTCATATCTCTCTTTACGCATGCCTACCGGTTACGGGTACTTCTGACCTCTCCTTTTTCAAGGATATCTGGTCGCGGTATGTTCGTCGAGGACGACCGTGACCCACTCTTCCACCTACATCCGCTGTGTATACCCTTTTAGTAAATCTCTTTTCATCCATCCTTTTTCCATGTCCGAACCATCTCAACATTCCTACCATTTTTGTTACTACACCCTCTAAATAAATAAATATATAAGGACAAATGACACTGACCGAGCTAGCTATACTAACTCAACGATACTATATTTTATAATAGATAAACACTCAAGAAACAGTACAATTAGAAAAAGCCATTTTTCAACTTGCCCTGGCCGGAGATCGAACCCGGCACAGAAATGTGCCGGGTTCAATCTCCGGCCAGGGTTACCACTACACCACAGAGGTCGTAATTAACCGATTTCCAAAAAAGAGGAGGTTTTAAATTCATCACTATTTTTTTTATTTATCTTCAGTTTCACCGATTATTCGAATACGCCTAGACCGATTTGGAAAATTATTTTATTTTGAAAGGGAAATACTTTTTCAGGTGGTCCCATATAAAGTTTATCAAGGGTGAAAGCAGTCTTTAGTTTTAAAAAAAATATTTTTTACAACTAGGTTCCTGTTTACTTAGCTAATTGTATCATAATGCAGACTAAATATCTCTAAATCCTTTAGAATACGTAACAATGCTAGGAAAATGTCACGTGTTAATGTGCCGTGGAAAGCACGTTGTTTACAAGTAGGCTTATTCTGCGTTTGTCCGTCTGTCCGCCAACGGGACAATGCTCGACATACCGATGACCGCTGTTAGTACGTGTACCACTACCATTGTTACTCGAAACGTGACTTTCTGTAATGTGATTTGTTACTAAATTATTATTTTTTTTTAGCTATTTGTGTCCCACTGCTAGGCAAAATCCTCCCTTCGTTCTTTCCACAATTTTATATCCTGTGTATTTTCTCTCCAGTCCCTGTCGTAACTTTTAAAGTCGTCTGAACATCTTGTTCTAGGCCTTCCTCTTTTCCTATAACCATCAGTTGGAATCCAGTTAAAGTGCGGGCCCATCTTTCCGGTTGCATGCAGCAAACGTGACCCGCCCAATCCCATTTCATTCTAACGTCTTGCTGCTTTCATTCTAACATCTACGACTTTTGTGATGGAGCGTAGCGTGGTATTCCTTACGCGGTCGGTACGTTTAATTCCTAAATGCTGCGCTCCATTGCTCTTTGGCAAACCTTCAGTTTGAACCATTGACCTTTTGTCAGTGACCAAGTTTGAGCACCGTAGGTTAGGATGGGCAAGATACATACGTCGGGAAGTTTTTTCTCAAGACATGTTGGTAAGACTAAATTAATAGGGAATTCACGTGAAACATACAGCTACACGCTCGCCAAATATCATAAACCCCGATAAAAATACTCATCTTATTGTAGAACAGAAATACATACATATTCACATACAAACGCCGGATTGTTCAAGTAGACTGGGAGAAATTCGCTCGCTTGGCTCACTTCGCTCGCTCGTTCAATTAGATATTTGCGTCGGCATCTTGAAGCACCATACCGATGCAATCGTCTCGTTTCCTACAGCACGCTGACACCGCGATACTGCATTCATTATGAACGTTTCCGGGAATTTGTCGCGTTTGCTTACAATAAAAATGTACAGAAGTCTATCTTTATTATCATCATCCGAGCGTATTCCTGGTTGCATTCTCATCGGTAACGCTTCAGAGCCCGGGGTCCGCTACCTTACATAGGTGATTTGACTGGTTTTTACACAGAGCGACTGCCGTCTGACCTTCACAACCCAAAGGGTAGACGGGCTAGACCAGAACTAATCCTGGGATAGGTTTAGGCAAACGCTAGATGGCGTTCAAGACTCACAGTTTATACATACCTTCCAAAACACGGAATCTTCTTTCATGTCAGATAATCAGGTGTTTCAAGCCTGCAATATCCTAACCAGACTGGAAACAACTTTTCACAAAGTATGCTTCCCAGAGTGATTTGAGCCCACGACCGGATCACAAGGCGAACGCCTTGACCACTGGACCATGGAGGAGGTTTATTTTCTACACGTATCTTTTTATCTTAGTGCGTTCCGGGTAGTATCCTCAGGTGTGTTGTTTCGGAGCCTGGAGTGCGCTTTCCCTCTGTTTTCTTTCCACGTGGCGATGAGAGCCAAGCTTTTGTTTTCATTCTATGGAAAGAGAGTACACAATGACAAGTCTTTCTTATTTTCAAACATTTTTTAAACCGTAAAACTAGTAAAATTAACTTAAAACCGCTTTGATTGAATTAAAAATGATTTGATTGATTTTATTCTAAAGAAGATTTGAATGAAGTTTGAAAAATAAATCAAGCTGAAAAAGTAAAGGTATTGATTTTTTAATTTCGCGCTTTGAACACGTTGTTTATTTACATATAAACCGGTCTAAGTACGAACCTTTTTTGTTACCTCTAACGTTTCGAATAGGTGTTTCATCCTTCGTGGTCGCATACAGACTGACTAAACCGGGTGTAGTGTGTACCAGGGCTAATGCGTAAATATAAAGACTAGGATAGACTAGATTATAAAATACGGGTAACAACCAGCAAACACCGCTGCACTCCAGCCAGTCTATCTGCGACCACGAAGGATGTTACTTCTATTCGAATCGTTAGACGTAACAAAAAGGTTCGGGCTAAGCCCTGTTTATATAAACATTAATAAAGTAAAGGTATCTCTGTACTTTCGGTACTTTGTGGTGCTCATGACACCAGACGGTAAGATGCTCTGGAGAATCTTGTTTCCTAATGGAATTTGTTACTTCGCTGCCAGTTGCGTGACTAATATCTTCTATTCTAATTAGATCTTCTTAATCTTCAGCTGTGCTGCTTCGGAGCCTGGGGTGTGCTTTCCCGCTTTATAACCCCTGTCAAAAAGGGGTGTTATAAGTTTGACGATAATGTCTGTCGGTCTGTCTGTCTGTGGCATCGTAGCGCTCGAAAGGATAAACCGATTTTGATGCTGTTTTTTTGACGTGAAAGCTAGTTCCCTTGCGGTTGTTTTTAGCTATGTTTGATGAGAATCGGTTTCGCCGTTCAAAAGTTATTGATGACGCTTGAAAGTCAGGGCTTTCTCTATCAAATAATAGATGGCGCTTCATCCATCTAGTGATGAGTAGAGGAACTACCGATATGACTTCGGTAGTTCCGTTACTCCTCACTAAATGGTCCTGAATGAATTGTCAATCGGGGGTTTTTTAATTTGCCTAGCAAAAAAACTTGTTCTTCTCCAAATATAATATCCATTGCGACCGCTACGGCCACTACGAGGAACTACAAATCAAGAGACAACCGACAATATAGTTCACAAGAAGCATATGAGATGGCGCCAGCAGTATACTACATCTCGCTCTTACAGTTCGCCTTATTTGCTGCATATATACAACTTTCGACGATACACCGTCGGAACCGTGGTTCCCTAGGCGCAACAACATGCATGGTGGGAAGATCTTCCCTTTGTGGCGGTTGAGCATATCACCTCGCTCCTCGCTACATCCATATCAATGGTTTTTAGCACGACGGTGGGTGAGAAGGTGAAAAAATTAATCAAATAGTGAGCTAGCGCATCGCCTTTTGTCCGGGTCCTGCATAGGATCCGGTCAATTCAATTCAAATATATCTTTATTATCAAAGGATATTTATAATATCTCTTAATAATTGTCACTTTGTTTTGTTGCACAATTGTTGACGTCAAAAAGTTACTTAGAGCTAAGTTTACTGCCGCCTTCAAAGCGCTAGTGCAGAAGAAGCGGTAACAAACTGCCCTGCAGTATTTTCTCCAAGGATGTCAACTCACAATGAAATTAATATTTAAAGTTGTAATGTGGACAGAGAATACATTGTTTGTTACGTCATAATTTTTTTTTTAAATGTAGTATACAAACCTTCAAGTGGGACCCACGCCAAGCTCAAGCCAGACTTTGTTGTCTTAAGATACTCATCGAGGTCCTATAATAAGCTTTCTCAGAGAGTACCCTCATTACATAAGCTTAATTTATTTTGTCTGGCATATCAAGGACCGATTGTGTCAATTATTATAAAAACCGGGTATACCGGACTATGTCACCGGATTTCAAGGATTTTCGAAATTTCAAAACAAAACAAATAGTAGGGGATCTGAGTGGCCGTCTCATGACGAGCGATAGGTATTCGTCGGGTCATGGCCCCACGCTGACCGATACACAGACCAACCTAAATACGACTCTAACACAATGTATCACAATCGGGTTTCGCTTGTCACAGCCTTGATGTATTATTTAGGTGATTGGCTTGGTGCTTTGACCTGAGTTGACACACATTGTTGTTTTAGAAGAGATGAGGCGAAGACGTTTACAAGAAAAGTCTAATTTCGATTGAAAATGTGAATTATGGAACAAGAAAGGTACAAGCAATGGTCTCTCTTTAAATAGCTAATACAGGTGTCAGATTCTCTCGGGTGGCCGTTAGGCTTCTTGCTCAATGACATGCCATCGTGTGGTAATAGTCATTATTACACACTAGTGAATTAATAAGCAGGTTTTCTCACTATATTTTCCTTCACGCAAATGTGGTGGTAGTTGAAAATGACCGTACATGAGTATAGGTTTAAGTTGGTACAAACTCAGAGGTATCTACAAGTTCCGCCTAGTGAGGATTGAACTCATGACTCTCAGACGCACAGCCAGTTCCAAAAACGCTTTTACTACCGCAAGAAATGGTAATAAGAAACCGACTTCTAAGACTATGTATGTCAATCTTTGGGCTGCTTACCGGATTAAAATTATATTTTATGAAATAAAATATACTCCTGAACATATACCAATATGCTTGCCATAAAAATATGGTGTATTAATTAAAGTATATTAATGTTTATAAAAATGCAGACACTAGATATTTAGAATAGCAATATTTGTGTATTTTTCCATGTATGTTTATGAATATATAGATAAGTATATAAATGAATAAAATTATCGTTAAATGTATTTTTGGTAAAACTTGAAGATAGTAATTAAATTATAGTTAAATTAGAATGTACCATGTCGTCCAAAATTAGCTTTTATCCGCATCACCTGTAGGTTGACTGGTAGAAAAGGCCCTGGGCCTTAAGTCCGCCTGTAACAATTTTTGTAATAAAGTTAAATAAATAAAAAAGAAATAAAATAGATACCTGTGTAGTAAACATAAGTATACAATTTAACGCTTTTTAACCGACTTCCAAAAAGGAGGAGGGTATCAATTCGTCGCGATCTTTTGTTTTTTTTTTATGTATGTTCACCGATTTTTCGAAGACGCCTGGACCGATTTGGGAAATTCTGTTATTGTTTGAAACGGTAGGTATATATACTTGTCAGGTGGTTCCATAGAAATTAAATCGAAATAGGTTGTGTGGTTTGGGAGTGAAGTCGGTGTTTAGATATGAAAAGTTATATTTAATAAAAGCTTATGTTACGCTTAGATATGTTTGTTAGGGACAAATCTAGCAAGTTAAAGACCCATCTCTAAATTTTCAATCGAGATGAAATTTTCTAGTTATATGTAAATCAGATGACAGTGCAATAGTACTATTACAAGAAGTTAGTCTGATGATGGAACTGGAAGGTGGCCATGGAAACCCTGTTATAAGAACGACACAACTCCATCGAGTTTGTGCTTATTTCGTTTGATCTTAGCCTCATCATAAAAGCTTGTGCAAAAAAAGAATTTTCATTGGTGTTATTACTTTGGCCTCACAATAATGGCAAGTACCCACAATTTTTTATCAAACATATTTTTTTAAATTTGTCTTCTGTCTATTTAATAAAAAATGAATTGCTGTTCGTTCGTCTCGCTAGAACTCGGAAACGGTCGGATCGATTTGGGTAATTTTGGTTTTGAAATATCTGTGGAAGAAAAGTTTATACGGTGAGAGAAAATGGGGAAAAAATATTAAAAAAAAAAAACAGGGAACTGGAAATGGGAGCCGGAAAGGAACGCTGGAACTATGGGAAGGGAACGGGGACGCTAACGGGCGGAAAAGTTCGCCGAGTTAGCTTTTTTTTTAATCTACGGACAAATTACACTGATTGAGCTAGCCCCAAAGTAAGTTCGAGACTTGTGTTATGGGATACTAACTTAACGATACTATATTTTATTACAAATACATCCAAGACCCAGGATAATTTGAAAAAGACCATTTTCCAACTTGCCCTGACCCGGGATCGAACCCGGGACCTCTGGGTGGCGGACTAGCATGGTGACCACTACGCTACGGAGGTCGTCATCTGAGCAAGTCTGATACATTCCCTTTCATCTCAAAATATTTAGGTACGACAACGAAATTCAGACTCTAAAAGCAGAGAATAGTACTAGTACTCATGTACAAAAGTCTTACTCAGAAAATAAATTCAAAGAAATATCTACATAATGTGGTTAGCGCTTTGGTTTAATTTAGCTCGCGTCAGAACTCCTCACCTCTTCGTTTAGATACCTAAACATCCATTGTAAACCAATTTCATTTTTATTACTTTTAACAAACGATTTATGTAACTGAATTTTCCACTTCAAAGTGGTCGCCGCGCGCGTAGTAAAAATGTAGGTATATTTTCAATACCTAAACGGGGAGTGACACAGGCCTGCTCTATGAGCGTTTTATAGACAATTTGCTACATTAGGTACACTATTCTCTACGATTCGATACAATTTAATACCTTGGAGTAAATTACAGTGAGGTTGCCAGTTTGATAACATTATTCAATCAGAAGCCGCAGTACCAATAGACAGTTGGCGACCAAATTAACTGAATTATGTCCTGTACCGAGGTAAGTACGAATAGCCATCGATCGCCCGATACCAATATCGGCCAAGGTTGTGTCGTTAATAGGCGCAAAACAGAATCTATTTCGGTCATGCACCTTCTTGGCTCTATTTAATATACCTATCAATTGAGGAGCTTAGTGGCTCGGCGGGAGTGCGCATTACTACCGCTTTCTCAAGTTAAGCGACACCGGGCGTGGTCCGCACTTGGATGGGTGACCACAAGTGGCACAAAAATTTCTCGAGATCCTCCGTGCTTCAAAGGCACGTACAAGCCGTTGGTCCCGGCTGTCATCAATGTATGGCAGTCGAATCGTCAAGCTATGTCAGATACCTTTAGCCTGAAAAATCTGACACCAGTGTTGGCCACTACAATTTGCCATCCCAAGGAAATTTTGTGAAATTTCCCGTGGCCAGAAGGCTGGCTTGTATCTGGATCAGAAAAGAAGCATTGCCGTACAATGTGACAATGCTTCTGGGCACGTTGCTGCAGGGTAAAGAATTACCGGGCCTTTTTTATTTGTAAATATAAGTGTATAGTGTGTAGTAATATTATTTCAGTTTTTAAGAAAATTTTGAATGTATGTATAATTTTTAGTTTGAATAAAAAAAATTGCAAGATATTAAAAATAGCAGGCCATTTGTCATCATCATTTTCCTCGCCACTTCTTTTTGGGGTCGGCTCTGTATGTCAACTGTTTCCACTTCTTTCTGTCATTCATCATATTATTTGCACAGCCCCTCGTTCCTTCATATCTGTCCTTACACATTCTGTTCTCGTCTTTCTCGGTCTTCCTTTACCTCTGCAGCCTTCCACCTACAAATGGATCATCCTCTTGGGCAGATGTTCGGCATCTCTCCTCATGACGTGACCATACTACGTGAAGCGATGGCTTAATTATCAACTTGTCCACTATTGTCAATATATGTAGCATTTTGATGTCGTCATAGTTTTCAAAATTTCTAAAAACGGCGTAGTTATTGGGGTTGAAAACATTTAAAAAAAAAACATATCACAGCCCTTTCGATTTTTTTTTCTATTTTTGTTACTATTAAATGTATATAATATGCATCTTATTACTAATTTTATTTATTTTGGTCGTAAACGTTTCTGTGGTCTCAGGTCAGAGATAGGTGATTCTTGTTCTATGTCTCAGCCTGACGTCAGACAAAAAATATTTAAAAAAGTAAGTAACATATTTCGCGTATAAACGCAAACTACGTACGCTAACACGGGAATTACCCAGTATGCATTTGTTAAGCAATGATGCAACGCGATAGTTTAAAGAAAACATTTGTTTACTACCCGATAGATTTATCCGATGATATTATTTGGACCTTATTCCGTCTCCAACAACAGTTCAATATCAATATTAATACGCAATCTGTAACAGTCGTGCCCTTGACCGGCTATAATTGGAACATTCAGCGTAAGGTCAACTGGCTCGACACTACCCGGTTGATACCTGAATGAGGTAGCTCGTATTAGGTATTTACGCTGTTCAGTTCTAAATAAGTCAGGTTCTTACCAGTATTAATGTATGGCAAGAGACGCAATCATAGACGATTTTTGGCAAAGATTGTAGAGTGGGTTTTAAACGAATTCCAGAACAGGATGAGGTTGTCAATTCGTCGCCATCTTTTTTTATGTATGTTCATTGATTATCCGAAAACAAAGAAAACACCTAGACCGATTTGATTTTTTTTTTCGTTTGACAGGTTTTACTTGTCATGTGGTAACATAGAAATTTTATCAATTTTTAACCGAAAATGGAGGAGGTTGTCAATTCGTTGCGATCCTTTTTTTATGTATGTTCACCGATTATTTATTCAAAGACGACTGGACCGATTTAAAAAATTCTTTTTTTGTTTGCAAGGGTATACTTTCAAGGTGGTACCATGGAAATTTTATCAAAATCGGTTGTGTAATTTGGGGGTGATCGGTTTTTAGTTTTGATAAATTATCAATTTCATATTGAAATTAATTTTACTGGTATTTATTAACTATAGTTTAAATCTATTTTTTTTTTACAATTAAAAACTATATAAGGCATATAATAATATAAGTAATTTAAAAGTATGTAGGTAGTTAACAAAATTTAAATTAATGAATAAAAAAAACACGAATTATTTAGTCACATTAAAATATCATCCCTCAGCAGCGTGGCCAAAAGGCTACCAGCATTGCCACGTTGCATGGCAATGTAGATTCTTTGAGCCAGGTAGTTACCAGCCCTTTGGTCACGGAATCAAACGTTTTGAAATAAATATAAAGGTTATGAACTTATATTTCACTGTTATTGAAAGGATACAACATACCTAATGAAGATCTCTAAAACGGCTCCAACGATTTCATGAAATTAAGTAGGTACAGTCAAGTACCAAGATACCTGACCAGGCCCTCTACTTATATCTTGAATTTTCTCTTAAACTAAAAATTATATTAACAAGAAAATTTATATGTAGGTAAACAGATTTTAATTAAGTTTTTCTGAATATAAATTTTCATGTTAATATTGTTTTTAGTTTAAGTAAAAATTCAAGATATAAGTAGAGGGCCTGGTCAGGTATCTTAGTACTTGAATGTACCTATGTAGGTGGTTTCGGGTCTGAAAATCATTTTAGCAAGGTTTTATTTTTATTAGAATCTATGGTTTTCGGTGTTTTTCATCGAGTGAAGCTTGGTCGACGACTTAGCTCAGTATCTTAAAAATTCCTTCTTACCTTCCAACTTAATCCACATAGATATTATTGAAGAAGGGAAAAATGAATAAAGTAATCAAACGAGTATTTTGAAACCTGTCTGTCTACGCGACAGGTTCTTAAGGATGAAATCAAAGGGGTTCGGTTTCGAATTCTCACAAGAAATCGAATTTAGAACATCTTTCTAGTTCAAACTGCTTAGAACTGGTTTTTCTCGTCTTTTTTATTTTTATTTGAAATCGAGTTGCCAGCCAGGTCATTGGTGTCATGGGAAATTTTTATTTTACGTTAAATTGTAGGTTTTATGTTGGCTAAAATTGGGTAAGTATTCGTAGAATGTAGGTAAATATCTACACATAATTTTGCAAGAAAATTTGCTGAAGGGGATTAGGTACCTAAATTACCAAATCAGTAGCTAGTAAAATGTATTGCCTGTTTACTAAAATTTGAAGCGATGTTAGGTACGATATACGCTTCAAAAATGGAGTCATAATCTCGGATACTAATCGTATGGGAAATTATGACTCCATATTGAAGCTTGACCGTAGGTACTTATCTATTTTAGTACCTATAGAATATGTCAGTAGCTAAGTGATAGGTATTCTTACTTTAGAAAAGAAATAACAAAAAAAAACTTATTTATGTATAAAGGAACTTGAGTGTCGTTGAACACTCGGTTGGAACGAAGTTAAAGTAACTTTCGTTATAGTAAGTTATTAATTCGTAACGGAAAAAGTGACCGAAAAATCTCACACTCTTTTATTAATCATAATGAATTAAACAATAAAATTTAAAAAATAATAATGGTGTTTGCTGGGTTTAAACCGTCGACCATCTCAGGCACACGCTCTCCCATGTGAGCTATCGACGAGATAGTCAAACTAGTGACATTATCTACCTTTCACTTTGATTCGTGACGGAAAAATCCTATACCTTTTTTCACCTAGCTTGCATCCGCCAAGTCCTTACTGTCCGAAAGGGAACTTCATTCCAAAAATAAAAGGAAAACCGGTGAACACTCTACTAGACAGGTACCTAAAACCTGAAAGTAGGAAGGGTAAATTAAGAATCAGGCAGCCAGTTTATTTATCAGGTCTATTATCTCTCTAATTGTAAAAAGTATAATGATAAAAGCTTAATTATAAATAAAAACAAAAAACCTCACGAAAATGTTGCATCTGTTTCATTTTCTAATAAGAAAACCTACTTTAAAACAGGAAAGCGCTTGAGCGGCTAGAATGCCAAGCGCCAACGCTAAACAAACACCCCCCCACCTTATATTCCTCTGAGAAATTCAAATTCCGAACGCCTAGCCGCCATCTTGTGCAAGACGTCGATAGAGAACTAGTGCGCGTGTATTTTTTTCTAGAACGTCTTAAGTTGGCTATTTTTACGCCACTATGGTCCTTACGGCATCACCTTACGTTGGTAAATCGCTCGCGTAAAAATGTTCCTCGATTCCGTCTTGTAACAATCTCTAAAATGCAGTATGTAACTTTGCCAACATGTCAAATTTAGAACTTCTACCTATAATAATAAGGTTCAAAGCTGTTTAAAACAAAATTAAAGCTACGTCGTTTTTTATTGTAATTTAAAACTATAATAACAATGCATGCGGTTAAGGTCTCCCCGTCTCATTTTACACTGTAATATTACATACATTCGAGTGAGATGGCTATATAGTTGTAGTTGCGTTTGGAGGGGCGTGTCGGATAGTTGGAATCTCTGAAATAGTGAAGTTAGTTTGGAAGAAGTTGCAAGATGTTTTATTGGATTTTACGGCGCTTTTGAGCGGTAGGTACGGCATTAAATTTTAATGTAAGATGACGTTGTTATTTCCATTAAAAGGTTTAGGTAAGATTATTTTCTTAGACGATTCATCTTTAGGGTATGTATCTAACTAGTATTGACTGAAAATAAAACAGAAACCCATAACCTTCGAGTTTGTTATTTACTTGAATGAACGGCTAATTAGGATTTAGAAGCAATTTAAATTTTAAATATTAATAATTTTTTTAATGAAATCTTACTTAATATGATTTTTTTTTCTTATTCTTTTTTCTTCTACTTGTATTCTATCTCCATTAAAATTATATTAAAAAATCATGGTGAAACATTTTTTTAATTTCATATCTACCTTCTATTGTATAAAATAAAACTCAAACACCTAATATTTTTGTGTAGATTTATCTTCGATATATATGAGCATATGTATGTAAGTACTTACTTACTTAATAATAACAAGTTTAATCCTTTTTTTTTTGTTGTTTTTGGTTACTTCTGTTGTACTTACCCCAAAAAATTATTTTCTCAGCATCACCTGTTGGTTGACTGGTAGAAAAGGCCCCTGGCCTTAAGGGGCTACCTGAATTTTCCAGGGTCCAGTGCTTTTGTAATAAATCATTTGAAAGAAAACGGAGATATCATTTAAAATTTTGTCTTCATCAGACCCTAGATAACCCACCAAACTATTTTATGAACTATTGTTTACAGTTTAAAGTGAAAACGTGAAGCTTTTCTACGCACAATTGCGAAAAACGGCCACTTTTGGCGTATGTGCGTAGAAAAACTTTACATTCTCACTTTAAACTGTTAACAGTAATTCACAAAATAGTTTGAAGGGTTATCTAGGGTCTGATCAAGATAAAATTTTATATGACGTTTCCGTTTCCTTTCAAATGATTTATTTCAAATGGGGGCAGCACAGGACCTCCAAAAATTCAGGTAGCCCCTTAAGCCACTTACATGTATTGTTATAAAGAAAAAAAAAATACAGCGCTAGGTAACAAATTATTTATTTATGACTGATAATTATCACTCATTAGACTAACGATTATAAAAAATAAGAAAAAAATATTTACCAAACAAATAATAACTTTCTTGGAAAAAATATAATCTTATAAGCTTTTTTTGTGAGGCCTAAGTAAGTACCTACTTATCACGTCGAATCAAAGGAGCCCAAACTCGATGGGATTGTGTCGTTTTATTGCGGAGCTCCTATGGCCACCTTCCAGCTCCATCATCATATCAGCTCCATGTCATCATTATATTGCATTAATTGTAACGGAAAAATTTCTCAATAGGAAACTTGAAAGTGTCAAATTAGATAGATAAATAATAAATAAATATATAGGGACAAATGGAGAATATGCACGTATTTTTTTTATTTGCTTAATAAACTCCTTATTACTCACAGTAAACAAATATGAAAGAATTTATAAAATATCTTAATCAGCGACGAACATGTAATAATTCAAAGTTTCAATTAGAAAGAGAAGTCCGATATGTACTGATGACGTCAAAGTCCACATCATCTATACATTTGCCATAGAAAATAGCGTTTTTGCGAGTGAGATAGACATAGTTCCGTAAAATTGTTATATCTCGTTCGTTTTTTAACTAAATCTTATTCTGTTTTCACTGTCAGTAATTTATTTTTGAATATTTATGGATAAACTGATTAGATAACATATATTTTTTTCATGCATATTCCCTATTGCAATGATTGAGCTAGCCTCAAAATAAGTTCGGGACTTGTGCTATGGGATACTAACTCAACAATACTATATTTTATAACAAATACATTCATAGATAAACACCCAAGACCCAGGACTATTTGAAAAAGGCCATTTTCCAACTTGCCCTGACCGGGGATCGAACCCGGAACATCTGGGTGCGGACTCATGGTGACCACTACGCCACGGAGGTCGTAAGATAAACTTGCAAGTTGAGATTACAGACAGACAGACAGACAACGGGACGGGTGAATCTAATTAAAACCTTGTAATACAATGCTTTGTAGTTAAAAGAATCTGCACTCCTTTAATCAGTAATCCAAACTAGGTATATCCCAACTAATCACACTATATGTAATATAATAATAATATATAATATCCAGTCCACTAACATCCCATCCATATAGCCCAAACCAAATAAATCTCTCCCTGGCAATAGTTCGACAGCTGCGGAGGACTGTCCGTTAGTGCATCTCAATAGTACATTAAGGGATAGACCTCTATAGATGCAGCCATCTTATTTTTATATAAAAAAGGTACTAAAAGGCCTCTTCATGTTGGCTTTGGCCCCATGAACGCCTCAAATAACCAGGTCCCTATGGACCCGTGGCTGAAAAGCGTACCAACATATATAATATTATAAAGCCAAAAGTTTGTGAGTGAGTGAGTATGTTTGTTACTTCTTCGCGCGCAAACGGCTGGACCAATTTTGATAAAATTTGGTATTCAGGAAGCCGACACCCTGGATTAACACGTAGGCTACTTTCCGCGGGTAACACCGCGGGGCGCAGCTAGTAATATTATAAATGTGAAAGTTACTCTGTCTGTCTGACTCTGTTACCTCCTAACGCTGCAACCGCTGAACTGATTTAAATGAAATTTGGTGTGAATATAGTTTGAGACCCGGGGAAGGACATAGTTTGTATCCCAAAAATCATCCATTAAGAGAAAAGGAGTGAAACTTTGTATGGAGATTTCTATGTGCCATACAAAAGAGAAGTATTACAAAGTACTAAATTTACGGCAGATGAAGTCACGGGTCAAGATCACTACTTTAATAAAATAAATTAATATATAAGGACAAATCACACAAATTGCCTCAAAGTAAGTTAGTTATAGGTACAGTCAGATACCAAGATACCTGACCAGGCCCTCTTCTTATATCTTCAATTTTCTCTTAAACTAAAAATGATATTAACATGAAAATTTATATTCAGACAGATTTTAATTAAGTCTTTCTGAATATAAATTTTCATGTTAATATTATTTTTAGTTTAAAAGAAAATTGAAGATATAAGTAGAGCGCCTGGTCAGGTATCTTGGTACTTGACTGTACTTACTTACTGTAAGTACAGTCAAGTACCAAGATACCTACTTATACGACTACTTCCATAATATAATATGCAGTATATAACGCTACTGAGGAGCGCTATTTTTAACCGACTTCCAAAAATTATCAACCCGTCGTAATCTTGTTTTTTTTTTATGTATATTCACAAATTAGCCGAAGACGTCGTGACCTTTTAAAAAAAATATTGTTTAAAAGGGTATACTTTTCAGGTGGTACCATAGACATTTTATCAAAATAGATTGAGTAGATTGGGGTGAAGTCAGTTTTTAGATTTGAAAAATTATTTCCTGTCAAAAGGAATGTGGACTGGTGGAAAAATAAATTATTTTGTAATGATAAGAAAAAAGGTCACAAAAAATTTTAATCTTTATTTCCAAGCCAGTAATTAAACACTAAAAATTTCTGGGACCCACCTAGTAAGTTTAGAAAAAGCCTGTGGCAGGGGGACAAAATAATGTCACTAGTCACTACACACATCCATTTTGAACACGATTTTACATTTATTAATACAGTAAGTACATTTGAAAATTAAGAGCGCTATTTGTCTCCAAAAAACAATAACAAGTCACTTTTTTATGTTATATGGCGGCAAATGAACAAGCGGGTCACCTGATGGTAAGTGATTACCGCTGCCCGTGGACAACTGCAACACCAGGGGTGTAACAGAAGCGTTGCCGGCCTTTCAGGAAGATATAGACTTGTTTTTTAAAGGTTTCAATGTCGTATCGGTCCGGGAATACTGCTGCAGGAAGTTGATTCCACAGTTCTGTCATGGTAAAAAGTTACTTTTAAAACGTACGGTGGTTGATTTCCAACTATCCAAGTGGTGTGGATGAAATTTTAATTTCGGGCGGGTGGTGTGGTGGTGAAATTTTGCAACAGGTCTTAAGGGGATACCTGAATTTTCAGGGGTCCAGTGCTGCCCCCATTTGAAAAAAAAACATTTGAAAAGAAACGGAGACATCATTTAAAATTTTGTCTTGACCAGGCACTAGTTAACCCTTCGAACTATTTTATGAACTACTGTTAACAGTTAAATGTGAGAATGTTAGCTTTTTTACGCACATACGCCAAAAGTGGCCGTTTTTCGCAATTATGCGTATAAATGCTTCACATTCTCACTTCAAACTGTAAACAGAGTTCATAAAATAGTTTGAGGTGTTATCTAATGCCTTATCATGACAAAATTTTGAATGATGTCTCCATTTCCTATCAAATGAATTACTTCAAATGGGGGCAGCACTGGACCCGGAAAATTCAGGTAAGTAGTAAATTAAGAGCGTTATTTGACTCAAACAAACTATGAGGTCATTAGTCTAAGTTTCATACAAATCTCATAGAAAATGTTTGTTTTGACGTTTAAATAATTGGCCAAGTGCGTGTCGGGCCACGCGCAGTGGGGTTCCGTAGTTACGAACGCCAACTTTGTGTTCATGCCACTAAAAACGTTTGGGGGCACTTGACTCCAACAAATTTTTTCACTTTAACAGCAAATTTTTCCGAAACGGATCCCAAAATCAAGAAACGGTGTTCTCAAACTCACAATATTTTTAAAAGACCTATTCAACGATACCCAACATGATTGGTTAGTCGAGAAAAAAAAAGACTTTTCATTTTACAAGTATGGGTGCTACCCGAAAAAATTTTTTTTCAATATTTTATTAAACCCTTTTTTTTCGCCTAATTGATATATTTATTCATGCCAAATTACAGCTTTCTAGTACTTATAGTCGCTGAGTAAGACCGCGGACGGATAGACAGACAGACAGACATGGCGAAACTATAAGGGTTCCTTGTTTACTACGGAACCCTAAAAAGAGTATCTGATTTGACTTGTTGAAAAGTAGCCAATTGTAGACCGGACACAGGACATCGGAAGGTGTAGAGCCGCTTTTTTATAAGGTAATAATTATTTATTCTTATTTTTAAACCTATACTTTCTCCCTGCTGGACAAAGCTCTCACGCATCTCCTTCAAACATTTCGATCATCGAGTTTACGAATCGATTCATCACAACGCTTCCTTGCCCCATGCTCTGGACGACTTATATATACAACGTGGAATATAGCCCGTGGTTTAATTTATTACTAGTATGCCCATACTAGTAATAAATTAAACCACGGGCTATACTCGATCACTAAAGTAAAAAAAAGGAAAAAAAATCTGTCAAAAAACGAAAAAAAAATCGATGCTCACATAAATTTCCCGGGCGGCTGGACTTTTGTATGTTAATACAATTTTTTTTTGTTTTTTTAACTGTTGTTTTCATTTCATTATATGTACTATAATGATCTGGTATAGTCCGTGGCTGGATTTATTACGGGAATATCTTTTCCACGTTGTATATGCGGCTACTGATGACACCGTCAGAGTAGCTCAATATTGAGCTGATATAATATAAAAAAAAACAAATAAACAAAGACCAAAGAAAGAGAAGAACGCTGCCTGGGCCCTACCTCTCTTCCTGCTGCAAAAACTTAGAAAGTACCAGCTGCTTTCTCAAGCCAAGTGGTAAAAGCCAATGAAGGTAATGAGCAGAGATCGGAATCACGGGTGCTATTGCTATCAAAAGAATGGATATGACTAAAGTTCCGGGATTTTTAGAGAATCTAATTGGGTACTATGTAAATAAAACAATCATAATTATGTGATTTCAGGATAAGTCTATTTTTTTCGATTAAAATATATCCTGAAATCACATAATTATGAATGTTTTATTTATAGATTATATAGTCATATCCATACTTTTGATAGCAATAGCACCCGTGATTCCGATCTCTGGTAATGAGTGAGAATCTGAATAATTTTGGTAGGCGATGCGTCTAGCTTCCTGTCTCTATTTTCAATTTCTTTTTCCATTTTTACGCCTACTATCAATCTAAGCAAAGCCTTTGTGTCTTATGGCTCTGTCTATCCCGTCTGTATCTGTGTAATTGGGTAGTTTTCTGGGTCAGAATAAATTATTTGGTACTGTTAAGATAATAAAACGTCACAAAATAATGTCACTTGTCATTGATCATATTTATTTTCAATGTGATTTTTACGATTAATTATTGCAGAAAAACCGATATTCAGAGCGCTATTTAGCTCCGAGAAACTATGCCGTTATTAGTTTATATTCATACAAATCCCATCGACGTTTTTTTATAGACGTCTCGAAAAATGTATCTGATTTTAGTGGTTGGAAAGTAGCGAATTTTCATAATGCTGGTATATTTTTCTACTATAGTCAAGCTGAAAAAATAGCTCGGAAAGGTGGGCTCACGTTGCGACTGGCTGGACTTCGACATACGGTAGAAGGAAAAGAGGCAGACCAAGGACAAGGTGGTCAGATGAGTTGAGACTGTTGAATAGGAATTGGGAAGGCAAAATGAACAACAGAAGTGTCTGGAAACATAGAGGGGAGGCTTTTGCCCAGCAGTGGGACATAGAGAGCTAATAAGAAAAAAGTCATCCTTAAGGAAGATCGTACCTACACTTTTTTATATCTAACTGAAATGGTATTACTTTCTTCTCTAAAACCTACCAAAAATAATGTTAAAAACGTGTACCCATTAAATTAATATATAGGGACAAATCACACAGATTGAGCTTGCTCCAAAGTAAGTTCGAGTGTGTTATGGGATACTCTCTTAACAGTACTATATTTCGTAACAAATACATATATAGATAAACTTCCAAGACCCAGGTAAATTTAAAAGAGAACTTAACTTTTACGTTACCTAATATTTATTACTACGTTATCCAGAACATTTTCCATGAAGATGTCGATAGATCCTACTGAAAATTTAGCACCTAAATAAGTACAATTCTTATTTGTAAGACTCCGATTAGTTGTTTTATTGTTTTTGTTATATAGTATATATTTACTAATTAGAATTTAATGAATACTTTTGATTCGGGTTAGATGCTCATTTCTGATGTAAAGGCTGGGCATTGGACATGTGAAATTCAACATATAATTTAAGAAAAATGTAGAGTCCGACCTCAAATTCGATGGTCAAAAAAAGAAAACTGTCTACTTTTGATTGATTATTATTATTCGATTAAATCGATTACAGCAATCTCCTTTATTTTTAACCGATGACTAATACAAATGTATACTTATATGTTGTTTTTATGTATTTTCCCCGATTACTTGAAATGAAGACACCTTGACCAATTTGCAATAATCTGGAAGGGGCATACCTGTCAGGTGATCCTATAGAAATTTTATCAATTCCATTCAATTCTTTATTTTCTTAGTAAGAGTTTGTTAAAATATGGTCTTATAAATTAATACAGTCCTTCTTATTGACCTCTTCAGGTATAGCAAATGTTAAAATAAGTAACATTAAGTATTAATTTTACTTGCTACAATTATAATATGAGTATCTACTCTGAACGATTTAAATATATGATTAAAAACACTGTCACATATTTGTATTTTTTTTAATTACGCTTGAATCGGTTGTGTAGTTTGGTGTTAAAGTTGATATTTTAGTTTTAAAAACTGCAGGTTTTTTTATTCAGCCTCTTTTACTTAATTTGTGTAATTGAACATGAACCAGATTTAGATTTTTAGTTTATTTAACTTAGATTGTTGTAGGTGTTTTGCAGGAAGGCGCGTCGTTTTTGTTATAGGTTTTCTCTTAGATTTTGTAAGTAGGCATTTATGATTAAAATTACATATAATTTAAAATAAAAAAACTTAGATCTTAATTTTGTTTTTAATTCAGATTTTTAATTAAGTTTTTAGTCTTATTGCATATTTTTTTTTGTTAATTAAAATAAATAGTCTTTAATCACACTAATATAATAATAATATTAGAAAGGCGAAAATATGTGAGTAAATGTGTGTGTATGTTTGTTATTTCTTCACGCGCAAACGGCTAGACCAATTTTGATAAAATTTGTTATGCAGGAAGATAACACTCTGGATTAACCGCTAACACGGTAATACCGCGAGGCGCAGTTAGTAGTAAAATAAAAACTACCTACGTAAATCTTATTGAATCTACTCTACCCATTTCTCTGTTCTACTCTGTTGGGGTGTCTCGCCACGCGCTGCCCCATTGATGGACATGCCTCGAAAGTTTGTAGTTTGATTTTTGTGTGTGTAAGTGGCCAACAAAGGTGTTAGATTTTTCGGGCTTCCAAAGGCAGCTTTTATTATATGATCATGGAAATCTCAGTAAGTATGTGGTTATGATGAACCCTCTATCTTTAGCTTTAAGCTGTCGAATTTATTCAATAGAAAGTCGATTTTCAGTTAGTATTTTTTTGTAGTAATTTGCTTATATGATTTTGCTGTTGGACCAACAATGGTCCTGTACGATTTCTATAATACAAGCCTTTTTTTAAGTTTAAGTAGCTTAATTTAAAAAAAATAATAGTGATTTCAAAAACAATAGCTGGCTCGACTTCGCCAAAGATGACATTCATACAAATGGTCTTACCTACTACAAATAATGATCAAGATCATGCGAAGTGGAAAAGAAAAGGCCAGTAAGAAGACTCCGGGCTTCTCAGCATTACAGATGAGGATACAACTGAGTATACTCTGAGATGACAGAGAGAGAGTTACGTATTCAATTAACCCAAACAAAAGAAAACGATATTCTATGACCCTCTTTCTGCCACAGTCGGGCAAAAATTCCATCAATCCCATGCAAAAGGTCCAGCAACGTATAAGCTTACTAAGAATCTTATTTACTTATCAATAGATGGCGCTGTGCGTCACTTGGTGCTACGGGAGTTCTGACTAGAAGATTTCCTGTGTAGTTTTGACATTTTCTGGTAGGGGGCGCTACTAGTATTGAAATTCACACTAACTTAGCGATCCTTCTTTGCACAAGCCTGTCTTTTACAGATGCAAATATTTCTGCAAAATTATTATTTTTTTATTTTATCTTTATTGTTAATCAAATACAAATTTTACAGAACAATAGGTGAATTTATTGCTAAAAGCGATAACTACTAGACAACTTTTGGGTTATTAAGATAGTTTAAATGTGGGTTGCAAGATAAAAGATTATATGATTTTTTAAATACTTTTGCAGGATTTTTCTGAAAGGAGTAGTTAATATCTACATCATCATCATTTCAGCCGCATAACGTCCACTGCTGGACATAGGCCTCTCCCAAGGATTTCCAAAATGACCGATCAAGAGCGGCCTGCATCCAGCGCTTTCCAGCGACCTTGGTCAGGTCGTCTAACCACTTTGTGGGTGGGTGTCCTACGCTTCGCTTGCCAGTACGCGGTCGCCATTCGAGAACCTTTTTGCCCCATCGGAGGATTAATAAAAAATTCGTGCGAAAACCCGTAGGTACCCGTTTCTTTCCATGCTGGTCTGAAAGAAGAAAAGAAAAACGTAGAATGTCCCTTTTAAGGTACCAGCTGAAAATACGGAAAATAATTTTTGATCTTCTATACCTATTGAGATCTGAGTTTTGGTAATAGGGGAAAATATATTTAGAAAATTCATAAGTAACGCGTACTTACGAATTCCTTCCATGATGGTCTGGAGGAAAAGAAAATCGTAGAATGTACCTACTTAGGTACCAGCTGCTTCTCTTCCCGCGCAGATTATAATAATAATTCGAAAAACAAGCGTTCTTCTTAAAAAAAAATAATAACTAAAAACCTTAAAGTGTTCCTCAAGACAAAAGTAACCCGAATGGGGTTGCGTCATTTCATTACAGAGTTCCTATGGCCACCTTCCGGCTCCATCATCAGATCAGATCCATGTCATCATAATTGCATTGTCACGCGATATACGTATGCGTGCAAAATTTCAGCTCAAGCGGAAATCGGGAAGGGATCAAATTTAACTTGCAAGATTGATAACAGACAGACAGACAGACAACGGGACAGGTGAAACTAAATAAAACTTGTAAAAAATGTGATTCTTACGTACGTATGATTACGTAATATCGCGCCTGTTTCCCACAGGGGTAGGCAGAGACTATGGATCTCCACTTGCTACGATCCTGACAGGCCTCTCTCTTCATCTACACTATAACTTCATGCATGGGTATGCCGGCCGGTTACGGGTATTTCTGACCTTTCCTTCTAGATTCCTGATTGTGACAGGTAAATACATGACGACCTCCATGGTGCAATGGTCAACACGCTAGTCCGCCAATCCGGAGGTTCTGGATTCGATCCCTAGACCGGACACGTTAGAAAATGGGCCTTTGCAAATTGCCCTGGGTCTTGGGTGTTTATCTATATATTTATTTATCATAAAATACAGAAACGTTGGGTTAGTACCCATAACACAAGCACACGCTTTAGCACGGCCGGTGCTGATGCGTTTCCTCTCTCTCTCTCGCTCTAGCAAATGCCAGTTCTAAGCGACAGAAAAGGATAGCAGCATAGAAAAGTGCCGTTCCGTGCTGACAAGTGAGATCCAACCCTTAAGCTTACTTTGGGGCTAGCTCAATCTGTGTGATTTGTCCCTATCCGTCTTATTATAGAAACAGGACTAATTTTGTTACTAGGTTTAAACCATTATCCGCCCAAAATGAAGTCGACATTGACAGGTGGAGACAGCGTGATATTTTTAGATGTCAACTTGATTTGAGTGGATAATGGTTTAAACCTAGTAACAAAATTAGTCTGGGTTTTGTAATAAGACGGTATATATTTATTTATTTATACATTTTCACATCTTTGTCCGTAATGGGGCAGACAGAGCATTTTAGGTGTTGAGGCTCTATATTTTTAAGCAGGCAGAGGTTGAAAAGACTCAAAAGCTACTTTTACCGGGAAAATGTGACTAGGTAAACCTCGATCTGAACGAAGTGACCAGGCAGTGATACGAGGAGGTTAATTCTAGTTAAATCTTACACATTGCACCCTAAGTGTTAACCCTCCGTTCCCACGCTGACCGTTGTCCGGCCAAAATGACCCCACTGATTCGTTTTTACGACTCGAGTCCAGGGTGTTACTTATTTTAATTAATTCAAAATTTAAATCTTGCAGTCACTTTATGTTAAATTAGAATTTATTAATGTAGGTAAGTAGGTATTTAATGTGCATGTCCATACTCATAACACAAGTTATTACAAAACTTCAGTATAGTTTTAACTTACGAACGAACATCTGGCTTATCACTTAAAACGTTTCATTTGCTATAAATTATTTAAACAATTTAAAAAATCAAAAGATGATTTATTTATCTTTGTATATTGGTATCACTTGATAATTGTAGTTTTTTTCTTTTGATTTTATTATAGGTAGTTGTTGACGTCAGATCTTACTATACAGAAGAAGCGGCAACAAACTGTAATGCAGCATTTTCTCCAAAAACGGCAGCTAACATGGATATTGAAAAAAAAATATGCCAGAACACACCTTGAACTCGTACACGTTTTTCAAAACTGCTAAACGGTCCAACGCTTTCTTTTTACATAAAAAAATATGTAGGTATATTATTTGGAATTCTGTAAAACAATTTTTATAATTAATATAAATTTCAATTAGTTAAGAAGTATTTTTGAAAATTGCTTGGTACTTAAGACCGACATTTAATTTTTAAATGCTTAAAAATTATATAAAAATTAATAAAATCTATAAATTGAAAAAAAAAAACCGGTAGCGCATCTTTACCATAACAATGCCTTAACCCTCTTTTCCCACGTTGACCACTGTCCGGTTCGGTCATTTGGTCCCTTGAGGAAACGGGTTGGTTTCTTAAAAAACCGGTTTCTGTTCCCACTGTGGACATCGCAGTATCTTCATTTTAGAGTGGACATTTGACGGGTTAAGTTTTGAAGAATGTAAGAAATTATTAAAAATGTGAAGTTGTTAAATATAATCATGAATTTGTATTTATTTAATAAAAAAATATGTGTTAAAAAAGTGTGAAGCAAAACCGAAAAATATACGTGTGTTATGTGATGTGTCAAGTTTTTAAGAGAGTAAAATTTTAAAACAAAAAATTGTAAAAAAAAATATCACAAGTTGCCTGCCATTCAACCTTTCTACATAGTGAAAGAAAATGAAAACAGGTAATAATTTACTCTAATGTACGCTTTATCAAAACCTTTCTTCTTTTATTTTTAGGAAAGTAAATAGGTATATTTAAATACCTATATAATGAGGTTAGAAATGTTGCTTTTCAAGTTCTTATATTTATATGGCAGAACTTTACTAATTTTGGAAAATTTTAGGCATATCATAAGAGAGTACAGAGACAATGCGAGATTAATTTATCGTTAAATATCGTATCGTTATCGTAGGTAGGTATCGTTAGAGATAATTTGTTATGGTACTCTATTAAGTATCGCATTAGGTGTCAACCTGTAATGATATGTACATACTTATGATAAATAAATCTTTATTTATCTCTAAAAATTCCTGTTTTAACAATTTTAAATAATAGAAATACCGTCTTATTTTTTTCACCTTTACAAAAATAAAAATAGGATCCTAACTTAACAATTTTTTTTTCTTTTGGTGGGAGCTAAAAATTATATTTACCTAAATTATCCATCCTTCTGATTCTAACACTATTAGGCGTGGCCTGTTTCGTAGGTACCCAACCATTCTTGTATACTTATTCCATGTAGTGTCAAAAACTACTCTTGAGACCATATTTTTTAGAATTCTTATATATATTTATAATAATAATTACTTATTAAAATGCATTTTTTAATAATACTAGTTCATTAAGTATATGATGAGTTGTGAGACTGTTCATGTGTGCGTAGAATGTAAGTGTGTGCCTGGGTGTGCAGTTATGTTTGCTTTCGCTGTGTATGTGTGAAAGCCAAAGTTCTGAAGTTTAGAGCTTTAGGACTTTAAGACTTTCAGGTTGCGTTTTTGCGTAAACATGACTGAAAAGTTAATTTACACTAGATAGACAATTAAAAAAATACTACCTTATCTTTTCCTAATATAATAAGCTAGTCATGGTGGTCGCCAATAAGTAGTCATGATAAATATCTAATAGATATGAAACATTTTATTTTTAGATAAAAAATATAAAAAAATCATTACCCCTCTACTAGAGCCACTGTGTGTTTTAGAGGAGATCACTTAGATATTTTTCTTAAACAAAAACTTTTTTCTACTATTTTAATAATGTTGATTAAAACTCAATTATATTAGCATCTCCTTCTAATTACAAGCTTCAGAGCAGGAAGGCAACAAGCGCAGGTATGTCGCGGTGGCGGGTCATAAATCGTGGTTTCTAAACGAGAAAACGTAATGAAACGCCGTGCATTTTCTCTTAGAGGCGGCATCACTCACCCTGAAACAGAACGCAGTAGCTGAAAATTTTGTAAATATAAGTAAATAGTGAGATATGATAACTTTTTGAAGTCAGGGACGTGTGAAAGTATAAGCGGAGACCATTCCCCAGCAGTGGGACACAAGACCTGCGTGCTGGTAAAATAAAACAGAAACATTAAACTAAATTTTTACTCAGTAGCTGAACATTTTGTTAAAATAAAGAGTGTAATAAAACCGATATACTTAATGTATTAAGTATTTTATATTTCGTTAAAATTCTATGTAAAAAAGATGCAACGCCGTGCATTTTCTGCTAGAGGCGGCATTACTAACCCTGAAACAGAACGCAGTAGCAGCTGAACATTTTGTTAAAATAAAGAGTGTAATAAAACGTCATACTAAATTTATTAAGTACTCCCTCACAATTTATTAAGTATCACCCTGAAACAGAACGCAATAGCTGAACATTGTACCTATACATGTACAGTGTACTCATAATAAAACGTCATTTTTATGGATTTTAAAGAAATATATTTAAATAACCCTCCTTCTGGCGCAGTCGGGTAAAAAGATGCAACCCCGTGCATTTTCTCCTAGAGGCGGCATCACTCACCCTGAAACAGAACGCAGTAGCTGAAAATTTTGTAAATATAAGTAAATAGTGATATACGAGTATAAGACAGTTTTGAAGATAAGGACGTGAAGCATAAAGGGATTCTTTTGCCCAGCAGTAGGATATAAAACCTACAGGCTGGTAAAATAAAATAGAAACATTAAACTAAATTTTTAATTTTATCATATATTTAAAATGTGCGGCCTCCTGCGTTTTCTCCCAGATGCGGCATCACTTACCCTGAAAGTAGCAGATTTAAAAAAATATATAAGTAGATAGTGATACATATATGATACAGTTTTGAAGATAGGGACGTGAAGCATAAGGGGAGGCCTTTGTCCAGCAGTAAGATACAAGACTACAGGTTGGTAAAATAAAATAGAAACATTTAATTCAATTTTTAATTATATCTAGTATTTAAAGAAAAAAAATGCAACTATGTGCATTTTCTCCCAGAGACGGCATCACGCACCCTAAAATATAATGCAGTAGCTGCAAATTTTCAGTGCAGAAAATAAAATATGACTAACTAAGAAATCACTCTGCGTCTTATTTTTAAATGCCGACTAATTTTACACGTGGTTTGTTTATATACCAGGTGTATGCTTTATATTACTGTTGTACCCTGTGGCGGATTTACCAATAGGCTGAGTAGGCTAAAGCCTAGGGCGGCACATTTTAGGACAGTTGCACTGAAAACCCCCCTTCGTGCATCACGGCAATCAAGAAGGTACAAGGGTGCTTTTTTAACCGACTTCCAAAAAGGAGGAGGTCATCAATTCATCGCGATCTTTTGTTTTTGAAGTGAAAACTTCTTTAGCGGCGTTGTAAACTTTTTTGACACGTGACCTGATCGAAAATTCGTAAGACAGATGGAGAGTAGACAGCCGGCGCGGCGCGGCGTAGGAGAGGAAGTATCCCCCTCTCTTTCTACGGCGCGGCGAAAATGTATGCCTGCGCCTGCTGTTTTGTTTAGGCGGCGCAGGGCGCTTGCGCGTTTGTGTGTGTTTATGTTACAGCGTGCCACGCGCATCCATGGAAATGCACAACTTTAATACTCAAGTTTTCACTTCTGCCGGCACGCCCGGAGTGCAACCCGTCTTTTTTTTCAAGTGGTTCAATAGAAATTTTATCAAAATAGGTTGTGTAGTTTGGAGAGAAGTCGATTCTGAGTTTTAAAAAATTATACATACATACATGTTTTCACGCCTGTTTTCCATGGGGTTGGCAGAGACTACAGATTTCCTCTTGCTACGATCCTGACAAATTATATCATGATATTTCGATTTTGTAAACACACTAGGGAGGTAATATATAAGGATACTGGCGGCAAATGTGTAAATCCGCCACTGGTTGTACCTGAAAAAAGAAAAATGATAATACGTAAAAACAATACTCGTATATACCCTAAACTGTACATACGATGAAATTTTTATATATCAAATACAATATGCGTTGCGCTTTTCTCCACGTAGACCAATATATGCCAAGAGCTACAGAAAACAAATTACAAATCATCTCCCCCCGCGAAGACGCCCCCCCGCCCGCGCCAAATGACTCAGTTAGCTCTAAATTGCTGGAGCAGCAGACTGCTACAGAATTTCCTACAGATTTAAATTTCGAATTGTTTAGCCCGTAATGGAATCGCATCGATTTGATTTGAATTCGATTTTCAAATGGGTTCGGAGGATATGCGTAGTTTCGATTTGATAAAATTAAGAAGACTACCTCGGGTGCTCTGCTTTCGGTATTGGAAAAATATTGTTTCGATTTTATTTTGCTAATCTTATTGTTCTTTTAATACTTATTCTAAATAAAAAAGTTTGTATGGATGTCTGGATGTAAGAAAGCTTGTTTCGCTTTCACGCCAAAACAGTTAATCGGATTAGAATGAAATTTGGCATGTAGACAGGCCGTACGTATTACCTGGATTAAAACAAAGGATTTCGTAGAATTGTCAATTTTTTGCAGCTGAAAAGCCAGTTATAATAAACGTTTCCTAAATACTAAATAGCATCTTTTCCATGTAAGAATAGTAGCAATTTCCATTTTTTTAGCTAGAAAAGAGGCTAGTTTAAAAACGTTTTTTCTACATGTTTCGAAGCTCTTTATAAGGACCAAATTTTTCTAAAGGAAATGTTATTTTGGTTTAAATCCCTTTCTAAAACTTATAAAGAAAGCATAAGTCCTACAATTTCATTATATTCTGTAAACAATAAGTTATACGGAAAATAATTAAATTATGTAGGTCATTTTACCTTTAGATGGTTTAACAGTCTACAAGCGGGACTTTTATAACCGCATATCTAACAAAATTTCTTCGTCCGCAATGTTACGTCATTCTACATTCAAATTAGGAACAATCCAGTTCCAATTTTAATTTTAACCCTACCGCGCCTATCTGAAATTCAATTTACCTATTCGTACCAAAAACTAGCACGCGCGGCATTAGGGCCGGCACTCACTCACTGTCACAGCTATGTCTTACTATTTCTACGGGGTCATTAGTAGAAACGACTCCCATTTCGGGGCCCATTTAGATAAAATGTCAGAGATTTGAACGAAGATTCCCGCTGAGCCTCCCCCTCCCCACATCTTGGGGGGAGGGTAATGAGTCGCGAAGATTTTCGCAAGGGTGCAAATGTTTGTATAGGGTGCGAATTTATAACCGTTTCTGGTGTAATTGTTTTATTGCGTTTAATAATTTTGGTGGTTTTCGTTTTTATTGGTGATAATAATATTACGTTACTAGGGTTGTTATTACTGCGGTAATACATATACTTACATATAGGGATTCGGTCAAACTAGAAAATCTAAGAAAATTGATCTAGATATAATTTTGACTAATAACGACATAAAAGCATTTTTTATGTTGCACCATAATTGCAAGAAAAAAAATTTATTATTTAAAAGTGAAAAAATTATAAAATAAAAGTTAAGGTTAAATTATCAAAAGTTAATTGTCAAAAATAATAAATTTTAAACAAGTAATAATTAATAAATGTCAAAGAATCATAATTAAAAAAATAATTAACAAATAGAAAAACAGAAAGAAATAACAACAAATTAACAAATTCATCAATCTAATCTAAAAATCTGTAGTTTTTAATTTGTCAGATATAAACTCCTCTAGGCCATAATAACATTTATTAATTAACATTTGTTTCAATTTAAATTTGAATTGCCTAGCGCTAAGTTCTTTAAAGAGTCTGGTAATTTATTATACAATTTTGGACCTAAAATATATATTGTTCTATCATAGCTGGCCATATTTGAGATTTGTTGTGGATGTATGTCATAGATATAAAAACACCTCTATGAAGTACATACAGAATATTAAAGTTATTTTGTAAGCATCTAAACTCATCAAAGAAATAATAACCAAAATTTAAATCACAAGAAGCATGCA
The DNA here is from genome assembly GCA_943193695.1 of Acrobasis suavella. Lineage (NCBI taxonomy): Eukaryota > Metazoa > Arthropoda > Insecta > Lepidoptera > Pyralidae > Acrobasis > Acrobasis suavella. The sequence continues at coordinate 10,213,784 of OW971952.1, forward strand.
ATAAAAATTTTAGAATATTACTAATTGCAATGTTTAAACAGATTATTAAGTCGTCTATTAATATAACAGAAATATGTAAAACTCCTTGGAAAAAAGTAATTTAAAATGAAATCGTCAGCAATAAAATCTTTCTAAACATAAAACATCTAAAACATTTTCAAATCTAAACACCCTGTACAACTCTCCAGCTGGCGCGCATTGTAGAATTCGTTTGCTTATCTTTAACCCGTCGCGGGGCAACCCCCTCGCACTTTTCTTGCATTATTGAAGGAGGGTTAAGAAGCATATATTTACACCGCTCTTCCGCGTAGGTGTTTTCTGTTTTGCGAGGGTTAACGGAGTCTTGCGAGTTTCATTTAAGTATTAGAAACGAATTTTCAAAGAAGATGTAGGTAAATATTTCTTTTCATCACACAACACAATATCAATATTTTACTTATACTTTTTTAGTTTATGACATCATTTTATTAGAGAATAAAATACCCGTTTAACAATTATTCCTTGCGTTCTAATGATTCTTAATAAGGTACAGCAGTTAAGCTTTGAGGTCATATATTCTAAAAATCTAAAACAAATATAATATTAAAAGTGTTATATACTATTCTTAATTTCAAATCACAAGACCCGGCGTAAGGAATATTGAAATTTTTTAAACTTTACAAAATTATAATTATTAATTCATATGCAAGTTTTTGTAGGGGCGAACTATTTTGGCTATTAAATGGCATTGAAAAACAGTACGCGTGTCACTTTTTGCGTTGATTACTTGTCTATACGCTATTTACGGATGTTACCAAAAAGTTTGAATTCCCTTTATTTTTAAGATATGACAAAGTGGCTTAATCGGCTGACTATAATAAATTTTGAAAGTAGGGATCAATAGGGTACAGGAGTACCCTATTGATACCTACTTTCAAAATTTAAATCTTGTCCTACGTATATTTATTTGACAAAATTAGTTTCCCGACTATCTACTGATTATATTATATACTATATAACATAATTAAGTTTTTCGTATCCCAATAAGCAATTACATGTGGGTGTTTTTCATAATTTTATTGTAAATGTTGCATATAGTTAGAAATACGGACTAATTTTACTCGGTTTCAACGTTTCTCACTGACTACCTATTCATGCTGAAAAACCTTGTAGGTATGTTTCTCGTAAGTAGCTTTATGTATATCGTTCATAACTTTTTACTACCTATTGAATTTCAATTTTATTTATTGTGAAGATACATAGACATAGGTACTGTAAATTTCCCCCTTAGGTAATTTAAATATCATCTGAACTTCATATAACACCCTTAAAACAGCATTCATTTAAACTTACACTTAAAGTAAACCTTCATTAAAAAGGCACATTAATTTCAACCTCAATTTTTCCTTCACACATACAAAACTACATCGACCGCACAGCGTATAGTTACGCTCAAAAACTGCCGGCCCTTTTCAATTCGTTTAATAATACTACGCCCCACCCCTCTCCAGCAAAAACACCCCGCGCCTTGGGCAATTCTTCAAAGGGTGAAAAAACCCCACCTCCCTCCGCGCCCGGGTCCGCCTTAACGCGATTCTTGAGGGTTAAAAAAGGGTGGGCACTTAGCAACAAGAATAGAAATTGATTTTTGTTCGCTTCCGAACCATGTTTTGAATTCAGAATACCGTGTGGAAGAGTACGCGGTGAATCGTTTTGCTGATTTTTGATTGGATGGTGCATTCTTTTTTTGAATATTTGTTTTTCACTCGAACTCCGTTCAAGTTTGGAATTCGGTAGATTGTATAGTCATTCTACTTATATTTGATTTGAATATTATTTAGGTGCTCTTTTATGAAATTGTGTGTGAATAATTAAAAACATATCACTAATTAATTAAAGTGTGATTACTTGTCCCCGGTTTTTAGATGTATAGGTATAGATTAATCCAAAAATAAGTGTTTGAGGCTAATTCCATATTCCTTCCATATTCTTACATAAGTACTGGTAGGTTATATATCGATTTACATATTTAAATATATGTAATTATATTTTGGAACGAAGTTCCTTATCGCGCGTTGCGAAACGGGGCTAGACGGAAAAAATTAAGACCAAAAGTTGTAGCGACACTTTTTGTTCATTCAAATTTATGAAGATAATAAAAACTTGATTTTAGACCGCAGAAAAGAGTTTGAATGTAATTTAGACCTATTTATATTTATATTTGACTTCGTACCATCCGGGTGTCCCTTGACACATCTCAAGTTTTTTTTTAATGAAAGGCAGCTAAATATTTCTATCTTAGGGTTGTAATTATTTTATGTCCTCACAGACCGCAAATGCCATTATAGGCTCACTTTGCGCGCAGAAAATTATACTTCTTCGTACCTACTGAAATTTTAAGTTTACTTTTAAGTATACCTATAAGTATAGTTCATCTTATCAAGTGATACAAATAACCAAAAATTACTCAATAATTTTTTAATTTGACTTTTTATCGTGTCTTACATAAATAATGTTAAAAGTAAGGCATGTTTGAGGTCAGTCAAAAATAGTTAACGTAGACAGGTGCTTATTTAAATATCTACATTTACTATTTTTTATGTGTACCTACTTATTCTGCGTCGAAATAATAATGAAAAAGCTAAAACTTTTTTATAACTTTTTATTTTATCAATATAGAAGAAAAGTATTAAGAATTTCACCTAAGCCAAAGTTTAGGGTTATAAGCGTGTGATTTTAGGCCTTCTTGATTACCATCTGAGATGTGTTTATAATTTTACAATTTTCCCTGGCCAGTGGCTTTTTATGCAAGCATAGCCGGTTAACTAATTACTCAGTAAAATTCCTTGAGTTTTGATTTAATTGTATTTCTTACCTAAAGTAAAAGAAACTTCTTCCTCTTAGCGCATTTTCGGATGCATCCTCAGTGGTGCTGTTTCGAAACCCAGGGTACTTTTTTTTCTCCAGCTATCAGTATCACCCCAATCCTAACTGGAAAAATAAATGTGTATTAAAAAACAAGAGATGGTCTCCAAAAAAACCATACGCATAAAACTAGTATTCATAACGTTAATGAATTATTGTAGCTTCATTCAACGCAACCTTCCATCTTCTATTTCCATATTAAAACATTCTGATACACCATAAAGTATCAAATCCGACCCTCGCTAAAAAGCTTATCCGAAAAACATTCTGTTTCACACTAGCGCACTAAACACACACCAATAAAAATCACCCGCCAACGTACACAGACAAAAAACCTAACTAGTTCCCCCGGGTGTCGTGGAGAGGGGGGCGGGGGGAGGGGCCCTCATATCCTTGCAGAAATTTTGTTTACTTCTCTCTCGGCAAGGAACCGGGGTTCCGGGATGAAGCGACTCGTTCCAAATGGAACGTCGGATTGGTTTTACGTTCCAAGTTTTAAACTGGCTGGATTTGGTGCGTTTTTAGAAGATGTTTGATTTTTGAATTTTATTTTTGTCTTCATAATTTTTAAGTTTTTTAACATTGTGGGTTTTGATATTGATTGTCTTTGTGCGGCGGTAAATAGTTTTAAGTAGCTTCAAAAATACCTAAAAGAGGATTAATTGTTCTTACTGTTCTAGTTCAAAATATATGTTTGGATAACATATTGCTAGGTTTCTGTTCAAACCTATGTAGTTATTCTTACTTACTTAAATTTATCGAAGTAGTTAGTACTAGATATGTAAGTACAGGTACATTTCGAGTACTAGGGACCTACTTCGATAAATTTAAGTAGGTAAGAATAACTTTATTGGTTCCTTTGAACATAAGCGTAGCCAGATTTTATCCAAAAATATATTTAGATAGTCTAGATATGTACAGGTAAATTTAAATTTCTTGAATTAATAAGAAACCTACGAACCACTAGCAACGTTTGAATCTCATTGCCAATGCGAAAATCTCCTAATATCTGGTTCAACTATTGCTATTAACCTCAATTTTTGCTAAAGCCGCCGAGTCAATTTTCCTTTGCCGATCGCGCTTCAGTGTGATATCAAAACTCGTGCTTGGAATACTGGCTGGCGCAATTCAAACTTGAATTTAAACGGAACGCCGTCCCAAGTTTCCAAATTCGAAAATTAAAGCGACTTGGCGGGAATTAAATACAATATGGCGGATTAAAGGGTGGAGAAGGAAGTAAATAAGAACATTGTGACACAAAACTGCGTCTTAACTTTTAGGATCTGACAGATTGACAGGTTTACGTTAGTGTCACTACGTTAGTTACAAATTGTAAACACAAAGACTTTCATAGAATCAATCCTAGACGACGTCGGTGGCGTAGTGTTCACCATGCTAACCCGCCACTCAGAGTTCCCGGGTTCGATCCCCGGTCAGGACAAGTTGGAAAATGGCCTTTTTCAAATTTTCCTGGGTCTTGGATATTTATCAAAATATGTATTTGTTAAAATATATTATCGTTGAGTGAGTATCCTATAACACAAGTCTCGAACTTACTTTGAGGCTAGCTCAACCAGTGTTATTTGTCCCTATATATTACTATATATGTATTATTATAATCTTAATAAGTTATTTTTTGTACAAGCTTTAATGATGAGGCCTAAGTACTTGTTAATATAAGACAAATGCAATAAGCGCAAAATCGATGGGATTGCGTCGTTTTCTTACAGGGTTCATGTGGCTACCTTTCCGGTTCCATCGTCAAGTCAGCTCTCGTCATAATAATATTGTAAGTACCTAATGTCATTCGACTTACACAAGTATATGCAAATTTCAGCTCAATCAATTGAGGCTAACTGGTTTATAAATAAATAATAATAATAAATATATACGGACAAATTCCACTGATTGAGCTAGTCCCAAATTAAGTTCGAGACTTGTGTTATAGTATACTAACTCAAAGATACTAGATTTTATAACAAATACATATATTGATAAATATCCAAGACCCAGGACAATTCGACAGGACCGGGGATCGAATCCGGAACCTCTGGGTGGCGGACTAGCATCGTGACCACTAGTTCACGGAGGAGGTTTGGTTTAACATTGGGTTGCAAGATTTGACCAAAACAAACATACATACAAGATACATCGCAAGTTAAAAGCTTATAAAGAAGTCATTGGCAAGACAGGTTCTCGAATGGCTCCCACGTATGGCATGTGAAGCCTAGTACACCTACCTTCTAATTAGGTGGTCAATCGACCTGAAAAACGCTGGATGGCAGTTGACTTTAAAAAATTTAAATTTTTTTGAAAAAAAAAATTATTACATTAGCAGTGGACGTTATGCGGCTGAAATGATGGTGATGACGATAATATATTATGATTTAATAATAATCATATAAAAATATCGTTTTAAGTAACTTCTGTATACAAAATTTTCTTTATGATATTTTTAAATAGATATAATAGTTGCGTTTAAAACTTGTTAATAAATAAAGATTATTGAATTAAAAAAAATTTATATTCACAAAAATATAAATAATTACATATAAATAAATCATCCAATACACATATTTACCTATAGTAATCAATTTCTTAATCTTACATATCCTCTAAGTACACATTACTTATACAATAAGTGTTAGGTTAGGTACGTACGCCTTAGATAAGTTTTCGCTTCTATTCTTCTCTAGAAGAATAATTAATTATAAAGACAAAAGGAGCGGAGTCCTCAGCACACCTGCCTAGAAATTTTCATGTTCCAACTTAGTTGTAATTAACAAAATACATTCAGAACTTGTAACTAGATTTAAATAGTAACGCCGCTGGTGCGGGATAGTGTGGGGGCGTTGTCGATAATTAAAAATAATTCTCGATAATACTAATTTAAAAATCTTCACGGCACTGAAACTAATTAAACTCAAGGATAAATGAAATTAACGATAAACAGAATTAAGCTTTTATGTGCTGTAAGTTGTCACACTATATTTGTAAAAAAATGGGAATTTCCTTTCCTTGTATTACAAGAAGCCACAAAATGTTATCACATAGAATGTCCATTTATTACAAGAAACAAACACAACAAAATATTGCTTCTATTTTAAAGACACATGAAACAATATAATGAGAGGGCTACCTGTCTGATAGCAAATTAAAGCCAAGTTAAAAGACAACGACTATATGAAAAACGTATTCATCGGCGTAGTATACGTCGTAGCGATGCTATGTCCCGCAAAATTCTCTTGTAGAGGTTCTACAATCGGACTACGTAACACACAGTCTCTACGAGGTTTTGTACTAAATAGTCAAGGTGTTCTAGTGTCAAATTATTTTATCGATAAATCAGCCCAATCGTAAGACTTTTACCCCATCCCTAGTCCCAACACAAAGAGACACTAAGAAATTATGTATTCCCCTTAGCGTAGTTTCGGCTCAACTTTATTGAATTTGTTCCGAGGTGTTCGAGTCAGCTGCAGCACTTTTGTCAGATGTTCGTGACGTGAATACGTTTGGAAGCCATTTTGCTTTTTGGTGCATTCCAAATTTGAATTTGAATTCACTTGATTGGAGGTTTGAAAAGGAAAGTAATTTAAGAAACTTTGTTGTGGTTCCTTATTTGAAATTACTCTAATATGCTGCAACAAAAATGAAAAAAAGAATAACATACTTTACTTATCTAATATAACGAATATACTTAGAAAATACAATGTTATATTCTTTTTATCTCTTATTTTTATTAAGATATGTTTCTTGTACTTATACACCTTTTGTTTTTCTTCATATATCCATAGATATCATTATCTATGTATTATATTAAACACGTAAAGCTGTACTAGTTTTAAATAAAAAAAGTGTATTTAGTATATATTTATGAAGATTTGTTATCGGCTTTTAGATGTATTATTGCCTGTATATATTTTAAATTGTTGCTGTTAATCTTCTGAATAAATAAATATGTTGTACATAACAATTTTGCTTGATAGACTTTTTGTTCTCTAGGCGATTTAGAGCTGAGGTAATTTGCCTTGTAGACATTTTGGTTCGTAGACGAATTATAAGTTAGACACTCCGACAAATAGGCTATATATTCGTATAGGTAGCCTATGTCTTAGGCTATAATTATGCTACTTATTGAAAAATCGAGAAAAACGAGTGAGGTTCGCCGATTCTTCTTGGATAATCTGGTTTATTTTGGAAGAAACTTGTGTACCTTAATTAGGACATCAAGAAATTTTAAGAGTCAAAATGAACATGACCCAAACCAGTCAAAGGGTTGAATGTGAACAAATACTTATGAATTTCAAGTTTAGTTATGAGGAAAAAATAGTTGTTTTTTTAAGTTTGCGTACATCTTTAATATCCAATCAATCATTTATTTGTAATATAAATGTAAAATAGATTAGATGTCACAACATAATGTAAAATTGTTCGCTATGTCTTGCCGTAATTTGGCAAATATTTAGGAACAAAAAATATAAAAAATAGGTACTAACTTTACTTAAATGTCAAGAAAATTGGTATTATAATAGTCATGTCAAATAATAAAAAGATAGTCCAAAAATTGCGTTTTTTATTATACAAAAAGTCATCAACGTATAGTAAAATAAAATCTCACAAAAAAAAATTAAAGTTTCCGAATTCAATACACAAATACTTATAAACAAAACACCAAAGATATTTCGTAAATTTACCCATACAATTAAGTAAACATATAGTGATATAAGTGATATAATATAGATCTGTGGTGATATAGCACCGTCTCCGGCAACTATACAAATTAGTCGCCAAATTAATATCGCACCATTGAATTCCATTTTGTGGGGTGAATTGCCTGCCTAAATATTTTGCAGAAAGAGGACACTTCTTAATATAAAAATATATAAAAAGAGTTCCACTTTAGTTCGTTTTCTTGTTTTTTAAATATATTTAAAATGTCACTTTTATAAATAAATTTATCCAGCAACAACTAATTTTAGTGATTTGGAAGTAAATTCATTAATTTTATATTCTACATTTCTTTTATATTTATGTCCAGCAGTGGAATTTCTGAAGCTGATATGATGGTGGATGATAATGTTACACCTGTACTTACTTATTTTTAAAATATGAGATTTTGGTAACTTTGAGAAACTTTGAGATAAATTTTATGTTCGTCTATCAAAGTCAATCATTTATTTATATTTGGGTATTATAATCACTTTATATTGTCCATTTTGCTATTGAATTCATATAACAATTTGAATAAGAGCATCTATCAACTAGGTATGTTTGGGTAGGTATGATAATTAACGCGCGTGTTTCCTTATAAAAACCGGTTTGGTAAAATATTTTTTCCTTTTTAATATAAGTATTAATTAGTTGCATACATTTTTTTGTTAAAATTGGTTCAGAAATTTGGGGTTTAAAACTGTAAGATATTCGCGGACGTCCCGTTCGACGCGCGCGTTTGCGTTGCCCTGCGTAGTTATAATCAATAACGGAACGTATTCCAGCCCGGAATTCTGTTACAGACTACGGGAATTTCGCTGAATACTTTCCAGGAGTGTATTCAGGGATGAAAAAAGCAAGACGATTGTCATTTGGTGAAAAAAAATTCAGAACTTTAAATATTTTTTTTTATTAGAGTTCTAAAACGACTGACATTTATTTATGAATTTTATTTTACTTTAAATACTTAAAATATTACATTAATATTTTATTTAAAACTAAAGATGCCTAGATTTTTTAATCAAAATGTAAATAAATAAAGAAATGATTCTCTATTCTTCCAAAAATATATTTCTGCTACGTACAAATATTAGCAAGCATTGAGCAAGCATTTTATTCCGCTATAATATAATAGGACCCCTCACTGATCAAAAATCAGAAATGACTCGTACAACTGAAAAAGATGCTGTAGGAAAAGACCGATTCTATCTCACATTTTATTTATTTGAATCTGGGATACCTTAGTATTGTCCATTAATAAAAAATGAAGACACCTCAATGTCCGATGTGGGAATAAAAACAGGTTTTTTAAGAAATCAACCCGTTTCTTTTATGGTCAAAATGACCGAACCGGACGGAAGGGACAGTGGTCAACGTGGGAAAAGAGGGTTAGTCATTGTCATGTTAAAGATACGTTACTGATTATTACCTTTTAAAGATTTCGTTGATATTTGGTTTTTGTAGACACCAAATATTTTTAAATGCAAACAAGAACAATAATTTGAGACTTAAGAAAAAAGCCAAAAAAATAATGATCATAAAGATCATACAAAGCAAAAATATTTTTTTTAAACATTTTTCTTTACTTTCTCCCAGTCTATGTGGGGTCGGAACAGCTTGTAAGTAGGTGTTTATTTATTTATTTAATCTTTATTGACCGTAATGGTACAAGGGTGGACTAAATGCTTATGCATTATCTACCAGTCAGCCTTTAGGAATAACAGAAATAAATTTATTAGCGATCGGTGCATAAAGATAAAGTGTTCTATCATAACATTTATAACTTAAAAAATTGAAATTTAGAAAAACAAAGTTAGCCGTTAGTTAGTAAAGTTAGTTAACCTCCAAAAATCTGCTTTTTTACACAAATTTTATCTGAACTTTAACCATTCATAAAGTACTCATAAATTGTAAAAGTAAAAAAATATTTCGATACAAACCTTGCAAATGTAGGTATCTAATGAAAATTTTGAATACAAAACATTTATTTCACATACTTGTAAGGCTTACTGATAAACACATATCACCTGGAACAAGTTTTGAGAAATTTCCGCACTCTATGAATAGTTAATATTCGTTCAATTGATAGTTAATAATAATACCAATTTCGCTTAATTGAATGCAAACCGAGCCCTCAGGCAAAAGAAGCAAAGCGAAAAGAGAAATATAGCAATATTTCTCTTTTCGCTTTGCTTCTTTTTCTAGCATTGCTTTGGATGAAACAACAAGCATTTCAAACTACGCTCGCGTTGACGACAGAGCGGCCGGGAACAACCTATTTACTTATTCTATCCTGACTACCGATATAATAAATATTTTACACATGATAATAATTTATCAAAAGTTGAAAATATTTTTCCCCAAATCCGCCCCAGCGTACGGTCGGTAAATATAAATTGGGATTCATATATTTTAGTGCGAGGGGCCAAAAGTGTTTTGAAAAGTAGTTCAACTCGAGCCTAATTCCTTTAGTTTTACAGCCTTTTTGGGCGTTTTTCGGCCGCTGCTCGCCTGTTTTATAAGGGTCCGTGTTTGGATAGGTCGACCTTTTTTAGCCGTTCGGGACCGGATAGTTTTCGGACGTAAAATAGTGAGATTATGTTCGGAAAGTTTTTCGAGGGTCTGTTTTTCGAAGTAACGTTATGCCGTTTGGGTGTTAGGTTGGCAGTTTGGGTTTGAAATTTGAATGGCAATTTTATTATTTTTGAATTGAGAATGTTACGTTTATTATTACAGGTCTAAAATAAATTATTTATCACTGTTAATGAAATAAAACGTCACAAAATAATGTCACTTGTTATGATCATCGGTCATTATGTGATTTTAGATTTATAAATTGCAGAAAAACTGATATAAAGAGCGCTATTTGATTTCAAGAAACTATGACGTCATCTGCCTGTATTTCATACAAATCCCATAAAATGTTTTTTTTTGACGTTTAGAAAAAAGTATCTGATTTGAGTTGTTGGAAAATAGCGGATTACAATTTTATAAATTTTAAATTGAGAATATTATTGTTGGAAATAAAAAAGAACGACGTTTCCATGTTTAAAATTCTAAAATGATTTAAACAAGTGCATTGCTTTCTATATTCATACATTTTACAGATGTTATGTTTATGGCACCCATGGAAAAAAATAAACGTTCTCATTTCTTTACAGTTGTGCATTTATTTTAACTTGTGTACAAAAAAAAATACCTAATTCGAACTTTAAAATGTGCTTCAAAAGCACATGATTTTTTTCGATGGTATATAAGGATTAAGAATAACGATATCTTCATAACAAACGAAAACCATTTGAGACCGCTTTAAAAATCCACAGCACCACATGTCTGTTCAAATAGTTTGGACGCAAACTAAAAGATTCCCCAAAATTAATTAGTGAGCCGTAATGAAGTTGAAAAATTGATTAAAGCTCGCAGAGACCGCACGAGTTCCTACCTACACGGAAACGTCAAAGTTTTCTCGGGAGTGGGGGCGGTGGAGGGGGAAAAATTAACCGCGGGACGGTGAAGACGGATCGGCGAACTTTAAATTCGGAACGAGTTGGGATTCTTTCTATGTAGTAAATAGTTGCATTGCTGTTGTTTGAATTTGGAATAGGCATTTGAATCATTTTTTTAAAGTTATTTATAATGAATGTTTTACTGCTTTATTATTAAATTCGTTAATTTTGTATTCTCTACTGTTAAATAAAAAGAAAGCTGATGATGGGATGATAGATGATAAGTCACATGAACCTGTGACCACCATGAAATTTTGATTGGGTTTTTATCTAAGTATTTAAATATATATTGATTTTATGTGATCTTAATTATTCCTTGTGTAACTTTGTGAAGAAAATTTAAAAAGAAAAAAATATCAATCATGAAGCAAAATACAAAATACATGAGTTTTATTGAACACTCGGTTGGCATTAAGTCACTTTTGTAGTACCTATATTATTATATGCAGAATCATTCGTGACGGAAAAATCTTATGTACATTTTTTTCGGCTAGCCTACATTCGCCCATGCCATACCGTCTGAAAAGGAAATTCGTTCCAAAAATAAATAACGTCACTACATACTCTAATTGGTCCCTAAAAATCTTTAAAGGTAATATTTTTCGTTTAGCTACTTCATATGTTAGTGTATCTAATCACTCACAAGATTGATACTGGCAGCATGTAATCCACCATATTGTACTTGTTCCAAATTCAAATGAAGATTGTCATATCTGCATAACGCGGATGAGTTTGACTTATGTTTGACTTTGGAATTGATGTTCTAATTTTCAAGTTTTATTATATTTAAAATTGTTTTAATCTTCTTTGATAATTTAAGTTCAACTTGAAGTTCTGAACCGAGGTTATTTTAATGTCTTATAAAACATATTACGTGTTTCTTCCAAAACGATTTAGACAGAGCCCAGAGCCGTAAGACCCAAAGGCCAAAGTTAGCGTGAGGACGTAAAGATTGAAAAAGGGAATCAAACTAGTGATAACATTTTCGCCTTATCCCTCGAACGGCTTTTACCATCTGCAGAGAAAAAGAATTAGCTGGTATATTCTACGTTTTTCATTTTCTCCCAGACTATCTTCAAAACAAAATGCGTGAGCGTACTTTGAAAAAAGTTTCTAATCACCGTATTCAATTTTCTATAATCCCGTAATATGTATTAAATATAGATTTCTACACTGTATCCGAGTAGGGTAGACACATATTTATTAAAGTCGGGATGCGTGGCAGACGCCTCGGGAAAACTCTTGAAACAAAGGAAGGTAATTGAAAATTCTATCAAAACTTGCGCCGCGATGCTGCGGCCCAGACTGGCGACATTCTGTGTACGGTGTCCACGAAATATGAAACATAGAAACTACATAGGCTACTTTTTTCTGAAGAAAAACAACTGGCGGACGAGAGAGAAATGGAAGAAGATGCATACTCTACCGAAGAAGATGATGATCTGAATATGATGATCATGGAGCACGGCTTCCGCCAAGCCGAGCAAAAACAATCAGAACCATAGTCGTAGTAATCGTTTTTCAAATTTTTGACACTTCTGCAATTTTATTGTGGAAGAAGCTAAAAGCCAAATTGTTGGTGACTGTAGAACCTTAGTAAAACGTAGCTTTTTTCAAAAATTACAGGTGATTTATATTTATTTATAGTTAACAAACCCCGGGGTGCTCTTTAGTTTTTTCTTGTCCTATGAAGACGCATATGTCAGTAGTAATACCAGGGTGCTGAATACCGTTAGTGGGGAAGAAAAATTTGGAATCATTTACGATTATTATTTTGTATGTAGTTTATTGTTTTGATATATAGTCTTTTTTTTCGCTATGTACCTATTCAAGTTTTGCACTACCCCTGTCATTCTCTACATCACCCGTTTGGTTGACTGGTAGATAAGGCCTTAGGCATTAAGTCCGCCATTACACTTGTATTTGTTTATGAAGTTAAATAAATAAAAATAAATAAATTTGACCGTAACCATTTTCGGGAATGCATTTATGCGAAACATAACGCCGCGCCATACGTCATTACATGGGATGTACTTATGTGCTTAATAGTCCTTTAGCCACCTCTAACGACATCTACAAGAAGAGATAAAGTTTGATTCATCATTTATGAATTATTTATTTGTCTTGTTTTTTTAATAATACCTGGTCACCTTAAAAGTTCCTGTGGTTCGTGTCTGCAGAAAATAGGTGCTTTAATTCGTCTTTAGTTTTAACTTTATTTTCATATTGTTATAAGCAAGGATTTTTTAAAAATTATCCTGAATTTTTTATTACATCTGGTCACATTACAATTAGGGTGGCTCGAGCAAGTAGAAAACTAGGTGGAACTAGCTTCGCTTTATTTCGTCTTAAGTTTGCTTGTTTGATATGGTAATGATGTTCCTCATTGCGCCGCACAAGAAATAATATGATTCCGAGAAACATGGCGTTACATACGAACATAATATTTTCCAAGTACTCTCAGTTTGCTAGCGATTTATAGATAAGGGTGGGAGATTGAAAACATGAATTTATAGCAAAAACGAATACCACGATGTATTTCTACAATCATCTTTCTTTCTTTAGAATTTTATTCTTTAGAAGTTGTTGGTGGCCAGTACTGATATCAGTTTTTATGTATTCGTACAACCTTTTTCTTTTTCTTTTTTTAGGCGGTGTTAGTTGCCAGTATTATTTATTTTTTACTTTTTTCCATAAATCATTTGACCTCGATAATAAAAAATCAGCAGCTATACGCGCCGTCGTCGTAAGCACAGAGGGGCACAAAATAAGTATGTTATAAGTTTTTTTTTTGTCCTAATTCATTTTCTGTATTTTAAAGACTTTGTCTCGTTTTAACAAATCGATTTTTAAACGTCACGAGGTTAGCCGAATCCTTGTAAGTATTTGGTCGGTTCTTTCAACTCCCTTTCTTTCTCCTACTTTCTGACTGCGAATATTTCTTACACGCCTCTATTCCTATCTACGAGTCCAGCTGGTTTCTTGAGCTATGAGACTGGTATAACGAGGTTTGGCATCGCCAAGCTCGAAGGGCTGAGGACGGTGGACATATCAGCTTTGATTTGTAAGCGTGATGATGTCCTTTTCAAGGTAGACCTCATTTGCTCTTGCAGCGTAACTAGTGGCTGAGTGAACTCAGAACAGAACAGAATTTATGAAAAAACTCTGAATCGCCCGAATTTGTTGACACCGAAAAACAATCATTTTTCTCTTTTAAATAATGTGATGTGGCGAAGATCATAGGCAACAAATGTGTAGAAATGTGAACAAATGGGGGATTTTTTTTTTCACAAGGATTTAAAGAGTTTACATTACTAGCTATATTAGGTCATTAGATATGATTTAGAACTAAATTGATTAAACAAAAATCCTTTTTTATACATTAGAATTCATTAACATAAGAAATATACTTTTATAATATCTAATTAAAACGTAACCAAATTATTACTTCGTGCGTAACCATTCTTATAACATCAAAAATATCTACTCGCAAATTTGGTAGCAGTATTTCAGTTCAGAATCATTCTAATAACAAGCCTACCATCTGCGTATTTAATAACGATATCTCAAGTCCCGCTATACAGGCATTCGAAACAACCTAGCTAATTTAAATTTCTATTAAAACTTGCCTCGCGCGTACTGTCAAAGGCAATCACAATGTTTTATGTACACAATAAACCCCTATTATACGTTTTAATGAAGCGAAGACGAGGAAGCGTTGACATTATAAAATACCTAATTAACTTTTTAGACACAGCCAACTGTTGCAGTAATATTTCTTTTTTTTTGGCGAGTTGACAATAGAAGCTGGCCAGTTTTTAAACTTTTGAATGAAAGCTATTTTCTTTTTTTGCGTTTCCAGTAAAAAACACACTGGCCAGTATTTAATGTATAACAAAATTTAAGTAGCAACACCAAAGAATAATAACCCATAGAGAGCAACACAATGAAACAATACCTAGGCTTTTCGGTTCCTTTTTAGGTTTCTTTTTGTGTTTGTGCATGAATAAATATAGGTACTATTGTTACCTACTTAATTACATAATTATGTATACGTGAAAGACTTTAGGTAAGAGCTACGTGTATAATAAAAAAAAATCACATTTAATTTATGTATTACTTTAATGGAAGGAGTGTTTACATTTAATATGTTTCGTTTCACATTTTCTCAGCACTTAAATTAGTTTTCTGCAGCAAATAGAAATCGTAATTGAATTTTGCAAGTTCAAACGTTCGGGCCTTGTGAATGGCGGCACAAAATTAAGTTTAATGAGTTTTCTTTAAGTAAACACAAAACACTTAAAAGTTCACGTTTCAGAGGTGACATTAACATCTGTACATAGATAAGTAAATTTAAACTGGGAAAACTAAAAAAAAAAATGTGAAAAACGACTTTGTCATCTTGTGTTATGGTATGGATATAATAACTCAACGTTACTATATATTGTAATACATTATACAAAAATCTATTTCTGTAGGTCTAAGACCAAAGACAATCTGAAAAAGCATTTAATCTGACAGATCAAACCCGAGACCACATTGTTTTAAGGTACCAAGGTGGTCTGATTCTTTAAAACTAAAGGGTTCTTGACCCCAACACCTTCCCGGAATATTCTTTAAAATATGTAAGTTAGGTTTAAGTATAACAATATAAGTTAGAAACATTCTCCAACGTCGTAATGTTACACATATACGAGAAACTCCATATCTTAAGTTATGCCGCGTAACTTTTCACCCCGTGGAAGACGCAAAATTTACATAAATTTACAAACGCTGCGAAATAAAGTAGAATATAAAGTGCGGTTTACACCCTGCGATGTTTCGGTGATAAAATATTTAAGTTGTAGGATATCTTGACATTATAGGTGTCAATTTAAATATCAAAATTAAATGATTGATGTATAATTGACCGAAGAAGAGCACTGGAAAAAAATATTTCGTATGTTGGAAAGCGTCGTGTTTGTCGCACTATCTAGATAGTGCGACGAACTTGATGCTTTCCAACGTGAGTGATCGTAAAGGCACATCGGAGGAAATGGGCTAGACCTGTCCAGCAGTGGGACGATATAAGTTAGGTAAAAAGAGGATAATATTCTTAATAAACCTTACTCTTTGTTTTAATTATTAATTGAAAAATAAAATGGGCAAAGTGCACCCTGGGCTCCAAAGCAGTACAACCGCGTAAGTATGCAACCCAGTAGGGATGCAACCGCGAAAACTTGTTCAGACATTTTTTTTTATTGAGTGGTACTTAATCTCACACTGATAAATTAATAAATAAATAAATATGTAGGGACAAATTACACTGACTGAGTTAACCCCAAAGTAAGTTCAAGACTTGTGTTATGGGATACTAACTCAACGATACTATATTTTATAACATATACATATATATGTTACGGTAAGTGTGATTAACTGAAAATTATTAATAATTATCAACAATTATTAATAATTACCAAAATTGAAGGCAAAAGTAATGAATTATTTACTTTTACCGATTATTATTAATAATTACACCTTACTGTTGGTAAATGTAATAAATTTTCAAAAACAACGTACGCATGAAGCAGGCGGGGGTTGCCGGAACTCGCGGGGGGCACGGCAGCAACGTGTCATTACGCGTCTCAGTCGGTTCTATTGTTGTTCCGAGTGCACGCCTGCTAGCAGCTATTTTTTGCTTTTATGATTGTTGCAAAAATAAATAATAGTTTTTGTCAGCTTTTAATGTTAATTTTATGATTCTTGCAAAAATGATAATTTCTGTTACTTACTTTTAATGTTAATTTTATAATTGTTGCACAAATAAATAATAATTTTTGTAAGCTTTTAACGTTAATTTCATGATTATTTAATTTTATTACATAAATTGCTAATAAATATTGACTAACACAGATTGTTTCTTGTTTGTTTTATCACTTTTACCAAACCACATAGTCAATTATTAATAAAAACCAGTAAAAGTGATAAATTTCACAGTTTTCATCACATTTACCAAATCATGAGGTAAGTATTAATAATAACTGGTTATTATTAATAATAACCATAATAATCAAATTTACCGTAACATATAGATAAACACCCAAGACCCAGGACAATTTGAAAAAGGCCATTTTCCAACTTGCCCTGACCGGGGATCGAACCCGGGACCTCTGGGGGGCGGACTAGCATGGTGACCACTACGCCACGGAGATCGACATTACAATATATATTATGATAGATTTTTAACTAATCTATCCTGTCCCATTATTGAGCAAATGTCTTATTTATATTCTTTCATTATCCGACTACAAAAAAGGGGGAGGTTATCAATTCATCAGAATCTTTTTTTAATGTATTTTTCACGGATTAGGTACCTACTCAAAGACGCGTAGACCTATTTGGAAAATTCTTTTTTTTGTTTTGTTTAGAAGGGCATACTAACGAGGTAGTCAAATATTTTTTTATTCAAAAACCAAAATTGAAAAATTATTTAAGTATCTCTATTAGGGTGCTTCTTATTTTTCGACTTTTGAAATGTTTACGGTCACGTTGTGATTTGAATTTCTACTGTAAAATATGAATCAATGTTTTTTATTTTAATTTTAAGACCAAATTTAGAGGCCGCTACCTGTCAAACTTTTGAAAAAACGTTCAATGGACATTTGACTATGGAGTCTCCTTAATTGATAAAAAATAGTGGTTATGTTATGTTTTATAGCGAAATATGCACAAAGGTCTCCTTTCTTTTCCTTCCCCATTCCTTTCTTCACCTAGAGCATGTCAAATGTCTGCAATACGAGTACACTAACTCCATGGAATTTCAGCCTTTAGACATCACTGTTGTAAAAACCGGTATAAGATATTTATGAAGAATTTGTGCTCTTTTGGAGCCAAAAAAAGAAAACAAAATTGAAGTTGGAATCCTTAGTTGACAATGCTGAGCGACCAATGAGTGTACAAGTGGCCACAGACAAGATTACTCTTGCGGAACAAAAATGAGAGATGAATAGTGGATGTTTTTTGAATCTTATCATAATACTCTTAGCTAAAGTTACTGAATAAGGTGTTGCTGGTGATTTGCTGAACTACCCTGATATATATACTATGTTTTAAACATGAATTTGAATCGACAAAACCGAGAAAGATATCTGTGAAAGAAATATATTTTTTCGAAGTGATGTTATGGTAAAAATATTGGTTACAAGCCTCTACTTGATAGTAAGCACCAGTAAATGACCTTAAGTTATGCATCCTTTAAAAAACTAACTAAAACTGGCTGCTAATTGCTTCAATTAATAGCTAGTTTATTTCATAATTCTTGTTATGTTAGTAGCTGTAAATGTCTATATTGATGTTGTTTTGCGTATCGCCCAACCCGTGTTATAAGCATGATTTTTTGTATGAGAGATCAGTCGCAATAATACACTCGTACAGAGCACACAGTGTTTTACTTAGAAATTTTCTCCAAACGAAAGTGAACCTTACGCACCAATACATATGGTCGAAATCGAACCGGATAGCCAGCGCATAAAAAGTGCCATCGCCGTGCACCGAGAACAAAAGAAGACTGCATTCCTTAGATAAGGAGTCGTCGCAGGTGTGCAATTTTGTAGTAAACAACCTATGGAGTTATAACTATAACTGGATACATTTACGTAACAGCCATACATCGCGGTAATCGTTGCAATTGAATCTATATTTAGAAGACTGATTAGTTGGATTTTTACGGTTGAAAGATATATATTTAATTGAAGAAAAATGTCTACAAGTGAACAATTAATTAGTACTTTGGAAGATACGGCTATGTTACTGCAAAAAACGCAATCTAACTTAAGAAAATGTCCGAAGCAACGATTGACACGGGGTTATATTGAAGCACGTTTGAAATGTATTGAGGATTATTGGAGCATTTTTACCAAAGCACATCACGAATTGAGTAAGTGCACTCCAAAGGAAACGCGGCCACAGTTGAATTATTTTACTAAGGATGAGTTTTATACCATTGAAGAACTTTATTTAACAATGAAGGCCGACTTGAACGATATGTTGACAACTTTGACTAGAAGCAGTTCGGAACGAGTAAGTGTCGCGGTACAAGAAGAAAGGCTTTCTCAAGTAAGGTTACCAAAAATTGAATTACCAAAATTTTCTCACAAATACGAAGAGTTTCCTACATTTCAAGATTTATTTACGTCAATGGTACATAACAACCCGTCCATAAGCAACGTTCAAAAATTGCATTATTTAAAATCAAGTGTCACCGGCGAAGCGGAATCTTTATTAAGACATATACAAATTACGGAAGATAATTATACTCAAGCTTGGGAACTTCTCAAAGGCCGCTATGGAAATAAACGTCTCATAGTCACCTCTCTGTTGAAGCGCTTATGTAATCAGAGGAAGAATACCATTCAATCTGCAAGTAATATCAAAAGTATTTTGGACACAACATCCGAGTGTTTGAATAGTTTAAATAATTTAAGTGTGCCCACTGACTCCTGGGGCCCTTTAATAATATTTCTGGTGGTACAGAAGTTGGACCCGGAGTCCCATAAGGAATGGGAGGAGTACGCATACAAGGAAAATACCGAGACATTGCCTACTTGGGACGAGAAAAAATTCCTTGAGTCTAAGTTTCGTACCTTGGAGATGGTGGCTCCACATTCTTCTTCATACAAAGAGAAAACAACTACAGCAGTACGAGAACGTTCATATCACACGGCGACAGCGACAAATGAGAAGACTTGTATCATGTGCAAGGAGAAACACACACTGTGTCATTGTAAGGAGTTTACGAAGATGGATCCAACACAAAGAAGTCACTACGTGACTAGCAACAATTTATGCTACAACTGTTTGTTACCTGGCCACAAGGTATTTAAGTGCCGCATACCTACTACGTGCCATGTGTGTCACAGGCGTCATCACTCTCTGCTGCATGAACAGAAGTACGATAGCGGTCGTCAGTTAGGCCAATCAGTGAACTCATCGCAACCTAAAGTGACGGCACATTCAAGTGTGGAAGAGCAAGAGAAGGAAGATTCAGTGATCGCGTCTAATTATGTGAGTAACAAGAGACAACAAACAGCCCTTTTAGCAACTGCAATGGTGACTGTGAAGAGCAAAACAGGACATACCATTGTACTAAGAGCACTTGTGGATCCAGGGTCTCAAGCCAATTTTATAAGTGAGAAGGCGGCTCAACTTCTACATTTGGAAAGACAACCTGCAAGAGGAACTGTTGTGGGAGTAGCTTCTACGAAGACTGAAATAAAACAAGTGGTTGAAGTTCACATAGCACCAAGATGGAATACCATAACAGACCTGTTCATCACAGCTTATGTTATGTCCAAGCAGCTCACCACTAACATCCCACAACACACACTTACCGTTGGTGATTGGCAACACTTGAAAGGGCTTACATTGGCCGATCCAAAGTATTTTCAATCAGGATCCGTTGATTTGCTGCTCGGTGTAAAAGAATATTCTAAAATTATAGAAGAACAATTCATTCGAGGTCCACCAGGTACACCATGCGCACAGAAGACACTACTTGGCTGGATCCTGTTTGGTGAAATAAATACACACCCTGAAGATTCTGTGGTAGTGATGCATACACAAGTAGACATAGGAGAAATACTGAAGACCATCTGGGAAATAGATGGCGATTATGAAAGAAAACAAACACAAGATGAAAGATTATGTGAAGAAATATATAATACGACACATTCACGAAATGAGAAAGGCAGATATATAGTTAAACTACCATTTAAGACAGATGAAACAGAATCTCAAAACGGAAATACAAGAAATATAGCAATGCAAAGACTAAAAAGCTTAGAAAGAAGATTTAAAAGACAACCTAAATTAAAAGAAGAATATGTTAAAGTAATAGAAGATTATATTAATTTAAATCATGCAGAAGAAGTACCTACAGAAGAATTAAATAAAAAAGGAGTTTACTTACCACACCACGCTGTTTTGAGAGATGACAAAGAAACCACAAAAACACGTATCGTCTTTGATGCATCCTGCAAAGGAGACAATGGCGTTTCCTTAAATGACGAGTTGTTGACGGGATCTGTGCTGCAGGAAGATCTTCGTAGTATCATCATGAGGTGGAGAATGCATTCAGTAGCCTTTACAGCCGATATAAAGATGATGTATAGAATGATACTACTTACCAAAGGTGATGTAGATTTCCAAAGGTTTCTGTGGAGAAAAGATGAAGAAGCTGAAATAAAAGATTACCGTCTACTTACCGTTACCTTCGGAACTGCTGCAGCACCTTTCCTGGCAGTCAGGACATTGAGACAGCTAGCACACGATGAAGCTGAAAGATATCCACTTGCTGCAAATGTAACACTCATGGATTTCTACGTTGATGACGTCCTTACAGGAAATGATACAGTAGAAGAAGGCGTAGAAGTCATGAAACAACTGAAAGAAATGATGCAGCAAGGTGGATTTGAACTTAAAAAATGGTCGTCAAACAGCGTCGAGTTCATCACTTCTGTTGAGCCTCAAGACAGATCATCTAATGCAACCGTGGATCTTAATGTAGATGGCACAGTCAAAGCCCTTGGCATCTCCTGGAATTTGGGCACTGATCAACTTGAATACAAACTCAATCTTCCCACGGGTGGATCAATAATTACAAAACGGAGTATTCTTTCCGATGTGCAAAAACTCTTTGATCCTCTTGGATGGATTTCACCGAGTGTTGTAATGGCAAAGATGCTGATTCAAGAGCTTTGGCAAGAAAAACTTGATTGGGATGAAGCTGTTAGCCCGTTTTTATCCGAAAAATGGAAGACAATACGTTTAGATCTAGAGAGTGTGAATGGCGTGAGACTCAACCGATGGCTAGGAACGAAGAGCACTGAAAATGATAGAATTCAACTACATGGTTTTAGCGATGCTTCCCAGCGTGCCTACGGCGCTGTAGTGTATATCAGAGTTGAAACTGAGGAAGGTTTTGTAACAGAACTCATTGCTGCTCGAACAAAGGTTGCTCCATTACGAACGATATCTTTACCAAGACTTGAGTTGTGCGGGGCAGTCCTACTTTCCAAATTGCTCAAACATGTTTCAAAGGCCTTAAGATTACAACCTTCACAGATATATGCTTGGACAGATTCGTCTATTGTACTGGCATGGATGCTGGGTGACCCCAATAAATGGAAAACGTTTATTGCTAATAGAGTGGTAGAAATTACGGATAACACAGATAAGAATCGATGGTTTCACGTACAGTCACAGGATAACCCAGCAGACATAGCATCTAGAGGCATGCTACTATCAGAATTGACTCAATGCAAAATGTGGTGGAAAGGGCCAAGGTGGTTAACAGAAGAGAAAATAAACTTTACAAAACTTAATAATGTAGACACAGATTTAGAAGCAAAGAAAGAAAAAATAGAAGCAAATCTGAAAATTGACAATGAAAGGGAGAAACAAATAATTACACAATTTGAAGATTTTGACAATTTGAAGGAACTTACAACAGCTATTGCATACTGCATTAGATTTTTAAATTTTAATAAGAATTTAAACACAGAAGAGACACTTACAACTAAAGAGATAGATAACGCACTGCAGAAATGTATACGACTTTGTTCAAGAAGAAGAATTTGAAGAAGAAATAAATGCACTAAAAGGTAAAAATCAACTTAAGAAAAGAAGCAGTTTAAAATCACTTACTCCGTATCTCGATGAAAATGGTATTCTCAGGGTGGGCGGAAGATTAAGACACGCAGATTTAAACCATGATGGTAAACATCCAATCATTCTTGGCCATAAAAACAAACTCACTTCCCTCATCGTTGGTGACGCTCATAAGCAAACATTACATGGTGGAGTACAGTTGATGATGAGTTATTTACGATCGAAATACTGGATCATTAGAGCGAAGTCACTGGTAAAGATGAACAACCATAAATGCATGGTATGTGCTCGACATAATGCAACAGCGCGGAAACAGCTCATGGGAGATCTTCCTAGGGCACGTGTTACACCTGCAAGGCCTTTTATCAACAGTGGAGTCGATTTTGCAGGACCTCTGCAAGTCTTGTGGTCTAGAGGACGAGGAGCCAAAACAAGCAAGGCATATATCTCCATTTTCATCTGCCTCTCAACTAAGGCTATTCATCTAGAATTGGTTGGAGACTTAACTTCCGAAGCTTTCATAGGCGCCTTTAGAAGATTTACCGCTAGACGAGGCAAATGCTGCAATCTATGGAGCGACCAAGGCCGTAACTTCGTTGGGGCAAATAAGGAGTTAGAACAAGCATGGAAAGATGCAAATTTAGATTTTTCTGGCCAGATTGTAAATAAGCTGGTTTATGAAGGAACGCAATGGCACTTCATCCCCCCCTACAGCCCTAATTTCGGGAGATTATGGGAGGCAGGGGTGAAGAGCATTAAGCACCATTTACGTCGAGTACTTACCAGTAATTTGACCTTTGAAGAAACGTCAACAGTGCTATGTCAGATCGAGGCGTGCTTAAACTCTCGACCCTTGAGCCCTATTGATGATACTGATGTAGATAACAAGGATCCACTCACTCCAGGCCATTTCTTGATTGGGGAGGCTCCGGTGATAGTCCCTAGTCCTGACGTAGAAGACGTAAGAATAAGTAGCCTTTCGAGGTGGCAACATTTACAAAAGATTATGACAGATTTCTGGAGAAAATGGCAAGAAGAATATTTGACAAGATTACAGCAGCGACCTAAGTGGATGAAGAGTGAGAAGGAATTTGAGATAGGAAATATAGTACTGATAAAGGTTGAAAATTTGCCACCTGCGAAATGGGCTCTTGGACGTATAATAGAAAAGCACCCTGGTCAAGATGGTAAGACAAGAGTTTATAGCGTAAAGAGTGGCGATAGCATAGTGAAAAGATGTGTCTCTAAGTTATGTGCATTGCCTGTAGATACTGAATAAGTAGTTAAATTCAAAATGTATGTGAAAATAATTTAAATTCAAAGATTTCGAGTAGATTGAGCTTTTAAAGCATGTTGTAATTGTTAATTTGTTATTTAAAAGAACTTACAGTTCTTTTGGTGGGCGGTATGTTATGTTAGTAGCTGTAAATGTCTATATTGATGTTGTTTTGCGTATCGCCCAACCCGTGTTATAAGCATGATTTTTTGTATGAGAGATCAGTCGCAATAATACACTCGTACAGAGCACACAGTGTTTTACTTAGAAATTTTCTCCAAACGAAAGTGAACATTACGCACCAATACAATTCTTAACAATGAAATTTCAGTTGATGTTTTTTTTTCTCAATTGTATTTACTAATCATAGTCTAGAATACAAAAATAAATAAGTATTATTACGAAACATTTATTTATTTATTTAAGTTTATTGCACACAATTTTATGACGGATTGATTACAATGGGTCAAACTTAATGCTACTAATGCATTATCTACCAGTTTGCCTTTGGGACATGGTGAGAGGTTGGAATAAGGGTGCAAGTGTAGCAAGCCAAGTGTAATATTTTCAATACAATACAATCTAAGAAAAAACACTGCAGACTTTGTTACTAGCAAATACATATATTTTTCTTATATTCTGGGTTACTCATCAACATTTTTGAACAACTATTTCAAACTTGAAACAATGATGTATTTTTATAGGTACTTATATTATATATAAACATAACCATTTTTTTTCGACTGGTGAACCTCAGGAAGGTTTTGAGAAAAGAGGAATAAAATGATTTAGTATATTGCTGATATTTACAATTTTAAAAGTGCTAAAGCCAGATTTGCTGTTGATGATTACGGAGTAAATTTGAAAATACCCTATTTAATACAAACCAACCCTTGTACCTTTCAATAAACGATTTCAGGGTTTTAGTAATAAGTATTTATTTGAAATAATATCACTTATTGCGTATTAAAATGCCCTGTGTCATGAAAAGATAAATCTAAGCTCTGCAGTGATTTTGAACTTTTAACTAAAATTTGAATATTGGTAGCGACCCTTAAATGTAACTTTAAAAATTAGAAAATAGTACTAAAAAAGTTTGTTAAGGTATATTATCAAATGACGAGGTGAACCGTGGAATAATCGAAAAAAAAATTTCATCGTAATAAGAAGCACCCTAATCTCTATCTGTAACGATAGCTACCGATTTTTCTTTTCCATTGTTGGATAACCTGCTTTTCGTGATCTAGGGTGGCCCCATTTTAATCGATTGAATTTAAAAGATATAATTGTTTTTACCAAAATAATGCCGGATTCAAAGATTCAAATGTTTATTCAGTAATTAGACCTTTACAGGCACTTTTACATGTCAAAAAATTCAAACAGTAGAATCATCGGCGAAAATGTCATCCTGTGGGTCCTCAGTGCTTAAGAAATCGTGAGTTACAAAGTGTCTTATAGTTGCCCCCTCCACCCCCTGGTAGTTAGGGGCGGAGGGGCGTTTTTCATGTTTAATTTTAACTTTGCAAAACTGGCATTTTAATAAATGCTAGTCTTTCGTTCAGAAATTTCGCACAACCTTTTGCCGTTTTCAAATTCGGAATTTTGTAACGTCGCTCGTGAGACACAAGTTTTATTGTGTAATTAGTTTTCACTTTGTTTTTTAGGTTGGTATGAGATTTTAATAATGGTGTTATGGGGATAGGGACTTTTAAGGATAGGTTATCCGATTATGTATACAATGTTCTTTTTAATTAAGTACAAATATTTTAAGAGGTGATTCAGTCCATCATTTTAAACAACTTTTCCCAATAAATATATATCGAAATACGAAAATTTTTTTTGCATTTTTCATAGTAACGATATCACGTGACTACTTCGATATGTATGAGAACCTAAATATTTTTTTTCGTATTTCGATATATATTTATTGGGCAAAGTTGTTCAAAATGATGGACTGAATAACCCCTTAAAATATTTGTACTTAATTAAAAAGGACATTGTATATTCCTTATGCTACTCTTTTATAGAAATATTTTTTTTATCTAGATTAGATTGATGATGGGGCTAGTAATACTAGAACAGGTTAATACAAGGTTTTACTTGTTCAGCGTGCAGTCTTTGCAATTTTCAGCGAAGTGAGGTTTGTTTTAAAAGCTACACTTTGAGTATTAAATGAAATACATAGAAAATGTCTGTCTAAATATAAAAAAAGTAGGAAGGTGTCATATTTAGCTGCAAAAACTTAGATATTTATTTTTATTATTCGTAACATTTATTCTTAAACTTTTAATGAAACCCTTGTTAAATATCTTTGAGGAAAGAGCTAGATCTCTATCCCCTAGGCTACATACAAATTACTAAACTACACACGCGTAAGATTTGCAAAGTAAGACGAGGCAGGCATTACAATTAAAATCGGTAAATACATTAATATCAAAGGGCCTACGTAGATGCCAGCTAAGCCAGCAGCCGTAAAACAAGGAACGGAATATTAAAACCGGGAGTACGACGAACGCCATTAAAATGCGTAATTGCTTGGATTAGACCTCCCAAGATTCCTCTATTCCCTTCTAAATACGTTCAAACTGTCACACCTCACAGGTACCACAGTGTAGAAAAAATCTATATAAATGTGTTAAACGCTGTCTGAATTGAAACCGTTATACTTGGATATTATTTAGACTGTGGACTGTCCAAGATGGCGGGAGTTCCTAATTTGAACTTTGATTCGGTCTCTACTAGACGTGCTTCACATACATCATGAGAGAGGTCTCAAGACTAGGCGATTTGCCGGCTTTTTCGTATTTCGAACGCCATCTCTGCGTTTTATGCCTTCGAACGCGGCTTTGCCGCGCTCTGAATACAAATGGATTAAGCCCCGCTCTAATTCACGTGGTATTATTTAAATTTGGAACGTGTTCGATTTCTTTTTAATTAGACAGGGCTTGTACATGATATTAAAGGTTGTATTACTGTACAAAAGACGTGCTTTGTTTGTCTATGACTTTTAAGGCTTTTATAAGTATCTAATTTAAATGCAAATTCTTAAAATGATAGAATTAACGAACATTATGGGTATCTGTTACGAAAACACTTTCTAATCCCGCTCTGAAAATATTCAAGCAGAAAAACGTATGAAAGATGATAAAAACCTAATTTAAATTAAACATGAATCTCATTTTCATATAACATGATAATAAAACGCTGCTGTGGGCGTCCCTCGGAATTTGTATAACAAGAAAAAACAAAAAAAAAAACCTACTAAAACATTCATAGAGGGCTGTAAAAAGTTTTCACCACCACGCGGGGCGGAGAAACCTGCCTCCCTCGCAACATCTATAAATCTATATGACGTCATTAAGAAAACGACGCGCTATCGTCTTGCGTATACCGGTCCCTCTCTCTCGTTCCGTTTTTTTCCGCTGAAGCCGCTGTTAGACAGAGAAAGAAGACGTCTTGAAGAGAGAGCGCGGTGTCCCGCTCTTCGCGCCTTACAATGGAGAAAAGACGGTGGAAATTAAATAATACTTTGTCGTTTAAATTGAAATTGGGGGGGGGGCGGGGGTAGTTTGGAAAATTTTCGGGGGTTAGAGGTAAAAAGGTATTGATTTTAGTTGAGATTAGAAGTCGGGTTTCGTGTTTTGTTATATTTTGCGGTTGGTTGCTTTGTCTTGAGATTGGGTAAGGGTAATAAGTTTTTGTAGCTTAACGCGGCGTTGATTATTATTGTTGATGCTGATGTAGTACTTAAATTTGATGATTAGATATAAATTTTTCCCAAAGGTTGGCTGGAAGAGATTGCATTTAGCGATAAGTCCGCCTTTGTGCCTAAATTGTTTCTTGTTGTTTTGTATTTTTGTGTGTCTATTATGGTGCAATAAAGTTGATTTGTATTTGTCAGTGGCGGATTTACAAATTTGCCGCCAGTAGATAATATTCATATATTGCCACTCCTACTGCGTTTACAAAATCGAAATATCATGATATAATTTGTCAGGATCGTAGCAAGAGGAAATCTGTAGTCTCTGCCAACCCCATGGGAAACAGGAGTGAAAATATGTATGTATGTATAATTTTTCGAAACTAAGAACCGACTTCATCCCCAAACTACACAACTATGTTGATAAAATTTCCATAGGATCACTTGACAAGTATACCCTTTGAAACAAAAAAAGAATTTTCCAAATTGGCGTCTTCGAATAATCGGTGAATATACATTAAAAAAAATAAACAAAAAATCGCGATGAATTGATAGCCTCCTCCTTTTTGGAAGTCGGTTAAAAAGCATTCTTCTACCTTCTTGATTGCCGTGATGGACGAAGGGGGGTGGCCAGTGCAACTGGCCTTAAATTTGCCGCCCCCAAAATGTGCCGCCCTAGGCTTTAGCCTACTCAGCCTATTGGTAAATCCGCCACTGGTATTTGTATTTGTATAAATAGAAGATATTTTAACGATTTAATATACATTTATTATTAATCCAAAAATGTAGACCCTAGCTAAAACCTACTTATTTACTTCCAATATGAACTGTTACTAATGAATTCAGTCAATTTTGGCTTATGTATGTTACGCTATTCCATTAATGAGTATTTCTTTTGTTTCAGAAAACATCCTGTGGAAAAGATGCAAGCATGAAGAAAATCAAGAAGCCAGTAAAATCGTTTTACATAACACAGCTTCGTAGCTGGCGTATGTGCGTAGAAAAGCTTCACGTTCTCACTTTAAACTGTAAACAGTAGTTCATTAAATAGTTTGAAGGATTATCTAGTGCCTGGTCAAGACAAAATTTTAAATTATGTCTCCGTTTCCAATCAAATTATTTATTTCAAATGTGGGCAGCACTGGACCCCGGAAAATTCAGGTATCCCCTTAAAGAAAGAGTCAGAAAATAAACGATTATTATGTACTATCAAAAGAAAGAGAGACATGGAAGTACTGCACTGACAAGAGACCAGCTCTTAGAAGAAGAAAATTGAGCGAAAATAAATAATAGGACGACCTCCGTAACGTAGTGGTCACCATGCTAATACGCCACCCAGAGGTGCCGGGTTCGATCCCCGGTCAGGGCAAGTTCGAAAATGGTCTTTTTCAAATTGCTCTGGGTCTTGGTTGTTTATCTATATTAGTATTTTTTATAAAATATACTATCGTTGAGTTTAGTATCCCATAACACAAGTCTCGAACTTACTTTGGGGCTAGCTGAATCAGTGTTATTTGTCCCTGCCGTGTATATTAATTTATTTTTATTATTTATATTTTTTTTTATATATTTATTTAATCAACCTTAAAGAAAGAGTCGTAAAGTAAACGATTATTATGTACTATTGATTCCCTATACGCCCACCATAATCCTGAACGTGATCTTTGGGTCTTATGGCCCTAGGGTTTGCCTATCACGTAAGGGATAGCGACTTAACAACCATGTAGGTAGATTATATATTTACAGAATAGGGAAAACAAATGCAATTTCCCCACAACAGATCCCCGTCTAAGATGAGGTCCCTCGGGAGCGTCTGAATCCGCTCCGGGGCAGACGAATGTTTGCACGAAAGTATGAGGAAAACCTCATTTCTGGTCATAAATATTAATGAGGAGATAATGATTGTTTATGGGGTAAACAAAACGTTCCTTCTTACTGCAGTATTGTACGTATGTAATCTGCATTCGTCTTTTTAAGGACAGCTTTAAGAAAGATATATGTACCGGTTTTTCCATTGTTTTTTTTTTAAACTTGCTGCTTCTCTTCTCGCGCAAATCGTAAAAGCCGATCTAGGGAATGAGCGAAAATGCGAATCATCAAAATCAAAATGCGATGCCTAAACAAATCATCACTATTTTGATTCATTTTGCCAACTTTTCCGTCTTCCGGCCCTGGGCTCTGTCTGCCCCTTTAGCAATCTTTGACCATGATGAGTATTTAATGAAGTTTTGAGTGAAATAAAATTATAATTATTAAAAGTAACATATTTAAAAACGATATTACTCACGTAGTGTGTGTAGAAGTGCGTTGAGGATAGCGAAACCGTCGCGCCGTCCCACTTAACAACACTCGCCCTGATGATGATCGTCTAAACCGATCGAAACTAGTCGGCATTTTCCGACATCACTACGTGAGTAATACCGTTTTTAAATATTTATTTAAAAATGTCATG
Source organism: Acrobasis suavella (assembly GCA_943193695.1). Taxonomy (NCBI): domain Eukaryota; kingdom Metazoa; phylum Arthropoda; class Insecta; order Lepidoptera; family Pyralidae; genus Acrobasis; species Acrobasis suavella. The sequence goes on from OW971952.1 coordinate 10,243,978, forward strand.
AAGACGGACATATCGAAGTATCCATTTTTTGCTACACATGTAAATACACGTACCTAGTAGGTTCTATCATTATCTATCTTTTTTAGATTATTATTATAAGCTTGTGATATAAGCTGTAAATCTTTCTTGATTTCTAAGTAAGTGCTTATTTTAAATAGCTACAAGTAACGGGGTACTAATCTTACTATCTTACTTCTTACTAATATTATAAAAGCGAAAGTTTGTATGTATGTATGGTTGTTCGTTACTCTTTAACGCAAAAACGGCTGTACGGATTGGAATAAAACCTGGCATGTAGATAGCTTATTACCTGGATTAACACATATGATATTTTTTATCCCGGTTTATATAAAATTTGAGGCTTCCGTGCGATGTCAACAATATTCCACGCGGGCAACGCCGCGGGCATCGGCTAGTAACAGATAATACTTTGCCTATTACTTATTCATAACATTTTAAAAACTACAATCGTTTTAACTAACTATAAATATAACAGAGAAACATAGCACCTCCCATTTTACATTTAAATGTCCTCATTTTTTTTTTCAGATTAATAAATATAATCTTACTTGCATGATTTAGGATACTGACTTTGGAAGGAGGGTATCCTTCCATAGTCAGTATCCTTAATCATGTTTTAAATACGAGAATATTTAAGTCCAAAAATAAATTTAAAATGATATGTGACCATCGACACACCTGTAGAGATATAACCATACATAACGTCAGTAATCAAACAATAAAAAAAAGACACAATACCACAGACAGATTCGCAGAAGCAATAGACAGAGAGACACGACAAACTTACAATACCTCTTTTTTTGCATCAGCGGTTAAAAACAACGAAGTATCTAAAACAAAACAATGAAGTTAAAATAGCAAAACAACCTCCTTTAAAATCCATTAATTCATAGACAATCGAACTCCTTGAATTCCAATAGGTCTTTTATCTTGCCCGTTATCGTTACGGAATAAAATTGGCAATACAATACGGGAGGCAACTTACCCCCGGCAAAGGCCGTCCAAATAAGCCATTAAAAGCATAGAGACGGTTCTCGGCTATAAAATCTCTGCTTCTTCCCCCCTCCCCACGGGAAGGCAACCCACCCCCTTCGCGATAAACTGCTTTTATGCCGTTCCGTACTATAATTAAAATGGCTTGACGTTTTCTAGCGGAGTGTGCAAGATAAAAGACCGAAGATGCGCTAGGGATGCGCTCTTAACTCAATTTCGTTCGAATTAATTCGTTTACAATGTACAGGTAGGAGAGGGACTAAATACGTTGACATGTTTAAACTCGGTAGTGACGTAGCGATGTCAATGGATATGAATTATTGTTTCGATTAAAATGTGCTTGCTTGTTCACTGAAAATGTTCGTAGAGTCAGACCTTTGTACATACTATCACGTCTTTATCCCTAAAGGACAAGACAGAGTATTTTGTCAGGCCTGTGTCACTCCCCGTTTAGGTATCGAAAATATAGCTACATTATTACTATGCGCGCGGCGACCACTTCGAACGGGAAAATTCTGTTACATGAATCGTTTGTCCGGAGTAATAAGAATGAAGTTGGCTTGCAATAAATGTCTAGGTGTGGAGTGGAGGTGAGGAGTTCTGACGCGAGCTTAATTTAACCATAGCGCTAACCACACTGAGTGGATATTTCTTTTAATTTATTTTCTAAGTAAGACTTCTGTACGTGAGTACTAGTACTTATTCTGTGATTGTGTATCTTACGGCTCTAAGCAGACAGAGCCCAGGGCCACAAGACTCAAAGTCACAGTCAAAATTAAAGTCAAAGTCAAAAATCATTTAGTTATCTTTGGATATTTGTATCACTTGATAATTGTCATTTCTTATTTCTTTCAATTTCTTAAAAGTTACTTGTTGACGTCAGATCATTTACTTAAAACTAAGTTTACTGCAGCCTCCTTAACGACACGTACAAAAGAAGCGGTAACAGAAGCCACTTTAAGCGTAATGGTGGGCGAGAAGATTTAAATCAATCAATATAGTGATGGGTTGCTAGCCGTATTGCCTATTAACATGATTGCCATTTTCTCGAATTACCTCGTTCGGTTTTTATGATTTGCGAAGGAAAAGAAGCAGCAGGTAAAATCTAAGATATTATTAACACATTTTTTTTTGTAATTTAAGATCAATGGATATTAATATATAATACGTTGCGAGATACTTTTTACGGCCAATATCAGTCCAGTGCTGGACTAAAGGAATCTTCTAATAAAGGGAGGATTTGCGCATAATCACCACAATAGGCAAACGGACTAGTGAACGCAGAAGGAAAAGTCTTTTTTTAAATATACTCGGACAAATCGCACAGATTGAGCTAGCCCCAAAGTAAGTTCGAGACTTGTGTTATAGGAAACTTACTCAACGATACACGAAACAACGAGAAACATCCAAGACGCAAGTCAATCTTAAAAAGATCATATTCCATCTTGATATGACCGGGGATCGAACCCGGGACCTCCGGAGTGACTTCCTGGCATCATGACCACAAGGCCGTGAACTCGTCTCCGTAGAGACATCGCTGATGCCTGTTCTCTGTTGCCTATACCATATACCTCCCTTAGTCGCCTCTTACAACACCTGTGGGAGAGGAAAGGGCTGATAACAAATTTTATTATATACTCTGCAGTTACGAAATGGCCGTATAGTCAGATACAAAAAAATAACAATTGTTAAAGTTGAGTACAAGGAAGTATTAAACTATAGTACGTTTGTTTAGGTATTTAAAAGAATGTAAACAAGCTTGACATGTCTTTTCATTAAAATATACACTTTATAAATAAATACCTTCGCAAATTACATATTATTTATTTTATAAATTACATAATTTAATTGAAATAAACATCTCACTCTTCTCACTGAAATTTCCCCAAATCAGTTCGGGTTCACAGCATCCAGAGGAGCCTCCGACGTCATACAGGCACTTAGAATTATGATGGAAAAACACAGGACAAATAAACGCGACTTGTATCTGGCGTTCATTGATCTGGAAAAGGCGTTTGACCGAGTGCCCCGGAAACTTGTGTGGCAGGCTCTTATGGCACAGAACGTTACTGAGTACTACATACAGCAAATACAGGATATGTACAACAATGTTACTACACAAGTGAAAAGTTTGGCGGGCCTGAGTAGAGCATTCCAGGTCAAGGTAGGCGTCCATCAAGGCTCCGCTCTGAGCCCATTCTTATTCAACCTAGTGATGGACTATCTCACAAACCACATACCGGCGCCATTACCATGGACAATGCTCTATGCCGACAATATAGTACTGGCGGCTAATACTGCACAAGATCTGCAAGATCTCCTTAATACTTGGAAACACGCTCTGGAAAAACATGGACTGTGGAAGAGCAGAAGCAAAACAGAATATATGAAATGCCCCTTCAGTGGAAACTCAGTCCTTGAAACCATCTGTATCGGAACAACACCTATCCCCACTGTCGATAAAATCAAATACCTGGGCTCTATGCTCACAGCTGATGCCAATATAGACGTAGATGCCACTCATCGAGTAAATGTAGCTTGGCAAAAATGGCGGTCGCTGACAGAAGTGCTCCGCGATCCTCGTATGCCTATAAGGACCGAAGGCCAAGTCTACAAGACAGCTGTCCGTCCACCGCTACTTTATGGTTCCGAATGCTGGACAGTAAAGAAGACACACGAGCACAAGGTTCATGTAAATGAAATGAAAATGCCGCGCTAGGCAAGAGGAGTAACCAGAATGGATCGAGTGCGTAACGAGCACATAAGAGGCAGCTTCAAGATTGCGCCAACCACAGACAAAATGTCGGAACACCGCCTTCGATAGTACGGGCACGTAAAAAAAATGAAGCGAGGACCACGTGGTGAAAATTGCAATAGCTATGCCAGATCTAAAGAAAGGCAGAGGCCGCCCGCCGTAAACCTGGTGGTCAAATATAGAGAGAGCCCTTAGGAAAGCCCAATTGCCAGAACAAACAACCCAGGACAGAATCTCCTGGCGCCGTAGAGTGAGGAGACCCGACCCCAAATAACGGGACCAGGGATGGACAAAGAAGACAATTTATTTGAAATTTGCAAAAGTATTGATTTATAAAGTGTATATTTCAATAAAAAGACACGTCAAGGTTGTTTACAAAATTTTAAATACCTAAACAAATGGATTATAGCTTCATTATACCATGTTAGTAATTATATTATCTTTAATAATACTTTAGTTCAATATTTCTAAGAGCAATTCGTCTAGTAGTTTATTTGCTCTCTTTTCTGAAAACTAAAACTAAATCTAACTGGCCGATATAAATCAATAGTTCCAAATTCAAACTGGTTTTTAATTCCCCGTCCTAACGATCGGGTAGACAACTGGCCGGCTGGTTTTCCGATTCATCAAACGAATGGGGTTCTATCCGGTTCTATTTTTAAAAGTTGTTACACTGATTGGATTTTGTTATAAAACTAGCTTTTTTTAAATGTGTTCGGGTATATTGTTCGGATTTTAAATTAAAAATCGTTGGTCAACTGGTTTTGGATAACACGTGCGTTATTTTAAATTATTTTGAAGTAATTATACTATGATGGTAGTAATAAGTTACTTTAATTTTTTAGGGTCTTCTTTCTTCGTTTCCCTGGAATTGTAAACTCGCGATCCCTTTACTGCCTAGTATTCATTTTACCGCGTTCCCGCTTTCATTTGGATTTTGTTAAAAAATTCATGCGGTAAATTGCATGGACAAAGTATTGTCACCGCTTGATCGAAGTAAGTATATCATCCCCAGCTGTACTGCGAAGGCTTAAGGGGATATATGAATTTTTAGGGGGGCAGTGCCGCCCCCATTTGAAAGAAATCAATCAGTTTCTCATGGCTGACCCACGCGAGGTTGGGCGCTGACCTTACCGTCTTATTTTGAATGTCCATTCTCTCTTTCTTGATTATGACACCCGCGAAATATCTATATGATATCATTTTTAGAGTGCTGTTCGGTTTCGATCTTCACAAAAATTTGTTCTTAAATAAAACACACCGCCCTATACCTGCGGTAAGCAGTGGTATATAGGGCCTTAATTAACAGGATGATCAAAGAAGCGCCGCGCGAGCTATTGTGCTGACTTCCTGCCGAGACCTACATGGAAAACGACGGAGCTGAAAATTTTTAAACGTATTTACTTTTATTAGATTGTTCGCGATTCTATTTATATATGTACATATGTGTATAGTACAGCTTTTCAAGTAAATGATAAGCTGCTGTGGATAAGTCTTGTACCCCTGAAAAAAAAAAATAACTTGTTACTCCTGCAGAAAGACAGACTCCTGTAGAAAATATACCCCCGTGGAATATTCACATTCTGAATGCGTAATGTATTACTTATTTTATTGTTTAATGTGGAGGATATTATGTAATTATAGTACATTATCTAACCCACAACAATAATAAAAATGTATAAGTGTGAAATTGCGACGTAAAGCATATATGATTTTAACGTCAAAATAGTGACATTTGGAGTAATATACTTTACAGTAAAATGGATAATAAATATGCAACACTAAACTATTCTTTAATTATTAACTCTACTATTATATTTTTTATAAATAATAGGGGTGACGACAGGGTCAGAAAAGTTTGATTGTAATTAGTCCGTCTTTTAGATTATCCAAAAATAGACCCGTCTTTTTCAGGTTACCAATAAAGTAAAAATTCACAAATATGCCCTTGCGACGTCACTGCTATGTAAAAATCGTACGTAGCCGTGACGTCATGCAAAACTTCAATGCGCTGTATCTTTATCATTTTTTGTTTCTCGGAGAAAAAAATACGTTTACAATATTTTTTAATAATCTAACCGATGGGCTAAAGATTTTTTTTGATTTGTCATGCATATAGTCGTATTTATTAGATAAGTAATTTTTTTTAAATCACACTAAAGAAAATTTGCTATATACTCCAAAATCCGCGCTTCGTGCAATGCTTGTACCTACTTACATAATACCTGTTTCACTTATTTATTTTATTTATTTAAGAACTTTATTAAGACGAAGTGGTAGCTAAAGTGGCGCCCTCATTTGAAATAAATTGTTTAAAACTAAATGTGGTCATTTGAAATAAATTGTTTAAAACTAAATGTGGTGATAATTAAAAATTTGATTTGTATAAATGTCTAGAAAGACCTTTACAATTTTATTAATAACCTTTGAAATTATTACTAGTAGTCCGTCTAGTTTTAAAACTGTTTTTCGCCAAAAGTGGCCAGTTTTAAAACAAGACGGACTACCAATATTACTTTCAAAGGTTATTAATAAAATTGTTTAAAGGTCTTTCTAGACATTTATATAAATCAAATTTTTAACTATCTTCACATTTAGTTTTAAACAATTTATTTCAAATGAGGGCGCCACTTTAGCTACCACTTCGTCTTAAGCCAAAACTACAATAGGTGGACTTAATGCTGAAGCATTCTCTCCCTGTCAACCTTTAGGAAAAGATAAACAGATAAGAAAGGTAGCTAAGAGTGGTGGTAACTTATTCAGTTGTAACCTTCTCCATCTCACCCGCAATATCCGCCATCTTGAGGAAAACACAAAGATGCTGAACAGAGAAAATTTCTTGTATAATTTTAACGCTTTTGCGCCCGCCTCGCCGCCTCTTGCCTGTAGGCAGTTCCGTGGCCAGAATACCTAGACCCCTCGGCTTCAGTCGCCTCCGTCGCTCTGTTTGTCCATGTCACACAGGCGAGGGAAAGGGAAGACCAACTTATGCTGGTTCCTCTGGCTTTTAATTTAAATCCATACGGGTGTAAATTTTTAATTGACGTGAAATTTAATTTTATGCTGTTATGTTCTAAATTCTGTGGTATTTTTTAATGAATATAAATATGTGTTACTATGATGTCTAAATTTTAACTTAAAATTATAAAATTTAAATTGGCCACGACGTTCTGAAAATATATATTTGAAATTTTCATGTTATTTTTTTGTATATAATGGCCAATAAGGTATTAACGTTTTCACATGTAGTTAGGGACTTGATGACCTCCGTGGCGTAACGGTTCACAAGGTAGTCCGCCACTTTACAGCTTCTAGGTTCGATCTAGGAAAAGTTGGAAAATGACCTGTTTCAAACTGTCCTGAGTCCTGGGTATTTATCTTTATAAATATTCATCCTTTAATGTAGCGTAGTTGAGCTAGTATCATATAGTATAAGTTTAAAATATACTTTGGTAGCCCCAAAGTATATTTTTTATTCAATCATTGTGATTTGTCCCTATATATTTTTTAATTTTTTCAATACTACATAAACAAAGGAGTATTTCTAAAAATGCATATTAAAAATGACATCTTTTTAGTCTCCACTACAGGAGCACGACCCTCTCTGTACTACCAGAGTCACACTTGGCCAGAGCATCTAGAGGATTTGGCCTACACTCTCCACGTTGGCCGGACGGGTTGGAGAGGTCTCATTGATGTTTATAAGCTTTGTTTAGCTTGTATATATCAATCAATAAAAACAACAAAAACATAAATCAAATAAAAAGTAATCTCCTTTTAATAATAATAACAATAATATATATTTTTTTACGACCTCCGTGGCGTAGTGGTCACCATGCTAGTCCGCCACCCAGAGGTCCCGGGTTCGATCCCCGGTCAGGGCAAGTTGGAAAAATGCCCTTTTTCAAATTGTCCTGGGTCTTGGATGTTTATCTACATATGTATTTGTTATAAAATATAGTATCGTTGAGTTAGTATCCCATAACACAAGTCTCGAACTTACTTTGGGGCTAGCTCAATCAGTGTAATTTGTCCCTATATATTTATTTATGTTATATTTATTTTATTTCAGACAGATACATCCATATTATGTTAGTATAGCACTCAACTTATTCTAGGGTTAGTAATAAATGAAATTTAGATTATTTTAAATTGTAACACTATAGATATTGATAGCTAGCAACAAGAGCGTGAAGCTGTATCCAGCGACTTAACATAGGGGAGTCCCACCGTTCAGCCAACGCGTTCAGGATTGCGTTCAATGAGCCACGGACGCGCGCCCACAGCGAAGCGCATCGCTTTCCAATGATGGTATAGAAGCAGTCTATATGCGCCTCAGCGTCACATAAGTGACGCGCTGCAGAAACACCGTAGACCGTACAACCTTCTAAAAATCGTCATATGCCCGCTGCTTGAAGTTGACCCACAGACCACACATAAATATCTATGATACATAAATATCTATGTAGATAGATGGAGATATAGATAGGCACGCCCGCGGCGCCTGAGTCCTACTACAAGAAAATTAGTTATTAAAATTTCACTGACGCTCCGAAATTTATCTCGGGCGCGGTAAACTGCGACCGAAAGCACTTGGTGCTTGTGTTACGTAATATTTTTAAAATAAAATAAAAAACACCAACTTATGTTAATTAAGTAACAATTTACAATTTTACTAACACGACAGTTGTCCGTATTGTTATTTACGTTTTTGAACGTCTGTATTGTTATTTTATGGTAAAGTCAAAAAAGTCAAAAATCATTTATTTATCTTTAGATATTTGTATTAATTTCGTAAATTTAATAGTTAGTTGTTGACGTCAGATCATTTACTTACAGCTAAGTTTATTGGCGCTTCCTAAGCGCAAGTACAGAAGAAGCGGCAACAAACTGTACTGCAGCATTTTCTCTAACTCCATCGTCGACTTATAATAATACTATATAATATACCTATTATAGAAATTTACATAGGTATTTTAAGTTCGAACATGAAGTACTCGAAATTCGGTCTAGGGGATGCCGAGTTATATTGTTCGCGTTCTCATGATAGGCCTTGACTTTAAGTACCTAAGATGATAAGGCCCTCAGGTGGAAACTTCAAAGTTTAAATGAAAATACACTGATGGGATAGCCTAGTAAGCTTAAACTTCTGATATGGGATACAAGCAAATGCTATTCTTAATACTTAACAATTTCATGTAACTCTTTAAACACACTGTGAGAACGAAAACTAGTTATTCTAGAAATATCAGTGCGAAGAACAGGTTTTTATCATTATAATGAGGGGTCACAATGACCCTAAGACGTTACCGGACAGCGGTCAGCGCGTGGGAAAGGGTCGACTTGAAGGGTTGAACAAGTTTTTGCTTTTGTTATGGTCAGCTGCGTAATTTGAATTTTCTTTGAGTATTTTGTTAACTTTTATTGATAAAAAAAACTTGTCTTTTTAGTATTGTAATTTTGTAGTTACCCTGACATCTGGATTATAAGAATGTCTTGCCTATTACGTAACAGACTGGTGGGTCCTTGTGGTGGTTATTCCATGACGAATAAATCAAATAATTCGATCTTTCAAAAGTAATTGAAACTAATAATAAATTAAAGAAATAAAAAACTCTACTGCTCGAAAAAAATAACTCATGAAATACATAAAAGATCCAACAGCAGTTTGCTTAGGATGTAACTGGAATATGCTCGGATGAGAGAGGTTATACATAATATGTTGTTTATTTGCACAATTTTTTTTAATCCTTTAAGAAAATGTTGACAATATACCTACCTACCTACCTATATATACCTACCTACGTGTTTCATTGGAGAACATTGAAAAAAAATCTCCAGGGCTCGATGTATCAAGACATTTAAGACGCGGTTTTCTGTGAAGACGCTGTTAAAGTTTTCCGTGCTACTTTCGCGGCTCTGCAGAAAGTTGTGCTGGGGCTCATTACGGGCGGCACCGATCGTGTACACACGCCTTAACACGCGGCGGTTAAATAAACGCTTCCATTGCTTGGGTACCCAGAACTTGCTCCAAGGTAGCTTTATTATTTGGTTAAGGTTTATTATGTTGGGCTCATAACTTGTCAGGTTAAGGGTGTTATATATTTTATTGTTTCATAAATTTTAGTATCAAATATTTTATTAACTATATTGACAGTTAATACACAATTTTCACGATAAGTCCATTATACAGGGTTACATTGCTAAAAGTAAAGTACAGCAATAAAAATAGCATACGAGTTTAGTACTTATTTTACTTTTTGAGATGGGTTATACAAATACCTTGACAGGTTATATATAGGCTGAATACTTTCCTATTCTTCAGTGTTTAAAATGCTATGAAATTACGTTATTCCTCCTTTAGTTTCTTTTGCTTTCTTTATCTGAGGCGTTTTATAACATCTTCCAATTCATTCTCGCTACATAGTATACTGTATACTATAGTATAAACTGAGCTTCATATTTTTTGCCTGATGGCCACACCGTCCCTTTAAATATCGTGGCTCGACGGTGAACGGGCCCATTAGCTGCTCGACCGCCATACCGATAACACCTTGGTGAAATCTATCTTGTATTTTACTTGTTTTGCAAGTCAGTAATATTTCGGTTTAATTATTAGTAAACTGTTTAAAATTGCTGTTTAGTTGAATAAATTAATGTCAAATTACATTTATGGATTATAACCTCTAATGTTCTTTAGTATTTGTGTTCTTTTTTAAATAAAATCCTTTAGGATAGCTAATAATAGTATTAACAGCTAATGTAAAAAGTATCACTGTCACACTTTCTAAGTCAATCTCAGCATTTATGACGCATTCTGCTAAAAAAAGGTCCAGCAATAAAACTCGCATACGAGTTATTTGTCATATTGGACACATAACTTAATAAGTTATGAGCAGAAATCGGAATTAGGTAGTAATTTATGTACTTGCATCGAAATGATGATATTAATATGGATCTTACCGGAATTTCTAATGGACATTCCCGTGTTGCAAACGATATTACAAGTAAATAATAATAAAAACTTTAGCGACAGATAAGATAAATAAAACAAAGTTAACATTCATTATTAGTGTTTACGTCAGTATTTTTATTCGTTTTTACATGTTAGCAACGTCGCGCGTGCAGTGGTTTATATTGTGTAGAAGTGAATTATTTTTTATTTAAGAAATCATGAGTTTTTTTGCTCTTTAAAATTAATCCCGGGATTTGAGGCATATCCACTTTATTCTTTCGCTGTATGAAATCAGTGTAAGTACATAAATAACTCTACCTAATTCCGACCTCTGGTTATGAGACCATAATTAAGCACGCTATGGATCTATTGCTCAATAGGTTATAAGCTCAGAACATTATCTTACTCGTCGCGGTTCTAAAACTAAACGCGGCGTCTTTAAATGTATGTGAAATCTCCCTAAGTTCCCTCGCTTCCCTGGCCCGAGGCGTTTATATAATATCTTGCGATAAGTTCCCGCTATATAGCTGTATTGACAACTAATATTTATGGAGGACATTGTTATCGATGTTTTAACAAACTAATGTACAAAGTTGATTGCCTGAACGTGGGTTATATATTTTTGGTAGTTACGCCACATGATTTATATTTAATATTTGGTATCTAAGTATACCTAAAACATTCATCATATTTCGTAAGTTAAGAACCTAGTATTTTCATGAACATTAATTAATTCACCAACTATTCATAACTACACACATGGCAAATTGTTTTACTTTGAAATTATACATATGATGTAAAAGATGATGACCTCCGTGGCGTAGTGGTCGTAATGCTAGTCCGCCACCCAGAGGTCCCGGATTCGATCCCCGGTCAGGGCAAGTTGGTAAATGGCCTTTTTTAAATTGTCATGTGTCTTGGATGTTTATCTATATTTGTATTTGTTATAAAATATAGTATCGTTGAGTTAGTATCTCATAACACAAGTTTCGAACTTACTTTGGGGCTAGCTCAGTCAGTGTTATTTATCCCTATATATTTATTTATTTGTTAAAAAGAGCAGGACTCTCTAGATACAAGATTATAAAAACTTAATTGGTGGACCCCAGCTACTTGATTTTAGTGTCAAAATTTATAATTAATAAATATTTATTTTCAATTTTTCTACTATTTTATCTTTTGTATAGAAATGTAGATATTCATACTGCTGTGTGTTTAAGACAATTTTAAGTTTAAATATTGTCTTCACGTTAAATAATTATTCCAGCTCATAAAAAAAAAACATTTATTGTATGCAGAAGTCACATGACATGCATGATTACTTTGAAAAGTGTTTTATTTCTTGAGAAAGTATTTTTATTTTGAATTGCGATAACAAACTTTTTTTCGGCCTACGTTAACTATTGAAGGTGTTGAAGAGATCTGTAGACTGTCTAGAGCTACACAATCTTTTGTGCGTGTTACTCGTTCCTGGTGAACTCGAATTCCCGGTAAACAAAAATGACGAAAGACGAGTAGACAGACGTAGTCGCAGTCGACAGCTTAACCTTTTCCACGTGGATAGAAGCCACAGAATAAGTACTAGTACTCACGTACAAAAGTCTTACTCAGAAAACAAATTCAAAGAAATATCTACTCAATGTGGTTAGCGCTATGGTTTAATTTAGCTCGCATCAGAACTCAACACCTTTATAGATACCTAGACATCCATTGCAAGCCATTTTTATTCTTATCACTTTAGGCAAACAATTCAAATAACTGAATTTACCACTCCAGAGTAGTCGCCGCGCGTATAGTAATAAATATAGGTATATTTTCGACACCTAAACGGGGAGTGACACAGGCCTGCCATAGAGTGACACAGACCTGCCATAGAGTGACACAGGCCTGCCATAGAGTGACACAGGCCTGCCATAGCGCGCGCAATGTCACCTTTGGTAGGTACGTCCTTTGAGCCATCTCAAGGTACTTCGGGGCACCAACAATGATTTAGATTATTTCTTTGACAATTAATCTACCATTATAAAATCACTACTTAAGTACTCTGAAACTCTGAATAACCAATAAAATACGCTATTTTTGTAAAATGCGTGTGTGATAAATGTAATAAATAACTATAAGTCTTTTTTATCAAAATAAACAATTAAATTTAAATTAATTATTGAGATAAATTGATACTCCAATGTTTATACGTTCTCAAAAGTTAGTTACACCACCACTTTCTAAAGATAATAAAAATGTTAGTTAGTTCAATAATAAATAACTCAACATCAATTATTATCCCAAAAGGGTTAACCAACCAAGTGAAAATCGAATTCAATTTAAACCGGAAATAAAAAACCCCAATAGCCTCGTCCCGGATCCTTCAAGACGGGCGTCCCCCCCTCCCCCCTCCATTTATCCACATTAATATAACTCGAGTCGTGATAAATTGCCACGGAACCCGGCCGCGTTTTCTTAGACGAATTCGGGTATACAGGGTGTTAACAGTATTTATTTATTAAGTAAAAAATACAGTACACATATTTTAATCATTATAGTAGAATATTATTAGCTCAAATGCATAGGGCCTGGAAATAGTATTTTATGCAACAGTTGTATAAGAAGGTTCATAAAATGCGAGTGGTGCAAGTTACGATGCGAGCCTTGGCGAGCATCGTAAGGAGACGCCATCGAGCATTTTTTGACATACTTATACAACGTTGCATACAATACTTTTTCTACGACTATATTTACTAAAATAAATACAAAAATAAACAAAGAAAAGTACGAAATACTACCATATGTTTGGTAGATACTAGGTATCTATGGAAGACTTAATTTTTTTTTATTGACGTCTTCTTAGTGACCAAAAGTGCCATTTTTGAAACATGGAGTCACTTAAACGAATGTTTTTCATACAAAAAACCGTTTGTTCAGTGACTTCACGTTTGAAAAATGGCACCATATATTAAAATAACGATTTTATTATGTTGGCAGTATGGTACATCTAAAGAAAAAAGTTATAGGTCTATGGCTAGGAGTATCGTTTTGGCGAAATAACGACACATGTGCTATTATATTAGGAATAGACTTTAGACTTTTCTGAAATCATATAATGATCTATGTTCTTATATTAGTGTACGGGACCATTTAAAAGACAGATAACAGTACAGGAGTAGAAAAAAAATGTAATATGTAATGTTTGTGTAAAATGCAGAAAAAAAAAATGTAAAGAAAGAATGTAGATTTATAGTGCCCAGACTTTAGACTTAGAAAATGTTTACAAACATTTTTAACAGTATGGGAGGGACCATAGATCTACATAATATAACTATATATACATAACTAACACTAAAACATTTACTAATAAATGTTAGGAATTGTTGTGTGCACAATTGCGAAAAACGGCCACTTTTGGCATATGTGCGTAGAAAAGCATCACGTTCTCACTTTAAACTGTAAACAGTAGTTCATAAAATAGTTTGAAGGGTTATCTGGTGCCTAGTCAAGACAAAATTTTAAATGATGCCTCCGTTTTATATCAAATGATTTATTTCTAACAGTGGCAGCACTGGACCGCGGACAATACAGTTATCGCCTTAACGCTAAAAGCGTTTAATGTTACGTAATAACAATTATAATAGGAACACCCTGTAGACAATTTTCTCAGCGAGTAATTAACGACGAAGGAGGCCTTTTCTCGCAAAAAACACACGTCTCCAGCAGCCCTCATTCCCTTATTCATACACCCACGAAGGGATTAAGAATACCATTTAGATATATGGCAGTGGGTAGTACATATTAATTTCAGTAAGTTATAGAATTTTTAAAGATATCTAACTCTTATTATGGCTTTTTATTTATTATTATCTAGGTAAAAAAAAACATAAGTAGGCTGTAAAAGCTGAGTTGCCTTGTTGATTGGAATTCTTGAGTGGTCCCTAGGACTTAAGTTTGCCATTTTATATGTAATAAAGTTAAAAATTAATTATAATAATAGCTTGCGCCTTGCCCCGATTCAAGACGGCGTCTATAGTTAGGTTTTTATATTATGTATATATTTTGTACTATTGTTATAAAGATTCTATAAAAACCTAACCTAACCTAAGTTTAAAATAAATAAAGAAAAGAGATAAATTAAAGTTACAAACTATCAGTGTTTGATGGGAACTCCACCACAACAATGACTATGATAATTGTATTTATCTAGTTTTAAGAACCAAATTATCTCCAGGCATATTTATTTTTATACCCATGTTTGCATTTTTATCTATGCTTACATTTATATAATACACATTTATACCTATAAGTTATAGTGGAAGAGCGGAGGCTCCTGGCACAGGCATTTTTATGCTTAAAAGGAGGCTCCAATCAACTAAAGAGTTTATGTAAGAAACTTGAATGAAAATAAATTTATTATTATTATTATATTTTTTAGAATTTACATTCTACTCGGTCACGTTAACCGGTAATAATGATAAACACGGACCTAGGTCAAGTGAATATCATGTGGTTTGATCTGACTGCAGAAATTTTCGGACTATCCTACTATTATTATTATAATTGACCAGCATTGTATCAAATCAAAGAGCATATAAAGTCGTCATAACAATCAACAATTTTTTTCTCAAATTTGTGTATGCCATAGAACACAATCTTACTCACGTAGTGTTGTCGGAAAAGGCCGAGTATGTTACCTCAAGTTAGTATTAATAATATATAAGTAATATTTATTTTAAATAAAGTTTTATTTGGGTCTTGGCTCTCTCTGCTTAGAGCTGCAATACCCGAAATGCTCTGTTTAGCCCGTTACGGATAAAGGAATGATAGTAGGTATATATAATGTATATATAAACAATATGTAACAAAAACCCTGTCCGATCCTTGTAGGAGCAACTCAGACCGTCAATATGAACAACTTTTCCTATAGGACCAATGCTTGAAACTCGAAAAAGAATCGTCATTTTCATACAAAAGTGTTCGGCCGGCCCGGCAATTTGTATGAAAATGTCGATTTTTTCTTTAATCTTCGCCCCATAGCAGATGTTTTTGGTATTGACGGTCTGAGTTGCTCCTACAAGGATCGGACAGGGTTTTTGTTACATATTGTATATAAATATGAATGAGAATAAGGACCTATGTGATAAGTTGGTATGGCACTCTACTGGCACAAACTTACAGACATGGAGTACTAGTGGTTTTAAATATCATTCATGGTCATTTTTAATCGCATATTTTCAATTTAGTAATTTTTGTTTCCGTTCGTAAATTTTTACTGTGTCAAAATTTTTGTTTCTGTTGCGTAATTTTTTATATTACATAGTTCGCCACATCTTTCTTGGTAAATGTAAATGGTATTGTTGACTGAACATACTCCAAATGGTTTACTGGAAGAGATCCCACTATGGGATAAGTCCGCCTTTGTAAGTACTTACCTACACAATATGGTTTGTAACTATTCTTATGGTTGTAAACTATTTATGTACTTACAAAAAATATATACAACAACAGCGAAAACAAAAATGAACTCAGTAACAAATAAATAAATATAAAGGGACAAATAACACTGATCGAGCTAACCCCAAAGTAAGTTCGAGACTTGTGTTATGAGATAGGTACTAACTCAACGATACTATATTTTATAACAAATACATATATAGATAAACATCCAAGACCCTGGACAATTTGATAAAGGCCATTTTCCAACTTGCTCTGACCGGGGATCGAACCCGGGACCTCTGGGTGGGAGACTAGCATGGTAACCACTACGCCACGGAGTTTGTGAAATTGAAGCTTATTGAATTAAATAATGAATAATTATTATATTAACATTTAAAGTAGATCTAGGTAAGTTTTACTTATACCTTCCTTTTGTACAAATTTGCACTTGTCGGTGGAGTTAAGTGGAGATGATTTAATTCCTCTCTTCTCTCTGCCAACTTATGTAACATGACACAATCATTAATCACAATTATATACTAACATAGACGTAACAATATACAAGCCCCTCTTTCAGCTATAATTAAATTCCTTGCAAGGAGAAATCTTAATAAATTTACAAATTTTCCTCTCTCACTTTCTTGTATAATTCCAGTTCCCGAGTTACACACACACACATACATACACGTGCAATTTAAGATGAATAATTATGTGGCAGCGCCGCCTTGGTACGCTGGCGAAACGAAAGGATACTGTGGATTGTCTTTAAAAAAATAAATTATTTTTCAAGTTGATTAACATCTATTTTTTTTGTGTGTTAATTTCGACAGAAAGATTAGTCTATGATATTTAATTCTAATAATAAATAATTTTCTTTTCAAAAAAAAAACTCCGAAATTAAAAAAATATGCGGTTGGCCGGCTGTAATCAAACTTTCCATAGGATAATTTTTTTGGTGGAATTCTGTATTTTTGTTTTTAAAATTTTTGGAATGTGTAAACATCATCAGGAAATAACCAACTTCAAAGCAACGCAGCTAAGGATGCATTGCAACTGGAAACGCGCCAAGATGAAGGAGAATCATGGTTTAAGGGGCTACCTGAAAGCTTTTCTACGCACAATTGCGAAAAGCGGCTACTTTTGGCGTATGTGCATAGAAAAGCTTCACGTTCTCACTTTAAACTGTAAACAGTAGTTCATAAAATAGTTTAAAGGGTTATCTAGGGTCTGATCAAGGCCAAATTTTAAATGATATCACCGTTTCCTTTCAAATGATTTATTTCAATTGGGGGCAGCACTGGACCCCGGAAAATTCAGGTAGCCCCTTAAAATCATTGCGCACTGGAAAAATAATGATCCTGTATAATCAATCATGTCATTTTTCGTTGCACTGGTTGGCTCTTGAGTACCAAAAATATACTTATGTAGCAATACAAGACTTGTAGATTTACTTGAGTATATTTTGGGTAAAGTAGTACTAAGTATTTCTTTGGAAAACTAGCGTTTGTGATGCGTGCGAGCGAGGCATGTTAGTAGCTAAGTTTAATATTTTTAGGGTTCTGGGTTACTGGACCAAATCAGATGAAATTTGGTAAGATGGTGTAATCCTATGACCCAAACACAGATGCGCAAAGAAAATAAATATTTTTATTAAATCAGGGTCATTTTTGAGGAATAAATTAGGAAATTTAAAAAAAATTGCAAACGATATTGTGTTATACATCAAATAAAAGGGCTCATTATGAGAATCTTAAATATATTTTTATATTTTTATTATTAATATAAAATAAATAGTTTTGATTTTATTCATGAAAGAAGACAAAAATTGACCATTCCACCTGATCTCCAAAAGTGCGGAGCCTAAAATTTTGAAAAAAAAAATTACAAAATATAGTTCATTGCTTGTAGATTACAGGTAAAATAAGTACATAAATATTTTTTTTTTAAAATAGGGGTAATTTTCGAGGGACAAACTAGGAAATTAAAAAAAAAGTTTTGCTAACCTTATTGTGTCATATATCAAATGAAAGGGCTCGTTATAAGGTTTCAGATGTATATATATATATATATATATATATATATATATATATATATATATATATACATATAAATCTTAAACATATTGTTGTTATTATTGTAAAATAAATAGTTTTCATTTTATTCATGAAAGAAGACGAAAATTACTACTGAGCCGAAATTTTTGAAAAAAAATGCAAGATATAGTTCGCTTTTAAATTACAGGAAAAATAATATAAGAATTATATAATAAAGTGGTAAACCCAATATAATACGTTCACTTACGGAAAAACTTTGATATTGTACGGAACCCTCTCCAGCCAGTTCAACTCGCACTTGCCCGGTTATATTTTAAGTTCAAACAGGTGCAAAGTTAAGGTTTTTTTATTTGTTAAACTTTATTACAACAATATAACAGGCGGACTCAAGGCCCAAGACCCATAAAAGCAAAATTTTCGACGAAAGTACTAAAGTACTAGAGGTATTAAAATTGGGGTTTTTAAGAAAGGGGTTGTAAAGGAATCACGAATTCAAAATTCGGTGTAAACTAGGTACTCATTAGCTAGAAAATAGAAATAATATTTCCCAACTGACGTCACGCCGCCGCATCCACACTAAGCCGTCGCTCCTCAAGAAGGGTACCCTAAGAAAACACATACTACACTTATTTATCTACGAACCCACTCTTTATGAAAGGAATGATTAATGTCTGCCGGCATTAGGGCTGCTAACGAACCCCCCTCCCCCCTCGAACCTTGCCCTACCCACTAATTATTATGCGCACTTATAAGACTTGAGAAATAATGGGAGGTAACGCAGTTTTATGAAGAAATAACGAAGTATTAATTAAATAATATTACAGCAATACAGCTGAGGATGGAAATGGAAATACGCTGAGATAAGAGACAGAGAGTGAGTTACTGACTATATGTATGTCCTGCTTTATGTTAGGCCGTTCCCTGTGTTGTTTCGGAGCCCGGTGTGTGCTTTTCCGCCTTTTTTTTTCCAAATATATGAGTAATATGCATGTCAATAGTCACTAGTCAATAGGTACAGAATAAGTACTAGTGCTCACGTACAGAAGTTTTACTCAGACAATAAATTCACAGAAATATCTACTTAATCTGGTTAGCGCTATGGTCGCGTCAGAACTCCTCACCTCTTCGTTTAGATGCCTAGACATCCATTGCAAGCCGATTTCATTCTTATTACCCTGGACAAACGATTCATGTTACTGAATTTTCCCCTTCGAAGTGGTCGCCGCGCGCAAAGTAATAATGTAGGTATATTTTCGATACCTAGACGGGGAGTGACACATAGGCCAGTCCAAAGATGCTAAAAACCATACAAAATTGAAAGTTTAATGTATTTTCAAGGCGATAAAAAGTGATGGGTAAAAATGGCCTATGAGTCTTACAGCCTTGCTAACAGCCGGACAAACCAACATTTCTGTCTGCCCCATTGGGGATGTTTTTATATTTTTCGTGTAAGTGGCCAACACCGGTGTCAGATTGTTCAGGCCGCCCAAAGGCATCTGACACAGCTTGACGACTGCCATACAATGATGACAGCCGTGGCTTATAGGTGCCTTCCGAAGCGAGAGCTCGAAATTTTTTTATGCCATTTGTGGTCCACTCATCCAAGTGCGGACCACGCCCGGTGTCGCTTTACTTGCGAAAGCGCTAGTGACGCACCCCTACCGGGCTTTGGAGCTCCTTGAGAGATAAAAAGGCGTGATATATGAAAGTATATCTTAACTATCTATTGATTTAACTCATAGTTTTCTTTACACCACCGTTATTTCTGACGTGCCTCATTCCGCTCCATCCACCGGTTGTCTGGAAGAGATCGCTCTAAGCGATAACACCGCCCATTGTACCTATGTATTTTAAATTGTACCGTGATGATATGCAGCTTAGTTGCATATCAAAGTAACGTGTAAAATATGTGATACGTGATAGTTGCACCTTCTGGTAAACGTTGGAATCCTTAAGACAACTATCTCATTATAGTATATAAGCTTTAGATGTACTCAAGAGTTAGAGTCGTCACCATGTAAGGAGTAGGTTTAAGGAGATAGAATAAATACAATCAACGGCTCTCGTGTTTCCATCACCACTCCCAACCACAACGCTACCTAATGGACACCGACATCAACCTACAGCGTGACTGCACATCATTTGTTATTGTAAGAAAACTTCCTTTTTATGTTATTTTTTGTATTGGTGCAATAAAAAGTTCTTCATTCATTCATTCATAATGTCATCATCACCATAATCCGAGCGTATTCCCGGTTGCTTCCTCAGCGGTAACGCTTCAGAGCCCGGGGTCCACTACCTAATAAGTGATTTGACGAGGTTTCTGCTTTTTACACAGAGCGACACTTTTACACTGCCGTCTGATCTTCGCAATCCAAAGGGTAGACCAGAGCAATTCTTGGATAGGTTTGTACGTGCCTTCCGAAACACGGAATTATCTTTCTTTTCGGATAATCAGGTGATTCAAGCCTGCAATCAGTGGCGGACTTACCAATAGGCTGAGTAGGCTGAAGCCTATGGCGGCAGATTTGGGAGGGAGCGGCAAATTTGAGGCCAATTGCACTCTCTCCATCTAGAAGGTAAAAAGGTGCTTCTATATATGATATTTCAGTGAATGCAGCTTAGGGGCGGCAAAATATGAATATCCTACTGGCGGCACACTCGCAGGGCAGCAAATTTGAATTACACCTCCCTTTCGTGCATCGCTCCCCTTTCGTGCATCGCGGCAATTGAGAAGGTAGAAGAGTGCTTTTATTATGATATTTCATAGAACGCAGCTTATCAGCGGCCAAATATGAATAGCCTACTGGCGTCAAATGTATAAATCCGCCACTGCCTGCAATATCAATATCCTTACCAGACTGGAAACAACTTTCCACAAAGTATGCTTCCCAGTGCGATTCGAACCTGCGACCTCCGGATCACAAGGCGAATGCCTTAACCACTGGGCCACAGAGCAGTCATAGTATATTTTTTTAAAAACTAAATACCGATTTCATCTCCAAACTACACAACCGATTTTGATAAAATGTCTATGGGACCACCCGACAAGTATACTATTTCAAACAAAAAAAAAAAGAATTTTTCCAATCAGTCGGCGCCTTCGAATAATCGGTGAATATATATAAAAAAGAACATAAAAGATAGCGACGCAGAAACCTCTTCCTTTTTGGAAGTCGGTTAAAAAAAGACGTGATAGCATGTGTGCATGATAAAAAAATATAACACTTTGTTACTCTAAGCAATCAATAACTTTACGAATAATCAAGAATTAATTAAACCCCCATTAGAATAACACGAAACGAAGTTTAACGAACACGCCGTATTTCATTAGCGTCATAACGACGCACCCTGTATAAAGTAACCTCGCATATTGTTTACTAAGACGTTACTATCGATTTTTTGAACTCACGCCATTCTCGAAAATAATGGACATTATTGTTAAGCACGAGAACATAGTAGGGTATTTTATGTGTATATGTTTAATAAGGTCAGTGATTATAATACGCTTCTTGACTCTTTTTAAAGACTTGTTTGTGTATCTGTTTATGGCAACGTAGCACCTAAACGAATGGGCCGATTTTAATGTGTTTTTTTTCGTTTGAAAGCTGACTTGATCGAGATGGTTAGTTGTTTGATGGAAATCGGTTTAGCGGTTCAAAAGATATTGGGGGTTAACGCGTAAAAGTCAGGGTTTTTTAATTTGTTTAAAGTACTTACATTATTAATTACTGTCCGATTAGAGAAAAAGGAATCTTTTTAGATCCTTGAAAACCGTCCACCATCACACTACAAGTGATCTTATGACAAAGCCCTTCTGGCGAGAAGGCAACCAATATTGCGAAGAGTTTCTTTCGGCGTTTCTTCTCAGCAGTGGTCGTTACGAAGCGTTTGTGTCGGCTTTTCTTTAAAAATAAATTAAATTTTAATATACTTTCCACGTAACGTAAATTATACTTATTGACGTGTAAAAGTGCCTGTAAAGGTCTAATTTGAATCTTTATGTCTTCGAATTTGAATCTTGAATCTTTAAGGCTTGTGTCCCTAGGCTTTGTCTGCTTAGTTAGAGCCGCGAGACGTAAATACTATATATAGTATAGTATTACTGTACTAAAAGTGCCTGTAAAGATCTAATTACTGAATAAACATTTGAATCTTGAATCTTTAGGACTTGTGTCCCTGGGCTTTGTCTGCTTAGTTAGAGCCGCGAGACGTAAATACTATATATAGTATAGTATTACTGTACTAAAAGTGCCTGTAAAGATCTAATTACTGAATAAACATTTGAATCTTGAATCTTTAGGACTTGTGTCCCTGGGCTTTGTCTGCTTAGTTAGAGCCGCGAGACGTAAATACTATATATAGTATAGTATTACTGTACTAAAAGTGCCTGTAAAGATCTAATTACTGAATAAACATTTGAATCTTGAATCTTTAGGACTTGTGTCTCTGGGCTTTGTCTGCTTAGTTAGAGCCGCGAGACGTAAATACTACATCTGTATACTACATATAGTTTAGTATTACTGTACGTACTAAAGTATATAAATATGTAAAGTTTCTTTAGATCTTTGAAACAGCTTTAAACGTAAATCAAATACCCTCGTAGACACGTATATTTAAATAATATGTTAATACAATGTTTGCGCTACCCCCAAAAACTTGGGAACACCCCCTATATTTCTTCACCCCACAGGGTGGTTTCACATTTTAATTAAATCCAGCGGAGTTAAATACATCTTGGAATTTCTTTGTTGGCAACACAGGTGTGGGGTGGACTAGGATATATATGTACCTGTAGGTAGGTAACAGAATATTATATGTCTTATTTGGTAGGTAAGTATAGATTTATAGGGTGTTACACGTATTATACTAAGAAAAAGAAATAGCTGAACCAGTTTTGCTACTTGCGATTTGGTTAGTAGATACCAAACTTTTGTTTTAACCCGTTAGCTTCCAGACGGTCGGATCCGACCGAGAGAACAATAGATAACAATGGGTTTGCAAGATTGCGGTTGTTGACGGGTTAATTAGCAGTTATAATTAAAACACATTTTAACTGCTAGTAGCCCTGAGTTTAGCAGTCACTCGATTTTGGTAACGTGTAGCAAAAATGTTTGCTCCTAGAAACCATTCTTTTTTCTCAGTGATACGCGTCTTATATTGTCACAACAGAAATAGCTCATTAAACCAAAGCAAAGGATTGAAATGGTATGATTTTTCTGTGGGTGCATTAATGTAACTTTATCATATACTTTAAACGAGCAAACTTGTATAGGTAAAATGAGAATCTTGAGGAGCTCGGTGGCCCGGCAGGAGTGTGCATTACTAACGCTTTTGGATGGTCCGCAATTGGATGGGTGACCACAAGTGGCATTAAAATTCTTGAGCTCAAGAATTTTTAGCACGTATAAGCCGTTAGTCCCGACTGACATCATTGTATGGCAGTCGTCAAGCTATGTCGATGTCTTAAGGCAGCTTGAAAAATCTGACACTACTTTTGGCCACTTACACACACGAAAAACAAATCAATGAAGATCTTGGAAACGGCTCCTACGATTTTGATAAAATTCGCTACTTATTTTCGGGAGTGATGAGACAAAAAAAATGATTTTCATAAAAGAAGGAACCGAGAAACGCTCGATCACCCAGTTAATACTTACATGTCGATGGCAGAGTAAGGAACCCATTTGCTAATTTTATATACTTTACTGGTATTGTAATTATACAATTTTGACTGATCTTTGCAAAATAGGCAATGTATATTTAATTCATTCATTCATTCATAAAACTTTATTAATCCACACTTAAAAATTGTTTACAATTGGCGGACTTAACGCTTAAAGCGTTCCCTCAGCGTTTAATCAGCGACTTAAATTCCGCATAGCGGATTGCCAGCGTTAAGGTCAGGGGCCTTTTCTACCTGTCAACCAGCAGGTGTAGACATTTGCCTGTTTTGCAAAGATCAGTCAAAATTGAAAGCAAAGGAATCTTTGGGGGGTACCTAAGTGAAGATTTCTATACAATATGTAACAAAAACCCTGTCCGATCCTTGTAGGAGCAGCTCAGACCGTCAATATGAACAACTTTTCCTATAAGACCAATGCTTGAAACTCCAAGAAAAAAACTGATATTTTCATACAAATTGCCAGGCCGGCCGAACACTTTTGTATGAAAATGTCGATTTTTTTCGAGTTTTAAGCAATGGTCCCATAGAAAAAGTTGTTTATATTGACGGTCTGAGTTGCTCCTACAAGGATCGGACAGGGTTTTGGTTACATATTATATAAGTATTAGAAAGGTATCGCATATATATTTTTCACCGTATTTAAGAGCTAAGTGGCTCTTGTCGATGGAGAATACACCAAACTTCTCGGTCTTAGCCTTCTTCTTAGCGCTTTATACATAACCACTGCTTTTTCTTTCAGTTGGTCTACATAGGTCTTTAGTAACAACAACTTGTAGTAACAACAAAATTAGGGATGATTTTGTACTCCACAACACAGGGTATACTAGTGTGGAGTGCAACGTCACACACATGAACCGAAATTGTCATATAAAATACTCGTAACTGCATTTTTACTTACTAGTTAATTAGTTCCCAAAACACAGGACAGCCTCCGTGGTCCAGTGGTCAAGGCGTTCGCCTTGTGACCCGGAGGTCATGGGTTCGATTCCCACTGGGAAGAATACTTTGTGAAAAGTTGTTTCTAGTCTGGATAGGATATTGCAGGCTTGAATCACCTGATTATCCGAAAAGAAAGATGATTCCGTGTTTCGGAAGACACGTAAAACTGTGGGTCCCGAACGCCACCTAGCGTTTGATCATCAAACTATCCAAGGATTGGTTCCTGGTTTGCCCTTTGGGTTGTGGAGGTCAGACGGCAGTCGCTCTGTGTAAAAACCAGTATCCTCGTCAAGTCTCCTTGGTTAGGTAGCGGACCCCGGGCTCTGAAGCGTTACTGCTGAGGATGCAACCGGGAATACGTGAGGATGATGATGAGTTCCCAAAACATAGGCTTTTGCCTAGTTTGGGAACTCGGTAATCTTATTATGTATATGAATAGTTTTATATAAGTACTGTGCTTTAAGTTAGGAAATAATCAATTTTTTATTTTATTTTATCGTACTATCTATATAGTCTTTGACAGTTTTCGGAGATAGTGTCAGTGTGCATGCACCTTATTTGACGACCTCCATGGCGTAGTGGTCACCATGCTAGCCGACCCAGAGGTTCCGGGTTCGATCCCCGGTCAGGGCAAGTTGGAAAATGGCCTTTTTCAAATTATCATGGGTCTTGGGTGTTTATCTATACAATGTGTATTTAATATACTTGATCAAACAAAATGTGCGGATATAGACGAAAATTTATCGACAAAAAAGAAAAAAAAAAATGTTATGTTAGTTATTTAAAAAATCCAGACACTTTAATTTTTTCGTCAATTATTTTTTAACTAATTTCCTCTTCGGTTTTGTTAATTGTTTTTTACTTTGTTAGCTTCTTAAATTTTGTAGTTTTCAAATGAGACAACTTTGAAGAAAATACGCCGTTTACTTAAGACGAAGTGGTAGCTCAAGTGGCGCCCTCATTTGAAATAAATTGTTTAGAACTAAATAAGGTGATAATTAAAAATTCGATTTGTATAAATGTCTAGAAAGACCTTTAAACTATTTTATGAATAACCTTTGAAAGTAATATTGGTAGTCCGTCTAGTTTTAAAACTGTTTTTCGCCAAAAGTGGCCACTTTTGGCGAAAAACAGTTTTAAAACTAGACGGACTTTTAGTAATAATTTGAGAGGTTATTCATAAAATAGTTTAAAGGTCTTTTATAGACACTGATACAAATCAATTTTTTTATTTACACCATATTTAGTTTTGGACAATTTATTTCAAATGAGGGCGCCACTTTAGCTACCACTTCGTCTTAACGCAAATCCAGTTT
Organism: Acrobasis suavella; assembly: GCA_943193695.1. NCBI lineage: Eukaryota > Metazoa > Arthropoda > Insecta > Lepidoptera > Pyralidae > Acrobasis > Acrobasis suavella. The sequence continues at coordinate 10,270,118 of OW971952.1, forward strand.
TAGCTTTCCGGATATTGAATGTTCCAACTGACGGCAGTTCCGGTATTATCAAATAAATAAATAAGTACACTGGATAAGCGACATTCCTTCCATGCTGGTTTGAGAGAAAATAAGAAACTTTGAATGTTCCAGCTGATTCTATTCCCGTGCAGTTCGTAGAAGCCGATCGAGGGTATGGGCGAAAATGCGAATGATCTTAAAGCGATGATCACACTGCACCGCGCACCTTTGCGGAGCGCGGGGCCGCAGATTTTAACATTGAATGCAAGTATCTCAATTTGTATAGAAAACATGACGACGCGTCACCGCGCGGCACCGCGTCCGCGGAGGCGCGGTGCTATCCGCGGGGTATAACACACTGCTCCACAGCATCGTGCGTGTTTTTATGCATATAGAAGGTTACCAAGAGCGCGTCCCGCGCGCAGATTCTGCCGATCCGCGCGGGGCCGTCGTAGACCGCCGCTCCGCACGGAGAAGTAGATCGAGTGAAGCAGATTTGCGCCCCCGTTGCCGCTCGCGAAATCTGCCGGATCGCGCACCGCGGCGGAGCGCGTTGCCAGTCCGAGATAGGCGATTCTCCCATTGGCGACAGGCGTTACGGCAACCCATCACTATTATGAATTTCTCTTTCCACCTTCTCGGCCACCATCACGCTAAAAGTGGCCGTTGAGTCTTGCGGCCCTGGGCTGTGTCTGCTCGGAGCCACAAGACCCAAAATCCTCTGTTTGGCCCATCGGTATACAGAAGTGATTATTGTACTTGCTTAGCTTGCTTTTCTTGTGTAAGTGGCCAACACTAGTGTCATATTTTTCAAGCTGCCTAAAGGCATCTGACATAGCTTTACGACTGCCATACAATGATGACAGCCGGGACCAACAGCTTATACGTGCCTTCCGAAGCACGGAGGAGCTCGAGAAAATTTTATGCCACTAGCAAAAAGCTCCAGTAGCAAAAGCTCCAATTAGCCTCCCTTGAGATCCTGAAAAAAGCAAATCATATTTATAAGGTCCAAAAATGAAGTCCACACGCAAAAAATGCTGAACACGAACCGAAAAAAACTGAAAGCTCCCCCACGGGCATAAACATTGTGTTTTTGGATGTCCATTAAGGGAGGACGAGCAGAAAATGGTTTTTTAAGTGGCGCCAGTGATTTATTGTAAGAATGTAAGTACCACGTGGGTGCGAAGTGTGGAGAGGGAATCTATCATATAATATATACGGACAAATCACACAGATAGCTAGCCCCAAAGTAAGTTCGAGACATGTTTTATGGGAAGTGAAGTGCAGTTCTTGAAAATTTTAAGAAATTTCCGTAACGGTTTGGGAAATTTCCAAGAAATTTCTCGTAAGAAATTTCTCCAGGAAAATTTTGAACTAAAATTCTCGAAAAATGTTGAAAATATCCGAACTTTCCGTAAATTTCAAGGAAAGAAATTTCCGAGAACAGAGAATTTCTCGGCGGCACATCACTACTTATGGGATGTTAATTCAACGATATTATATTTTATAACAAATACATATATAGATAAGCATGCAGGTCAATCTGAAAAAGATCATTTTCCATTTTGATCTGACCGGGGATCGAATCCGGGTGCCACAGTTCGTCGAGGCTTCACTCATGGGTTTCGCCGGTACTAATTTCAGAGGTGCATTTGCATTTAGCTAGACATTATAGCATTAACTGAAATATATAATGTTGGCAATAACATAAGACTAAGAAATTATTATTCTTTTTTGTACCTATATGTATATTATATAGATAAATGAAAAATTCAAGTCGCGTCGTTATTTAAGGGCGGTATCCCCTTAATACCTATATAGTCAATGGTTGACATTATTGGTTGTGTTTACAGGAAAAGGAAAGAGGACACCGAATTTACTGATGAGGTGATTAAAAGAATAGGTCGGCGACCTAAACGCCTTCAGTAGTCATTAAAAAAATGATACTTACTTCCCACCCATGTATCGGTTCGTACACGTTGAGAGTTCACTAACTTGACATAAGATTTTTTTCTGGCTCTAGTGTTGCCCCCTATTTGAAATAAATTATTTGATAGGTAACGGAGATATCATTATTAACAAGCACAGGTTACTCACATAAAGAGTTAACTACGGAGGTCTTCACAGGGCGAATGTGACGCGCCTATAAGAAGCCGCTACGGGACACTGATGTTAGTGATGCGTGGTGATAAGAAATAGAGATATTATTTAAAATGTTGTCTTGATTAAGCTCTAGATAACCCTTCACACTATTTTATGAACTACTGTTTATAGTTTGAAGTGATTTGAATGGCCATGATCAAGTATTAGCCGAAATGCGCGCCAGCCCTTGGAGCTCCTGAGGCGTCGATGAGGCGTGCAGAAATCTCCTTAAACACCTGGCGGACTTCCGCACTCCAAGGCCTCAAGGTCTCCACGGGAAAAGGTGTAAATATATACGGCTCTCCCAGAGCCGCATATTTATAAATATATAGTGACAAATAACACTGATTGAGCTAGCCCCAAAGTAAGTTCCGGACTTGTGTTATGGGATACTAACTCCGTTGAGTGATGTTTATACATACATATTTGGATAAACATCGAAGATCCAGGACCATTTGAAAAAGGCCATTTTCCAACTTGCCCTGACCGGGGATCGAACTCGGGACCTCTGGGTAGCGGAGTAGCATGGTGACCACTACGCCACGAAGGTTTTGCGCCTCTTATTGGTTTTGCAGTCGCGGCAGCTGCGCCGGCTTTGCGAGCGACCACTCTAACGTGGGTTGGAGCAACAGTGTCCATGCAAGTGGCATCCCACACGAGCGACCGCCCGTTTTTTGAAATATTTTTGTGTACTCGCAGGGATATAATAAGATAATAAGTCCTTCGCAGTTTTTGCAGTTGGAACAAACTGCCTTTAGAAATAGAAATGTCGTCATCTTTGCATTCTTTTAAGTTTAGTCTGAGGAATCTTGTAGAAACGTCTAAAGACTTGAGTTGAGTTATATATGTATTTTAGTAGCTATTGATTAGGTATATATTATTACATGTATAGATATGTTATGTGTGTAGTCATATATGTATTTATATTTACTGCGTTAAAGTTTAGTATTTATTAACAAGTATTAATTTTAAATAGTTTTTAGTGTAGTAAGTAGTTAAGTGTAATTAAATTCTGTTTTATGTTGTGTGTCTTCTGTATATTGTACCCACTCTCTACCCTGTGTTGTAAATTGTCCGCAAATTTCAAGGTTGACTGGAAGAGATCCCTATCTGGGATAAGTCCGCCTTTGTACTGTTCTCTTGTTCTAACCTGTATTTTTGTCGTGTGTTTATGTACAATAAAGATTTAACAATACAATACCATACTTCTGCGGTTTTTTATTTATATATGAAAAAGCTGCCTCCACACTCGCAACCCCGCGTCGTTTTTTTCACCGCGGCGTCGTGATCGCCCTCGGTGGATCTGCTAATCGCTACTTCTCGTTTTGCCGCTACAAGTTAATTTAACAGCCGTTTGGTCAACCACAACAGATTTTGTGGGTGCAGGGAGAACGGTTCTTTTTTACTTAGTTACCAATATTCGTGAGCCTTAGGATTTCCTTAATAAGCGAAGGGTCTTTTTTCTTTCTCCAGTCCTAACTAAATACATACTGCCTATTTACCACAGGATTAGGCAGAGGCTATAGACCTCCCCACTTGATACGATCCTGATAACATCTTTCGCTTTATCTACACTCATCAATCTTTTCGTAGGTACTTACATGCCCTCATCATAACCTTTCCGTTTTTTTCCTGTCCTGCGACTAAGCATTAAGGGGATACACGAATTTTCCAGGGTTCAGTGCTGCCCCCATTTGAAATAAATCGTTTGATAGAAAACGGATAGAAAACGGCATCTTTTAAAATTTTGTCTTGACCAGGTCTAATATATAGGATAACTGTTCAAACTGTTTTATGATCTGCTGTTTATAGTTTAAAATGAGAACGTGAAGCTTTTCCACGCAAATACGCCAAAAGTGGCCGTGTGGTGTGTGTAGAAAAGCTCCACGTTCTCACTTTCAACTGTAAACAGTAGTTTATATAATAGTTTGAAGGGTTATCTAGGGCCTGGTCAAGACATAATTTTAAATCATATCTCCGTTTCCTCTCAAATATTTTTTTTCAAATGGGGGCAGCACTAGTCCCCGGAAAATTCATGTAGCCCCTTAAATACCTAGTCTCCTTCAAGAAAGCAAGTTGCCTACGCTGGTACGGACATTGCGACAACCGGCAAGGCACGTATCAAATGTATGCCGCCTCCGCCGGAGCCCGGCAGACGTGGTAGCCCCAAGAAATGCTGAATTAACGTCGTCAAGAATGATATGCGTACCAAAGCCTTACAATTAAAACCTATGCTCAAGACCGTGCAAACTGGAGAAGAAAAGGCAGGAATTTGTTTGGTATTGTTAGGTGGGTTAGAAATAAATTAAGTTCGACTTATTAAACTACCAGTAAAAAAAAAATGACTTCAGAACTGGCTTATTATAAATATTAAACGTTTTACGTGTAATATAATAAGTCGGAAAGGCAGACCAAACAATATTTTATAGGGATACAGTTTATAGGTGCTGCATATTACTTGGTTAGAAAACGGGAAATATTGACAGGCTGTCTATGTAGAAGGATCCCTTCAATTTGTATATTCCATATCTTTACCTTCAATTAACTTTTGACGAGCGTGAAAATAGTCTTAAAAAATACTTTCTCTTTTCTAGAAATTAATTAGTAATGGTTTTTTGAACTATGAACCTACTTCACCTACATTAAACCTTCCTCGACCTCAGAATCTACGAATTAAGTACACTTTCAGGGTAGTGTTATCACGGAATTATTACATTGTAGCATGTTTTCGCGTAAACCTTTTCTTGGGAATGTAACACGAAGAAAGAAGTATCTAACGAGAACACCTGGCATTGGATTTACATGTGTAGGTTTTATTCTTAATAAATAAAAATCTACAGTAATATTGTATTAAAATAAGTAAATAATTGCAGACGGCTACATGAAGTTTCTCTGGAGCTATTTGACGCTAGATGGCGTTGATGTTGTTGATAGTTTTGTGAAATAGTGCTACATAAAGCACTACTAAATATTCGTGAAAAAATATTGCATGCAGTTTTGAATTAATTAACATCTTCATTATTTTCGACTTATAACTATTTATTTATTAAATTAATAAAAAATAAATCCTAAAGATACAACTATTCGACCATAGATGTCGCACTAGAATATAGTTCGTCCAATCTCCGCATCACATAGTAGCGCTGTCATCTCAATTCAAACAAAATCCAATAAGAATGTATCAGAATGTTTTGACCCAAATCCTATTGCGAAATGTTTGAAAACAAAAAAAAAGGCAGCCCCTACCCATCTCACTTACGAGCCAATGAAGCGAGCAAATAAGCGAAAAATCCGCTTCACTGTGGAAAAAAAGATAAACGGAAAAAAGGAAAAGGAAAAATGCGTCATTCGTTGATGTTCAGCCGTGCGGGGCGTAATTTCTAAAGGTCGAAAAAATACTGTTTTCACAGAGGGCGTGAAGGGTTCCGTATTACTTTTGTGCAATTGGATCGGTGTCGTTCAAAACATAGGTACGAGTACATGTTGCAGACCTTATTAGAAAGAATTAATGAGTTTTCTTTCTTATAGGATTTGATTATTTCAAAATAATTACGTATTTTAGTTAGGCCAATCGTATTAGCCAAATTAGCGTACCAATTATAAGATAAGGAAAACCGGAATAAATATAATAAATATAGTGATATCTATAGGCTAAGTTTCATGTATCATAACATAACTCATAAGGCATCATAAGGTTTCGAGTTGTGAGAGGGACAACAGTTGCTCGAAATGGTTCGTGTAAATATACATACACACGACTGCTGCGTCACCAGTTCCTTTTCTGACTTGGCTCTGACACGCTGCCGCGTGTCTAAATCACTTTCCACCTGGTTACAGTTACTACAGGTGTTAAATTATTATGTTTTTGCATCTTCATAATATTATTTCTTTAACGATTAGACTGACATTTTAACTTTCGAGTTCATGAATAGAAAGTGTACCCATCATTAATTTTTAAGTCGTTACAATATAATAGGAATGCTTAATTTTATATCGTACACATTTTTTATTAAAAATTAACCGCGGGACGATTTAGGTTAAGGTAAAATATATATATATTATAAGTGAAGAAAAGAAGCAAGAAAAACAAAGCCAGATATATGCATGATAAAATCTTAAGACGAAGTGGTAGCTAAAGTGGCGCCCTCATTAGAAATAAATTGTTTAAACTAAATATGGTGGTAATTAACAATTTGATTTGTATAAATGTCTAGAAAGACCTTTAAACTATTTTATGAATAACCTTTGAAAGTAATATTGTTAGTCCGTCTAGTTTTAAAACTGTTTTTCGCCAAAACTGGCCACTTTTGGCGAAAAACAGTTTTAAAACTAGACGGACTATTAGTAATAATTTCAAAGGTTATTCATAAAGTAGTTTAAAGGTCTTTCGAGACATTTATACAAATCAAATTTTTAATTATCACCATATTTAGTTTAAACAATTTATTTCTAATGAGTGCGCAACTTTAGCTACCACTTCGTCTTAAGGTGACTCTAACTTCTTAGCATCTAACAAGTACCTACCTACATATAGAAGTAGCTGTATCTACTTAGTATATGTGATTTTTTAATTGGACAAAAACCATGTACCTTTTGATCCCTGAAACTGAAAAAAGGATCGAAGAGGGAAATGAATACGGCTTTCAATTCATATTGAGTTTGAAAAAATGCCGTTGACGGGTGAGGGGGTGGGAAGGGATGGAGGGGGTGACGCAACAGACATCAGACCGATTGAAGGATTAGATTCGATTTTGTTTGTTTATTTTACAACATCACATTTTTATTTCGTTTTAAAAAATAAACCATTTGATATGATCACGATATGAATGTTTTATTCGGTTTATTGGCTGCCCAAAAAGTTTAGGAAGGCTAGACTATAGTCAGCCTTATCATTAGTATCTACTTATAAAAAAATAAGGGTGCGTCTATTAGGTAGGTAGATTGTGCCGAAATAATTGTTAAGTTACATATTTACTCTTATGAATTATAAATTACCTTGCAAACGTATGACATAACATTATTTACTTTTTGATAACTTTAAGTTTCATAAAGTACTTAAGGGGCTACCTGAATTTGAATTTTCCAGGGTCCAGTGCTGCCCCCATTTAAAATAAACCTTTTGAAAGGAAACGGAGATTGCATTTAAAATTTTGTCTTGATCAGACCCTAGATAACCCTTCAAACTATTTTATTAACTAATGTTTACAGTTTAAACTGAGAACGTGAAGCTTTTCTACGCACAATTGCGAAAAACGGCCACTTTTGGCGTATGTGCGTAGAAAAGCTTCACGTTCTCACTTTAAACTGTAAACAGTACTTAGTTAATAAAATAGTTTGAAGGGTTATCCAGGGTCTGATTCAGACCAAATTTTAAATGATATCTCCGTTTCTTTTCAAATGATTTATTTCAAATGGGGGCAACACTGGACCCCGAAAAATTCAGGTAGTAAGTTACTCAATGTCATATAAAAGATAGATTTCTATTTAAAAAAAATTAGTTCTGCTATTCGTTGAAAGATGGCAGCACCCAAGGAGGTGTGCTTTCTCAAAACAAAATTACTTTTTATTTTATAGCAAACTAGCGTATTTGTAAATACGAAATAAATAAATTATTATTATAGTTTTTAATTTTATAATACAGTTATAAAAATTAAACATTACAATAGTTACGCTACTCGACAATAGATGGCGATCCACACTTTACACTTAACAATTCGTTCTCACGATACGATGCTATGTTCGTCTCGATTGACTCGATCAGCGCGATGTTTGATGATTAGCCACTCAAGATGAATGCAAAGGTGCTAAAATAATACGTGATCTGAGGTTTTTTCTATAACCGTCTACGGTTTCTGTGTAAGTACCTACCTATACAATATTACTTTACTTATACCTGGTCAGGAAGTGGCTTGTTTGCCCGCGTCTCAGGCGGTAAAGTCACTTCATGGTCCGGGAGGATTGCAAATAGTTTGAACTAAACATCTTCAAAAAAAAAATTTATATGCGATTTGAAAAAATAATTTAGTTCTTACCTATTGTAAACGTAGACAGCATCGCACAGCATAACGTCAGATAAGGATTGTGGGTACTTACTTATCTTCTTAGTACCGCACTTACGCCAAAAGTGGCTGTTTTCGCAATTGTGCGTAGAAAAGCTTCACGTTCTTACTTTAAACTGTAAATAGTAGTTCATAAAATAGTTTGAAGGGTTATGTAGTGCCTGGTCAAAACAAAATTTTTAATGGTGTCTCCGTTTCCTATCAATTGATTTATTTCAAACGGGGGCAGCGCTGGACCCCGGAAAATTCAAGTTTTTATTAACCGTTTGTTTATTATTAGGATTTTAATCCCAATTCACTTTAACCCAAAATAAAATGCAAAAAACGAAGCGCAGTGAGACGTGAGTAATTCTTTCTCTAATCCACAGACAGATACGTAAAATATGGAGCGGAGAGAAGTGAAGATGGGCAGGTGATATAAATACTCTTTTTTACAAGCTTTTATTTATTTTCACCTGTCCCGTTGTCTGTCTGTCTGTCTGTATTCGAATCTTGCAAGTTAAATTTAACCCACATCGCTGAAATTCTACACGCATATGTCATGAAGTCTGATCTGATGATGGAGCTGGAAGGTGGCCATTGGAACTCTGTAAAGAAACGACGCAACCCCATCGAGTTTGGGCTTATTACAATTGCCTTGATAAGAACGTAGGCCTCACAATATAAAAGCTTGTACGAAAAAATGTGTTTTTTTTTTAACTAATTTAAAGTACGTCCTGGTGAAATATATACGTTGTTACATCTTTAACTGTACTCCCACGAAATCTTTCGGAATTTTCTTCTTTTTTGAATGATTGAGTATTGAGGATTGTCCTGTAAACTTGCTAATTTACAGGACAATCCTCAATACTCAATATGCCTACTCAATAAAAATATATGCCTACCTTATACGGTGCTCCTACACTGGGTAATATATTTTTACAAAAACATAATTAAACATTTATGTACTAACAAGCATTTGATCACTATTTTAGCAAATGTTTTTAAGTTAATTTCTAAACAATTTTTATTCTAAATAATTATAATTAATTCGCAATGACTTGATGGTTTAATTGGTATTGGTAACAGAATATAACAATTCCTAAGAGTTTTTGTCGAATCGACAAACACCGACGTACCGTAGGGTAGAATCCGTCTCGTGGATACAGGCCCTTGAATTTGTTAGTAGTGTTGGTAATCGCAAATGGACATGGATCGGCCACACGCTTCGGAGGGATGCTACTCACATTCCAAGGCAGGCACTGGAATGGACTCCTCAGGGCAAGAGCGAGATGGAGAATTACTATAGCGGCCCTCTGCCCCCCACCCAGGGGACATAGGACAATAAGTAAGTTATAGGTAATGTTCCAAATATTTTTATATCAATATGGGAGCATCTATATGTAAATTCTGATAAGCCTTGTATAAGTAGTACATTGTAATTAGCAACAGTTATCCATATGTACCATTGTTAATTTATATTCACAGACAGTTCATAAAAAACAAATTCGTTTAAAGTCTCGCTCAACGAGTTGACTCCCGCGGGTACGCTTGTTTATTTGAGTTTAGTAATTACCTATGTAGTTTTAATAGTCTAGCAAAAGGAATCAGATCGTGAGGCAGAAAGTGTAAATCACAGTCAATTTGATAGAAATATTTTATGCATATCGAAGAAGGGTTCTGTCGAACTAGTGTTTTTCGAAGGTGTGTGTTGTCGATATATATTCTGACGCTCCTACTTTTTGGGAGTCGGCTAAAAAAGACCACGCATAGCGAGATACAAACAAATAGTTCCAAAATATCAATAAGGCGAGAGATGAGACGAATCGTCATTTTCATACAAAAGTGTTCGGCCGATCCGGCAATTTGTATGAAAATGTCGTTTTTTTCGAGTTTCAAGCATTTGTCCCATAGGAAAAGTTGTTCATATTGACGGTCTGAGTCGCTTCTACAAGGATCGGACAGGGATTTTGTTACATATTGTATAGGTATACACTTAGTGACAGTATCCTTGCTAATCGCCTATCACCTGGGGTTTTGTGCATTTCCTTGATCGACTACGATCAGCATAGAAGAAAAAACTTCTACGAAATCATACAGTCTGTATTTGAACGTATTTTTAAAAGGATACCCGAATTTTCCGGGGTCCAGTGCTGCCCCCATTTGTAATAAATCATTAGAAAGGAAACGGATGCATAATTTAAAATTTTGTCTTTATCAGGCCCTAGATAACTATTAAAATTATTTTATGAACTACTGTTTACAGTTTAAAGTGAAGCTTTTCTACGAACATACGCCAAAAGTGGCCGTTTTTCGCATTTGTGCGTAGAAAAGCCCAACGTTCTCACTTTAAACTGTAAACAGTAGTTCATAAAATAATTTTAATAGTTATCTAGGGCCTGATAAAGACAAAATTTTTAATGATATCTCCTTTTAATTTCAAATGATTTATTTCAAATGGGGGCAGCGCTGGACCTCGGAAAATTCAGGTAGCTCCTTAATATATGATTGGTATGTAAGTACGTAGGTTTGCATTGTGTTATAAGTTGTATTATGTTATAAGTAATTATTTATTTATTTTATCAAATTTTATTGTTCCAATGTACAAATATACTTTTAACAAATGGCGGACTTAATGCTAAGAGCATTTTCTCCCAGTCAACCATAGGGATCTCCATAAACATACTTCATAAACAGAGAAAATTATGCGGCACAAAAAGCAATACATATAAACTTACATTATAAAATATTACTATATAATATACAATTAAATTGTATACCTATTAAATATAAATTTCAGAATAAATGTCTACTTAGAAGTACAATACTTACATATGTGTTCTCAGTTTTTAATTTTAGAGCTTTTTTCACATATTTCCGAAATCTTTGCATGTCAGCACCACCTTTAGGTTGACTGGATTATAATTTCATGTAAAGTTAAATAAATAAAATAAAATAAAAACAATATCATCTCTTTATCCCTAACGGCGCAGGCGCAGTATTTTCTAGTGCCTTGCAGCTCTAAGCAGATAGATACCAAAACCGTAAGACCCAAAGGCCGAGGCCGAGGTCAGAAAAATCATTTGATGATTTTCGTGATTCAAAAATAGGTCCCTTATATTCCAGACCATTATTTTTAAACATAGACTCACTTGTATTTCTATTTAAAAATAGGTCCCTTATATCCCAGACTGCATTTTAAAAGACACACCCACCTGCAGTAAACACACAGACAGAAATCCTAATATAATATCACCATAAAAACCCGCTCAAGCCGCCATCCACCCGGAAAATGGAAAGTCGAAAAATAATTAGGGACGGAGACGATACCTTTGCATTAATATTAAAAACTTTAATGAAAAAAATATTAAAAGGATCCCTACAATTTTATCCTTTTTTCCATTAGACGGATTCTCGGGGACAGGGAGTGGCGTGGAGAGGCTTCCTTTATTATTATTTTACACATCATATTTTATGTATATAAACTGAACATATAACGAAACTTTTTTGTTATTTATAATATTTATTAAAACATTAAAATCTTTTTTACTCTTATTTAAATAAAGTAGTGCTATATTATTATTATTTTTTTCATTTTTTTGCTAGTTGTGTGTGCTGCCGTGTCTGTGTGCCTACCTGCAACTCCAGTTTTGCCCACTTTTGGGTCCTTCAATAGTTTCTATGGCTTTAGAACTGTTAGGTAATATTATCTTTGGCACAGGAAAAGATGATATAATTACTAACGTAACGGATACCCAACACCTAATAGTAATAAAAGATTTCAATGTTTTAATAAATAGCTACAGCGCCATCTAGTGACAAGATAAATAATGAGGTTTATAAAGCTATGGGTAGGCAAGACATGGCTAATGATAAGCATACATATATACATACATACCTACTTACCTACTTACTTTTATTAATAATTTTTAACAACCTTCCAAAAAAGAGGAGGTTATCCTTTCGTCGGAATCTTTTATTTTTATGTTTTATGTAACGAAAAGTCTTTGTATGTTTGAAAAAGCATACTTGTCAAGTCTCATAGAAAGTTTATCAAAATTGGTTGAGTAGTATGGTGATAAAGCCAGTTTTAAGTTTAAAAACAATTGTAGTCTTTTGTGTAACTTTGAAAATAAAAATATCACCGCAAATCTAACGTTTTCACTGTTCCAAAGGAGTACGGTCAGCCTATGAATATTAAAAATTAATTGAGTACACAATGATGGTATGGTACTATGTGCATACTTACTTCGTGTGATGGTCCTGGAGTTTATTCTTGTACGCATACTCTCCTAAGCATTTAGGTATTATGTCAACAAATAAAAAAATCTGATAAAAAAATAATGATTAAGAAACGAGTTAACCCTATTCCCTCGACCAGCTTTTACGATCTGTAGAGCAGACCGAGGCAATAAGCAGTCTCAGTAGCCAGCCGCATCGCTGGCAATCCTACGAGCCCCCACCTTTAAAGTCTCTGTCTGCCCCGTAAAAGATAAAGGCGTGCTTATTGATGTTTATGTAACCAGAAAGAAAAGCTATTTTTTGTAGTATTAGGCAAAAGTCAAAGACAAAAATCATTTTTTTATCTTTGGATATTTATATCACTTGATAATTGTAATTTCTTTTTTCGTTCGATTTCTTAATAGTTAGTTGTTGACGTCAGACTTACAACTAAGTTTACTGCCGCCTCCTTAGCGCAAGTACAGAAGAAGCGGCAACAAACTGTACTGCAGCATTTTCTCCAAAAACGTCAACCTTACAATTATACTGATATTAAAGTTAAATATATGGACTGAGAATACATTGCTATGTCATAATTATTGATTAAGAATGATGTCAAATTTTAAATAAATGTCAATTTGTAATAATTTACATGTACCGATTGTACTCAAGTTATGTCATTTGTAAGTGTACAAATATAAACCTTTAAGAGGCACTGAAGAAGCTAGTTCCAGAGGTATAAGGGCGGTCGAACATTTCTGACAGCCTCTCTACCATACCTATTATAAATTTAGATCCCCGCATACCTATTATAAATGTCGATCTGGTTTGAATTTAGTACACGGCTGATCTAAATGTAAATAATTTTAATACATGTAAGTACCCTGCAAATCACGACAATATATTTATTTATATTTTAGATATTTATTTATTTTAAAATAGGTTAATCTAGCCAAGTATTTGAAACTCAACGGCGTGCGGAAGGTTAATAATCACTCAGGAACTGGGCTGGCATGTGTGTAAGATGCACCCAGATAGGTGGGCAAAGACACAGAATAAGTACTAGTACTAACGTACAGAACAGAAGTGTACGTTAGACAGCAAAGAAATTTAAATAAATATTTACTCAATGTGGTTAGCGATATCACAGAACAAGTACTAGTACTCACGTACAGAAGTATTACTCAGAAAAGAAATTCAAATACTTAATCTGGTTAACGCTATGGTTTAATTTAGCTCGCGTCAGTATTTCTCACCTCTTCGTTTAGATACCTAGACATCCATTGCAAGCCAATTTCATTTTTATTACTCTAGACAAACAATTCATGGAACTGAATTTTCTTCTTAGAAGTGGTCGCCGCGCGCATAATAATAATGTAGGTAAATTTTCGATACCTAAACGGAGAGTGACACAGGCCTGGCTACATGGTTTAATTCAGCTCGCGTCAGAACTCAGCACTTTTTCGTCTAGATACCTAGAAATCCATCGCAAGCCAGTTTCATTCTTATTTATCTTGAAAAACGATTCATAATAGATATATATCTACACAAAACTAATTCAGTGAGCGGTGAATTCATATCTGTTCTGAATTTTCTATTGCGCAGTGGTCGCCGCGCGTAGTTATAGGTATTTTCGATATCTAATTACACAGGCCAAGATTACTACTGAATGGGTGCTGGTAGGCTGGTGTCGCAATAGAGGTCGCTTAAAGATAAGGTGGTGGGGAGGCCTTTGCCCAGCAGTGGGACAGTACAGGCTAATAAAAATAATCAATTTAATCTGCCAACGGTACAGTCCCATACTTTTTCTTCCCTCCGCAAAAATAAATATTTTAATCCTGGTAACTTCGGATCCTCAATTACAGGGGCGGCGCCCTCCTCAGGCGGTTATTTTTGCTGTATGTACTTTAATCGTATTAATCATCCCTTTTTCAAAATTTTAGTTTTATAGCAAAATGCCTAATATTGCAACTTTACAATAAATAAATAACAGGTGGGCTTCTTTGGTAACAAAGTGGACCCCCGAAGATGGCCGAAGGAAAAGAGGTTGGTCTCGAAAGTGGCACACGATTGAGATATTTGAAAGGAGATGGGGATTGCCCAGCAGTGGGGCAGTAGAGGTTAATAAAAAAAAGTGTGGCACTCGGGGACTGCCGCGGTAAAGCTATTTTATTGCATAACATATTTTATCAACTTATGCAATTATAAATCTTTATTTATTTTTTATTTTTGCGGTATTTTTTTTTCTTTGATATTAATTCAAGTTTTTTCTTTGATATTAATTCAAGTTACACTTTTTGAGTGGGGTGACCGATAAGTAAACATTTTTTTTTCTTTTATTGCATAAATGAGAAATTAATATCGTTTAAAATATTTTAATTATCTTACAATACGTGTAAGTTATTCAGGAATTTTTATTATGAGCAGTTAGCAGCTAGTCTACACGCATACGTCTAGTCGCAAGCACACAAACACCGTGCCGAAGTCTGCCGAACTGAAACGACGTTAGACAATGGGTGTTACGTAATTTCTTGATTTGGTCGCCGCGCTCAAAGCCTGCGATAAAAGCTATACAATAGCTTAAAAGTATATAAACAATAAAGAAATATATAGAGACAAATCACACTTATTTAAAAAACATTGTTTTTAAACTAAAAATTTATGAATTTAATTAAAAATACAGCTTAAACGTCCCTATAAATTTCTCATCACTTCACAAGTTATATTATAACCGGTAAATTCGAGTCAGGCTCACGCAAGAAGGGTTCCGTACCATTATCTATAAAAATCACGTTCATTGTATGTTTGTAGTACACGGCAACAAAAACACATCATCTGTGAAAACAACTGCGTAGCTAAGACGGTTCATGAGATACAGCCTGGTGACAAACATACGGACGGGTCCCGTTTTTATCCTTTGGGTTCTGCCATCAGTGTGTATCTCATGAAACGTGATAACTAGACAGTTGATTTTTACAGATGATGTACAGAAGTACTTCTGTTGCCGCTATAACAACAAATACTAAAAACGGAATAAAACGAAAATTTAAGTGGGGTACCCATATAAAAAATGTGATTTTTTTATAGATTTTGGTACGGAACCTTTCCGGAACGAGTCAAACTCACACTTGGCCAATTATTTTTTAGGCTAAACTTGTGTATCGGTATGTAATGACACACTTCTTCTTCTTATTTCAGTCGCATAACGTTCACTGCTGGACATGGGCCTTTTCCAAGGATTTCCAAAATGACCGATTTAGACCGGCTTGCAGCCAGCGCTTTCCAGCCACCTTGGTAAGGTCGTCTGATCACCTTGTGGGTGGGTGTCCTACGCTTCGTTTCCCAGTACGTAGTCGCCATTCGAGAACCTTTTTGCCCCATCGCCCATCGTTTCGTCGCGCTATGTGGGACCACTGCCACTTTAACGAGCTAATCCGCTGGGCAGTGAGTGAGCCGCAATGTCAGTGACTTTGGTTCTCCTATGAATTTCCTCATTACTTATTCGATCACGTAGAGAAGCACCGAGCATAGCCCTCTCCATAGCGTGTTGAGCGACCTTGAGCCTTCTTATAAGACCCACACGCTTTATAAAGACATACCTAAATAAACAGCCATGCTGAATCATAACCTGTTTCTCCTCAAAGTCGAGTAAAAATACATGAGCTTATTTATACCCTACAAGTACCTCCACCGTAAATAACCCCATTCTTAATCAGCAAAAAGGGCTACGAAATTATCTGCGAAATTCACTTTCGCAGTCCTTTATAAAAAGTTGAAACAATACACCCCTAATATACGGGAGAAAAATGTCCCCCCACCCCTTTAGTCCCTTACATCACAAAATAGTATATGTACAGAAGTAGAGCTTTAAGGCTGAGATAGGGCAGAAGTGGCGTTTTCTTTAGTTTAGAGGATACCCCATTACACATTAGCTGGTAGTTGTATCCAATCTCTCTGGATTAAGATCCTTTCCATTTGACTTTTTGAAGGCAGCATTTATTTATCTGCCGCCTATGTAAGGTCTCTGCTAGTTCTTGTCTGCGTCCAGTCAGTGAACCGCTGTGCCATGTGGCTATTCGCACGTTTACTGTTTTCGCCAAAAGTGGCCACGTTTTTTTACTCTGTGGTGCTCCGGGTCCACCAGCACTGATGATCAGATACTTAATGGTTAAGGCTTCGAACGCTCCTTTAATTGATTTCAGTTCTCATTCTTTTTTTGTTTTCTACGTGGAATACTTACACGATTTTGAATAAAAGAGCTAAAGGTTTCTAATAACCATGAATCGTTCTTCACTTCTGTTCCCTCTATATTCTATTTTTTACCCTTGGCTAATTTTTGCTTAGCGCTGGATTTCTTTACACTTGAACCCCTTTAAAAGATCCCGAGGGTTCCTTACACTTGAAGGGTTTTGGAGACACTTTGTAGTGGACGGTGTTATATCAAGTTCAAAAGGGAGTCGATTCCTATTTTTTTATTTTTAAAACCTTTACCTTAAAATATTCTATGCTAGTCTGGGATAAAAGAAAAAGCGTTAAGAACTCCAGCTGCTTCTCTTCAGGTGCAGATCGTAAAAGCTAATCGTGGGAATGGGTGAGATGATAATATTATAAAAAGTAACGTGAGATGACATAAATAAATGTTTAAAAACGGTATTACTCACGTCGTGTAGTTGGAAAATGTTGAACAGTGCGTTGAGGACAGCGAAACCGTCGCGTCGCCGTCCCACTTAACAACACTCGCCCGGATGATGATCGTCTAAACCGATCGAAACTAGTCGGCATTTTTCGACTACACTACGTGAGTAATACCGTTTTTAAATATTTAATCTGAGTGATGTTAAAAGGTGATGCGGTAAGCGATCTCTAATTTGATTTCCTTTTCTACCTTTGCTAATCTTAGTCTTAGGCTAGTAGCCTTTAAGGTCTGGGCTAGTGTTACCGAAAAAACTATAGTTTTACAATCGATAAATTCAATCAAAAAAATGCCAAACTATCGAATTGCCTATCGATAGCTGTTTAAGCGCAATGATATTGATAACTAATAATGCTATCTATAGTATTGATCCTGACGATGCACAAACTGACGATATTATCGATTATTTGTTCGACGTCAGGATCAATACAGATTCAACAGAGATCTATTTCAGGGACTACCCTCTTCACTAGGACTAGAATGTCAAGATTTACTATTTACCTTAGTGAATTATCAAGTACCTACCTTTTTATGTATCTACATTGTTGTTTGACTGATTATAACCGTAAATTTTCAAGTATACATATTTTTAGTAATAATATTAATAATTACAAAAATCATTCATAACCTTTCTTTTCTCGGAAATTGATAAAACATAATAACAAAATACTGTTTTTAAACTAAGTAAAAATAATAACTAGCACCTAATAACAACTTATTATACCATATACCATTGTTAGCTACACGTAATACTTAGCCTCAATATTAATAATATGTTTTCAATGTATTTATAGTGTCTACATTCGTTTATTATAATTGGAAACTATAGTTAACTAATACACCGATTCCATAGCTATCGCTTTTGATTCGCACTCTCTCTGATTTATTTACATTAGTAATATAATGTACCCGTATTAGGCACTCAAGTATATTAAGTATTATAGTTTTTAAGTATTAACATAAGTACATGACTGTATGTTGCCAAAAAAAAAATACATTCTGTTGTAAAGAGAGGAATATATTAGTATAGACCATCGATAGTCTATCGATACTATTGGTATACTGTATATCGATAGACTATCGATAGTATCAGTACATCTATAGACTATCGAAAGTATCAGTTTTATTTCAAATACCGATAGTCTATCGAAAGGCTATCGATAGTAGACTATCGAGTGGCAACTCTACCCTAGGCTCTATCTATACCTCTAGGAATGAAGATGTGATAATTTGTTTTTGTTTTGTTTTTCGTGTGTGTAAGTGGCCACTGGTGTCATAATTTTTAGGCTGCCATACAATGATGACAGCCGGGACCAACGGCTTATACGTGCCTTTCGAAGCACGGAGGAGCTCGAGATTTTTTATGCCACTTGTGGTCACCCATGCAAATGCGGACCACGCCCGGCGTCGCTTTACTTGCGAAAGTGCTACCAATGCGCACTCCTACCGGGCTACCGAGCTCCTCGACGCGATAATGTAACTGTATCTGTATATTTTCACCCCAAAAACTGAACGTCCAGTCCACTTAATCCTTATTACTAAAATGAAATCACAGCAAAAAAGCAAAAACGCAACAAAATTTTATTGTCAATGAAACACCGCACTTATCTGTTACAAACAGTAACAAAAATCCCTTAGGGAGGGGTTGAAAAAAAAGAAAAATCCCGAGCAATCTCCTAAAGCAACCCTATAATTTGGATCATTACGAGTACCTACGAAAAACATATTCGCTGCCTTAACCGCCCCATAAATAAAGACGACACGAGCATGAGGGAAAAATTTTATTATCCCTCCCAACCCCTAAAGGAGAAATATGAAATAAAATGAAAATGTAATGGGGAAAAAATACGGAGAGCGAAGACAAAGGGATGAGATACGCTGGATAGTGTGGAGACGGACTCAAGGCAGTTAGAATTTGTGGGACAAAATCGGCAGATTGAGTTTCTTCATGGTCGGATCATGACGTTGACACCGATGGGAGTTTTAAAATAGAAATGAATATTTTTTAAGAGGCATTTCACATTTGTTTGGCTGTCTTTCTCGCACAGTCAAACATTTTTTTTTATTGAAAAGACCAACAGCTACAATTATAATCTTAATCTATTTTATATCGAGTTTTATTGTTTACAGCCAATTATAGGTCCCTCTAAATATAATTTTTAAATAGTACTATAATTTTTAAAACATTTTTAAATATTACTATAATTTTTAAAACATTTTTAAATATTACTATAATTTTTAAAACATTTTTAAATATTACTAAAAATGTGTCTCATTTCTAAAAAAGTGTTACATTAACATTCAATATAATTATATCGTGGACATTGACTACATCGAAAATTAGGTCCAATCTAATTTCAATTTCCTTCAGCCACCTGTGAGTTTTAGCCCGCGACTAGTTCAACCTTTAGAGGCATTTCACATTTGGCTGGCTGGCTTCGTTTTCAATTTCATCAAAACTTTATTGAAGGCTCATAACTTTTTAATAGCTTTTTATTTAACTATTCTGTTCAGATAAAATTATAACGAGACATAACGATATCATGTTAAATTTTGCATGCACAATATCAAAGAATGGAGGAAATCCCTTCCGAAGCGCTGGTATCGGTAGCTTTTCTTAAAAAATAAATTAAATTTTAATATACTTTACACGTAACATAAATTATACTTATTGAAGTGTAAAAGTGCCTGTAAAGGTCTAATTACTGAATAAACATTTGAATCTTTGAATCTTTTGCATATAAAAAGTATCGACTAGTTCAACCTTAAGGCAAAATATTATCTTGGTAGATCCCATAAAAATGAAGGTTATTAACTACCAAAATAGTCACCATACGTCAACCATAACACGGTAATGTTAGTGACCATAGAATACCCACCACGTTTGTAAATATATACGCGACAGTGTCTAAGTAAAATGTTTTATGTGTAAAGTGTAAGTAAACGGGCTACTGTAGTTCTGCGATCTTTACCCGAGTTTTATTCTAATTGTCAGTTTTGGCAGTTCTTAAGCTATGACTGATTCACTCTGCACAACACACATACAATACCTTTACTGGTTACTAGATAGTGAGACGTCAGATAGGTCATTTTTGGAATTCCTTGGGACAGGTCTGTTGCACTTAGTTTGACGCGAAGTTTTATTCGTTTTGACTCAACACTCGTGAGTCAGTCAGTCAATCTTGAATAATGTAAGAAGTCTCTTTCCATACCAAGCTCGCCCGGTCAGAGGGGGAGACGCCGCCCGCTAGCGAAGACTCGTTTCTATAAATCTGCCTTATCACAAAAATATACCTTATATCTGACTATGTATATGTATTTTGAGGGGGAAGTATTTTATGCATTTCATTAAACAGTTAGGTTTTAGTATATTAGAAAAGATTCGACGGTGAGGAAAAATTCGTAAGATATAAGGTATGGTGTATTTTAATTTTAATTTTAATTTGTTACAAAAATATTTCTTTCTAGCTGTGCCCCGCGGTGTTACCCGCGGTATATAAAATAAGAGTAAAAAGCCTGTGTTAATCCAGGGTGTTAGCTTCCTGCATACCAAATTTTATCAAAATGGATCCAGCCGTTTATGCATTCACTATAAAAAGTTAGGTCATAGTATATTAGAAAGTATTCGACGGAGAAGCAAAAATTCGTAGGATATAAGGTACCTTATAACGTACGAATTTTTCGAATCTTTTCTAGTACATATGGTATATTTTAATTTTTATTTATCATAAAAATACACCTTATATCTGACTATATACCTATACGTATATTGAAGGGGAAAGTATTTTGTGCATTCATTGAACAGTTAGGTTTTAGTATATTAGATTTTTTTTTAGTATAAAAGATTGGCTAAAGAAAATCTAATTTATGAACAGAATATGGAAGTAGACCAGGTACTTTTACTAGACCACTTTATGGTTTATGTTATGATTCTGACTTATCGCAGAAATAAAAGTATATATACTGTGCAGGTAAAAGTAATTTATGCATTTATTAAACATTTACCCCCTTATTCATAAAAAATTATAAACGTTTGCTAAACCTATTTTAATTAAAATATGTTTTGTCTCGTTCTTTCAATGTCAAATATTCAAAAGAGGAAAAGGAACAAAACATGTTTTAACTAAAAAAAATTTAGCAAACGCTTGTTATTTTTTATGAATTTGAGGGTTAGTCGGTAAGTTGTCAAAATACTACGTAAGTACAATTTACTAAAGTTAACCTATAAATTTAGATTTTCATTTATCACAAAAGTAAACTTACTTAATCTGTCTAAATATATATATATCTAGATATATCTAGATATGTCTTGTGAACGGAAAAGTATTTTAAGTTTTTATTTTCTATGTTATAGGGCGGCAAACGTCACCTGATGGTAAGTGATCACCGCTACCCATGGACAACTGCAACACCAGGGGTGTAACAGAAGCGTTGCCGGCCTTTCAGGAAGATATAGACTCGTTTTTGATCGTTTCAATGTCGTATCAGTCCGTAAGTACTTAAGTAGATAGCTACCTTAGTAGTTATTCATTAAGCTGTTAGATTTTAATTAGTAAGCATATTTGAAATTTTATTATCGGGTAGAAATAAATACGTATAAAAAAATCTGGATTTTTTATACTTACTACTCCTGGTATTTGCTCTGAATGCCCAATAACGTGTTTAGAGAATTCGATCATCGCCCATTAACTGAGTTACAGAATTTACTATTTATTGTATAAAAACTTGTTTGGTTAAGGAACTAACTTTTCATGCATTAACTAAAGAAAAACATCAAGCTGACGCACACTGCTAAACAGCCTATATACAACTTCCTCATTACTCCGTCTAAACAAAAACCTTTTTTCCTAACAACCTCGCATAAAAAGTTACCAAAAATTACTCTCGTAACTCGTAATAACCGAAACTCCTTCTGCAAACCTCCTTCATTAAAAGTGTAGAAAAACACCTCCGGGGGGGTGGGGGGTGGGCCCCCCGGGCAGTCTAAAGAAGAAGAAATATGGATCAATAAAGAAATCGCTGTGTGCCCAATGGAGACCCGGCTAGCACCCACACAGATGCAGACCCAACGCGGATGTGAAGTTGTGTGTGTGTGCGTGAATTGCGGTGGGCGTTTTGAGAAATTCGCGTTTTTGGAGTTCTGATGAACTGTCATTATTATAAGTTTATGTTTACTGTTTCGGCGTAAACAAATTGAGGATTGTTTACCGACTTTCAAAAATGATGGCTTAGTTAAGAATATATAGTTAACTAAGCCATCATTTAACTATATATTCTTAACAAGCCATAATATAGTTTAATAGTGCTTATAAAAACAATAATACTATTATTTATACTGAACTAAGTTTCTTATGGCATACTGTCTCAGCAGTTGTAATTCAAAAAAGATGGTCGTTCTTCAATATAAATTTATTAAAACTTATATTGAAGTTTATATCAAACAAACAGTTTATCAAGAGAAAAATAGACAAAAAATTTTTAAGTTAAAATGAAATCTTCTAACTAAACATTAAATATACATACAATAATAGATACATATTTAGGGACAAATCATACTGACTGAGCTAGCCCCAAATAAAGTGAATAGATTTTTCTATGTTATAAGTGTAAGTAGATACTTTATTTAGGTATGTAGAAACATAGGTGAAAAAAGATAATTACCACCCATTGTACAAGATTAAAGTATTAAGGGGCTACCTGAATTTTTCGGGGCGCAGTGCTCCCCATATTTAAAATAAATCAGTTGAAAGGAAACGGAGATATAATTTAAAATTTTGTCTTGACCAGGCTCTAGATAACCCTTCAGACTATTTTATAAACTACTGTTTACAGTTTAAAGTGAGAACGTGAAGCTTTTCTACGCACAATAGCGAAAAACGGCCACTTTTGGCGTATGTGCGTAGAAAAGCTTCACGTTCTCACTTTAAACTGTAAACAGTAGTTCATAAAATAGTTTGAAGGGTTATCTAGAGCCTGGTCAAGACAAAATTTTAAATTATATCTCCGTTTCCTTTTAAATGAATTAATTCAAGTGGGGGCAGCACTGGACCCCGAAAAATTCAGGTAGCCCCTTAAAGTATAAACCTAGTTTAAGCCATAAATCCCACCCAAAATGACTGCCACCTAAGTTTATAACTTGAGCACATAAAATGCAAGTGGCCCGTGCCAAAACTCAAAAATAATGCGCGTTAATGCACGATAGTGCAACAGAGTAATATACATAAATTTGGCGGGTATATCAGCGGGCAGAAATTGCGTTTTCATATTTTTGAATGTATTTTGAGGACTATTTTGCTGCTTATGTTTAGGAGTATTATTATGCGTTTAAAAATATGAAAAGGCGCAAGTATGTAGATATTGGAGAAAACTACATATTTGAGCCTTTTGGGGTAGAAACTTTTGGTCCGTGGGGTCCTTCAGCCCATAATATAATCAAATTTATATCAAAACGTTTGTTCGAGGTATCCCGTGACCAAAGGGCTGGTAACAACCTGGCTCAAAGAATCAGCATTGCCATACAACGTGGCAATGCTGTCAGCCTTTTGGCCAAGCTGCCGAGGGGTGATATTTTGGTGGGATTACAAAATTTGTGATATTTTTTTTTTATTTTTTTTTTTATTTAGTTTTAGGATGTTAACGTACTTATTAAGGTTTAATTTAAATTTTACGACTAATCACTTTTATTTAATTTAAAATAAAACGCGTTTATTTCTTTAAAATAAATGAAAAAAATATTGACCAGTTGCAGAACATTAGTTTTATGAGAAGTGTATTTAGTTCAAGGCAAATAAAAAAAACACGATTTTCGAAGGTTCACCCCCATAACTTTTGAACCAATAAACTGGTTTCCATTAAACATATCTAAGAATCATCACAGTCAGCTTTCAAACAAAAAAAAAACATCAATATCGGCCCATTCTTGTAGGCGCTACGATGACACAGACAGACACGTCAAACTCATTATATTCTTTTTTGTTGGGGTTTAAATTATTATCCATGGAAGTAGATAGACAATTATAAGTCTTCGAATAATCGCTGAACATACTTACATTAAAAAAAAGTTCGCGACGTATTCCTCCGATAACCTGCTCCTTTTTGGAAGTCGGTTAAAAATAAATATTGTAAACTATTATCTTCAATTTACAAGTTGTAAAAATGTAACATTGTATTTGGTGATGTCATAATCATAATAATAATCATAATTATAATCATATCTTTATTTGCTAAAAACATGGTAATATAGGTCTTACAATAAATATTAAAGAACAAACATGTTTTGCTAGTAGTAATAGCATGCAAATATTAGTAGTCTAAGAATTGTTTGAGGCTATAAAAGGTTTTGTCAACAAGCCATTTATAATTTTTTTTCTTAAAGAGCCTGACATTTGAAATCGTTAATTCTTATTTAGTCTGAAACAAATGAATTGAAATGTCAATATTATCATATATTTTTTGACGAATAATTGGGTAGATGACTGATTGAAAAGTTAATATTTTTCATATACAGTTATGACTGAAACTATATATATAAATACATAACTATATATGAAAAGTATGTGTAATATACTTTTCATATATAGTTTTCGATACAGTTCATAAAATAAAACGTCAAAAAATAGTGTCACTTTTCATTGATCATATTTATCTATTTATAATAATATTTTAGTTTGATTAGTGAAGAAAATCTGATATTAAAAGCGCCATTTGACTCATAAAACACAAAATGTTTGGTTTGACGTTTAGAAAAAAGTGTCTGATTTGACTTGTTGTCATCTAGCGGATTGGCATCAATTCCAATATTTAATCCATTAGTTCATTGAATAAATTGCCCACTTTCCACAAAAACTCACCCTTTTACGCCATTTTATTCACCCCTTAGTAAATAAACGTAATTATTAATACATAGCCTCCATCCATCTTGCCAAAGCACAATAGCATAGTCATTATAATTTCTTAAGGCTTTTTGCATCATTTAAGCAGCACAAACAAAACACCACTAATATTTACGTCTAACCAGTTTAACGAGGCCTGTGGAGACCTATTTTTGAAATGAGGAGTCACTAATAATCGCATAATTTTTCATTCAAAGTATTTTAAAGCGTCATTTTTTTTAAAACGTTCAGTTCAATTGGTTTACTTGTAGGAGGAACTTGGACCGTCAATATGAACAACTTTTCCTATGCGACCAAAGCTGGAAACTCGAAGAAAAAATCCACATTTTCATATAAATTGCCGGGCCGGCCGAACACTTTTGTATGAAACTTTTTTCGAGTTGCAAGCATTGGCCCCATAGGAAAAGTTTTTCATATTAACGGTCTGAGTTGCTCCTACATGGATTGGACAGGGTTTTTGTTACATATTGTATAGCGAGTAGTTTAAAAAGGGCCAGATTTAGATGTCTGGAGGCCTGGCTCCAAATAAATAGAACAATTTTTTCATTCGGGTTTTTTTAATAAATATTTTTTTTGTGAAACCAAGTAGATTTTTTTTGTATTTAACTTACATATATAAATATAAAAGGACACAGGAATTACCTAAAATTAAATTTGAGCGTTAACGAACAGATATTTCCAACCTTTTTTTCAAAGTCTATATTGCGGGCCCCCCTTTGTGGAGTCCACGAGGCTGTTGCTCAGATTGCCCTCTCCTAAATCCGGCCATGAGTTTAAAAAACTTCTTGTTGCATTTGGTCTCTGTCTAAGCGTCGTGAAATAGTCGATTGATTCCAAAACTCACTGTTGTAAATTTCTTAAGTTCCCATAATAACCGACGATTTCAACACATATGGCTCAATCTGTTTTCGTGACTTGAATAGCCAGTATGAATAGGAAAGTATTTAGGTACTTTTGAGAGTTCCGTACCCAAAGGGTAAAATCGGGACCATATTACTAAGACTCCGCTGTCCATCCGGCCGTCTTTTCATCCATCTGTCTGGGTGTCACAGGCTGTATCTAATGAACTGTGGTAGCTAGGCAGTTGATATTTTCACAGATGTGTTTCTGCTGTCGCTGTAACAGCAAATACTAAAAACACAATATAGTAAAAGTAAAGCTCCCATACAACAAACGTGATTTGTTATAGATGATGATACGGAACCCTTCGTGCGCGAGTCCGACTCGCTCTTGGCCGGTTATTTATTTCATAAGATCTGAAAATAAAAAATAAAACTGTGGTCGTGATTTAACATCATTTGAGTTTAGCTCATGGTGAAAATTAACTTTCAAATATAACACCCCTGAAGTCTTTTAAAATGTGGAGGCTGTCTGAAAAAGCTGAGGGGGAGGGGAGGGGTCAGAGGGAGGTCAACTTATGTTGGGCAGAGATTTGCTGACACATAGGAAGAAACTGATCGTCATTCAGTGAAAAGTAAGCTTATTTTCTGCATTTTCTGCAAAAAAAGATTTGTATTTCGTTGTTTAATTTTTTTTGTACTCACATCTTGTAAGTATATACATGTTCTATATGTATATATTTGTCAATATATAAATTCGTTTACTAATTGTAAAATGATTTTTAATTACACGTATATTTATGATTTATATGAATCCTCTTTTATTTTTGGTGCAGACTGTTACTGAAATTTACGATTTCCTATATATTGATTTACTATTTACAATATAACATAGAATTGAAACATGTTTTAAAATTACTTTCAACGGTTTTTTTTTGTTATTTATATTCGTAGTTTCATTTCGATATGGCATTGACTCTAAAGAGGAAACTTTATTATTTTCTCCTTTGTTTATACTCTTATATATTTTGGCAAATGAACAAATTATCCGAGAAAGTCGTAAACAAAGAAATGAGTCTGAGTAGATCCGATACCGGGCCACAATGGGGGCGAAGAAATATGTAAAACGCTGCCACGGAGCACGCAGAGCCGGACTCTCGCCTTATTCTTTTTACTGTGTAGATATAATTTTCAAAAATAACAACCCACAAACAATACAACAGATAAAGTTTCTATGGGACTGCTCACATTTGGCGGCCACTTTCGGCAATTGAGCGAAGAAAAGCTTCTCGTCCTCACTTTAAACTGTAGACAGTAGTTCGTAAAATAGTTTGAAGGGTTATCTAGGGCATACTGAAAAAACTTTTAAATAATATTTCCATTTTCTTTCAAATAATTTATTTCAAATGGAAGCAGCAGTGGTCACCAAAAAATGGTATACATAAAGAAGAGAGTGATGAGTGTAGGCAGAAGAAGCGTGTGAGGTTGGTCAGGAATTCGGGGTCATGAAAATACGAATATTCTTTATTGCACTATAAACAAAATGAAAAAAAAAAAGAAATAACAGAAAAATAAACAGAAATTTGATACAAAGGCGGACTTAAGAAAGAAAGAAAGTTTTTATTTGGTACAAAAGATTACAAATTATGTAATAAACAAAACACTAAATACACAAAAATGGTGTCCGCTCAGCAAATGTTGTGACTGTCTCATCTGTCACGTCAACAATCCTTGGGTAGATGAGCAGTTGTTTCATGTGGAAAGAGGCATGATGGTATGTATACAGATGACGTCGTGAACGTCCAGATTTATCTGTATACTTTTTTCTACCGGGGATCAGTTTCACCACTCACGTGAACTCACCTGATATTAAAGATGTTTTTGCCACTGCTGTGCTTATAGTGCTTTACTCACCTTTAAAGAATCTGCAAAAAAAAGTACTTCTCAAAGTGACTAGAATTTGTATGAGAATGATAATTATATTCTCTTATTTCGATATACATCAATATACTTATATTGATGAATTTAATCACACCTTCATGCAAAAAAACATTTATATTTTTCTTTAGACCTGAATGCGTCCCTGCAAAGCCCCGAGTCCGCGCCGCCGCTGGCCGCGGAGGGTGGGGCGGGGGAGTCCGACAGCGCTCCTTTTTACGTTCTCCGCCGCGTCAGGTCTGGAAAACATTTTTTTGGGCCGATTTTTTGTTTTTTATGGACTAAAAAAGGTTTGAATTTTTTTTTATCTTTTTTTCCACAAACACCGATTCCTTTTAGTAAAGTTTACAAATTCTACTAGCTTTATCTTGTATGCATGATGAACTAGTTCCGTCATTTTCTATGTCGATATAGCTAAAGATTCAAACCGAGACAAACATTATTACAGAGCTACAAACATTGTGGACATTATCTACTTTGCAGTGACTTTTTAACTTTTTGATTCTCCCTAACAAGCAAGCCCAACGGCTTTTCATGTCATTTGACGCCAGGACTGGAGGAGTTACAGATTGTATTTTTATAGTGCTTGATACACTCAGCGCAGCGTTATTTATACGCTTATACAAATTATCCTGCTAAGCATGTTTTTATGCTGCCAATTTGAATAATTTTCCTGACTTTAAAAATGTTTACACTGTCAGTCATGTTGTGTCTACACGATTTAAGGCAACTTTTTAGATTTAAAATATTTTTTTTAATTTTATTCGTTTTTTTTTTTAAAACATTACAAATTCATCATACAAAGTCTGCCAAACTGCGCAGCAGTTTGTCGGCAGTATTTAAAATATAAATGATTATAACTAGGATTATTCTACAATGATACAGGAAATGGAAGTCCAAAGTCTTAAACATAAAACTGAAATGAGAAAAACAGATATTAAAAATAATTTATTCCTGATGATGCCAAATGTTGTCGACCGCACACGCAAGAAGGTGTGAGCGCGGCGTCGCCTCAAGAATGCTACAATTTTCCCGAGTTTTCCATTTCTCGACCCTCCCCTCCCCTTCCTCCCTTCTCCCGAGGGGGAAAAAAGAAATGGTCGCAGTGTTGCTAGGTAA
This sequence comes from Acrobasis suavella, assembly GCA_943193695.1. Lineage (NCBI taxonomy): Eukaryota > Metazoa > Arthropoda > Insecta > Lepidoptera > Pyralidae > Acrobasis > Acrobasis suavella. The sequence continues at coordinate 10,299,000 of OW971952.1, forward strand.
CGAGCGTAAGACTGGGATGGAAAAATATTAATATTTCGTTTTGTAAGATTGCTAACGATGAGCAATTTTTTGAAAGGTATAATTAAAAATGTTATAAAATTTCGTCAAGTGGTCATATGGCCTTATGAGACTTATTGAATTACAATACTCGGCACGTAAGTTGAACAAAAATGGCGGTCGTTGTTGTAAGTTGTTTGTCTGTTTAGAATCACATTTCTATAACATTTCTATCCGAACTTCAGATAGAAATGATTTCGACTTTGTTGAAATACTAAAAATTTCTTTTAACACTTTTATCTCCAATTAAACATGCGCCGACGGCCGCTATTTTTTTTCAACTTACGTGCCGGGTATTATATATTTTTAAACATTTAACAGCATAAATTGGGGTCAACTAGAACAATACATGTTTACAGACATACGTAGGGACTGCGTAGGTATGTGTGACCATGTTAGGTACATTATATATTTTCGACGACCTCCGTGGCGTAGTGGTCACCATGCTAGTCCGCCACCCAGAGGTCCCGGGTTCGATCCCCGGTCAGGGCACGTTGGAAAATGGCCTTTTTCAAATTGTCCTGGGTCTTAAATGTTTATCTATATATGCATTTGTTATAAAACACTGTATCGTTGAGTTAGTATCCCATAACATAGTCTTGAACTTACTTTGGGACAAACTCAATCAGTGTAATTTGTCCCTATTTATATTTTAAAAAATGTTTATAAAAAACAGCAGATACTTAAAATGTGATTTGATCGTGGAATCCAATCCTTTCAGCCGCATGATGCCCAGTGCTGGTCATAGGTATGCTTCCAACAAGGATTTCGAAAATTCTAAGATGTTCTGGTGAGTAATAAGGTATCAGATTTTACTCAAGTCACAGATTATATAAATACCTGTACATAGAGAGGAAAAGGAAGACCAAGAAGGTCGTTCATGGATGAAGTAAAAGTGAAAATGAGTTTCTTTCGGCGTTTCTTCTCAGCAGTGGTCGTTACGAAGCGCTGGTATCGGTAGCTTTTCTTTAAAAATAAATTATATTTTAATAAACTTTACACGTAACGTAAATTATACCTATTGACGTGTAAAAGTGCTTGTAAAGGTCTAATTACTGAATAAACATTTGAATCTTTGAATCTTTGAAAGGCAAAAGTAGTGTCTTATGAGAGGTCCAGCATAAATGACTTGACCTCTCATAAGACACGACTTTTGCCTGCTGAAAATAGAGGGACATGGATATTCACATGAGAACCTAGTTGTTAAATTCATTCATGATGATGATGTGTACATAACGATATATCTTTAAAATCTGAAAATATTCTACCATACTTGTCTGAGAGAAAAGAAAAAAAAAACTGAATATACCAGCTGCTTTTCTTTCCAAGATTTCTTAGCTATGTGTGATGAAAATCGGTTCAGGCGTTTAAAAGTAATTAGGGTTAATGCTTGAAAGTCAAGGTTTTTAATTTACTTGGCAAATAATAGATGGCGCAATATCAATTCCACTTAAAATCAGTTGAAATATGTAATTCCGCCATTTATTACTAGATGTCGCCGGAGGTTTTTTCAATTTGTCTGTGGTGCGATTTTTCAAACACGTAGTCACTAAACGAACGGTTTTCTGTATGGAAAAACCATTCGTTTAGTTGACTCCGCGTTTGAAAAATGGCACTTCTGGCAAATAAACTTGTATTAATTAATGTCGTCAGTTTTAAAATACCTAACAACCCCCCTTAACAATGACATTAAAAAGCAATTCCGCCCTAGAATAATTAATATCTTTCCACCGTCCGCTTCTTACGGCCCAAAACAAATCTGCTGTGACGGCAAGAAATATAAAAAAAAATTCGAAAAGTCATACTTACCACCAACAAACACAATCAAAAACCAACCTTACAGCTTTCATGTTAAACACCAAATCACCTTGCATAGCACTACTTGTACAACTTCGAAATACTTAGACAAATAGGACGTAACTACTTCATCAATGACAAACCAAAATATGACTTAAACCGTGCGTAATAGAGTCGATTTTAAGTAAACGTTTTTCGGTTTAAAGTCGTAAAATATATATAGGCTTTTCCAAGACAGTGTCGGTGAAAATCCCAAGAGAGTTGGCAGGCGCCCCCCACTTCTTTGCGTTGTTAATTTACATTTTAAATTGCACTTCCATAGTCGGGCTGCCCTGTTTTGTCGGGTCCTGTATTATGTAGCTGGAACACCCTGTATATACTGCGATAAGATGGATAGGTCAGATTGTTTTGTTGTAGCGTTATGTAGATTGTGATAAAACTAGAGCGTTAAGTTTAAGCATTATTTAAAATTTATAGACTTTAGTTGAACTTAAAGTTAAAAGGCACTTGAGACAAATAAGTTAGGACGTACTCGTAACGACACTTGGAGCTTCATTATAAATTGTAGATTATTACTACACGATATTTCTTTTTTTTTCAAACGACCTATAATGCTTACTAGAGAAGATATATTAAACCAAAAATTATAAAGCGTCACAAAATAATGTCACTTCTCATTAATCATGCTAATGTTTAATGTGATTTCAAATTATTTAATTACATACTTAAATATATGAAAAAAAGAAACAAAACCAACGAACAATGCTGTAAATATCTCACTATACGAAATACTTACGCCACGAAACTAAGATGACACGAAAGTATCTGATTAGACTTGTTGAAAACAATGGTACACAATACACGTTTTTTTTTTAATCATAATCTCATTAAACATATGTTAACCCTTTCACCATAAAAAGGATTCACAAAAAAGTTTACCACACGTATTTAAATTGGGTAAACTTTCACTGTCAATAAGTTCCCGTCCGAAAGAATCCAATAACTTTGGTAATTTATAAAAAAATCGATATCACATTGAAAATCGAAAGTAGATACAAAACAGAAAAATACGCAAACAATTCTAAACCTTATTGAAATGGAAGCTAAGTTTATTTTTGTTTTTAAAATATATTTCTCACGTGTTAACCCTATCGTGACATGTGTCTTCACATTATTGTAATAAAAAACATATTTGATAGCATTTATTGCATAAGAAATAAGGTTGAAATTAGTTGCTGAAATACAGGGTACGAGTATGTCCGGGAAGGAAGCGATTTAATATTCAATAAACCTTCGATAAATAAAAGTTCGACACCTTGTTAGGTTTTGGCATAGATCAAGTAATAGTATTTGTTTGCAGAGTCGTTTGTAACGAAAAAGCAAAATTGACCTTGTCTTTTGTAAAAGAGGATACATTAATTTTTCGGGGCTTGCAGGAATTGAGTTTGTGAAAATGGCTAATGTACGTAGAAAAGCTTCCTGTTCTTTCTTTAAGATGTAAACAGTAGTTCATAAAATTGTTTAAAATGTTATCTAGCGCTCAGTCAGACAAAATTTTAAATGATATCTCTGTTTCCATTCAAATGGATGCAGCACTGGCCCCGAAAAATTCATGTATCCGCTAATTTATACGAGCTGATTGCTCGATTTATATGAAAGATCAAACTAACTTCCTGCCTAAATAAAAACTATTTTCAAGGATATGGCAAGCCCAAACTTAAAAAAAAAACACCCAAGAAATAGATATGCTTGGAGATTTAATCGTACCGCCCAACTTATAGCGAGGAAAAAAGAAGTATGACAGTTTACTTAAACATTTAAAATTTTCTGGTTTGTTGTCAAATTCCATGGATTATTTAGAATTTTGGTAACATTCTGTAAGCAATGTCTTAGAGATATCACACTTTAATCAACGGAATCGCCAACATAGCGGGTGTTACTTGGTTCGTCTCTTCTGAACTTTAATCTTTGCACAAAAGGCGCGTCTACACGACATGTGTCTTTGGGTGTTTTATGCGACAACAGTCATCACCTGTTGTCTGCTGGTATTGTTTACGATGAGCCCATGCCCTTATGTTTGGGATTTGGAAGAATGCATCATAAATTGTGTCAAGTTTCTAAAAAGATCAATAGATTTATTCTTCAGATTTTTTTTTACTTGGTCTGCAGATTTTATGTTTTTATTCGCTGTTTTTATATCGTAAGAACTCGATCGATTAAACCGAGGCAAAGATGGAATGTGGAGGCAAGGAATAGTATGGAACTTATTGGTTGTATTGACAGAGAGATATGGAGAGACAAGACATACTGCGCCTACCCCAGATGTTTTTATATGTAAGTACGAGTAGTTGATTGATAATTAATTTTAATTATTATGTTTGTAAGCCTCTAGCATGCATATATTTTGGTGTATATATACTGTTAATCTGTGTGTAAAATTATTAAATTAATATAAATATATAAAGGGAAGTGGTAAGGAAGATGATATATCATAGGTACTCGAAAGACTTCTGTATCTTTTCTGTAGTGTTAAATTTCGTCAGATCTGCAGATAGTGTAGAATAGGGGACTGTGGTTCTTCTGGTATCAGAGGCCAAGATCCACTTTAGGTCGCGCAGGAAGTTAATAAGTAAATAAACAAAAACCCTGTCAGATCCTTGTAGGAGCAACTCACACCGTCAATATGAACAACTTTTTCTATGGAAATGTTTTAAACTCGAAAAAAATTGACATTTTCATACAAAAGTGTTAGACTGGCCCGGCAATTTGTATGCAAATGTCGATTATGTCTTCGAATTTCAAGCATAAGTCCTATAGGAAAAGTTATTCATATTGATGGTCAGAGTTGCTCCTACAAGGATTGGACAGGGTTTTTGTTACATATTGTATAGGTACAAGTCACATAGATTGCGCTAGCCTAAAGCTATAGGATACGAACCCAACGATACTACCTGTATATTTTATGATAAATACATATAAAGCAAAATAACGTATAAGCACCCAAGCTCCAGGACAATTTGAAAAAGGCCATTTTCGAACTTGCCATGGCTGGGGATCGAACCCAAAACCTCGGACTAGCGTCTTGACCATTACGCCACGGAGGTTGACATAAGTAGGTAGTGCACGTGGAGTATATCTGCTAGAATAGAAAAACAAGTTGTTATTTCCTCCCACGTAAATTTGAGTTGTGGAATAAGCTCTAGCTAGGCCGTGATTGTTTTCCGCAGAGACTACAACCGAAGATTCTTCGAAAAGGTTAGTTCTATAAAAAATCTTTTTAAAGTTCGTAAAGTTATTATTTTTTAATAAATCCATTAAATTAGTCATCATCATCATCCCAGCCCTTTTTTCGCCCACTGTTGAGCACAGGCCTTTTTTCGTTAAATTGGTAGCAGCGAAAAAAGATACAGTGCAGTTTGTTGCCTCTACTTCTGCACCAGCGCTTAGAAACTGACCTAAAGCTATTAGTAAAGACGACCTTCGTGGCGTAGTGGTCACCATGCTAGTCCGCCACCCAGAGGTTCCGGGTTCGATCCCCGGTTAGGGCAAGTTGGCAAATGGCCTTTTTCGAATTGTTCTGGGTCTTGGGTGTTTATCTATATATGTATTTGTTATAAAATATAGTATTGTTGAGTTAGTGTCCCTTAACATAAGTCTCGAACTTACTTTGGGACTAGCTCAATCAGTGCAATTTGTCCCTATATATTTATTTATTTACATTGATGACAACAATTTATTATATATTTTTTTGTATGAAACTGAAGGTAAATTTTTTATGCTCATTATAAAACCGATAGCAAATTTAAAAATTATTTAGTAGTGAAAATATCCAAAGATTAATCAATGATTTTGAATTTGAATTCTAACTGAGATGTTGTAGACTTTACGCAGTAAAAAAAAATTCTTGGTCTATGTTGTAGACATTGCCAAATCGCAAAAAAAAGGTTTAATCGAAAATGGAAACAAATATTTCCCCAAAAATCCAGCAACTAAGTAGAATAATCTCAAAAACAGGTATTTCGACGGTAATTTGTCGTCAGTATTTGTTAACCAAATTTTTAGCGTTGGCGGATTTCCGCTCACTAGTAAGCCGGATCAACTGAGTAAATCTTACATTTGAATCGGTCGGTACACCCGCAGGCTTTGTTGGTACACCGCTAAAATATGCGGCTCGCAGCGTATTGTGTCAGATGCCTTTTGGTAGTTTGAAAAAATTGACACTAGTGTTGACTCCTTACACACACGAAAAACAAAAACAGACAGCGGCATTTTATAAATTTCATATTAAGAAAATGTAGATTGTTTTTTTCAAAACTACTAGTAGAAAATAACAATTATTATTAAATTATTATTTAATAAGATTTATCATCAGTTGTTTTTAATGAAATTAAATTGCTTCCGCGGAGTTTTTATTACTAGCTAGCCGGATTAACAGAGTGAATCATACATTTGTATTAGGTCGGCACAGTTGGAGGCTATGCTGGCATATAGTGTATCACATTTTGATATCTGCGAGATTACTGATTTTAGATATTTTCAAATGGCTTAATCGGCCCTTACAATTGTTTATATTTTTATTAAAACATCACCTAATTACGCAGAGAAGGCTCGTAAGAACTTTAAAGCTAATTTATGTATTTCAAAGTTTCTACGTACTTCACTCTCATCACACTAAACATGGCCTTTAGGTCTAATGTCCTAAGCAACTCTCAATCCTCTAGGGGATATGTGAATAGTATGAAAGTAGGTAAGATGTTTCAATAATAATAGCTTAGGAACAACAGCATTAATTAATTATACGAACCGAAGTCAACGTAATAAGTTTTATTTACCGGGTCAAAGTTAGTGTCTAGTTGTAAATTGGCTATATACAATATGTAACAAAAACACTGTCCGATCCTTGTAGGAGCAACTCAGACCGTCAATTTGAACAACATTTCTATTTCTATGGGACCAATGCTTGAAACTCGTAGAAAAAATCGTCATTTTCATACAAATTACCGGGTCGTCCGAACACTTTTGTATGAAAATGTCGATGTATTTTTCAAGTTTCAAGCATTGGTCCCATAGGAAAAGTTGTTCATATTAACGGTCTGAGTTGCTCCTACAAGGATCAGACAGGGTTTTTGTTACATATTGTATATAGCCAATTTACAACTAGACACTAACTTTGACCCGGTAAATAAAACTTATTACGTTGACTTCGGTTCGGATAATTAAAATCCCGGTTCGCTTGAGCATCATTAACGATGAAAACCAAATAAAATATTAGTTACCACTAAACACAATAGCCTGTGGGTGTACTACACACATACCGGGAAGCGGGCAATAATTCGCCGGTGTTTTCGCGAATTCTTACCACTACACGCCACACCGCGGCACACAGCGCCACACCGCGCCACGGTTTCCGGTGCCACCGGTATTTGTGCCACAATAGGAGATGCCGTGTAGATTAGATTACGATGTTTATACCGTTTTATTTGGTGAAATATTACCTGCATAGTTGCTACTTCATACATGTTTTTTTTTGGGTGTTATGGCTTTTTTCCTTCCTCAGCACTTATTTTTTATTTTTTTATTTAATTTTTTGCACTTAAAATCTTAAGATTATAGTACAAAAGGTACAACTGAATACTAAGTATTGTCTACCAGTTCACCTTTGAGATGTAGCAGAAAAAATGGTAGATGGGGTTAAAATTTAACTAGATAAGTATATCGAAAGGAATGAATTAAGATGTATTTAATTACATAAACTATACACAATATAAATATATTTATTTAAATATAAAACTATATAAATATTTAAAATTAAGTAATAAATGCAAATTATAAACTTACATGTAAATAAATACATATAATAAACATACTTATACTATTATTGCAGCATTGCTTTTTCGTGATAGTGTCGAATTACAATCTTGAAGTGATCTCTTTTTTGTGCTCTCATAATGTTATTGGCATCTAATGAGGAGTGTAGGCCTCGATACACGATATTTCGTTCGATCTTGAGCATTCCTCATCAAAGGATTTTCAGCAACTTTGGAAACGATCGTCGGTTTATTTTGTAACTGGTAGGGTGGGGATTCATCTGTCATCTGTTATCACGAATATAATCTCAAAAAAAAGTACTTAACGATGTTTGAACATCAAATTATACCTTTTAAAATCAATAAAGACTGCGTGACTAAAGACCTTTTTTAACCCTTCCGCGGCATATGGTCAGAAATGGTCACGTCCACAATAAAAAATGGTCATACCTGAATGGGTCGTCCGTGTTCTTTTGTTAGTTTAACTAATAATAATTGATAGATAACTATTGAATGTAATTATGCAACGTATGGTCAGTTGGTAGGGTGACCACACATTTAAAAGAAAATCTGTTTTTTTTTAGTTATGGTAAGTAAGTAGGTAAGTACATACTTTCTATTTTTAACCGACTTCAAAAAGGAGGAGGCTATCAATTCGTCGGATATTTTTAAATGTATGTTCAATGACTATTTGAAGATTCCTAGACCAATTTGGAAAATTCTTTTTTTGTTTGAAGGTCCTATATAAATTTTATCAAAATCGGTTAAGTGGTTTGGGGGTGAAGTCGGTTTTTAGTTTTTAAAAGTTATTAGTCAAAGCTTCCTATAAATATTATAGTGAAATTCGCGATGATATTACTGAAAGATGGCATATTTTTTATTAGGTTTCCTTTCATCTCGACAGCTTTTTAAATTTGATCATCTATTTTAAAATAATAATCATTTCACAAAATAACAAAAAGAAAATACAAACACAACATCCGGAAATAAAACTGTCGGTTGCGCATGGTCACCTTAACCCTCACCGGCACAAAGCGGTTGTGTCCGGCGAGATCCGGTCGAAGTGACCCTTTCTTTTCTATTGTAGTCGGTCAAGGGTCAGGCAGATGTTCGCAAGGTCCGTATTGTTGTTTATCCGATAACTTCGAGCGTGGTGTTAAATCTGCAGTGTAGATTATATAGTAATCAGTTGGTAAGTACTAAAATGTCTATAGTAAATACTATTTTCTTACTTCAGACTGAAATCAGTTAAGACCATTAATAAAATTACATTATTAGTAGTTTTTTTAAGTGTATTTAAATGAAAGGAAATCGTTTTATTTCAGACAACAAGGCCCATAGAATAAATACTTTACAGATTATCATAGATATATTATTATATAATAACACAATTTTGTACGTAATGCTTGTGACGCACTGCACGATGTCGCGGTGTCCGGTAGCCTCCCGCGATAACGCCGGTCGACGAAACCTTTCGGCCAGAAATCCTCTTGACTGAAGCTGTGCGGTTGGAACTCGCACCACATATGAAAAAATGAAGGTTTTAAAGTTTATAATTCATTAAAAACGGCAAAACAATAAATTAACTAAAACATGTGTAATTTAAGGACATTAAGCCAATTAAATCTGAAATCTTTTAAATTAAGTTATGACCTTATTACGAACAGGAAGTATTCTATTTAAAAAAGAATGGTTAGCACAGTTCTAAACTGTTTGGGTAAGACTGTCCACGGTCGTAGTGACCCTTTCTTCGTCCCCGCGGGTCAAGGTTCAGTCGACAGATGTTTAGTTGCATAAGGGTTATAAATAAAAATTCAGGCACACATCTTTTGCAATTTGATTTGAAAAAATTATGGTACTGCTAATTTTAACCGACTTCCAAAAAGGATGAGGTTATCAATTCGTCGCGATCTTTTATTTTATTTTTTGGTTTCACCGATTATTGGAAGACGCTTGGACCGGTTAGGAAAATTCTTTTTTTGTTTCAAATGACATAGTTGTCAGGTGGTTCCATAAAAATTATTAAGGGGATACCTGAATTTTCCAGAGTCCAGTGGTGCATTTGAAATAAATCAATTGATGGGAAACGGAGACATCATTTTAAATTTTTATCTTAACCAGGCACTAGATAACTCTTCAAACTATTTTATGAACTACTGTTTACAGTTTAAAGTGAGAACGTGAAGCTTTTCTACGCACATACGCCAAAAGTGGCCGTTTTTCGTAATTGTGCGTAGACAAGCTTTATGTTCTCACTTAAGACTATGAACAGTAGTTCATAAAATAGTTTGAAGGGTTATCTAGTGCCTGATCGAGACAAAATTTTAAATGATGTTTCCGTTTCTTTTCAAATGATTTATTTCAAATGGACGCAGCACTGGACCCCGGAAAATTCATGTAGCCCCTTAATAATGGTCGTGTAGTTGTTAATTTTTGAAAAATTATTGCAAATGGTATACAGATTAGATACTTACGAAATCAGGGGTAATGGTAATGATAAAACTAGGGATTTTAAGTTAAGTAACTGGCACAGACACGATAGGCATTTTATGACCGTGCCCCGTACCAGCCGAGCGCCATGCAAAAATTAAAAACACTACAGAAGTCACTTACAGAGAGAGACTTAACTGCCTTACAGAAGTTTCTTTACTTGTGCTGTGTAGTTTCAGGCCTTAAATATGACTACTGGTAGTCTTAAGAAGCTACCTATAAGGACCAGTAGATCAAAAATTTTTGCAACAACTCAATAGGCTATTTTACTTTGTATGATTTTAGTTAATATTCTATATAAAACAAAAAATACTACTGAAAAGAAATATTCTTTTGAAAACAGCCAAAAAATTGATTAATTAATGAAGCAACTATTAGCATTTCAAATATAAGAGTGGGAGCGTGGTGACGATATCTCACTATCTTTTTCGTTCATGCGAGACCTAATAGCAGTGACGTCAAAAGCGTTGTACGTGCATCCTTTTTCTGTTACTTGGCAGTTTCCCGTTCCATCAGATTTTAAAACCTTATAACTTACTTATTTTTGAGCATATTAAAAAAGAAATGATTTCGGTTTCGGATTATGTTACTTATTGATATGAATAATTAAAAATAATTGATTAAAATACCGTACTAAAGAGAGTTGACGACTTGTCGTCGGGCAGTTTGTTCGGTAGTTGGTTTCAGTTTTTCTTCTCAAGAAGAAAAAACTCCGCTTACCTAAATATAACGACAACAGAGAACTTACTGTTTACTTTCTGCAACGTTTCTCTCAACGTTCTGCAAATCGTTTCTGTTCCATTCAAACCCCATTTTATTTTGCTTAACAGTATTTTTTGCCCTTTATTTAGGGTCTGGTTGACACCTGTTAAGTATGAAGAGTTTCATGATGGATCTACTAGAGTTCGAGGGTGACACAGAAAGTTCACGTACATTGTCACCGTAGTAGTCTCCATGCACCCCAGTCTATTTTAAAGTGTTTAGACATCTGTATTCTCCTTAGTTTGTGGTGGAATATATAAAATGATCGATAAAAACCTCCTTCGTTTGATTGAAATTTTATCGAGTGATCGCGTGATTGTGCCGTCTACTGTACTTTTATAACAGGGGCGAATCGGGTTAATGTCATTTTTTAATATTTAATATTTAGCCAAAATATACAATGTCCTTTTTAATTAAGTACAAATATTTTAAGGGGTTATTCAGTCCATCATTTTGAACAACTTTGCCCAATAAATATATATCGAAATACGAAAAAAAATATTTAGGTTCTCATACAGATCGAAGTAGACACGTGATATCGTTACTATGAATAATGCAAAAAATTTTTTCGTATTTCGATATATATTTACGTTGTATATTATGGTATACCTAGATCGTAGTACCTTTGTGATTAAAACATCATATTATAATTTATCTCCGTTTTATAGTTTTTTTATAGTTATGGTTATTTCTTATTTAATTCTAATAAAGGCAGTCTATCGTTTGTGTACAGTTCCTACATCCCAACATTTCCTAAACATCTGAGAAGTTGGAATATAAGGATAAAACTACCCTTTGTCACGACACTCTTGACTGTTTATAACCGATAATAATAGGGTATATGCATGAAAAAAATATTTGTTATCTAACCAGTTTTTCCATAAATATTCAAAAGTAAATTACTAACAGTAAAAACAAAATAAGAATTGGTTAAAAAATTAACGAGATATAACAATTTCACGAAAATATATCTATCTCACTCGCAAAAACGCTACTTTCTATGGCAAATGTATAGATGATATGGACTTTGACGTCACCAGTCCATATCGGACTTCTCTTTCTAATTGAAACTTTAAAGTATCACAAGTACGTCGGTGATTAAGATATTTTAAAAATTCTTTCATATTTGATTACTGTGGTAAATAAAGATTTAATTGAGCAAATAAAAAAAATACGTGCTATTTTCCATTAGTACAACAACATATTATGTTGTACTAATTATTTTCATAAGGCTGGTTTCACAGCTATGCGGAAGATCCGTACGGGTCAACCGTAGGGATCCCGGAGCGGAGACACGTGAGGCGTTAGAATAACGTTTCACAGTGACGCGAATCGTTCCGTACGGAACAAGCTCCGGGTAGAGCCCGTACTACGCTACCCGCTCAATCGTACAACTCTCGTTCGCTCTTCGAAGAAACGAGTCTTAGAAACAACAATAAAATCGGACAAGTGCGAGTCGAACTCGCGCATAAAAGGTATCGGAGCTCTCCTTAAATATTTATTATATTCTGTTTTTAGTATTTGTTGTTATAGCGGCAACAGAACTACATCATCTGTGAAAATTTCAACGGTCTAGCTATCACGGTTCATGTGAAACAGCCTGGTGACAGATAGACGGACATACGGACAGACGGACAGCGGAGTATGAGTAATAGTTTTAACCGTTTGGGTTTGAAACTCTAAAAACCAGCACTTGCTTGGTAGACTCACTATATTTTCAGTCATTAAACGTGTCTTAGTCCACCCCTGTAGCCGTTTGAAAAGTACACAGGCCTGTAACGTGTAATAACGTCAGACCTTCTTATAAATTGTTTATATCTGCGGCCTTTTGCCGCACCCGCTCATTACAATACATATTTGATGGTGCTACGACAGTGTATGTAAGTACAATTTTCTTTTGATTTGTAGGGAGGCGTTATTGAAATTTATTTAAGTTTATTTTCAACAAGCTGCGCCCCGCGGTGTTGCCCGCAGAAAAAGTAGCCTATGTGTTAATCCACGATGTCAGCTTCCTGCATACCAAATTTTATCAAAATTGGTCCAGCCGTTTGCGCGTGAAGAAGTAACAAACATACACACTCACAAACTTTCTCCTTTTTAACATTAGTGTGATGATTCCTTAGCTATTAATTATTTTAGTAATACAAATAAAAGCAAAGTATTGTACCTAAAAATGTTTTTTTAGACACAAATATACTACATTAATCATTGTATATGCAGTAAGGGTAGATGCTTATTAAATATTATTTTTTCTAAATGCTTGGACTCAAAAATAATTTATGAAAAGTGGTTGCAATCCTGTGATATTTCTTACAAGTCTTGTATACCTTCGTTACTCTCACGGTCAATTCGATTATAAGTAAGTTACATTTCTAAACATCTCAGTATTTTATTTTAGTAAAACAACATTTACATTAACTTCCTCTTATAGAAACTTTTTAACTTCAAAAATACTATTTACTTTTGACCACGAAAACAACGGAAGCATTTGTTGCAAACCAGTTCCAAATCCAAAAGCAGCTGCATAAAATTTGTACAAAACATCAAAAGAAGAAAGGGTCAACAAAACCAGATTGACCAGTTCCAAAAATAGACAATAGCGGTCCTAGAATTGACCCCTGGGGGACACCGGTCAGTTTTGGCGATTTGAAAGAAAACCGGAATCGATTCAAAAGGGTTATAAGTTGTAATATAATCACTATTATTGTTATTTTTAAATGTCCTAAGCGTTGGTCAGTTGGTGTTAGTTTTTAGTCGGGTTTAGTGACGTTAACAGTGCCAGTTGTGTTCGTGAAGTTTGTTATTTAGAGCAAAAATATATGATATAGATGTATCACTCATATCTCTATCATAATTATTGTGATTGGTATAGATACGAAGGTATTTCAATTGATGTGTTGTCTTTAACACTAAACGGGATATTTGGCTTAAGAAGTACCTAAATCAATTTTAAGTAGTTGATTGTCGATCAGGTGTTTTGTAGCATCAGACACTTTATATGTTTATAGATCATAATAATTTTTGTTTTAAAAGTGTGTAAAGTCGTGTGTTAATGAACAATTCATATTCTTAAATAATTTCAAGCAATTTTAATCAATGAAGAATGAAAATATCTAATGTCTGATATTCGCTGTGCAAATAACCTGAAATCCTAAACATAATTATAAAAGTTACTTTTACTAAAGAAAGTTACGCGCACAAAGGTAAACAAAATGACAAGTCACTTTTTCCCGGGCAAAAATGTTGATGATAAAAAATATAAACATCGTAAAACACGCAATTTAACACGTGTACGGCTAAAGACCCAATTCCCACGACGAAACTCGACGTTGGCACAAAAAATCCTTTTTCTCCTTTTTTCCTTTGCCCACGTCACAAAAAATGTCCACAATTATCACTTCCCCGTTTTGCTCGGCAAATAGAATTAGGCGTGAATTAAATTAGCCCAGAATTAACAAGGATAATACCCGGTACCACTCGCTTTTTCCTTATTTTTCCCGCCTTTTTCACCCGTTTTTTGCTGACACGTCCCCTTGGAAATTTACCCGCCAATTTTGAAAGACAAACCGTGTTCTCTTTTTAAATGTCGTTTTCATTTCGCTCCTTTTTTATGGCTGCAACCTTTTTTTATAGGTCCGACTTTTTCTTTTTAAATTAGCATTATTTTTTCGTTCATTGGTTTCTTGTTTTTTTTTTTTTCACGTATAGTTAGTTATTCTTACTGTAAATTGATGAGAGCTAATAATGAATTTAAACGGCTAATAATAAGCCGTAAATGCAATAAAACTTTGTGTGACGTTCGTTCCGCCTTTATAAAGCGTTATTTTGTTCTAAATGACGTTCTTAGATCTAGGGGTGCGTATGGATGTAGAGCGAATGGAAAAGTTCATCTTTACTACAGTATTTTTAGGTATGATTTACCTATTTATAAAAATGATGAGGGTATTTGTTACAAATCTACATGTTCTTGAAATTTAAGACTTTAAAATTTAATTACTCTTGTTAATAGATTTCATACATACAAATATAGATTTCATATTATCTATAAACAAGTAAATTTTAGAGAGATTTAATCAACATTTTAGTTTTTTGATTTAAATTGTTTTCTTCTTGAATTTATTTATCTATTTCTATATCGCGACATCAATTCATACATCACAATATTTTTTTCTAATTAGCTCTATATAATCTCTTTGATACCTTTTCTAGACTACGTTCATCTAACAAAACCTCTTTTTGAATTGAGTTGGTACCTAATTACATTCATTCCGTGCACTTAGGTCATACTACGTATATATATTGCATATATAGGTATATTGTAATGTATATGTTAATGCAGGAATAAATAATTGAGAACTAAGCATATATAGGTAGGTATGTATAATAACAGTTTCCAAAATTGCTTCAATCACTTCCAGAAAACTCTATCCCTTGTTTATAGGGGTTTAAGAAAAGGGGTCTTTAAAATGTCAAAAGAAGGCGAATTTCCCTAAGGGTGCGCCCACCCCCTTAATTATATCTTTTAATGTAATGACTGAGTGCATTTTTAGAACACCCCTCGGTATATAAGGGGGAATTGGGGATAGGAATTAATTATGAATTTGTACGCAGTTAAAGTTTTTGCGAACGTCTGTTGCAAGAAAGTTTCGTTTGATTGTGAAATACTTCAACAGTTCGATACAATACCCACCATATTATATTTGCTACAATGCGATCAGAACCATCTGTAGTAATGTGAAGAAGATAATAATTCACAAATATTTCTCTCGTTCTAAATCAAACTGCGTCGCTATCTTTTTTTCTAATGTGCCAAGTGCCAATGATAACACATTCGTACTCTTTTCACTTCGAAATCGCTTCATAGACCCCGGGTTGGCATCAGAAGATGTCAGGATCTAAAGAACAAGTGGAAGTACTCTGACGACGACAGATGTGCATGTGGAAGCATACAGTCCATGGAACATCTGCTGTCATGCCTCATGTCCACTGGATCCTGATTTAGAGAAGATGTAATGGAGGCCGACCAAAGGGCTATAGATGTGGCGAAATTCTGGGTAATGTGATTCAGATAACAATTATTGCTATTGACACTATAAGAAGAAGATCACAGGCTGCTTATTAACTTTATATCAAACTAAGTAAGTAGTTGCGAAGTGTCATATTCAGGATTTAATAAAATTTATTTAAACTAATGTAAGTACTCAAATTTATCCCAGATCTTGAAGAACATGTACCTAGTGAAATTCGAGAAAATTTATTATCCTAATATGCAACTGGGCTGATTTCATATTTCCATATATGTAAGTCTTCTTATTTCATTATTAAACTAGCTGCGCCCCGCGGTGTTACCCGCGGTATATATAAAAAGTAGCCTATGTGTTACTCCGGGTTGTTAGCTTCCTGCATATCAAATTTTATCAAAATTGATCCAGCCGTTTGCGCGTGAAGAAGTAACAAACATACACACTAACAAACTTTCGCCTTTATAATATTAGTGTGATTTCCAGAAATGTTTCTTGGAGAAAGTTTTTCAGTGTAATGGACTGAAAAACCCTAAAAATTTTCAGTATATTTTGGTTAGATGTTACATAAGTTTTTTATCAATTCGTCGGAATCTCTTATCTTATTTTATGTATGGTCACCGATTACGTAAAGACGCCTAAGCCTGGACCAATTTGAAAAATTCTTTTTTGTTTAAAAAGGTATACTTATTAGGATAATCATAGAAACTTAATCAAAATTGATGGTGTAATTTGGTGCTAGAGTCAGATATTCGTTTTAAAAATTTACAAATATAAAAATAAAATAAATTGTAAGTTTTAAAGCAAGCATATAAGTTTTTTAGGCACATACCTTCTCATCCTATAAAAAAGTTAGTCTGGATCTTATAATAAGACGGATAATGTTTATGAGAGATTATGTTATCGGTAACTAGATAGGACGTGAGTAAGTACTTAAAAGAAAAAAGGATAGAACTTTATTATCGTAATACTTAAAGATGATGACACATCTGCGTCTTCCCATAAAGTTTATGGTTTTCAGGGATGCTCCTCAGCTGGGTTCTTTCAGGATTATAGTAATGAAGAATTTATTTCAGTCGTAGCATGTACTTTATGGAGTTATATAGTAGGGGTAACATAATTAGTACCTTAGAGGCGAGTTTTTCGATGAACAACTAAAGCAGTTGTAGTAGGTATATTTTCCAGCGTTTGCTAGCATTTTGAAGCAAGCAAGCAAGCATAGACTTGAGTCGAGACAGTTAGGACTAATTAACACACATAGATCCTGTAGCGCATCAAAAATGTTTGCTGAGGCACGTACTGACGATTTCTTTGCCATATTACGCAAAAGAACGGTTTCCTTGAGGCGCAGAATTCGTGGGAGCCGTAACAATATTCTGAAAGAAATCACTGATAAGCCGGATTGTCCAATCCAGTGGCACAGGACGGGTATGCACTGTGACCCCGGGGGTGTGCACACCAGATACTTAAATTAATTTAGTGTGTAATTGTACTAATTGTGAATATTTTTGTTATCTTGATTAATTTAATTTATATATTTAATAAGTTTTTTGAATAAACGCACTACTAACACTAGGTTTTAAAGTTTCTTTTTACTAACAATAATATGGTTGTACAATGACCGAAATAAATGATTATTATTATATTATATAGAGTAGGTGAAAATAAATACAATGTCCTTGTTAATTAAGTGCAAATATTTTAAGAGGTGATTCAGTCCATCATTTTGAACAACTTTTCCCTATATATTTCGAAATACGAAAAATTTTTTTGCATTTTTCATAGTAACGATATCACGTGACTACTTTGATCTGTATGAGAACCTAAATATTTTTTTTCGTATTTCGATATACATTTATTGGGCAAAGTTGTTCAAAATGATGGACTGAATAACCCCTTAAAATATTTGTACTTAATTAACAAGGACATTGTATTTATTTTCACCTATATATAATATAATAATAATCATTTATTTCGGTCATTGTACAACCATATTATTGTTAGTAAGAAGAAACTTTAAAACCTAGTGATAATAGTGCGTTGATTCGTAGATTAATGTCCTTTACATTGTATACTAGAGGTCATCGAAAAAAGGCGAGACAATATGTTGGGACACTTGATACGGCATGACAATTTTATGCGCATTATAATATAAGGTAAAATAGAAGGAAGAAAGAGAAGAGGAAAGCCCAGGCACAGCTATATGAAGCAAGTCAAGGAAAAGGTGACAGCAGTGTCGTATCAAGATGTCAAGATATTGCTGGAAAACAGAATAGAATGGGAGAAAGCCCACCGACAAGAGCACCGCTCTTATATTATGATGATGATAAGGACTTAAATTTCTTTTTGTTATGTATAAAGCTAATCTGTTAATCAGTTAATCAGTTAATAGTTACTAAAATGGGTATTAAAATCCGTTAAGATATTAAAAGGCATCTGTTAAAGACTACTTTTTAACCGACTTCCAAAAAAGGAGGAGGTTATCAATTCGTCGAGATCCTATATTTTTTTTTAATGTATGTTCATCGATTATTCAAAGACGCCTGGATCGATTTAAAAAATTCTTTTTTTTGTTTGATAGGGTATACTTTCCAGGTGGTACCATGGAAATTTTATCAAAATTGGTTGTGTGGTTTGGGGGTGAAGTCGGTTTTTAGTTTTAAAAAATTATACTGGGTGTAATACAAATATAATGAATGTAGTGAGTGGTTGTACAATTTTAGAGCAATTTTCAATTGATTACAATGTCTTCTTTTAATGAATATGAACCGAGCAGTTTTTAAAACAAAAAAAAAAGCTCAAATACCTATTCATTAAAAGAAAAAATTGTAATCAATTTGACTAAAGTAAAATAAAAAGTTATACCTGAAAAAAGGTATTTTTATTACGTCAGTAATTTAAAAATGACTTAAAAATTTAGTAAAGAAAATCTAAAAAATAAATATACAAATTTTTATTTTAATCATCAAATTATAACGAAACGCGAGTCACCATTTTCCATAAATACACAGACGAAACAAAATTAAAGAACAACAACCCTAAGTGTGCCCCCGCTTCTTGCAATTTAAAACGGGGCTCTTTCATTCGTTCCTTATACTTTTACCGCCTGTCCACCCCTTTCGCCACCACCGCAACTTGACCCCTACACCCCCTTTCATTATACTAAAATGTTGGGAAATGACTTGGCATAACGGATCTTTCTTAAGTGGTTGAAAGAAGCGAGGGAAGGACCCTAAAAAATACCCTTCTTATTTCGAGGTATTATTATTATTTAAGGCGCTTTTATTGTGTTTATACCTACCCACATTGCGGGGGTTTGTGCTGAAATTTAAAAACATGGATTGTTATTTTGTTTTTTTTTTCCAATTGGGTTTGTATTCATCTAAAAACATGGATTGTTATTTTGTTTTTTTTTTCAATTGGGTTTTTATTCATCGGACAACGGTGATTTGGAAAACCATTTTGAGTGATTTTCTATGCTGGTCTGGAACAACAGAAAAATCTTAGAATGTACCAGATACTTCTCTTCTAGTCCAGATAAAAATGCAGAGTATTTAATTCCGGTGAGCGCTTTCTGACTAGGTATTTCTTCTCCGAAGATAAATATATGTCAATTGTGACCCAAGGATGTTGTGACATGCAAAGTATATCGGAACCATTGAAATTGCTACTTTCCAAGAACTGAAGTCAGTTACTTTTTTCTAAACGTCAAAACAATAATTTTCTATAGGATCTGCATGAAATACAGGATAGAGTATCTTGGAATCAAAAAGCGCTCTTAATATCAATTTTTCTGCAATATTAAATCGTAAATCACATTGAAAATAGATATGACAAGTGATACTATTTTGTGACGTTTTATTATTTTAAACAGTACCAAATAATTTATTTTTGTTCCACAAAAATACCCAATTGTGATAATTTTACTAATTATATTTTAGTTGTTCATTTCAAACACCTAAATTATGTCCAAGATTTCTACCACACGTTTCTTACATCTGAATCCAAATAAAAGAACATAAAGCCAAATTATTAAAACAAGATACTAAGTATGTATCTAAGTTTAATTTAAAAAAATTAAAATATATTAGGAATATTCAGTTTACTCCAATATCGATTAGAAATTCAAAACAGCCCAGAGGTTTGAAAATGGAAGCTCGACTTAACTCGCCCGCGGAATTCCAATGACGAATCGCGGAGGGTTTTTCTTGTTGGCATTGCCAACATACAAATGCGAGCGTTCTTGACATTACCGTTCGAATTTCAACTTTTTAATTCCGCGCTTAAGGTCTATGGTTTTAAAGAGGTTGTGTGCTAAAGGAAAACTTTAAAATGGCCAGTTATCTCCCCGTTGTCTCTCGCAAGGATTTATCGTCTTCAGGGGGGGTAAGGCCGGAGCGTAAAAATAAGAAAGGGTTGTTTTTCCTGGGGGACCAAGGGTGGGGGTAAGAGATTCAATTAAGGCGGGTGGCGCGGCGATTAATTATGCTTCTGAAATTATTGTGGATGAAAAAATGGAGTCGTTTCGCGCACGAGTGATTTTAATGGGTTCTTCTACAGATGAAAGGGCTTGTTTGAGACATACATTAGATTTGAGTACCTAAATATATACCTGTTAAGTACTAACTTAGGTATAGTGAGTAGAATATTCGCCCTTTAATCTTTTGTCTTATTTTTGGCTTTTTGTAGTTTTTGTATATAAATATGCCTAAGATTTCCGGCCTAGATAAGGAATACTTTATAGTTTTCTGTATGTATTGTGGATGTTCCTAGAAGCAACTATAGGATTAGCTATAGGTATAAACTTTTCGCACAAGGAAAATTGGCGTCAGGCAGACGGCCGGTCGTGAAGTAAAACCAAGTTGTTTTTATGGTTCTGACATTTTCTTCACAACTTTACACCGACTTTGATATCCTTGGGTTACCATTGATATGAATAATCAACTATCGAATGAGCACTTTCATAGAGAGAAATGAAAGATTTGTTTGTTTTTGTTTGTTTCTCTTATGTAAGTGGCCAACACAGGTGTCAGATTTTTCAAGCTACCTAAAGGCATCTGACAAGCTTGACGACTGCCATATAATGATGACAGCCAGGACTAACGGCTTATACGTGCTTTCCGAAGCATAGAGGAGTTGTGGTCACCCATCCAAGTGCGGACCACGCCCGGTGTCGCTTTACATGCGAATGCGCTAGCAATGCGCACTCCCGCCGGGCCACCGAACTCCTCAATAAAAAGGTAAAAATTAACTAGGTATATCAAAATAAACATGTTTTTTCTGGGCAATCTTCTCGATTTCGCATGGTATTTGGCATTCTTGAGTGACTATTCACAAACAATGCATATTATTATCTTTGGAGATAAAAAAGCGGAAAAGCATACTCCAGGCTCAATAGTAACACAGTCGGATTCAACCATACGCATAGTTTGTAAAGTTTGTTTCTTCATCCAGGGCAGTGCGAGAAAAAAAGGCAAACCAAAAAGAGAGAGATAGCGCCTAATGGCACGGTTCGCATTATATTGAATGATTAACTATCCATTGAACGAATATTAACTATTCATAAGGTGCGGAAATTTTATAAAACTTGTTCCAGGATATACGTATTTTTTCAGTTAGCCTTACAATTGCGTGAAATAATTGTATTTAAATTAAAATTTTCATTACATTTGTAAGGTTTCTGTCGAAATATTTTTTTACTTTTACAATTTGTGAGTACTATATGAACGGTCGAAGTTCAGGTAAAATTTGTGCAAAAAAGCAGATTTTTGGAGGCGCATACTGAACATGTTTTTCCAAATTTAAATTTTTTATTTCGATAGAAACCTAGAAATAGTGCACAAGATATCTGT
Source organism: Acrobasis suavella (assembly GCA_943193695.1). Lineage (NCBI taxonomy): Eukaryota > Metazoa > Arthropoda > Insecta > Lepidoptera > Pyralidae > Acrobasis > Acrobasis suavella. The sequence goes on from OW971952.1 coordinate 10,320,786, forward strand.
TAGTTCAAAAGTTTTCAATAAAGATCAATTACGAATACAATGCCATAATTACGTACGAGCGTTTGTATGAAAAGTAAGACGGGAAGGCTGCTGTTATGTAAATAAAACAAGGAAAAAGTAAAGTTGTATATTATGAATTACATAAGTACACCTTGCTTAAAATGTATTCTTTATTTACACGACTGGACAATCTTTATTTCTGTAGGTAATTACCGATATTTGATAATATCACACCAATATTTATAACGTATACCATTTAGAGATACAGCTGAAATCTGATCTGAAAATTGAAGATGACAGCATTCGGCACGTGTGGGATTCGAACCCACAACCTCTCTTGCATACAATGTATTTTCAATAATTGAGATTGTTTCAATAATTTTCATGCTAGTTCTAAATAAACTATAGTCCATTTGTTTAGGTATTTAAAAGAATAACCTATCTTTTCATGTCTTTGTATTGAAATATACACTTTATAAATCAATAACTTTGCAAATTACAAATAATTTGTAATTTCCGAATGTATTGATTTATAAAGTGTATATTTCAATAAAAATATATGTCAAGATTGTAAACATTCTTTGAAATAACTAAACAAATAGACTATAATTAGGCAATACATTTTCTAAAAGATAAGACCAAATTAGTAGCAACCAGAAACTTTTCAGATACATAACACACTAACCTAAATACCAGCACCTTTGTAAATCAAAACACATACATTGACCTACTCATACGGGGTTAAGGACCTATAACAAACCCTCAACTTGAAATGAACTTTATTACTTACATCCTAAAGCTTAATTTAAGCTGTGTTCAAGCTCACATGTGATGCGGTATCAATTAAAGTCGTATTTACAAGTTCGCTTCTAAAGTTATTTTTGTTTAAAAGTTTTAAGATAGGTTTTTAGTATACTGTATAGCTTTTTCATTGTTAAGACGTCAGGTTTAAATCTGACATGGAAAAATCTGACAGCGGAGTTTAAAAAAAATCCACATGTCGTTCACTGATGGACATGCCTCTCCCAAGGCTCATCCTTCATTCGTGGTCAGAGGTAACTAATGTTTCTAAAATAAATAAATAAAAAAATTATTCATTACCTTACCACTGAAACTTAACAACCCATTTGGAACAAAATGTTATAAGTACATAAACAGTAACTATGCTATATTTGTTTCTACAAGACAAGACTAATCATAGGTATAGGAAATTTAGCAATTGTCGCGGTCAAAACTAAAGTCTTTTAAGATAAGGGCAAAGGTTTCGGCTATTTATTCATGATGGGTTTTATGGATACCTCGACATATGTAGATATAGGCTATGAAGGTAGATCATATGTCCGTAGGATTCATTTATCGTAGGTAGTTATTTATAAGTTATGCACTTAAATTGAATTAAAAAATTGTAATTTTGTCCAATATAAGTAAGATTTAAATAATGAGGCAACTCCTGCTGATATTCTTTTGTTAAAGTTAAAAATATTCGATTGTTAAATCGGCGCGATGAAAAATAGGAAAGACAAAACAACAACTGAAATGTACACCATAAAACGCCCACTCAAAAAACAAAACCCGATCCAAAGACAAGAAGTGTTCGAATTTCAAAAAGCAATTTAAATTTGGAACGTAATCGAACGCACAAAGCGGCGCGCGAAATCTTAACCCCCACCTCGGATATCTAGCTACGGAAGGTATGCCATACTTTTATTCTTCGCGGCAGAGGGGCAGCCCGGTCCACCCCGTTTAAAAGAAGCCATCTTGGGATTGGGTACCGGGGTGCGCCCTAGGGGAGGGGGCGATGGGGAAAGGGGGAACCACTTTTCTCTCGGCGAAGTGTTGTTTTAATTCTACCAAATATCTTTTCGTGAATACCTCAGTGGAACTTTTGATATAATTTTCTTGAGTATTTATACGTTTGAGGTGTTCGTTCGTTACGTCGATCGTTAATGTGGAACGTGTCGATAACATGCGTGAAATGTTGAGCCTCGTTTTCTTTTGATATTTACGCATTTTAAATCAAAATTTTGAGATGGATTTGATCAATGAGAATTATTGTAATCAAGCATAGATGTTCTGAAATAGCGCTATGATATATACCAAACTTACATAGTAAAATTTAAGTCAGTATATCAATGCCTTCATTAATTGATATGTAAGTACTTATACGAATAACTTACACATAGATTTAAGTAAGTAAACTTATTTATTAACTACATATACTTGTCAGCAAACCATATAAATATAAGCTTTTTGCAGGAATACGTAATTCATAAAGAAATATATGTAGGTAAATATAATTCGTCAGTAAAGAATCTCATTCCAATTAGATCAGTAGTGAAAAAATAAAAATATTTGAGAAATTCCTTTTTCTCGAGAATTTCAAGGTCCAAGGTCCTTAAGGTATTGTACCTGCTCCAGGGTTAAAGTTATTTCGGTTGTTAGTAGACAGTGTCTATTTGATAGTTCTAAGTTTGAAATAAGTATTTAAATTACAGAACTACAACGTCGGAAAAAATGAAGCAGCAGTAGATATCTAATTATTTATTTTGATAAAAAAAATCTTTTATACAGCCTGTATTATAAGTTCAAAATGAGTTCGAATGTCAAATCTTGAATATTACAGCAGCAATTTATGTTATCTTTTATTTTTAAAGGAGGGACTTTTAATATGTAATGCAGCCAGTATTTCTAATTTCAAAACGAGTTCGAATTTTAACCGACCTTTGAACAGCGGTAGTTTGGCATCGGAATGGTACTTGGGTCCACTAGCGCTACGAGGTCCAGGTAAATTTTAATTTCTATGCAAATGTAAGCTTTCATTCTGGGCTTAATCTACGAGCTTTGCGAAGTGACGGTATCAAATCGCGGCTGGAAAACTTAATGAAACGACGGGATCGCTATTCTTAGCTTTTTAGTCTTTTGTACGGGGACCTAATAGATTTACATTTGCATACGTTTAGTCAGGTGAGGTTTGTTAGTCAAAAATACTACTTAAGTATAATTTTGTTCTTACTGCATCATCGTAGGGTTAAATCAGGAGATACCAACTGTCATTATTACACTGTTAAAAATTATGTAAATTTACGTGTAAAAAATTCAATAAAAACTGGGAAATTCACAGAAAAATATGAAATTTTACATAAATTTCGTCAATTTTCAGAAAATTTATTAACCATAACAATTTACAGTACAGTTTCATATTTTCCGTAAATTTCGCAGATTATTCGGGCTTAAGATTACATATTTTTTTAGAAAAATTACATCATTTTTGACAGTGTTCTTATTTCAGACGTATCATCATGATATCTATGCTTTTTAGGGCTTGCGACTCTTTCATCTGTCAAAAACATGTAGATATGTACCTATATCCAGTATAATAAATAGATGTAAAATATAAAAACATCTTCCACCTGAGTCTCATTTCCACCTAAATGGAAAATATGAAGTTAAAATCAGACCAAGTACAGAATACGTGAAAAATATCCTGAAAGTTCATTAAATCTACCACGAAATGTTAAATTAAATTAAACACATAGCAACAAAAATCTAAATATACAGTATTCGATAAAATAAAATAAATTTAGAAAACTTTTACCAGAGGTCCGAAAAAATGTGAGTGTAAAATAACCCAAAAGCCGATTATATCAAGAAACAAACAAATGTTTAAATAAAATACACCTAGAAAACTTCCACCCATTTTCACCCAAACCCTATCAAAAACGCGAACTTTATGGATTTACATAAAACACACGTGAAAAATAACCCAAAAGCCGATTATATCTAGAAACAAACAAATGTTGAAATAAAATACACCTAGAAAACTTCCACCCGCCTCATTTCCACCCAAATCCTATCAAAAACGCGAACTTCCACGGATTTACATACAGCATACGTGGAAAATATCCCGAAAGTCGATTATAACTCCGGAACAATGGCCGAAAGAATCCTCGCGGTTACTGTAGCTTTGCTCCTACTACACGTTCTCGATTGTAATTGTAATGTAACGTACTCGTACCTACTGCGATGAAGACTAAGAATCTAGTAAGTGACGAGTCGTTACCCGCTTCGAGTAGTGACACAATTGAGATTTTTGTCATAGCCCTGGCCTTAACTATCTATGCTGAAAGAGAAGAAGCTGTTAAATTCAATCTTTTAATTTTTTTCCAGTTGAAGGGTGATGAAAGGTGATATGACAAATTTTAAATTATCACTTACAAGAAAAAATAACGGACACAAACATTTTGTTGAGTAAGAGTACCTATACAAAATTGTAATATATTCTCAATTTTTTGGTACATATGACGTCATCCAGTTCAAAAAGTATTCAGTGAGCAAGGAAATAAAATTGAAGTGAAAATGGCAATTATAAAACACCTTCCGCATCCCTAGTACCAACCAGAGACAATTACAGTTTTTGCGCGCGAAACTTCCAACTTCGAAATTCGAAAAACGTTAGTTGGCATCCGCCGCGAAAAGCCGTGAGATCACGTATACCGATAACATTACCAAGTTTTCACATTAGGAAAACTTTTATTACACTTATCTTGCGGGCGTGTGCAAAAATGTAGTCGGTTCGGAACGTTGCCGTGAGCAAGAGTGATGATCCGTTTGGAAATGGATTGCGTTCTTAATTTAAACTGTTTTGTAATGGCGGATTCATCAGCCATTTGTCTATGTATTTTAACTATTTATGGTTTTTTTTTCTTCTAAATAATCACATATTCAGTGTTCTTGTTTGCATTGAATATTTTACCAATTTTTCACTGAAAAATGATGATTATGTTTTATATCCATAAACAAGTTTAGAAGGACCTAACATAAACAAGTTTCTACATTATGAACAGTTAAATTATTTTAAGTATTTTTAATTAAATATACTTATTCTAGTTTTCTTTTAATTTAGCTTTTAGTCTGGTTTTAGTTTAATAATTAACTGCATTATTTAGTTTCTTGTTATTCGTAATTAAAATATGGTTGTGTATTTAATTTGTATGTTAAATAAATAAATTTATTGGAAAATTTTTAATAGTAAACTCAAATTGCAAAAATGTAATCAGTTCAGAACAGCCGTTAGTTCTTAATTTAATTTGCTTGAAAAAGTGGAAATGGCCACCCAGTAATTGCCACACAGTATTATTGTAAAAAAATACTTTTTATTTAAGTAATAGCTAAACCTGAAATGTTAATGCCATCAAACATTATGCATATTATGTTGTGATTTACTTAGTAGCATAAGATTTCTTCGTCAATATGACAAGGTCAACAATGTGATTGGCGCATTGTCAGCTAGCCTGAAATATAATTTTATGTTATCTAGATATAGTCCTGTTAGTTTTAATAATTTAATAATATTAGCTTAAAAGGACTAGAAGTCCGCTTCTGTTAAAAATGTTTACAAACATTTTCTAACATTCAAATAAAATAACTTATTGTTGTAATTTTGTTATTATAAGTATTTCTTATTCATTATTATAATAATTATTAGTTATAATAGTCATCATCATCTGAGCGTATTCCCGGTTGCATCCTCAGCAGTAACGCTTCAGAGCCCGGGGTCCGCTACCTAACCAAGGAGATTTAACGAGCTTACTAGTTTTTACACAGAGCGACTGCCGTCTGACCTCCACAACCCAAAGGGCAAACCAGGAACCAATCCTTGGATAGTTTGATGATCAAACGCTAGGTGGCGTTCGGGACCCACAGTTTTACGTGCCTTCCGAAACACGGAATCATCTTTGTTTTCGGATAATCAGGTGATTCAAGCCTGCAATATCCTATCCATACTGAAAACAACTTTTCACAAAGTATGCTTCCCAGTGGGAATCGAACCCATGACTTCCGGGTCACAAGGCGAACGCCTTGACCACTGGACTACGGAGGCAGTCAATTATTAGTTATAATAGTATTTTATGTAAAAAAAATGTTTGTTAACATTTTTAACAGCAGTGTGGGAGCACTATAAGAGTATAAGTAGGTAATCAATAAGGTTAAGTTAGTTTTCGCTCGAATTACCTTTAAGGTAAGGTCAAGTGTCAATTTATGATTTTATGTGAATGTTTACGAAATGTTAGATAGGTAATCTATTTCAAAATATATGGATATATTGAAATCTATTGTTGTTTCTTTTATATTTATAAGCACAAAGGGCGGCTCTTCATAAACAACTCCTGGAATGATGGAAAATCTGATCATATACCATCTCTTAAAAGGACTAACCATATTCTTAAAAGGAGAAAAATCAAGCTGGGCCTTAAGTCAATGTCCAGAGCACAGGTACCTAGCTTGTAGATGTTTATATCAAAGTGGTGACGTCATAACAAACAGTAGATAGATAAACACTCTAATCAAATCCCGGTCTAAATAAAAACGAGCGAGTTTACAACAATGTCTTTAAGAAGTTTATAAGAAGACTAGCCTGTAGATAGTACATGCCGTGGTGACGTCATAATATAACAAACAGTAGACAGGTATACAATCTGAACAAATGACCCGGGCTAAGTAAGAACGAGCGAGTTTACGACAATGCCTATAAAAAGTTTATAAGGAGTCTAGCCTGTAGGTAGGTACATATCGTGGTGATGTCATAATATAATAAACGGTAGATAGGTATACAATTTGAACAAATGACCCGGGCTAAGTAAGAACGAGCGAGTTTACGACAATGCCTATAAAAAGTTTATAAGGAGTCTAGCCTGTAGGTAGGTACATATCGTGGTGATGTCATAATATAATAAACGGTAGATAGGTATACAATTTGAACAAATGACCCGGGCTAAGTAAGAACGAGCGAGTTTACGACAATGCCTATAAAAAGTTTATAAGGAGTCTAGCCTGTAGGTAGGTACATATCGTGGTGATGTCATAATATAATAAACGGTAGATAGGTATACAATTTGAACAAATGACCCGGGCTAAGTAAGAACGAGCGAGTTTACGACAATGCCTATAAAAAGTTTATAAGGAGTCTAGCCTGTAGGTAGGTACATATCGTGGTGATGTCATAATATAATAAACGGTAGATAGGTATACAATTTGAACAAATGACCCGAGCTAAGTAAGAACGAGTGAGTTTACGACAATGCCTATAAAAAGTTTATAAGAAGACTAGCCTGTAGATAGGTACATGTCGTGGTGACGTCATAATATAACAAACAGTAGACTCTGAATAAATAATAATGTAATAAAAATGTATTCTCAGTCCACATATCTAATTTTAATATCAGTATAATCGTACTCGTAAGTTGACGTTTTTGGAGATAATGCTGCAGTACAGTTTGTTACCGTTTCTTCTGTATTTGCGCTTAAGAGGCGGCAGTAAACTTAGTATGACATCAACAACTACCTAATATGTAATCGGAAGAAAAATTTACAATTATAATGTGATCCAAATATCCAAAGATACCTAAATAAATAATTTTAGACTTTGAATTTGTCTTTAAGAAGTTTATAAGACGACTAGCCTGTAAGTAGGTACATGTCGTGGTGACGTCATAATATAACAAATAGTAGATAGGTATACAATTTGAACAAATGACCCGAGCTAAGTAAGAACGAGCGAGTTTACGACAATGCCTATAAGAAGACGGGCGGCGTTATAAAATTTGCATTCGGCGGCGAGCGATGCAGGGGGGCGCTGGCTAGTGTGGAGGTGGACTGTTCTTTTACCTGACTGCGGCGAATTTAAAAGGGAGGTTATGTATTTTGCCACTCATGTTTATCTGTTCCCTCGTATCTTCAATAATATTCATGATATATCTGGACAAATGAGGTAGTGATCTTTGGAAGCGTCTTGGCTGACTGCTAGTCCATTTATAACCGAATACCAAAAAGTAGGAGGTTATCAATTAGATGCGATCTGTTTCTTTTTCATGTATTTTCACCGATTATTTAAAAACGCCTGAACTGATTTGATTTATTTTTGTTTAAAAGCCTAAGTACCTATATCTACTGTCGGTCTAATTTTTTTTAAACGCGTGCGGGGTGAACTCGGTTTAAAGTTTTGAAAAATTATAGGCTATGTGACGTAACTGTATATATATATACTCCATTAAAGTAATTATAGGCTAAGTGATGTAACTGTAGATACAATATGTAACAAAAACCCAGTCCGATCCTTGTAGGAGCAACTCAGTCAATATGAACCACTTTTCCTATGGGACCAATGCTTGAAAATCGAAGAAAAAATTGACATTTTCATACAAATTGCCGGGCTGACAGAACACTTTTGTATGAAAATGTTGTTTTTTTTTTTCGAGTTTTTAGCTGGTTTTGATCCCATAGGAAAAGTGGTTCATATTGACAGTCTAAGTTGCTCCTACAAGGATCGGACTGGGTTTTTGTTTTATATTGTATACTCCATTGAGTAATGAACAAAAAATTAAATAAATCGTATTATGGACCAGCGGTCAGTCAAGACGCTTCCAACGGGTATTAGGGTTCCGTACTCTAAGGGTAAAAACGGGACCCTATTAACAAGACTCCACTGTTCGTTTGTGCGTCTGTCTGCCTGTCACCAGGCTATATCTCATGAACTGTGCTAGGTAGACAATTAAAATTTTTACAAATGATGTATTTCGGTTGCCTCTATAACAACAAAAACTAAAAATTAAATAAATATTTAAGTGGGGCTCCCATAGAACAAACGTGATTATCTGTACGTAACCCTTCATGCCTAAGTCCATCTCGCACTTGGCCGTTGTGACGACGGCCTTTTTGCTCCGCACCTCACCGCACCGCACCCCGCGCCGCCCATATAAAAGCGGCAGCGAGCTGGACCTCTTCCTTTTTCCACTACTCATGAAGCCGGGCAGCAGTACACCAAAGCTGAGTACTTTCTATCATCTTGGATCAACGAATTTCGTGGCCTGCTAACCCACGACCCCTCCCCTATCTGTGACTATTTTCAGTGTTCATTACCTATATTGTAAAAATTTGAAATAAAGAGTTTCGTATTCTTAATATTGTTTCTTTTAAATAAATTTTATCGTCACAGCGTTTATGTTTTATAGGTATCTGTGTTCAGTCAAGTTTTTAGATTTTAAGTTAGTTAGTAAGTACCTATATTTTTTGAGGAGTGTGGTGGCCCGGTAGACGTCAGTACGCATTACTAGCGCTTTCGCAAGTGACATTGGGCGTACATGAGTGACCTCAAGAGGCATACAATTTTCTCAAGCTTCTCCGTGCTTCGGAAGGCACATTAAGACGGTCCCAACTGTCACCTGTATGGCAGACGTCAAGCTATATCAGATGCCTTAAGGCAGCTTGAAGGATGTGAAACCAGTGTTGGCCACATACGAGAACACACTCGAAAAACCAACAATTCTTTTTTTTTTTGAGGAATATAATGTGATAATTAAAGTAAAAGTACCATGGACTTCAGTTTATTGTTGTAAAAATTTTGTTAAAAATAAAAACAACTAAAATTACCTACATGGAAAGACTCAGAAGAATTTTGTACTTAAACTGGTTTTAATGACAAAAAATAATAAGAAGCCGCTGAGCCGCTGCCACACTCCCGCATCCAAGGGGGAGTTGTCCAACCTCTCTCGGCAAGTGGGGGGGTGGGTATAACAGGAAAAAGGAGGGTAGGAAAATTTCCATTTTCTTACGTCTTTGCAGCGTACTCTGCAGCAGTTTTTGATTAACGGACGGCTAGGGGCGAAATTTCATTATGTATTCGTATCCAACCCCCTCCTTATTTACTTGTGGTGGGGAGTTATTGTGCTAACTTTTTTTGCTAATTTGTGGTAATGGCGTTTTAAGAGGGTTAGCGGAATGGTTGCGAAAGTATTTACATTTATTTTTAAGTGTGTTTTAGGCGTCTAGTAAGAGTCTTTAGTATGTTCAGTCAGGCTTAGTGTTCCCGAGGACTATAGTTTTTAGCCTTAAATTTAAGTCCGTCGGTTATTTATTGAATGAAATTGAATTCTTTTATTTTTAGATAACAGAGAAACAAGTTTGTTAGTTACAACTTATAACTAATGATAGTATATAATGCATTATATTGATTGATTATTATAATTAATGGGGAATCGTATTTATATTTCCACATACAGAGCTACAGACATGGTTTTTCTAATCAAGTGCCGCATTAATTCAGAATGCGGCCCATCCGCCACAGTTTTAAGAATGCTGCTCGTAAGACTCACAGGCCACTTTTAGCGTAATGGTGGGCGAGAAGGTGGAAAAAGGAGTCAAAATAGTGATACATTGCTATTTGCTATTACATTGCATCACATATTAACATGATTTATATTTCCGCCCATTCCCTTGATTGGCTTTTACGATCTGCGTGGGAAGAATAACAGCTTGCACAGTCTTTATTTTTCGTTTCTCTGAGACCAGTTGGGAAGGATTTAGATACGGAAAAATGTCCAGTCTCATCAACCTTGTCAATGTAAACAATATCATGGAAGGAATCTGACATGACCTAGCGACTGCCACACATACCTATATTCTATACATACCATACGACCTCCGTGGCTTAGTGGTCACTACGCTAGTCCTCCACCCAGAGGTTCCGGGTTCGATCCCAGGTCAGGATAAGTTAGAAAATGGCCTTTTTCAATTAGTCCTGGGTCTTGGATGTTTATCTATATGTGTATTAGTTATAAAATATAGTATTATTGAGTTAGTATCCCGTAACACATATCTAAAACTTACTTTGGGGCTAGCTCAATCAGTGTATCTATATAGCTTTTATCACACCTCACACTCAGATTTTTATATGATACTATCATTTGTATTAACATGTTAAAGACTTTTTTTGTGAGGAGAAATAAAGATTTACTTATAACAAGCTTTTTAGTTTCACCTGTCCTGTTGTCTGGACAATTCCCGGTTTCCAATTGAGCTGAAATTTGCACGTATATGTAATATATACATTGTCATGCTATATATGTACATATATAGCATGACAATGCAATATTGTGATGACAAAGAGCTGATCTGATGATGGAGCCGGAAGATGGCCGTAGGAACTCTGTGATGAAACGACGTAATCTAATCGATATGGGCTTGTCTAATTCGTGTTAAGGAGCACTTTTGACTTTTATGTTATTGTTATAGGTAGAAGCTAATTTTAAAAGTTTTTTTTAATAATTAAAAGTTTTTTTTAATAATTAAAAGTTTTTTTTAATATTCTACTTTAATATACTGTTTTCTCTAAACGACATTTTTGAATATTTTATTTGCAAAATGAAAATCTATAATTGGCAGTAAGCAATAGTTCATAAGATCAAATATTGTAAAGTGTTGTTGATTCTGTGACGAATCAATAAATTTAAGATAAATAATGATAGTCGGGAAAAACGACTTAACGTGCTTTTCGTTGCACGGAGTCACCTATACAAGTGTGGACCACGTCCAGATTTGCTTAACCTGCAAAATCGCTAGTGACTTCTTTTCTATCGAAAGGAAACTTGACCGCGGCCTGGGCTCGGCTCTACCTAATGGCTTTAAATAAATAAATATATATGAACCAATAACACTGATTGAGCTAGCCCCAAAGTAAGTTTGAAACTTGTGTTATGGGGATACTAACTCAACGATACAATATTTTATACCAAATACATATATAGATAAACATCCAAGACTCAGGACAATTTGAAAAAGGCCATTTTCCAACTTGCCCTGACCGGGGATCGAACCCAGGACCTCTGGGTGGCGCAATAGCATGGTGACCACTACGCTGTCAACTTTAGACTCTATTTACACCTTACCCAAAGATTAAAACGTGATCAGTAACTTCATACATATATACATTCAGGAACCAAGATACCTGACCAGGCCCTCTCCTTATATCTTAAAATTTCTCTTAAACTGAAAATGATATAACCTGTACATTCATACTCAGACATATTTTAATTATGTCTTCTGAATATAAAATTACATGTGAATATTATTTTTAGTTTAAGAGAAAATTCAACATATAAATAGAGGGACTAGTCAAGTATCTCGGTACCTGACGGTACATATACCTCGTACATACACAGTATGTATGTATGAGGGGTGTCATTCTATCAAAGCGGTTTATAGTAACCAAACGTCGGGATGTGTTGAACCGCGCTGTAACCGCGACTTGCGGCACGCGACGTTTAAAGTTGAGTTTCCACTGACGAAGAGAGGCGAGGCCGGGCGATGTCAAAATACCTATTTTTGAACGCGGGAGTTATACAAGGATTCTCTTTAGAAACATTCGCTTCATATCCCGCGCTCAAAAGTAGGTCTTCAACTCGATCTTTTCTGTTTTATGCGTACGATTCTCTTTGGAAAACATCAAGCTCATCATTCGCTTCATATCCCGCGCTCGAAAGTAGGTCTTCAACTCTCCAAGACCTTTTCTTAAAACTTGATCCATCAACACGCATCTAGGTGCCGGTGTTGCAGTTATCATCATCATTTGAGCCGCATGACGTTCATAGGCCCGTCCCAAGGATTTCTATAGTGAGCGATCTAAAGGCCAACGCGGCAGTGGTTTTCGCCACCTTTACACACGGTGTAACGGCGGCGGCGTAACAAATGCTAACAAAATTCAAAGGCCTTTTGCCACCGTGTCGTAATGTGTAAACGATTCATCATCATCATCGTGCTGGACATAGGCCTCTCTCAAGGATTTGCAAAACGACCAATCAAGAGTGGCCTGCATCCAGCGCTTCCCAGCGACCTTGGTCAGGTTGTCTGACCAGCTTGTGGGTGGGTGTCCTACGCTTTGCTTGCCAATACGTGGTCGCCATTCGAGAACCTTTTTGCCCCATCGGCCATCGGCCATCATTCTTCGCGCTATGTGTCCCGCCCACTGCCACTTCAACGAACTAATCCGCTGGGCTGCATCAGTGATTTTTGTTCTCCTACAAATTTCCTCATTTCTGATGCGATCACGTAAGGAAACACCTAGCATAGCCTTCTCCATAGCGCACTGAGCGACCTCGAGCCTTCTTATGAGACCTAGAGTAAAGAACATGTAAACGATTGCTTGAAGCTTTTCTACGCACATTAACCAAAAGTGGCCATTTTCACTTCAAACTGTAAACAGTAATTCATAAAATAGTTTTCTAGCGCTTTAACAATTTAAGTTATATCTCCGTTTACTTTCAAATAATTTATTCAAATGCGAGCCGCACTGGACCCCGAAAAATTCAAGTATCCCTTTAAAGTGGCTCTTTTTTACCCGAGTTCGGCAAAGCCAAGAGGAAGGGTAATGATTTTGGCAGTCTACGTATGTATGAATGTAATACATATTTCAAAAAATATATACTTTGTTAGCCGTAAATCCTCCTATTCGTTTTTTTAAACGCCTATCTAGTTACAGTTTCTATTGCAGTGTCAAGTGAAATTCTTATCTAGAAAATAATAAAATCCCAAGATTAAAATCGCGTCAACTATTGTTATCATTTACTTTTTAATTCGCTTATGCGTGCGAGATAAGAATGGATGTTTTTTTACATATTAAATCGACTCACCTCCTCTTGCCTCGTCTCACCGGTGGAAAAGCGGCATGAAGTCAGAATATGAGACTTTATTGAAATGGATATTGGGTAAGTATAGGTAGTGACCATTGGTGACGATTTTCTCAAGCTTTCTAAAGGCAAATGTATAAAAAATTAGTACCTACCTGGCTTGCCATCGGAGCTCATCACAATACAAGCTTAGCTCTATGGAAACACCAGAAAAAATAGGTTTTCTAAAAATTACACCAAGCTTGATTGATGTTTTGACCCGTAACCTTCTTTCTACATACTTTTCATGGAAATCGATGCAACCGTCCCCGAGATCCTTGTTCTATCCATACACTTTTACAATTTACTGCTTTCCAATAACTCAACTTTTTTCAAAACCTCAAAACAAACATTTGTTATGGGATTTGTTTGAAATATAGACTAATGACGTCACACTTTCTTGGAATCAAATTTGTTCTGTAATAATAAACCTAAAATCTTAGTAAAAAAGGTAAAAATGGGTAGGTACGATAATAACAAGTGACATTATATAGAGACATTTTATTTTCTTAACAGTACCAAATAATTTACTTTAGACCCAGGAAAGTCCCAAATATATGCAAGAATTGCTTGTTTAAATGAATACGATTTTAATCGACTGTCGATATTTACCAGCATTTGACCAGACATGAAAAATCTAACACCAGTGTTGGCCTTAATATATTAAAATGAGAGAGAGAGTCTGTAACGAACACACTTAACTGAGACTTTGAGTTCGACAAAAAAAAAGAAAACAGAATACGAAAAAGAAAGATTTTTTCATCAACTCAATCAACCGACTACTTTTCTAGGGTATGGAATTAAAAAAAAGATAAAAAAATATAAATTATTTTTAATAAAATATATGTATTTAAAAGAATTAAACTAAGGTGTTCTTTAGATTGAGCATGCCATTCAAAGATAAGTTCCCTAATATTAAACACCCTGTATAATGCAATATTAGTATTAAAGCTAGCCAGATAGAAGAGCTTAGGACATGGCATATGAAAAGGTAAGTTCAGCTATTCGACACTAGATGGCGCTACGCACAAATTCTTATTGGAACGAACACGTTCACGAACACGTAGTTTTAATCCATTAGAAAGTGTTTCGTTTTAGTGTAGGTATAATTTAATGTTGTTTGTTTTTTGTTTTTATGATTTTTTATTAAAAAGGAAAATTTTATGAATTATAATTTTATATATTATTATTATATTTTATATATATGTATTTTATGTAGTTCTATAAAGCTCCGGTAGATGCAACAGTTTGGTTCTCAATAATGGACATAGATGTCAGCACTTGCTTGTTTTTCTTTAAAGCTAAAGTTTGACAACAAAGTTAGTGGACCTCATTGTATTCCGAAAAGATTTATACGCAATTAAAAAAATGCATATTAGAAATATTTTTGAAAACTTCACAATAGCTCCTAAACTTGGGATCTTAAAAATGTCAAAAGACTTACGTCTACATTTAACCGCTTATTTTATCATACTGGAAAAAGCAAAAGATGATAAAAATGACAATTTGACACACGCCAAGTTATCGCGGCCGGATAATTCCAGATAATTCTTGCCAAACATTAAAAAATGGAACGTTAATTAAAACAAACTGTGACTAAACAGTTACAACTGACAATAATGACAAATTTCACGTGGAGTGTGTTCCGTCGAAAACAATCACACAAAACATCGACGAATAAACTGATTACATGGCTGATTAACTTTTAATTAAAAAACTAAAAGGCATTGGCGTGTGTTGGAAGATTCAGTGGAACGTGGCGTAATGTTGGTGTAAGTTTAGTTTTAACACCCGAAAAAAAATGTTCTTCAGGGCAGTAGTGATCTGCTTATGGACCCTCGGCTATGTCCCGGAATTCACTGATTGTAAGTATTTTAGATTTGATTTAAATTTCCGATCGTCATCATCAAATTTAAGTAGGTACTATGTAGTTGTTGGAGTATTTTTCATGCCTCTCAATCTTCAGCCAAATGCTTGACTTGCTTAAAAGTTCCCAGGGCGAGCAATTTCAAATTGTTCTGTTAAAGAATTGAATGTGTTGGTATTGAAACACATTTCTAAAATCAAGATTTATTGACATGATGATATTCAAAATTATTATTTATAAAAAGACAAAATTAGAGATAAGGTAATTTAGTAGTTTATGAAACTGTAAACTTTAGACATGTATTTACACGTTGAACATATTTTTTCAGCAATAAACGTCATTATAATCCCCGTATCGGACACCAAGCAGTTGTTATCAAATCTCAATTCACAACTGCTTCAAAAATCTACTAAAAACAAAAAATACCAACGCGATGAATTTAGTAAACTCGACGTTGAAAGTTACGAGGATCCTACAGAAATACCTGATATAGACAACTTCGATTTTAACGACAACAGAAATGACAAATACAGGAATGATAGAACTGAAGATTATTACTCTAAATATGATTTTGGAGAGGATAAAATTGTGGGAGGAACTGAGGTGGATATCAATTTGTATCCGTATCATGTTGCGTATGGGAACAACTGTGGAGGAGCCATCATTGATAAAAAATGGGTGATCACAGCTGGACATTGTGGGTAAGTTTACATTTAAGAACTCAATAAATACTCTGTAACTCTCACGTTTGCTTTCCAAGAATAAGCAAAGACAATGGAGTATATATTACAGCCTTAAGTCTGGGTAAACCTTTTTTGTTTCATTTGCACTTAACTTTATCCCCTCTTCAGTACCTTTGCTACTCTATAAGTATATTTATATCTTAATGACTTGCTTACTGCAGCCTCTCTTGCTATCATCCTCTGATTTGCTGTTTTGACTGCTGTTGTTGGTCATCAACTTTCACCTTGACAAAGGCCTTCCGAGCTGTCTCCATAGTATTCTGTTGCTTATTTTCCCAGCTGCTTTCTTGATTAAATCTTCCCATCTCCTCCTTTGCCCTCCTCTTTTCTTTTTTCCATCACGAGGATACCACTCTGTAACGACCTTTGGCCATTTATTTTTCTTTTTATTTCTCAAAGTATGCTCAATCTATATCTACCCCACAGATTAATATAGTACGAGTATGTAGCAAGCTAATCCAATACGAACATTGCTAAAATAAAATTAGTACTAGATTTAATCCAAAATAAGACGCAGTCTATAAAAACACTGGTACTTATAATGACATAGTAGTAGTAAAACACCAAAACTGAAATGTAAATGGTAAAGCTACTATTGATATAGCCACCATTGCTTTCATTGATTACATAAAACTTATTACTGCCTCTTGTAATGCAAATACGTAATTTTTACGTTACTGACGTGCAAATAATAAAACAGAGGCATATACTTCTGCTACATAAGAGGCAAAGAATTACGTCAATTTTAAAAACTGTACATCCTTTCAATTGTAATTGTATTGCTACTTTAATGTTATTGTTTTACAAAAAAAAAAAAGGAAAATTTGTGTATTGTAGAAATATTTCTATTTGATATGCTACGTTATCTCCTTTTACAATTTGATTCATGCTCTAACTACTTATACAGTTATTAATACACTTGAGTACATCTAGATCATAAATGTTATAGACAATCCTATGATAGATGTTAAATCATTCTCATTATATTCTACATGTTTAGTATTTTCATATTCTATAAACTAAAGCATTCTATCTTCATCATTATCATCATCATATTAGGTAATATAAATCAGCCGAAGCTGACATCGTTTATTATCATCATCATTTCAGCCAGATCTACTAGACATGACCTCTTTAAAGCGGCCTGCATCCAGAGCTTTCCAGCAACCTTCGTTAGGACGTCTGACCACATTTGGGTCAGGATACTTCGCTTGCCAGTACGTGACGCCATTCAAGAACCTTTTGCCCCATCGATCTATTCGTCACGCGTCATTGTGTTATTATCATCAGTACTTTCATTGCCATCAATCACTTGTATCACTGCTAGGAAAAAAACTCGCCATCTTGTCCTTGGCATACCGGGTTATCTGGTGTCATCAGTACTAATCAATTTATCTTTTCATTCCTCCAAAGCAAGAAGCCATACGTAAGGGTTGGAGCCAAGTACCTGAACCAGGGTCGAAAGGTTACGATCAGGAGTCACCACGTCCATCCAATGTGGACAGCATCTAACAAGGAGCATCCCTTTGACTACGACTTCCAGCTCTTGGAGCTGAATGAGAATTTGAAGTTTGATTCCAATATCCAGCCAGTGAAGGTCGCACATATTGAGGACATGACGATTGGGAAGGTGGTCACGGTGACTGGGTGGGGGAACACGGAGGAAAATGTGAGTAGAACTTTGTTGTTTATGTTTGTTTTTAAGTTTATGTTGATTGTAGCACCGTTTTCGGCATTTATTAGTCCAGTGTATCATCATTCACCAACTTTTATGATTTCACATTTAGACACCTGGCTGCCAATGACGCTTTCGAATTTGCACGATTGCCCGATACATGTCGACCTCTGACACCTAAACGACAGTAAAAATTCGAGTCAGATTTTTCAAGCTGCGTTTTGACTGCCACACAATGATGACAGCCAGGACCAACTTAAGGGGCTAAATGAATTTTCTGGGGTCCAGTGCTGCCCCCATTTGAATTAAATAATTTAAAAGGAAACGAAGACATCATTTAAAATTTTATTTTGACCAGGTCCTGGACCCTTCAAACTATTCTATGAACTACGAGTACTGTTTACAGTTTAATGTGAGAACGTAAAGCTTTTCTACGCACATACGCCAAAAATGACCGTTTTTCGCAATTGTGCGTAGAAAAGCTACACGTTCTCACTTGAAACTGTAAAAAGTACTCTATAAAATAGTTTGAAGGGTTGTCTGATGCCTGGTCAAGACAAAATTTAAAAAAAATGTCTCCGTTTCCTATCAAGTGATTTATTTCAAATGGGGGCATGTGCTTTTCGAAGCACGGAAAATAATCTGAACAAAACTCTTCCCTCATTTCATAAATCAAAGTTATTATCTTTTAATCGACTTCAAAAAAGGAGGAGGTTATCAATTTGTCGGAACCTTTTATGTTTTTTTAATTATGTTAACCGATTACTCAAACACGCATAGACCAATTTGGATTTTTTTTTGTTGAAAAAGGCGTACCGGTCATATAATCTTAAAGAAATTTATCAAAATCTGTTGTGTAGTTTTGTGTTGAAGTCGGATTTTATTTTATCTTTATTTAAGAGATTTCTTTCATCTAACCGAAAGAAATCTCTTAAGCGATAAGCCTACTGTTATGATAACTATAGATGACTACTAAACAATTTCCTTTTTTATTAAATACAAATATTTTAAGGGGTGATTCAGTCCTTCTTTTTGATCAACTTTTTCCAAAACATGTTACCAAAATAGGAAAAAACAAATAGTTTCTCATACAAATCGAAGTAGTCACGTGGTATAATAGTATGGAAAATGATTTTTTTTTTTGTATTTCGATGTAGATTTTTGGGGAAAATTTGATCAAAATGATGGACTGAATCACCCCTTAAAATATTTGTACTTAATAAAAAAGAACATTGTATTTAAATAAACTTGTGATTATCGTCATACTTAGTGCAATAAATAAATTTGATCTTATTATATTTTTCCGTACATAGCAAAAGAACCAAAATTGCTAACCTACACCATTCATCGTTGTTCATACTGGAAAAATATGACTACATCAACTTTTTGTTTCTAGATTGCCAATATTATTTATAATTTAATCACTAAAAAAATCCTCGTGCTTTTACTTTTCACTTTTCAATCCCGCGGGTTTAACAAGTCACTTGAATCCTAAAATTATGGGATAAAATCATAGTTTTTCAAATAGATGACACGTAAAGGTATATCTTCCAGAAAGCGCTTCTTACATAAAATAAATACATAAACAGTGACATCATATATATTTATCATTAAATTAAGAATTGCAGTTGGTCCGGTAAGGAAATACCAGACTTCTTGGCTTAATGCCATGTGGCAGGGATTTATATGATTATCTTTAAATGCAATTATTTATATTTTATTAAATTGGACTCTTAAAATATTACAAGGTAGTTTTGGAGCGTATTTTCCGGGAGTTATTTTGGCTAGTGTCTTGTACAGTCTGGTACCAAGATACCTGACCAAGCCCTCTACTTATATCTTGAATTTTCTCTTAAACTAAAAATGTATTATCATGAAAATTTATATTCAGACAGATTTTAATTAAGTCTTTCTGAATATTAATTTTCATGTTAATATTATTTTTAGTTTAAGAGAAAATTCAAGATATAAGTAGAGGGCCTGGTCAGGTATCTTGGTACTTGACTGTACGAAATTTCAGTTTGGAGAGTCTTATTTGCAAGCATCACCAAAGTTGGTTCAATAAATAGATCATCATATATACTTGTAACATGTTATGGGATACTAACTCAACGATACTATATTTTATAACATATACATTAATAGATAAATACCCAAGACCAAGGACAATTTGAAAAAAAAAATGACAAATAACACTGTTTGAGCTAGCCCCAAAAGTAAGTTCGAGACTTATGTTATGGGATACTAACTCAACGATACTATATTTTATAACAAATACATATATAGATAAACATCCAAAACCCAGGATAATTTGAAAAAGGACATTTTCCAACTTGCCTTGACGGGGATCGAAGCGGGAACTTCTCGGTGGCGGACTAGCAAGGTGACCACTACGCCACAGAAGTCATCTTATTTGCAAGCATAGATTCATCCATGTTACATGCTGGTCTGGGAGGTAAGAAAAAACTTGGAATGTTGATTCCTTTTTAGGGTTCGTACCCAAAGGGTAAAAACGGGACCCTATTACTAAGACTCTACCTACCGTCCGTCTATCTGTCTGTCTATCACCAGGTTATATATCATGAGATGATCTATTTCTGTTGCCGCTTTAACAATAAATACTAAAAATTCAATAAAATAGATATTTAAGTAGGGTCCCACACAACAAACATGATTTTTTATACACAATGGAACGGAACCCTTCTTGTGGTTCAACATCTCATAATATCACATGGAGATGTCTTTTCTGAAAATTTTATAACTTCTTTGGTACAAAAACAAAAGGATTCAAATATTCCCCGTAGATTCAACCTACCCAGCTCAAGACACCTCCAGCAATTTGATCGAAAATGTTATCTAGTTTTTTCTGCACGTATTGGAACATGTAGCATTAAAATATTAACAGTTAAAATAACGAAGTACAAAACCCCTAAAATTACAATAAGAAATACTTCAAATACCTTAATGATGTAACATCGACCTATAAAACCCAAAGTTTGCAATTATTAATATCCAGATTACCTAATGGTTTAAAATATTCATAATCATAATAAAAAAGTAAACAATGTGTAGTTTACAACATGGAAAGTTAAGATACGTAGGTTCTTACATAAAATATGAGAAACTAGAAAACCAAATAGAAAAAATGTGGGTACTGAATAGATGTTGACGTTGCTGTTAGTATATTTGTTATATATAGGTGTCAGTTGTTGTAAGTTCACGATTTTGCAAATGACGGGAATAAAAGTATTTCTTTGTTTAAAAGTCAAAAGGTTCGGTTAAAGTTCAGGGTGATTGTTTCACGTATGATGACAAACGTCATTACAATGACGAAGTTTTTTGAGAACACAAATTTAACGCACCAAAACCTATAAGTACTACATGGTCTGAGTGGTCTAAATGATTCCGCATGAACAATGTTGGCGGCTACTATTTAGAATATGATGCCCACCGCACCATAACTTATTCTACATGGCCTGGGTGGTCTATATGACTCTGTATGAACTCTGTTGGTGGCTAGGGGGTGGCCCAAGGTCCACTCTCGCCGTACCATAACCTATACTAAAGACCTGGGTGTTTCTACATGGCTCTGCATGAACACTGTTGGCTATAAGTAAGTTTTAGTAAATTAAGTAGGTAACTAGTAGTTCAGCCCGTACTATGAACTCGAGAACCCCATACTTGGGCAACCCCTAGATCGATTTGGCCTATGTTCGAATTTAAAGATTACGTCGCGTGGACATAAGGTATTTAGATTTTTAGGTAATACATGTGTCAGTGTAGGTATGGTAAAATTATGTTTTATGAACTTCAAAAAATACTCATTCGCATTTCAGATCTTTCAACTATTTTGAATTTAGATCAATCAATCAATAGGCATTGTACTTTTAGGGGTTTTGTACTTCGTTATTTTAACTCTTGATGTTTTAATTTTACATGTTCTGATACGTACCCATGTTTTTTACTGTTTGAACAACCTCAATTGGCAACTGTTCAAGCCTTCTACCGTTAGTTGGTTAAAAACCCATCGGTTACGCCTCTCCGCGTTCCTATTAACCTATATGGTTAACTTATGGCCGTAATCTATTGCATCTTAAAATTAAACCTGAATAGGCCCTAGTGTTTTCTGTTAAGTTGGAGACACACAAATGTTATATTATATCCGGGACCTCCTATATAAATATATAATATAGGACGTTCAGGCAGCTGTTTTCAATTTGGCTCAAAATCTTAATGATATTAACAGCGCTCGGTTCCAAGCAGTTTCTTCAAAGGAGTCCAGTCATTGGCTTCACGCTATCCCATCTTACAATTTAGGTACATTTTTAGATAGGTAATAATAGTTTTAGAATTGCTGTTGGGCTTCGGCTGGGAACACCCGTTTGTACGCCTCATCGTTGCCCATGCGGCAGCGACGTAGATCAGTTTGGGCTCCACGGTCTCTACTGTCATCTCAGTGCTGGTAAAATTTCGCGCCACGGTTCTCTTAACGACATTATCCGAAGGGCTCTGGCCACCTTTCACGTACCTTGTACCCTCGAAACTCGGGGTGTAAATACGTGATGATGGCAAGAGACCTGATGGAATCACTGATCTCCTGAGAACGCGGTAGGGCTTTAGTGTGGGACGCCACATGCGTTGACACACTGGCACCCTCCCATCTCAGGGGATCAGTCTCAAAAGCTGGTTCGGCTGCTGAAAATGGTGAGATCGCCAAACGGCGCAAATATAGTTCGTTAAACGATGACGATATTTTTGTGCCGTTTGGCGTGGAGACTTTCGGACCATGGGGCCCCGATGCTAGGGGTCTTCTTAAAGAGATCTCCCTAAGACTGATCTCCACCGCTGGTGACAAGAGAGCTGGCTGTTTTTTCGCCCAACGCATCAGTATTGCGATCCAACGGGGAAATGAGGCCAGCGTTCTTGGCACTAAGCCGCATGAGCGCGATTTTTTAGATTAAATTTATAATATATACTTCACTTTTTCTTTTTATTTGTAAACATGTAAAAATCTTAGCTATTTAAATAAAGCCTTGTATCGTTTAATCCCTGGGATATCAAGATGGAAAATGATCTTTTTCAGATTGACTTGGGTCTTGGATGTTTATCTATACATATATGTATTTTTTATAAATAATAGTATCGTTGAGTTAGTATCCCATAGCACAAGTCTGGAACTTACTTAGGGGCTAGCTCAATCTATGTGATTTGTCCGTATTTATTTATTTATTTTATTTATTATAAAATAATGTTTGTGGGTTTCAATATTAGGTCAAAATTTGCTATACTTACTTTTAATCCTTTTTTTTTATTTAAAGCGCTATTTGACTCCAAGAAGCTGATTCTTAAAGTTAAATAGCGTTCATAATAGCAGTATTATATTTTTTATTTATATATTTTATTTATAGGATATATTTTTTAAATTACGTCGGAAATGAATACTTATGTTTAATGAAAGGTTATATTATTTTGCGATATTTTATTTCACTGATGGCTTAAACTAATTTATTTTTGGCCTAGAAAACCACCCACATTTATTAAATAATAAAGATTTAATCACGCACTTAATCATGATATGAATTAGTACATTCTTCATATAAAATTTTACACCAACCACACTTTTTCGTTTACGCCGGTGTGTCCCCGACTGAAAATTTACTTATATTATCTACTTTGAAATAATTTGCATTAGGTTTAGCAATTATTCTGGAATTTGTATATTAATACTGTGACTTTAATTTATAGTTCAAAACTATTTGTTAAGCAAGGTGTGTTTTGGTTTCGATGCATAATTCTACAAAGTAGCGACCTCCGTGGCGTAATGGTCACCATGCTAGTCCTCCACCCAGAGGTACCGGGATCTTTCCCCGGTCAAGGCAAGTTGGAAAATGGCCTTTTTCAAATTGTCCTGGGTCTTGGGTGTTTATCTATATATGTATTTGTTATAAAATATGGTATCGTTGAGTTAGTATTCCATAACACGAGTCTCGAACTTACTTTGGGGCTAGCTCAGTCTGTGTAATTTGTCCCTATATATTTAGGGTCCTTTTTTCTTATTGATTAATTTTAAAATATTATGTATTCAATTAAACAGTAACATAAATCATCTAAAACAAGAGCAAAGCATTCAATTAAATTCAATTTGAGGCTCACTAAAAATAACAAGAGGAAGCAACTGGTCCATTCTAACTTTTTTATTTTCTTCCAGATCAGCATTTTTTTATTTTTATTCATTTATTTCATACACACAACTAACTTTAAATGATAATTCCTAAAGCATGCAAACATCTCTCAGACCAGCATAGAAGCACTTCTAGCACTCAAGGTTTCTCTATAGCCTCATAATTAATGTAGGCATTACCTATTCTTTCAGGGTCCCTATTCGAACGTTTTGAGAGCTGTAAGGGTGCCCATCATTTCGAAGGAGAACTGCCAGAGGGTTCCTTTCCCGTACTTCAGAGGCGCGTTGACTGCAAGGATGTTCTGCGCTGGCTTTTCGGAAGGAAAGAAAGACGCTTGCCAGGTATGTAGTTATATTACGTCACCCTTGGCTGTAATTAGAATATCCAAATAGAATACAATAAGGTGAAGTCACATGAAAAGAAGAAGGGTTTTAGAACTGTTTCCACGCTCTTTAACCATGTATAAGAAAGTCCATAGAAAACAAAAAACTTGACATAGGTCACTGGATTAGCTTATTGAAGGGGCAGTGGGCAAGGTACATAGCGCGAATGCCAATGATTTAGAAAGGATCTCCACCGAATGTGGTAAGACGATTTGACCAATGTCGCTTGAAAACTCTCAGCAGCGTATAAGGCCAGCGGAATCCTAGGTAGTATCAGTCACTCCCACCGAGTGTTGATGTCTCTTGGATATCCTGGAAGTTCTTAAAGAGAATCCGGACTGACGTTGGGAGGTGCCCTGAAAAACGAGCTCAAAGTGGTTTCTCAAATAAAGATCGTTGTGACTGTGGAGCTGTTCAATCCACGGCCAACCCACTCTCATGCCCCAACTGCCCAACACTTTGTACAATAGAGGACTTTGAACTCTGCTAATAACAGGGGAGTAAGTGTGGCTACACACTATGCCATTATAAGATACCAACCCAAATAAATACATGGATAGATAGATAAACACCGTGCATTTCCCAACTTGCCCTGCCTGGGAATTTAACCCGGAATCCGTAGTGGCGGACTAGCGTGTTAGCCAACGCTTCAGATGACGTCAAATGATGATAATATACCCATTTTTTCCAGGGCGATTCCGGAGGACCAGCGGTGGCCTTCGACCGCATTCTTGGAATGGTTTCCTTCGGCTATGGTTGTGCCACGCCTGGCTCCTACGGGGTGTACGCCAAGATCGCCAAGGTCAGGCCGTGGATCGAAGAAGTAACGAAGTTGAAGCTGGATTGAAAGTACAACATCTACGAGGATTTTGGATACTTATGAATAAAGTGGATGAGAACAGTTTCTTTGTTTCACCATATGTTTCACCCCGCTTTTTGCATCGAGGGTTAAAATTCCTGACGCAAAAAGAGGGGTGTTTCTGTTTGAAGCCAATGTCTGTTTGTCTGTGGCAAGGTAGCTCCCAAAATAATGGACCAAATCAGTCCATCTTTTTGTATCTATGTGTTTTATTTCTTACGTGAAATCAAGTCCCCTTGCAGTGGTTCTTAGTTGTGTTTGATGTAAATCGGTTCTGCCGTTCAATAGTTATAAATAAATATTAGAGACAAATCACACACAGATTGAACTAGCCCCAAAGTAAGCTTAAGCTTGTGTTATGGGATACTAACCCAACGATATTATATTTTTATGATAAATAAATATACAGATAAATACCCAAGGACCAAGGAAAATTTGAAAAAGGCCATTTTTTAACTTACCCTGGCTGGGGATCGAACCCAGAACCTCCGGATTGACGGTCTAGCGTGTTGACCATTAGTCAATTGGGGGTGAACGCTTGGAAGTCGGGGTTTTTTAATTTGCCTGGCATATAAAATTGTTACTCGACTACAGGGAAGCAAAAAGGAGGGTTTATTATGTCGCTATATGTATGTATTTATGACGTTTTTCGCAAAAATGCTAAGAAAAGCTTCACGTTCTCATCTTAAACTTTAAACAGTAGTTCATTAAATAGTTTGAAGGGTTTAGAGCCGCATGAGATGAAATTTTAAATGATATCTCCGTTTCCTTTTAAATAATTCATTTCAAATGGTGGCAGCACTTGTCCCCGAAAAATTAATGTATCTCCTTACTATGTATGCACATGCAAAATTTCAGTTTTAAGCCGCGGATGGACAGTCAAACAGACAGACACGGAACAACTAAAAAGATTTCCTTATCTGAACTTCAGAACCCAAAAAATTACGCTCATAACCGTTTAATTTCTACAGTGTACTTTATAACAATTTTATTACATTTATGTAACTTTTTATACTTTCTCGTAACCTATAGCTGTAAATCCATATGTAAATATGCGAATCACTCCATGTCGCCATTCGTTCGATTTAAAATCGATTAAAAATCGTGTTCTGATAAGTAAGCGAATGCGAGTGGACTGTAATGTGTTTCTTGCTGCAATTATTTTTAAATTCAAATTTCGTTTTGGTGTTTGGGTGAGTAAATTCATCATCGTCATCATCAGGTGCTTTTGTCTCCACTGCAGGAGCACAACCCTCTCTGTACTACCAGAGCCATACTTGGCCAGAACAGCCGGAGGCCTTGGCCTACACTCTCCACGCTGGCCAGACGAGTTGGAGAGGTCTCATTGATATTAATAAGCTTTGTTTAGCTTGTATTCCCTAAGTCGCCTTCTTCGACATCCACGGGAGGACTTGGTGTGGCCTTATTCTACTCTGCCAGAAAGCACACGGCCTAAAGTGAGTAAATTATTAGGATTCATATCTTTTTATTTTGATGGATTATAATTGTAGCGAATATTTCAACGTACAAGTATGTAAATGAGTTGACTTTAGCCAGAGAGAAAGATGGGAGGCGAAGAACTAACATACATACATACATATTTTCACGACTGTTTCCCCCAGGGGTAGGCAGAGCATGAACCTCCACTTGCTACTATCCTGAGAATCCTGACAGACCTCTTTCGTTTCATCTACATTTAAGAATAAGAACAAGAACTTAGCTCTTTAATAATACATACATACATATTGACACGCATGTTGCCCATGGGGGTAGGCAGAGAATATGGATTTCCACTTGCTACAATTCTTGCAAACCTCTTCTTCGTCAACACTCATTACTCTTTTCATACATGCCCTCCGGTTATTATAGGTTAATAATAATAAGAAGTATTTAGCAGCCAGAACCCAAACCCGCAAGATTCAAGAGAAATTTTTAGAAGATGCAAAAGGGAACAAAAATTGTGATTGCTAACCGCATCGCCTATTAACATGATTCACTCTTTCGCCTTTTGAAATATAAAAATAATTGTTGAATATTGACAAGACGAAGGTCATGTCAAATATGCACGTTGCGCCTTTACCTGTTTCTGTTGGGAGCTCCACCCTCGAAGTTGTAGACCAGTATGTCTACATGGGTCAATTGATCCAGGCAGGAAGTTCCAGCATCGAGGAAGGGGTCTTTCGGCGAATCCGACTCGGCTTGGCAGCGTTCGGAAAATTACGCAGTGTTTTATCGTCTAAAATACCTCAGTGCCTCAAGACGACAGTGTTTAATCAATGTGTGTTACTAGTGATGACTTATGGCTCTGAAACGTGATCCCTTACTATGGTCTCATAAGAAGGCTCAAGGTCGCTTAACATAGCCAAGCGGATTAGCTCATTGAAATGGCAGTGGGCGGGGCACATAGCGCGAAGAACCGATGTCCGATGGGGCATAAAGGTTCTCAAATGGCGGCCACGTACCGGCAAGCGCAACATAGGACAGCCACCTGCTAGATGGTTGGATGACCTGAGTAAGGTTGCAGGGAGGCGCTGGATGCAGGCCGCTTCATCGGTCGTTTTGGAAATTCTTGGTGGAGGCATAGGCCTCCCCCAAGAATTCACAAAACGATGTCTATTTCTAGACATAGGTCCAGCAATAGACTTCCTGTGGCTAATATGATGATGATGATGACACTTTCGCCTATCCCTCAACGGGCTTTTACGATCCACGCGGAAAGACAAGCAGTTGGTACATTCTATTTTTTTTCTCCCAGATTAGCATAGAAGAATGTTAAATGAGTTTATCTCACGTTAGTTTTACATATACACAAACTATCTCGTCTTTATATCTGCCCCGTTAGAGATATCCCAGACGGGGCAGATAGAGCACTTTGGACCTTGCGGCTCTAAGCAGACTGACCAGGCTTGAAAGACTCAAAGGCCACTTTCACCACAATGGTGAGCGAGATGGGAAAAAGGAATCAAATTAGTGATAAGTTGCCGCTAGCCGCTTCGCCTATTAAATGATTAGCATTTTCGCCTAGTCCCTGGATCAGCTTCTACGATCTGCCCGAAAAAAGAAACAGCTGGTAAATTCTAAGTTTGTTTGTTTGTACGAAAAAATACAAAGACAACTTACGAAAGAGTAATTATACAGAGGCGGACTTATCCCATGCAGGGATCTCTTTCAGTCAACCTGCGATAGATTGAGAGAATATTGACTCAATTAAAAGGTAGAAGCAAGTACGTACAAATTTAACGATAAGATCTTTTTTTCTTTTTTCCTTAACCAGCATGGAAGATTTAATAAAAATAGTAACATGTTTTTTTTTTTTTGTAGAATTTTGGGAGGCTACAATATTGATATAAAGGAAGCGCCGTATCAAGTGAACTATGGGGACCGGTGTGGAGGAGTGCTGATTGCCCAGCAGTGGGCTATGACTACAGCTCATTGTGGGTAAAATAACAACAGTACTTACTTTTTATTTATTTATTTAAACTTAATTGCACAGTTGAAATATGTAAAAGTGACAGACGTGCCATGATATGACATTCTCTAAACAATATGTAATAAAAACCCTGTCCGATCCTTATAGGAGCAACTCAGACCGTCAATATGAAGAACTATGTTCCTATGGGAATAATGTTTGAAACACAAAAATACAATCGAAATTTTCATACAAAAGTATTTGTATGAAAATGTTGAAAATGTCGAGTTTTTCTTCGAGTTTCAAGTATTGGTCCCATATGAAAAGTTGTTCATACTCGTATTGACGGTCTGAGTTGCTCCTACAAAGATCGGACAGGGTTTTTGTTACATATTGTATATATTCTCATATTTTATATGTGATAAATAACACTTAAAACCAGTGTTCGGAGTAGGTCAATGAACTGAAAAATATTTTATTATATATTAGCTTCAACAATAATAACTTATTTGAGCCGTTTTGGGTTAAAAACGTTAGGGCCGTGGGGACCATTTGCGCATAAAATATATAACACTATCGCAAGAAAATTGACCATTCACGGTTTAACAGATAAGCATTGCCATATAACGTAGCAATGCTTCCAGCCTACTGGGCACGTTACCACGGGGCAGCGATTTGCAAGGGCTTTTTTATTTATAAGTAATTTTAGTAATTACTTTAATTTTAATTCTATTTCTTGTTTATTTCATTAATTTATTTATTGAAAATAAATCAGTTCTTACAAAAATAGGACACGAAAACATGAAACATCTGTCTATTTAAAAACTACCCCTTTTCGCCGCGAAGCAGAAGTTTACTTATACTTACTGCAGTCTTTTTTCAGAATGGAGCACTTCATCAGAAAAGGGAACCACCATCGACTGAAAGGTGTAAAAATAAGCATCATCAAACATATCATCCACCCAAAGTACAAGTCTGAACACGAATTTGATTATGATGTGCAACTCTTGAAACTGAGGAGAAAGTTACGTTTCACCCATATGGTGTCGAGTATTGGTATCAGTGGAGAGCATGACGGAATTATCAAAGTGGCTGGCTGGGGATATGCTAAGGAAAAAGTAAGTTTTTTAGGTTATGAAACAGACACATACAATAAAAAGTAAAGAGACCACGCCAGATCCACCGGCATTCGCGGCAGCCTATATACATGTCCTTGTCATAGCAGACAAACTGCAAGAGTCGCCTACGCTGTTACAGTCATGTCTTGCGGAAACCGGCAAGTTACGTGGAAAAAAAAATGTAAAGTCATATCTTTTCCGCCGGCAGGCGGGGTAGACCCAAGAATTGGTTTGACGTGGATATGGGCGCCAATACGGGCTTCTTAATGCTTCACACACAGGATTATACAACTGAGGATGCAACTGGGAATTTGAGAGTTACAATAGAAACTAAATAGTATGTCGTGAGGTTTCCGACTAAGAATGGGACCACTTCATTTCTTGGTCACTCCGTGGTCAATTCGAAACGCCCGTAGTTTGTAGCCTTTGCACTAAAATAATATAAAAAAAAAATACCTTTAATCGGAGACTTTGACTTTCTTTCTTCGAATATGGTAGAAGGCCAATGATGGACCAAGGACAATCATCTCGTGCTCAGTATCAGGTTTGATGTCAAGCGGTTTTGATGTATTTTGACACAAATTTTAAGGAATTGTTAGGTCTTCAGCATCTTTAGGTGTCCATGCACATGTATCATTGAAATCAGAAAGCCTGAAAACGCACCCCTGGCTGAAATGAGGACGGTTCGACTAATAAGGTCTGATGGTTGGTATAACTCAGATTCCTTTAAAAAGTTAAGCCACTTTCAAATGGTGGTTGGCATATTTTTATCAGTTTTAGAAATCTTGGGAAAGCCTATGACTGGCTGCAGTTACCGCCATGAGGTTGAAAATTAAATGTGCTCCATTTGTTGCGACTAGCAACACAATTTTAGGGAAATTAAAATATTAGACAGGGAAATGTTTTTGTAAAGCTCTCTCTCTCTTCTTTGTATCGCAATAAACGTGTCATCTTGCATTTTATTGGAAATATCCTAGGAACCCGACAACCAGAGCAAATAACAACAGTCCGCTGCTACACCAACGAGAGGCACATATAAGTTTTGAGTTTCCAAATGCAGTAAAAATTCTTAAACAATTGCGAATTGATCCTCTAATTTACAAGAAATGCTTATGACATGTTTCAGGGAGAATATGCAGACTTACTTCAGGAGGTTCAGCTTCAGATAATCCCACAAGAGACTTGCCAGTACGTGAGGTACTCTGAGTACAACCACACCTTGACTGACCGCATGTTCTGCGCTGGTGGGAAGAGCAAAGACGCTTGTCAGGTACAAATGTCTTAGAAATTCATAGTGATCCCTTCTGTTTCTTATCGTGTCATCATCTTCTTCGCCTTTATTTGGGGTCTCTGTATGTCAACTCCCTCCATAGTTTTCTTTCATTTACCATATCTGTAATCCCCCTCTCTCCTCCATGTCTGCTCCACACATTCCCCTCACATCTTTCTAGGTCGTCCTCTATTTCTGTGGCCATCTTTTAAGCTTATAATTTTATGTGCCTAAAATACGTATACCATACTTTTTAATAACCTGTCTAATGACCAAATAGAAGTTTTATTCCACATCCCTTTTGGTGCTGTCTTTTTAACTCCCTCTTCTATATTTACTATCGCGTCGTTGGCTCACAAATATTAAAAGTCTTTATTCCTCAAGAGACATACATGGCTTAGGGCTATTAGACCCAAAGACTGAATAAATTTAAGTAGGACAAATATTGAAAAGAGGGCAAGTGACAAAAGATTTTTTAACTAAATTAGGTTTAGCAAATGGTTATTAATTTGTATGTAAATATAAGGTTAAGTGTGCAGGTTTCCTCACTTTATTTTCCTTAACCGGAAAGTCTCTACACTTCCTCTTCCTTAAACCCTGACAGACTCTTTCCCCTTAATTAGCTATTGAAACATTTTTCCAGGGTGACAGCGGTGGAGCAGCAGTGTCCCAGTCTAAAGCCATTGGTCTGTCTTCATTTGGGTACGGCTGCGGCCGGGGCGTCCCTGGAGTGTACGTCAACATCTCTCACGAGGAAATATGGCCTTGGATTCAGAACAATACTGGAATTAAGAAAATAAAATTATAAAAAAACTTTTCGTTAAGATTAAGTAGTTTTTTTTTATAGATACTTGAACACTAAGAGTTGAAAAATAAAGGTTTACCTAAATAGACACTAAGATAGCATGTAAACTTTACATAGTCTTGATGGTGTGTAGGATGGGTTATAATACCTAGAAGATAGGCATTGGTCTGTCCTCATTCGGGTACGGCTGCGTTCCTGGAGTGTACGTCAACATCTCCTACGAGGAAATATGGAAATATTATTTAAAAAAAAACTTTACATGTTAATATTAAATTGTATTTTTTCTGAAAGACACTCTAAACACCAAAAGTTATAAAAAAAGGCTATTTCTAAATAAATATATAGGGACGAGACCAGAAGGCGGCCTTATAGCCAAGGCAATCTCTTACAGGCTACCTTTGTGTGACAGGATTGGCAAATGTAAATAATAGTAAATAAGTGGTTTGACAGTGAGAATAGTACTAACTTAATTATATTGTGATATCAAACGGAAATATATATATGTACAACGTGAAGGGACATACCCGTTACCACTATAGTATAATAAAAACAAATTAACAGTTAGAAAGCAAAACAAAAATTTGGCATTTCCATACAAAAGTGTGCAGCCGCTTAGGCAATTAGTATGGGAATGTCGCATTTCTGCTTTATGATTGTTTTTTAATTTCACTATACTAAAGTGATCTAGTACAGCCAGTGGTTTGATTTATTACAGGTATGTCCCTTCAACGTTGTATATAAAGGATATCAGACTTACAATTGTTGTTTATTTAATAATTACATTGCACACAATCTATACAAAAAACATCACATGCACCTTGTCAGGCATTGCAATGGGAATGGGCTACTCGTAAGAAGATATAGCTAGATGATAGCTATACGTCGGTCCTCATTCGGGTACGGCTGCAGCCGGAGCGTCCTTGAAGTGTACGTCAACATCTCCCACCAGGATTCGGAACAAAACTGGAATTTAGAAAAAAAAAATTAAATAAAAATATCCACATGTTAAGATTTAAATAGTGTTTTTTTTTTTCTGATAAATACTTTAAGTATTGTGTATGGTTTAGACTAATTGGAATCAGGCTGAGGCCTATGGACTTGATTCAGATTTACGTGCATTCCTTCTGTCGGGAAGAGAAGCAGCAGGTACATTCGAAATTCTTTTCTCCCAGACCAGCATGGAAGTATTTCTTTTCCCTTACACTGCGAACTTCGGATTTATCCGACAAACATTTCCGTCCGTCCGTTCCGTCGGATATTTCCGACAAAAAATGCTCGTATTGCACTTAACTTAGGTATGCACATCCCTTTTTGGTTGTAGGTATTTATTTTAGTTTTTCTACCCCTCGTGCTGGGGGCATGGCAATTGATATAAAGTTTCGCGGTAAAAGGGAATATGTTTAAGGGACAAATTAGAAAATTTACAAATAATTGCGTACTTTACTGTGTCCTATATCAAATGAAAGGGCTCGTTATGAGGACCTGAAGTATATTTTTGTTATTATTGTTAAAATAAATAGTTTTGATTTTATTCATGAAAGAAGACAAGAATTGACCACTCCCCCCCTGATATCCGAAATTACTGAGCTTAAAAAAATACAAAATATTGTTCATTGCTTGTACATTACAGGGAAAATAATATAAAAATTCTATCAATTGAAAATAAAGTGGTAAACTCAATAAAATACGGTCACTTAGGGAAAAATAAT
This sequence comes from Acrobasis suavella, assembly GCA_943193695.1. Taxonomy (NCBI): domain Eukaryota; kingdom Metazoa; phylum Arthropoda; class Insecta; order Lepidoptera; family Pyralidae; genus Acrobasis; species Acrobasis suavella. Next base: position 10,354,302 of record OW971952.1, read on the forward strand.
TCACTAAAACACCACATTGTTGTTAATATTTAAATAAAAATGATAATCGAAAAAACATTTTTTTAAATATCATCTTCTATTTCTTATCTTATTTGTTTAGATGTGCGTACCTATTTTTCTGCAGCGAAGCTGAAAACAAAAGTGATAGATGACCTCCGTGGCGTAGTGGTCACCATGCTAGTCCGCCACCCAGAGGTCCCGGGTTCGATCCCCGGTCAAGGCAAGTTGGAAAATGGTTTTTTTCAAATTGTCCTGGGTCTTGGATGTTTATCTATATGTGTATTTGTTATAAAATATAGTATTGTTGAGTTAGTATCCCATACCACAAGTCTCGAACTTACTTTGGGGCTAGCTCAATCAGTGTAATTTGCCCTATATATTTATTTATTTATAGGTACTTAGTTCTTCACAAATAGTAGTATATTCAAAACTCACATTCAGTAATAGTACCTATTGTAAAACATATCACAAATGAATAAAATCATTTGACTTTCGCATTGTACGGAACCTCTCCACGCGAGTTCAACTCGCACTTGACGGGTTTTTTTTGGACAAATAACACTGATTGAGCGAGCCCCAAAGTAAGTTCTAGACTTGTGTTATGGGATATTAAATCAACGATACTATATTTTATAACAAATACATATACAAAATGTAACGAAAACCCTGTCCGATCCTTATATAAGCAGCTCAGACCGTCAATATAAACAACTTTTCCTATGGGACCAATGTTTGAAACTCGAAGAAAAAAACGTCAACCTTACAATTATACTGATATTAAAGTTAAATATATGGACTGAAAATACATTGTTATGTCATAATTATTAATTTAGAATGATGTCAAAATTTAAAGGAATGTTAATTTGTAAATAAAGTTCATGTACCGATTGTACTCAAATTATGACATTTGTGAATGTACAAATACAAACCTTTAAGAGGGAGCAAACCGCGCCAAGCTTAAGCTGGACGTTTTTGTCTTTAAGATAATCATCGGTTCCGTAATAAGCCTTCTCACAAAGTACTTTCCTTACATTGACTTTAAATTTTCTATCTGGCATATCAAGGACCGATTCTGGCAATTTATTATAAAACTTTATACAGTTTCCCTTAAACGATTTACTGACTGTTTTAACCTATAATACGGGGTAACTAAATCATTTACGTTATGTTAGTAAAATCATCTGTTTTATTAAACAAGGCAATGTTTTTTTTCTAACATACATTATATTTTCAAATATGTACTGGTATGGTAAAGTGAGTATGTATGGCAATTTTCTTGAAAAATTCTCTCAGGGAGTCTCTCGATCCTAAATCGTAAATAAAACGAATTGCCCTTATTTGTAAAATAAAAATAGTCTGTATATTAGCTGCACTCCTCCATAGAAGAATCCCGTAGGACATCAGACTATGAAAGTAAACTAGTCTAGCAGTTGCTACATCTGTCAGTTGTCTGATTCTTCTAATAGCGTAAGCCACTGAGCTAAGCCTATTAGCGAGTTTAGAAATATGGGCATCCCATTGAAGTTTTGAATCTACTGTAATTCCCAAGAAAGTAGTGTTTTCAACGAGATCTAATAACTCACGTTGCGTCACGCCTGCCTCACGTTAGGAAGACTTAATTTAATGTATTGGGTCTTGTTTGCATTCAACAGAAGGTTATTGGCTGGAAACCAATTAGAAATAATCGATAATGTGTCATTCACCGCAGTAGCATCTTCGTTATGATGGTCTATTTCAAAAATAAGAGACGTGCCCTGACTGGGGATCGAACCCGGGACCTCTGGGCGGCGGACTAGCATTGTAATCACTACGCCATGGAAGTTGTCGATTTCTAGGACTATACATTTGCATAGAATAGCAAAATCACATTTAAATCATTACTAATGATAATATTAACGGTTATCCTGCATATAATATTGCGCCATCGATGAAGATTTTGCATATCAAATGAAGCCTTCTATTTTCCTAAAGTACATATCAAATAACCATTTTGGATTACTCCCCTTAGATCTGCAAGATTGGACGCATTGACCAACATCAAAAAATATCACACACATTTGGTAGCGTCGTTAAATATATTTTTATCAAAATACATTTTGACAAGATTTTGCCTTCTGTTTTCTTAAAGTACATAATGAAAAACCAGTTTTTTTTTCTCCAGTCTCCACTTGCTCCATTGGATTGGTCTTACCGATGTTCTTAAAAAGGCACAGTGAGTAATGAGTACTCAAAATCAGAGAGTATGTATGTATGAAGAGAAGAATGATTGTTGAAGTGAAAAGGTGCAGGGATCGAAGCAAGTGGAGATATACATAGTCTCTTTTTGCTCATGGGAAACAAGCTTTATAATATGTATGTATGTATGTATGTATGAGCACAATCAAATCGGCGTATTAAAGCAAATTTAGTATTCTGTTGTTATGCTTGAATGTATTATTGTATGCCATCTGTGATAAATAACAACGACTAATTATATAATATGATTGTTAGTGAGAAAATACTACCTCATATAAAAGGGAGAAAATCAACGAGCCTTAGGCCTAATTTGCCCCAAGGCATGATAATTTGTGTGTGTATTTGTGTGTTTATGTCAGCAGCAAATCGACAATCTCATCATGTGTACATTCTATTTTTGTCATCTTGAAAAGTAAAAGCTGCGTATACCTTAGGCTTGAAAACATCAGAAATATTTTAAGGATGCTATGGGTAACATGCGAGTGGCAAGACAGTAAGAAATTAAACTTTCATTTTCGGAGTTTTTGACAACAAGGAACGAGTCAGCAGGCACAAAAGGAATATCTCACCATTTTCCGTCCCAATGAGATTTTGGCGCCCAACTATCGCATCTCTAACAAACAAATCGCATCCTTATTTCATTTGAAATAAAGTGTATTTTAAATCAAGATAAAATCAAGTATAGTTTGAAATGTATTTTGGCAGATTTTGTATTGGTAAATAGCATAAACAGTTTCGTAAATTAATTGTGGTGAGTTAATTGTTTGTTAGCGCATATATCAGTAACTTATACTATACATTACCTAATGAGGAATATAGAAGCTGAATAGAAAGACTTTTATCCAATAATGTGACGACAAGCTCGGTGGATCGGTTGGAATGCGCATTACTAGCGCTTTCGCAAGTAAAGCGACAGCGGGCGTGGTCCGCACTTGGATGGGTGATCAGACCACAATTGGCATAAAAATTCTCAAACTCCTCCGTTCTTCGGAAGGTACTGTATAAGCCCTAGGTCCCGGCTGTCATTATTGAATGGCAGTCGTGAAGCTACCTATGTCAGATGCATTTAGGCAGCTTGAAAAAATCTGATACTAGTGTTGGCCACTTATAGACACGAAAAAACAAAAAAATGGGGCACATAAATAGCAAACAGTTAATAAAAAAAAAAAAACAGTTTAAAAATATTCAATTTGAAACCTAGCAACTCTAAATAGCATTCAACGTTTCAACAAAAACACTGCATTAATAAAACAAACTCAATAAACTATCAAAAATTTACGAAAAAAAAAACACAAAGCCATTTGAAAAACGAACTCGCTAAAATTTAAAACTAAAAAACCATCCCGTCCAACCAATCAAGCGAGCGCATACATTTTTAATCCGTAGCGTAATCGACGATGGCGCGCAATTCGTCATCAATACACAGCATGTCGAAAAATCCTCGAAAAACCATTTTCATTTTTCGACAACCCCCCTCCACCCCTTTATATACACTACATAACACCCCCCGTATATATTGTTTAATGTAATTATCCACTACTGTATAAAATGTTGAATTGTGTGTGTGTGTTTGTGTGTGCGCGTAAGTGCAGCTTGATTGTATGCGTTTATTTTATCTACACTGTTTGCCCTGTATTGACGTTGGGAGGGGGTGGTCCCCTTCCCCTCTTTTTGGGGGTCTGATGACGATGACCAGTCTGCGCAGTGCTAGAAAGAGATGGCGATACAAAAAGTGCACAACCTAGGCAGCCTAGGTATAGCTAGATGTACACTAGTCATTAAACCAGGAATCACCCGTTATTAAGGAATTGTGTGTAATTTATTTAATGATTTGGGCTGTTGGATATCATGTTTATTCATGATTATGAATTGTACTAGATTTATTTATCACCATCAGGTCTTTTTTGATCTCTACTGCAGGAACACGACGCACGACCCTCTTTGTACTTGCTTGTAGAAGATTTATTTATAGCGTAAAATATTTTTCAACACCCTTGCTCGTACAGTGGATCTAATATAACCGGTTTTAGATATATAAAGCAGCTCATAAAACACATAAAACTAGTAGTGAAGTTATATTTCATAATCGCACTATTTGCTTTTTTCAAATTTCGAACTGGAGCCGCCTTGTGGTCAGCGCACCGCGCTGATTTAAAAAGTAAGGCGGCGGGAGAATAACAATGTGCATCATAGTTTTATGGTTGGGTTTATTTAAAATCAAAAAGTTCAGTTTATTGGGTATGTTTCCTCGCAAGTGTGTTGAAAAACGTACGCGGTACGATATACATAATTTAATTAAAATTCTATAAAATGTCCAATCGCTGTATTGTTTTAAAATCTACACTCTTCAAGTAAGTTATTTAGATCAACGTTACATAATTAAGGAGCACTGTTTTTTGACAGTTTACAGACATAAAAAAAGACTGCACTCTTTAAATTGGTATCATATTCACTATATGACTAGTTAAAAAAAAACTGTTTTGTTTTTTTCAATCTGTGTGTAACTCTTTGGTCCAAATTGTAGGGGTGCTAACACAAAAACGTTAACTGAAAAAGGTAGTTATTTTGCTTTCTTTTCCTGCCTTTTCGGCCACCATCCCGCTAGAACTGACTTCTGGGTCTTTCGACGCTGAGCTGCTGCTTAGAGCCGCATAATCCAAAAGGCTCTGTCTGCCTTTTAGGGATAACGACGTGACTATAAACATATAGTTTAACATTTACGTTTCGCGGATCAACTTTAATAATCAAAAAGTTAACAAAGAGAATAGTGCATTTATTTATTCATGTAATCGCACAAATAGTTCATTTGTTGATGGGACCGAACCTGCGCTCATTGCGACAAATAATCCCTAGGCTTAAGGGTGCGTCGCGCTGTGAACGCGAGGTAGCGTCAGAAAAACAAGTGTAAATTTCCAGTCACTGGACAGAACACAATAAAAAATTAATAAATAAGTTTTTTTTTGTGTTCTGTACACTGCAGCTAATAGCTTTTTATACTTTGTAGCTACAGTGTTCCCATTTTAAAAACAACCTTGATAAATTATGTTCTATTATGTTCTTTCCAATGACTGTTAGCGTCCAATGACTGGAAGTGTACCATGTTTCTATAAAAACTACTTACACTAATACTAATAGTTTGCACTGTAAACTCACGAAACCCATATCTCGGTAATCCCTTGATATACACGCCTTCCAAATTTAAAAAAAGCTCCGATCAAATTTACTTAAGTTATTGTCGAACAAACATTCACACATACGTACATACATACATACGCCGGAGTATTCAAGTAAACTCTGAGAACGTCGCTCGCCTCGATAAATTTAAGTCCCCCGTTGACTATATCTGTCTGTATAAGTTTTCGATGAACTCTGAAACCATAAACGCTGTAGCTGGGTCGACCCAGCGACAGCTTTTATCGAGCGCTATCATCTATCGCTAGCTTGCTCTACGTAATAATTACGAGCGGGATGGTACTAGATTGCCGCGCAATATAAACTTTATCTGGGTTTATCGATGGTACCATGCTATGACTGCTGGGCCGCTTTAGATGCGGTTTTCACTAATATGCAAAGTGTGTGTGTGAACATAAGTGAGAAGCTGGGGCGCACCGTTATATATTAAATACATGCATTAAGACGGGTCAGTCTCACTATTCCTATTATTATTGCAATGTAATTGTCAAACTTGTTTTAAAAAACTAAAATAATTGTATAGCCAATAGAATCGAAAGAAGAAGACTGAGACGGCACGTTTTCTTCCAAGTCAGTGTCACTATACCCACTGACTAAAGAAAAGACCAATGGAAATAGTAATATGACCCAGAACGACTAGCAGAACATGTTTTATAGACCAAGTCAAAAAAGGCCATTTCCCATCTCTTGTCTTCGAAAATATTTTTAACCGATTTCAAAAAAGAAGGAGGTTATCAATTTATTGATATCTTTTTTTATAACTATACGTCATTTAAAAGTACGCCAATTTGAATTGCCAAAAAATAATTCTAAATCATCACTATTATTATTCTGTACCCTAATCGAATGACTATTAACTGTCATGACTTCAAAAGAGATTGAATGAGATATTTGCAACAAAAACTTAACTTCATAATAAAATAAATTACATACTTTCACCGATTAATCGAAGACGCCTAGACCAATGTGATAATTTTTGTTGATACGACATATTTTCAGGTAGTCCAATAGAAATATTATCAAAATTGGTTGTGTGGCGTAGAAGTCGGTTATAGTTTTGAAAAGTTATTCAGTGTTTTTTGCTAACCGTACTTACTTCATTTCAGCAACAGCGCGTAAGCTCTGTGAAAATGGTAGACACGGAAAAATGACAGAAATTAATAAATTTATTGGCGACCGTATTACTTGTAAATACTCTTTAATCCTGAGTGATATGTCATGTCTGAATGTTTTTAAATCTATAATTCGTCTGTACTTATTCCTACGTAGATAGGTGTAGTTTATATTTATATAACATGTCACCATTCAAAACGAATGTTGACTACAGCTTTGGCTCCTTTTTTCTATGTTCACCCGAAAAGTGGTCTTTGGGTCTCTGTCTACCCTGTTAAAGATAGAGGTGATAATGTAAATGTATTGTATGTTTATACCTGCCAATCCTGTTTAAAGTCATGCTTAGCGAAAAGTATGAGAAAGATGAATAACGACATCATTGAATTCGCTTCTTTCCAACAAGACAGATCAGGTACTTTTTTTATAAACGTCAAATAGTATATTATGCAATTAGTGAATAAAGGACGGATTTACTTCGAGGGCCATAGATGAATCCTGAGCAATGCGAGTGATTCATGGCCCTTGATGTAAATCTGCTTTATTCAAGAATTGTATACTTTACTTTATACCATGACTACGAGAATAATTTTTCAAAACTTAAAACCGACTTCTCCAGCAAACTACAAACCCGGTTTTAATAAAAAAATTATGGGACCACCTGACAGTTATTCCCTCTAAAAAAATAAGAATATTCTAAATCGGTACAAACGTCTTCGAATAAATCGATCAACATATATAAAACATAAGATTCCGACGAATTGATAAACTCCTCTTTTGGAAGTCGGTTAAAAAAAAATTAAGCGAAAATAGACATGTAATGAAGAAAAAAGAATGTTAAATTAATTAAAATGGACATTAATATTGAAACAATTACTAAAATTAAGAGTAAATTGTTCTAAATTCAAACATCAAAATAGTGAGTAAAAGTGCATTTAGAGGGGGAATGGTATAAACAATCATTTTCTATGGGATTTGTATAAAATACAGGGTAATATCATAGTTTCATTTGGTTAAATAGCGCTCTTAATATTAGTTTTTCTGCATTAATAATAATAGTACAACGTTCATTTGATGAATTCTATGTAAAAATTTTGCGTGTACATAAATTGGTAAAATGAAATAAATAAATAAATCTAAAATCACATTGAAAATGGATAAATGATTATGACAAGTGACATTATTTAATGACATTTTATTTTCTAAATAGTACCCAATACTTAATTCTTGACCCATAAAAGTACCTACCCAATTTTTTTTCTTCCATGCTGATCTGGTAGAAAAGAAAAAGCTTAAAATATACCAGCTGCTCCTCTTCCCGCGCAGATTGTAAAAGCTGCTCTAGGGAATGGGCGAGATTTGAAACATGTTTAGGCTATGTGACTCGCAACCCATTACTATTTTGATTCCTTTTTCCATCTTAACCTCACCATTACGCTAAAGGTGGCCTTTGGGGTCTTACGGCCTTGGGCTCTGTCTACCCTATCAGGAATAACATATGTATGAATTGGATTGTTTCCCGTTCATTATTCTACAGGAAAATTCGTTCTGATTCATGGTAAGCCTTTTTATTAGTAAGTAATTTTCTAATGAGGAGGCCATGAAAAAGTAGGAGAGAATAATAAATAATAATAATAAATATATAGGGACAAATTACACTGATTCAGCCAGCCCGAAAGAAAGTTTGAGACTTGTATTATGGGATACGAACTCAACGATACTATATTTTATAACAAATACAAATAAAGATAAACAACCAAGACCCAGGACAATTTGAAAAAGGCCATTTTCCAACTAGCCCTGACCGGGGATTGAACCCGGAACCTCTAGGTGGCGGACTAGCATGGTGACCTACGCTACGGAGGTTGTCCAAGAATAGCTGCATTCTAGACATAATGGAGAATAGAAGAGGAAAGATGATATGCCACACGACGATTTCATAAGGACCGTTAAAGGAAAGATAGGAGGCAAAGAGGACCACGTGAAACAGATAACGGAGTCGGTTTAGTTTAGTTTAGACACGTCGTGTCGTACAGCGAAGTAAAAGGGCTGGCGGATGAGAGAAACAAATAAAAAAATCAAACTCCACCTCCAAGAGCATTGCTCTCAAATAAAGATGATGATTAGATGATTGATGATAATATGTCAAAATTCCGGATTTGTTTATTGATGTGACTGTGAGCAAACCACAAAGTACGACGAACTGACGACTGATAGAACAGGTTCTAGAATGGTGACCACGTCGCGTCGTCGTTCGCCAAGCGCAGTGTAGGACATCCTATTAGGTGGTTGGACGTGAAACGCTGACGGACTACATGAATAAGGTAGCAGGAAGACGCTGGATGCAAGGCGTCGTTGGAAATCCTAGGGAGAGGCCGTCCAGCAATGGACTTCCTACGTCTAAAATGATGATGGATCAAATATAAATCATCAACTTGTTTCATGCCGGCCGGCAATAGTTTGCATGAATTATGTGATGGCGGACTCACGCACGAAGGTTTCCTTATAGAAAATCACGTTTGTTGTATGGAAGCCCCGCTTAAATATTTATTTTATTGTTTTTTTAGTATGTAAGCACACAACTCACTTACTTACTTCGCTGGCTCAGCGACCCGAAGTGGATCTTGGCCTCCGACATTAAAGTGCGCCATTCTTTCCTTTTCTGTGCTAAATCTGACCAGTCGATCACTTTCAGCGTTTTCAGGTCTTTGGCGACTTCATCCTTCCATCGATATAAGTAAGCACATAAAGTAATCTAAATCTAATAGCATGTAATCATTATCTTATTAAAATCGTACCGTCGAGATCGTGTCGTCTCTTCTAATAGGCTTATTCCTTAAACACGAAATAAGGAATTCTGGACAACATCGCTATTCCTGAAGCTGAATTACAGGAAAGTAGCATGTCTGGGTGCAGTATTCTATGTATGTCTGTTTGTCTATGGCATTTGTATGTAATACAATCGGTTTGTCGAATTAGAGATAATTTTGACGACCTCCGTGGCGTGTGGTCATCATGCTAGTCCGCCATCCAGAGGTTCCGGATTCGATCCTCGGTCAGGGCAAGTTGGAAAATGGCCTTTTTCAAATTCTCCTGGGTCTTGGATGTTTATCTATATATTTATTTTTTTTAAAATATGGTACCGTTGAGTAAGTATCCCATAACACAAGTTTCGAACTTACTTTGGGACTAGCTCAATCAGTGTAATTTCTCCCTATATAATTTATTTATTTATGAGCAAGTTTGTAAAAAAAACCTCTTAAAATTTTTTAAAATTAAAATCCGACTTCATCCTCAAACTACACAACTGATTTTGATAAAAATTCTATGGGACCACCTGACGCATGTCAAACAAGTATTTCAAACAAACAAAGAGTTTTCCAAATCGATCCAGGAGTCTTCGAATAACCGGTGAACATATATTAAAAAAAAAACCGACGAATTGATAGCCTCCTTTTTGGAAATCGCTTAAAAAGAATTAATAAAATCATGACGTGTTTCGTGAATTCTGAGTACTACCAAGTTAGAAAAACTTGTTCACATAGACGGGTTGAGCTACCCCTGTCACGCAAACATTAAACTCAGTATACCTATATATTGTAGGTAGGCATTACGTACACAGTCAACATAAGTGACTAACCCTTGAACAGTGGAAACAGTGGTGAAATTGCAATCAGTCTAGGTTACTCGAAAGCCTACTATTGACGCACTAAAAAAAAACCATTAAAAATATCATAAACATTTGCATGCCAGACTTATTATTTTATGCTGGTCGGGGAGAACATAAATAACCTTAAAATACCCTACTTCTCTTCCCAAGAAGATCGGAGAAGACGATCAAGGTAGGCTAATGATAAGTAGTACGGCTAGTAATCCATTCCCAACTATTACAAATTAAGCAACCCCACTTGGATGGGTAACTACAAAAGGCACAAACATTTCTCAAGCTCCTTCAAGTTATGTTACCCCTTGCTCCCGGCTGTCAGATGCCTTTAGGCAGCTATACAGTATCCACACAGTCCATACTATTCAAACAAAAAAAGGGCGTTTTCACCTAAAGCCATCTCGAATGCAATCAGGCAGAGTAAGCAACACACAAGCACATATAAGTAACATACATTTATATATCTATATGCGAAACATACAATCGAGTTCGCGATTATATACAAAACTTGTATTGATCCAACGAATAACATTCGCGGAAATTAATAACGAAGTAATAGTTTATTCTAACTGCACTAGCAAACACACACACAACCGAACGCGATAAATTAAATTCCTGGTTTAGAGCCACACTGATGTACGTGCAAGTAGTTTTATAATAAACACATAAAATCATTATTTGATGATTTTCAGGCGAACGCGAGTCATTGGGATGGGGAGGGGGGTGGAGAAGGGGGTCCTCACACCCTCAGGATGGAGATCGGGCCGCTGCAGCAGCAATGCAACCTTCCGGAGTCCCGACATCAGTGTGACCGGCGAGGCTGGCGTCGTCGCGTGTTTACCACCTACGCAACGCGCAAAAAAGCCTACGCGCAAAAAAATAAATACAATCTTAAAAAAAAAACAAACAAAATTCAAAAACTTTAAAAACAAACGGCCTAATACACAAAAAAAATAAAAAATAAAACTTTCGATATACCAAATTTTTGGTTCGAAATTCAAAATTGCGCGCATGCGTCCGGGTCCGCTGCCGCCCGCCGTCACATTCAAGAATAGGTTTATGCAATAGACTCTTATAAGTTTCCACATAATCAAATAGTTCTTAAGTGACTTTATAAACAATAGTATTCAGCAACACTTGAACTCTTACCATAGACTCAAAACCGGTTTCATTTTTACAAACTGTTAAACTAGTGTAAGGCAACTGAGGGTTGCTCCGCTCGGATTTGTTGTGCAAGGGCTACTGTAACATCCGCGACCATCCGGGAAGAGCTTCCTACACCATAAAGCGAAGAAGAAGGAGAAAAAAATCTATGAGAATATGCAACAGAAGATCATGGCATTCTAGATGCAAACAACAATAAGTTAAATGCGGAAGAGGCATAAAAAAGCCAAGATTTCATAGCAGAAGGGAATCTAGCACCAACCAATAGCAGCCACCGCCATTTGACGATAAAGAAACACGTTTTTTCGCAATAGAACAAGTTTTAAGTTTATATCAACCATTATTACAAGGAAACAATAGAAAAGAGAATTTAAATGTTTAAGTTCTTTAAGTACATTTAAACAACACTGGTTAATTTTGGAACTTTTCGATTGATTTACATTGATTTTTATATACAAACTCTCTATATATATCTAGTGAAAGTAATTTAGTGAAAGAACTCTGGACTACATGTTAAGGCTAAGTAATATTTGAGACTTTCGGCAAATAAGTTTTGGAAGAAGTTCGACCAATTTCGTCTCCCGCTTCAGATTGTATGGAAGATGAAAACAAATTAAAGAAACAAATTCTCGTGCCTTAAATTGGCCTTAAATTAATAGTAAAAAGGTAAGATAAAATTACTCAACAAAAAAGTTACAAAAAAAAACTAAATTTATCAAGTTTACCTACCTGTTGAAACAACTTCTAGATTTCTTTAATAGTACAAAATTAAAAGTAAATTAACGTTAAGAATTAGTTAAATGTTTGCGTTATTTCTATACCTATAACGTTTTATATGAGTATGATAAATTAACGGGCTTACAATAAACAAGGGCTAAAAGTAAATGACAATACAAGCGAAGATAGTAAAGAAGGAAAAGATACAGTAAGAGAAGGAAAAGAAATAACGCTTAGAGATATAAGATACTAAAAGAAACATAAGATACTACGAAGACAATACAAACAAAATAAGAAAACAAGCACTGTACTTGGATTTACAACATCCATTGCATCATACTGACGCAGGTAAGATTTTCTTAAAGCATTATATATTCTATTGTAATGATATTAAAATCTTCTTATAATATATGCTCATTACCCTAAAAACAATGTTCTGTAGAATTTATAATGCAAGGTTTTGTCTCTTTTGTCTCATTTTCTATTTAGCATATATAAAGAGTGTGTTTTTTCTCTCTATCAGCATCGTTCGTGCGACGCGGAGCGTCATATTCGATATTATGTGTTATATCACAGAGAACTATGTTCGTCTCGCTTGCACTCTACGTAAAAATATGAGGTCTCCTAAATTAGTATTTTTTATTACAAAACGTTCCAGTTTCAGTTTGAATATTATTTTAAACTTTATGTTTTCGTCATGTACTGTATTTTTAACATTTTCTTTGTCTTTATATGTTATATCATGAAAAACTGTATACTATTCGTCTCGCTCGCACTCTACATAAAAAATATGTAGTCTCTCAACTAAATTTCTTTTGTATAAAAAGTAACCGTTACAGTTCGAATTTTATCTTTAGACTCTTTGATTTCGTCTTATACATTTTTGACATCACCATCGTCATCTAATTCCTTTCTAATCTCATTTTAATCATATCAAGATTAAGAATGATCAATGAATAAATCATCATCAAAATTTTACTACGACTTACTATCACCAACTGCCAAGAATGGCATAGAAACATTTGCTCCTAACTTTCGTTTTCGCAAGTCAAGTTCAGGTTTTGCGATGACTCCGGTGCAAAGCGCATGCCCAAGTCATCGCAGTCATTGCCCAGCCAAATTATTGATTTCAGCCATGTTGGTTGGAGCCGGAGGGGTTGTGGGGGCATCATCATTTACCGACGATAGTTTTCACAACGGTCAATTACGATGGGGGTGGTAGAGGGTGGAAAAAATGCATCAATATGGCGTTCGCTCGATTTTGTATTAAATTCCGATTGGGCTGCGCGAAATTTATGATGCGCTGGTAATATTGATGGGATATTTAATTACGTGATGCCATTGGCTGGGTGTCTGCCTATTTGAGACATGCGATGAATTTTTGCATCATGGCTGTAGGCTGATCTTTTGATCTATCTGACTACCAATGTATACAGGTACATTGATTGTCAGGATAAAAATTATTTTTTTTTTTTGAGAATTTAATGTGTTTGCTTCTAATCTTTTTGGAGATACTATGCTCTCAATTTCTTGGGAGTAATATGTAAGTTCTTCTTCTTCATGTTGAGAATGTTATTCATAATGGTATCAGATATTTAGCCCTGTCTAAGATATTCTCAATGACTGACATCAATAATGAGTGACTGACTCATCTATTGACATCTATTGACAAGAGTCACTATAAAATATTAGTAAACTTAGTGTACAGGGTTCCTCACGATGGTTTCCTTCACTGGAAGCAAGTGATGGTTGGCAAAAATTATCGTCCGTTTGGTTACCATCGCTTCTAAGTATTAACTTACAGACAGTTCCTTGTATTGATTTCAACGACTTGTTTAGTAGTAGTAGTTCTTTATTGTTTAATTTCGTACTCAAATGCTTCGGCCGCACTTGTGCCTATCGTCCCGAAGCAATTCGCGGTGAATCTTTGTATGTTTTGTACACTAAAAAGTTATCGCGATAAAGTGCTGGTCACATTAGCGGCTTCGTTATTTTTCACGAACTATCTGGCAATAATCCAAGATGGCGTCATCTACGTGTTTTAAATATGGACGACGACTTTCTTTTCTTTAACATGTGTGCTAACAATTACATAATGCATTTATTGAAACCTAAAAAGAAACCTAGAAAAAAAAAGCTAAAAATTTTAACACTATTTTATCGTTCCACTTCATTTTTACGCATTAACAACCGTCGCACAGCACGCGTCCGAACAAGTTGAAAACAAATGTCAAAATGGACATCGCAAGTGCGACCTCGCAGAGTGAATTGTTAGCGTGCATAAATCCTTTAATGTATCGCCACCTGCGCGATAACTAACACGAAGTCCGAATATTCGGGACGATACCCGATAACGGCCGGTCACATTTGCATGTATCGTGTAATAGCACAAAGCTTCGTGACTATAGGCGCAGGTCCAGCCCAAGCAAAAGGGTAAAAAGAGATTATTACCAAGACTCCGCTGTCCGTCCGTCTGTCTGTCACCAGGCTTTATCTGATCAACCGTGAATACCGTGATATAGCTAGACAGTTGAAATTTTCACAGATGATGTATTTCTGTTGCCGTTATTACAACAAATACTAAAAATAGATAAATAGAATAAAATAAATAGTTAAGCCGGGATCCCATGCAACAAACGTCATTTTTTATAGATAAGGGTACAGAAGCCTCCATGAGTGAGCCCTACTCGCACTTGGCTGGTTTTTAAATTCAAAAAGCTAAAAAATTTTTTACCTTATGCTACTTCCGCTATGATTGGATGTTTTTGCTCTATAATTAGGAATTCCTTACTATTACATCACTATACCACACGGGGTAGACAGGCCCAACGCTGGCAAGTTCTCAGCTCGTGAGGTTTGTGAAACAAGAGAAGAAATATTTTCTTAAATTAAAAACTGACTTCAACCTCAAACTTTACAACCGACTTTAGTAAAATTTCTCTGAGATCACCTGACACCCTTTCAAACAATAAAAGAATTTTCCAAATTGGTTTAAGTGTCTTTAAATAATTGGGGAACTTAAAAAAAAAAAAAACAAAAATTTTATAGGTATCATTTGAATTGATAATCTCCTTTTCGAAGTCGGTTAAAAATAGTGACCAGTTGCTATTCTATAGACTAGTTTGTTATGTTCACAGATTTACGGCCTCTCTTTTGATCGACTTTCACGATACATATTTATTTTGACTACTCATCTAGCTTTGGCTAGTCATATATTTAAAAAAAAAAACATTCTTTCTGAATACGTGTCCACGTGCAGTTAAGTGGGCATCTGAGTAGAATTTTAAGATAACGCTCATAAATTTTTACGCGCTCTCTCAAGGAAACTTATTGAAATTTTCCGGGACCAGAAGGCTGGCCTATATCTGGGTCAGAAAATAAGTATTGCCATACAACGTGGTAATGCTGTCAGCCTTCTGGGCACGTTGCCGCAGTAAAAAATTACCGGTCCTTTTTTATTAATTTAAGTTTTTAGGAAAATTTTGTATTTTATATATTTTTTCGTTCGAATCAATGACCTATGTGTGGACGGTCATTGGTTTTAATAAATTCTTTTCTTAAATACTTCAAGAATATTAGCATTGCCATAAAACGTAGCAATGCTGTCAGCCTTCTGGGCACGTTGCCGCAGTAAAAAATACCGGGCCGATTTATTTATTTTAGTTTTTATGAAAATTGTGAATGCATATTTTTTTTCGTTTTACTAAAACCTTTTCTAAAATATGTACTTCTAGATTAGTCCTTTCGAATTTTAATATCAAGCAATTCAATTATCGAAATCTGCCAAAAGTTCAACCGATCAGGTGGTCTTCAAAATTTGTCGTTAAGTCCAACCAATCATTCTTGATGATTGTCATGTAATGAATTCAATTTGCTATACGACTAATGCCTTAGAATTTATGGGCCGTCTCACACTGTTCTACGGAGATGTTAGTTTCTTAATTACAAGCTTCTATTGACGACCTCCGTGGCGTAGTGGTCACCATGCTAGTCCGCCACCCAGAGGTCCCGGGTTCCATCCCCGGTCAAGTTGGAAAATGGCCATTTTCAAAAGTTGTCCTGAGTCTTGGATTTTTATCTATGTATATATTTGTAATTAATATAGTATCGTTGAGTTAGTATCCTATAACACAAGTCTCGAACTTACTTTGGGGCTAGCTCAGTCAGTGTTATTTGTCCCTAAATATTATTATTATATATTTTATTTAGTTTCATTTGCCTCGTTGTCTTTGTGTCTGTAATCAAATACTGCAAGCTAAATAAAACCTACTTCCCATTATTCGATTGAGCTGAAGCTTTGGATGTCAGTGCAATACTATGGTACTAAAGACCTGACCTTACGATGAGTCGGAAGGTGGCAATCCTATCTTTGTGATAAAACAACATAATCCACCTAGTTTGGGCTCGATTGATTCGATTTGAGGAGCACTTGAACATTTTAATATATTTTAAAAAAAAAAAAGATTATTTTCAAAAATATATTTTTAAATAATATCCTTACGTTTTGGTGTTGAAGTGTTTTTTTTTCAGTTTTAATGATGTCAACCTTTTTAATGTTTTTGTATTTTTATATTATTTTGAGAATTATAAACTTGTCATCTACATGTTCATCCAGCTTTATGTCTCCCACTAAAAAAAAAACTAATTCTATTAATAACATAAATAAAAGCAAGGTAGGATCGAGCCCATACATACCGCGGGGACTTGATTTTAATTAAATGCAACCCATCACTATTTTGATTCCTTATTCCACCTTTTCGCCCACTATCATCGCTAAAAGTGGCCTTTGAGTTTTTCGGCCCTGGACTGGACTCTGTTTGCTTAGAATCGTAAGATCAAAAAAAAATCGTTTATTTCGGGTTCGGATGACAGGATCCATAACTGTGTTAGTTTTACTTAACCTATGTTAGTATTAGTAATACATATGTTGATTGCGTTCATACATTTATAGCTTGGAAGCAAAATTCTCTGTCTGCCCTATTAGGGATAAGGACGTGATAGTATAAAATGCGACGCAAATAAGTTGAACAAAAATGGAGGACTTCAAAGCAATTTTGTACAAATTCCCGGCACGTAGATTGAACCAAAATGGTGATTATCGGCGCAGGTACAAACATTTTGGTTTAATTAACATGTCGGGAATTTGTACAAAAATGCTTTGAAGTCCGCCATTTTTGTTCAATTTATTTGTGTGGCATTGTCCATGTATAGCTACCTAAAAAGTAGTGAATCTCAATGTGAGAGAAGCCTTAAGGGACTGGCTGTAGAAAAACTACAATCAGGTTTTTCTAATACACACGATAGATGCCGACTTAATGACAGCCAAGTAAAAACTGTAATTGTTTATTTATGTTTTATTTCGAGGCGTGTTTGCTATATGTTGCAAAAATATTTCTTTTTGCCACGTTATTAATATTAATTTTAATGAAACTACTAGTTCTTTACATTGAGCCGTAATTTTATCTTGTAGTTAATGTATGGGATGTAAATCTTGATGCCATTTGCGCATTTAGTTCCTAAGTTTTTTCATTCTACTACATTTAATATTGCCTTTGTCAGCACCACATAAGCCTTTTTCTTAATTCCCAAGTCCTTTTCTACCAGTCGACCTAAACACTGGTCGAAAGGGCCTTGGGGTTTAAGTCCGCCTGCAAAATTTTTGTATTTTGTTATAAATAAATAAATTTAAGATCAGGGTCTTATCGGTGTCTTTGTATGAAATAATTTTTCAAACCTAAAAACCGACTCCAATAAACTTCAAGGCGACTTTGAGTAATCGGTGAACATAATAAGCATAAAAGGTTTCAACGAATTGATGACCTCCTCTTTTTGAAAATCGGTTAAAAAGACGTTACAATGACGATTTTAGCGTCAAAAATTGTAATGTTTTACCATTGCTTTCTCAATTACACAGACTAGTAAACTTAGTATTGCTTAGTGTGCAAATTTCCTTCACTGGCAGCAAGTGAACAACTCCTCTAGATGGAAATAGGTTTAGGTTTAAAGAAGTTTATTCTCATAAGAAATTTATAATTAAATATACAAATGGACATTAAATACTGGTCGCGATATGTGATTTTAGTCTCTTTTTAAATATGTTTATGCTCTTTAATTTTCTGAGCTCATTTGGCAGTTTGTTATACAGCTGTGCTCCCTCAAAAAGTATTGTCTTTTTCCCGTAATTAGTCCGTGGTGTGATTAGGTTAAGTTTATTTTTGGTTCGAAGATTGTGTTTGTTTTTTCTTGTTTTAATCTGCATGTTGGGTTTTGTAGTATTAGTAGTAATTTTTTTAATTAAAATACATGTATTGTATCTATAAAGTTGTGTTAAATTAAATGTTTAAGTTTTTTCATAAAGTTGTTTAGTTGGTGTACAGAAACTATAATGGAATAGCGCTTTAATAAGTTTTATTAAATAAGTGAACAATTCCATCTCTTATGGTAATTATAAATATACAGGGAAAAATAACACTGATTGAGCTAGCCCCAAAGTAAGTTCAAGACTTGTGTTATGGAATAATAACCCAACGAAACGATATTTTATAACAAATACATATACAGATAAACATCCAAGACCCAGGACAATTTGAAAAAGGCCATTTTCCAACATGCCCTGACCGGGGATCTATAATATCATACTCTAAAGGTTATTTTAAGCTTCTGTCACTTTCTTTTGTAAAGGAAGAAACTAACATATGAATTAGAGTACAAGAAAACTGACTTAGGCTATAAAAACTTAATGATGACTAAACCTACTTACAAATACAAAGCACTGGTAAACTGCTGGTCCATGGAAACGTGTCCAGAAGGCTGGCAGCATTACCACGTCAGCCAGGCGCCAGATAAATGCCAGCCCTTTCGTCACGCGGGATATCAGTAAATTTTTGGGATAGAGTGTTACATTTACCCTCGTATTCACAAAAATTAACAACAGTTGGCAAAATAAGTTTTCCCAGAAATAGGGCAAAATATGTTTTCACTAAAACCGGTTTAGTTTTAGTGAAAACATATTTCGCCTTATTCCCCTTTTTGACATAGGTAGTAAGAACGAGACAATACACACGCATTGAAGGTTTAGCAAACGTTTGTTAACTTTTATAAATATGAGGTTAGATTGCAAGTGGAGAGCCTCTTTATTTGATCGGCACTCTTTGAAATGTCGGCAAGTCTCTCAATACTTCTAGCTATTGACTACAGGCACAAACTATATTATTGTAGTAGGCTTGTAGTAGATTTTTAACATTTTCGTGAGGTTTGAACAGTGGGTAGTAAACCATAAAGCATATTTTCAACGACAAGTGACACTTCCATCTTGTTTTGCACTATGGAATGTCGCGAGCAATGAAGAATGCACTCGGAGTAAAAACGACATGTTAGAACGACACCGTCGGCTGCACTGTTGCTCCACTTCGGAAAAACCGGAACTCGAATACGCTGTAGTGCCTGTAACGAAGAGAAACTTAATATTATTTTGCAATAGAATAGCTCAAAATATATAAATCTTTATCCTATTAGTTTATCCCGCGTCAAGACTTTACTAGCACAACTATTGCATTTGGCAGCCATTTGTAGGTTTTCATTGATTTTTTTTAATGTATCATTTAAAAATTCATATGATACAAGATTTCGCTAGCATTGGAAATTATTTTAAAGAAACCTGTAAGTACAGGGTTATTTAAAAAAAAATCCAATACTAGCTGTAAATCTAATAATATGTTGTGCCAAACCACATAATGACACTGTGTATGTTTTAAATGTCATTTAGAATGATTATCTCTCTAGCATAGGATTTTATTTTAAAAAACTGTAATTAATGCAATAATTGTATAAGTATTTTGCTAAACCATATAATGACACTAATAAGGATCAATACAATACCTACTTGTTTATGTCAAAATTTGTAACTTTCGTGTATAGTTTTTATTCGACAGTCAAGTATCAAGATACCTGACCAGGCCCTCAACTTATATCTTGAATTTTCTCTTAAACTTAAAATGATATTAACATGAAAATTTTTATTCGAATGATTTTAATTAAGTCTATCTGAATATAAATTTTCATGTTAATATTATTTTTAGTTTAAGAGAGAATTGAAGATATAAATAGAGGGCCTGGTCAAGTATCTTGGTACTTGACTGTACGTATAAAAATTGGCAATTTAAGTCTACCTCTAAAATATAAAGAAAAATAGCAAGTGGAGTCACAGTCAAGTCACTTCACACACACGTCAATTTTCTAACACCATTAAGAGGGTTTTTGTCAAAGAAAAATGCGTCTTATTACATTAGAGTCGTGCGCGGTTTTGTGGGCATTTGTGTTCGTCGTGATGTCTGTTTGTCACGGGTTGTGTATGGAAATTTCTTACCGTTCGAGTAAAATATCTTACTTTATACGTTATTTCGTAACGGAAGTCGGATGTATGTATTAACAGACACACAGTTTTTTTTTTTTTGCAAAAAAAAAGTCTAATTCTATCCACCGAAAGATCGATTCAGATGTTTTACAAAGTATGAATTACTAGTGAAATTTAATAGAAATATTCGTAAAAAGTAATTCTCATCTGTTTTCTGCAAAGAATATTCTAAAGACAAAGAAACTTATTTGGACTTTTTTATTTATACAATTTCGACACCAACGAATCTCTGCGTTAATCACTTTAATACAAAAAAAAACTATTTTCTAATTACTTAACATCTTTTACTAATAGCAGTTTAAAAATATATTTTACTTTTTTTTATTAGCCACTGCTGGGCAAAGGCCTCTCTTCTTTCCTTCCAGTACTCTTTATCTTTGGTCTTTTCTGTACAATCATTTTCGTCGTCGTTCGTCAGCCCATCTCGTCCTTGGTCTTCCTCGCTTCCTGTAGCCATCTGATGGAACCTAGTTTGTCGATTTGTGAGCCCATCTTTTCGAATGCATACATACAACGGTAAATGTTATATCCGAATACATTATTATATAGGTATATATTTATTATATATATTAAAAATTATTACTTATAGGGTATTTTAGGCATTCAAAATGCAGTCTTCATTCAGTAAGATTCCTTATTTATTTTGAGTACTTAAGAACTGAAAATAAAATTACTAAATCCATGACACAAAATTAAATATTGTCAAATATAATTGATATTGGATCTAATGATAAAAACTTGACTTTAACTGTATGCATTCTGTATAACATCAAGCCCTTAAATTAAAAGACTTAAGTACCTCTATAGTACTCAAGGCAAGTTAAAACAAGCATGTAATAAAAATGTTTTATCCCATTAATTAGCCAAACGAGGTCACAGTCTATCGGGTTCGAACCCCGGACCGTTAGAATGCAATGCATACGCGAACAAACTGGATTTGAGGCGGGAGATGCATTAGATCCATATATCTAGACATTGCTCTTTGGAAAGTTGGCTTCTTTTGTGGTCGGCCTAAATAAAATAAACTGTATACACTTATTATACCTAGGTATCAAACATTGCAACTATTAAAACAAAGTTTAATCTTAGATAAAATATAATAAAAAAAAATACATGATTAATTAAACAAAAAATAAATAAAATGCTTACAAGCTTCTCTAAACTCAACGACAAAGGTAAAAAATAAATATATTCCCCACTTTTTTTATTTATACGTCAATATAAAAAAAGGTAGTTCGTCATCGGAAAACAGTTTTTTTTTACATAAAAGTTTCTAAAGAGGCATTACAAAATGTAATTTTTCAAAACTAATTGACCCTCGAAAAACTGTCATTTTTGGAACGCATTTTAGAAACTTGATATTTATTAATTTAAATTTATAAAGAAAGACCTTAAGATTTTATTGAATTTTTGTTTATAACAAAATATTTTTCATTTATTTAGTTAAAAAATAGTACCCTAATAGATTAATTAAAATAAAAAGCGCAAGGCTGAAGACTGAGAAGATTGGCGCCTACAATACCTGCAAAAGCCACTAAGCCCTTAAATAAGAAGAAAAAAAGAAAATTTAAAAAATAAATCCCTAACGCACCCATAACCATTATAACCTATCTAAAAGGATACATCTCTACAATTATTATAATAGCACAATATATTGCGTTAGGAGCGAAGATTTCTAACCTCGCCGTGTCCCAGAAACAACCCACGCCTACATTTCTTTCTATACCTAATACTTCTATACCTAGCTAAAATTCATAGCGAAATAAGTATAAGAACTTGCTTCTAAAAAACTCGTTATACCAAAAAGTTACAACGAAAATAACCGTCATTTAAATAGTTATTTTAATAACAGAGTAATAGAGTTGGGTTTAGAACGAAATAGAAAACTGTTAAGTCGTTTTTGTTAATGTTTGCAGCAGAGCAGTGCAGGCCATTGCACGGTGCATACAACTATGTAGTGCAGGGATTTTGCAGTAACGGTTTTTCGTAAACTTATTATTTCTCGCAAAATTAATTATCTGTTTATGAAAACAACAAATCAAGATATATTTATAATTGTAAGCGATTAATACATTTGATTGCTTGTAGATATCATTTTTACTTATCACATTTTCGCAGTGTAACTATGTATTTGAAAACTTAAATAAACAAGATTGAAATACAAACTGAAAATCTATATAATGTTTTTCAAAGGTAGTAAATGCCTACACAGCTACACACTTACTTCATTCGAAATCATGTTTAATAATGATACTACGCAATGCACTTTCAATTTTTCTTTCTTTCTGGATGGCAGAACATAGAACTGAGTGATTTTGTAAAAAAAAAATAGTTTTTTTAGCTACAGGAAAAAACTGATTACATTTTTTGTGTTACAAAATTTACAACACAAGGTTTAAGTAACAGTTACTATTATTAAAACAATGAGTGGCAGGCGCAATGCAGCCGGACTGTCATTTTTATATGTAAAAATACTATGTATTATTAAAGATGGTGATGATGATGACTTTTATTTATACTTAATAACTAGGTACTTACAAAATAACACCACAGAATAACGATAACGATCGAAAAAACAAACCACATAGGCATCGCAGGCAAACTTTTTGGAAAAGCTGTTATTAAAATAACGTTACAAAAAACGTTATATAGTAACAATAACGTTTGTAACAACGAGTCGCAAGCGCAACGCGGACGGTGCCTGTAAGCGCTCAATATAGGCTAAAACATATTATTATATGCAAGACGTTTCTTGTACTACGCGAAATCTAAGGTTGGCGATCTCTTGTACAATGTAACGTGCATTCGCTTGAGATAAGTAGGAAGTTATTAAAATATTTTTAGAAAAAGTAATTAAAAGAAGACAGCGAGAAGATATGTGTTGTCTTAGTCACAAATATACATGTCTTCAGCTCATGGATAGTTGATTTAAAATGGGGTAATTATTTATTAACTCTCAGTAAAATATGTTAGTGTTATTTAAGCAAATAATAAATAGTTGTTTACGTAAAAGGAACAGTTTGATTAATTGATATTAAAAAAGAATATTACTTTCAGTATCTCAATAACCTTACTTATACATAACGTAACTTAGATGTACCTTTTTTTTAATTTAACCATTTAGAAATAAATCAAGCTAAATAATCCGTGTATGCTGAAATTGCATTAAGGTCTCTACATTATATCTACCTAAACTACATGCAATTTTCAAGGTAGGAAAGAAAGTATGTTTGTAAGTTACTAAGACGCGAAATCCATAAAGCTAAAAATGTAGCGCGCAGTTTCAAAAGGCTGTAAAAAGTAACGAACGCATGAAGTCAGAGCTGCAAAAACGAAAAGGAAGTGTTCGACAAACCAGAATAGACCTAGGGCCTAAACGCAGCCCTAAGCCCGCAGGCAAATATGAACGAATGTAAGTTGACTTAGAATAAGTATGTTCTGCAATCGAGCCCCAGCCAGTGTTAGATCATAATGTGTTGAAACTGCTTGTGCGCGCAACAAAATAGACGCAAATAATGAAAATGTAGTTATTTCACTAAAATCGAACAACAGTTTTAACTTTTACCCCATCTCTAATAATATCGAAACTCGAATTCAAGATTCCATTTTTGAAATCCATTCCGCGCGCCTCCGAATCTTTTTTAAAAATGTGACAGTTTTTTAATGTTTGGACGAAAGCGATTTTGCGTGTGAATTAAATCAGTACTTTTATAAATACCTGATGCCGATGTTCCGTGAAATTAAAAAAAGTTACGCAATGAAAAAATGTAAATGTGTGTAATTCGGCGATAAGACATTCGTATTTCAAGTCGTACCGTGTTTTTTGTTTCGTAAATCTAAACTGCTTTTTCAACTGTACTTTTCTTTATATTCATAATGTGACATTTGGACTATTAAACGAGGGAATAAAAAGGTTAGTACCTCCTTTTTTCTTTTTGTAAAAATTTGAAACTTTTTAGTGTTTTTGTTTCTTTTTACCTGTATTATATATTTATAATTTTTACCAGATGGCGGAATTACTACCATGTACCTATTTTGAAAAACTTTCAACTTTATAACCTCCAAAAGTTAGTTTTAAAACTTTTACTTTATTAGATTGTTTGTTCGAGTCTGATTTTGAAAAAATAAAAGCTTTCCTGTCAGTTTTTAAAATTATAAAAAAGAGATTTAGTTTCTTGTTTAGAAAAGTATTAAAAGTATTATTTTTGGAACATATTATTTCTTTAAGACTTTTAGGATTAAGTGTCTACGAATTTTGTAAATACTTATTTAAACTTGGACAGATTAAAAATGATTAAAGAAACTATTTTTAAGAAAAGAAAATATTTTTGTTGGGTACTTTATTTTTAGAAAAAGTAATGCATAGAATTATAAACATAATTTATATTGACTAGGTACTTTCTGAAACTAGAAGATTTTATAGAAATTATTATATCTTTTGTATTTTGCTTTTAAAATTAAATTCTCTTCAGCAGTTCTCTTTAAAAATGTTTTTTCACTGTCCACTAAAATGTTATTTCAAATGATAAATTAACTACATCCAAAACGGCACATTGTTAGAAATTTGTTTTTTGTAGTTTTGATTCGTTAGTGTCGTAGTGTCACTTGTCATTATTAACCGCTATATTTTTCAAATAAAACCGACTTCACTCCCAAACTACACACGAATTGATAAAATTTCTATGGGACAAAATAAAAAATTTAAATCGGTCCAAGGGTTTTCGAATAATCGGTGAATATACATAAAAAAAAGTTCGCGGCGAATTGATACCTCCTCCTTTTTGAAAATCGGTTAAAAATACAAATTTTGACTTGAAAAAAATTGCCAGTTTAAGACCCTTCACAAAGTTATTTTCTTTTTTTATTTTGAAGGTAAAATTTTATTGATTTAAGTATACTTAATTGATTTTGCTTTCATCTTTTCTTATTATGACATCGGTTCAGATTTTAGAAAGAAAATTCAGAGAAAGTGATTTGTTCTAAAATGTGCATTTTAATTTGTTTAACATACCTACTTGCTTACTCGTATCTATTCGCAAGAATCGTATCAAGCTTTACTGCTACCAAACCTCATAGGCAAGACCAAATCCATACGCTTGCCAGGATCCACGAGAAACCTTCGCCACCTCCTCTTTCTTTTCCAACGGGTCTTTTCTTAAGAGACTAAGGGAGGAATATAATGTTGTTTATTGTAAAACAATAAAGTTTAACCCTCTTGCTTAGTTTGCTAAACCAAGTTTAGTTAAAACATATTTTGTCCCTTTCTCTCTTTTCATTATTTGACGTAGAAAGCACGAGACAAAACATATTTTAACTACAATAGCTTTAGCAAACGTTTGTATTTTTCATGAATAAGGGGGTAATAATAGGTAAAAGAGGATAGGTAGTAGAGTCCTCTGTGCAAACATTGCGTACCATCTACTTGCAATCACTAACCCACCTGCCCATCGTTTGGGAAAATATTTTTTTTATGCCACATGCCTTCAGCCAAGGATTATTATATCTAAATTCAAGAACTGGTTCTGGTCTACCCTCTGGGTTGCGGAGGTCAGATTGCAGTCGCTCTGTGTAAAAACCAGTAACCTCGTCAAGTCACCTAGGTTAGGTAGCGGACCCCGTGCTCTGAAGCGTTACTGCTGAGGATGCGACCGGGAAATCCTTCTGCCAACAGAGGAGCGGACATAGGCGTTAAAAGAAAATGATATTCTTTGATCTGTCAAGTGTTAAATGCATGCAAGAAATATCACTCTGATCCTTTCATTTGTATTGACGTTAACTATAGACAAACAAACAAACACTTTCACAGTTATAGTATTAGTAAAAATAAGGGTTTAGAAAAGCCTATTTGTTCATAACTATGTACAAATTACCGTCTATTAGGCACATGATTTCACACCATACAATGTTACAAAACCTACTCGAATAGGTACATGGAGCAAACAGTAAATAAATGCTATGTACAGAATTGTAATCGAACAATAAGCGATGTATTTAAATATTTGAACTTTCAGTTCTAAAAGTGACCAACTCTATTTTTCTTGTTTTTGAGTTAAGAGTAAAAAAAAACGAAAATTAAAATATGTTTGGAAAAGAAATACAAATTTAAGTTTGCAATCTCAGTATACATTATTAGATTAGATATTGGAAAATTTGTTAACTTGATCTATAACACTTATTTACTTAATTTAATAGTCACTATAAGCAAAAGATTCTTACGCCGTAAAAAAAAAAACAGAGAATCAGTGAAACGAGAAAATATTCAATGTGTTGGAATCGGATCTTGTAAATATATTAATTAGACATTTTTCGTGAATACTTAGAAATTATATTTAATTCAGATCTGATGTGATCACACCTTTAATAATTTTTTTTTAGATGTCATCGGCCCAGTATATAGGTGTTGTCGCAACTTTTCTTGGGCCAAGCCGAGGTCTTCATTCTGCGAGTTTACCATTTGACTATTTTCTCTTCTGCTCATGTGTCTATCATGTCATGTCATGATTTGATCTATGATTACTTTAGAGACAAAAAGTCTGGCTTGACTGTCTTGGTGCGGGTTCCTCTTAAAGGTTTGTATTTGTACACTGACAAATGTCATAATTTTAGTAATTCGGTACATGTACAAAATTTACAAATTGACATTAATTTCAAATTTGACATAATTTTTTATAATTAATTATGGCATAACAAAGTACTATGCAACACAAGTAAGTTGAATAAAAATGGCAGACTTCAAAGACTTTTTTGTACAAATTCCTGGCCAAAATGGCGATTATCGGTGCAGGTACAAATAATGCGCCGACGACAGCCATTTTGGTTCAATTTACGTGGTTTAATTTATACAAACATGCTTTGAAGTCCGCTATTTTTGTTCAAATTATTTGTGTCGCATTGTATTCTCCGTACACTTCCTAATTTTGATCATCATCATCATCCGAGCGTATTCCCGGTTGCATCCTCAGCAGTAACGCTTCAGAGCCTGGGGTCCGCTACCTAACCAAGGAGATTTGACAAGGTTACTGGTTTTTACACAGAGCGACTGCCGTCTGACCTCCACAACCCAAAGGGCAAACCAGGAACCAATCCTTGGATAGTTTGATGATCAAACGCTAGGTGGCGTTCGGGACCCACAATTTTACGTGCCTTCCGAAACACGGAATCATCTTTCTTTTCGGATAATCAGGTGATTCAAGCCTGCAATATCCTATCCAGACTGGAAACAACTTTTCACTAAGTATGCTTCCCAGTGGGAATCGAACCCATGACCTCCGGGTCACAAGGCGAACGCCTTGACCACTGGACCACGGAGGCAGTCTAGACTGACACTTCCTAATTTTGATAACAGTATAATTTTATGTTGACGTTTTTGGAGAACATATGTAAGTACAGTTTGTTGCCGCTTCTTCGGTACTTGCGCTAAGAAAACGGCAAAAAAATCGCTGCAAGTAAATTATCTGATGTCAACAACTATATTAAAATCGAAAGAAAAATTTACAATTATCAAGTGCTGCAAATAACCAAAGATAAATAAATAATTTTTGCCTGAGACTTCATAAGCGAGCTCTTAACACAAAAACATAAGAAATTAAGTTTCTGACTTTTGCAACTAGGCTAGCCATTTAAAACACACTTTAGTTGTACAGTAAAAACGACGTGTTTTCCTTATTTTATTATGAAATAAGTGGAAAAATCTTTACATGTAAAAACGCAAAGACTTCACACACATAGAAATTTACGCACACATGCACAAGTTACGTAATAGTAATGCAATGAGCGGTTTTGTATGCTTAGTTTGCATGCAGCGTAGGTCCACTGTGTGTGTCCATTGTAAGGCGACATTTAAATTTTTATGAGGTTTTACTGGGTACTTCAATGTTAAGAAGGATTTAGTTATTTAGAAAAATATTTCGTAGTAAACATTAAGTTTATGGAAATAAATGAAGAGAGTGATGAGTGTAGATGAAGCGAAGGAGACGTCTGTCAGGATCGTAGCAAGTGGAGGTGCATAGTCTCTGCCTACCCCTGTGGGAAACATGCGTAATAATATTATATTTTTGCATGTAAAGGGAAACAACCAGACCGTTGGTCAGACGATGATGTGAGATTGACTGGAATGCATTGCATGAGACAGTATAAAATAATAGAGAATGACGTATGAACGGGGGAGTCTTAAAGTGGCGCCAATAGTGGACAAATTAAAAAGCCATCGCCTGACCTGGTATGGCCACGTAATGAGAAGGGATGCTGAACACCTGGAAAAAAAATGGTTGACTCGAAAGTAGACGGGTATAGAGGAAGGGGAAGGCCGAAGGCGTGGGAAGAATGCAAGAGATCGGATGTGGGGGAACAGGGAGTTAGTACAGAGATGGCGAAGGACCGAAAATTATGGAGAGAGTTGACATACAGAGTCGACACCAAATAGGTAAAAGGCGAGGAAGGAAGAAGAAGACATATGAAAAAGGAGGGCTATGCCCAACAGTGGGTTGATGTGGACTGATAATCTTGTCGTCATTCTTATGCAGCAGAGTTTTTTTGAACCTTCATACCTAAACATGATAAAATTTAAGGCATATTGTAGTAGTCTCTCTACAGACTTTAATTAATTATATGCTTTGCCCCAAAAAAATAAAAAAACGAAAAAGAGGAGGTTATCAATTCGTCGGAATGTTTTTTTTTTCATGTATGTTTTCCTGAAGACGTCTGGACTGATTTGAAAAATTCCTTGGTGGTCCCATATAAATTTTATGAAAACAGTTGTAAAATTTAGGAGTGAAATCGGTTTTTAGCACAAAATTTCACAGAATTCCAAATAAATTTCGCTAAAAATACTAGCTTATATACACATTCCTGCTGTGTCATGTAAATTTATTCAAGTCCCGTTTGTATATGAAATCATGTGTAGAAAAAGCGATAGTTTAAAAAAAATCTCAAGTAGCTGAAAAACAATCTAAATAAATATTTTTTAATTTCATCAAACAATGAAAACGCTCAAAACCAAACCAGAAAGCCTGGCACACGTAAATTTACATACATTTTAATAAAACTAGGACCCACTTGGAAAAATGCAATATCTGCCGGGAATCGAACCTTGATTTCTAGATAACAACCCGGTCGCTGGGCCGACCACACACTGAGGTAGATTAGGGTCACTTGGCACGTAAGATCTAATGATTGGAACTTTATAGATGCCTATAGTTACAGGCGTTTGCAATCAATGTCTAGATTTTCAAGGCTCAGTACCCAAAGGGTAAAAACGGGACCCTATTACTTAGACTCCGCTGTCCGTCCGTCTGTCTGTCTGTCTGTCTGTCACCAGGCTGTATCTCATGAAGCGGGATAGCTAGACAGTTGATATTTTGTAATGGATGATGTATTTGTGTTACCTTTATAACAACAAATACTAAAAAAAATAATTTAAGGTGGGGCTCCCATAAAACAAACGTGATTTTTTACTAGATAACGGTACGGAACCCTTGGTGCGCGAGTCAGACTGGCACTTGGTTGGATATTTTATTTAGTAAGCAATCTCCAATTGTCTATATGGAAACATACCTACTTATTTAGATTCTATGCTTCAATAGAAAAAAATATATATCCTTACTTCCTTACTAATATTATAAATGTGAAAGCGTGGATGTTTGTTACGCTTTTACGCAAAAACTACTTGACGGATCATCATGAAACTTTGTACACATATTTTGGAAGGTACTAGAAGTAACATAGGGTACTTTTTATTAAAAAAAAATAAAATATTTCTTACAAAAATAAAAAATAAAATTATTTGATAGATTCGATGCGAGCGAAGCCGCGGGTAAAAGCTAGTATTGTATATTCTTTCGTCCGCCCAGCGGAATAGCTTGTTGAAGTGGCAGTGGGCGGGACACATAGCGTGTTGAACCCATGGCCGATGGCGCCACCAGGTTCTTGAATGGCGCCCACGTACAGGCAAGCGAAGCCGCCCACAAGGTGGTCAAACGACCTAACCAAGTTCGCTAGAAAGCGCTGGATGCAGGCCCCTCTCGATCGGTCATTTTGGAAATCCTTGGGAGAAGTCTATGTCCAGCAGTGGACGTTATGCGGCTGAAATGATGACAACAAAAGTCTCCAGGAATCGCATCAAACCCAATTTCTGGGGATCACACTGGATGAAAAGTGTACATCGAAAGCACACGTCACCAAAGATTGTAAGAAAATTAACTCTTTCTCATATGCTCTATGGCGATTAACAAACATAAGTAGTAGAGAAGTTGCCCTTCAGGCGTATCATGGTTATGTGGGTTCGGTGATCCACTATGGTATTCTCCTTTGGGGAAATTCGTGTCACATAGATTGTTAAATAAATAAATAATAATAATAAATATATACGGACAAGCTACACTGATTGAGCTAGCCCCAAAGTAAGTTCGAGACTTGTGTTATGGGATACTAACTCAACGATACTATATTTTATAACAAATACATACATAGATAAACATTCAAGACCCAGGACAATTTGAAAAGGCCATTTTCCAACTTGACCTGACCCTGACTAGCATGGTGACCACTACGTCACGGAGGAGGTCGCCCTAAAAGCCCAAAAACAATGCGTAAGAGCCTTATGTAATGCCGATCCACTAACTTCATGTTGAACTCTCTTCAAAGAACTAAAAATTTTAACAGTGCCTTGCTTGAACATTTTTGAATAATGTGTGTTTGTCAAAAATAATTAAACCTATTCAAAAAACGGAGTGAAACTTTCAAGTTCAGTTTTAGGGACCCCAATAGATTTAATCTACAGGGAAAAACTACAGCCGGATTTAGTAACAGCAGCTACCAAATGGCTGTCAAGATATATAATAGACTCAATGAAGATAAGAAGTCTCTATCCCTTAATGCATTTAAAAGAAAGTTAAATGCATTAACCTCACCATTTCTCTATCGGACTACGGGGCGCGGACAGGGGTTTCACCCCTTTGTCGTTGAAATACCTAAGTCTCGAACTAAACGCTTTGACATTTCCTTTTTGGTTCGAGTAGCTAAGATGTGGAATGAACTGCCTGCGTCTATATTCCCAAAGAAGTACAGCCCCGGGACATTCAAAAGTAGATTGAATGGGTATCTTTTGGATAGGCATGCTTCATCGTCGCTTTCCGTCAGGTGAGATTGAGGACAAATGCCTAAACCAATATATTGTAAAAAAAAAAAACTTGGCTGATTGATAAATTATTTCTATTCTGTTGATGAGTTTTTTGACTTCTTTAAAATCAAATGATTTTTTAAATTACAATTAGGTACCTAAATTTATTCTGCTTACCATTTTACGAGTAAATTCTGACGATTCAAATTACAATTATGACTCGTATCATGACATTATTGACCAGAGTGTGATAAATATATTTTTCTACTCCTGTACTGTTATCTGTCTTTTGAATGGTCCCGAACACTAATATAAGAACATAGATTATATGATTTCAGAAAAGTCTATAGTCTATTCCTAATATAATAGCACATGTGTCGTTATTTCGCCAAAACGATACTCCTAACCATAGACCTATAAATTTTTTTCTTTAGATCTACCATACTGTCAACACAATTAAATCGTTATTTTAACATATGGTGCCATTTTTCAAACGTGGAGTCACTGAACAAACGGTTTTTATATGAAAAAAGAAATGTGGTGTCGTGGGACACCAGGTAGGAACGAAGTTCCTTCGGCTAATGTAGAATCGACACAATGTGTATACGACTGTCGCGCCTGCGCACGTCTCATTTAACGGTTTTATTTAACGAGGTCATCCTTACGGTTTTACTATCACATTTTTTTCAGTTCGGTCGCGCAGCAAAATCCCTATCTCCTCCAAGCCTGCCGTAAGGAACTTCGTTCCAAAACATTCGTTTAAGTGACTCCATGTTTCAAAAATGGCACTTTTAGTCACTAGGTCTTCCTAGTCAATAACTTTGTATTTATTTTAGTAAATGTAGTTGTAGAAAAAGTATTGTATGCAACGTTGTATAGGTATGTCAAAAATGCCCGATGGCGTCTCCTTACGATGCTAACCAAGGCTCGCATCGTAACTTGCGCCACTCGCATTTTATGAACCTTCTTATACAACTGTTGCATAAAATACTATAATAACTTTGATTTCAAACTTATTACTTCACTTTGCAATTTTTTTCATGCCTGTTAAAATGTGAGAAACCTTCAATAACTTTATAAAACCTGTCCGTGTACCACATTTTAAGCAAAATAAAGATATTTGTATATGTATTCTTCCGTGCTTGTCTCGAAGTAAAATTTAAAAAGCTTAGAATGTATATATCATCTTGATCGTGAGAGCCAATAAGGGGAAAGCGCTAAAATCTGAATAGGTAATTTTATAGATGTTGCAGCAATATTTTTACTCCCGTATTCCACTTTCAGGCACATCATCGTGCTAAACTCCACCTCTGGGTTCTACGGCCCCAAGCTCTGTCTTCCCTTTTGACCCTATTTCAAACTGTCCTGGGTCTTGGGTGTTATCTATACATGTATTTGTTACAAAATATAGTATCGTTGAGTTAGTATCCCATAACACAAGTCTCGAATTTACTTTGGGGCTAGCTCAATCTGTGTAATTTGTCCCTATATTTTTATTACCTAAAATCTCAGGGTGAAAGGATTAAATCAGCATCTGAATTTCAGCAAATGGATGCCCAGCCTTATGAAATAGATTTCGAAGCAAAGATTCAAAAACATGACAGAACAATGGTGTTTCGGTTAGGCACGTTAAACACTGCTTTCTGGAAAACAGCCTGTATCTAGTTTAGTAAACATAGTTTGAAAGTGACTCATTATTATAGCTTGTCGTATTCTTTGTTTCGGAAAATATACCTGCTTTATACTTAAGTACCCACAGCTTATTTTGAAGCTATAACTTGTTTAGTGATTTGAAGAATTTGTTTTAGTACAAAGTCAGTATTTTATTTACTTATTTAAATACTAGCCTTTTTTTTGTTAATTAAAATTTACACTTTTTAATCTTTATCAATAAAAAACTACTATAACTCATCCAACGAGTGATCATTTTTGTTCAAAGACAATAATATGACAAAGCCCTTAATGGCGAGTAGGCGACCAAAACTGTGTAAATGAGTTTCTTTCGGCGTTTCTTCTTCAGTGGTCGTTTCGAAGCGCTGTTCTTATATCGGTGGCTTTTCTTTAAATATAAATTAAATTTTTAATATACATTACAAATAGTACAAATTATACTTATTGACATGTAAAAGTGCTTGTAAAGGTCTAATAACTGAATAAACATTAAACATGCACGACACTCTCTGTGCCCTACCAGAAACATTACCAGGCCTGTGTCACTCCCCGTTTAAGTATCGAAAACATACCTACATTATTACTATGCACGCTGTGACCACTCCGGAGTGGAAAATTTATATTATATGAGTCGTTTGTCTAGAGTAAAATTAATGAAATTGGCTTGCAATTTATTTCTAGGGATCTAAACGAATAGGTGCCGAGTTCAAACGCGAGCTAAATTGAACCATATCACTTACCATATTGAGTATATATTTTTTTGGTTTTCTTTGCTGAGTTAGACTTCTGTACGTGAGTAACTACTTATAGTTACCTGTGCCAGAGCATTTGGCCTAAACTCTCCACCTGCCCAGACTGGTTGGAGAGATCTTATTGATGTTTATAAGCTTTGTTTAGCTTATATAATATCCTAGGTCGCCTTCTGCTACAACCCGGGGTAGACTTGTAGCGGTCCTATTCTACTCTGCTAGAAACCACTTGGCATAAAAAAATTACACACTTGTACCTAACTTATTGTTAGTAAAGCGAATAATTAATCATATAGCGTAGTGACTCAACACTAACCTATCAAACAAAAATCCGCCCACACTTTTTCTACGTCTCAGCATCTAAACACACACATGCAAACGTCCAATAAAACGAATGGTAAATCGCAAGATGTTTCCTTCTACTTGTAAACAGACGTGTGTGTGGATGTGTGGATGCATCACATAAACCAATGTTTGGCTGCAGTGCCAAAAAACACAACGGTGAAGAATGGATTTTTAGTTTTGATACTTTGAAAGTACGATTCTTGTTTTCTCTTTTTTTTTGTTTTAAATCGTTTGGGAGAAAAAATGTAATAGCTGTTTGTCTTCCCGCGAATATTGTTTTACCAGCGCCATCTACATGTACTAGCATTTAAATTTTATGAAGCCTCGATCAAAGATATTCGTACTAACCTACCCGATTCATCGTCGCACAAATGTAAGTTTAAAGTAGTAATGGGGTATGCAGAGGACTTTGTTAGGTGTTTCTCTACGCGAATAAGAAATGAGGGGGGGATTCGTAGGAGAACGAACGATAAGCTCATCGAATTGGCAGTGGGCGGGGCACATAGCGCTGAGAAGTCTGTCCAGCAATTTTCCTGTAGCTGATAAGATGATGATGATAAAACATAAGTACGTGTTTCATAAATGAATAAATGAGATCTGTATCAAACCGAAAACAATCAGACACATACTTTTTTCCACTCATTTAAAATGCAAACATTAACTGTACTGGAAATAAACAAATCGTTAAAACTTCACATTATTAAGTAATGAGTAAGCAGTTTAAAAAAAGATAAAACATACGTCAAGGTTACCTAGGTCATAAATAATAAATCCTGTTATTCATAAAATTGAATATAATGCACTTTAATAGTTGCGGAGCATAAAAAAATATTAATTTTATCGCTTTAAAACCGGTTTTTTGCTATGTATATTAAAAATAGCGCATGTATGATGTAATGTAATGATTTATTATCACTCTTATAAAAGTAATATATACTTAAGAGTACCTAGTTTAGTTCACATTATCCTTAATACATACTATAAATTAGTATTTTATTTTGGAGTTCAGATTTCTTGTCCTCGTTTTTTCAAAGTCGTAGCTTGATATGGTTTGGTCAAAAGTAGATGAGTATAAAATAAGCGTAAAAAAATCCCAGAGTACCTTTATGCTTAAATATTTGAAGAAATATGTAAAGTCCATTACTTTACCCAAATTAAAGAAAAGTTCTTTGAGAAGAGTCTTTGAGTATGTACGTACTTAATTCGCCTTTGAATAACATATCCACAGTTCCTATTAACAATACGTTTATGCATTTATAATCTTTTTGTTCTCCACGTGTCGTACACATTCAGCATCGTTGGGTGGTCATTGACTGATATCGTGTTTGGAGAACAAAACGTCGGAAAGCGCAGCCTAAGCTTCAGGAATACTGCTAAGACTAAAATTGGAAATACTCTTAGACCAGAAAAAGATGTTAATCCTACTTAATTACCTACCTATTTGTATATTGTAAATTTTAAAAAATTAAAATAAATAAAATAATACATATATATCTGACCTAAAAAGTATCAACACACCTCAGTCGCAGTATGGGAGGGATAAAAACTAATTCACACAAAAATAGATCGAGTAAAAATTAACATAACTACACATTTGTAGGTTGCGTCTGCGCCAATCGCCGTTCGCCCACGCGTGTGAGCGTGATTCTATTTATTGTGTGTGTTATTAATTTGGAACACATATTTTACATAAAAGCATAAACGTAATCTTTGATCGTTTCCTACATTATTACTTACCTAGATTTTTAAAATGTATTGAAAAAAAAATATATATTTTTGATAAATTTTTTTGTGGCTTTTTTCTTTAAATTTTTATGTTTTAAATAAAAAACGTAACCTTTATGTAATTTTCACAGACTCAGAAAAATATTTCCAACCTTCGTGCTTCGTGCACGTTAGGCCGTTAGTTCCGACTGTCATCTTTAGATGGCGGGAAAAATTATTTCGTATTGAAGGTCATTTTTAAATTATTTTTAACCGGATTCCAAAAAGGAGGAATCGATTCGTCGCGATATTTTTTTTGTGTTCACCGATTATTCGAAAACGCCTGGACCGATTCGACTTTTTTTTATTTGAAAGGGTATTTACATCTCAGGTGGTCCCATAAAAATTTGATAAAAATCAGTTGTGTAGTTAAGAGGGCGTGAAGTTGGTTTTTAGGTTAGAAAAAAAAAAAATAGTGAAATAGACGGCTTTTCGGGACGACTACAGCTGAAAAGACAAGCCGAAAAATACGCAATTCAGTTCAGACTCTCACCATTTCCTTCTATCGGCTATTTAAATCTACGCGGAAAGAGAAGCAACTGGTACATTTTCCTTTTTTCTCCCGTCAGAAAGATTTTTTAAGGCATTTTTATTTTTTATTCTTTGTAGTTCATCAAATACAAATTAAACAGAATAATAGGCGAACTTAACGCTAAAAGCGTTAACCAGTTAACCTTTAGGTTATACCTATAGTCAAAATGTGGGTTGCAAGACTTTAACGTTTTGTAGATTCTAAAATTAACAGCGGAAGACGGTGCCCCAAAAAAACCGTTCGAAAAACCTGAATTTTCAAAATGAGTACCAAAGTCAAGTGCAGTAGGTGCACAAAAATACACTAAAATTCAAGGTTGGGCGAAAATAACGCGAGTGCATTCCAGATGCGTTTTGATGCACCCGAAATGCGTCTTGTATCTTTTATGCGTGATTTTAAGTTTTTTTTCATTGTCTGATTTCTTCCATGCTGCCTTGGGAAGAAGAAATAGTTTAGAATGACGGGGCTGCTTGTCTTCCTTCACAGCTAGCAGAAGTTGATCGTGGGAATTTCTTTTTTAGGGTTCGGCACGAGTAAAAACGGGACCCTATTACTAATACTCCGCTGTCCGTCTCTCTGTCTGTCGGTCCGTCTGTCACCAGGCCGTATCTAATGGACCGTGATAGCTGGACAGTTTACATTTTCACAAATGACGTATTTCTGTTGCCGTTAAAACAATAAATACTAAAAACAATAAAATAAAAAATTTTAAGGGGGACTCCCATGAAACAAACGTGTTTTTTTATAAATATAATGGTACGGAACCCTTCGTGCGCGAGTCCGACTCGCTTTTGGCCGGTTATTTAATTATTCTCGCGAACCATTATGCTAAAAGAGACCTTGCCTTCTCCATTGGGAATAAAGGCATGGTTCATGGAAGTCCCCCTTAAATATTTATTTTATTGTTTTTAGAATTTATTGTTATAACGGCAACAGAAATACGTCATTTGTGAAAATTTAAACTGTCTATCTCTAGCTATCACGGTCCATGTGATACGGCCTGGTGACAGACGGGCCGAGAGACAGAGAGACGGACAGCGGAGTGTTAGTAAACCAGTAAACAAACAACAGTGAATCAAAAACAAAAAACCAGAAGCCTCGTCAAATCTCCTTGGTAGTTGGTCCTCTGAAGCGTTACTGCTGAGGATGCAACCGATAAAATAAGATGATCGTGTGTGTGTTAAGTTTTATTTTAACATACATTAAGGTCGAACTTGTGCCTTATAGACGCACAACCAATGCCTAAACCACTGGGCACCACCGTATTGTTTTTTAAGCACATACCACAGAAATAATATAGTATTACATTCAGACGGGAATCTCCTAAGGTCTCGCGCAATATGCTCCCCGTTCCCTGTCCCCGCACCTTTCCCCCGTTCCTGCCTGGGCGGCGGGGCGGCGGCTGCAGGCGCCTTAAAAAAAAAGTATAACCGAACCGAATAACTCTTCCATCATTGGGCGCGTCATGTCACTGAGTGCGATTAACCGATGCCCAAATTGAAAGGTTTTCAAATAGCAACGACGTACTTTGGCATGCGTAGGACATCCAGGTGGTCTAGACAACCTGAACAAAGAGGTCTCTGAAAACGCTGTATTTTGATACGATACAATTTGCGCCTTTTAATTACTTCTTAATTAAAAATAATACGCATGAGAATTAAAAAAGAATTAATAAATAGTTTCTACGTCTATTTTTCTTCTAATGCATATTAATCAGAGGAGTGGCCAACGCCTAGATGAACAAATGAAATTCAAAAATAGAGCGAGCTTCCTGTGATTCGAATTCTAAATTTAAATTTAAAAATGGCGGCGTTCCATCCGGCGCGGGCCGCAAATTTGTGCATAAAACTGCATCGCGCGTTAGTCGATCTAAACATTAAAAATAGAATTTGCTAGGGTTAGGCCAAGAATACATTCATGGAAGATATCTATTGACGATAAAACTTTTTTTGGTGTTACCTTGATTTCCTTAAGAATGTTTTTTGTTTACCAAACAAAATTTTAAAGTTAAAGCATGTCAGTTTACTAAATCGTAGAAAAAATATCTTCACCTTTTTTTGACAAAAAAGAGAATGGTTCTCAGTAATCTTCTGAAAAAAAAATTGGAGTGTTCAATGCATAAGTTTTACTATGTACCATTTTAAATTCTAGCATTAGTTCCATAAAAGTTGATCATATTGACAAGTTCAGTCACCCCTTCAGTTTTGTCATTGAAAAAAGCTTATCCATTGTATTCATAATATTTTTCAAAATTTAAAACCGAATTCACCCCCAAACTACACGACCGATAATTGATAACTTTTTTATGGGACCAACTGACATACCATTTCAACCAAAAAATAAAAATTATATCGGTTTTTGAATAATCAGTGAACAACCATAAAAAAAAACATCGCGACGAATCGATAAACTTCTACTTTTTGGAAGTCGGGTTAAAAGAACTTGTCT
Source organism: Acrobasis suavella (assembly GCA_943193695.1). Classification (NCBI taxonomy): domain Eukaryota; kingdom Metazoa; phylum Arthropoda; class Insecta; order Lepidoptera; family Pyralidae; genus Acrobasis; species Acrobasis suavella. Next base: position 10,393,422 of record OW971952.1, read on the forward strand.
TTTAATTAAAAACAAAACATTATAATATCTTTTTTCTCCGTCGGTGTGCCCTAAGCCGAACGAACGCCAGATTGCCTTCTTTCAGCCAGCAAAAATAAACATTGCGATATTCTGCAGCTCTTTCGTTGCATGACGCACATGCAGTTTTTGAACAATATCTAGGCGAAAATACTTTCAAACACTGCTTTAAGTGCCAAAAAGTTCTATAAGGGGAGAGGAGGGAAGGGACCAGATCTGTCAATCCTATTCATCACACTATTCAATATAACAAAAACCCTGTCCGATCCTTGTAGGAGCAACTCAGACCGTCAATATGAACAACTTTTCCTATGGGACCAATGCTTAAAACTCGAAAAAGCAAAATCGACATTTTCATACAAAAGTGTTCGGCCGGCCCGGCAATTTGTATGAAACTGTTGATTTTTTCTTGAAAGTTGAGTGTGTATGTTTGTTACTTCTTCACGCACAAACGTCTGGACCAATCTTGGATTAATACATAGGCTACTTTAGGCGCGGGTAACACCACAGGGCGCAGCTAGTGTTATAAGAAATGCGAAAGTTAGCATGGGCATGTGGATGTATGAATGTTTATTCCACTTTCACGCCCAAACGGCTGAACGAGTTGCAATGAAATTTGGCTTGTAGATAGCTTATTATCTGGATTAACTCATAGGATACTTTATATTTCGAAAAAATGTGAGGTTCCTTTGGATTGTCAAAAATGTTTCCACTCGGGCAATGCCGTAGGCATCAAAGTAATACGGCCTAGTGCGAGGATTTGCGCACCAATGGTTCCATACTATTATCTATAAAATGTTTTTTGTATGGGAGCCCCACTTAATATTTTATTCCATTCTGTTTTTAGTATTTGTTGTTATAGCGGCAACAAAAATACATCATCTGTGAAAATTTAAACTGTCTAGCTATCACGGTTCGTGAGATACAGCCTGGTAACAGACAAACGGACAGCGGAGTTTCAGTAATAGATTCCCGTTTTTACCCTTTGGGTACGGAACCCTAAAAACGATATGCTGCGGTATATTTGCAGTGCATAAATAAGCTGCATATGAGTTACTAAGTAACATCGAAGCTAATTTACATGAAGACTAAGTTGTTATAATTATGCAAAGTAGCTATAAACTTATCCAATTCAATTTCCTATTGCGAGATTATAGGTCCTTAGAATCGGCGATAGGTAAAGTAAAAAGTCTTACGCAGAAAAGTTTAGCGTACAGATTCTTCTATATTTTAGTTTATAAGGTTGTTTCTAACATACGTTGTTTTATTATAACCACAGTATGACATAATAAATAAATAAATATACAATCTTTTTCTTTCTTGTTTTTGTGTTTAGTTTTTAGCTTTTGTACTAAAATAATATTTACAAAATTACCTTCAATAAGGGATAAATTTATCCTACATTGAATAAAATATTTTGACTTTGAGTTCTCGCAATGTTTTTGTAGTCATTGTCTTTTTTAAATGGAAGTCATGACAATTATGTCACAATACAAAATATAATGTGACAGAAATAATGAGCATATGAGCAGTATGTAAATTAAATGATGATTTATGTGTGTTAGTAGTTATGTGGAAAAAAGGAGGGGAGGCTTTTACTCAGCAAAGGGACACAAATAGCAAATTATAATTTTTAAATAAGTAGTAATGTAAAAACTTTGTTTTTTTTTTTGTGTGAAAATCATATTGCGTTTCACATACATCTACTCACCAAGTTTCAACAGTATAGTTCTTATAATTTCGGAAAAAAGTAGTTGTGACATACGGACGGACAGACAGACAGACATGACGAATCCATAAGAGTTCCGTTTTTTGCCATTTGGCTATGGAACCCTAAAAGTAGAATGAGAAATAAAATAAAATTAAGAAATGTAAGTATTATGTGAAATTCTTTTATGAGAATAAATAGAGACCCTATTTTAACATAGCTTCAGATTTTATCTCATGAATGTAAAGTAGGCTAATATATTAAATATACTATTAGTTGAACCTAAATCTCTCGCAGATCCTTGGGCCCTCTCACCGTTCCTAAATTTCAATATACTTTAAAACATGCAGTGATGCAAGCTTGCAGATAAATCTGCATTCTAAGGCACTCGGTGGGATAGCTATGCATTTAGGATTAACTAATTATAATGATTAAATGGGCCTTTTAATGGTATTTATATAAGATCCATAACTAAAGCAATTGAGATATTTTTACCATGGGGCCCTGGCGCGAGGAGACTTTTTAGAGCGGCCTTCCCGTCTTACTTTTCATACAAACGCTCGTACGTGAGATTATGGCGTTGTATCTGATCTTTCTTGAAAACTTTGGAACTCACAGGTATCTTGTACGCTATTTCTAGGTTTCTATCGGATAAAAAAATTAAAATTTAGAAAAACAAAGTAAGTATAAGCCTCCGAAAATCTGCTTTTATGCACAAATTTTAGCTGAACTTCGACTGTTCATATAGTACTCATTAATTGTAAAAGTAAAGAAAATATTTCGATACAAACCTCGCAAATGTAATGAAAATTTAGAATACAAAACATTTATTTCACAAACTTGTAAGGCTTACTGATAACCTGTGCCCTTAGATGCTATCTCTCTCTTTTTGGTTTGCCTCTTTTTTTAGCATTGCCCTGGATGGAACAACAAGCTTTTCAAACTATGATCGCGTTGACTACAGAACGGTCGGGAAGGGCCGCCTTAAGGACTTTTATCTCCCTGTGACTGATAACTAAAAATCAAAGTCAATGTCAAAATCAAAATCATTTATTTATCTTTGGATATTCATTTGATATTATTAATTTTTTCTTTTGATTTCTTAATAGTTGGTTTTTGATGTTTAATCATTTAGATAGCTATACCGCTGGTGACAAGAGAGCTGGCTGCTCAACGGATTAGCATTGCTATCCAGTAAGGGAACACAGACAGCGTTCTTGTTACCATGCCGAATGGGCAAGAGGAGCTTTGACTTTTAAGTTGTTAAGTTTTTAGTTAGTTTATTTAAGTTCTTATTTAAAATTTTAAATAATGCAATAAATAAATAATGCAAGGTGGCGGGACGACTTAGACAGATTTTTATATGGGTGGCAGAAGTTCGCAGAAGAAAGAGACGAGTGGAAAAATAAGAGGGAGGCCTTTGCCCAGCAGTGGGACACAATACATACAGGCTAGGAAAAAAAATAATGCTATAAATAAAGTTGTGCATAATTTAAGTGCAAAATTTGTCAGTGATACTGAATAACTGTCTCTAATAAACTAATCACAAACCAGATCACATGATTTCCAAGCTGGTCTGGGAGAAAAGAAAGACCTCTTCCCGCGCTGATCGTAAAAGCCGATCGAGGGCATGGGCCAGATTTGAATCACGATTGATGATAATAGGCGATGTAGCTTGTAACCCATCACTTTTGATTCCTTTTTCCATAAATAAATACAAATAAATATATAGGCAGCACCAAAGTAAGTTCGGGACTTGTGTTAGGGGTTACTAACTCAACGATACTATATTTAATAACCAATACATATATAGATAAACACGCCCAAGAACCAGGTCAATTTGAAAAAGTCCATTTTCCAAATTGCCCTGACCGGGGATCGAACCCGGAACCACTGGGTGGCGGACTAGCATGGTGACCACTACGCCACGGAGGTCGTCAAAACTATTTTATGAATTACTGTTTATATGTCATCAACCTAGTGCTTAGAGAATAGACTTAATTTTTTTTTACTTACTCCTAAATCTTTGGCTTAGAGCCCCCCAAAACCAAAAATACTCTGTCTGAACTATTAGAAATAAAGTCACGATAGTTCATATGTATTGTATACAATACCCTGTTAATGGGTTCTGTCGTAACAAGCAAAGAAGTGTTTACACTTGTTCTGATGGTAAGCGACGCGCCTGGGTGGGAGCCAAGTTTACATCCACAGTCCTTGGGTGTCTGTTTTTCTTCCTAGGTTATTTAGCATCGATTTAATTTAACTAGTTTCAAACTATCACGTTGCCTAATATTTTAATTTTTGTAAGAAAGTAAAGGGGATACATTAATTTTTCAGGGTCCGGTGCTGCCCTCATTTAAAACACACAATTTGAAAGAAAACAGAGATATAATTTAAAATTTTGGCTCTTCAAACTTAATAATAATAATAAATAATATATAGGGACAAATTACACTGATTGAGCTAGCCCCAAAGTAAGTTTGAAACTTGTGTTATGGGATACTAACTCAACGATACAATATTTCATAAAAAATACATATATAGATAAACATTCAAGACCCAGGACAATTTGAAAAAGGCCATTTTATAACTTGTCCTGACTGGGGATCGAACCCGAAACCTCTGGGTGGCCGACTAGCATGGTGACCATTACGCCACGGAGGTCGTCAAAACTATTTAATGAATTACTGTTTATAGTTCAAAGTGAGAACGTGAAGCTTCTCTTCGCACATTTGCCATTCGCAAATGTGCTTTCACATAATTTATTTCAAATGGGGGCAGCATTGGACCCCAAAAATTTTATGTATCCTCCTGATAAACTATAGTGCTCTAGCTTATACTATAGTATAGTGATCTAGCTTAGCCCGTGGTTTGATTTATTACGGGTATGTCCCTTCCACGTTGTGTACACTCGTAAATATCGTGGATAAAATTACACGAATGTATACATAAATAACTTTCAAAAGTTAACCATATGTAAACTACATAAATAGTATTTATATAGCCGCTGACAGTAATGTAGATTGTAGATAGTAGTAGTCATCATTTTTCCGACCACGAAAAGTCCATAAACATCACTAACTCAAATCCCCCATAAAAGGTAGTGAGAGGACATGATCCACAGAGTATAAATATCAGGCAATCCGAAACAAAATGGCTACCCTAATAATGCTATTGTCTAGACCAGTAGAATTTCGGTTGCGAAACTTGCGCCTGCGCACGGTGACTCACTAATGGGAGGTTTACACGAATCGAGTGCTTAATAACTTATGTGGAGTAAATGTGCGACTGTTCTAAAAAAAAAAACAATAATTAAAATACTGTAATTTTTGAACAATTTAGTAGTAATTTAGTAAAAAAGAATATAAGTGATCCTTCTGTCATATTGAAAGTTTTTACTTAAAACGGTTTTACTCACGTAGTGTAGTTGGAAAAAGCCAACTAGACTACGTGAGTAAATCAATTTTGGAACGAAGTTCCTTACGGCAGGCTTGGAGGAGATAGGGATTTTGCTGCGCGACCGAACTGAAAAAAATGTGATAGTAAAACCGTAAGGATGACCTCGTTAAATAAAACCGTTAAATGAGACGTGCGCAGGCGCGAATTGAGCACGATTTTTCTTTTGCAAATTGTGTCGATTCTACACTAGCCGAAGGAACTTCGTTCCTACCTGGTGTCCCACGACACCAATTTCTTTTTTATATATTTAGTTATGTCATCTCACGTTATTTTAAGGATAAACTTCTCTTTGGAAATACATATAAGACATAATGAAAAGAATGTTATTATGTTTGTCGTATTATTATTAAACCATACAGTTTTCCATTCAGTATATCTACATAAATACATAATTACTTAACTCATTAAACTGAGCTTTTAGACTAAGAGGAAATTTCTGTAGTGACAAGGGCCTACTGACAGTAGTAAAAAAAAGTTATAGCAGTAAAATATATAATTCGGTAAGAAAGTAAGTATTATATTATTTTCAATACTTAAAACCGTCTTCAACACTGGATTGGTGTCTACCTGGAAAGTATATCCTTTCAAATAAAAATATAATTTCCAAATAAGTCTATGCTTAACCTCTTAATTATCTTCGAGTAATTAGTAAACATACCTAAAAATATCCCGGCGAATTGATTACAGCTCCTCCTTTCTTTGAACTCGTTAAGTCGGTTAAAAAATAATACTCAGACAAACGGATTTCTGTCAAACCTATTTTGAACATTATATTACTTCGTGTAAAACTGGCATTAAGCACCAAAGAAGGGGGGAGTACCTAGGTATTCTGTAGGCTGTGTCCTGTTTTGGTAGAATTTAGTATCTTTAGTTCGAAAACTGTGAATCATTTTGAAGTTTCGTAGTTGACATTGCAAAATTTATCACGTTTATTTCGGGACCTATTTAAGAATATTTTGAAAAGGTTATAATAGTTACGAAAGAGATGAATAAATAAATCGTTTTTACTAAAAAGTTTACAAGTAAAGCAGTTTTTACTAGCCATTCAGATCTCATTGTTGGGCAAAGGCCTCCCCTTGTTGTTTCCAGCTGTTTCGATCTTTGGCTACTTCTTTCCAATCCTGGTCGAAAGCAGACAGGTCGTTACTCCATCTCATTTTAGGTCTTCCCCTTGATCGCTTTCCATCTGCTGGAATCCACAATCAAAGCAGTTACTAGTTACATAAAATGGAAACTAAAGAAAAACCTTTTTTTGTGTCACTTTCAGTTATTACTAAGTTTTAATTTAAATTTTAAATATATACCTATGTTGTTGTTAATTTCTGTTAAAAACGAATTAAAAAACAATGTTTTATCCTAGCTGTATATGTATACCTAACGAAAAATCGGAGTAATTTTAGTGATTTTTTTTTCACTCATAGCGACAATTATGTCAACTTATAAATATAAAAAAAAAGTCTTACTGCTTTCGGCGGTTCTGAAAAGAGCGACAAAGTGAAACTTTACATAAAAACTTTACATAATCTTATTTCAACATTTAGTTTCGAATTAAAAAGTGAGCTCTTTTTAAAATTTTTTAGATTGATATATTTTTTTAAATATATTTTTTTCTATTTCAAAAATACAGTTCAAGGCATAAATAATGGTCTGGACATGCCTCGAAGGTATTACGCAAGTCATAGTAACGCGATACGGCATAAAAAACAGGTTGGACAAGGCTGCACAATGTGATTATGTTTCTTAGTTTCTTTGCAATTTGCGCGTTTGACGTATTATGAGCATATTATAAGTATTTAATAAAAGTCTATAAATTTACTACTAGATAATAATGTATTAAATTAAGTTAGGATTTTTATATGTATATTATATTTTAAATAAATTTATAAAGAGACACGACGATTAAATTTATTTAATTGGTAAATAAAAAAAAGTAGCAATAAAAACTAAACAAAAAACTAAGTGAAACTAAACTAAAATTCACAAATGGAGAAACTATACAGAGCATTTTAAGTAAGTTAAAATTGCTGTACCTTGGTTTATTTTTATTTATCTAACTGACGAAATAAAAAGAAATTTTTCGTCATCATGACTGTTAGAAAAACATAGCAAGACATCGGCGCAGAGTTATCCGCGGCATCATAAAAATTGCCCCCAATCACTCGCGAGCGGTATTTAGAGCTGGCCTGTAAACACTAGAGCGTATAGCTTAAGGAGAAGTTTATCACTATAGTTTTATGAAATACTTTTTAGGTTGATATTTTTTTAAGGTAAACTAAATTATACCTTTTTATGCATAACGTTTTCTGTAAAAAAAAGAACACAAGAATTGCGTTTAAAACTCTGGTCAATAAAAATGTCAATCATTCGGTTATGTCAAAAATTATTTCCTTTTTTGTAGCAAAATAACTTACTTATATGCTATTATTTTTTTTTTCGAAGTAAAGCAAACTTTTAAACTAATCAAAAAAATCAAATTTAAACGGTGGTCTAGCTAAACTCTTTGAAACTCTACGTGGGGCGCACTATAAGTTTCCGGAATGAATATGAAAAAATACTATTAAAGGTACAAAATTAATTTATTGTTTTTCAAAATAATCTCCCTTGGTGTCTATGCACTTTTTCATTCGATGAAACCAGTTTTGAAAACTTTTGTGCCACTCCTCTGTGGTGACCTCTGAAACGTGTTTTTCATACTCCTCGACAGCCTCTTCTGGTGATGAAAATCGTTGACCGCGTAATTGGTTCTTAATTTTTGGGAACAGAAAAAAGTTACAAGGTGCCAGGTCGGGACTGTATGCAGGATGACTCATGAGTTCTACATTTTTCGCCTTCAAAAAGTCGTTTGTCTGTCTGGCCGTGTGAGAACTAGCATTGTCGTGGTGCAGGATGATACGGCGTTTACGGTTATTTTTACGGAGTTCGTCAATAACTTCCGGCAAACAAATGGTCGTGTACCAGTCACTATTCACTGTACGACGATTCTCTAAAGCAACAGTAGCCACGTGTCCAGTTTTATTAAAAAAAGAAGCAATCATCCGCTTAGATGCACTTTTCACGCGCGCCACTTTGGTTGGTTTCGGCTCATCTTGAAAGACCCATACGCTCGATTGCTGCTTTGTTTTGGGATCGTAGCAATAAATCCATGTTTCGTCACCTGTTACTATGTCCCACACCAAATTTGACGCACCTTCGTTGAAACTGGTAAGCATGGCACTGCACCAAGTGACGCGGTCCGTTTTTTGAGCCTCGGTCAAGTTGTGTGGGATCCACCGCGAGCACAGCTTTCTCACACCCAAATGTTTGTGTAGGATTAATTGTATTTGACTCATGCCTATTTCTAAGGATGCGCGAATTTCATGGTAGGTCACATGCCTGTCTGTTTCAATCATACGGCGCACAGCATCGATGTTTTTGTTGGTCACAGCGGTGGACGGCCGACCATCGCGAGATTCGTCACTGAGATTGATACGACCACGCTTGAATTCTGCAAACCAGCTATAAACAGTTGTCTTGCATGGTGCTTCATTGCCAAAAGCTGTTTCAAGCCGAGCGATGCTCTGTTGAGCTGTCAAATTACACTTAAAATCGTAGAAAATCATACTACGAAAATTTTCATGAGTTAAATCCATGTTGATGCAGACACACAATTTTTTAAATGGCGCCACAAGGTAAAAACAAAAGACAGTCAGATGAAACAAACTGCATTCTACAGCCAAAGAGTTCTATTTTCAAATGATGCAATAAATTTTTAAATATTGTTTATGTAAGTGGCCAGTTCCGGAAACTTATAGTGCGCCCTATGTACCAAAATTCTTTGAAACTTTACCTAAATTCTATAAAACTCTACCCAAATTCTATTACTCTTTTTCTAAATTCTTTGAAATACTACCTAAATTCCTTGAAACTCTATTTAAATCCTTTAATACTTTTCCTAAATTCGTTGAAACTCTGTGTAAATTCCTAGAAACTATACTTAAATTTTCTTTACCAACAAAACCAAGAAATACTTTCTTTATTCAACCTTATAAGATCATCCCCTTATACAGACTGCTATAAATACATCAAGAAAAAGCCTCAATTAAAAAGGCTCTACTCTGGCATTAAATCAACAGCCAGACAGTTTCATTAGGCGCACTAAAACTGTACTGACCCTTATTGCTTATACCTATAAGGACTATTTCTCTAAACTATAGCAGGCTATAAGGAAGACCTCTACATATTGTTAGACCTGAGGTCCATTACTACGGTGATTTTCATTTAAATATTACTTTCTGGGGGGAATTTTGTAATAGGATTTGTAGTTATTGGTTTTCTAGACGTATATTTTTCAGTTTCAAAAAGAATAGGTGATGCGGCTAGCAACCCATCACTATTTTGATTCCTTTCCACCTTTTCGCCCACCATCACTCTAAAAGTGGCCTTTGGGTTTTACTGCCTTGGATCTGCTCAGAACCCTAAGACTGTAGAAGATGCTCAGTCTATCCCATTAGGGGTAAAGACGTAACACTGTATAACTGGAGTAAAGGTTAATTTCATTTCTTTGCTGGTTGGAGCAGATAAAAACGTAGAATGTACTAACTACTTCTACTTCTGCGTTGATCGTAGAGTGTCCAGTCTCTTGTATCCATTGGCTCTGACTTCCTCGTGAGAGACCAAGATGGGAAAATGTATCAATGTCAAAATGCAATTTCACACTTATTTCACCTTTCTCACTCTTTATCCCTTACAGAACAGACAGAAGCAATGTCTTCCCAAATTTATTAAAATCTCTTTCCTTCTCTCTCTCTCTCTCTTTGTCTTTTTCTTTCTATCTCTATCTATTTCTCTGTCCTTCTGTCTTCTTTTCGCGCCACTTTTTGCCATTCTGTTCCTGTCCTCCGATTGTTTTGGCTATCTTTTTCCATATGCCTCCAACACTATCTTTCTTTCTTTCATTTACCTTTATATCCCCTTGGAATTCCATTTACTTCAAAATTAAAATAAATGCTCACTAAACCCAGTAATTTGCAATTTTTCAAAAGACCGCTAAACAAAACGATCGTCCAGAAAAATTACAAAAGCGTAAATATCCTATTATGTTAGCTCACAAATAGTGCTCACATAAAACAATTTCGCAAAAGGACCAAAACTAAACTCAAACAGGAAGAAATTTCCCAAGCGATGCGAGCGCGCCAAGCGGCAATGCTCGGTACTAACGCGAACGACCGCCAACTCTTTCCGCGGGCTTTCTTTTCTCCTGTCTCTTTCGTACGCGCGCGTAAACGTTACCTTTTTTGGTGCGAGAGCGGGACAGCGTGAAAAAAATGGAGGACGCACATGTGCGCACGCGGCCCTTTTATTCTTATTTTTCGCAGGTCGTTCGCCCTGGAGTCATATTTTTGAACGCGGTAGTCATACAACGAACGGTTTTTGCGAACATTTCTAGAGAGTCGCATTTTTATCGCTCTAAGCAAGTAAGTACATTCTTCCTTTTACATAAAAATTACTCTTTACAATCACTAGTTTCTGCAAATGTCAGAGAAAACTTCGTCACGTTTGTCATGGAGAGTCCATTCCATTACAAGCTGCTTTTGTATTGATAACAAATTAATTTTTAAAATGTTCTGCTTAAAAAAATATAGCTTACCTGAAAAGACGGATTTGAAAATATAGTTTAACATTCCGTAACTAAAAAGACTAGCGTATCTTTTAAAACTTCATGTTTTGTGTTTCACAAACTCCCGCGTTTAAAAATAGGCCCCCTGGGTATATTCGCCTGCGATTTTTTCTTTTGCTACTTTTTTGTTTCTTTTCATCTGTGTGTGTCCGCTGGGCTAGTCGCGTGCGTGGGCCCTCTGATTTATTTTTCCCGCCGTTTTCTAATGTACTTGGTGTTATCCTTTTTTGGAATCTAACGCCGTGGAGATGTTTTCGAAAGAATCTTTTATTGTTTACGAATGTTAGAGTTCCAACGTTTATGGCCTTGTTTATGGTTGACTCGATAATTTTTATTAGAACTTAGATATTTAATAAATTTTAAGGAGATTTTTATTGAACTATCTAAAAGAATTTTTCTTGATTTATGTTTTATGTCTGTTATTAAACTTTCATCGAAAAAACAAGGTATGAAGGTTTCTTTTCCAGTATTTATTTTTTCGAGAAATAACAATTATATCGATAACTTTGCCCAGCAGTGGGAAAAAACGTGTTAAATAAATATAAAAAATAACTTAACTCAAAAAAGATAAATGGGTATTTATTTCGTGTAATTCTTTAGGATATGAATACGCGTTGCATGTAAAATTGGGAATGTTATTCTGCAAGGTATGTAAAAACGCGAGTTACAAAAATCGCCATTTAAAAAAAATATATATTTTACTTTGGAACAAAAATGTTTGATAACTAAAATGCAGTTACATACAGACCTGAAATAAATAGGTCATCCATATACACCATATACAATGTGGAAGGGACATACCCGTAATAAATCAAACCACGGGCTAAACAAGATAACTATAGTAAAATGAAATCTAAATAAAAGTCAAGAAACGAAAAACGAATTTGGCATTTCCATTCTAAAGTGTGCTGCCGCCCGGGCAATTTATAAGGGACTGCCAAATTTTTTTTTGTTCGTTTTTTATTATTTTAATAATAAACTATAGTGATCTAGTATAAGTCCGTGGTTCATTTATTACGGATATGTCCCTTCCAAATTGTATAAAATCTCTAAATTTATAAAAAGGTACAGATCACAGAGAAACATTAATAAAGATAGAGCAAGATGGAGTCTTCGAAAACCGTTTAATTATGGCAGTCAATTAATATAGGAATTTTCTAATCAACTGTGCTGTAAAAAGATTTATCTTTAGTGCGCAAGAGTACACGTATTTCGCCGTTAGCCTCTAGTGCCGGTAACTGGACTATCGATGTCGATAAAATTTATCTAAGTCTGATTTATCATGTGATTATTTTAAACATTTGCCTAATTGCGTCTGAGGTGTTGAATTTCAATGGCTGTTTAGCTCGATTTCATATGTATGTGTCAAATAATTTTATATATTTACATAGGAAGTTATATGATGATAACAAAGCGCAGTATAATCTACATACATCGTATGCCGTTGCGTAGATCTACGCGAGAATGCATTGTTTAACTATTGGGTTTGATATTCCGGCATATAAAAGCCGCTGGGTTAAAAACCCTAACGGCAACCTTTTGTGCAAAGATCTCGCGGTGAAGTAGAGATGGTGCTCGTATTTCACGAGCTACTAAACCAGCAGCATAAAGAGGTGCAGCCACCGGTCCTCCCACCAAATCAAGGACTAGTGCCACCAATAATACCTGAGGACTAGACATCGATGCCCACGTCAAGATCCGTTTTGCCGTATAGGCAAAGTGGCGGAAGTTAACTGGTGTCATTTATGACCCCAAAATGCCGGTTAGGTTAAAGAGACAGGTCTATAAATTCATCATTAGACCTGTCCTTTTAAATGGGAGTGAAGCGTGGTCTTTACTTGAGCGGCACAAACAGGAACTGCGTGTCACAGAAATGAAAACGTTGCGCTGGATATGCGGAGTACCTCGGAGAGATCATGTAAGAAACCCCTATCCGTGGCAGTCTTCATGTCCGTGAAATAGCAGACAAACTGCAAGAGAGTCGCCTACGTTGGTACGGTCACGTCTTGCGGAAGAAAGAACAGAGGCAGGCATTGTAGACCCAAGAAGTGCTGGCTTAATGTCGTCAAAGTGCTCAAGATCGTGCTAAGTGGAGATGAAAACGTCGAAAAGCGGACCCCGGGTTTCTCAGCATTACATTTGAGGATGCAACTGGGAATACGCTGAGATGAGTGAGAGAGAGATTCTAGCATATAAGGGATTGATGTGCTTCTCTTCACCTTTATCTTTCTTTTTCAGCACTCCTGCGATTTCTTCTTTCTCTTTTTCTATCTATTTTGAATCTCTGAAACCTGTAACAAAATTAAAGTAGCAGAAATATTATTTGTCTTTATTTAACATTAAGTAATAGTCTTACCCTATATTAGCAGTGGACGGAAGAAGGGCTGGGATGTTAATGATGTGGTTGTCAGCTTCTGGTTGCTTTCATTGACAGTTTTTTATGTCCGTTTATTAACTGACTTGAACAAAGGAGTAGGTTATCAATTCGTTGTAATTTTCTTCTTTTATGTATGTTCACGGATTACTCGAAGACGCGTGGACCGATTTAGATTTTTTTGTTGTTTGAAAGGGCATTCTAGCGAGGTTTTGAAACATTATTAAATTTCAACTTATTGAATGTATAAATGTTTATCTCCTTGTCGTGTCTAACGACAGAAACCATTATAAATGAAAACGAAATAGGTATTTGACATCAGTGTACCAACCATAAATCTCTAGAACATATTTTTGAAACGGTAACGGGTGCCGCCATTTTATTTATCGATACAATCTGTAGCAACACTGTAACAACTAGTTCTAAGACGCCATACTGGTGGCTAACAAATTCACTTATGTTCATTTTACACACAACCAAACATTTCCTTATTCACAAGGTTTATATTTGTACCCTCACAATTGACATAATTTGAGTACAATCGGTACATCTACAATTACATCTAAATTTACAAATTGACATTAATTTCAAATTTGACATCATTCTCAATTAATAATTATGACATATCTAACTTTAATATCAGTATAATTGTAAGGTTGACGTTTTTGGAGAAAATGCTGCAGTACAGTTTGTTACCGCTTCCTGTGTACTTAAGCCTTGGAGGCGGCAGTAAATTTAGTTGTAAGTAAAGATCTGACGTCAACAACGAACTATTAAGAAATCGAAAGAAAAAAGAAATGACAATTATCAAGTGATATAAATATCCAAAGATAAATAAATGATTTTTGACTTTTGACTTTGAAAAAAAAAGTCAAAATTAAACCCTATTAAGAAAGGTAAAAAGAATATGTATCTAACCTAACCTAACCTAACTCGAGTTTCAAAAATTTTAGAAAAGTTTTTTTTTAAGTAATTAAGAACGTCTGCAACCATTCTTGGTCTAGATAGCACTAGCCATTTATCTAGACTAACAAAGAAGCCACACAAACTCATAGCTCGAGAGCTGATAAGAGCGAATAAATACTTGGCTATTTATAAGACATGCCGTATCCATAGTCTTGGTAAAACGAAACTTAAACTATAAAAAAACGACCTCTGTGGCCCAGTGGTCATCATGCCACGCTGTCATACCGGAGGTCACGGGTTCGATTCCCGGTCAGGTCACTAAGGAAAATGATCTTTTTCAGATTGACTTGGTTCTTGGATGTTTTTCTATATATGTATTTGTTACACAAACCTCTAACTTACTTTGGGGCTAGGTCTATTTGTGTGATTTGCCCGTATATATTTATTTTTATTAAAAAAAAAAAACTTACACTCAAGTCCTCGTAATTTTATAAAATACCTACACACACATCAATTTACCTAATGGGACATACGAAGCCCTCGGCCGAATAAAAGGAACCAAAATAGGAATGGGTTACTATTCGCATTTTTTCATATTCCCGGACTGTCTGTCTGTTACCTGTTCACGCTTCAACCACTGAACCGATTTAGATGAAATTTGGTATGGATTATAGTTTGAGACTCGGGGAAGGGGAGTGTTTTTTCCAAAAAACTATCTCTTATGGGAATGACAACGGGGGTAGTACGTTATATAGGGAATCCTATTTTGATAAACAAACATAGATAAGCGGCCAAGTGGGAGTCGGACCTGCACACGAGGGGTTCCGTACCATTACCTATTTAAAAAACACGTTTGTTGTATGGGAGCCTCACTTAAATATATTTTTCTGTTAGTATTTATTGTTATAGCGGCAACATAAATCATCATCGGCATATCATCTGTGAAAATTCAACTACCTAGCTACGACGGACGAACAGACAGACGGACGGACAGTGGAGTCTTAGTAATAGGGTCCAATTTTTACCCTTTGGGTACGGAACTCTAAAAAAGTAGGAACTTCTGACTAAAAGGAGGCTACAGCAGCATTGTCTGATTACGGTAACAAATCAGCAATTGACATGAAGTACAGCGGAGAAGGTGTAGCATGCGCATTGATTGGCCGCACCGACAGGACAGAAATTAATAAAAGTATACATACAAAATGAAATCTTCTCAGGTCGCATGCAATATGCGTCCCCGTTCCTCGTCCTCACACCTCTCCCCCTTTCTTGCCTTGTGGAGGGTGATGAACGGGTGACTGCAGGCGCCACGACAAGGCGAGAAAGGGAGAGGCACGAGGACGGGGAACGGAGACGCATATTGCGCGGGTCCTTAAGAGATTCCCTTCTGAATGTATTATACTAATTCTTTGCCGACAGTGAGTGTGACTATAGATACGCCCGTGAGCTTTTTTTCCTGCGCGCTGGGGCGGGGTTATCGTGAAAAGTGGTGGATTTTTCAAAATTTTATCGTCTTACGCAGCCACAGATAGCGGCTAGTGATGCGCCTTGCTGTGAGTCACTCGATTGTGGAGTTAAGTCGAGATACAGATACAAAATTGATTTTAATTTATATAAATGTAAATGCTGACTTTACATGTAGTAATAAATTTGTAATAATTGTATGTCCTATTAGGACAAAACATGCAGGCACTTTTATAATGTTAGACCTATGTATATTTTACCTGTGTTCCATTTACACAATTTTTATTTGTATCAAAATTATGAAACATAGAGTCTTAAATTCTTTATAGGATTAGATAAACTCAACATTTCATCGATTATTAGAACGTCTAGACTCAACATTGGGTCACAATAGATGAAAAAAAGTGGAACAAAGTCTAAGGAGCAATTTTGCCTCCTATTGCTTATTTTTACCGACTTTCGAAAAGAAGAGGTTTTTAATTCATTGCTATCTTTTTAATTTATGTATATGTTCACCGATTATTAGAATGTCTAGACCGATTTGATTTTTTTTTGTTTGAAAGGGTCTACTCGTCGCGTGGTCCAACAGAGATTTTATCAAAATTAGTTGCTTAGTTTGGAACTAAAGTCGGTTTTTAATTTTGTAAAATATTAGTGTGAAGAATAGGTTTTGGTCATAGCAATTCCTCGATATGATTCCGAAATCCTTTTTTCTATCAAAAAACCTCACGTGATCCAGTTCATTCTCATACAGGATTCAGGAACATAACGACTGCATATGTTTTTAGGGAAATTCTCTTGCGCTATCCATGTGCCATCATTTTCCGAGAGATACACATAAAATATAAGCTTAAAAAAATCCTATCACCTCCTTTGTGTGCCTCTCATCTTTTTTCCATCACATGGATACCACTCTGTAACGTCCTTTGTACATTTATTTCTCTTACATCGTTATGACTTCATTACAATTTTAGCCTTCTAATAATAAATAAATAATTAAATAAATATATAGGGACAAATAACACTGATTAAGCTAGCCCCAATATGTAAGTTCTAGACTTGTTATGGGATACTAACTCAACGAAACGATATTTTATAACAAATACATATACAGATAATCATCCAAGACCCTGGACAATTTGATAAAGGCCATTTTCCAACTTGCCCTGACCGGGACCTCCGGGTGGCGAACTAGAATGGTAACCATTACGCCACAGAGGTCGTCAAACCTTCTTACAGTATAAGTGACATCTTCTACTTTTGTCTTCGATCTTATTTTTGATAACTTAACTCTTTCTTTTAATTTGATGTTTAGAATGCTTCTCTCCATTTTATTTCGGTATACTGTTAGGTAGTTTACTAGTGTGAATTTATAGTCACTTGATGACAGTTATAGAGCTTCATCAGATGCTTTATCACCATGGATTAAACGGGTTACTTATGTAGAGAGACGGCTACTGGCCGACATGTTTTAACCTCATCCGGAGGTTTTCATCAGGGCGAATGTGATTTGAGGACGCGCGTACGCTATGTCGCCGCGAGACACACTGAGTAACCAGTTTAATTCATGGTAATAATACCCCACTTTAGTTTTAATCGAATAATTCGTCAGATATCTTTGGGCAGCTGGAAAACTCTGATTTCAGTGTTAGCTAGTAACATAGGTATTACTCTTATAGGAAGACTGCCTCCGTGGTTCAGTTGTCAAAGCGTTCGCCTTGTGACCTTGGAGGTCATGGGTTCGAATCCCGCTGGGTAGTATTCTTTATGAAAAGTTATTTTCAGTCTGATTAAGATATTGCAGGCTTGAATCTGATTATCCGAAAAAGAAAGATGGTTCCGTGTTACGAAAGGCAAGGTTCTGGTTTACACTTTGAGTTGCGGAGGTCACACGGAAGTCGCTCTGTGTAAAAACCAGTAACCTCGTCAAATCACTTTGGTTAGGTAGCGGACCCCGGGCTCTGAAGCGTTACTGCTGAGGATGCAACCGGGAAAATACGCTTGGATGATAATGAGTACTCTAATAGGAAGAAGGAAACAAAATTGACGCTAAATAGAAAAAAAACGACACAAAAAAAAATCTAGCCTAATAGTTTAAGCTTCATGAGCTTGACAAGATTTTACAATATTGAAAAAGCTGTAGGTAACTGAAAGTACGAGCGAAGTTCTCATAGTCTGCTTAGGCAGTCCAACGGAACTAGTACTGTTTATTAACCTTTGTACCTATCCATAAAGGTTTGATAGACAATAACTCGAGTAGGTATTTTTTTAGAAACATCAATAAAATAAAAATATTTCATCAAAAAAAATTAAATAATTGTGCAAGCTTTCTTGTGAGTAGGTAGAGAGTAGAAGGGAAGATGGTGGGAAATAGATATGATAATCTTTTCAAAATAATATTAGAAATAAAAAGAGGAAGATGAGGAAAAAGAAGACTGAGGATAGAGTTATTCCAACAAATAACAAGAGAAGTTAGGAGTGCTGCCGTACCAGCAGATATAATTTATAATTTTCCAAAACTAAAAACCGAAATTTCTATGGGACAACTTGAATATTTCAAACAAAATAAAATTCTAAGTCAGACCAGGTGTCTTCGAATTATCGGTGAATATACATAAAAAAAGATCGCGACGAATTGATAACCTGCTTCTTTTTGGAAGTCGGTTGAAAAGATAGTGGAAACAAGATAAAAATGAAGGCATCTCAACTAAACTCCACGGACAAGAGCAAGGAAATTTAATAGACAGCGAAGGAACGCAGCCAGCATCCTTGCCACCATGACACACGGGCAAGATGACATTATTTTTAATTTAGTGTAGGTTTATTTCATAGTAAGGTTTTGTTTCTGTATAAATCTTGTTTATTAAAATCAACTAAGGTAATAATTATAAGTAACATTCAAACTAAAAACTAAATTAAATCTAAATAAAAAACTAAACTAAAAACTAAATAAATAAAATAAAAATAAAACTTACATATAAAAAATGTCATGCAGATCATTGCCCTGCGGTAAAGTGCCCAAAAGGCTGGCAGCATTGCCACGCTGGATGGCAATGCTTGTTCGTTGGGCGAAGTAATTGTCAGCCCTTTGGTCACCTGACACCAACTTCTGATTAAAATACTTAAAAAGTTTATGGGTTGATGGCCCCCACGGAACTGGGGGCCATCAACCCATAAAACTTGGTCTAAAACCCCAAACGGTAATAATTTTTTTTTTCTCAAAAAAATCAAGATTTCAACTGTAAAAAAAATATAAAGGTAAATTAAATAAAAATGTAAGTTTGTACGTAAGTCAAATCGGTCAGTTGGTTGGTGAGATGTGGGGTTGTTCATGCATGAAGCAGTAAGTACATTCACTTTCAACCATATTGCTGTTACATCTGACTTTTCAATTGCAATGCGACTTGTGTTTTTTTTTATTGTCAAAATTGGTACAAAACTGCTGTAAAGCTTTTCCAAGAAATTTATTTTATTTAAGTATATATTTTTAAATAAATTCATAATTTATTATTAAAAAAAAACTACGTATGAAAAAGATAATGGACTTAACAATTACATAGGTATTTGAGACATTAGAAAGTTTTACTAGGATTTAAGTAATTATTTTTTTAAATTTTTCAGTAAATTTTTCTTTTTTAGTTTATTTATTTTCCAGCAATAATTTAATAAAACAGTGTTACATTGCATTAAAAATATAAATAAGTGTAGATACCTACATAATTCTCGATTGTGTAGTCAAAACTATTGCGTAATCACGATTTGTACTTCAAGACATGCGTCGCATCCCTAGGCAATAAAGTAGAGCAAGGAACGACGCGACCACTCCGAAAGACCATAAATGCAAAACATTTCTAAATAAAAAACAATTTTACCGCTTCAAAAATAAGACACATATTCGGTTGTTAACTAGTGGTTTTTGAGATGCAACTTGTCGGGTAAAAATGTATTTTTTCATTAGAAAAATGATAATAATGTTCTGTGTTTTAAATGGAAAATTTTATATCAGTGCTGTGCGCGCGGCGGGCGTTTTTCGATGTAAGGTAAAAAGTTTCCATTCCTTTTCATTGTCACTCCATTTTTTTACATTTTTGATTTTAGATTCATTTTTTTTTTGTTTATTTTATGTTTATGAAGTTTAAAAGTACTTTGGGTGATAAAACTTACTTTACTACGCATTAGATAATGATGAGATTATACTTTTAAGTTTCCATCTAAATTAGCATCTACCTATTATGTTAGTAATATTACTTACTTTTCCATTATTTTCAGTAGGTAGGTCAAAAAAGTTACACATTTACTAGATAAAGTTAAAGATGTCTACTTTAAATCTTTAGATTTTTTTTTCATTACCCTGTTTTGTCCCATTGTTGGGCAAAGATCTATCCCATAGTCTTCTTCTTGTCTCTTTTCTGTGTTAGGCTCGACCATCCATTTTGAAATGCGTCGAGATCGTCTCGCCAGCGCTTTCTTGGCCTGCCCGGGCGACGGTAACCACCTTTAGGCAACCACTCCGTAGCGATTCTGGCTCATCTCTCGCTGTTCATCCTACCGACATGCCATGCCCAATTCCACTGTAGCATGGCGGTTTTATGTCCCCCATCAATGATCCTTTTCGATGTTGAATGATGGTCCCTGTGTTTCTAATTTTATATCTGCTATTTAGATTCTTATTAGTTTTTTTTTAATATTTTATAAGATTTATAGAAGTGATCGATGGCTACGTGATGATAGGTATTTTAAAACCTAAATTTGTACTTTTTGTTTATCGCTTTACTATTAGTATTATATTATAATCAATTACTATTATATTTGTACTATTATAAGTTTTTAATTAGAAATTATTCTTATGAGATAATAGTAATTGGCCTATCCGCCGGCAGATGTCGTTAAAAGTTAAACAAGAATGTAATTTTGTGTAACATTGTCTATCATAAAAGAATGTTCTATTTATTAGAGCATTTTAATCTTACATAAGCATAACATAAGGTCGTAGTTTAAACGATTTGTAGTTTCAATTTCTGGTTATTTTTCAAACAAATTAAAAAAACGAGCAGTTTATTAAATAGACTGTATTTTTTTAATGTAAAGTAATATTCTTTACTTCTACTTGTATTTTGATATTAAAATATAATAACACATCTAGATTGCTCCCATACAAATTCTACCAAAATCTGTTGAGTAGTTCAGTTTTCAGTAAACAGTTGTTCCCTATTTAGCTTTGGAGTTAATTTGTTTTAGTAAAATTTATAAAATTTTTCAAGTAGGTATATGCTAGAATCCTAATACCTAACATATTATTATTTTTTCTACAAATAAAATACATAAACCTGTTGATTCAAACTTAAAACGTTTTTGTCAAAGAAAAACAGAGTTAATTGCTTTATTTATTACCTATTCTACTACCTGCCTAAAATGCCAATCATTCGAATCCTTAATTCTGTTAAAAACACAAAAACTAAAATAAAAATGCTTAATAATCACCCTGAATAAATCAAAAAGAAAAAAGTTGTTCACGCCAATAATTTCAAATGAATAAAACGGTTCATAAAAATAATATATTCAAAAAAAGGTGTATTATTAAACAATTTGTCGGATGAACGGCCTAGCTCATAATTGCAGCAAAAAATTCACCCCACATACCTCGAGTGACAAAAAAGACCATTAGAAAAAAAAAACTACGCGTGCTATTGAGAGTGAATTGAAAAAAAAATGGGCGGCACGCGTACCACCAATTAACTCACTTTTTTCCCGCTCAGTTAACATATTTTTTTTTACTTTTTTTTTTCTATTGGTTGTTAATGGTAGGGGCGTTTTTTGTGCCAGTATTCAAACGTGCCAGGATTAACACTTTTTTTATTGGTTACGGCTTTGACACGATGTTTGGACAGGGAGATTTTTTTCTTCTTTTTTTGTGGATTGATATTTGGCTACTGTTTAACGGTCGATTTGATGGAAGGGGGTTTTTTTAACCAGATTAATAGGTATTGCGTGTTGTGGTCAATACATTTTCCTTTTTTACCTTAGATTATATTTTATCATTTATTTCAGACAAATAAGTATAGTACTAAGGTACTCTGCTGTGTAACAATGTTGAACGTTTTAGTTTTTTTTTTACATCTGTAATAAAGATTTTACGTGGGCACAAATATGAGAAAGTTTTTAATGAAAAGTAAAATTAAAGAAACGTTTTTTAATATTTATCCAATTAACTAAACTTTGCCTCCAAATTCAATGTATGGTGATAGATTTGGTTTCTTTGACATGTTCCATTAAAATGTTATTTAAATAATATAATTATCTAATAAATTTACCATGACAATAATTGCGGTGATATTTTTTTAACCCTAGGGCAAACAAAACCCTTTGTGTCACCGGCCCTGGGCAGACAGAGCCTAGTGTCGCAAGACCCAGAAACGATCAAAGAGCGTGATGGTAAGCTAGTAAGTGGAAATAAAGGAATTAAATTAGTGATAGGTTGCATTTTTGCTTCTCTTCCCGCGCTCTGAAGCAAGTTTTATTTTTTCCCAGATCAGCAAGGAAAGAAAAATAATACAGAACAAAAAAGTGCCTTAAATTTCTGGTCTTCTTTATCAGTCAAACTTTACCATCATCATCCTCATGTAATCCCGGTTGCATCGTCAGCGATAACGCTTCAGAGCCCAGGGTCCACAAACTGACCTAGGTGATTTGACGAGGTTACTGGTTTTTACTCAGAGCGACTGCCTCCGCAACACAAAGGGTAGACAGAAACAATTCTTCGATAGGTTTAAGGTCAAAAGCTAGATGGCGTTCGGGACCCACAGTTTATCAGTTCTACTTTACCAAAACACACTTCTGAATGTAAATGCTTGATTTCTTGTCAAAAACATAAATATCAAAATATCGCATATATTTTGTGTGTTTTTGTATCCTTAAAAAATTTGAGAAGTTCCCTCCTTTCTTGAGGATTCAATCATCAGATTTTTACTTAGTGAAAATAGGACCAACGTGCATTCATACTCTTTTAAATAAAAATAAAAATATTTTTCTTTTCTAAAAGAATTTTTATGTTTTATTCCTTTTCGGATACATTTTATAAGTTGGTCGCCTATAACTGTTTAATGTGAAAACGCTACTTAGCTCTGATTGTTGTTTCCTTACTCCGTTACAGGTATATAGTACTGCTGTGATTTTTTCACGTGACCATATACGCATATATAACCGTAAAATTTGTACTATAAAACCAAATATTGCAGAAAATGATCCTTTGATCGAAAAATGATGTTTACAAGCTCACGATATTTTCAAAAGATCTATATTCAACAATATATACCACACGGTGGGTTAGTCAGGAAAAACTACTCTAAAACCAATATATTTTTTAAGATTGTAAATTACTACTTTTCGGCATGATGAATATACGCCTCACCAAAACAGCTGTCTAGTACTTATAGTCTCCGAGTAGAACCGCGGACAGACACGGCGAAACTGAAAGGGTTCCTTGTTTACTATGAATTTCTAAAAATCATATTCATCTAAATTAAGAAGCTCCTCATTTATTTTAAGTTGCTTAAAAGTAGTAGGAGGTACTTATTGTACTAATATTCAATTTTCAAGATTCAAAGAATCAAATGTTTATTCACTAATTAGACCTTTACATAGGCACGTTGACCTTTACAAGTACCCTGTCACCTTTTTTAAGTCGATCAAAAGTAGTAGGAGCTACTTATTGTACTAATATTCTATTTTCAATCACTCTATAACTGAATACGAGTTCAGTAGTTATCGATCATACAATGCAAGACAAGAGCCGCTTCGTCTGACATCGTTTTGCTGTCACGGCATAGTGCCATCAATTTTGCTGCAGAAGTATGGAGGCGGATTTTTAATTCGGCCTGCGAGTTTTGTTTTTGGAACGAAGTTCTAATTGGGGCTAGGTAAAAAAGTGTTTGTTTATTTGTAAAAGCTTTATTTACACACATAAATACAATTTAAGAGAACAAGCACAGTACAAAGGCGGACTTATCCCAGATAGGGATCTCTTCCAGTCAACCTTGGATTGAAAGGAATAGGTTTTACAAAAACTGTAAGATTTTTCCGTTACTTTTTCAAACTTCTTCCCAACTACCTAAGTGTTCTACGACACGACACTCACGCATTTTATTACGTGTGTGTAGGCCAACACTGGTGTCAGATGTTTCAGTTTGCCTCGTTAGGCAGCCTGAAAAATCGAATTTGTATCTAATTTGTATGGCAGTCATCAAGTTATGTCAGTTGCCGTTGCACTTGACATAGCTCGACGTCTGCCATACAATGATGACAGTCGGCACCAACGTCTTCCGAATCACAGAGGAGCTCGAGACTTTTAACTGTAAACAGTAGTTCGTAAAATAGTTTGAAGGGTTATCTAGAGCCTGGTCAAGACAAAATTTTAAATGATATCTCCGTTTCCTTTTACATGAATTATTTCAAATGGGGGCAGCACTGGACCCCGAAAAATTCAGGTAGCCCCTTAAAGCGCTTGTAATGCACACTCCTGTTGAGCCATTGAACCCCTCACTGTGGATTACGTCAATTAGGTCTCGTTTCCTGGTAGTATATTTGACATATTTTTGTGCTATTTCATATTGGAGATCGTATTCTTTCCCACATAAATAAATAAATACCTATATAGGGTAGGGACAGATAACACTGATTGAGTTAGCCCAAAAGTAAGTTCGAGAATTGTGTTATGGTATACTAACTCAACGATACTATATTTATAACAAATACATATATAGATAAACATCCAAGACCCAGGACAATTTTAAAAAAGCCCATTTTCCAACTTGCCCTGATCGGGGATCTTCCCGGTCCCGGATCCCGGGACCTCTGGGTGGCGGAATACCATGGTGACCACTACGCCACGGAGGTCGTAGCCAATTTACTTTTCCTCCCATATAATCTAATTCCACTCCCATAGTCGTAAGAGGCGTTTGTTTGTCTTAAAGTTTCATTTATGAAAGAACACAGATACAAATCAAAAAAGTAAACATATACACAATGAACGACGTAGCCCGTATAGAGATCACTAGAGGCGTCTGAGGGAAACATGAGTAACCGAAAGATGGATGTTCAGTGTCGCTGAGTGTCCAGGTATATTTTAATAAAATTTGTCATGAGTAACACCACGCATGTCCAAAAGGTAAATGTAGATATGGGCTTCTTAAATTTTCCAACAGATCGGAAATATTATCCGTTTATTAACCTGGTAAAAAAAAACACGCCATCTCCATAATATTTCAAGTTAACCCTTACAGTTCTTCCAAAAATGATTAAAAATAGGTCGCGGTGCGTGCGCCGCGGGTCATTACTACCCCTATTATAAGTTTTTATTGAACAACTGGGTTGCTAGCGTTTTAACGATTTTTCAAATGTCAAACTATTTTGTTTTGGGGTTTTTAGAAACTACAATTAAATACCTACTTGTCGAGCCTTTTGTTAACGTTTGTTGATAGTCTTCCAGAAGTTTTTAAAGTTCGTAATAGGTATTCTTCATCATCATCATTTAAGCCGCATAACGTCCACTGCTGGACATAGGCCTCTCCAAATAACTAATCAAGAGCGGCCTGCATCCAGTGCTTTCTAGCGACCTTGGGCAGGTCATCTGACCACCTTGTAGGTGTCCTATGCTTTGCTTGCCAGTACGCGGTCGCCATTCGAGAACCTTTTTGACTCATCGGCCATCGGTTCTTCGCGCTATGTGTCCCGCCTACTGCCACTTCAAGGGGCTACTCCACTGAGCGTAATAGGTACTTATTCGTACAATTCATTTGAAAAAAGACGAGGGTGACCTCGACTCCGACTGAACATATTTATGTATTTGTTTCATTTTTTTTTTTCAACTTACTTGGCCGGATATTAGGTAAGCGTGATGACGAGCGGGTAGGTAGCGTGATGACGTGTAAAAGTGCCTGAAGAGGCCTTGTTACCGAATAAACATTTGAATTTTGAACTTAAGGAGCAACCTGAATTTTTCGGGGTCCAGTGCTGCCCCCATTTCAAATAAATCATTTGAATGAGATATCATTTAGAATTTTATCTTGATCAAACCCTAGATAATCTTTTAAACTATTTAATGAACTACTGTTTACAGTTTAAAGTGAGGACGTGAAGCTTTTCTACGCACATCCGCCAAAAGTGGCCGTTTTTCGCAATTGTGCGTAGAAAAGCTTCACGTTCTCACGATAAACTGTAAATGTAGTTGATAAAATAGTTTGAAGGGTTATCTAGGGCCTGGTCAAGACAAAATTTTAAATGATTTCTCTGTTTCCTCTCACATGATTTATTTCAAATGGGGGCAGCACTGGACCCCGAAAAATTCAGGTAGCCCCTTAAAAAGGAATAACGGGTTGCAAGCCACATCGACATAATTCGGATTCTCACCAAAACCCTCTAGTAACACAAGCTACCGATTTCTTTCGACAATATTTAACACTGTAAATGTGCCTGAAAAGGCCTTGTTACTAAATATAGTACATTTTAATTTTGGACTTTGAAAAAACTAATCGTAATATGGGTTACTAGCAGTATTAATATGATTCGGATTCTCGCCCAAGCCCTCTAGTAACATTAAGCTACCGATTTCTTTTAACCATATTGATCACTCCGTTACTTTTCATTGAATATTTTATAGCTTTATTATTTAACTGCGTGATTTATAGCAGTTATTTACGACCGGGGTTGATAAAATAGTTTTCTTTGGAATGACAATGTAGATACGTGGAAATTATGACTCAATTATTTATAACATATAGCTGTGGCGTTGCCCGCGTTAAAAGGGCTGTTATTTGACAATTCGACGAGAATTTTACATATTTTTGGGATGATAAGTGTCCTATGTGTTAATAAAGGTACTAAACCTACATCATCATTTCAGCCGCATAACGTCCACTGCTGGACATAGGCTTCTCCCAAAGATTTCCAAAAAGACCAATCATGAGCGGCCTGCATCCAGCGCTTTCCAGCGACCTTTTCAGGTCGTCTAACCACCTTGTGGGTGGGTGTCCTATGCTTCGCTTGCCAGTACGTGGTCGCCATTCGAGAACCTTTTTGCCCCATCGGCCATCGGTTCTTCGCGCTATGTGTCCCGCCCACTGCCACTTCAACGAACTAATCCGCTGGGCTATGTCAGTGACTTTTGTTCTCCTATAAAATTCCTTAGGGAAACACCGAGCATAGCTCTCTCTATAGCGCGCTGAGCGACCTTGAGCTTGAGGGGTCACCATGCTAGTCCGCCACCCAGAGGTCCCGGGTTCGATCCCCGGTCAGGGCAAGTTGGAAAATGGCCTTTTTCAAATTGTCCTGGGTCTTGGATGTTTATCAATATATGTATTTGTTATAAAATAAAGTATCGTTAAGTTAGTTTCCCATAACATAAGTCTCGAACTTACTTTGGGGCTAGCTTAATCTGTGTTATTTGTCTCTATATATATTTATTTATTTACCGAAATCGCGTGGACTGCTGAACTCAGAGCTGCTAATAGTTTAAGTTTCTTTTAATTAAAAGTTCTAGTTTGGGACATGCAACTAAATGATTCCGCTAATTAAAACAAAAGTATGGTATCTACTTACCAAATCACAAGTAGCAAAACTGGTTTAGTTATTTCTTATAACAAACCTCTCACAATCTTACACATATGATTTTTTTTTAAAGGGAGCGGTCAATAGCACCCTTTATGAAAATAATAATGAATGTAGATGAAGCGAAAGAGATCTGTCAGGATCGTACCAAGTGGAGGTTCATATTTTAATCTCCGTCTACGCTTGTAAGAAACAGCGTGTGCAATGTGAATGTATTGAAGTATAGGTATGAATGTTATTTTAAAAAAAAATGACATCATCAAAAATTTAAGAACTAGGTTCTTGTTGGTGGAGTATTTTCCATATCTACCTCTTTGATCTCCCATACGACACGACTTTTTTCTTTTCTTTTACTTCATCCATGAACGACCTTCTTGTGTTCATTTTTCTCTCTTCCGATTAAGGACAATATTTGGAAAAATGTGAAACGTGCTGTGTGTCGTGGAAATAGGCACATAAATACGAATACCGATAAATAACAAAACGAAAAAACGCCCTAGGTGCATTTAAAGCCATATCAAACTTAGGAAATCTATGGCTATAAAAGTACTAATTATTTTCTGCAAAAATTACGCATAGCAAAAAATTGACAAATGTGGACTTTCCACAAATTAGCAGGTGGTAAAAAGTGACTCTGAAAAATAGGGAAATATTTTAGTTGTAAACTATAAAAACAATAAAACTATACTAACAATATAATATTTGAAAATGAAAAGCATTGGCTAGGACTTAAATTTTGACGACCTTGATGACCTCTGTGGCGTAGTGGTCACCATGCTAGTCTGCCACCCAAAGGTTCCGGGTTCGATCCCCGGTCAGGGCAAGTTGGGAAATGGCCTTTTTCAAATTGTTGTGGGTCCTGGATGTTTATCTATATATATGTATTTGTTATAAAATATTGTTTCGTCGAGTTAGTATCGAACTTACTTTGGGACTATTGTCCCTACATATTTATTTATTTAATAGAAGAAAACTTGGTAGATAATGTGACAAAAATATTGTCCTAATAATTCATTCAATTGAAAAATACACAGTCACATCAAAACTTGATGTAACACAACACTAGACATCTTTTATATCTTTGAATCTGTTCCGCTCTTGACACTACAAAAAACCCACAAAGAGACCCGTTTGACCCTTAAATTTTATGCAAATAACATTTTGATTGAATACCTTATAAAATACCTTTACAAGGGCTCCAATAATCTGTTACCGTTTTTTGTTTTTGAAATTCGAATAAAACAAATGACGCAAACCGGTTGGGTGTTTTTTGGTGTATTGTTAGGTTCGCTTTTGTTCTTTATGGGAACATTTGTGCCATAGACAAGATTGCATGATAAAAGACCTCTTGTTTCAGAATAGGTTTGGTGTCTTGGTTTTTTGGACGTGAGAAATTAATCTTGAGTAGTGTAACTTTAGGATCTTCCCAATGCCCCCTATGTAGGGTTCCTTATGTTGAACTAAACAAGTGATTTAAGTTTACAAATTATAACAATAAGTAGATTTTGAAAACGTAATAATCGTGTTTATCCCTTGCTGCCTAGACAAAGTATTAGGCCTTTCTTTTTAAAGATTTTTCCCCCGTACTTAATTTGCGTAAATTACTACAAATATTCGCCTGCGCTTGGAATCAAACCCAGGATCTTCACGGATTTAGCATTTTATTAGACTTTTAATTTCTTTTGAACTTTATTCAACTTTCATCAAAATCCATTTCTTTTACCAAATAAATACAAAAGTTTGTATGGATGTATCAGTGGGCGGATGAATGGATGTTTGTTTGTCTTTCAAGCCAAAACTTCTGAATAGGTTGAAGTAAAATTTGGCATTAAGTTAGCTTAATACCTGGGTTATCGTATAGGATTCTTTTTATCCCGGAAATTTTGAGATTCCCGTGGGATTGAAGATGACACCAGCTAGTATATAAATTATGTATTGATAAAATAATGTGAGTAAGGAAGAAATACGAGAACCTAAAAAAAATACAGTTGATTTATTTAGACTTACCACTTACACCCTGTCCGCTTTACGTTTGCTAGCCCTGACAAACAGACAGACAGAATAATAATACTTAAATAATACATGCATGTATACCCTTTATTTTTGGGGACATGCCACAATGAGCATAATTGACCGAGCAAGCGAATCGAGCGAAGCGTCTTAGTTTCGAGACTGGCCTAAAATGCTATTGTCCAGCTGTCAGTTTGTATGTCTGTCTGGTTTTTCTCGCCTACAGCCGCATTTCTAAACCGATTCTCGTGTTATTTTGTGAACAGATACAAAAATTACATATTTTTTGTCGATGTTGTTTTTCGAAATTTTTCATAATGATGGAAATACGGGGGTTGAAATCTTTAAAAATATCATATTTCAGCCATTTAAAAAATTTAGCAAAAATGACAAAAAAAATTTTGTTACCCTTATTAAGACGCAACTTTTTTGTCTGTACAACTTTTTTTATCCGATAAACTCCAACGGGTCGGGGGTGACTCGTGACGTCTACAGCTCACAGAGCCTCTACTACAGTTGGACTACTAACACGCTCGGCTTCATAGACTTCGTCCGTCTTATAAACGCACATTTTAGAACTTGGTTTAAACCATTTAATACGCACATGATAACTGACAGTGACGAAAGGAAAAATGACTTGATTCGGGGTTGTTTTATGTTGTGTCTTAATATTATAATTTTTTAGCGTCCAGCCATTTGAAACATCACAAGTTCTGCCCGAGGACACACATATCTTATAAAATAAAATTTGGCTAAAATCGTAGATATGGTTCCGTCTGAAATCAAAATCAGGACGAACCCTACTTCTACAAGAACCCAGTTAGAAAAGGTTCTAAGCTCTACTCGAACCTTGCATCGCATCGTGAAATAAAAGATCCAGATAAAATTACGTTTAAACCAAAATATTTTTTTAAGTGTACGAACGATCTAAAAACTGAAGAGTCCATTTTGATAGTAAGGTATCAATGCCATACAACTTAGTACTAACGGATTATCTACCAGTTTGCCATCATAATATACAAAATAAAATTAATTTACTTTTTTTTCATTGTAAGTAAAATAATACTAACTGAGTTTTACAATATATCATAGTTTTAATTTGTATAATTGTAAACAAAAAAATCTTTCAATTATTTTAACACTGTTTGGTAAGCCAAAAGGCTTAAGGTTCTTTTAAAAGTCGAACCCCTTTATGACGGTTTGTTTTAGTAGGGGTAAGGTTCGGGTTCTTATTCCATTTCCAAACTAAGGGTACTTGAATTTTCTGGGGTCCAGTGCTGCCCCTATTGGAAAAGAAACGGTGATATCATTTAAAATTTTGTCCTGATCAGACCCTTGATAACCCTTGACAAACTATTTTATGAACTACTGTTTACGGTTTAAAGTGAGAATGTGAAGCTTTTCTACGCACATAACCCAAAAGTATCCTTTTCACGTTCTCACTTTAAACTGTAAAAAATAGTTCATAAAATAGTTTAAGGGGTTATCTAGTGCTTGGCCAAGACAAAATTTTCAATTATTTCTTCGTTTCGTTTCAAATGATTTATTTAAAATGGGGGCAGCACTGGACCCCAGAAAATTCAGGTATCCCCTTAAAAACCATGCATGTATTGAAATAGGAAATGGAAAACTTTTCCACTAGTATTTATTTGTAACCGACTTCAAAAAAAGTTATCAATTCGTCGGAATCTTCTTGTTGTATGTATGTTCACCGATTATTCGAAGATGCCTGAACCGATTTGGAATTTCTTTCTTCTTCTTTTTTGTTTGAAAGGGCATACTTATAAGAAACGTGGTCCCATGAAATTTTATAAAAATCGGTTGTGTAGTTTGGGAGTGAAGTCGGAGTTTAGTTTTGAAAAAAAAAGAAAAACTGTAGACTCTTCATTTTTTCTTTTAATTTTGGGTGCTTACTTATATATGTATTTATCATTTGTTCCTATATATTTATTTAATAAAATTTTTAACCTTTACTTCATTCTCTGTTTCGTCCCTAAGGTAGACAATGCTGCGCATTAGGTTGCATTATATAAACCGTTTATTACTGAGAAGTAAGTAAGTACATACGTTGGTATTTTATAGGTTCGACTAACCCATGGACCTCACGATATTTCATTAAACTACATTGTAGTGAAGCGACCTCTAGATCGGGCTGCTTTCTAGAACTTTCAATTTTGCATAAAATAAATATGAAGACTTGGATAGATAGATTTTAATTTTATGATCGGTATTACAAAATAAAAAGCGAAGTCTTAATTAATCAATTTATTTATTTATTTGTATAAAATGTAGGTACTTGTGTCTTACGAGTTATATCCTTCTCTTTTACCTTATTGCTTTGGTATGCAAATTTTGTTTTCATTTACATTGGTCATTTTCAATTAAGTAAAATTGCCTGACTGCCTCCCTGGTCCAGTGGTCAAGGCGTTCGCCTTGTGACCCGGAGGTCATGGGTTCGATTCCCACTGGGAAACATACTTTGTGCAAAGTTGTTTCCAGTCTGGACAGGATATTGCAGGCTTGATTCACCTGATTATCCGAAAAGAAAGATGATTCCGTGTTTCGGAAGGCACGTAAAACTTTGGGTCCCGAACGCCACCTAGCGTTTGATCATCAAACTATCCAAGGATTGGTTCCTGGTTTGCCCTTTGGGTTGTGGAGGTCAGACGGCAGTCGCTCTGTGTAAAAACCAGTAACCTCGTCAAATCTCCTTGATTAGGTAGCGGACCCCGGGCTCTGAAGCGTTACTGCTGAGGATGCAACCGGGAATACGCTCGGATGATGATGATTTTCAATTAAGTAAAATATAAATTTACTTACAATTTTAATAAAATTAAGCACTCCATTAGATAAACAATAAGCAGTTATGATAAAATATTTTCATCAAAAAATTCAGCTTGACATAAAAAATATAAATTAAAAAAGTACCTATACATATAATTTATATTAGGTTATTTAGTCCAGTCAATGTTTAATAATTTTATTTTAGGAATTTACATAAATAATTTTAAATCGTCTATTGCATAAATTTTAGTTTTTAAAAACTTAAGGACCTACTTATTTAATTAAACAATTTGTATGCGAAAGCAACATTTCTTTTTAACTAAATGGAATGAAAACTATCTCTAAGTACGTAGATATATAGGTAGGTTACAAACAAAGGTAAAAAAAAATCTAATTCGCAGCTCTCTGGCCTAAAAATGAAAAAATAAAAATTTCAAATAACGAACCCTGAGTCCTCATCTAGTGTTGTGCCGCGTTACTATCGATACCGTCACGTTAAAAACTCGATTAGGCGTCACGTGAGCGAAACCACACACCGTGACAACAACTCCCATGCCACGCCTCGCATTGTAGCGATAATTGTCTTAACAACTAGATAAGTCTGATTGCTGGCCCGCCCATGGTGGGCGAATTTGGCTCTTAATGTTTTTTTTATTGGACTTGATCCGAAACTCGTTAGAGTAATCGATTGATGAGTATGATTCTTTAGGTAGGTATTTTTTATTATGCAAGTATAATCTAAATATATATAACTCAAAGGTGACTGACTGACTGACATAGTGATCTATCAACGCACAGCCCAAACCACTGGACAGATCGGGCTGGAATTTGGCATGCAGGTAGATGTTATGACGTAGACATCCGCTAAGATAGGATTTTGATCAATTCTACCCCCAAGAAGATAAAATAGGGGATGAAAGTTTGTATGAAACTTTGTCAATTTTAAACCGATCGGGCTGAGACTTTACATGCATAAAGCTACTATGACGTAGGCATCCCCTAAGAAAGGATTTTGATAAATTACACCCCTACGCGAGCGAAGCCGCGGGCAAAAGTTAGTAATATAATACATAGAAACAAATAACATTGATTGAGCTAGCCCCAAAGTAAGTTCGAGACTTGTGTTATGGGATACTAACTCAACGATACTATATTTTATAACAAATATATATATAGATAAACATCCAAGACCCAGGACAATTTGAAAAAGGTCATTTTCCAACGTGCCCTGACCGGGGATCGAACCCGAGACCTCTGGGTGGCGGACTAGCATGGTGACCACTACGTCACGGAGGTCGTCTGTATACATACATACATACATTATCGCGTCTGTATCCCTAATGGGACAGAAAGAGCATTTTGGCGGCCTTAGCCAAAGATCAAAGCCGCAAGACTCAAATGCGTGGAAAAAGGAATCAAAATAGTGATGAGTTGCTAGCTGCACGACCTATTAAAATGATTTGAATTTTCACCCATTCCCTCGATCGGCTTTGACGATCTACACGGGGATAGAAGCAGCAGGTACATTCTACGTTTTTCCCTATATCCCAGACCAGTGTGGAAGACCTTTTTTTATATTTTTAAAAGAAATGGCGATATTTGTTTGTTTGTAATAACTTCACTGTACTAAAAAACAAAATAAAGTACAAAAAATTCGAAAGAGCAAATATACAATGGCGGAATTATCCCATATAGGGATCTCTTCCAGTCAACCTGCGATAAATTGGGAGGATATTTACTCAATTAAAAAGGTAGAAGCAATTACGTACTAGATATTTTAAAAGACTATACATACATAGCTACATCACATACACATAGACTTACACATATATTTTATGTATATGCTCTGATAGCACAGTAACGGTGCGTTTACGTATTGTAAGCAATATTGGCTACGGTAATTTCTCTTGAGCTCCTTGTACTTTAGGAGGCGAGTTATATCATTGATTCCGCTTGTAAGATCTGTATACAAATAATTAGGTGGTTTCGGATATACTTTACTACAAAATTCGGAATTTTAAAAATGAATAAATTGTAAAATATAAATTATTTTAATGATTTATCGATACCTTTTTACAAATATTTATATGGTGTTGGTAATACCTACCAACAAAATTGGGAATCAAAACTTTAATTTTTAAAGAGTTTATTTTATTTGCATGGTTTTGTAAAAGAAAGCAATTTGATGTTTTAAGAACAATGTTAGTTACTAGCGCCATTGTGGCTGGCACAGTAAACTTTACACATAACATTTGAAAACTCTCAGTTTTTGAATACCTAAATACACCTAAATAGCTAATTATTTGATCAAAAACAAAACTTGTAAAAAAAAAATATGCCATCTCACTTCAATACAACCCTGGACTTTTTATAATATTGGCAAAATTCTTAGCACTTACGAGTAGTACTTAGGTCAAACATTCGGTCTATTTATGTAATATTGAAGTAAAAAGAAAATTTTTGCTTACTTATTATAGAATTATTGTAAAGAAGGCGAATAAATTAGGAAACTAAGATAAACATTGTAATAACATACGACTTACTACAAACGCGATATAAACTTATGACTTTCAAGATTTCAGTCTAATTCCGCCATCTGTCGGGGGGTAGCGAAAGCTGCGCGGTCAAAGCTCTCGGAAAGCGACGCGCTACGACTTGTGAAAGATCCGTAGCGGCGTCTTAGACTTCGGTTAGAACCCCAAGTTTCTTACCCTTTCGAACTGTAACAAAATTGAAGAATATTCTTACACATATTCTTTAATTTCTTGAGTTTTACTTATTCTTCAAAGTTCTTTAGTATAAAAATAAAGCTGCGATGAAGGTATATCTCAAAGAGCATCTAAAAGAAAAGTTAAAGAAAAAAACTTCAGCAAATCACATTTCCTGGAGTTTAGGTAGAAAAAAATGTAAACCACATCAAAATCCCGTTGGTTAATACCCCATAGGCTAAGCTCCGCCTGAACCGAAAAAAATGCCACAATAAAAGAGGCGTCTACGTAAAGAAATCCCCTAGAAAGAAAACGTGAAACAACGCTATACAACCCCTACGAGTGCGAGCGAGAGGGCAGTCATTAAGAAAAAATCACAAAGAAAGCCATTCTTTTCATTTCCTCCCTCGATTAGAAAAAAATGGGGAGCGCTACTCGTCTCATTCTAACGTGCAGGGGTGGGCCGGTAATAAGGTCGAGTGAGCGAGAGGGGCGACCACCCTTCGGGCGTCCTTCGCGCCCTTTTTAATAGTTCTTATTGCGGCCGTGTCCGAGCGAAGCGTGTTGCGGCCAGGGCCGGACTCGGCGCACGGCGCGCGTCTGATCACACACGGGCGCGCGCTGTGGCGGTCGCCGTCTTTTCTTGACCGGACGCATTTTTCCGCGGAAAAAACGTTGGGCGCGTGCGCTCGGCGTCGGTGGGGATGTTCTTGAGGACGTCTAAGGAACGGGGGCGGCGCCGCGTCTTGGTAGTTGGACCGGCGTCTTCGCCTCGCGCGCGCGTCCGCCCCTCCCCGCAAGAAAGCGTCGCGACGCTCAAGTTTTCCACCAAGAAGTTAGTCGTCGCCCGCCCGCGTCTCAAGAAGGTCTCGCTTCCGACTTAGCTTTTCCGGGGGCGACTTTTCCGCCGCGTAAATTCAAAGTAAAAAAATAACTTTTCCGTAACCGTGGAAATTTGTTGGCGTGCCGCGTACTAAAGCGCTTCTTCGTTTGCAGATCGGCGACGTCGGAACTGCAATAGCAGAGTGCAATAAAGCGAGCCATCGCATGAATTCGTTGTGACGATTCGCCCGAAACTGGAATTAATGTTGAAATACTTCAATGAGAACATTTCCCTAGCCCTGCAGGAGAGATATAGGGACCTCCATGAGTATCGGAAGACGGAAGAAGTAGAGGAGGGGTCACCGAGGGAGGCGAAAGTTCCGAAAATAGCTGAGGAAGGAGACCAGCTCGGCGGCGAAGGCGCGTTTGAGTCGAGCGCCGCGCCGCCGTTCCCGAGGCTCCTGGACCCCCCTAAGGAGGAGGACAACTTTGTGGCGAGTTGGCTCCAGAACTCTTTTAAGATGACTGCAGCAGAAGGGAACCCCGAAGCTTCCACGGCAGGCAGTGCCTTGGACTTAAGAGCCACACCGATATCCTTACACATACCGGCTTTGCAACAGGCGGCAGAAGCCCAGCGTCAGTTCAAGATGCAGGACTTTTGGAATAGGAGCAGGCCCGGGTCTCCCGCTCAGGAGCCGTTACCTGAAGGCCAGACCCAACCAGGGCCTGCTCCCCCCACGCCGCAACCACCAGCGACGCCAGACCACAAGATCATGACTGAAAAACTAGTAAATGAAATTCAGGTGAGTTTTTTTTTACAATTTTCTTAACCCTTCTTGTGTATTACGGGCTTTAGCAGCGATGTTTATTGAAATTTAATTATGTAAACAAACGATTCTATAAATATTCAAATGGATTTTGTTACATTAATTCATTAAGGAGAATGTAGAATTTCATTATCAGTTCAAATTAAACGGATTTAATTTTTGATTTATATTGAGCTAAGAAAAACTGTAGTAGACAAATGTCTGGACGAAATAGTTCCGACGGCGCGCTTATTAAAAATGTAGCGCAATAACTTACCGTCTGGACAAAAATATGCAAAATCCATTTTAAATGATTATTTTTTATAAACAAAATACTAAATAATTTAGTATAATTTCTAACAAAAGTTTTAAATATCTAAAATTCACTTCACTTTGATATCTGAAATTAGAAGTTTAAAATTACCGCATGTACATTTTTGGTAAAAATTAAATATTTATCGGGGATAATATGAATGCTAGAGACCGTGTAACTGACCCGAGCTGCGATGATCGACTGGCATCAAGATATTATACAAGCTCAAACCCGTTTCAAATCTGAATGATCCATTCTTTTAAATTAAAAAAAAAACGTCTCAAGGAGCCACGGCAACATATTGTAAAGCTTTTGTTAACACAAGAAAGGGTGAAGGGCCTTGACTCCAACTTATTATTAAATCGTTTTTGTCCTTATGTCGCATCCGGTCTTACAAAGCGTATGTAAATTACAATAATCTGTGATAATTCTATTATTTCGGTATTAACCCTTGATCAACTTGTCCGCGCTACTTACAATTCCTTTTTTCTTGATTTCCTTCGACGCACAAATGTTTGTTTTGAGCATATGGCCCATGATTATTTTATTGGTGACGAGTCAGTCACCGTATACTGTTATTAAGATCGGAAATAATATTTATCTACCCTTCCGGTGACGTGTAATTTCGAAATTATTTTAGTAATTGACTAATGGATAAATATACTGTCTTCTGTTGCCTAAAACTAAAAGAAAAAATATAACTTGGGGACGGAGCGCATTCTTAATTCAAAATTTAAAAACAGAAGAAGGAAGAATATTACTTTTTAAATTAGTTTCGGATTCGCTCACCTTGCATTTGTCTATTTCCCACGGCGGGCCGGATTAGGGCGTTCATTGTGATATTATTTTTTTATTTTTTTTTATCCGCGCATTGTTTCACGAAGGGGTGTTGACAGTTATTTGTTGCTGCGAATCTGTTCTCATTTCAATTTTTTGTTTTATATTCGTGTTTGTATAAGGAACCGGTTTTGGTGCTGTTCATGTTTCGAATTCATTCAATTTTTTTCTTAAATTGAGATTTAACGGTTCGATGCTGCTGAGTACTTGCGCTTTTGTGGTTACAGTTTTTATAAATGACGGTTAATTAAAATTTGATTTATTAATATTTTTCCACTTACATCGTTGAGTCAAGGGTTTGCAATCAAAATAATGCAAAAAATATTTTTTGCTCTGAAATAACTTTAGTTCCCTTTAACTTTCCTACCCTTTAAATTAAATATTGTAAAAAAATTAAAAGGAAACCATTTTTAAGATAAGAAATTAAGGATAAAATTTCTTAATTAGAATAAGTACTTACACGATTAAGTTATTGAAACAATAAATTTAAAAATAGTTTTCTAGAACATAGGCGTGTAACCGAAATGAGAAATTAAAAATGAGTTTCAGACAATTCAGAAAGTTAAGTTTATTTACACTATAAAATTCCGAAATTCATATAGCTATCTCTTTTTTTCACGCCGGCTGCTATATGCGTTGGGATGGGACAGCAACAACAGCAATCGCCCTCAGCTGACTCCACGATGAGCGAGAGGTCGCTGGTACCATTTGCGCTGGTAAATTTACTGTCTACACTCAGTAATGTCGATGTAAATAATATTTTTAACATTTCAATGTCATGTTTTGTGTGTTTTTCTTTTTTTTTTTTGGTCTGCCCAAAGAATATTCGAACGCGCATTTATTTTAAATGCTTTACAATCCGTACTATGATTCCATTTTTAATTTCAGTTTAGTTTGCTTTTTTGTAGACTAATCGGTTCTATTTTCAAATGTAGTTACCTAGTGTTCTTGTTTTTTTTTTTTATAATGGCATGCACGTGTGTTTCAAAAATGAATATTGTAATGGGTAAGTTTAATTTGTTGTACTTTACACTTTTTAAAACTTTGCACGCATTGGAAATTATAAGTAGTTTCTACTTAATAAATTTGATAAATTAGCTTTTAAAGATCAGGTATTGCTTTCAACGTTATACCTAATAGGAATGTGATTTGAGATTTCGATGAAAAGTATCCAAGAATTTTGAGAGCAGATAAAAGTTAAATGTGAAAGAACTTAATAGTAAATCATTACCTACTTCACTTAATTATAACTACCTCTAGATGTGTAATAATTAATTACTACTTACAATCAGAAACTAGCTAAATAATGATGATTAGGTACTTTCCTGGTTAAAAAGAAATAATTTGAAACTTTTAAGAAAATAAAACGCCACAAAATAATGTCACTTGTCACGATCATATCCATTTTCAACGTGATTTTGATTTATTATTGCAGAAAAACTGATATCAGGAGCGCTATTCGACTCCAAGAAAATATGACGTCATTAGTCTATATTTCATACAAATCCCACAGAAAATGTTTGTTTTGACGTTTCGACAAAAGTATCTATTGACTTGTTGGAAAATAGACAAATTTTATCTAAATCAGTTGTTTTATCGTCGAGTTATTCGATTTTTAAGTGTTTAAGACCTCCTCCCACTCTATAGCCTCAAGCACTCAAAATCCGTACATTTAACACAATTTTTTGTACCTTTTTTTAAACCTAGGTAGTCTTATTATGAAAGACAGACCAACAGGTAGACCTTAGATTAAACTATTATTCTCCCAAATGAAGTTAACAGTGATAAAGAGAAAAAAACATAGAGTAGGTAGGTCTTCATGTTTTGAGCGAATAATGGTTTTTTTTACCAAGTACTAAAGTCCGTTTTATAATAAGACAGAACAATAAATTGAAAACCGACAAGTGCGAGTTGGCCTCGCGGAGGATTCCGTACCATTATCTTGTTTGAAAAATGGGAGCACCACTATATATTTAGTTTATTCTGTTTTTACTATTTGTTGTTATAGGCAACAGAGATACTTTATATGTGAAAATTCCAACTGTCTATTATAGCTATCACGGTTCATGAGATACAGCCTGTGACAGACAGACAGACAGACGGGCAGTGGAGTCTTAGTAATAGGGTCCCGTTTTACCCTTTAGGTACGAAACCGTAAAAATAACGGATTTACGTCAATGGTTAAACTACGAGTAACTTGCAATAACTACGATTGAAATTGTATAAACAACAACTCAATCGAAAATCACATTCCTAAACAATCTAAAACAGTTAACGAAAACATTACTGGTTTTTCCGAAATAACATAACGTTTCGTTTCACGCAGCCTCAACAATCGCCGACAGGGGACGGCCCGATCGACCGCAACATGTTGCCATTTGCATTGGTAAATTTCCTGAATAGCCTCAATATCGATGTAATTATTTTTTTTTTTACTTTTCCATCACTAGTTGCGTGGTACTATGGAAACTCATGACGTTTGGAAAGTAGAACCGATTTAGATTTAACTTTGATTTTAAAAAAGCAATCTTTTGATGACATGATTTTTTTGCCGTTTTGGGTAATAAAACATTAGCATCTGAAATAATAATCAAGAATTTCTACTTTGAAAAGGTTTAATTGGTTTTATTATTCACTATTTTAACACAGCAGAAACTCTTATTTATTTGAAAATACTAATTTTTCTTACTAATACTTATTTTAAATAAAGTTGAATGACAGAAATTAATTGACGAAGCTATAAATAAATATGTAAAGCTATCTAAAAAGTACCTACTTATAGTTGAAGATTTAAATTGTAGCTATTTACTCTAAAGAATATAACTAAAACTTTATTCTTATATAAATTATTCTTACATGAAAACAAATAAATATTATAATATATTTATTGATGTAGTATGTTAATTTAATATCCCAATAATACATTCAGGCAACTTAGTATGAGACAAAATGAGTAGTGGTCTTATTCAAAAATATAACTAAGTAAGTAGGTACTTACCTCATTACTTCGTAATAATTTTAATGCCATGAAATTAGAACACTGATTTTGAAACATTAACTTTAATATCCAGTAGATAATTATAAAATACATTGTTATTTACGACTATGTTTAGGAACAAATGAGTTTTCGTAATCACGCGTGTAGTCTGTCATTCAACAGTGAGCTTTATCCACCACATTCAAGATTCATTTTTGCATGCCATTTTTTCTATACCTGTTTCAAAAATTTTTATTGTTTTTCTTTAATTCCTCGATAAAGCTCACTGTATATTCTATTTTTATACAAAATGTGGTAAATAAATTAATTTTAAGGAAAAAACAATTTAATTGGACCTAAAAACCATTGCATCACTGTATTACTCATCTAAAAGTGTCATGGCTACAGATTGTTTGCAATAAACATTTTGTACTAACTTAGTATTGCTTATTAACTCGACTTCGATTCTTCAAATTCAATTAATTTTATCTAATTTTATCTCCTTTTTTTTAATTTAGCTACTGCTAAACTCACACAATATTTCATTAGGCATACACTTCTCCGTTCTATTAAATGTATAGAGAGATATCAATTAGATACTTTCCTGATTTTGAAGTTGATGAACAATTACATTTAGTTATGATGTAGAAAAATAACAAATCTTTCAATTATAACAAAAGCACAGAGTTATTATAAACTTATTTACTATAAAGATCAACTGAAAGGTAAAACTGGGAATTAAAAAATCTTTTCTAAACTCGTAAAATTAAAGATGAGACTTATGATACGATATTTATGATATTATTACAAAAAAATTAAGTATTGAAAAAAAAATAAGAAAAACTAATTATAAAACAATGATCAATAAAAATATACAGTTCTGGAAACTGAAGGATCATCTTGAATTTTACAAAATATATATTTAATAACATACTTACTTATAAAATTCCGTTCTGTTCCATGCAGCAACAAGCGAGATCGGGGCAGAGCATCAGCGAGCGCACTCTCGAAGAATGCTGGTCGACACTTCAGCGAGTGAGTTGGCATCTGTTTCAATGCGTATTGTTATCTTCCAAGAGTAGGGGACCCGTGTTTGGCGGCTGCGTTCCAAAATCAAATTTTACTTTGACGTCTACCAAAAAAGGTTTTCTATTTTATCGAAAGTTTCTAAGTTGCCAGCAGCAGGTCACATATAAAATTAAAACTATTTCATATTTAAATTTTTATTTATATATTGCCAGTAGCATTTGCTACTATTAGAGTTTTTTGTAACACAGCCGTCAAATCGTGTCTTCCTAATACATGGGGTATTGGTTTTTGGCCAATTACTCGTAATTTAATTTTAAGGTGAGTTTAAATTTTTATGAAGATTGACAACTAAGTTGGTGAACCTCGCTGTATTGCGAAAATATGGTAATACCAAATTTACTATGGCACCGCCTATGACACACATTAGTTATAAGCGATTGAGCCATCATTTCAAGTTTACTTACTTAGTGGTCAAAGCTTAAATTTATTTGCCTTTCTAGCAAAATTCCCATACAGAATTTATTTAAGATTTTATCATAGCTACGGGTGGCAAAGGAAATAATACAGATAGGGATTTTTACGCAGGAAGTTTGAAACTATAAAATATCTAGGTGCAATCTATGCTAATTTATTATGTAGAAACTTTTTGCATAGTCGATCAAGATAAAGTGCGAGGGGTGTGTTAACAATTTATTTAATCGCGGATCGGACGATTTTGTTTCTTTTTTTCGAGGCAGGCAAAGGCACAGCTGCGTACAGGTGCCGTATGCTGTATGACCCAGGAAGCAATTGCTGTACTTAGTATGTTTGCGAAACATCTGCATATTGCAAAGAAATGAAGAACTTTGTCGATTTAACTTATATTTATTTTTATTATCAGCAATATTAGGGTGCTTTCTTTACATATCTATTTCGTATAGGTAGGTGATATTTGACTCTTATTTAATATTAATATAAAAAAAATCTTAATTTAAAAAAATGTGCATTTGGTTAGATTGTTATAAAATACAAGGCAAAGTTAAAATAAATATATGTAGACTATAAAAAAATATGTTGTTTTAACAAGAACTTAAATGTTCTGTCAAAAATACATTCTTAATAATAACTAATAAAAGTCTGAGAGTCAGTCGTGATATTGTACTTATACTTCTCAGGTAGAGTTAGCTATAAGGTTTGTTATCAAAAAAGGCAACTCAAAGTCATAAATCAAACATCAACCATTAACTCTTTTAAAATCCTAGTCAGATCGTAACCTCAAACACCATAGACAAACAATAAAAAAGATTAAAAAAAGCGGCCAGTACAGGTGGTTGAAAAAAATAAAATCGGGCCGCACATCGGAACGGAAAAGTACATTCGGTTAAAAAAGTGCACTCTTTTTACGGAATCGAGTACTTGATCTTTTGAGGTTTGTAGCGGAACAAGAAATCTATGGATTGTGTGATTGGTATAATTTGAATTTTATTTTTTAAATCTTAAGTACTTACTTTCGAATTATAAATTGATTTGTTCTTCTTGAGATAAACAGTATATTATATAAATTAATATGTACTTATATTGCTGAAACTGCAACTAATAAAGTATTTTCACGATTTAAAAGTAGGTATATTTCATACTACTATAATGTGTAAGTCAAAGTCAAAGTCAAAGTCAAAATTTTTTATTCAATGTAGGATAAATTTATCTCTTATTGAAGGTCATTTTTTTTTAAATATTATTTTAGTGCAAAAGCTAAAAACTACTATTTAATTCTGTGACCTGTACCTAATACTGCTGTGACTCCTCATGGTGAATATGTTACAAATAAAAATTTAGCTGGTGTAACACTTTACTTAGCCACGGCTATGTAAATAATATATAGGGAAAAATAACACTGATTGAGCTAGCCCTAAAGTAAGTTCGAGACTTGTGTAATGGGGAAGTGTTGTGTTAGTAGTAAAATATAATAAATACAGTATCCAATTTTAAAGAAAACAGCAACCGAAAATGTACAAATACAGCATAATTATAAACTCAACGCTTCTCCATATTTTTTTCGTCCACAACAAAGTTTTCGTTCGAAAAAATCTCGCATTTGCATGTCGATCGCAATGAATTTATCGTTATTACAATGAGATTTATTATAGTGCCGCTTTACGAAAAAATACCCCGAAAATGACTGCATTCGAAATTTAAAATTCAAATTGCAATTGTTCTTACGTTCGAAATTGAGACGATTTTGACGTTCGACGTTCGTCCGGGACA
Source organism: Acrobasis suavella (assembly GCA_943193695.1). Lineage (NCBI taxonomy): Eukaryota > Metazoa > Arthropoda > Insecta > Lepidoptera > Pyralidae > Acrobasis > Acrobasis suavella. The sequence goes on from OW971952.1 coordinate 10,437,138, forward strand.
TGTGTTCTGATGTTCCTTTTTCGAATTCTGTTTCGGCGTACGTGGCAGTACCGAAACGGTTTTATATTTTTTCGCCTATAGTAAATCAATTTGAGTCTTGCTTTTTGTGTCGGCGTCTCTGTTATAAATATTGTTTTAAAAATGTTCTTAATGATGTACGAAGCCCGTAGCACTTGGGTCATACTTTTTTTTAGAAATGTCTGGCCGAAAATAATGTCAGCGAACTTTTTCGTCGAGTAAAGGGTAGCAAAGATAATGAAATTGTTTTTTTAAAACGAGTTCGACTGTAACATCTTGTAACAAGTATCAGGGGAGGTCGGGGGAGAACGGTAATTATGAAAAGTGTCCAAGGAGGGAGGAAAAATTGTCCGGGAGAGGACATTTAAAAAAAGTGGTTTAATGACCGAAAGGCTTTTAAACTTAATAGGTTTGGAAACGCTCTCCCTGTAGTCTTTCTTTTCTAGACATCGTCGTTTTTTATCGTTTGGAGCTGTTTGAGAGAAAATTATATTTGATTTTTTTCATATTAATGCGAGTAGCAGCTTGGGTAAAATGAAATGAATTAACTAAGTATTACACATTGTATTTCTAAAAAGTCTTAAATTTTTCTGAACCTTGTTGGTAACTCAAACAAGTGTCTACTTTTCACAGTTAAGGGCAGTTATTGTCAGATAGCTACGTAGCTACCTAATATCCAATTTTCATTCAACAAAGTAATTAATTATTTATATTTCTTATACTGATATAACAGAACATAATTATAATGTAACAAAAAATATTACAATTTAAAATGAAAAAGAAACAAAAAATAAATATCATTTTATATTATTTTTCCGCTCCATTTCATTAAAACTGTCACTAATAACCCTAAAGCGGCTCTCAAAAATAAATATCTTATAATTTCTAGCGTCCCCTCGTTAGCGGGTGCTCGCGACGATTTTTCTTACTTTTCTCAATCTTGCCTCGTTTCCTACTACCCTTTTTGGTCGAATTCATAGACCACGAATTATTTTTATGCTTAAGCAGGAGGAGGCATGGCAGTACGAAAAAACGACTTCTTTGTTTAAGTTGCAGAAATCTAAACTAAGTAATTAAATTTTTTACCAAAAAAAAAAAACGATTTCATTTTCTTTCAAGATTATTTTTTATATCTCTAAAGTTCTTCATCATATCTTCACCAAATTAATACGGGACCTATTTGGTTCTACAAGCTTTCAAATAAAAAAAAAGAATCATCAAAATCGGTCCACGGTTGACGAAGGTATCGCGTAACATAAATACAAAAAAAAAACATACAGTCGAATTGATTACCTCCTCCTTTTTTGAAGTCGGTTCAAAATCTGTGCTATAATTTGTAAACGTAAATATTCCATATTTTTGAATGTACTGTATCAAAGTCCATCAGACATGGTAGAGATCTTTCCTGAACAGATTTTGAGCATCTAATCAGCAGTGGTCGTTATAAATCGCTATTTTTAGAGTTTACGTTGTCCAGAATAATTAAAATATTATCTAATGTTAATACTGCGTTGCTATTTTTATTTTGATAACATTTAATAAAAAAATATGAATAAAAATATTGTACTTCTATTAGATAAAACCTTAAATTTATGATTTTACCGGTTGGCATCATTATTTTGATCCAATTTAACCAATATACATATATATAATACCTATTTACAAGTTTATATGTATGTATTATGAAACAAAAACGGCGAACACGTTTTCATCATAATCATCTTCAGCTTTCATGGACCCACTATTGGGCATGCCTCCTTCAGACTGCGATATCTTGTTCTGTCCCTGGTCATTACAATCCAGTTCTTCTTGAAAAAATACAATTAAAAAGAAAATAGTTGTATTTTTTTGATTTTTTACTTGAATGGTAGCAAGGGGGACAAGGATAGATATCGGTGGGATATGGAAAAGGAGGCGTTTGTCCAGCAGGGACATTACCAGGCTAGTTTAAAATACCTGACTATAGATACAGCCACCGTCCCCGACATTCGCTCTCACCTTTTTTCCCGCCGTAACTTACCGCGCGGAAACGTTTTTTGGCGAAACTCGAAAATTTATTTCGCAATTAGTGTTCCCGCAACATTATTAGAAAAGTTTCTTAGTGCTCGTAAAAATACTCTTTTTTCGACACCTGCTCGTGTTGAATATTTTATTTTGTTTTTGCTTTTTACTACTCAAGTTTTTTAAACGTCGGTTTGGAGTTAAGAATTACGATATAAGTTGGAAGGTTTCGTGGAGATATTACTCCTTTTTATTTACTTTTTTGGTGGTTTGTTTTATTAAGGTCTAGTTTAAACAAGTAAAAGGCTTACCAAGTTACATTCAAATCATGATTAAAATAATATAAACAATTTACCAATTAAATTAAATCATAATTGTCAAAATTTGTAAAACGTTTGGTGTCTTGTGTTTTTAAGAACTCCGTCTTTAACTTATACGAGGTAAACAGCACCCACAATAAACCGTAAAACTTAAATCTTGACGATCTTGAATACTTGAGAAAAAAATAATTTTTAAATTACAAAATTCTATGGCCATTTTTTTTATCCAATTTTACAATAATTGCGACTTGAAAATAACGCTGAAATTTTTCCCATAGACCACCATACTGTAATTGTTTTTAAATATGACAAAAATCAAAACGCTCAAAATAAAAACACAAACAACAAAAGAAAAAAAAAACACGTTAACATATTCAACACAGCCAACTTAAACGGCTGATTAGTACACGGCGACAACTGTTTCAGGTTAAATTTTCACAAACACACACAAATTGGCGGGAAACGTCTCCGGGGGACGGAATAAGAGAAAAACTCGGCAAAAATTAGATTTCTTCAGCGACGCTGGCCAAACAATTTTGGTACATTTTGAAATTGACGTAAATAGAAAAGTTTTTGAAATAGTCTGGTTTCAGAAAATCAATTTATAACAGGTATAAATTCAGAAACCGGAATACTTATAATTTTCTATTTAGTTTACACATTTTGTCGCACTACCCAAAATTATTTTCCACTTAGTCCAATGGTTGACTAGCAGAGAACGCCATATGGCGTTAATTCCGCCATTTGCACACATTTTTTTTTGTGCAATAAAGTTTAAATAAATTAATATGTTTTAAATATTACTTTTAGATTTTCCATCATTGGGTGCAACTATTGATGGTACGAAAGAGACGTACGTCAAGTCCAGCCGCCCTATAACTCAGCTGCTTTTGTTTCTTTATAATTTTATCCTACTTTCTTTTGATTCATCCGCGATTTGTCTTTTAATAATAAATAAGTACAAAAAAGATTTTCTGATATTTTATAGTATCACAAATCAGGAAATCTTTTAATTAACACATAAATGTCCAAAGACAATGAAATAACTTTTTTATTTCAATATCTTTAACGAATCCACAAATTTTATTCAGACTCAAAGATTCAAACATTTATTTGCTAACTAGTACTATTAGTGACTAAATGTAATAATAAATTTTAAAATATACCTAAGCTGCGCCCAGCGGTGTTACCCGCGGATATAAAAAGTAACATCCATTGTGTCAGCTTCGTGCATACCAAATTTTATCAAAATTGGTCCAGCCGTTTGCGCGTGAAGAAGTAACAAACACAAACACACACACTCTCACAAACTTTCGCCGTTATAATATTAATAGTATATAGTGTGATCATTGTATGGAAATACGTATTAAAGCAAATATTTAGGAATGAAGCTAAGAAGGCCAGATTTATTAACGACTTTTGTTTATTCCTTACTCTTCAAGTATCAAGTTTCTTTGCTCGCCGTATCGCGGAGCTAATGGCTTGTACTATAGAGTAAAAAAGATGGCGCCGGCAGGAGATAAAAATTAGCTGAAATTAAAAGAAGCTAACGAAGGCCATTCTCCAACGGCGACATCTCTAATTTTTGTTTTATTTGTTACTTTTTGACGTCACATTTTACGATGCGTCTTTTATTAAATTGTTAAAAATGTTTCCATAAATCACAAAATGATGGTTTTAATTTGAATAGAATAGGTCATAAACTGACAATTACTATATTACAAACATCTTACTTACTTACAAATATAGAACTAATATTATGAATGTGTGGATGGTTTACTATACTCCGAGGAGCTCGGTGGCCCGGCGGAAGAGCGCATTACTAGCGCTTTCGCAAGTAAAGCGACACCAGGCGTGGTCCGCATTTGGATTGATGACCACAAGTGGCATAAAAATTTCTCGAGCTTCTTCGTGCTTCGGAAGGCACGTATAGGCCGTTGGTCCCGGCTGTCATCATTGTATGGCAGTCGTCAAGCTATATCAGATGCCTTTAGGCAGCTTGAAAAATCTGACACTAGTGTTGGCCACTTATACACACGAAAAGCAGCGAGCAAGCACGCAAATGAATTATAAGAGAAGGTTAGTGGCTTGGTGGGAAAACTCATTACTAGATGCTTTCGTAAGTTAGGAGTGTGAACCCAGTCGTAGTCCGTACTTGGATGGTAGACCACAAGTCGGGAGGGAGAAGCCGGGGCACCTAACACAGGTATCTTATACTTACAAGGTGCTTAAAGGTGTCTAATACTTACTCTGCTTCGGAGGAAGGCGTAAAAGTGGCAACATATTGGAAGAACACAATTTGAAGTTTGAGCCAGCGACACGATATGAAGACAAGGTGCTACCATCCATGTACGTTAGAATAAGTTCTTCACTCTGAATTTTTTTTTGATGTCTTAATATTTTTTCGAGCTTCTCCGAGCTTCCGAAAACACGTAAAGCCATTGTTTGTCATCATCGTATGGCTTTAAACTATATCAGATGTTAGACACACAAAACACCCGTTAAAAAGTGTAAAGTCACAGTTAAGTTATTGCTTCATTGAAGCTAAATATCGATCCTGAAAACCTCGTAACAAAAGTCGGCTATTCGTTTAAAAATTCATTAGATTGTGTCATATTTGTGATGCATTGTCTATGGTGTGACGTTACATCGTTTTGAATGTCACTTTTCGATAGCGAGTCGAGTTTAATTTATTAAAAACATGTCGTTACTAACCAGCCAAGTGCGAGTTGTAGTCGCGTGGAGAGGGTTCCGTACAATACCAAAGATTTTCCGTAAGTGAACTTATCATATTGAGTTTACTACTTTATTTTCAATTGATAGAATTCTTACAGGTTTTCCTGTAATCTACAAAAAAATCAACTATAATTTGTATTATTTTTATTTATTTACCAATTTATGTACACGGAAAATTTATACAGAGAATAATACATCAAATACAAAGGCACTACGTATCTCAAGAGAGATTTTTCAAAATTTTAAGCTCAGTAGTTTCGGAGATCAGGGGGCGATGGTCAGTTTACGTCTTCTTTCGTGAATAAAATCAAAACTATTTATTTTACATTAATTAAATATTATTTTTTTTAACAAAAATTTGAGATTTTAATAACGAGCCGTTTCATTTAACATGACAACAAGGTCAGCAAAACTTTTTTTTTAATTTCCTTATTTGTCCCCCGACAATGACGCTTATTTTATAAAAATATTTATATACTTTGCACATCTGTATTTGGGTCATAGAATTCCACCATCCTACCAAATTTCACCTGATTTGGTCCAGTAGATTCGGAGAAAATTGGCTGTGACAGACTAGTCATCATATAAGGGTTCCCTTTTTTTTATTTTTTGAACGTACCCTTAAAAATGATGTGTAAGGTTGTCACACCATAGCAGGAAATAGTGTAATATACCTACATAAATTAACGTCTCACGAAATATACTGAATGTTGGTAGACTGTACTGTTTTAAGAGTGATTCCAGTCCATGATTCTGAACAATTTTCCTTGAGATTTTAGGTTTTAAATTTTATTTATTGAGGAACGACAAACTGTTACATTAATGAAAACTTAACTATCTAACAGATATAATATTAAATAGTTTTATATGAAGCGGTAATACTTATGTAACCCACTACGTTATTCACAGTTTAAATTTTTGCGTCTTAATTATAAAATAGCCACTAGAGATAATAGTTACAGGATTTTCATAATAAATATTACATAAAATAAATGTGCTTCCAAAGAAATCAGTGAAGTAAGAAAAAAGAAAATTAGAGAAATGTATAGAACATTTTAACTTAAAACTTAAAAGGATCTAATGTCATGCTCAATGAAAGCAGCTTTGAGCAGTTTTTTTTATATCTTTGGAACTTACAACTAAATATGTCTATTTTTTCCTACGAACAATTTATTATGGAACTCAACCATACGACGAATTGGTGAACGTAGACTAGCCCAGGCCAGGAATATAAAAATTTATTTTTGGGTTTTCATTTTCATACAACTCGGATCAGCAGATCGGTATTTTTCATATTACGAATATGTTCCTTAGGGAAAGTTGTTCAGTATCAATAAATGAATCCACCTTTAAAAATAGTTTCACTACCTATATTTTTTTAAATATTATTTTGGAATATATATTTTTTTTGTTTGTAGGAAACTCACTTAAATATTTTCTCTCTCTCTCTTTCTCTCTCTGTTTCATCTCAGCGTTTTCCCAGTTGCGTCCTCAGCTGCAAGGCTGAGAAGCCCGGGGTCCGCTTTCCGACTTTTTCTTCTCCACTTTGCATACGGTCTTGAGCATCCTTTGTTGTAAGACGTAGCACGCATATCATCCTTGACGACGTCAAGCCAGCACTTCTTGGGTCTACCCCGCCTGCCGGGCCCCGGCGGAGGCGGCATGGCTATACATTTGTTACCCACTTAACTTGCCGGCTTCCGACTCTTAGGGCGTGACCGTACTAAATGTTTTCTATGTCACTTAAATATTTCTATGTATAAGAAAGACCACTAAGACATCTCGCTAAGAATAGCTTTTGGAACTGGCTCTGACTATCCCTGAAAGATAGAGACGAGACGGATTTGGTTTGGCTCATGTTCAAACAAAAAATATTATTAGTCTTATCCATTCGCTAGCTAAATTTCATGAAACTCTTATCAAAACTACTTGAGTTATTATCGAAAATAAACATTATACACCGGATTTTTTTAGTTTTTTCATTACAATTGCTGTACTACGATATGTCATTGAAAAAAATCACGTGTAACTAAACAATACGTAATAAAATGAACCATAAAACTATTAAATATTGTAGGTCAGCAAGACAAAGTATAAAAAAATGTAAATTCCTAGCTAGGCAACAATTTAACTTTATGCGCCAGTAAAAGTCACTTTATCTATGAATTTATTTCTTTCAATATTTTTTTACATTTTTCAACGTGTAATTTTATTTTCCTCTTATCTGCCAGTTACTTAGTGTGCACAAAATAAGATTCTTGTAACTGTAAATAAGGTATCAGCCTTTAGTTTGTTTGTTTGTTACCAAAACAAATTCATTACAAAGATAACATACGAAAGAGCAAATACAAAGACGGGCTTATCCCATTCCTTTTTTTATAGTTACAAAAATTTTTTTTTTTTTATTTAGAAGTTGTAAAAAATAATTTTAGTGGAAAAAGGAATCAAAATAACGATAGGTTGCTTGCCGCAATTTACGCCTAATCCCTCGATCGGCTTCTACAATCTGCGCGGAAAGAGAAGCAGGTACATTATAAGTTCTTTCTTCGCCCCCAAACCAGAATGGAATTCAGTGGTATTTACTCACATAGACATAACAAAAAATTCTTTACAACCTAACGAAAAATGGTTACTGATTTTACAAAAATAGGTAAGTATATTTCTTCTCGATCTAAGTATGGAATATAGATAATAACTTAAAAAGGGACAACAACTTAATGACAACATAAGTACATGTCGCAATAATTTCAACTTAGTGACTGTAACCCCGTTATTTAAGCGTTTTGCCGCTCAGTTGGTTCAACTAAAGGGTTAGTCTGCAAAAAGTCCAATTTGAACACAATTCAATTTCAATAGCCATATAAGACTATTTTAATATCAACACAAAATCATGAGTGGTGAATTTTTTTCTTAAATTTATTGAACTTAATATCTAAGAATTATTGTACAAAAGGTATAGCTTGTCTACCAGTCCACCTTTGGGACATAACAGAAAAGATGGTGAATGGGATGCAAATTCAATTAAAAAAATAAATATATATGGACAAATTACACTGATTGAGCTAGCCTCAAAGTAAGTTCGAGACTTGTGTTATGGGATACTAACTCAACGATACTATATTTTATAACAAATGCATATATAGATAAACATCCAAGCCCCAGGACAATTTGAAAAAGGCCATTTTCTAACTTGCCCTGACCGTGGATCGTACCCGGGATCTCTGGGTGGCGGACCAGCATGGAAAAATCAGATTAGTTTATCTAAAAACTTTCTTCCTTAATTAATTATATCTAAAAAAACATAGACTACGTATAACTTTTACTTCGTTTTAATTAATTAGTTACCTAAATTAGATATATTCAACAGTATGAAGTGCTTCACAGTACAGTTTGAGCTTAGTAAATCTCAAAAAAAATTCACTTACTTAATCTACCACTTGCTATGCAAATTCAATCATAATTTTACATCTTTTATTTACGATTAAAGGTAAATAAAAGGTGTAAAATTATAAAAAAAAAATACTTTTAAATTCAAAGTTAGCAGAATAAACCTGCAAACTATTGAGGGTACAGTTTTTACGCCAAACAGCGCATTTTGCAAAAAAAATGTAACTAAGGCATTTTACGCATGTTTAACTGATTAATTATCTGAGAAGCTTTTAAATGGTTAATTTAATAAATGCATATTAGAAACGCATCGTGATTTTTATAAATTCGTTTATACTATAAGTTCTAAAGTAAAGTACTTTCATATCTAATATACGAAAATTTGAACCCAATTTTCATTAACAAAAGTATTGTTTTTTAGCTAAAAACAAAATGTGCATATCTAAATGACTGGTATATATTTTTTATTGAATCTTTTTTTTATTTACTGGAATATCTTAGAGATATACATTTGTAAGGTAAGTATGTATTTATTACAAATAAAATTCTTATATCACCCATAATTTTTCTTTTTTTTAACTAAGTACTTAACTTAAAATAATCAAGAACGCTAATTTTATTACAATCTAGCTTTAAATCCAACTAAATCATTATTCATTTTTAAACTTAATATTTGTACATTAACTTCAAAAATGGTGTATAAAATAAACTTAAAAATAACATTAATATTTAAACAAAAGCATTTAATCCTTAAATCATAATTACTTCATTTAAAAATCTTTTTGTTTCATCTGCATACGTGAGCGGAATCTTGATACGACAGTCCACGTACCAAAGTTGAAAGAAACGATTAACGACATTTTTTAAAGTAATGAGTCATTGTTACAAATAAAATAACAACAAAATTTAGACAATTGCAACAAACTGTTTTAGTTTTAAAAGTTTTAACGGGTATTCATTTTTAATTTGCAGCATTTTATGGGCATGAGATATTTTTTTTTTTTTTCGTTTTATTGAAACATTTCCGTCATTATCAAACAAGTAACATGAAGTTTACTTTTAGCTGTACAAAGGCCCTCTCCCAATTTTTATTTTTATATCTTTTTTCAATGAAAAATATTATGTAGAGCAGATTTTTTAATAAGTAATAAAGATTTTTAAAAACTCAAACAAGTTGGTCTAATTATCCTACTCTACCGTAAGTGAAGTTTAGATAACTCTATCATCAAAAAATAAGGAACTATTTTGCTTAAAAAAAAAAACAAAATACATTGTGTTCATTTTCCATCATTAATACAAACGTAGTAAGTATATACTCTCTGGGTAAAACTATTATATTCTAAGCGTGATACAAACAATTTTTAGTACCTATTCTACAAAAAACTTATTATGCTAGAGCTAGTTAAAATATTTTTCCAGATATAGAAATCGACTTTCTACGCTCACCTCAGCTGACCTACTGACATTTCCCTCTAATAGTACAAACCAGAAATTACATTTTTACAGACCTACTAAACATAATCGTAAAATAAAAATAAAAAATCATTTTTTCTATGAAATTTCGCAACACCAAACTATAAAGCATAAAAATGTCCGCGAAATACTTTAATACATTTTTACGATAGGTATTACGACATTTTTGATAAAAAGAAAAAAAAATAAAGACCACCTACGACAGAGGTTAAAAAAGGATCCTTTATTCCTCTAGAAAGTGGATGAGGCAAGTAGTAAAAAGGGGCTTGGAAAAAATGCCGGATCGACCGAGCGCAATGAAAAACTGCACGTATCGGCCTCTCGCTCACACGCAAGCTATCGCAAGCTTTGACGATGCGGTCTTGATACTTTCCAAAACATATGTTTAAAGAACGAAGACAAACTTATAAAATAAAATGACAAAAAAAAAAACAAACAAACACCACGCAAAAAAGGCAAAGACGATCTACCAAAATACACCAAACTATCTTAAAGGTTCCGTGAGTCTGTGATTGATTCTTCTTTGATAATTTCCGTCGAGGAATACTATTTTATATCGAAATATAAAAATATTTTTTTACCTTTATTGCCGATGACTAATGTCATTAAGACACTATAAGGGCAAAAGAAGCCTAGAAACGAACCCTGCTCGAATGGTTTGCTAAATTGGTTTTATTTGACTTCTTGTTTCTTTTGTTTTCAGGAAATATTTAAATTTTTCTTTTATTTATTTTCAAAATTCATGTACACAAAATACAAACACAAACAAAGTAAGAACATTAAGTACATAGGTACGGCTTATTTCATAAGAAATCTCTTTTGGCAGACCCAGGAGATTTTGTACATTTTCATAATCTCATTATGACGTTTTTTTTCTTTCTAAAATATAAATGTTTACGACTGCATTATTAGATACATTGTAATGTAATTCATAAGATTTAATGGCTAAATTAAAGGCCGGATCCTAATAGATATGTACACAAAAATTATTGACTATCTTCTTGTCAAACAGGCGATACTTTGCGCGTGAGCATAAAACTACACCATGTAATTTCACTACATAACTACATACTAAGCGTGACTAAGGCCAGATTTTTAGACCAATCACCATATAAGCTATAAAATGACAGCCTCGACAAGCAAAGACATATTTCATCACAGTTTTTCATTACGTAACCCAAGTACCAAGACGTGTATACTCAACACGCAAGCCTCAAACTAAGGAACCGCGCGGGTATAACTGACTATAATAAAAAACTTAGCAAGTACCTACATATAAGTGCATTACGATGCCATACTAACTCTATAACTATAGTACTTATAAACAGAACGCCTACAGCCCACGGCCTGAGTGCACAGCGATTTTTTGCCGCACACAGACATTTGAAAAATACATTCTAGCGAAGACTTATTTTGCGTTGAATATTTGAAAAAAGAACTTTGCGCGGGATGTGCAAGACTCTGTGGTTGTAATTTGACGTGTTCCTAATTCGAACGTCGGTGACGTAATAAGCGTTCGATTTTCGAGTTTTCGTGCTAGTGTTGTGATTTTTGCGACGGAGTGAAATGCGCGGTAAAATTCGATGGGTTCACGGATTCTCTAGTGACAAATGCAGATGCAGGTTGGTGCCTTTATGCTTGTCTGTAGCTTCTAAGTAAATAGGAAGGTCAGAGTATTTACTGTAAATAAAGTTAATAAGTTAATATGCAAACATTATGAGGATGTCATGGCGTTGTTACATACCTACTTGTATGAACAGGTACTTGTAGGTAGAGTTTAAAAAAAACTTATGTTAGTTTAAACACAACATTGTAATTAAACCGTGCAAGTTCTTGTTTTAAAACATAAAGTATTTAAGATAGATAGTACCTAAGTGCCCATTTAGCGAGGTAATTACATAAACTTTTTAAAGTTTAAAAACTGTCCTAGAGTTCTTTTATAGTCGTGTTGTTCCCGTTAATACACTATTCTAAGTTACAAATAACAACATTTAGATAAATAACACATGTTGAAAAATCATCAAATAGTTTTTGTTCATACCTACACTTTAGTAAGCAATAAGCATCATTCCTACATATACTAAACAGGAAGAAGCAAAAATGAATACCTTAGTATTTCTCGTTCTTAAAATTAGCCACTTAAAAGTTATAAAATAATTTTTTTTAGGTACAACGTTTCATAAATCTCATAAAACTATATTCTGACAAACAGAGATTTCTTTTCGTCCACTCATTTTTTTGTTTATTTGGTCGCTAAGTGGCTGAACAACACACAAGTTTAAACAAATACAAATTAGAGCATACAAGTTGCTAACCTACTTAGATTATTGGTACCTACCATATAAATTACCAATAAAAATCATTTTTTATTGCTGAAGAATAGTTTAATAAAAGAACACTGACTCTCGCGTATCGTTAGGACAGTAAGTATAGGTTTAGAAAAAATATTACTATAATAGGGTCCCGTTTTTACCCTTGAATATGGAACCCTAAAAAGGAGTAAGGTCCTAGCAGGACATTTAAAGGCTGGCAGAGAGAAGTAAGGAATGGAGACATCTCCACTTAACTCTAATATTAGAGATATGTTACCGAAGACTTTGACCTCACTTTACCATACTGTAGTTAACGATTAGCTTTCCTATCGGACTTTTCAATCAAATATTCAATCGGTAAAAGTAGCAATTATTTGTTTGACGAAATCTACATAAAAGATTCGTTAAAAGTAAAATTAAACTTTATGAAAAATGAATTTTTGTATAAGACGAAGTGGTAGCTAAAGTGGCGCCCTCATTTGAAATAAATTGTTTAAAACTAAATATGGTGATAATTAAAAATATGATTTGTATCACTGTCTAGAAAGACCTTTAAACTATTTTATGAATAACCTTTGAAAGTAATATTGGTAGTCCGTCTAGTTTTAAAACGGGTTTTTGCCAAAAGTGGCCACTTTTGGAGAAAACCCGTTTTAAAACCCCCTGTCTTACGGCCCTGAGCTCTGTCTACCTCGTTAAGAGACAAGAAGGTGACCATGTCTGTATATTGAAAATTAAAAAATACATTTTCTAAATAAGGTACCTACAATTTTTTTTCGTCATAAGTTTGACGAAGAAAAATTGTAGGTTTATGTATTATTTTTCTTTTAAATTTACGTATTTTTTGCCAAGACCTTTGAAATAAGTTGAAAGTCATGTATCTAAAGCATTAAAAGTTCAAAAAAGTAAATAAATATACATTAAATACTGTGTGAGAGTGATAATGTTATATCTTATACTTTAAACGAGCCATTTTTGTATTATATATATAATGAAGAACTCGGAAACTGCTCCAACGATTTTGATGAATCTCGGTATTTAGTTAGTGACGAGGCTAAAAAAATATTTTCATAAAAAAGTAGTCGCCCATTAGTGTCAAATAATTTGCTCTGCTTTTCTTTATTACAAGCTTTTATTTAAATTAAATTAAATTAAATTAAATTAAATTAAATAAATAAATATATAGGGACAAATAACACTGATTGAGCTAGCTCCAAAGTAAGTTCGAGACTTGTGTTATGGGTACTAACTCAACGATACTATATTTTATAACAAATACATATATTGATAAACATCCAAGACCCAGGACAACTTGAAAAAGGCTATTTTCCAACTTGTCCTGACCGGGGATCGAACCCGGAACCTCTGGGTGGCGGACTAGCATGGTGACCACTACGCCACGGAGGTCGTCTTGTATGTTTGTTTAGGTCAAATCTTGAAGCTCAATTTTCAACCAATCCTCAGCCGATTGAGCTGAAATTTTCATAATTGTGTAAGTTGGATTACAATACAATATTATGGAGCCAATGAGCTGTTCTGTTGATGGAGCCGGGAGATATTCGACGGAACTCGGTTATAAAACAACATAACCTCATTGAGAAGGACTCGTTTGATTTGCCTTGACGAGCACTTTATGGTAGACGATGCCAGAGTCTGATCACGGAGACGGAAGGTGGTTAATGGAACTCAATAATAAAACGACGGAACTCCATTGAGTTTGGACTCATTTCATTTGTCTCAAGAATCCTCTTACCCTAGACTTTTCCATACAAACGTAATCTACATTTTATTTGAAATGACCTGTCAGATTACGGTAAAAAATTTGTATTTTTAAAGAAATTGCAATTATCTATAGTTAGAATTGGTTTCCTACATTAAAATTATGAACTGGAAAGAAAATATAAGGGTGTAGAAGTTTTACATACTGATGGTCAAATATGATATGATACACTATATTCTATTTTAAGTTCATAATTTAACTGTGAAAACTAGTTATATACCTAAACATACAATTTCTTTGAAATTTTATAATTTCGTCCATATCCGACATGTCGTTTCAAAATAAAACGTAGACTACGTTTGTATGGGAAAGTCTGATTCTGTCCAGGGTAAGGAGACTCTTAATAAGTACTTTGGCCTCACAATGAAAGATTTTTTTTATTTTTATTCAGAAATGTAAAAAACTGCCAAGTTGAAGTGGGATTGGGCGGGTCATGTTAGCAGAATGTCCCCTAAAAAATGGGCTCACAGGATAACTCCGTGGATACCCGAAAACGGTCGGCGTCGCAGGGGTAGGCCTAGAAAGCGTTGGCGCGATGACTTGGACGCTTTCCAGCGTGATTGGTCAGAAGCTGCTCTGGATAGAGAAAAGTGGAGGAAAATGGGAGAGACCTTTGCCCAGCAGTGGGACAGTATAGGTTAATTAAAAAAAAGGATGTAAAGAGAACTATACATCTATAATCTGTCATCACCGTCAGCAAATAAAGACGTGCTTCTGTATCTCCTGGCAATGAGACGGACGATACGCATTTGTTTACTTGGAATTAAAAATAAACTCTTTTGTGCGTATCTCAAGGATGCTTTCAAGATAATTTTCTTTATGCGTACGCTAAAAGAAATAAATAACGAGTTAAACCTTCCCACCTTGCTTTTTAAAATATTTTTAATGTCTTGTTTAGGTATACAAATTGCACTTACGGCCTAGTTTAAAACCATGTAAAAAACTAATAGTTAGGCTTCCGATGAGTTACTTTAAAAAGAAAAACAATAACATACAGTTATTTGCTAGGGTTCCGTACCCGAAGGTAAAAACGGTACGGAACCAGATAATGGAACAGAACCTTTCGTGCGCGAGTCGTACTCGCTTTGGCATGTTTTTTATTTTAAAAAAATCTGTCCATTTTTGTTATTTTTCTAAAAAGTTCATCTTTGTTCGCAATATAAAATTAAATGTAAAAAATTGTTTAAATAATTTAAGGAATATGAGTTTTATATTTTTGTTGCCGTCGATTGCCGTTTATTACGAATTTTTCTGTTACTTATATTTTATTTTTACACTTTTTCATATAGTATAACTTTTGTTTAGAAACAAAAGTAAACATTACTAGAAATTTCAACTGCCAACTCTATATATATGTACTCATAGTACATAATGAAAAGCATTCCTCAGCAAATTCACGAGAGACGTCAAAGCCGATCAGAAAATAACCAACAATTAAAAGTAATAAATTGTGTAATACACACGCACACAGTCTCATTGTTGTGGTAGGTCAAGAATCCGCGCACTCACACAAGCAAACTTTAAAAACACGAAGAGAGCAATGCACGCAGAAAACGGTATCAGTTTTCGCAAACAAAACTTTTAATCGTGTTGTAATTAAACCTATTTTTATACAAAATTAGGTCATAGGTATGCTGACTAAGAATTCCTATAAACTGATTATGTGTTTTCCTATTCTACTATTACGTACATACGCGTTAAATAATACTGGCCACTCTATTTATGAAGAAAATGAAATAATACTGGCTGAAAACATCAAAAATAGAACGCGCAAAAGCAAGACCTAAAAAGAGAATAATATTTCTTCCGTTTGTCTAAACTCGTTCAGCGCACGCGCGACGCTTATATGTGGGCGTTAGTATCTTTGTGTGTGTAAAGTTATGTACGTGAACTCGTCGCGACCTACAAACGCGGGTGTGTGCGTGATGCGTACGCGCAAACTCTTGTCTTAGGTTAGGGAGGTGAGCGACCTCTCTCGTTTTGCGCGAAGTCCATTTATTTTTATTATGGCACAACACGTGGACCGCCATCGACAGATACTGCGCTTTTATTATCTTCCTCTCCCTGCAATTTACGACTTTAACTTGAAAATAAAAAACAAATTCTAAATTTGAGTTTTTAAAATCAGTGCTAAAATGTAAGTAATTGAAATAATTAACAAACAATCGAACGCATATCCGATTCGAGTGAATACGTTTAAAAATGGACTCGATTGCGTATTGTCGATTGTCGATATCGATAAAAATGCAAGTTCGATGTCCGTGATCGTGACCTGCGCGCGCATGAATTGTGTATGAACGTCACAGTGTGATTTTCAAATTGGCAGGAATCGATACTTTATTGGCAGATGTGGCATTTTATATATGTTTTATATAAATTAATGAATATCTAATGATTAAAATATGATTTATAACATAATAAAAATATGTGTAGTTTTTACTACTAGGAATAAGAAAAAATATCTAAATATGTTATTCAATTTGTCTATTTTTGTTTTCCATACAAACTCGGATCAGCTAATCGGTTAAGTGATACAGGAGGCCAACAGTATATTAGTGAATAAAAGACGGATTTAATTCGAGGGCCATTGATGAATCACGAGCAAGTGAAGAATTCTAACGATTTAATCACGACCGTAGGGAGTGATTCATGATGATTGAATCACGAGCGAAGCGAGTGATTCAAGTGTTAGAATCCTGAGCGACGCGTGTGATTCATGGCCCTCGATTAAATCCGTTTTATTCAAGAGTTGGATACTATACTTTATACCATGACTACGAGAAAAAGAAAGATGTAAACAAAAATAGACATTTAAAGAAAAAAAGGAAGGTTAAATTAAAACAGTTACTCGAATCAAGAGTAATTTTTCTAAACTCAAACACCAAAATAGTGATTAAAAGCGCTTTTTATTCACTGTCTTTAGTGAATAAAATAAATTTCTAAAATAGTGAATAAAATGCAATTTTATTCACTGTTTTCAGTAAATAAAATAAACAACCAAAATAGTGAGTAAAAGTGCCTTTTATTCATTGTTTTCAGTGAATAAAATAAACTTTTTAGATGGGGATTGGTATAAATAATATTTTCATACTTTGATATCTGTCCCTAGGGAAAAGTTGTTCAGTATCATGAACTGAATTCATCCTTCAAATAGTTTCAGTATATTTTGTTTGACCCTATACAATATGTAACAAAAACCCTGTCCGATCCTAGTAGGAGCAACTCAGACCGTCAATATGAATCACTTTTCCTATACGACTAATGCTTGAAACTCGATGAAACAATCGACATTTCCATACAAATTGCCGGGCCGGCCGAACACTTTTGTATGGAAAAGGCAAATTTTTTTTCGAGGTAAAAGCAACAAAAAGGCACAGGAAAAGTTGTGATGATTTCATATTGACGGTCTGAGTTGCTCCTACAAGGATCGGACAGTAGTTTTGTTACATATTGTATAGCGTCAAACAAAATATACTGAAACTATTTGAAGAGCCCAGGGCCGCAAGTCTCAAAGGCCACTTTTAGCGTGATGGTGGATGAGAAGGTAGAAAAACCGGCCAAGTGCGAGTCGGACTCGCGCACGAAGGGTTCCGTACCATTATCTATAAAAAATCACGTTTGTTGTAATCCCCTTAAATGATTATTTTATTCTGTTTTTATAGCGATAACAGAAATACATCATGACTGAAAATTTTAACTGTCTAGCTATCATGAGATTCAGCTTGGTGAAAGACAGACGGATAAACAGACAGACAGCTGAGTCTTAGTAATAGGGTCTCGTTTTTACCCTTTGAGTACGGAACAATATATGTCAAATCAAATCAATAACTACATGATTAAAATTTTCTGGAAATAGTTCATTCTGTCAGATTATAACATAATATAAAACATATATCACAGCTCATTGCAAAGCTGGATAGTCCGACGTGCGATGCGAAGTAAAACAAAAAGTTTCAGTTGGATTTTAAATTTTAAATCCGGAAAACGTTGGTTTCGGAATGCTTTACATATTTGAATTTCCGCATACATACTTTTACTTAAATACAGAATGATGTTTTTACTTCAATCTACTTAAACTATTTGCTCAAAATTATTTTGTCTTTTTTGTCTTGATAAAAAAAAACTCTAAATGTTACCAATAAAAAAAAGATATGTAATTCGGAACCGAAAAAAAAGTCAAAAATATATTTATTAAATATACTAACAGACGTTTAAATAACAGACAAACTTATATTATAAACTAGAAATAGTTCAAGATGAGACTTGCACGTAGTTTATTTTTTTATTGAATATATATTTTTTTCTATAATATTTAGAATTGTTGAACGATAAAAGGGAAGGTTACTTACCTTACTTAAGGTACTAGTTTTACTCAATATTCCCTATATTGAGTAAACATAGTACCTTAAGTAAGGTAAGTAACCTTAAAACCTTCCACAATAAGCTAATAAAAAATATTTATTTAAAATTTGAACTGATTAAGTTTAAAATTATAGTTTCTTGGTTTCATGTCCCCGAAGCCCTACTTTGAACGCGGAATAATGTTTTGAAATGGGCCTCCACTGAGGTCCTCATTGTAATATGGAATAGAAAATTTACGCGCTGTAAGGCGCAGTTACATATTTTTCACTTTATCATTTATTCGGTAAACAACACTTGTATAATTAGAAAAAACTTTTGTTACTGAAAGAGCAAAAAAATAATCACATCATCATCATCCGAGCGTATTCCCGGTTGCATCCTCAGCAGTAACGCTTCAGAGCCCGGGGTCCACTACCTAACCAAGAAGATTTGACGAGGTTACTGGTTTTTACACAAAGCGACTGCCGTCTGACCTCCACAACCCAAAGGGCCAACCAGGAACCAATCCTTGGATAGTTTGATGATCAAACGCTGGGTGGCGTTCGGGACCCACAGTTTTACGTGCCTTCCGAAATACGAAATCATCTTTCTTTTCGGATAATCAGGTGATTCAAGCCTGCAATATCCTATCCAGACTGGAAACAACTTTTCACAAAGTATGCTTCCCAGTGGGAATCGAACCCATGACCTCCGGGTCACAAGGCGAACGCCTTGACAACTGGACCACAGAGGCAGTCCAAGTAAGTTAATAAATTCAAATAAGTAACTATGTGTGTAATAACGGATAATAGTATGTGTCTTAAAGAAAAAAACGTGCTTAAAATGTTAAATTAAATAAAATATGACATAATTTTTCTACTTTACTTTACATTAAAAAAATCATAATTTAAAAAATACAAGGAATTTTTTTTTGATAAAAACTTGCAAAAATCGTTTCTTTTGAATATTTTGATTTATAATGACATAGAGTAACAGTTTTTCTGCAAGGTTTAGATAAGTTAAAAAGTACAAATACCTATCTCCAAGTTTTTTTTTTTTAATTTTGTTCAAAGTAAATTTTAAATTATTCTTTTCGGAGAATGGCTGTCAGAGTTCAGTGACCCGCGATACCTACAGTGATAGTGTCCTTTGTATTGCTTATCAGTAGCCCTGAAGGTGCGTTAGCCCTTTTGAGGTCTAAGCCGTTGACACCGCCTTTTATTGCAGTCTCGTATTTATTTTTGACTTTTGTTTCTGAGTATTACCATTTAAAAATTAAATAGGTCCAAACATACCTTAAATTATCTTCAATTAAAATTACTGTTTACAAGTAAATTTTACTGCGATTTAAATTTAATTTCAATAATAAAAGTATTTTTTTAAAATAAATAAATGTAAAAAAGTATATAAAAATATACTTATTATAATTATAATAAGTATGTTTTTAATATAGTTATGCTAATTATAATAAGTATCTATATGTGTATTTACATTTTATTTAAAAATAGTATAACTAATAAAATTGTTAACATGAAATTGTACTTTTTAATTATTCTACTTACTAATATTATATTATATTATTATACTACTTAATAATAATAACTCTAAATTTTTTTTTTTGTTTTATTTATTCATATTGAATATATTGTCAAATCCAGAGCTATATGATTTTTTAGCTTTTTTTTTAGTTCTCTTGGAGATTTATTGGAATCCTTGCCTTAGCATTGTAATAAAAACGCATATAGTCCCATTTCTGGGCAAAGGCTTCCCCTCTAGTACGCCACTGATCTCAATCTTGCGCGATGAATTTCCAAGTCTTGTCAAAAAGTGCTCATCATTATGTGTGATCATCACACCACCTTGTCCGGCATCCATTCTGCAGCAATCTAGCAATCTTAATCTTAACATATTATAGCTAAAAGTTTTATAATTATAAACCAAAATATTATACATAGGTATCAAGACGAACTACGCAAAAAAAACTATAAAATGTATATTACACAATTTTTTTAAATTATCTTATGAATCTAAGTCTAGTATCTAAATCTAGTATCTCATAACATTATTTGTGCAACATAACAATTAAAGCGTGTCTAAAAATTTACTTTTAAACACTCAAACATACAACTTTTACATTTAAATATAGTAGGAAGGATAAAATGATAAATTACAAAGTCTAATACACAAAAGGTAGGTATAAATAATGCGTTGCATAATACAATAAAAATGCACAACACAATTTCTCCGATAAGCTCTATTAGGCATTGCGTCATCGGCACACAGACAAACATACGGGCACAAAGTATGGAGATTAAAGATGTGAAACTTAATGCAACGTGGTTTTAGGTATCCGGCCTTTAAAAATATTTTTTTTGAACGGAGTTCCGTGTTTGTCACTCTATCCAGGGCTGCCAACGAAGAAAACACTTAATGCACACAATGATTGGTAGACTTGCCCAGCTGTGGGACAACATGGGTTGAATAAAAAAATCTTACCTCACGTGATGGTAAGGATAGACAAAATAAAAAAGACAATGTTGCTAAAAAGTGATACTTCGTCGTAATAATATGTGGCTTAAAATAATGTATGCTTTTATTGTCATAAAAAACTTTTTTTTAATAAAAGAATAAAATTGTAAAAAGATAACAGAAGAAGTACACAGAATGTAGAAGTATCTTTATCCCATAATTTGAAATTCTTAATAAATAAAGCAAAACATAAATAACAATAATTATAACTAAACTAAATACTTAACTAATAACCTACTAAATTAATAATTAAATAAATAGTAAATAAAATAATAATAGATAAAAACAAATATAACATTCGTTTCTAGCATTTTTATTTTGTAATACGATGCCGTAGAGTGCTGATTTTATGACATAAAGGTTTGTTTCATTCTAATTAAAATTGTACATCCAGAAAATAATAAATAAAAAAAAAAGCTTTGTCAAAAATATCTACTCAAAGACAGAAAACAAATTCTGTCAAATGATTTCATAGCATAAAAACAATTTACTACAGGAATTAAATAAAAAAAAAGTTCAAAATAGTTTTTCTTAAATAATTATTGATGAGGAAACGATTAAAAAAATATTTATGCATAAGAGTGTCCTTCCTGTTTCATCTTTGACTCCCGATCCATGTGTACTTATGTGTGTGTAAGTTTGTATGTGAGCGTGCTATCGCGGAAAGAAATGAGGTTATCTGAATGCGCTGTCATTGTCTGTCTGGATGGGACATAGAGAAAAAATGGACAGACTTTCTTTTGATATTTTTTTTTGTAGTGAAAATTAACTATATTTCTGTTTTTTAAGATTTTTTACTTTCAGAATTTCATTGTTGTTTATATATTTAATTACAAAGTGAATACAAACATACATATTGTTTGAAAAATTGTTATCCAACAAGTTTATCAATTAACATCACATTTTTGCGTTACTAACTTCTCCAGTTTTATCCGCACATACGCTCCGTCTACTGACATAGGCTAGTGTTAGAACATACATGTCTACTTACAGGATATTGATATAAATTTTCTTGTGTTTATTTGTTGACATAGGTCCAGTATCTTTTATTGCATTTTAAAGCAACTTAAAAAATGTATTTGCCACCTCTGTCGTATAAAAATCTACATATCCGCGCACATGTGCGATCGCTCTGTTTGTTGAAATGGGTTAGTATCTTTTATTGCATTTTAAAGCAACTTTCTTTAAAAAAATCTTTTACCACCTCTGTCCCGTTAAACTCTAGACATCTGCACATATGCGCGGTCGCTTTATTTGTTGACGTAGGTATTTTTTATTTCACATTAAACAATTCTCTTTTGAAAATTAAACTTTTGCCGCCTATATCGTATACACTAGACATCCGCACACATGTGCTCTGTCTGTTAACAAAGGTCAGTATCTTTTATTACATTTTAAGCGATTATTTAAAAAAAGTAACTTTTGCCGCCTCTGTCGCGTTAAACTCTACACATCCGCACACATGCGCGGGCGCTCCGTTTGTTGACATAGGTCAGTGTCGGACGTATTGCATTTTTTATTGCTTTTGCTCCTGTGAAGTAGGTGCGAGCCTTTGAGCTTTGATATTCCTCGTATTACTATACAAATGCACCTAAAGTTTAATAAGATTAATAAGTTTCGCTCGCAATTTTATTTATTTTGAACCGACTTCAAAAAAGGAGAAGGTTATCAATCCGAATGTATACAATATGTAACAAATACCCTGTCTTGTCACACTTGTCAGGTGGTCCCATAATTTTTTTATCAAAATCGGTTGTGTTGTTTGGTGTTGAAGTCGAATATCAGTTTTGAAAAATTATGAAGAATATATTTCTATATATTTTAGACAAATATACAATACGTGAGCATACTATTAAAAGTCGTGACATATGATCTATATTTTTGGAAATTTCTAAATCAAATATTCCAAAATATTCAATTTCAGAATTATGGAAATAAAAATAAATTTTTATATTTTAATGTTTTTGACATAATGTTTTTGATACAGGTTCACGTTCTTCATACTCTATTTTTTGTTAAGCTGTTATTTTATGTACTTATTACATGAACTAAAATTTACAGTACAAATCTCATGAATTAGGTAAGTACCTACGACACAGGGGCGACTCATTTATTAATATTCAAAATACAATAGAAGCTAAAATTAAAATAATGATAGACTAGACTAAACTAAAGATAACAAATTATACTAAATTATAAATTTAAAATAATGTTTTTACTAAAACCAAACTAATATAATTTACCAATGTTCTTGTAATATGGACTAAAATGTTTCAGCACATAACTTAACTATGTGAAATAAATAAAAATAATACAGTCTAATTATTTACTTTTTGGATTTACACTTTATTTCTTCCTAGGAAACTTAGCATTTAAAACAAAGGATCTTTAAAGAAATAGCGATAGTGTCGCCACCTATCACGATGAGACTATAAAAACTCAGGTCGGCCAAATGCCAGGTTTCTTTGACATTTGCCTATTTGCTATTGCATTTACCTTGTTATTTTACGAATATCGATGACTGTAAAAATATACTCGTTTTAGGAATAGAGAAAATATATTAGGGTTAATAATAAATAGATAGGGTAGATATCAAACCACAGGCTTGACTAGATGACTATAGTATAATAAAATTAAAATATTACACAAAACACAAAAAAATACGACATTTCCATACAAAACTGTGCAGCCGCCAGCCGGGCAATTTGTATGGGAATACAGTTTTTTTTTGTTATTTGGTTGTTATTTAAATTTCATTATACTATAGTGATCTAGTATAGCCCGTGGTTCGATTTATTACGGGTATGTCCCTTCCACGTTGTTATTTATCAAAAAATATAGTATTGTTGAGTAAGTATTGTATAACACAAGTTAAGGCTTACTTTAGGGCTAGCTCAATCAGTGTGATTTGACCTTATAAAAATATAAAAATATAGTTATTCCAGATAGCAGCCCAATATAAAAATTCCAGAGATTTTGTCTTTAATTTTTGGCATTTACAGAGAAAAACGTTAGTTCTTACTTTTTGGTCAAAGTTAGAAAAATATTGTAAATATCTTCTTTGTTATTAAGTATAGCAGATAAGAACCTTTTTTTTTAAATCATCATCACTTAATCCGCATAACGTCCACTGCTGTACTAAATAGGCCTCTCCCAAGAATTTCCAAAATGACCGATCAAGAGCGGCCTGCATCCAGAGCTTTCAGCGACCTTGGTCAGGTCGTCTGACCAACCTATTTTAATCCCCGACGCAAAAAAGGTGTGTTATAAATTTGACGTGTCCGTCTGTCTGTCAGCTTGGAAGTACTTCACTTTATTGGAAGTTACTCGTGTTATCAGAGAGCCTTGACGTGTAGTACACAAGTCGTTATCACTAAGTATTTGATGTAATGATTAGTATTGAATGTGTTTATCCCCTCGTCACGGTACTTTTATTATAAATAAATATTGTATATTATTTAAATCAATTTCATTTAAATGTAGAGCAAATACTGTCGCAAAATCTTCTTAGACTAGTTTATTTACTCGGAAATTAAAAAAAAAACAGAATGGTAATGTATCTGAAAGTACTTTACGGAGCTGTATACTAAGTTACATCCGAAAACGGTGTAAAACGGTGCAAAATGTGCGTAAAACAAACATCAATACATACATCCTCGACGTCCTCCGTGGCGTAGTGGTCACCATATGCTAGTCCGCCACCCAGAGGTTTCGGGTTCGATCCCCAGTCAGGGCAAGTTGAAGAATGGTATTTTTCAAATTGTTTTGGGTCTTGGGTGGTCATATATGTATTTGTTAAAAATATAGTATCGATGCGTTAGTATCCCATAACACAAGTTTCGAACTTACTTTGGGGCGTGATTTGTCCCTATATATTTTGGAACGAAGTTCGTTATCGCGCGTTGCGAAAGGGAGCAAGACGGAAAAAATTAAGACCAAAAGTTGTAACGACACTTTTTGTTCATTCAAATTTATGAAGACAATAAAAACTTGATTTTAAAACGCAGAAAAGAGTTTTAATGAAATTTAGACCTGTTTATATTTATATTTTTCTTCGTTCCATCCGGGTGTCCCAGTGACACTTCTCAAGTTTTTTTTTTCCTATATATATATTATCCATCATTACAGACTTCACAATATAGCTAATATCTCACAGCTTTCAGGTTTTTTTCCTTACCCCGTAATAGACCGCTGCGTACATATAGTCTACCTGCTATTGATATTGATACATAACCACAACGGGTCAGACATAGTCTAAATTTGTAAGTTAATTTGTATGTGATGCAGTTTTTGTGTTAAACTTCCGTCTATCTATCTATCTAAAGGCCACATTAAATGTAAAGATGGGCGTGGGGTAAGATGGTCGAAGAAGGAAAAAGATAATCTTAAAGTGATGGGTTGCCTGCCGATTAATAACGTGATTCAAATTCTCGTCTATTCCTTCAATTTGCTTTACCATCTGCACGGGAAAAGAAGCAGATAGTACGTTCTAAGTTTTTCTTATATTCTGTAAGTATATTAATACAAAAATATTTTGTTTACAACAACTTTCTTAGTCCAAGGTTGCATTTATTTAAAGACAAGATACGATGAGTAACGCCACCTTGGAGTATAAATAACGCTTTGGATGCGTTTTTCTGCATTTGCATTTTCGAGATCACGATTAGCAGACAGTCTGTGCAATCTTCTTTCAAAGGGTCACAAAAATCAAAGTCAATCTTATGCCTGTCACAAACATAGTATAATATATAATGCTATATATTATATTATGCAACCGGCCAGTTATTACACTAATATTATAAAGGCGAAAGTTTGTATGTGTGTGTGTGTATGTTTGTTACTTCTTCACGCGCAAACAGCTGGACCAGTTTTTATAAAATTTGCAGGAAGCTGACACCCTGGATTAACACATAGGATACTTTTTCCGTCGGTAACACCGCGGGGTGCAGCTCTATAATATTATAAACGCGAAAGTTTGTATGTATGGGTGTTTATTACTCTTTCACGAAAAAAGGGCTGTACGGATTGGAATGAAATTTGACATTACATGGCTTATTACCTGGATTAACACATAAGTTACTTTTTACCCCGAAAAAATGTGAGGTTCCCGTGGAATTGTCAAAAAAGGCAACGCCGCGGGCATCAGCTAGTACTATAATATATATTTTCACCGTCATTAGTTCTGTGGTAAAATATATATTAATATGTCGTCCACATATTTTGGTGACGTAATAAAAATATATACAGGAAAGCTCCGTTTGTGGGCGCTCGAAGATTACTATGGAAAATTATATCTTAAAATGTCTTGCTATGATATACATATATTATAGCTACATCTGTAACAGGTTTTATCTAAAGACTACAAACATTTTTTTTTATATGTCTATCTCTTGTGAAGAAATGAGCTTGTATACAATATGTAACAAAAACCCTGTCCGATCCTTGTAGGTGCATCTCAGACCGTCAATATGAACAACTTTTCCTATGGGACCAATGCTTGAAACTCGAAGAAAAAATCGACATTTTCATACAAATTGCCGGGCCAGCCGAACACTTTTGTATGAAAATGTCAATTTTTTTTCGAGTTTCAACTATTGGTCCCATAGGAAAAGTTGTTCATATTGACGGTCTAAGTTGCTCCTACAAGGATCGGACAGTGTTTTTATTACATATTGCACATGTATTTAACTTGTATCTTTATAAAAATTGTAACTATTTGATGATATATAACAAATTTGTATAAAAATGACGATTTTTTTTCGAGTTTTAAGTATTGGTCCTATAGGAAAAGTTGTTTATATTGACAATCTAAGTTGCACCTAAAAGGATCGGACGCTGATCGGATTCAGTCGAGCGAAAAATAAAAAGAAACAGTAAAATTTCAAAATCAAACACACAGTCTGCAATCATCAAACAATACTCATAGTCAATAATTAAAAAACGTTAATAAGTACTTGTATATCTAATTGCTTTTGTCATTCTACCCTTTTTAAATAGCGTTTAGTACCACCACAGTACCGGCAAAATTACAGGAGTACCGATGAAAAATAATGAGCTATACAGAACGGGATCATGTGTGAATTTGCCTTGGCCAAAGATAATATAATTACTAACGTAACAGATATACCCAACACCATAGAAACGATTGGAGGGCCTGAAAGTAGACAAAACTGGAGTTACGGGTAGGCACACAGAGATGGCAGCACACACGACTAGCGAAAAACTTACGAAGAAAGTGTTGAATATGCTTTAAAAATATTTATTGCATTCCGTATGTCATGTTTAATAGATTATAGTACTACTTTATTTCAATAACATTAATAGAAGATTTTAATTCTAATAAATAGCTAAAGCGCCATCTAGTGACAAGAAAGTGATATAATAATGTTTTAATAATTGTTATAAGGAGATGGGTAGGCATGCCTTGGCTCAGTCTGCTAATGTTTTTTTGCATAAGTTTATAACATTTTGTGGTTTAAGTTTCTGTCGGTTAAAAATATTCAAATCTTGGTCTGTATGGGCACAAATATATATTTAAAACGAAAGTTATAAATAAACACATTGGAATGCAATCAAAAAGCAAAAGGCAAGCTCAAAAGCTATGTGGTGTCCTTATTAAGAGGATACATAATTTTTTCGGGGTCCGGTGCTGACCCTACTTGAAATTAATTATTTGAAAGGAAACGGCGATATCATTAAAAATTTTACCTTAAATAAGCCCTTAATAATCCAATTGTGAATTTGAAAAACTTTCACGTACTTACTTTAAACAGTAGTTCATATTTACAATAGTTTGAAAGGTGATCTAGGGCTAACTAGAGTCTAAATTTTAAATGATATCTCCGTTTCATTTCAACTAATTTATTTCAAATGGGGGCAGTACTGGATCCCGAATAATTTATGTATATTAAACGTAAATAAGTACTAAGAAATTATGGACATATTTTTAAGTTAATATTTATTTTTATATTAGGCATCCAAGAATAGTGTTTTCAAAAGTTTGCACCATAGACCAAACGTTTTTTTTATGGTTTGCACAGAATACAGCTCTTAGCAGGCTTTGCAGTCAATTCAAAAATCTATCAATACTTATAAAATTTACCTTTAGTCAGTACCTATATTAAGTTATAAGTAAAATATTTGTCCATAATTTTGATAAAAAGTAGATAGTATAGATAAATGTATTTGCAATAGATTTTAAATTATAAATATCTTTATTGATCAACATAAGTGTGTAAATTTAAATGGCAGTCATCTAAATCACTACTAAATTAAAAAAAAAAACTTTATAGCAATTTTTTTACGAGGCGTCACTTCTGTTTCTCTTTAATTTACGCACCCGGAAAGTGATAACTTGTTAATTGTTACCCAAACACCTGTTTTGTTAAAAATGCATGGTGTGACGTAATGGTTCAGCGATTGACTTGCCATGGATCGACATGCTGGGAACTTTAATAATAAATTAACTTAAACGCAAGGATTTCCGTCATGTATTTTCACTGGCAAGCCATTACAATTAACATTTAACAATTAAATTAAGGGGCTACCTGAATTTTCCGAGGTCCGGTGCTGCCCCCATTTGAAAAAAATCATTTGAAAAGAAACGGAGATATCATTAAAAATTTGGCTTTGATCAGACCCTAGATAAATGATGTCTCCGTTTCCTAACAAATGATTTATTTCAAATGGGGGCAGCACTGGACCCCGGAAAATTCATGTAGCCCCTTAAACAAACTTGTTTTCTTTTTAAATATTGAATTACTTTCAATGAGTCATAATATCAAGACCGATATATTCGTAACATCTCTCAAAAACAGCTATATAGGTAAATTTTCTTTTTTTATATTTTGTACATATTTTTATTACTTTGTAGAAGTGCATTTTAGAAATATTAAAAAAGTCCATGATTCTGATTATAATTTGCACTTCTATGAAAGATACGAAGAATAGGGATGTAGACTGAGTTAAAAATATATTATTTTATTTGATCCGTCAAGGAAATTATCCAAAAATAGAGGACGGATATTTTTTCGTCTAGCAAAATTCTTAAAATTCACAAAGCTACAGCGCTTTAAAATTTCGGAGTGGGTGTGATTTACACCACCTTTGGTTGAAAATCATAGCTGATGGTGACGTCACGCGAAATTTTTTGCGCTGTGTCTCCGTCATTATTTGCTTATCAGAGAAAAGAAAAAATACATATTATTAA
This sequence comes from Acrobasis suavella, assembly GCA_943193695.1. Taxonomy (NCBI): domain Eukaryota; kingdom Metazoa; phylum Arthropoda; class Insecta; order Lepidoptera; family Pyralidae; genus Acrobasis; species Acrobasis suavella. The sequence goes on from OW971952.1 coordinate 10,466,244, forward strand.
ACAATGTTTAGTTTACATCCCTATTCTTGTAGCGCCATTTTAAAAAGTTAGCATATCCTAATCGATGACTTTTCTTGAAACGATGCGACATCGGAATTTAATTTTCCTTATAAAAATTCCTTATAAAAGAAACTCTGACTCAATGCCCTTGACTTCTTTTTACGTTCCGTTTATAAAGAAGCACATATTCGCTTTCTTTGTGCAAAAGTGGGTCAGGCGTCTGTCTGTGTGGTCGTTACTCATAACCTGCAATGTTAGATTATTTTATCTCGTAATTTATTGCCTTTTAATGCCTATTGGCATGCATTTCCATGAGTCTGAGTTTGATTCTCATATCTTTTATAGGAACTATGTGGCCTAAAGTTACTAGCGCTTTTGCAAGTTAAGTGACACTGGGCGTGGTCCGCACTTGCATGGACGACCACAAATCGGCATAAAAAAATCAAGTTTCTCTGTGCTTTTGAAACCACGCTAAGCCGTTTCCCCTAGCTGTCATCATTGAATGACAGTTGTCTAGAAATGTCAGTTTTTTTTTTAGTTCACCCATGGTCTAGCAAAAGAAATTAATTTTTATGTACATTGAATTTTATTATATGTTTTTAATTTAATTTTAACTTTTAACACACAATAATTATTAGACAAAACTATAAATTATATCCAAGTACAGTCATCCCTAATAAAAATAATCCATCACGAAAATTGACCGATCAAATCAAAATTTACACTTTACAACCGCGAAAAAGAACACCGAATTTTAAAAGTGTCATAAAAACTCTCCGTGATTACGACCAATAAAAAATCTTGTTAAACGACCTCCCCGGTTCGCTCATTTTTCTTAATAGAGCCATAATACCCCACACGGCTACAGTTTTACCAAATGGACTGTACTTTTTTAAGCTTCTAAATTTGACGGTAATTAGTTTTTTGTAAAGGGTTGTGACGTCATGTTTTTAAACGACTTCCGAAATTGATATTCTAAATTAGGAATTTTTTTTTGAAACATATGTATGCACGTATTTACTGTTTTTATAACAATGAAATTTAGATATTATTTCAGCTTAAAAAAAAGTATTTAAGCTTTATTAATAAAGTTGAAAATAATAAAGTATTATTTGTCTTTTTTATCGGCGAAATTAATAATATTTTAAGCAGGAAATCGTCAAATAAATGTATAAAAAAACAAATTTGAAAAAAATTTTGTGATTTTTTTTGTACAAATATAAGAAAAAACTTCCATTAGCTTAGTCATGTTCTGTCTTACTCCTATAAAACCTGTAAAAATCCATCGGTTTTCTCCTTTTCATATTATATTACTGCAAAAATAAATTTGTATGTATAAAATTACCATTCGAAACCCAACATTTCAGCCGCACCACATCAGATACGTCGAAGTATTGCCAAGCCTTCCTAAAGCCGACCCGACATCATTTCGCATGAAAAGCATAAATTCTTTGCAATTTCTTAGTTGCGTGATACACAGACTAGTTCCACTTTCTAACACGCGTGAAAGGGTTGTAGTGGCGGGCAGAATAATGGGAACACTGATTTTGGGTAAAATAAACTTAGGTAAAAATAAGTCATACAATTGTAATAGGTTGAGTAAAGTAATATCAAGTCACATCAAATCAAAGTTTATTAGCTAGAATAAAGCGATAACAAAGATAATTTAATATATGAATAGACACAAGCATTTTTCACCAGAGTCTGCCAAATATGTTAAGGTATAAATAAAATTATTATTGATATCTAATAATTATGGCCAATAAGTAGAAGTGCACTAAAAATGTCAATGTTACAATAATAAAATCAATTACTATCATATTCGTATATCTACACATGCAACTCAATTTTATACTGTTAAAAAAGGAAAAAATGAAAATAAAAAACTTATATTATAAATAATAAAAGATTTGAAGTAATGAAGTAAGAGTAAATTTTATAAGTAATAAATATTTAATATGATGAAAGATGGTGTTGACAATATCACGACCAGCTCAGACAGATCGTAGGAGAAAATAGATTTATGTACCTTTATAGATATATATCATCTAATTGTTTATTATTCTAATATTAATATAATTAATAATTTATATTTATACTATTCCCTCATCTTCCCTTTATCCAAATTTACTGTAAGTTCAAATATTTCTGGCTTTTTTGAAATGTCAGCGTCAATCTACTAAAAGTATAAATAAAGACGAAACATTATCAAAACAATTTGTTTTTAGCAACTTAACGGTCATTCTATAAATACACAAGGAAGCATCATTAAATGTAAACTAATTATATATTTTTCAAGTCGAGAATGGTTTAATATTTTCCTTCCCTATAAAAATAACAATAAATAATTATACTTTAATATTCTTATTCCGTTTAGATCATTGCATTATGACACACGTGTTTGTATCAATTTGCTTTTGACAATGTGGGAGACCGCGCCATCGTTTGTGGAGGTAATTTGATACCTAATTAATTACGATTTTAGTTTTCTTACTCGCATATTAACAGTGACTTATACTTTTAAATTTTTATGTACTCCTTTTGACGACGCTTGAAATATTTTTATTGTTTTAATGTAAGTTTCATATTTACCAAAAAAATTTGCTTTAACGTTTTGAACAAAGTTTTGTTTGGATTTTTTTTACATAATAATTACACCCTTTATAAACAATCAATAGTTATTTATGTGAAAGTGCGTACTTACGTTAATCTTTAAATACTTACATTAAATTCTTTAACTTCTCGCATGTCCCTTTCCGTATCAGCCAGTGTACGCTTGCGTGTCCGAAGTCGTTTCTTTGCAATCGCAGAACGAAAAGGGTTTTCAATAAATATAACTTGTGTACTATATAAGATTGTACTAAGATTAAGCTATTTATACTTTGCTACCGAATATTGATAAAACTGGCCTTTAGTTGTGATTTGCGAGGTATTTAGGCCTATTATTTTAAATTTATGAGTACTTATGTCAGCATAGGGTACCTAAAAGCTATTGCTGATGATGATTACTAACAATTTTTAAACCTAAAAGTTAAATATCTATGAGATCTCTCCAAACCGTCTACCCAGCGTGGAGAGTGTAAGCCACATCCCCTGGCTGCTCTGGCCAAGTATGGTTCTAGTAGTACAGAGAGGGTCGTGCCCCTGCAGTTAAGACTAAATAGAAGACCTGAAGATGATTTAAATATCTACTCTTTGATACCTTTGGCCTCACTAAAATAGTAATGATATTATTTTAATAAAAAAACATATGGAAAAAAAAATATGGAAGGTTTTGAAATTTTTATTAGATTTTTTCACATTTAGATAAGAATTCATTTGAGGACACAAGGAAGATTACGAATTTAATCAATTTTTCCTTTACTGATACTTTTGTATGTGTGAGTACTTTAATTTATAAAGAAAAAGAGGAAAAGATATTCTACTTTAAATATATATTATTTTCTTATGTTACCTACGTACTTCAAAGATATTAAATTTATACATTGGACACCTTTGTCCTTTTTAGCCAGTCAGGATAATTTTATGAGTAAAAAATTGTTAGTTTACTTTAAAAAATCTTTTCTTTTTAGGAAAGCTCACAATATTAAATATATTTTTGTAATATTTATGGAAAAAAACAGCTTAGCCAGTAAAATAATCGTGTCCCCATTTGCGCAATTCAACATTTTTTAACATTCAAAACATAACCTTCTTTTGGTACACCGGCACACAATCCAAACCCTCATATTTCGCTGCGTGTTTACATAAATAATGTTCGTTTTTCACGGTATTCCGCAATTTTCTTTGTGAAATTATAGATCGTGGTAAGCTAACACCACCATACGTTTTAACATAACTGTAAGACTGCAATTTATGGTGCACTATGCAGTTTAATTCTAGGAAATGGCTCTTAGATAATACGAGAATAGAGACTTTTCATCCGTATCGAAATAAAAATCGTTAGGTATGTAAAAGCCGGATAGTTGCCACTCTTTTTGAAATCACTGTCAACATTATTTATTAATAATACTGACTGGTCCATTGTTTTTATCAACAAATTCATGAAAATTAAAAACATTATCTTTATTATTTCTCACAGGGGATGGCTGCTTAATCAAACAAATTCAAACAAAAACGTAAAGTCAGCCAATGGGATACCTGACCAGGCCTATCTAATATCTTGAATTTTTCAAAATAATACAAAAATGAAAATGTATATTGACAAAGACTTCTTTAAAATCTTTGTGAATAAGCCTGGTCTGAAGGTATTGTCTTAAACTGAAAATAATATTAACCAGAAAATGTATATTGAGAAAGACTTTTTAAAATCTTTGTGTGTATATACATTTAAACTGATATTGATATCAGTTTAAAATAATTTTTAAGCTTTACGTAAAGGGCCTGGGAGATTAATTACCACGCGGTACGCAAGACAGACGTTGCTGCGTATCCGCGTTGCAATGTCAAGCAACATTGAACTATATCGTATGATAATAAAGTCTTAGGGCCGTAACAGACGGGGCGCAAGTTGCGCCGCGTAACAGCTAGTGATGGGAGTTCCATAAATACTCAATCAACCCATTTGAATATTTCCTCAGAAGGTTGAGTTAATACCCTATAAATATCTTAATTTATCCATTTGGTGAGTAGATTGATTTATATGAGTTGCGACTCATATTTATATTCATTATTTCATGTTTTCATGACAATTTGAAACTTAGTTAATAGATTCAGGTGTTACTTTGCGGAAGTCAAAGTTACATACTACATGATTTGAATTACTTTGTGCAATTCCGCCACCAGTTAGTTCATGCAAACTATTGCCGGCCGGCGCCCACCCACTACTGTTAGTCCCAGCATACCTGCCACCAACAGCCCGTGTGCACCCGCCACCAACAGCTGATGCATGCTCCCTCCGATACTGCTGCATCCGCTGCGGCTGCAGCAATATCGGACACCGCATACGCGACACGTGTTTCGCCTCTCCACGAGGCATCTTCAGGCACCAAACAAGTTGTTGATCGTTCGGCAGTCATTCGACGCTTGACTTGATTGTAAAAAGACACCAAATGCAATGTCAATATATGAGCACGTTCTATTTACTCTATTTATTAAATCTAGTGAGTAAATACTCAAATGGATAGATTGAGTACTATCCATTGCCCATCTCTAGCTGTTACGCGACGCAACTTGCGTCCCGTCTGTTGCGGCACTTATTTGGTTTGACATAGAAATAGAACGTCTCTATCGTACGACTAACGAATTATTTTTTGGAGTAACTCCTCTGGTCAGGTATCTCTTTCGCTGACTGTACCTCACTACTTATTTCTCCACACATTTACAACTACCCTCAAATATCACAATTTGTTACAGATTTTCATGCACAAGAACGCAATGCAGATGCACGCGCGGGAGCTCCAACGAGGCTTAGGGGGGGAGGTGAAGCCCCATCAGTGCCAGCAGTGCCTCAAGTCCTTCAGCTCGAACCACCAGCTCGTGCAGCACATAAGAGTCCACACAGGGGAGAAACCTTACAAGTGCTCATACTGCGACCGACGGTTTAAACAGCTGAGTCATGTGCAGCAACATACTAGGCTGCATACAGGTTAGTGTCTTTGCTTTTGAAGGTTGGTGAATAAAATAGTGAACCAGCAAACTGTGAAACTACGAAATCTCAAGAAATGTACCATCAAACAAAGTACATTTAAACAGGCGGTACTTAAAAACTAAATCGCTTATTCGCTGACACTTATCTGATATCACTTCACGCCGATTCCTGGACTAATCACTCGTTGCTGTGTGACACTGCTTCATAGCGAATATTGGCTATTAGTTGCTGACTGCCTCCGTAGTCCAGTGGTCAAGGCGTTCGCCTTGTGACCTGGAGGTCATGGGTTCGATTCCCACTGGGAAGCATACTTTGTGAAAAGTTGTTTCCAGTCTGGATAGGATATTGCAGGCTTAAATCATCTGATTATCCGAAAAGAAAGATGATTCCGTGTTTCAGAAGGCACGTAAAACTGTGGGTCCCGAACGCCACCTAGCGTTTGATCATCAAACTATCCAAGGATTGGTTCCTGGTTTGCCCTTTGGGTTGTGGAGGTCAGAAGGCAGTCGCTCTGTGTAAAAACCAGTAACCTCGTCAAATCTCCTTGGTTAGGTAGCGGACCCCGGGCTCTGAAGCGTTACTGCTGAGGATGCAACCGGGAATACGTGAGGATGATGATGATGATGAGTTGATGCTGCGTTACGCGCCAGTAATTTTATATAGGTACAGACAGGCTTCAAAAATGGAATCATAATTTCTTAAACTTTTTGTTGTATGAGAAATTATGACTCCATTTTCCGTTTAGAGTTACCATCTTCGGATGGAGCGATTGCAGTATATAAATTAGCTGCGGGTGCACAACAGTAACTCCCTTTAAGGGGCGTAACAGACGCGGCGCAAGTTGCGCCGCGTCTGTGCTGGGCTAGTGATGGGCGATGCATAAATACTCAATCAACCCATTTGAGTATTTACTCAGTAGATTGAGTAAATATCCTTATTTATCCATTTGGTGAGTAGATTGATTTATATGAGTTGCGACTCATATTTATATTCATATTCATTATTTCATGTTTTCATGACAATTTTGAAACTTAAATCTAGTATACACTTGCAATTCTTGTCGGAAAGTGTGTGCGTACGCCATAATATGCTTCAAATGTAGGTAAACGTTATATGCGACGCAAAATTATATGAAAATCCATACTAATCATACACTAATAGTATACTTCTTTGACTAATCATAATTTTTTGGTGGGAAGTGTGCATAGACTTAATTTTACGAAAAAATATGTAAACAGACATCAAATGCGATTTCAATACATGAGCACGCTCTATTTACTCTATTTATTAAATCTAGTGAGTAAATACTCAAATGGGTGGATTGAGTACTATCCACTGCCCATCTCTAGCTGTTACGCGACGCAACTTGCGCCGCGTCTGTTGCGGCATTAATGTAGACATATAAGGTTACGATAAGGCTGTCATGTTTTAAAAAAACCAAAGCCTTAAAATAAATAAAGTGAATGAAAATGTTTGGATGTTACTCTTTCGTAGCATATAGTAGTGGATGACATGAATTGTTGCGAAAAAATTGAACTGAATTTACAATGACGGACAGATTATCAAATATTTGGTGGCGTCATCATTTTAGATCTTTGTGCATACCTTCTCACATTAGCTCGTTCCCGGTTTCATCCTTAGATCTTTTTCTTATCAAATATGATTATTGCTTATCATCTAAGTATGACCATTCAAAATGAAGAAGAAAGAGCCAGAACCATTAAAACAAATTTTTGCAGCACACCTAAAATATAACAGTTTTCTTTACCTTCTATAAATTAAACATTCTACATAAAAATCTTGAGAATCTACAGAAATATACATTGGAGTTATTAGGCTATAAACAATGTAAGAATTATCATTAACCCTACTTAGATAAGCCGATAAACATCTCCATTAACACATCATCAACAAAGCATACAAAACTTATACAAATTCATCAACGACATCAATTAACGACGCATTAACACCAACATGAAAATAACCCACAAAATCGCAAACGAATGTCGCAGAACATCCATCTGCCAAATTTAAATCAGCATCATAAAACCTTGTACCAACGCAAGAATAAATCCACAAACATCCCGCAAAAATCTAGTCCAACTTTTATAATTAAAACTACGCGCGACCATTGGCCGGAGATTTCCCGGGAAAAAAATCAACTAGCCGTATACGTGAAAAGAGGAAAAAAATCGGCCAATGAACGCGCGGCGATTCGTTACTGGCCAATGGAAGGCCGCCCGCCGTACATTCTACGTGAGTTAGAAAAAAATTCACGTGTTTTTCCACGTTCAAACTAGCCAATAGACGCGGTTGTAGCTCATTGCTATGTGCATTATTTATAATTCAATCATTTATTTGGAATTTTTAAATGTTCTCGCGCTGGTGGTTACGTTTTTATGATTATGTATTATTAATAGTGCTTTAATTACTTTATGGTCGAAGGTATTGTGTCTATACAGCCAATCATAGCGTAGTTTGTTTATGCACTACTTATGCAACGATATTTGATACGAAATAACAATTATAGTTCGTATTTTTGTCCGGTCTACAAGTTGAAAATAATATGGGTATACAATTTATATAACAAACATATTAATCACGTCGTTATCACTTACGGCATGGACAGAGCCTAGGATAGTTTGACCTAAAGGCCACGTTCAGAACAATGTATTACATGTTATTGTTCACTATCTTATATTTGCTTTTTTTTTAAATACATTAACGTTGCAATAAAAAAAAACATTAGAAGGCCTCCTAGTACAAGTAATCTTTTAGTACCTATGCAATTATCTACCTACATTAAAGTTCTTAGTCGTTATTTTTTATCACACACAATTATCACTACTTACAATAATACATACCTTTGACATTTTATATAATATAAGTATATATATTTATACTACATAATAAAATGTACTTAACTACACATAAATGTGTAGGTAAGTACATTTTATTATGTTAGTTACTTGTTACTTTCAGATATTGCAAATGTTTAAGAATTTAATTTATGGTCGTATAACTAGGTTTTACAAAACACAAAAAAAAAATTGAGCGAGCCACAAATTTTCTGCCATCTGATCGCGCTTTGAAATCATTGAGAAATCCGAAACTGTAATATAAACAAGTCCGAAATCAATAACTAAATTTAAACTAGTTTATAAGTACTATACAAACATAGTAGGTATCTTAACTTAACTAAACTACTCCACATTACAAACCATGAATAGATTTAGTAACACTTCACTCCATGGTCCGTTTAAACATTGACATTCTAAATTTAAATATGAATAAAGATGAACCATAAAGTAAGGACATATAGTTTGGCCATCGCTGACAACCTTGATTGCACCTGGCATTCTATATTTGAATCGTTTTAAAATTCATCCAGAATCCAATTTTGGCGGTACAGCCATAGATATACTAAGTCTTTATTTTTACTAAATTAATTCCTGTCTTTTCCCTAAACTAGAAATTTTAAGTATTTTTTTTATATAATAGCGTGGTGACTCGCCTTGTATGTGTTTTAGGTATTTCTAATTCCTAATAGTCAGAGCGAGAAAAAAACTGACTAATGAAGATTTTATAGAGTATGTTTTCCTTTTAAGCATTTTAGTTGACATGAAGACATGAACGGCCAACGGCCACCCGGGATTTGAGAGGTAAATCTACTACGTCACCGGGAGTTGAAATAGTATGATAATGAATAAAATTTAGATGAAAGTAATAAAAAATAAATATTAAAAAAAAACAATCATAAAAGTCTTATTTTCTTCCAAATATAACTAAACCTTGTAATTAAACAAAACATAGAAGAATAAGTAACATCTAAGACATTAATTGTAAATAATTTGAATTTAGAATACGAAACAAAACGCATACTTTACTTATGTCAACAGTATTAAAAATTGCACACACAAACTACAAGCTGTCATGTGGCGTCAAGCGGTCATTATGACAATTAAAAAACTAATTGCAAATAATAGTTACCTGCCAATCATTATTGACATTTCGTCGAAAGGTGTTGAAAAAACGTGGGAATTTTAACACGTTCACGGTTGACTTTAAAATTATTAATTGTTGACTTTTTATTAAAATAAAACGTTAGACTATGATTTCAAATTGTAATTATTCAGATTCCAGATTTTTTACAAAGTCCAAATTTTGAAAGCAAGTTTAGACAGTATTAATATTATTTATTATCAGAAAAGATGAATGAAGGCCGCTCTGGATTGGTCTTGGGAGAGGCTTATGTCCAGCAGTGGATGAAAATTTCCTAATAAACGTAAAGACGACATTGCGAGGGACGACTTAGCGACTTCGTTTATTATTATTATGTAAAAAATGGCAACACTCGACAGTGCAAAAAAACGCACTTTACTGATCAATATGATATGCATCTACTAATAAATAGTATAAATTAAATACGTAGTTAGAAAAGGAAAAAATGCGACTGAAAATTTTATTTTTTAAGTTACATATTTCGTTTGCAGTAGATACCTATATGTTTATGGTTAAATGTGGTAATATGACCACAATAACTCGAACAAATGAAATATTTTAATTTATTTTAATTAAGTCTATATTTAAAGTATAAATAATAAACCATATTAGGTTGACTTAGATATAAAACGGAAATAATATTTTATTTAATATAAATAAATCATTCAAGGTCAGGTCATCAGGTGAGGTGAGGTTAAAGTACTTATATTACATAAATATAAATATGTTGCCAATTTTATCTATCAGGTTTTGTAACAAACTTATTTATCATATTTATTCATGTATTACGCAATACAATAATTTAATAATTATTAATTTAAATTTGTTTAATCGGTAAAGTTATTTGTCAACCACAGCCGCCACATATTATTAACAAGACATTGATTTACTTCAATAATACGTGATTAAAACTAATACAAAAAAGGATTTTTTAATTACGCTCATTTTGGTTGGATAATGATTTAAAAGAAGTACTAAATTAAGTCCGAGTTTAAATGAAAATATCAAAATACTAAACAAATTTGCTCAATTTAAAAAATGATATCCTATCAAATTATTCCATTTTTTAATAACAAATGCACCAAAAGAATAAAAACTCGTAATAAAATAAAAAGAACACATCTGTTCTATTTTCAAAACAAATCACCGAAATAGGCTGGGAGGCGGCGGAAAAAGTTCCAATCAATTATTTCAATTCCCAATGCCTTTGCATAACAAAGGTTGTGAACAAAAAACAATGCAGCAACTTCGGATTTTCTTATTTCCCTGTAAAAACACTTGAATGGGAGTTTCCGGCACATAATGCTCGTTCGTTGTTTCAATGTTTCGGGAAATGTAATTAAGTTAGAAGTATTACCTGTTTTGGGGTGTAAGTGGCTTATAAACAAAAAGTCTTCCATACTCCTTCGTGAGCGAAGAAAAAACGTAGATTATTTTCTTGTTTTTAATCTATTTATAACTCAGTAGTACAGCTACAGAAACATTATCACGTCTTTATCCCTAACAGGGTAGACAGAGCCCAGGGCTGTAGGCCATCTAGTGTGAAGGAAGATAGTAGTAATCGGAGATTTTTCTAAATAAGTGATAAGTTAATAACTTTACTTGTAATTCACCATCTTGTTAAGATGTTAAGTATTTTAGGGCCTTGTTACCTATATAGATGTGTTTACAATGTAACAGTTACAGAAGGGATTTTAATGTTTGTTTTGCATCTTAAATTATTTATTTAGCTTGATTTTTTTCCACTCCTGGGCAAGGCATAATCTTTTTTCATAGTCTGCTGTCTTGAATTATCTAATTAATAAATATCAAAGTCTACAAAAGTAAAGTTTAAAAACATCGAAAATTTCTTATTAAAATAGTTAATTGCTACAAAGGTCAAGTTAAAAAATCACAGGTGGACCGTTAAGTTGGCTCTTTCTGAAACTCGATATTAAACTTCGCAAAGTTCAGGCGAAAAATTCACAGAAACGAACAAAGGCTGTCCAAGTCGCTCGGAGAGATATTTTAATAATTTTCCAAGCTTTTTCCCTTTTCTAACTGCTACCAAGTTTTTATATTACCACGTTCAAATAAATTTCTCTTTGGCTCATGTTTTTTTGTTACCTTTTCTTTGTTTCTGAAGCTTTTATTATTATTTTATTCTGAACATTATCGCCATTGTATATGAATTTTATGGTTTTGTGGCACGATTTTAATGCTCTCGCCTCAGAACTACAGACTACAAGCTTATAAGTAATCGGAGCTTAATCTTACGTTATAAATGAGAAAGTCTGTATCGATGTATAAATGTTTGTTCCATTTTCACGCCTAAACGGGTGAACGGATTGCAGTTTTAACACAAAGGATACTTTTTTTAACAATGTGAGATTGTCATATACCATTTGAATACGCGTGTGAAGTCGCTAGCAATATCTTATAGTAATACTACATATGATAAGTAATAAACTATCACATTTCGTATTACGACTTCCTGACCATAAACACAGCCGAAAACCGAACCGAAACTCGGCTTACAAGATTGTAAGAATGGTAAACAAATCAGAAATAGAATTCTATCACCTAATTAGATGGATGCTATGTTTAGACCTATACGATTTCCCTAATTAAGTAGGTTTATTCTGTTTATTATATGTACCTCCTACGTTATATTTTGCTTCCATATAACAAAAACAATATTCATATATTTCTTGGCGAATGCAATCAATCTGCGTCATAAAATAAACCGAACTTTCCTAAAAAAACTCTCCTTGCAAAAAACCTTCTGCCTATTTTTTTATCTACGCTGGAAGCAAAAGGGAGGAGGCCTTTGCCAAGCAGTGAAATACAGAAATAGGTTTTTGAACAAGCAGGTATTTTGTCTCATTGTTGGGAAAAGGCCCTCCCATTTTCCACCTCATTCTCGTGTAAGTCTCGAACAACCTTTTGGAATTTGTCGTTATCGTCTTGCCAATGCTGTCTTGGCCTACCCGGGTAACCATTTTTAACTGACTTCCAAAAAGGAAGAGGTTATAAATTCGTCGGAATATTTTTTATGTACTTACGATCACCGACTCTGAAGACGCCTGGACCGATTTGGAAAATTCTTCAAATCACATAGAAATTTTATCAAAATCGGTTGTGTAATCTGGGGTTGAAGTCGGTTTAACTTTTGAAAAAAATATTAGGCAACTTCTGGCCCATCTCTCGCTGTGCATCCAACCGATATGCCCTGAATGTCCTCTACAGGGTTAATTTTTAAACACCGGCAACCCTTGTTCAGCCCTTGATACCTAACTATTTTCTATAAAAATATATTAAATATCGAAAAAATAATCAACCTCCCATACAAAGTACATTTGGCTGAGGGCTGATTTGTATGAAAAGCCGTTTTTTTTACATTTTTCAATAATTGTTTTTATGGAAAGTATTGCAGTATTATGGACTGAGCTTGCTCCAGAATGTTGCTGGTGTTTTAAAAGTCACCCTGTAAAATAAGAAAAAAATATACTCAGTACAAATAATCAGTAAGTTACAGCCAGTACATTTTGCACACATATTACATTACCTTAAACACACATTAGCGCGCCTATAAATAATTACAACTAAATAGTGCCTACGCTGACCATTTCACCGCACATACCAGTGTGGGGTCCACGCAATTATGTATTTACTATATGTGTTGAGAGAGGGGAGAGGGGCGGACGCGGGATAGTGGAAATCAATAGAATCATTGCACCACCGCTCCGATGATTGCGCGTAAAAGATTGTCGGCTCTTCGACTATTGCGTAAAAGAGTCAGAAACAATCCTTTGAAGCAATGACGTGTTTTCTTATAAAGCCACGTGAGAAGATAGTTTTTTTCCCTTACATCGCGAACTTTCTTACTTATATTATTAGAAGATCATGGTTTCTTTGAGCCAATCTCGAAATGGGTATGAAAATTTTTGTCGGATAAATCCCGTTTGCGGTTAAAAGGTTAATACCTAATTATATTAAGTTTATATTTGAAGTAGATACTACAGTATCTAGTAACTGTATATTCGTAGGTACAATAGGGTATTTTCATACACATCTATGACTTGACTTGAATCCTTTGGGATTGTATAGGGTAGTTATCTAAGAGCTAGCTTCTAGCGTCCTAATCTCTCAAGTCATTAGCATGCTTAATACCATTTATTCTTGAACTTACTAACAATGAAATGTCAAGCATATTGTATGTTCTTCATAAAGAAGAATTGGCGATTTGGCTGTGGTTTTAAGACCAGACTGATGACAAGTAAGTACAAGTCTTTAGGAATGCAATTAAAAGACGAGACAATATGTAACAAAAACCCTGTTCGATCCTTGTAGGAGCAACTCAGACCGTCAATATAAACCACTTTTCCTTTGGGACCAATGCTTGAAACTCGAAAAAATCGTCATTTTCATACAAAAGTGTTCGGCCGGCCCGGCAATTTCTATGAAAATGTCGATCTGAATCTACCCTTAACATAGTTCCAGTATATTTTGTTCGACGTTACATACTGTATTTTACCTTTAGTCACCTCTTACGTCATCCACAAGAAGATATTATTCACTTTCGACTTGTTTTTTTATAGTGCTCTATGGTCTTAAACTAAGCTGGGAATTGGCTGGTAACGAGCAAAGAATAATAACAAGTGTCACACTGGGAACCATAGAGACAGGATACACCTATGAGATCTTTGCTTGGAACCATAGAGGTAGGATTGTTGTACCTATAATCCATTTGGCTAGGTATTGAAAAAAATGTAAACAATCTTGACATGTCTCTTTATAATAATATAATAATAATAATTTATTGGGAACAGTATACAGTAAATTTTTAAATTTACTGTATACTGTTCCCAATAAATATTGAGATATACACTTTATAAATCAATACCTTTGCAAACTATAAATTATTTATTTCATAAATTATAAATAACATATTTTTTTTTGGAATTTGCAAAAGTATTGATTTATAAAGAGTATATTTCAATTTAAAGACATGTCAAGATTGTTTACATTCTTTTAAATACCTAAACAAATTGACTATAGGTATAGCTTCGAATCAAGTGAAAATATCAGAGCATTTTTTATGGCTATTTCACATCTATTTAAGCTAGAATGTATTGATTGGGTACTAAATTAATTAAGGGCCTGGTCATAACACGTGCACCCAAAACTAAAACCGCATTATAACGGCACAAATGCCCATTTATTTAGCGGCATTAGTTAAATTTAAAGGAATTGCATTTCAGCCGTGTGGGGCCTGAACATTGTGGCTTTGTATGGTATATTCAATTCGATGCTTAAATTGATTAACTATAGAGAATACAGATACAAATACATTATCATGTCTCTTCTAAAAACGGGGAAGACAGAGCTCAGGGCCGTGAGATCTAAAAGCCACGCTTAGCGTGAAAAAGCAAATATCAAGAAGAGTCAAGCCAGTAGTAGCGTATTTTGGGACTCTAAACATTTGGCTCGTGATTTTACAAATTATATTGAATTCTTTTTCTTGCCTATTCAATATAATCTCCATTTTTTACCATTGTAAGCCTAACTTATAAAATATAGGTTATATAGGGTGTAAATTTGTAACCTTGCCAACTTTTTAAACGTATCCGTACTAATCATACTGAACAACTTTCCCCAAAGAACAAAGGTGGAAATATGAAATAAAAAATGTACTCCTCATACTAAATCTATTTACCTGCAGTAAATCTGTCATACTTAAATATTCACTTCCCAATTTACAACCTGTATTTAAAAAAAATCGTACAAAATTCCTTAAAAAAAGATGAGATAAAAATTTTGTAGTAATGTGTGTCTTCGGAACTCTAGGTAGATACTCTAAGCGTGGCCCGAATGCACTCGGCCATAAAAAATTTTTACTCTCCATTTTGAAAAGGGGCTTGCTTAAATCTTCACCTTACAATTCCCTAAAAATAACCTCAAGAAAGGGGATAATGAAGCAAGTTCCCTAGGGAATAGGTTGTAACTGGAGCACGTAATCCATCTTATGGTTTCCAACATTTTTTAATGGAAAATTGTCTGCGCGAAAGAAATCCGGTCCTTTGGGATGGGGGCTTTTTATATTATATTATGTGGTTCGGGCTCTTAAGTGAACTGCGGTTTAGGTATGTATTTTAATGTTTTATCATAATTTATTCATTAATTATATTTAAAAAATACTCACTACTCAAATATACTTTTTATGTATAAAAAACCTTTATTTTTTCTAATTTAGGTCGTAATAAAAACATTACATAAGAAAAAAAAGGATCAGGTGTTCAAACCCACCGATTTTGATAAAAGTTCTATGAGACCACCTGACAAGTATGTAATACACTTTCAAATAAAAAAATCCAAATCGGGCCAGACGTCTTCGAATTATCGGTGAGATACATAATAGTATTTTATGCAACAGTTGTATAAGGAGGGTTAAAAAATGCGAGAGGCGCAGGTTACGTAAAATGACGCCATTGAGCATTTTTTGACTACTTATACAACGTTGCATACAATACTTTTTCTACGACTACATTTACTAAAATAAATACAAAAATAAAAAATACAGCAATTAAGAAAAGTACGAAATACTACCACATGTTTGGTAGATACTAGGTATCTATGGAAGACTTAATTTTTTTTATTGACGTCTTCCTAGTAACTAAAAGTGCCATTTTTGAAACATGGAGTCACTTAAACGAATGTTTTTCATACAAAAAACCGTTTGTTCAGTGACTCCACGTTTGAAAAATGGCACCATATGTTAAAATAACGATTTTATTATGTTGTCAGTATGGTAGATCTAAAGAAAAAAAGTTATAGGTCTATGGCTAGGAGTATCGTTTTGGCGAAATAACGACACATGTGCTATTATATTAGGAATAGACTATAGACTTTTCTGAAATCATATAATCTATGTTCTTATATTAGTGTTCGGGACCATTTAAAAGACAGATAACAGTAAAGGAGTAGAAAAAAAAGTAAATAAATAAAAGATCGCGACGAATTGATAACCTTTTTGGGAGTCGGTTAATAAGTGTTACGCATTCGAGCTATAGCGCGCTATAACCCTACTATACCACCGAATATTGACACAGATAGGAACAATTTACCGTTTTCCCTGATTATATAGAAATTAAAAAGACATAATAATGATACCGTTTTCTAGATAGGTAACGTTTTATAAATTCTAGATAGGTAAAGTTTCATTACTTTTATCACATATACATACATATTATTAGTGTTTAATTTTTTTTTGATGTACGATAAAGTGTTATCTATCTATATTTCTATTATCACGCCTATTTCCCACAGGAATAGAAGTTACTTATGTATTGTAAGTATTAATCCATTCCATTGCCAAACAAAAACGTTCAAAACCTATTTACAAAAACCGTTTTTACGAGCCAAAAATTAAATGTCTTACTTAAAAATAAAAATGTGCCCATTTGAGAATTTTGTAAAGTAAACAGAGTAAATAGGCAATAAAAGCATTAATTTCTACGATTGGTTGGAGGGGGCCGGTTATCTTTTTTCTGTCACTTTTTTCATTTTCCATCTTTGTGACGCCCTGAAGAAAAAGGGGCACTTTTAAAGAGTGAGCAGGCTGATTTGATACTTACATTTTTATTTCATTAACAAGGTAGGTACGAAAAAGAACTTAGCTTATGTTTAAAATTATAGCCTGGAATTTACGCATTTTTTATTTTTACTCTAAGTTTAGTCGATATTATGATAGATATGGAATTACATTACATTAAGTTTCGATCAAATTAGTTTAAGCTTTTTTTTTTTGGTTAATGAACAGATCTTAAATTCTCAAATATCTTATGCTTTCAATTACAGTAAAACATACCTAAACTCAACTTACACTTTAACATAACCGCCATATGCAGTACGAACCGAAACCGTAACCTGACGCCGCGAAACAGATTGAGAGAAATAGGCCAGACATTTCTCAATTAATTGTCTTAGATATAATGACTACATCTGAATGAAATGTGGAACTGAATCAATGAAATGGGGGTTTTTTGAAAAGTCGTAACTCTGAATCCACTTGTTAGGTATGAATTAATTAATAGATAGAGACAAAATATACGGTTTGAGCTAACCCCTAAATACGTTTAAAAACTTATGCTATGGAATACTAACGTGCTAACTTAACTATATTAAGTATATTTTATAATAATGCATATATATAGACATGAAAACCAAAAACTCAGGACAATTGAAAAAATGCCATTTTTTATAATTTTCTTTCTGGCTGGGGATCAAACCCAAAACTTCCGAGTGACATACGAGAATATTACACCTATATACACAGGTAATTGGGTAGTCTTTCGGCTTTAATTTATAAAAATGATTATCTAATACCAACGATTACAAATGATAAATAAAGACTTTGAAATAAATTTGGAGTATCAAGATGATCTCGTCCAACTACAGAGCCTATTTGCGGAAGGCGAGATGGAAAAAAGGTTGTTTCGACTGATCGGAGTTTATTTCATTTCGCGATGTTTGCCTTCAAATTAGTGCGCGTCGGCACCTCTCGTTATCTCACTTTTTGATTACATTTTACTTAAAAATAAAAAAAATATGCAATGAGTTTCTTACACGTACCATACTGATATGTAGAAGCGCGCACGGCTGCTTAAGCCTCTGAAAAAAAAGTAAATAAAAAAATATTTTTGGGAAAAAGGTTCCAAATTTAAAAATTTTATACTGGTTTCTGGCAGTTTATTGTGAGCGGACAATGGTTCCAATAACTTCTATAAATAAACATATCCAAACCCATAGAAAAGCTTGATGTTCTAGCTAATGGGAAGTTAAATTTTGCAATATATATGCACTGTATATTATTAATGTACATTACCTATTAAAGATAAATTGCCGCTCAATTTGTGCTTAAAGTACTTACCTAACTTCTCTTTACACTTTTAATGTAAAATAAACCAAAGGTTACCTAAAGGTTAACCCTTGCAAAGAATCTCGGGGCAAAAAGTTTTCTTTCGATTAATATCGAGTGTTTTTCCTTCAGATTTTTGTTAGGTAACTTCAAGAAGGTCGTATATTTTTAAGGAAATTTTCAGTTTAAATTAATTTGAAGGTACTTTCAAGTTTTACCTACTGTTAAAAACGAAATTTTGTATTATTATGTTCTAGTTTTTAAGATTTATCAAAAATCTAAAGGTAAGTTAATAATGAGTACATGGTTTATTTAATTCAGTGGAAAAAACTTACTCAAAAGTATTATACTGCAGGATATTTAGTTTTAAAGTAATGTTTTTTTTTATAATTAAATTTTTGCTAAAACTTGATGTAGTTATTTAATTTTTTACTTTTTTTTACTCTACCCTTTATATTTATGTAACAAAAAATTAAAGAATATGTATGTTTATACAGATATTTAAATATTTCCATTACCACTCTTTTTTTTTCAATTCGAGGCCATAATTAAAAATATCTTGAGCCACACACCGTCCCCCCTACGCCCTACCACTCAAGTGCTCAAATAGTAATAGGAAAGGAATCACGACCCTCCCAAGCAGCGAACCCCGGACCCCAGATGTCGCTACGATTTTTGAGGCGAAATGAGCTTTTGCCTAATTTATTTTTTGCCGCCTTCTTTCTGAGGGTAAATATTGACACGGCGGTCGTGAAATCATATGGACATGACTCAAGTTTCGTCAGGGACATATTTGATTTAATTTATATGTAAATTCTTCTTAGAGTAAAGAGTTTCTTCTTATATTTAAGAATCATTCATTTTATTATTTACTAGCTGCATACCAAATTTTATTGAAATCGGTCCAGCCGTTTCCACGTGAAACGTAATAAATAAACATACATACACACACACACACATTCACAAATTTTCGCCTTTATAATATTATTAGTGTGAAAATATAGTGTGATTAGGATTCCATAAATAAGTTTAATTATGTAATTAATTAAAAATTGTTATTCTATTTATTTCTTTAAAAACTTTATTGAGCCAAAAGCTACAATAGATGGACTTAATGTTATAGCATTCTCTCCCTGTCACCTTTAGGAAAAGATAAAGATAGATATAGATTTTATAGTAACACACAAAAATACGTAACATTAAGTATAATTGGAATAACGTCATTGAGAATTTGAGTCATGTCCATAACAATCAAATTCGACCAGACGTCATCTTAAGAAGGTCGTATCTACATTTTTTGCCGGAAACGGACGTTCGGCCCAGTGATTAGGAAATTATATTGAGGGCGAAATTTCTCCTTTTTTAGGCACGATTGGTTATTAAAATAGAACTTAGCATTGTCTCTTAATTGCTGTATTGTTTTAGTTACATTATTTTTGGTATATTAAACTGAGGTTTTTTCGAAGTTGCTTCTCAGCAGTGGCCATTCTCAAAACACTTGTTTTACCTGGTAGCTTTGCAAAAGAACATTCGATAAGTTATAATTTTTACCCTTATCATATATAAAAAATAACGTATACCTTTCCAATTTTAAACATTTTATTAACAATTTCACAAATTAACCAATTTTAAAACCAATAAACATGTATATTTGAACTTAATTTTTAGTTGTTATTCTTTAATTGTATATTCATTCCATTTGAAATTAAAAAATATTTTAGATTTACTTCCGTCAATAACATAATAAAAGATAACTTTAATGGAATGAAAAAATATAGGTAAATTACATGTCAAATAAGTGATAAAGTATAATTAGGTCAATATACATTACAAATACCTATATTTACTTGTTACTGTGAATCAGGCTTACGGTAATAATTAGGGAAATCCAACTGCCTAAAAATAAGGAAGGTTATCCAAAATATTATAAAAGAACATAACAGTAATAGAATATATCAAAGTTTTGAGAAAATTTCCATGTAGTAAAAGTAATATTTGTTAATCACACATGTATTTTTACCTACATTTATGCAATAAGTAAATTTGATTTGATTTGATTAGTTTACCTATGTATACCACATTTGTATAATTCTTTCCGGTTAGGACATATATAAAAAAATATAATATTAAATGTATTTAATATATTTAGTATATGAATGAACTTATTATAAATATTAATATAACCTATCACTCCTATCCTCCCATCATGAGTGTATTTTGATTGTGAAAACTAGTTACGCCTAGATATATGCAATTTCTTTAAATTACAACTTTTTTCCGAAATTTGACAGGTCATTATGAAGAAAAAAAACTAAACTATGTATCATAGTATCAAACAAAACAATAAT
Organism: Acrobasis suavella; assembly: GCA_943193695.1. Lineage (NCBI taxonomy): Eukaryota > Metazoa > Arthropoda > Insecta > Lepidoptera > Pyralidae > Acrobasis > Acrobasis suavella. The sequence goes on from OW971952.1 coordinate 10,487,083, forward strand.
ATTTTTGTATGGAAAAGTCTAAATTAGTTCGGATAAGGGACTTTTAAGACACCTGTTAGATGTACATACAACGTCTTTATCTTTATATTTTGAGTCTTACGGCTCTGAGCAGATAGATTCCAGGGCCGCAAGACTCAAAGGCCAATTTTAGCGTGATGGTGGCCGAGAAGGTGCAAAAAGGAATCAAATCAAGTCCAGCAGTGGGCTTATATAAATATATAGGGACAAATATAAATATAAATATAATTATATATATAGGCGGTAAAGAAAAGACTTTATTGATCATAACAAGCAGAGTCGAGTCATATTATAAATACCTTCTTTCATTTTAACTGTAATGCATAATCAATTAAAAAGGTTACGGTTCCAAAAGAAAACGTCAAACGAACCGGGAACAAAAAAGTTACACTAATTAAACGGTAGAAAGAAAAAAAACAATCAAAAATTACTTTTATTACGTCTACAATGAAACGAATTAATTGATGATATTAATTATACCCTTTTTTGTTTTTCTTTTCAACCCTTGCCGAGATATTGTGCGCCATATGCTTTGTCCGGGGTATTTCTTTGCCTAATTGTCGAAGAATTTCTCACCAGCCAGTTATGTTTGAAATTTATCTATGGTTTGTTATTTTAAATTAACAAACCATAGATAAATGGAATTGGAATTTGTCATAAGAAGAAAACGTGATGCAATTTTAAAACGCTCAAAGTTTTTTTTTAAATCGAGGCGTACTCATCTTGAGTTTTTAGGGAACATTTGACCAGTAAAAAAAAAATTAGAGTACTTACATAATTTAGATACTTAAACACCATGTTTGCTTAGAACCGCAATACCCAAAATGCATCTCCCTCATTAGGAATAAATAGTATTTGTGTGTAAAACACCATACTACTTAAATGTGTAATGTAGGCAAGTACCTCTATTAAAATTCAAAGAAGCCGATTTACATTTGCAATAGGTTTAAGGCAAAAATCGGTATGACAAAATAGAAGGAAAACGTATAAAAAATGTAATTGGACAACTGATTAATAGAAATTCGGTGAATAATAAATATAGGTAGATACTTACAAAAACATACGTAACTTATGATGAATATACATATCTGTTAGTCCAACACTAACTACGTCAAAACATTTACCTAAAAACACATTCATTAACAGTCAACAGCGTATCTTAGACAATACATCACACCTAGTGTTGCCGTGCTAAGCACCTATTTAACGTTTTTTTCCACCAACCATAGACTAGGCGGTACAACAAATCGAGGACACCATTTGTAAAACAAAGATGGCGGATTTTACATCACAATTAAGCGAGTACAATGAGGAGACACGGGCGAAACAATATCGTTAGAGAAAAACAGGTTTCCTGCTTTTGAAATATGCAATACGCAAATGAATATTGTACAATTTAAATTTCCATAGACAATAGTGTCAAGAAAATGCTCCATTTTTTCCTGGACTTTGCTGGATTTGATGTATTGTACATTAAATGCTTTTCTTATAGAATTACTTTATTTAAAGTATCAATTGATTTTATTAAGCTAATATGCATTGTATTAGACAATAATTGAGTGCTATTCTGATAATATCCTGGTTTGATATTGCTCGATCGGAATATCTACATAGTTAAAATTATATACATACATATTATTACAAATAAATGAAAAAGCTTTTTATTTTTTGTTTTTAGGGATACATACGGTAAAAAATATACGTATGAATAAAAAAGTCTTAAAAAAATTGTACCTAAATAAACGAACGTTATTATTCTTGCATCATACCCAGTAAAAAATAAAAGAAAGTAAAACTCTGTCGTTGACACCTGGACTGTTTTATAGCCTCGATTAACAGCAATATTTACAAATAACCACGGGATCGATATCAAAATCGATTCAGAACAAAAACCAGTAACAGATGGCTCGATTCGCTCCGATCATAAAGTTTATTCTTTTTTCCTCAACGTAATCTCCAAAAAACCGGAACACGCTCATCAATATCCCAGTACTGATTTTTTACCGGGATTTTTGGTAACATCCGAACGCAACAGATGTAAAGCGTATCCTCTTGAAATCAGTTAATAAGTTGTAATAATAAAGTATAATTTATATGACTCACAAATACTAGAATAAACAAACGAACAATAGTGACAAAAGAAACAAAAGACATTAAATTCTTGACACAATTCAAAAATTTAAAAATGGAATCCCACAGACTGACGCGAACATGCAAACTCGCTCTCGTTCTGTTTTCAAATCCCCGTCTTTTGTTTTTTTCGACTCCCAACTTGCTACTTAAGCGTTTCTTTCATTCAGCCAAAGCTGTTTCTTTAATTAGCAACAAAGAACAGGATTGCGTGTTTGGAACTTTTTTAATTTAATTATGAGACAAAAGAATAATGTGTTTTGTCATTAAAATTGTTTTATTTTTCGGATCTCACGCTAAGTGTGGATAGATTATAGTTTAGTGTTTGCGGATAAGTGCACTATTATGTTATTATAGGCATCAAAAGTTTCATCAGAGGTACCAGATGCGAGTAACGGTGCTTGGCTGTGCAATACTGCACGTTGCCGGACGAAACTGGTTTTGTTTGCAAAAATATGTAGATATATAACACTGCATTTGTTGCGTGCGGGCATTCGCGACCTTTGCCCTAAGTTATTTATCGCTATTGCTTAGCAAAACTCTAATTATGTTTTATATTGAATTTCTATTAGATGAATACCGAGTCTTGCCATACTAACAGAAATTTTTTAACACTTTCTAAGACAATGACGGTTAAAAACGAGAATTAGTTGTTATCTTTATTGTGTCTGGGTTAGTGTCTCCAAAAGTGCTAATATATTTTGTTTATATGTATAAGTAAATTTTATTCTACTTTATATTTATGTACTTACATGATTTATCTAAAAAAGTTATTTATATGAAGTTTAAAAAAGAGAATTGTTTCAGTCTTGTACTAAAAAAGAAAACGTTATACTTCTTAGTTAAAGTACTTACTTTATTACTGTACAATTAGTTTCTGCTTACTGAAGTAGTACCTAAAAAGCTAAGCACTTACTTAAATTAATCGTCTACGAAAATCATTACCCTTTGGATTCTCGGAAGAAAAATAAAATGAACCATAGACTAATACAATTACCCGCAGACTTTTCCCGCCAATCGATCCAACCTCTGCCCGTATAAAAACTCCAAGTTTTTTCACTTAATTTAAACTCAAAAGATACTTGAGATAATTGCTCCGAAGGCTCATTCACTCAATTCGATCGAACTCGCTCCGTCGAGAGCAATTTTCCCATTTTCCCTCATTTTTTGGCATTCTTAGAAGGGCCGCCGATCTAGAAGCCATTGTGAGTAAAGAATCGGTGATTAAAATTCAATTTTGGAACAATCGGAGATGTGTTCGGGAATGACGGAGTGCATTCTAATTGGTCGAATAAATTTGGCGCGATTTTTTAATTAATTACTGATCTTCATTGTTATTTTTTAATTGGTATAAAATCTGTTATCTAATTGGTATAAGGTACAAAATTCCAATGTTAATTCTGTAATTAGACTCTTACCGGCACTTTTACGCGTTTAAAGTATTCTAAAATTTTTTTTTTTTAAGGAAAATCTACCGATACCAGCGCTTCGTAACGACCACTGCTGAGAAGAAACGCCGAAAGAAACTTATTTTCACAGTATTGGTCGCCTACTCGCCAGAAGGGCTTTGTCATGTTACTATTTTTGTCGTTTAATTAATAAATACTTATAATATAATTCAATTTTGACACATTATAACATGTAATGCTTGCGAAAAAATACACAAACATAAATCACGTAATAAAAATACTAAGTAGTCAAAAAAGAGAAACCGAGCTGACCAGTTCCTCCCAGCAGCGCCCGTTTAAGAGTTGACGGTACCTACGGCTGATTATGTGATACTTAACACGTGTCAAGCATCTCTGCGGGTTGAACCTAGATGGGTGGTTTGCATGAAGTTTATCTTGAGCTTGTCCGTGCTTTGGTCGGCACGCTAATCCATTGGTCACGGTTGTCAATGGTCATATGACAGTTATTAAAATGGATGTAACTATTTATGCAGCTTTAAAAATGCAATTTATTTCGGACACTTTATATGATTTGTTTTCTAGAATGCCTAACTCAATGCAATTAGTATTATATTTATTTTCTAGTACGCCTTACTCAATGCAATTAGTATTAGATTTGTTTTCTAGTACGCCTTACTCAATGCAATTAGTATTAGATTTGTTTTCTAGTACGCCTTACTCAATGCAATCAGTATTAGATTTGTTTTCTAGTACACCTTACTCAATGCAATTAGTATTATATGGATATTATTCCATAAAAAGTTTATTTGCCCAGCAAATTAAAAAGAACCGCCGACTTTTAAGCGTTCACTCCCAATAACTTTTGGACGGTTGAACTGATTTTTATCAGACATAGCTAAAAACTACTGCAAGGAAATTTGCTTTTTACGTACAAAAACCGCATAGAAATCGGTTCATCCGTTTGAGAGATACGACGCCACAGACAGACAGACATTGGCAAAAACAATGATACTCGTCCGATAGTGTCATTTTTTATAAAACCAAGTTGACCCTGCAACACGGACACAAAGCTACTTAAGTACTTACGAGTATCGCCCCGTTTTAAGAGTAAAGGCCCTGATTTCGTAGTATACAATTTAAAGTACCTACTTAAAAAATAGTTTTCTGTCAAAAGAAGAAATTAAAAAAAATATTTTGTAAAGTAAGTTTGTTACTACATTTACATAATACCTATACTATTTTGATTGAACTGAACTGGATGGGTAAAACTAAAACCAAATTTAATCCTAATTCTATAGCATTTTGGTTAGAGATTAACCAATAGTTAAATAGTTACCGAATATAACTCCGATAATTTATCAATTGTTAAGAATGTACTAACCTGATAAAGCTGTAGGTGAGTTTGTAGTTAGGTCAGGTTACTACAATAATTACCTATTTCCTTTGAATAAAGCTTACCTGACTACTTATATCTCGTTTAATTTGTAGACTCTACGAAAAATATGATATTTTTTATAAAAAAATACGCTACATCGCTTACTAAAAATTATAACACATAATAAACAATCATTCATCAAATTGGACACGTTCAACGGTCAAAAATAAAAAGTTAACCCTTCAACGGCGCGTCTAAGGGGTCCAACTGTCCCGGAAGATATGCTACCTGTGAAATAATAGCTTTAGCGAAAATTTGCATAATAATGGCGTACAAACTATTATTTTCGGCGTATCGGCTAACAAATGCCCATTATGGACGCAGCTGCAGGCCACTTTTTTGAGGTCATTGTCCATTGGAATTTGGTAATAATAGCTATCTGGTCATAGAGTTCACCCTTTGCATCCATAACATATGGTGTATAACGTTTCGATAAAACAGTGGACATCAAAAGATACTTTTAAAATAATTCCGAGATTTTGGGCAGCAAGATTCAACTGTATATGTTTCTCATCGTGACTCAAATGTAATCTTCTTGTTAATATATACGTTTTTTTTATGTTTATCTTTATAATAAAATCTCGGCAACGGTTACAAAGATAACGATTAGATTTGGAAGGTATGTTATTTCGGGGCCCAAAACCGATTTAACTACGAGTAGGTTAAATTTTTTAAACCAACGAAGCTCGGTCGCCCAGAGATTTTAGAAAAACAAGACTAATTAAGAATATTTTTTTACTATTTACTTGATATTCATACCCCGACCCCAAATAATAGGAAATGGCTAGAACAAAGTAGAAGACACTATTACATGGTATTTTAATTACAGATGAGCAAATTTTGACTATTTTCGATCTTTAATAAATAATAATGACATATTTCCTATCATCTAATGCGATTTCCTTAAATTTGGTAATTACAAGAATTAAGGAAGGTACCTAATTAAAAAAGACCTTTTTCTATAAATATAACAATTAACATAAAAAAAATTCTAAGTTCAATGTATAGAAACTATTTTATTATTAAATATTTCTCTACAAAATCTAATAGTAGTTCGCTAGTCAAAATAATAATTAAAAGCGCACGCCAAAAAAAATCTAATTCAAATTGACACATCTGACCCCATGGACGTTTTGGGACAATAGGACAGGTAGCGGAGGGTTAGTTTGGGGCAAAAGGGACCCGGAACACACGCTTTGGAACCTTTATTATTTTAGATCTGTTTATTTTTAACGGTCAAAATTATTATTAATAATAATTATTATTTAATAATGACATTGATTTTATAACTTGTAGGTATTAATTTTCATTTCTTAACCTACTCAACAGTAATTTTATCGACGAAATTTTATTTTTGCTAGCATTTTTTCTTTTTCTTCGTATTATTTTATTTACCAAAACTTATTTTATAATTTTCAAGCTGCGTAAAAATTTAAAGCTTCGTGAGCATTATCTAGCTGATAAGAATAGGTTTACGTGCCTTCCAAATCACGGACTAGCAAACACTCATACATGTGAACACACATTAACGCAAAAAAATTGCACGCACCGCTGTGCCATCGACCTCCTGATTAAGTTTTACGTGGGAGACCTACCAGGAAGTCTCGCTGGTAGACCCAAACAATGCGTTTCTAATAAAATAATCAATTGAATAAATCCAAAGACAAAATGGCCGACATTCCAAATTTTATTTCTAAGTTCATGGAATTAACAATAAAACAAACTATCAATCATTACAATTATAAAACACTATAAACTTCACAAAACATACGATTACTGCGGGGCCGGCAAAATAAAATCTTGTAAACTTAACCACTTTTCCAGGAATGAGCTTCTAACGACTCTTCTAAAAGTACTTGCTTAAATACTTTCTTGTCTACCTTTTCGCAAAAATAATTTGACTAAAACCGGGGAATTTTTACTTGTTACTGAATTTTTACCGATTCTTTGATTCTTTAGAGAAACGAAAAAAAAAACAAAGAATGTACCGATGCTTCTCTTCTTGTGCAGATCGGTGGGAAAAAATGCGAATCATGTTAATAAGTGATGCGGCTAGCAACCCATTACTATTTTTAATCCTTTTTACATCATTTCGGCCACCTTCACCCTAAAAATGGTCTTGTGGCCCTAGGCTCCGTCAGCGTAAAGCTCACAAGACCCATAGTGCTCTGTCTTCCCTATTAAGGAAAAAGACGTGATAATGTATATATTTGCAATAAAATACATACCTACCTATGCCTAATATATTAGGTAAAAAGAGCAAACCTACCAAATAAGAAAAATAAATAAATATACTTCTTTAGAATCTGATATTACCTAGAACAAAAAAAATCTTTAAACAACTGAAATATAAATTAAATTCTTCTACTATCGAGAAATCAAATTAACTACAAATATATAGAAAAATTATATTAACTACAAACATTTTAAAGATTAAATACTTCTTTATTGTGCCAACTATAAGAACATAAGTTACACTGACATACTTACGCATTATACATACGTCCTAAATTAAAAACTATGTTTTCTAGAAGTCAATGGAAAATACAAAGCAGTAAAATTTTCCTCCCAAAGCGTTTTAACCCTGCATTTACCGTCTGACTATCAATACTTTTAAGTTCAAGACGGAGACTCGAGATGAATTTTTAAATCGACCCCGGTCTGCATTGGAATCTTTTTTGGATTTAACTGCAATTGCAGGGTTGACGGTGGAATTAAAAATAATGTGGATGACCAAGAAGTTCGTCTTTGAAAGGTTTTGTTGTAGGGGTGGCAGAGGTTAGAAAAATTAGGTTGAATTAAATTATAAAGGTTGTCTATTGTTTATTGTTTATTGTCGATTTGTTTTTCTATGAAGATCTGAGAGAAAAGAAAAATAAATAGAATGTTTAAGCTGCTTCGCAATCTATACTTAAAACAGCTCAACCCCTTATCAAATGATTTTTATTTAAGTACTTACGTAAAACATATTTTTTATATAATGCGTTAAGAATAAGAATAAAACTTCAATTAGTCAAGTATTTTAAAATTTGATGAAATTAACAGCATTTTAAACCGACGAAACAAATTCACATTACCGCAAAACCGTATTTTCCTTAAAGTTACGCAACTGAGATAAAAGCAAACAAAAAAGTAGTTACAGCCAGCCCTCGGGTAAGCTGGCTGTAGGATCTAGGAAAACTTGCCAAGTTTCGCTCCTCCTTTTGCATTTTTCCCGGGAACAAAACGTTTTTTTTTTAACCGTTCTTGCGTTGCGTCTTTTGAATCTTTTTGCTGCTTGAAACGTTGTACCCTTTTCAGAAGTTGCCTGGCTATCTTTCTTAACTTCACTGCGTCTTGTTCGGGAACTGTGGAGTCGAATTTTACTATTGACATTTGAAAAAGATTGTCGAATATTTCTTTTATATTTCAAAAGTTTAACATGTAAGTATATAGTAGAATAATTTTTTTACGGATGCTTCAAAAACGATTTTTATATAAAATATGCCTTTTTCCATTTTTCCGATTATGTCAAATTGATTATTGGGCTGATGTCTGAGAACTTTAGCGCATACTTCGACGACAAGAGCCCCTAAGGTAAAATATGAAAAAGGAGATAATTTTGGGGCCAATTAAGACAACAAACATCCCACCTATTAGTCATTAACTATTCCAATAATAATGTGTAGGTACTTAGTGTTCAATGAACTGAGCAAGGACAGAAAATTATTAATAAAATTTTAAACCACTAAGTGTTGCTTACTTACTAACTAATTTACCATAGAGTGCGATACCTACTAGATATCGTACTCTACATAGATGTCATTTTGGTACTTGGGACTAGGTTTAAACAAAGTCATAACGTCAGACCATGTTTTAAAAATAAGAATGTGTAGGTCCATAAAAATAATTGACATTTTAAACTTGGAATAAAAATACAAAATTCATCTCCATGCCCCTCTTTGTTCTTTGAGAACTCCTTAAGTTTTTATTTGACCACTGAAGCATTCGCAAGATAGCGCCGCGCTGAAAATTAAAAAAAGAGAGAGGGAAAGAGAAAAAAAATGAATCTGAGATAAAACTTTGCGTGGGAAGCCTCACGGGCGAATACTTTTATTACTTCAACTTGATCATACTTTGCATTCTTTTGTTATCTTTAGGAATGGAAGTGGTGAAGTTTTAATTTTCACTCGTTTACTGTGAAAAAGGGGTGTAGTGTTATTGTTTCCGTGCATGTATTAGATTTTTCAGGATGAATTTCTTAAAGTCTCAAGTCATTTTCCTATCATATTGGTATGGGAGTAAGGAAAAAACGTTCATCACTTTTCACCTTAGCCTTAACCTTTTTTCACCTTAACCTTTTCACTATATACATACGTATTCGATAATTCTTAGTAGAAATTCAATTTCAACAAGTACCTAGAAATGCCCCAATGTTATTTTGTGTTATTGGGCGTTTTATACACAATTTAATAGAAAATCAAGGACCATAAAGTAACTTTACAAATTAGCATTTAGTACATGAGGATAATAATTGTGATAATTTATTCATAGGAAAAAAATCTATATTTTCAAAACAAAACCAAATTAAGTTGCGAGGAAAATATTAATCCTATTATAACCAACGAATTAAGGGTTACCTAACTTGATTTTAACAAAAATCGAATACACATCAAACAAATAAAAAGTTATGAAAATAAAAAAAAGTTCAAATATCGAACGCACACAAAATGGCGGCGGAATATGTTTAAATGCCAATATCAATAAATTCGCGTTCGCATCGCAGGTGGGGCATTATTTTTTTATGCCCACTGCCCACCCCGAAATAGTTGGGGTGGGGGAGGCGGGAGTGCGTGACCCCCGCTCCACCCTGTTTGGGGGCGGCGGGCGCCCCCTTGCACTATCCGTGTGTGCACGCAAAATCGTCAATAATTTAAATTTCCGATAGCAAAATGATAAATGCCGTTAATTTTATGTATGCATTTATGTGCTGGGCTGGGCTCTGCCTCGATCCTTTTATATGATCATTATTTATGTTTATAAATGTTAATGTGCATACTACATCCTAGTCATGTCTTTACGTCTTACGGTGCAGACAGTTCCTACTCATATACATCATAAACTTCTCTACGACGACGCGACCTCTGTGGCCTAGTTGTCATTCTGCTAGGCTGACACACCGGGTTCGATCCCCGGTCGGGACAAAATGGAAAATTTTCTTTTTCAGATTGACCTAGGTCTCGGATGTTTATTAGTTATAATAATAAAAACATAGTATCGTTGAGTTAGTATTCCATAACACAAGTCTCGAACTTACTTTGGGGCTAGCTCACTCTATGAGATTTGTACGTATATATTTATTTTATTATTTATTCGTAATATCCAGAGGTCGGAATTAGGTAGAGTTATTTATGTACTTACACTGATTTCATAGAGCGAAAGAATAAAGTGGATATGCCTCAAATCCCAGGAATAATTTTAAAGAGCAAAAAAATCACGTGATATATTAAATTAAAAAGTTATTTACTTTTACACAATTTAAACCACTGCACTCGCGACGTTGACAATATGTAAAAACGAATAAAGATACTAATGTATATACTAATAAATATTATATGTTCATTAACGTTGTTTAATTTGTCTTATCTGTCTCTAAGGTTTTTATTATTATTTACTTGTAATACCTATTGTTAGCGACACGGGATTGTCCATTAGAAATTCCGGTAAGATCCATATTAATATCAACATTTCGATGCAAGAACATAAATAACTCTACCTAATTCCGACCTCTGGTAATATGCAAAAACCAGTAGTAAAGGAATCGCCTACTGACCATGTTTCTTCAGATTTCCGTTTATTCACGCACACACAACACACAAAGCACCTAGTGTTATTGCACGGTCCCGTCATCCTTCGTGACCATTGATATGTATATCCATATAATCTTTAAAGAAGAAAAAGTTGGAAAATGCACCCGGGCGCATACATTAGAAGAAAACAAGGAATGCGCTGTATCTAAGTATAAACAATCACATATTTATCCCAAATGGGATGGACAGACCATTTATTGGCCATTTTCTTGTGGCTGTGAGCAGACAGAGGCAGAGCCCAGGGCCGCCAGATCTAACCTCCTCCGTGGCGTAGTGGTCACCATGCTAGTCCGCCACCCAGAGGTCCCGGGTTCAATCCCCGGTCAGGGCAAGTTGGAAAATGGCCTTTTTCAAATTGTCCTGGGTCTTGGATGATTATCTTTTTAAGTATTTATTATAAAATATAGTATCACAAGTCTAGAACTTACTTTAGGGCTAGCTCAATCAGTGTGAATTGTCCCTATATATTTATATTTATTTATTTATATTTATACTTACATAAACTGCCAAATTCATTATATCCTCTTCGGTTTGCCGTAGTCGGATAAAAATGGTGATGGGTTGCTTAATTCTTAATAGCCAAACGCGTTAAGATGAGAAAAACGGAAGTAACATCATTGATTGGATTGAGAGCTATTATAAGAAAAGCTTTCACAAAAATATAAAGAGAAATCCTTAAAATAAAGTAGCCTCCCACGCGGAAATTTGATGGCTTTAAATAGAACACTGTTTTCAATTTTTTTTTTATATACAGTGAGCCACATAGAAAAGTATACCACCATTAAAACAATTACTTAGTACCAAAAGTATAGAGGTAGTATACTTTTCTATGTGGCCCACTGTACTTACAGAGCAAAAATTTAGCAGTTACTTACGGCTAGTTAAAATGAAGCTATGCATTACTATGCAACACTAAACGTCTATTTTTTACGCCGTAACCTTTAGACACATAGTAAGTAGGTAGGTACTTTTTATTTATTTCGAAAATCAACTACTATCCTCAGTATTTGTGCAATAGATTTATACGATTTCTATGATATTTGTAACTTCTGAAGTCGTTTTATGTCGGCAAGATTAATATGCGAAAACATGCAAGAATTATACAAGTCGAAATGGCGCGTATGTCTGCGCTCCAAATTCAAAAATAAATTCGTTACACGCACGCGCCGGCGGCTCGTGTTTTAAAATCGACGTGTACGCTCCGCTTTCTGCAATTTATTTTTAAATTTCGAATAAAATCTATTAGAAACACTTTTTTATTGCCAGTATTTTCCCGTATATTCAATATGGAAATCTATACAAAGATATCGCTCCGTGTTTTACAATTCATTTTTGAATTTCGAATAAAGTGTCTAAAATCTATTTTCATTAAATTGCCTGTATTTTCCCACTAAAAAATATGAAGATATCGTTTCTTTTTTTATGATTTAAATTTTGGATTACAAGTTTTAATACACTTAGCCAATATCTTAATACTTACCTCATTGAATCTAAATTCAAATATAGAATCCAAATCAAAGCTAAGACGTTGTATCGCGAAAAATGTCATGAAACACCCGACCAACACCATAAATAAGAATATCTATGCTTTTATTTTTTCCGAGAAACTAAAATTATGTCTGAGGCATAAGGCATTCAAGAATGCTTTATGCCTACGCGTTACCAGTCAAAAGGTGCTTGTATTACTTGCAAGGAAGTACTTTTGTATGTAAATCGAATGCGTAGGCTTGGGCTAGACCGCCTAGCTTTGAACACGCTAGACCTGATTTTCAATACGTATTTCTTAAAGGGCTTTTTAGTAAGCCTATTAAATTTTACTGTTCACTTTGTATTTTAAATTGTCTTTTTTTTACAATTTTTATTGTAAAAAATTACAAACTTTTTATTTTAATAATGTAGTGATTCCTTGTTTATAAATTTATTTTTTTTTATTATAAATACGTATTGCTTTTTCTACAAAATTATTATTTACATATTGTTTAAGAGGCATTTCACATTTGGTAGGCTGTCTCGCTCGCACAATCATTTTTAAAGATTATTAAAAAATGTGTCTCAGTTGTAGAAAAGTGTTTCATTAAAACTCAATATGTTTAATTTTAGACATTTTTTTATTATTATTTATGTGTGTGTATATCGAGAATTAGGTCATCAAAAATTTTAAATTTTGAGGACCTAATTCTCGATGTAGTCAATGTCTACACAATATACAAACATGTCTAAAATATCCACAATATAATTATATTAAATGTTAATGAAACACTTTTCGACAACTGAGACACATTTTTTAAATAATCTTTAAAAAATCTTGATTGTGTGAGCGAGACAGCCAACCAAATGTGAAATGCCTCTTAAGACAAAATAAATAATATGAATACTTATTTAAAACAAACTTAAACGTAAGAAATCTTCAGTGATAATTGATAACTAAATAATAAAACAAATTGGTAATTAGTTTTTATTTTTTTAATCCGCACCCATGAATCAATGAATCAGAAATGATAGAAATAAAAATTTTGTTACTTCTATAGCCGTTAGTGTCCCGGGCAGTGTTCAATAAATATCCTTGAAAAGTACAAGTTAGTTTACCTTTTGTTTTTAAAATATCCTGGAACAGCAGAATGTAACAAAAAAATTATAAAAGCAATGAATAAATATATACATGGACGTGTATTGTGATATATATGTCCATATGTATTTATTGCTATAAAAATAAGAATGAATCATGTGCCCTATTTAGAATAGCTACAAAGTTTTATATTATATACTTAATAGGTCTGAAATTTCAAAATTCAATATAGCTAATAACATGTTAACTAACATAGCATTTGTTGACACATCCTCTGAGTAATCGCCACTGACCAACGAGAATAACTTATTAACGTTACAACGTGAAATAACTTTGAAATTAAAATAAGCATTAGAAAAGCATAAACGCATTATACTAGCAAATAAATTCCTTTTCAATCTACAGATAGAGCATCCTTAAACCATCGTGCATCATGTAAACTGTGCTAAGGCGAACGCCTTTCCCTTCCCTACATTTATTCATAGAGAAATAACAAAAATATCCATAGACAACCGGCCAGTAACTCTTGAGCCTTCTCGCGTGCCCGCTCCGTACGGTAAAGTTTGAATTCCGAGCGCTTGTATGCGTAGATGGGGGTAGATTTAAATTGGTCGGTTTAACGCGTAGGTTGTATAGGTTGAAAAATGGCGGACTGGCTACAATAGTATGGAGACTGGCAAACCCGGAAACGTTGGCAAAGACAAGATTAATCTATTGCTTAGATGGCTTTCTTTTATCTCGGATTTTATCGTTCCTGCGCTGCTATTTTGAAATATTTGTCAGTAATAATAGTAAATTATTGCAGTATTGTGGATTCTCGAAAATATTATTTTATTTAAGGTTTTATCAGAGGTGTAAGAGCTAATTTTTAACATTCCTTCGGGCTGTAGTAGAAACAGTAATGTAGGAGTTATGACGCTTCGTCAATGAGCTGATTCAAGTCGGCTGCAAATATGAATATTAAAATTTTATGGCGATTGGTTCAGGTGTCATTGCAGTTCAACGGGGCAATGCAGCTAGTATCCTAGGCATCTTTGTACTGGAGACGTTAAGGGGATACATGAATTTTTCGGGCTCCAGTGCTGCCTCTATTTCAAATAAATTATTTAAAAGGAAACGGAGATATCATTTGAAATTTTGTTTAGACCAAGCCCTAGAAAACCCTTTAAATTATTTTATGAACTACTATTTACAGTTTAAAGTGGAGCTTTTCTACGCACATTTGCGTAAAAAGGCCAGATTTGACTAATGTACTTACGTAGTAAAGCTTTAAGTTATCTATATCACGGGTTGTCTAGGGCTTGGTCAAGAGAAAATTTTAAATAATATCTCCGTTTCCTTTCAAATAATTTATTTCAAATGGAGGCAGCACTTTACCATGCAAAATTCAAGGGGTATTAAATGTGTATTTTATTAAAGTAATAATTTTTTGTTACGTATATTTATTTTTTGTAATATGTTTTATTTGAGGTAAAAAAATACACCATTATAATTGGTTTTAATGGCAAAAGTCATGCGATATGCATAAATTCATTACGTTATGCTTAATTAGTGCAAAGTGAATAGAACTTTGATAAGAAGTGTTAAAAGATTATTTACATAGTATTGAATTTGTGTTACTAAAACTTAGAAGATAATTAAAAAAATACTTAATTCCTTTTTCAGTATCTTGTTCTGAAAAAACATATTCAAAATACTTTATTCTCAAAATACAAAAAAAAAATGATAACTTTCCTGAAAATAGGGTAACCGTTTATCAGCAACATTTTTATACCTTTTGATATCTAAACGAATTACTATCGGATGTCAACCCTAAAAATACCGTTGGTCCTATTCGACCATGAATTAAGAAAATTGAGATTTTTGCTTTGTTGTATTAACTTTTTTTTATTTAAAAAAATAATATTACAGAGTTATGTAGGGTAGGATTTATTACGCATAAGTTCCTTACAAGTTGTACATCGTTACTCGCACCACAATAAGCACTATAATATAAGTATTTGAATTTCCAATAAGGTCACCAGCTACTTCCTACATCTCAGGTCCAGTTATACTACCATAAGGATCCCTATAAATCCTAGGGCACCTAGACACAAACCGTAACAATAATAAAACCCTATCATAAAGGGCTAAATAACGCAATATTTTATACTTTTATCTTCAAAATCCTAATAAACCTAGCTCTTAAATTTAGTGCCAATAAATAACCCAATCGAACCGTTACTGCCCGATTAGCCGGGCTAAGAGGCCCGCAATATTTCTATTACATATCAAAAGTACATCCATATATCTTATACCATCTAGGAAATAATTCCACGATATCTTTCCTTACAGACGCACATATACGTACGCATTCTTCTCTTACATGCAAAATCACAAACACATACAAGAACTATGTAGAAAAGATACCCAGCAATGGCGTTCATATTATAAAATCCAGCTGTGTGAGAGATTGGGTGTGTGTGAGTGTGCTCAGTCATTGACCTATGCATTTGCTTGCAGTAGTACAGGCTAAAAGTATGCGTTCGTTTTATTATGGTCTTATTTTAAAAATGGCACGGTCATCGGTTCTTTCGCATGTTGGGTTAGGTTAGGATTTTGGCGCGAACGCGTGTTCGATTTGCACCTAAACTGGTTCTACCGTTCATTGTGTAACCTTTCGGGTTGCCCACGCTCCAAGTTCCAATTTCAAAATTCTCAATGAACTGTTACCTTCTTTTATTTTTATTCTTTTAATCGTAATAAATAAAATTCTATCCAGCCAGGAACTTTCATCGCAAAGAAAATTAACACATTCAGCCAGTATTATGACATAAATGAAATACAGTCATTAAATCAGGCTGATTCATTACAAATCCAAGTTTTTATTGGAACAATCGCGAGAAGTTATAGAAGGAATGTTGCTTAGTATCTCGCAACTAGTTTTGCCCAGATGCGCGATAGCAAACCTTCCTAGGTACAATGCGCTAGAATGCCAATTATGCACTGTAATGGTATTTTTAAAACTTATTCGAATTTAAACCGTGGGATTTGTTGCAACTTCCTGGTCCTTCTATGGAATTTCATTGGATTTATGGTACGGCCGTTCGATTCTTACTAAGAAAGTCTTTTTAGAATTTTATTAGCTTTAAGGTAGGTACTTACTTACTGTTTCTTTGGTACCGTATTGAGTTATGGCTGCTTAGGTATTGATTTAACAAAGCATAGGTACCTATGATACTTAAGTGTATATTAGTTTATTGCTATCAATAGATAAGTTGTGTTGTTATTATATTAACTTTGTATTTTATCTATACTTAAATAGGTTTAAGTAAATACATTTTACGTAACAACTAACGTTTACTGTTAAATTTAACATAAGTATGTTTGAAAAAAGACAAGTCAATGAAACGGAAAAAATAATAAAGAAACAGAAATGGACGATCTTTTCGATATAAGTCTGAAAAAAATTGCGCATATTGACACGATTTTTTCTTTAATAAAATTAAAGCTAAAATAAGGAGTTTTATTTCATGCTCTTTTTTGACATGTCTCCACAGATGTAAAGCTGTGTTCAAGGGCACGATAGAGCTGGCTAGTCTGTAATAATGAAAGCCCTTAAAAATAAAGAGATACAAACCTTTCTTCTTCACCTTATCGCGATCCCGGTTGCGTCCTAAACTGTGCCGTTTCAGTGCCTTAAGTGCGCTGTCTTCTTAAATCTTTGCGTAAAATGTCACTTCTTAATATTCTTCGTAACAAAGATAATAAACTAAATGGATGATTAAATTACATGTTTTACCTTTCAGGGGAGCGCCCCTACAAATGTCACCTACCAGACTGCGGAAGAGCCTTCATTCAGCTGTCAAATCTGCAACAGCATCTCAGAAACCACGACGCCCAGGTGGAAAGGGCCAAAAACAGGCCCTTCCATTGCAACATCTGTGGAAAGGGATTCGCCACTGAAAGCAGCCTTAGAACGCACACAGCCAAGGTCAGTACCTCGAAATATTGTCTATGGATCTTTATTCGGTAATCTAAAATGTCAAAAAACCAAGTCAAATTACAAATTGTAAATAGATATTAACAATTTAAATTCAAGTCTGAACATTTTAATGATTGTATACATCAATAATAAAGATATTATCTAATCTATAATTTCTGGCAAAATAATATTGTTTCTATTCCATGAAAATTTAAAGCTACAATTTCCTTGTCATGTTTATTAAACGTATTAGGTCTTTAGTCTTAAATAATACCTATCAGAATCATGTTAAAAAAAAATTCAAACTGAATGTCTATTGGATATTAGGTATATGATTTCTGGCAAAATATAATTGTTGCTATGCCAAGAAAATTCTAAAGTTTCAAGATGTTTATTTTTTACTGGCATAAGTAAAATAAGTTATATTCCTGTGTAATTAAGAAATAATCATAATGTTGACTTTCGATAGGAACCGATTGCGAGAAAGGAAATCTAGACTTTTTATTATACAACTTACTAGCTTTAAACTGACTGTAATAGTTATAAAATCAGAATGATAATTATAGTTTTATTTAATGGACGTTTAATATAAATATTTTAACTGAAAAATGATAGGTTTAATTATTACAAAACCATAGTGCACTGCTTTTGTAAAGACTAAACCTTTCTTTTTTTTAACGTAATATTTCATATTTATATTGAAGTACTTGTGTCCCGTGTGGACAATAAATGACAATTGACAAGCCTACGGAAATCTAACAGTTTTATGAGATATAACAAGAAATGGTAAAAAAAAATATATAATAATTTTAAACAAGCTTTTATCTAGAAAAATGAACATAAACGTTTAAAGTGTTCCTCAAGGCAAATCAAATGAGCCTAAACTCGATGGGATTGCGTGGTTTCATTACGTTCCTATAGCCACCTCCCGGCTCCATCATCAGATTAACTCCATGTCATCGTAATATTGCATTGCCACGCAATATACCTATGTGTGCAAAATTTTAACTGGATCGGAAACCGAGAATTGGGTCAAATTTAACTTGCAAAATTTAATTACAGACGGACAGACCGACAACGGGCCAGGGGAAACTAAATAAAAGCTTGTTTTAGAAAAATAACTGTTTTGATTTAAGCGATAATCTATCTACAAGCCCCATTTCATTGCAATGCGTTCAGCCGTTTTTGTGTGATGAAGTATAATCTCACAAACATCCAATCTCACAAATATATAAACATCTATACTTTTACAATAAAAATAATAGTAGGATTACAATTCACAGTAATTTATGTGTGGTAACATTCGGCCAATACCACGACACTAGTCTGTTTTATTATTTATTTTTATTACATCAAAATTGGAGTCTGGCCAGTTATGATTACTTACCGAAATTCCCTTTGGCATGTTCGAACATTGATCAAAATTCTCTTTGGCTGTTTGTTTATTTTCAAAATTTTGTCTCGATTTTTTTTGTGTGTTGTATTTTTTGATGATGCTAATCTTTGAATGCTATGCCCGCATCGCCACCTGGGGGTGGAACAGGAGCTTCAGCTGCACCTTGGTGTTTTGCAGCAACACGCAGCCCTCATGATTGGTGGGGCGACGGCAACCACTTGCCCAATTTGCCACAAAGTCGTATTTGGTGGCGAAGCACTAGTAGAACACATGAAGAATACACATAAAGACCCCAATGCGTCCGGCGTTGCGAGTAAGTTTCCCGAATGCGGCGTTCGGTTTTGAATTCAAAATGTGTTCGAAAAAGAACATTGTCTATAGGCGATTTTCTTTTTTTTTGTTTCTGGATTTTAAGTGCGTTCTCTTTTGTCCGAGCGTTTATTTTTAAACTCTTTGGTAACATTCTATTTATATTATAAAAGTAAATTGATTGCTTTTTTTCTCTCAACGCTCGCGCAGACGAGAATTATTAGTTTATAAGATTTGTCACTGGAAGTTTGTGCGTTAAAACTGTCGGTCCCAGTTAAATAATAGCCACAGTAACAAAACATTTTGTAATCAAACATTTTGCGTTGCAAAAGCTTCCAGCTGGCACGAAGCCATGAGGGGTGTTGGTTTCTTTAATCCAACGGTAAAACAAAAACGTATCGTTTCCATAAAATATTAGTAACTTAATAAATAAGCCGTTAGGAACTCCATCCAAGGAATATCTGTTATTATTCCTGCGACTGGCAGGCTGCGCTGTTTTCAAAACATTTCTTGGTTATATAGAGTATGGCGGATTCTTAGGATGGCGTTCTATCTTTATTATGATAACATGTTTATGTATCTAATAGCTACATTTTCCTCGTTTTCTAACGTCAACTTCGTTTTGTTGCCGTTTCTGTTCCGTTAATTGGTTCATGTTTAGTTTCAACTATTACGTTGTTTTATTTATTTTAATGGTTTCTATTGAGTTCATTTGTATTAAGGATTGAAGTGTCTTTTGGTGAATCTTGTGATTCACTGCCTAGTAATTCTGAATCATCAATCAAATCTCCAAAATCGTCATCAATGATGTCAAAAGTATTACCGGGCAGAAATCAAAAGTCACTTCCGCACATTGAACTAACAAAGAAACTAACCGGATCATTTTTTTTCTTTCTCCCTAACCCACTAACCTGCCGCTCCTTATCCTGGTGACGTGAAGGTCCTCCTGCCACGTCACCGTACCCAGCACAAGCTAAACCAACTGATCCTTATATAGCCAAGCGACGGACGGCGAACCACCCATGCCCAGTGTGCGGGAAGCATTACGTGAATGAAGGGTCGTTGAGGAAACATCTGGCGTGTCATCCTGAGACGCAGCTGACCAGCAGTTTGAGAATGTGGCCCTGTTCTGTGTGCCAGGCTGTATTCACACACGAGAGTGGTAAGTTTCGAAGGTTCAACGCAACTACTTGAAAGAAATGTAAGGTTACGTCAAGTGGCAGAATCAGAATCATTTCCTCGTCAGATTTTGGCCAATGTTATAAATCTTATGTATTCATCATCAACATAGTTCTGCCTAACATTTAATACATATTAACATGATGTAAATATAAAGTAGATAACAGTTAAAAATAAACTACGAGTATGTAATCTCTACATAGTTACATAAATGAAGAGATGAAAGAGATTTGTTGCTCCTCCGACAAGAACGAAAGTCTCTACAAATATAATGATTGTTTTAATTAAAACAATTTTTAATTAGAGTTAGAAAGCCACATCTAGAAGTAAGAAGTAAGTAGGTTCTGAAACTATTTTTTTTTATGGAAATTCACCAACTCTTTCAGCGTCGAGACGCCAACAACTTATGATTAAATTATTTGTCTACCTATATGTATGCTTTTTTATTAAAATTTTTCACGATATTACAGGTTTACTCTCCCATATGGAGCATATGAGAATGGAGCCAAAACACCAGTTCGCAGCCCAATACGTCCTCTCCAGAGCTGCTGCCGAAAGACGAGAAAGAGACCTCCTCGCTGCCGTCGGCGCCGCCGGCGGCTCAGGACTACTGAACCTCGCTCCCCCCTCCCCAGCCCATTCAGACTCGTCCTCCAACGGTCGGCTATCATCTTCCGCGGGATCAGAAGCAGGCGCTGCAGTAAATAAACTGACAGACTTACTCAGATCAGCAAATAATGGACACCAAGCATACCCAGACGAGCGAGTCGCTGCTATAGCCGCGGCTGCTGCCAATATGATGGCCCAGCCTGGCGAAGGAGCTAATGCAGTTCAGGTAGCTGCTGCCAATTTAGTTTCCGCGATGAGACAGCAATTAGCCAGAGAGCCACCACCGGCTCAACCTCCAGCGGAAACTCCGCCAGCGCCAGCCGAAGCAGCCTTGAGGATCCAGCAAGCGGAAGCACTCCTCCGAAGTCAGGCTGAAGCTTTACGGCTAGCAGTATCCCAGGCAGCAGCAGCGCGCACAAACGAAGCGAGTCCCTTAAGACACAATGGAGGTTTTCCTCCCCAACCCCCCAACGACGCGAGCGGGCAGTTATCCCCGGAATTAGTTGAGGCGTTTAGAATCGCACAAGAGCAGAGGTTGGAACAAGCGTTACGATTGCATGACCCGAGAATGTTGGGTTTTAATATACCGTCTCCAGCGCAGCAGGCGGCGCAGCAAGCGGCTCAGCAGGCCGTTGCTGCTCAACAAGCCGCTGCAGCGCAACAAGCTGCTCAACAAGTAGCGCAACAGGCCGCTCAAGCCGCTCAAGCTGCTCAGGCAGCTCAGGCTGCTCAGCAACAGCACATGCAGGCTGCACAGGCCGCTCAAGCCGCACAAGCGGCACAAGCTGCCCAGCAAGCGGCTCAGGCAGCCCAAGCTGCTCAAGCCGCTCAACAGGCTGCTCAGCAAGCTGTCCACCTCCAGCAAAATCCTCAGCCATGAAAATTTAATTATTACTAATCCGACACGATTTCGGCATAAAAATCGTAATCTAACCTGATTTGCTCAAGAAGAGAAAAAAATTTTAAAATATATATGTAAGGTACTTCTCTCTCACACCTTTTATGTGTAAGCGAGATTCAATAGAAATCATGTCATGTCATGCCTTTCAAACGCTATTCTTCGGTGGATCAGGTTAGTCTAGTTCATAGTGTAGTAAAACATTTTTCAGAACAAAATTTATTTGTGAATGGAAATCGTCTCTGATTAGTAATTTCTTTCTATTTTCGAAACGTTACTTTTTAATTCAACCGAAAATAACATTTTAGATAGAACTAACTGTTGTAAATAAGGGGAAATTAGATGAAAAATTCTTGTAAATATTATCGAGTACCTAAAATAGTCGAATGGATATAAAAATGGAACAAAAACTCGCCCGAACAAGTAAAATTTAAAAAATTAGGTGTAGACATACGACAAATAATGCTGTGCAATCTTCAATTTGTTTGGTTCTTTTTGAGCGTTATATTATTATTATGAAATATATAATATAATATTTATTTTTGTTAGCTTAAGCAGAGCAGTGTATTTCTTAGTTTAACTTGATGTGCCAAACGATAGCACTGAGTCGCATTTAGCGAAAAGCAATATTTAGTTGCAAATTATTTAGGAATATTAATGTATAATATTTAATAATTAATATTTTATTTTATCTTTCACGCAATAACACGTCTTATGCTAGTCACGTTTTGAACGCACAAATAATATTCTATTTTATATAAAAGAAAATTAGAAATCAAATTTTATTTTTTGTTTCTTTAAATTACTGACCTTCACTTGGCGTTATATTTATTTTTACAAAATGCCATATTAGCTAATAAATGTACATACATACGTAGTACGTACGTAATATTATGCTTCTGTTCAAACATAAAAATAACAGTTTATTTTATAATAAAAAATATAACATTATTTTATTTCAATTAAAAATATTATTTACATTTGTATAATTGTACATAAAATTATTGATGATTATGATTTTTTTCAGAAGACTGCCGTTACTTATTCTTTTTTTTTCTGTAAATAAATTGATTGATTTATTAATGTGGAAATTGTACATGAATAAATACGAATAGCGATTTTTCACTGCACAATGAAAATACCGATAAAAGACTAAGTACATACAAGTCGAAGAGTAATCTGTACTTATTAAAAGAAACTTCGACATACCAACTAAATAGAAGAAGAACAAACACGAGACATTCTTTCAACACGGATGTTGACGTAATAGCCCAAATATTTATTTTCATTTCATATATCAAGCTTTTAATAAACAATAGCCCAGTGAATCATTTCAATGGTCGATTATAAGCGTAATGCTTTAAGTAAACCATAAAACAATAATCAGAATAGGCATCTAGGATGCACCAGTTGCCACTGCAATAGTTTCATAGTACACACAAATTGCAAAATAGTTGGTTATTGCAAAAATAAACTATTTTGCAATTCGCAAATAAGAATGTCAAGTGTTGCCGAATATTAATTCTTTTAATATTATCATCATGTATTATAAATAAGTGGCAATATATGTGTATGGATTGGATTTTAATTAAATTTATACACATAAATTGCAATACTCTACGTGTAATCGTAAAATAGGTAAGGTATAGTAAGCTGATTTTAATGTACGTAATTATTTCATTCTTGTATTATTATCGGTGTGTGCGTGTACAGTAATTTACACCTCCACTTCATGGTGTTGCCATTACTGTCACGTTGTGCCGATGTAATCAATAAAAATAAAAAAACACAATGCAATAGCCCAAAAATTCGTTATAATTTTGTGACAATTGTTTGTGAATGAATATTGATTTCACTTTCTTTTGTGGTAAATGTATTTTATTTAAGAAATACAACACTTTTCGGCAGTTTTTAACTTATTTTTTGGCATGAAATGGACAGATTCAACGACGCGAAGGTTACTCGACAAAGTTTTAGTTTTCTAGGAAACGTGAAAACTCTCATTGGACTCTGATTAAAATTTGACTGAAATACATTGAAATAATGTTTCGACAAATACAGTGAAAATTCAAAGTGAACGGATCGCTATTAATGTAAAAAAGTCCTCATAAATTTAATATATAAATAAATTTAATGTAACAACAAAAGAAGTTCCTATGAATATTGTATAAAAGGTATTGTTTTAAATTTAGGTCTTAGTAGAAGGAAAAATTTATGGACGTTTGGTATTTTTAAAGTTATAAATAATATACCATCGTGTTAGGGAACTGAACTCGAGTCGTCGAGTTGTACAAAACTAAAAGCACGGATCGTGAATCCTAACATTAGATATTTAGATCAAAAGTTACGTTTCCAAGAAAGTGTTCAAGTGGTATAAAATATTTGCATTTTTGCGCGAAGCACTATTTTATGTAAAAAAATATTTGTAAAAAATAAATACGTTGTATTTTCGAATACGAAAATGTGATGTAAAAGATTTTGAATATACGACAAAAATACTCGATATACCTAGATGATAGTTGCCGGCCGGCGGCGCGCAAAAATGTAAATGGAATTGTATTTTCTGTGATCATCGAAAGGAATAGTTATAAAAAACAGATCGTGTCTGCGAGGTGACAGAGGTTATGTTTAAGTTTTTGACGGATACATTTTTTAATGTTAAAAAAATGGAAATTTTTTCTACATTTATTTTACAATGGAAAATTCCGTAGTTAAGCTGTGTACATTAAAAATAATATAAAGCCTAATTATTGATAAACTGGCGACATGGATAATCGCTCAGAAACTGTGCTAAAGAAAGTTCTGACTAATGATTAGTCGTTGTTTTCTTTAGAATAGTTATTTAGTTACAATAGAACAGGATTCAGTTGTCAACCTTTAAAATGTGGTAAATTAGATACACATCACATTTTGTGATTTCTCCAAAAATGCGCTGTTGGTTTATTCTTGTAGTAAAATGGATATGACGTACTCAACGACGTAGTTTAATTGGCTAATTAATATTACGGTTAAATAATTTTGTTACTTCATCGTTAAGTTATTAGTAAAATTCGTTAAAAAATAAATTTTATTCGATCTTTCTAACTTAAAGTGAATATGTTTTCCAAAATATTCACACGTTTAGCTAATAAGAGCATAAATTCAAAATACATTAATTTAAAAAACTACAAAATCGCGACAACATCATGCGATTACATTACATTTCTTATTTTAAAGTTAAATCTAATATTATGAACTGTATGCATCTGCTTCGCCCAGACTTTTCTATACACAATACACATTGCAAATTTTGTGTATAATAAAATAAATGTAAGTACACAGTTCATAATATAAATTGTTAAGTTTTTAAAATAACTTGCTGTTGATTTACATTACACATCCTCATTGAAAGTTAAAGTTTCATTTTACTGCTTTGTGGTTTATGTTATGTGATTCAGCTTGTTTTTTATATAATTAGTCAAATATACACATTATTACTCGTATCTTAAGATAGTCAAGATAGCCAGGTTTTCAATTGTAACTCACATAGTAGTATTTCATATATCTTATCGTAAGTTAGTATAATTAATGTAATGTAATACTTTTGGACGCATTTATAAAATGCAATATCTATGTATTTTTATAAATGGGTCTTTATGTAACATAGTTCAAGCACTTTTCATGTCTCACGTTGCATGATCTATGTTATATTGTAGTAAACAACGAAATAAAAACAAATAAATACAAAAAAAAAATCCGTGTACTTAATCGTACTTAAATGTCATAGATAAAGGAATCTATAATTATCGATGTTTTATGGGAATTGTATCCCTTTACCGTCATATCCATTTTCCGATAAGAATATTTTTTATAAATCTATTTTGTCATAACTTTTTCTCGAAATAAAAATAAAAAATTGCACATACGAAACTTTGAGAATGTCTGGGAATATTTTGGTAATATTGAAGTATAAAAATGAACATGTGTCGTTAAAGAAAAGCTGACAGCGCATTGGTTTTTGTCTATGTTATTGTATGCCTACACTCTGTAATTTCACACATGGCATTTGCTGTTAACGAAATGTATTATTTTTATACCAAACTTTTGCTAAATTTATACCAATTTGTAATTGTATTTTATTTGCGAAAACTTTCCAATTGGTGTATTTTCTAGTCTTACATATTTACGTTGATTTAGAATATTTTTTTCGCTTACAGATTCATGATGTTTTCAAAAACTGCTTTGTTACTTCTGTATTTAATTATTTCTTTTTGTATTTAATTACATTCAGATACATGTTTTCATTATCTGTAAACGAAAAATAGATTTTAATTTTATGTATTAAAACGTGATATTTTATTTTGAATCAAACACAAAAATTGCAAAATTATGTATAATCAAAACTTGGTACGTAAACACATTACATAATGGAAATGTAAAGTAAAAAATGGTTTGGAAATGATAATGTAAAATTCGAAAAATTAAGTACCTTTTGGCGTATAAAATATTGTAAAATTTCATAATGTTTAGATGCGTTAGAATAAAATTTACTCATAGTGAGGTCAAAATTCGTGTTTGGCATGTATTTAAAATTAAACAGAAAAATGTAAATAACATTAGGAATGTGATGTGGTTATTATAATGTACCTTATTGATGTTTAGGAGGAAAATAATACCTAATTAAAACGTTGGAATAATTAAACATTTCGAAGATAAATAGTTGGCGAATATTCGCTTACACAATTACTTGTTTTTCAATTTATTTTTGTAATGTATAGAGTTATTTACGTTAAGTTATTATTATTTAGCAATTTATATGAAACGATGCCATGTTTTAATTATTTTTTAGATTTAATTAATGTGTTTATTGAATATTATATTTTTATAAAAGTTATTTTTTTGTACTCGACGCGTAGTCAAGATTTGAACTGCTATGTAATAAATAGTTTAGTGTTGATTTATGTTAAGATTATTATTAGTTATTTTACAGTTATTGAACAAATTAACCCATTAATTTTATTGTGACATAAAGATTATTTTAACGACAGTAAATGCTTATTGTGTCATTAACTGAGATAGCTACTTACTATTGCCGAAACGGTTAGCTATAATTATTTTAAAAAATAAAAACGATGATTCATATGAGCGTTTTTCTTTGCTAGATCCTTCCATTTTCGTAGTCGAGGGATATGGTATTATAAGTACAGGCTATTTGTAGAAAGATTATTAGAATTAGACTGTATAAGCTTCATTTATTTTAGAACTAAGAACTTATTATTTAATACGTTCATGTAAACACCTGTTGACCACTGTAATTATCATAATATTCATGGACCCACTGGAAACACTTCTCTCTCTCTCTCTCCCCTTTCTGTTACTTATCTCAGCGCATTTCTAGGTGCATCCTCAGCCGTAATGCTGAGAAGCCCGGGGTCCGCTTTCCGGCTACCTGCTGGAAACACTTGTATGGAATTTAAATAATTGAGTTGGACCCGCTGGTGCCTAAATTTTGGACCGCTGGGAATTAGACCCTAATAATAGTGTAATACAGGTTGATTTTGCACCTCTAGCGGTATTTAATGAGAACCACTAAAAGGTAAAATACTGGAACAGATAAAAGGACAGTTCTCCTAAACTTCTAATAAATAGCTAACATACTAACTTTACTATATCCGCGACTGTTGTCTTTCCCTCTTACCGCTCGCCAATCGCCCGGTAGCAGGCGGCGACATTAAAATTACAGAATTTTTGTGTGTAGGTATATGTTGGTCGGCCAATATATTAGTACGTATGACCGAATATTTATAATCTTTATTTATTTTTTCTTTAAAAAAGTGTACCTTCGTTGATTGTAGCTTAGGTAATCTAATCAATCACCTGTATAATTAATTGTAAAATCAGAATTTTGTTTTTAGTAACGTAAAATCCGATTTGAAAAAATGACTTCTGATTCTACTTAGTTTTATTAGTTGAAAAAAAATCTTATAAGATTCATCCAAGTTAGACACAAGGTGAGACATCTAGCGGCGAGTAGCGGCAAATCATTGCCGTCAGATATTTCAAGCTGCCTAAAAGCATCTTGTATTCTTAATGTACTGAACTACATGTTTGGGGGAAATGAAAAAAAGTGTTTTTCACCCTTTCGAGCAGTGGTGCCATTTTTCAAATGCGGAGTTACAAAATGAACGGTTTATTGTATGGAAAAATTAGAACAACATTCGTTTAGTGACTCCGCGTTTCTAAAATAGCACTACAGTTTGTAAAGTGGATTATATAAGATAAAGAATCCTCGCAAAATAGGGATGGACCGCAAGCTTTACAGAATAAATAATTGCTTACCTACCAACTTTAGTTATTATTTCTGTACTACTAGATTACCATAATCTTCAAGTTATTGAACAATTTCGTTGTAAAACCTTGATGACATATCCTTTCCTATTATGATCAAAGTTTACTCTATAAAATTCATAAAGGAGGAAATGTATCTAAAAACATAATTTCTTTTAGATTAGTCGGCCAAAACTTACCGCCATCTATTTAGTGATTAATGTACTACTACGTCCAAATGTTTTCGAGAATTGCTTGTTATTGTGACATCTAGTGTTACCAGACTGAACTATTCAATAAACAACATCTTAAGAAAAGCAGATAAAAAGCAATGTTCAAGCAGCAG
Source organism: Acrobasis suavella (assembly GCA_943193695.1). Taxonomy (NCBI): domain Eukaryota; kingdom Metazoa; phylum Arthropoda; class Insecta; order Lepidoptera; family Pyralidae; genus Acrobasis; species Acrobasis suavella. The sequence continues at coordinate 10,515,497 of OW971952.1, forward strand.
CGATTACTACTTAGTGTTTTGTAGCGATCTCGCAGATGGCGCAGCCCAAGTTTTTGTTTTCATAATGAAATGTTAGATGGCGCTAGTTTCTAACCATGCAAAAAATTTATAGTAGGTACCGCCGAATCGCTGTAATACACGCTTAGGAAAGTAGTGACTTTTTCAATTTAAATTTAAATTTCTTGTTATTTCGATACAATGTAGTTCTACTATAAGCTTATTTAAATATTTTGGTACTTACTAGATAGATAAATAGGTAGGTAACCAAAGTACTACCTGCCGAGACAATTTTTAGTTTTTATAGTGCACTAAATTTCCTTGTTACATGTGTGTAAGTGACCAACAAAGGACAAGTAATGTTCGTCCAAGCCTCCTATTTGCGCTCTTAGACAGAAAATAAGTAGACTCCTAAATTTAAATGAATTTGAACAACATTTCCCATCGGAGCAATGCTAATAAATTAATATAAATATGAACAAATCACACAGGTTGGGCTAGCCCCAAAGTAATTGCGAGACCTGTGTTATGGAATTAACTCAACGAAACTATATGTACAAATTGTAATTATAACAAATATATATACAACGTGCAAGGAACATACCCGTAATAAATCGAAGCACGGGCCTACAATATAATGAAATTAAAATAACAGTCAAAAAACAAAACATAAATTCAGCATTTTCATACAAAAGTGTCCAGCCGCTCGGGCAATTTTGTATGGGAATGTCAAAATCCCCCTCTAGTTTTCACATACAAATTCATAAATATGGTTTAAATAGATACAATTTTTGCAAAAAAAAAGGTAAAAAAAATGCGTTTGTTCTGGTTCATAGGGTTCATATTACCTACTTAGTCTGTTTGCCGCTTGACGCCCAAAGTGCGTGCATATCTCTCATATCCAAATATAAGTAAAAAAATCTCAAAAATGTTTGATCGAAAAAAAAATCTTCATCTAATCAGGCCTGAGTCACTCCCAGTTTAGGTATCGAAAATATACCTTCATTATTACTATGCGCGCGGCGACCACTTCGAAGGGGAAAATTCAGTAACATGAATCGTTTGTCCAGATTAATAAAAATTAAATTGGCTTGCAATGGATATCTAAGTACCTATTTAAACGAAGAGGTGAGGAGTTCTGACGCGAGCTAAATTAAAACATTGAGTAGATATTTCTTTGAATTTCTTTTCATAGTAAGACTTCTGTACGTGAGTACTTGACGTACTTATTCTGTAATCTAATGTGTATTATGTGCCTGTAAGTGTTAAAAATGCTGAATTATGTGAATATAGCACGAAAAAGCGTGAGATTTCCACAGAGAATATTGTTGACTAATGCGTGACGAAGACTACGAGGAAGACCTCTGTGACCAAGCGTGGTGGTTTGAAGACTCCCTACCATAGAGTACTATAATATATGCTCCCTACCCCTTCAAAGTGTTACGTAGTATGGGTATGTTTCCTGACCTCCCGCAATATTTTACTGTCAACTTCATCTGGGTGAATAATGGTTTAGTTTACTTTAACCAAATCCACGTTAGTTTACGGTGTTATTAAAACGAAGTAAATTCCTATTCTAGGTAGGTCAATGACTTAGAACGTATATCAGTTTTTCGATTATCTTTCTAATATTATAAACGCGAAAGTTTGTATGTATGGATGGATGTTTGCTACTCTTTCATGCAAAAACGGCTATACGGATTGGAAAGAAACTCGGCAAGTAGATAGCTTATTACCTGGATTAACACATAGGATACTTTTTACCTCGGGAATATGTGAAGCTCCTGTGGGATTGTCAAAAATATTCCACGCGGGCAACGCCGCGGGCATCGGCTAGTATTATATAAAATTTTCTTTCCTATATTTAAGAGCTGCGTTATCTTGTCGGTGAAGTGCTTTCCATGTCTCTATATAATAATTAAGGGTCACTAATAAATTATGAGAAATAATAAGTCAAGCCACAGAATATTTTTTGGCCACGTGATAAACCTTCTTAATTTATAACTAAGCAACGAGAAAATGAGATAGCCTCTAATAAACTAATTCGTCTTTTGTACGACGCCAACTAAATATTCTTAAGAAAGTGTCAAATAAAGATCAGCAATAATTTTAAGTTGTCTTTCTGAATTATACATTGCCACCAAATTTACTAACTCAGCCCCGGAATTAACAGCTCATCATTATTTTACGTTAAAATACAATTCAAGCCTCAATAGCCATCATCACATATCATAATTTTGCACGTAAATTAAATACTTTCATATTCTTTTATCTTGAAAATAGCGCGAGCGCGCGAGACGACTAGAGTAGTTTTAAGGTTGGGTTATCGCCAAACCCACCGCTGCCGCTGGTTCTTCATCGGAGGATAAGGAGACTGGGGAACCCAAATTTTTTGGTGGCACTACTGGAAGACTGAGGAACCCCACCTCGGAAGAGATAGCTCAACTTGAACAGGACAGATGACAGAAATAGTCCCCGAACACAGAACCAATTTTATTCACATGAAAGTTATGGGTAAATCCGAACTGGCCAACCCCAAATTCATTAGTCTTGTTTGCCCTATACTCGAGTGCTTTTTTATAGCCGGAAGCGCGGAAGGGGGGCAGCCCCCGCCCGCTGTAAGAAAACGCAGACACCATGCGAGCCGTAACGGCTAAGGGTGGTCGCCGAAGGCGACCAGCAAGCCAAAGCAAGCTGCGAAGGCGAGCATGAGTGCCTGCGTTTTCTTACGCAAGGGCGCAGGGGCTGCACTTCCCGCAGCGCCGGAGATGTTACGTTTCGAAATATCCGTAGAGAAAATTTGGCATGAAATAAAACAATATCTCGGCTTGCTAGTTTTTAGTTACATACATCGGTAACCTAGCCGTCCCCCCCTTGCCGTCCCCTTTCAACCCCTAAATGTAAGTAAATAAAGTTTTTATTTCTGTCTTCACGCAATAGTTCCGTTCCGAGGTAATATTAGTGGCCACAGTTTACTATTTAATGACAATTTTAGTTAAAGTTTGACTATCAATTAATGTAGGATGAGTTATAAAATAACATTATAAAGATACTGAGTTATAAAATAAGAAGGTAATATAATGACTTTTTTGGTGCCATATATTAACATTTTAGAAGTTTATAGCTTGAACGCATGATACAAATTTAGATGCTAAAAAAAATCCACCATGCTGAGTTGTATTTAGAGCGGCTTACATAGAAGATAATTAGTTGCTAGGAAAGTATTATTCAGATTCACGTTGGTTGTGGCTGACTTAGTAATTTAGAAGGTAACGTAGATTTTTAGAGGCAAATAATGCTATTAAAAAGAAGTTTGTTTAATTAGCACCCATAATTATTTATTGATTTTAAAACATTGTATGTCTGACGTTACTTATATAAAAAAAAACAAATAATTTAAATACAAAAGTACCTAATTGCGATATTTTTAACCCGCTCCTTGACATTTCCTCAGTAAAGGTGCCCAATACATTAGCCGCGTTACCGAGCTGAATGGCAATCGCCAACCTTTGCATCAGAAATGACCCAGAGGCCAGATCGGGAGTCATCGTTTCATACATTATCTTCACCTTAACAATCTGTGCGGGAGAATAAGCAGACTTTATATTTTTTTCTCCACTTTCTCAAGTCTCACCTTATAATGAAAAAAAAGTATTTATATTTTAAATTAATTTAAAAAGTGCAGTTAGTATTTCTGATTTATTTATCGCACGCGCATCAGAGTCTGGTATCGTGTTGTGAATTTTCCCAACGTTCTTTAATTAATATAATACAGAAATAAATCGTAGAGAGAAAAAAATGATATGAACATCGGCGAAGCAGACGTAGCCGTCCGCGAAAGAGTTGTGTGGATGCGCCGCGGATTCAGGGGGGTTACTCCAAAATCGGTACGCAAAACGGACGTTACTGCGTATCCGCGTTTCAGTGTCAAGCTACAATGCGCATTAATGTACTATGATAAAGTCTTATTTGGTTTGACATAGAAATAGGACGTCACTTTCGGACGACTATCGTATTATTTTATGGAGTACCCCTCCAGGTCTGCGCAGCAATGAATGTAAAGCGGATTTCAGCGCCTAGAAAAGTTACGATAAAATTATTTCTATAACCGACTTAGGAGGAATTATTAGTCACAATCTCTTTTTAACCGACTTCCAAAAAGGAGGTATTTGGAATTCGTCGCTATCTTTTTTTATGTATGTTGACCGATTATTCGAAGACGCCTCTCTAGACCAATTTAAAAAATCATATTTGAAAGGGTACCTATACTTGTCAGGTGGTCCATAGACATTTTATCAAAATCAGTTGAGTAGTAAGGGGGTGACGTCGGTTTTTAGTTTTGAAATATTATTTAATGTAGTTCCCAGTTTACTCGAAGACGCCATGTCCAATTTGGATAATCCTTTTTTTTGTTTGCAAGAGCATACTTGTCGTAGCCCTATTGAAATGTTGACAAAATCGGTTGTATCGGTTGTGTCCAATCGGGTTTTAGTTTTGAAAAAATATTTATACTATCAACAGCTTCAGTACAGTACAGTAGGAAAGGTTAGGTACAGGTTAAAGAAAAAATAATCTATTTAGAGTCATCATCATGTCCCTCACAACTTCTCTGTATGAAAACTGCTTCCACTTCTTTCTGTCATTTTCTGCATATTTACAGTAGTTCCCTCTTATATGTCCTTATATATTCTTTCCACGTCTTTCTCGGACTCTCTGCACTGCAGCCATATAACTATGTATATATATAAAATAATATATATGTCAGAGAGTTCAATGTAAAATTCCCTTTTTATTATTTTACACGCGCAAAGAAAAAGTTGTTTACTACAAAATGCAACGGTTGGATTTAAATGGCAATATTCGTTAGCAACAAGTTATAAAACCGGTCGCCTTAGCGACAGTGAGGGTAGTCTTGTTCGAGCGGCCGTACTGTGCACGGATCGTTTGTGTAGTTTGCTGTGGCTTGGCCATGACTCATTTAATTGTGTTATTGTAATAGATGTGGATTGGTAGACCGATTTATTACAATGACAGTTTTTCAGCAAGACGACAAGCCCAGGTGTATACACAGTATTCAATTTTGTGGGGTCAGAGGATTCAACATGTGTGGTTAGAATCTATGGATCAGCGCGTGGTGGGGCGCGGTCTTTCGTCACATTTTTATAAGGCTCACGCAAGGTCTCTCATGCGGCGGCATCGGTAAGGTGACGTGACTGTATATAAGTTTTTAGCCTGACATTATAGTCTGTTTCATGTACTTTAAGTAAACAAGTGGGTAGTTCACGTCACTTGGGATGTCAGATGCCGTTACTGCCCTGATCTTTTACTCAGCCGTCTGCGATATATATATATATATATAATGTTTGGATCTAATTTTACCTATAAAATATGTTCTATGTCGAGCAGTGGACTTTAAGCGAATGAAATGGTCAATGATGATTATGATTTCTTTCTAATAATTTCATTGAAGATAAAAAATGAATAAATGTAAAACACTGCACTCTTTATTGCACCAATACAAAAAAAAATATATTTTTATATATAGAATTGGAAAAATATATATATATGTCGGAGTATGAATATTGTCCTCGACATCGTCATTAGTGGTCACGGGTCTAGTGGGCGTCATCAGGGTTGAATACAAGCACAAAACAAAATAGTATTCACAAAGTGTTTTAATCAAAGTGTTATCACTGTTCACTTTACAACAATTAATTATTATTTTGAAGTTAATTAAAATATTAGGCCTGAGCAGCGGGTTCAAGGCACCGATCTAACTTTACCGAACACAACAATCACTAATTATCTTATATCCACAACGATCCAACTCGATCGAATACTTATATCAGTCTGCCGCACACAAAAGCTACCAGCCTCGCCAAAGTAAAAAAGGAAGATGGCGCCTCGACCCCACTCGAGGCGTAGAGCAGAGCACGCCTCGAGTGGCCGTGACGTTTTACGCAACATTTCGTAACTTTTATTAAAGTTAAAATAAGACAATATAAAAATTACACAATATAAAAATGTAACAATTCAAATTAAATTAAATTAGGATTTTACAAAGAATTAAAAACGTAAACAATCATCGCCTCGCGTTATGATAACCAGCAATCAACTCGACTCGTGACTTCCTCCGACACGGCCGTCCTGACATATCACACGTCCTCGTGTGGTGTTAAAGCGCAGTCATCATCTGAAAGGTAGAAAAACAAAGTTTTGAATTAATTCGTTCGGCCACTCCTGACCAAACAAAACATTTTCGCTACTTAGAATCTTACAGTAGAATAAATCTTTATTACACCTATTTCAATCTACGCTTCACGCTTTATATGACACCTAATTCAATCTGTTGGAACAGCCACCTCGTTCTTTAAATGCTCTTATCGAAATTTTGTTTGGCCACCTCGCCTTATAGACACTATGTGGCCACCTCGCCTTATAGACACTATATGGCCACCTCGCCTTATAGACACTATATGGCCACCTCGCCTTATAGACACTATATGGCCACCTCGCCTTATAGACACTATATGGCCACCTCGCCTTATAGATAATCATATTCATTGGCCACCTCGCCCTCTTTTACATGTAAACAGAACCATAACGGCCACCGCGCTGTTATAATATTTTACATACAGTTCGTACAGTCACCACGCCGTCGTATACATACTTCAAGGCGCCCCCAACATACACATACTCACACACTTAGGCAACTAATATTTTCAGGTAGGTAAAAGAAATAAACTAATACGAAGATCTTACCATTATCATTATCTGATAAACATGGATCCAGTTCGGTAGGGACATAGGATTGGGGGAGCAGACGTAAGCGGTCTCTCGAGTACTTATAAGTACGATTAGAATTCAAATTTTTGAGATGGTACCTGTCACCGACTAGTATTTCAATGACCTTATAAGGTCCTTTGTATTTAGGATCCAACTTTGTTTGATTCCGTTCGTGATTTTCAATTAAAACATAATCCCCTACGGAGAATGAAGAAACTTTTGCTTTATTTTTATCGAACCGTTCTTTATCGAGAGATGCGTTATTTTTCATTAACCTATCAGCTCGCACTCTAATCTCTTCTAAATCTACCTCAACCTCATGGTCGTCTACTGTCACTAAACTTAAGGGTCTAGCTACTCTACCTATTAGCAACTCCAGCGGACTTGCTTTAGTCACTCGATGAATTGTACTATTCAAAGACAGTTGTACATCATCTATTGCTTCTTGCCAGGATCTATTTGGACTTGTTCCTACAACAGTCAACATGTTTTTGAGGGTACTCATTATCCGCTCTACTTGACCATTAGCACGACAAGAGGCAGTTGCTATTAGATGTAGTTGAATATTGTGACTAATACAAAAATTTAAACTCTTTATTTGCAAAACATCGGCCCTGGTCTGCTATTATACGTGCAGGGGTTCCGAAGAGTGATATAGATACTTTCAGGGCACCAATTGCACTATGCATGTCAATTCTTAAGGAATGTCTGAGTAACACATATTTTGTGAATGCATCAACAAGGACAAAAACATATTCCTTTTGATTATTTTTGCCACTGAGCTTTCCTGTGGCATCCATGTGGATAGTATGCCATGGGATGTTGACTTTTGGGATGGGATGTAACTCTATTTGTTGTTTACCACTTCTAGACTTTGCTACTTTGCAAGTTATGCAATTATCAACAAATTTCCTAACATATTTTGACATGTTGGGAAACCAATAATGTTGGTACGCCTTTTCAAGAGTTTTATCCCATCCCAAGTGAACAATCGACTCATGAATGTGATTTATAACTTACCAACGAAAAGCTCTGGGTACAATCGGTAGCCAAATATTACAGCCATTTCTTTGGATTTTCCTATAGAGTATATTAGATCGCAGTTCGTAAATTCTACAATTTTCTAAATCAAGGTCATCGGTTTCAAGTTTAAGAATAATTTCGCTGTACTCAGGGTCTAGTCGCTGTTCTGCTTGTAACCAGTTTAACGATAACTCAGTTATATTGATGCGTTTTTCTTCTGTAGACTTTACTAAGTCATGAAAATCACGAGTATTGTCAATAATATATTTCGCTTCAGGTAAATGATTTCTCGAGAAAAAGTCCACATGTGCCATTCTCTTTCCTTCTCTATACTGTATGTCAAAATCGAAAGCCTGAAGGAAAGCCCACCAACGATGTACTCTAGGGGTCGGGTCTACCTTGACTCTAGAGGCTTTTAGAGAATTACAATCAGTCACAACTGTGAAAGTCCTACCATACAGATAATGGCGAAAGTGCCTAACTGAATTAACAACTGCCAGTGTTTCCAGCTCATAAGAGTGGTATCGAGACTCAGCAGGAGTCGTACGTTTACTGTAATACTCTACTGGATGTAGTTTTGTATCGGATTTTTGAAAGAGAATCGCCCCGTAACCATCACTACTGGCGTCTGTATGTAGTTCTATAGGTAGATCTGGGTCAAAAAGCATTAAAACTGGGGATGAAGTTAACACCGATATTATATCCTGCCTAATTTTTTCGTATTCTGAAGTCCAAATTACTTTAGAGTTATTGTTAGCTAACAGACGATAGAGTGGCGCTAATTTAAGTGAAAAGTTGTTAACGAACTGCCTAAAGTAGGACGCCAAACCTAAAAATTGCCGCAATCGAGTGATGGTCTGCGGTGGCAGGGAGCTAGTCAATGCAATAATTTTACGGGGATTGGGCCTGATTTCGCCCTCTGATATTTGATACCCTAAAAACTGGACCTGCTTTTTCAGGAATGCACATTTCTTTATGTTGAATGAAAAACCCGCATCACTAAGGGTTTTTAATACTGTGTGTAACCTTTCTAATCCTTGCTCTACACTAATGGCAGGTATAACAAGGTCATCCATATAAACGATCGCATATGAATGCGCTAAATCTCCTAGGGCTGTATTAATAGCTCTTTGATACACAGAAGGAGCGTTTCGGAGACCAAAGGGCATAACGGTATACTCGTAATGAGAATCTGGAGTGATAAATGCAGTTTTTTCTATAGAATTTGACTCTACATTTATAGGGATTTGATAAAAACCACTAGCCATATCAAGACACGAGTAAAAACAAGCGCCCGCTAACCTTTGAACTTGGTCACTTATCAAAGGCAGGGGGTAGCGATCAGGAATGGTATTTGAATTTAATTCTCTATAATCTACACACATTCGATCTGTACCGTCGCGTTTTTTCACTAATAGTATTGGACTAGAAAAGGGCGATTTACTAGCCCTAATAACTCCAGCTGATAATAGTTCACTGCACTTATTACGTACTATTACTCGCTCTTCAGGGCTTAAGTGATAAGGCCGACGTTGCACAACCTTACTAGGATCTACTAGGTTTATTTCTAATTCACCGGTCTTCACTCTACTAGTGGGGGTACCCTCAACAAACGAGTCCTTAAAGTTGCTAAGAAGTTTTATTAATTGCGATTTGTCATCACATGAAATGTCGGTGTCAACATCATTAAAAGTTATTACCGGGTTATCCGCGTTGCAAATATTAAGTTAGTACTTCTCAAGTATAGTAAGTTTGTCACTTGATATGTGAACCGATAAACCTAAGGCTAATAAATCGCGTCCAATCAGAATATCATTACTCAAAAAATCATCAGATATAATGTGGAATAAAATTTGGACGTCATGACTACACAGAGTAACCCGAGATAAAATTTGTGAATCACATAACACACTAGATTTACCTACACCAGTCAGAGTAACGAGTGTATGCTGTAATGTGCCAACAAGTTTACGCGAGACGATCTCTTTGATTAAAGAACAATCAGCGCCGGAATCGAAACAAAATGAAAACTGCTCACCAAACTGAGTAATCACCCCAGTGACAGGTCTCACACCGCATACGTCCACTCGCTTCACACTGCTGGATGCAGCGGCAGGTTGGCCACTGTTGCCAGCTGCTGGCCAGATTTTCGAACATCGGGTTGCTACGTGGCCCTCTACACCGCACTTGTAACACGTCACAGAGGGCTTCGTCGTAGCCACGGCCGTGTTGGGGCGATCAGAGGTCGAGGTTGTTTGCTGCTTATCATGCGAACGGCTGAAACATTCAAAAGATTTATGACCAAGTTTTCCGCAAGCGTAACATTTTGCAGAAGCGGAGCTTAACCTAGGACGTTTGTTATCTTGTAACGTATTTGCACCGGTCTTCGCTATTTCTTGATAGCTCCGCTTACGATAAGAAAATGCCATAAGCTCACGTTGCATTTTACAGCGGGTAGTTATTTCTTCAGAAAAAATATTGCGTTGCAGTCGTGGCTCGATTTGCCCCATGTGTCCAAGTATTACAGATACCACCATTTCTTCTTTGCTCAAATTACCCCATCGTGACATAAGTAAAGTAAAGAGACGGCTAGCATATGCTGCAAGGCATTCGCCTTCTTGTGGTTTACCAGTAAACATTTTTAAAACTGTTGCTGCGCATGTTTCTAACGTATCGAAACGGGAAAGAAAAATTTCTTTAAACTCAACCCATTTCATATTAGGAAAAGCTATTTGAGAGAACCACGTTGCGGCTGAGCCTTTCATGGCCTTACTGAGTATAAGAATTAGTTTACTTCCCTGCATGTTACGATCCGATAAACAGATGTCTGCCGTTGCTAACCAGGCTCGAGCGTCAGTGTCTGCTTCTTCCGGTTTAAACTTGGGCAGCGTAATGTTCTTGTCCTCAGTAGATGGTGAGCTGCTTAGCGCCTCCACGAGTAGTCGCATGCTATTTTGCTGCGCTTCGAATAAAGCGCGCCAGCCGCCCGTTGCTTCATCTGACACGTTCAGGTTTTGTGCCTGCACCGATCCCACTTCTGATATCGGAGTATGAATATTGTCCTCGACATCGTCATTAGTGGTCACGGGTCTAGTGGGCGTCATCAGGGTTGAATACAAGCACAAAACAAAATAGTATTCACAAAGTGTTTTAATCAAAGTGTTATCACTGTTCACTTTACAACAATTAATTATTATTTTGAAGTTAATTAAAATATTAGGCCTGAGCAGCGGGTTCAAGGCACCGATCTAACTTTACCGAACACAACAATCACTAATTATCTTATATCCACAACGATCCAACTCGATCGAATACTTATATCAGTCTGCCGCACACAAAAGCTACCAGCCTCGCCAAAGTAAAAAAGGAAGATGGCGCCTCGACCCCACTCGAGGCGTGCTCTGCTCTGATTGGCCGTGACGTTTTACGCAACATTTCGTAACTTTTATTAAAGTTAAAATAAGACAATATAAAAATTACACAATATAAAAATGTAACAATTCAAATTAAATTAAATTAGGATTTTACAAAGAATTAAAAACGTAAACAATCATCGCCTCGCGTTATGATAACCAGCAATCAACTCGACTCGTCACTTCCTCCGACATATATAATAATATATTAAATAGGTCCAATGGGCGGTCTTATTGCTAACAGCGATCTCTTCCAGAGACAATCGGCGCATGGAGTGTAGGCATGTTAGAAATAACGTTTGCGCAAAGAAAACTATAAGTAAATAAAAATATACATAATAAAAATTCCGGCGTATCCATACTAATCCGCCATTCCCATCGCGTGTTTACTTTATCATAGAGAGAACTTTAAATGCTGTTTTTTGCTTCTTTTTCACATAGACAGTATGCAATTTTCATTCCCCGTCAGGTTTTTCATGCACCACAGCGCCTAAGCGTATCGGTGGTTTTTTGTAAAAAAACGGTTTTTTTCCATTAAAGATGCACTTTTTCGTGAACGTCTGACGACAAGGCGGTTAAATTTAGCTACCTGTTTACTGTTTTTTCAAACTTAACACGAGTCGCATATTGTGCTATAAGAGTAACCTCTTTAAGGTTCGTTCATTCAAATAGTTTGCTGACTGTCAGCGTGATACAAAGGCGGCACGGCTCCTTTAAACACCTTTGAAGGCGCCGGAGTCTTATAAATCTGACAAATCTTCAAATTGTATGGCATATATGTATTGGCAAGTGCTCTTTTATTAATATACAGCGTGGAAGAGACATACCCGTAATAAATCAAAACGGGCTATACTAGATCACTATAGTACAATGAAATTAAAATAATAGTAAAAAAAAACGACGGGTTGCACTCCGGGAGTGCCGGCAGAAGTGAAAACTTGAATATTAACGTTGTGCATTTCCATGGATGCGCATGGCATGCTGTAGCCGTAGAAAGAGAGGGGTATACTTCCTCTCCTACGCCGCGCCGGCTGTCTACTCATCCGTCTTACGAATTTTCGATCAGGGTCACATGTCCTGACGCCCTGACGCGAGTTTAACATTTTTTACCCATTACAAAAAAGTATACAACGCCGCTAAAGAAGTTTTCACTTCAAAAAAATTCAGCATTTCCATACAAAAGTGTGCAGCCGCCCGGGCAATTTGTATGGGAATGTCGATTTTTTTTTGGCTGTTACCTATTTTAATTTCATAAAGACGCGAAGAATACTCTATCAAACAAAAAAAGGATTTTACAAATTGGTTCAGGCGTCTTCGAGCAATCGGGGTACGTACATAAAAAAACGAACCTCCTCCTTTTTTGAAGTCGGTTAAAAAGTGATAAACAAAAAGACAGGTCAAGTCAAACACGGGTCGTTGAAGCGACAATGGGCCAATATCAAAATTATGGCAATATGCGATGCTGCCAGCAACCTATCACTATTTTGATTCCCTTTTCCCACCTTTACGCCCACCACCACGCTGAGAGTAGTCACAGGGAAAGCAGTAAAAATTCACACGGAAGATGAAGTTTCGGTACTCCGAACCGATGTGGGCGATTGCCGATTAAGGTGAACGCACACTTATCCGAGTCGAACGCGTCGAACGAGCCGAATGAACCGAATTTTAGGATTCTTCATATGAAATTCTATGAAACCTCGCACACCTGACCACGTCGAATCATCTGAATCTGAAAGAAGCACAGAATTCCTAGACGAATTCGAATGACGTCATCAAATTCGGCGCGGCTGATGTGATTGAATCGCCTGCATTTAGTGTGAGCAACGAGAGTTATGCGATCCAGTAACAACTTCGATTTATTTTAAATGTCACAAAAATGAGTGACTCTAATATAATTTATTGATATAGCCCTGACAATAAAAATCTCGTCAAGATTCATCACAATTCACATGTAATTACAGTGCGACAGGCATAAAGGAAATGATTCTTTCGGCGCGGTCCTTACTTTCGGTGCGGATAGATATGCGAGGCCTTTAAAACTTCGATCGGTTCGACGCGATCGGTTCGGATAAGTGTGCGTTCACCTTAGTCACCGTCTGATTGTGACGTCAACGTCATGCAAAATTTAAATGCTGTACGAAGATTGTCTTTATTTTACAGTCTTCTTTATTCTTTATAAGTCTATTCAACGGAGAAGGGACACAAATTATATTTTTAAAATGACTACCTATATTTGCCTTTATGGGAGAGTCCTTTAGTCCAACAGTGGACTGTTGGTTGATACACCATGGAAGGGACATACCCGTAATAAATCACACCACGGGCTGTACTAGATCATTATAGTAAAATGAAATTAAAACAACTGTCAAGAAAGTAAAAAAAAAATGGCATTTCCATACTAAAGTGTACTGCCGCCCAGGCAATTTGTATGAGGACGCCAAAATTTTTTTTTTGTTCTTTGCCTGTTATGTAGAATAAAGAACTCTACCATAAAGGTAAATATAGGTTGTCATTTTAAAAATATAATATCAAACTGATAACAGTTATTTGTTCCAAACTACTTCATACGCTGTTTGAAACTTTTACTATGAATAAAAAGTACTTCAATTTACTCAGTAATAGCTAAGAACGAAACGTAATTTCAAAATTTTTTATTTACCATTATATTTAGAAAGGACCTGCTTCAGTATCATGGACTGGACAGGTAAAAAATCACCCTGTAGACGACGAAAGTTCCAATCAGAGAACACAAAAAATACGTAACTAAGAATTCAATATATTTTTAGTAAAAGTACATCTGTATTTATTTATTTACCAATTTATGTACACGGAACATTTTTAAAGAGTATGTATAAAGAGCAGATACATCAAACAAAAGTTGTACAAAGGCACTACTTATCTCAAAAGAGATCTCTTCCAGTAGGCCTGTGAGAGGAGATGTTTAATTAAAAGAGGCATACAGGCGTGTTAATACATAAAATAAATGTATTGGTTATGGTTCTACGACCGGCCGATTGCCTGACATCAGCCCCCTAAAAAATAATGTGGTCAAGTAAATCAGACAATATTCATATCTTATTTAAATGGCCATGTTGATATTGTTATGCAAAGGAAGTAACAGTAATTATTGTGTGCAGGAGTGAAATTGATTATGTAAAAAGAGTTCCGTAGATATTTAAATATAATTTCTTTCTCAACTCGTGAACCGGTGGTGCCAGGAGGGACTGGTCAGCTCGGCTTCGCTTTTATGACAACTTTGTATTTTTAACTAGTTCGCAAGCATTGCATGTAATTATGTGGCAATATTATTTAAAAAATATAATAATATGACAAAACTCTTTTGGCGAGTAGGCTACCAAAATACTGTGATAATTAAGGTGGGTGGACCATGGAAGGCCATGCTCCTTCGAAGGCTAATATTAAACATAACATATTAGACAAATTCCTTCTATTTACACAAACACCCATCGAACTGGAAATCACAGACGCGGCGGCAAATCTCTCGCGCTACTATTTTGGCAGTACGGTCCCTCGCTTCTTCGATATTGGGAATCGACAACGTTAAAATAAGGTGGGTGTACCATGGAAGGCCACTCTAACAAATACACAGTTATTATTCGTTTATTTACTGGATAAATGAAACTAACAAATATTTAAGTAATACTTTGTTTTATTACTTAACATATAAACCATTTCTTTTTGTTGTAGATTTAATCGCTATTCAGTAACTTTTAGTGTTAAATGACTGATTTTTTATGATGGCCTTCTAAGAAGCCTTGTTCTTAGCAAGGCCATTTGTAAGAGTTCAATGAAACTTAAGTTCAATCAATATTGATTAAATCTGCAATTCAGTGGTTTATATGTTACGTAATAAAACAAAGTATTACTTAAATATCTGTAAGTTTTATTTATCTAGTAAATAAACGAATAATAACTGTTTATTTGTTAGAGTGGCCTTCCATGGTACACCCACCTTAGTTTCCTTCGGCGTTTCTTCTCAGCAGTGGTCGTTGCGAAAGGCTGGCATCGGTTGCTTTTCTTTAAAAATAAATTCAATTTTAACCCGTCAGCTTCCAGACGGTCGGATCCGACCGAGAGAACAAAAGATAACAATGGGTTTGCAAAATTGCGGTTGTTTTGCCCGTAGGTTTAATTACTGAAAAAACATTTAAATTTTGAACTTAATAAAATGAGCGGTATTTAATGATGAATTTTGTTACTACAAATCCGTAGACGCAAGTGAATACGTTGCGTCTGGCCATTTTTTTCGTCAAGCCCTTTGGAACTCACCGGATAGGCGTGAGCGTTGACCCCAAACAAACTTTATCAAGTATTTATCCCTTGAAGATTAATCAACGCCCAGTCTAAAGCATAGCGTAAGCCGAAATAGCTTTATAAATAATACTGTTCCAATTAAAGAACAACCAAATTCTTCTAGACTACAAATCTGGCGGGAGCAGTATGCTCCACCCCCCGATTATATCCAACCTTCAGAGGCGCTACCACCAGGTTATAAACTGCCATGGGCCACATGGAGGAGCTTGAATTGCCTCCGAACGTAGGTCGATTTAGGCACAATTTAGATCAAGCAGATGCACAGTGCCAGTGTGGTCACGACGACCAGACTATGCAGCACCTCCTCTCGTACCCTTTGTGCCCTACCATGCTTGACCTATACTCTGCCTCGGAGGAAGGCGTAAAAGTGGCAATGAATTTGAAGATCAAAATTTGATGTTTAAGCCAGTAACACGATACGAAGAAGCATAGCGTATAGTAAAATGTGAAGATGGCAAACCGAATCAAAATAGTGATTGTTAACTAAGCGCATATATACACGCTGACTTTTCATTGGTTTTGGAAAAAAGAATGTCATGTATTAAATAAATTCTTTTATCCATACACGTAATCCAAATTTGTGTATGACATAAAGATAAAAAAGTTGCGAAAATGATTTTCGATCGAGACCACATAGTTACGCCCGTTCATAACTGACGCGTGACGCGTGACCACGATGAACTCGAAATCTAGCCGGCCGGCGCGACGGTACTACTAATTAACATATTTTCTTTATTTTTATTTTATTTTGAAAAGCGTCCACATTCTTCAATTTTTCTTTTCTCCCGAACTAGCATCAAAGGATGCGATTAATCGCTCGTAGGTCCCTACTGTTACCATTGTCGTGAACTATACTTTAAAGGAGCCTGAAAAATCGGATGATATTAGTCACATACTCGAAAAATAAATTGACAAAATTGACGATTTCTCCACGGATCTCTAAAAGTCCCGTTACGCACGTCCTTATCATTATAAGTCGTAATTAAGGAATGCTATCGCCTTTGCCAGTTAGCACTCGCGTGACCCGATCTGATGGCTGCCGAGCCTTTGTTACTTTGACCGACTTCAGTGAAAAGATGGGTGCTCTTTTGCTTCTTTAAACTTTTACTTATGTAACCTTGCAACCTGAGTTGGAACCAGGGTCACGCATTTTTCTCTAAGATTTTCTCTAAGTGTGAAATTTCTACTATTATAACTATAACGTCTTTATTCCTGATGAGGCAGACAGAGAGCATTTTGATTCTTGCAGGTCTACGGAGACATAGCTTAGGTATCTATACTAGATTTTTATCAACAAATAAATTTATAAATAGATATCCAAGCCACAGGTCAATCTAAAAAGGTCATTTTTCATCTTGACCGTCTGGGTTACATTTGTTATGAAATATAGTATCGTTGAGTTAGTATCCCATAACACAAGTCTCGAACTTACTTTGGGGCTAGCTCAATTATTGTATATGGACATATATATATATAAAAGTTTGATACCTATCCTTTCTGAAACTGAAGCGTAAAATGCTTAGAAATACTTACCTTCATATTCATAAAAATTAACACTCTTTTTACTAAAACGTTAAATTTTGTTGTGTTTATTCTTTCAATGTCAATTATAGAAAAGGCAAAGTGACGAACCATGTTGTAATAAAAATGAGTTTAACATATGGTCGTGATTTTTTATAAATATGAGAATTAATATACCTCAGTTATCAATAACTCAGTTATCAAAACAAAATTATTTTTCTAAACGGTCAAAGTTATTGACCATTAAAAAAAATATTTTTTTAACTAACGTTCATAAAAGTGCCTTCAAATAACAGTAACACCTTAAGTATATGTATAAACACATGGTGTGCGGAGTACTTAATTATTGCGGTCTGCACTTAGCAATTACTATGTAAGTAAATTGAACAACTTTTGTATTTATAGTTGTTTCAAACATAAACGTTATCAGTTTAATATTTTATAGAAGAGCCCTTTAGTCCAGAAGTCAACTGTTATATAGACTTATAAATTTTATTACTATATTTAGTAGTTTACGATAAAACAATGGTTAATTACTCAATTCTTACTGTCTTGTTTTTTATTGACATTTAACTGTGTAGGTACCTAACTGTGAGGTATAAAGTCTGTCGGAGAGTTGACAAAAATCAGGGCTTTTAAACTCAAATTGATTAAAACTGCATACAAACTCAAACAATTTTATTTATACAATTTTAAACAATCATTAACTGTATAAAACAGAAAACAACACGCAAACACCCAAATGACTCACTCAAAGCGCCTTCCAGAACTATATGACGATATATGGCTGTAGCGTCCGCTCGCCCATTCGGGCCACGGTTGACAGCAACTTCGTACCTCGTACCACGCCAACGGCGAAAGCGGGAGACAAGCGACAGCCGCCTTACAGTTTTCGATAATTAACCCTGAGCAGAATCAGACTTTTCCAAACGTAGTCTACGTTTTATTTTGAAACGATATGTCGAATATGGGCAAAATTATGTTATTTTAAAGAAATTGCAATCATCTAGGGTTATAATTGGTTTCCGAGAGTAAAATTATGAATTTAAAAGAGAAAATAGTGTATTATATCATATTTGACCATCAGTATGGAAAACTTCTATACAATTATATTTTCTTTCTCTTTCATAATGTTACTGTAGGAAACCAATTATAACCCTAAATAATTGCAATTTCTTTAAAATTACAAATTTTTACCGAAATCTGACATGTCGTTTCAAAATAAAACATAGACTACGTTTGTATGGAAAAGTCTAGGGCAGAGGTTCCCAAACTTATTTTGTCAAACGCCCACTTTAAAAAATCAGTTATTTTGTAGCGCCCCCCATTTTTTTCACCATAAAAACCTGAATCACATATTTGTCTTGCCTGTAGTTTAATTCAACCTATATTCTAAACTAGACTTTTTTACAAGAGAGAGCAATAATAATACATACACCAGTACATTAGAGTATCTTTTATAAAAAAATAACGATAATCAACATTGTTAATTTTAAATAAAAAAATAGCAATAAGAATACAATTTTACAATAATAAAGAGTATCGGACGTGGGGACCTCACCTGCGAAACTTTAAAACACGAAATTTTTTCAGTTATTAATTCCTTTAACGATATAAATAGCGTTGTGAACGCATTAAAATAATAAATATTAATTACATTTTTAGTTTATATTTGTACAATAAAAGAGGATATAAATATGAACTAATAAATGGATGTTGTGTAGTAAGAGGATTTTAATTTCAGTGAAATTTAAAATATAAAATAGCTGAAGTTATAAATCACTCATTGCTTAAATCACATCAGCGCCCCCCAACTTTATTCTGGGTCCGTTACCGCCCCCCTTAAAGCCTCCAGCGCCCACAAGGGGGCGTTATCGCCCACTTTGGGAAAGACTGGTGTAGGGTAAGGGGATTCTTAAGCGACAGTCGCTATTCGGAGACGAATTATTAACACACATCAACTCTCAGCGAACAAACTTTAAAAGTACTTATAGCCGAAGTTTCATAACAGAAAAAAGATAACGTACATTTTGCTAATCCTATTTAGTAACCAGTTCATTTAACAGGTATATTGAAAAAACCCCGACTTTTAACGGTTCACTCCAAATAACTTTTGAACGTGTGAACCGATTTTCATCAAACATAGTTAAAAACAACCTCAAGGAAATTTGTTTTCACGTAAAAAATACCGCGTCGAGGGCGGTCTATTTATTCGAGAGCTACGCCATAGACAAACAGACATTGGCTTCAAACTTATCATCATAGGTTTTCTACACTATGTGCAGAGAAAAAGAAGGCTGGTAATGCAACTTTGGATTTTTTTCTATTTCCCAAGCCATACCGAATAGGCAAAGAGGCCTGGTCCCAAATGCAGTCATTTAAATTAATATTTAAAATACTTGAAAGGGATTTTTTGATAAAGGTATCTAATTTTTTAACCAAGTGGGGATACTTCCAAAAGTGGCTGCAACGCAGGTTATACGTAAAGTTGGCAACAAAAAGGCAGTGACGTATTAGGGTAAAGAAAAAGAGACTTTGAATTTCCTGAAGTCGATGCAAGGCTTTGTTAAAATTTTTAGTTTTATAATCGATTACTTCAATAAAGATTTTGATTGACGACCTCCGTGGCGTAGTGGTCACCATGCTAGTTCGCCACCCAGAGGTCCCGGGTTCGATCCCCGGCCAGGGCAAGTTGGAAAATGGCCTTTTTCAAATTGTCCTGGGTCTTGGATGTTTATCTATATATGTCATCATCATCCGAACGTATTCCCGGTTGCATCCTCAGCAGTAACGCTTCAGAGCCCGGGGTCCGCTACCTAACCAAGGAGATTTGACGAGGTTACTGGTTTTTACACAGAGCGACTGCCGTCTGACCTCCACAACCCAAAGGGCAAACCAGGAACCAATCCTTGGATAGGTTGATGATCAAACGCTAGGTGGCGTTTGGGACCCACAGTTTAACGTGTCTTCCGAAACACGGAATCATCTTTCTTTTCGGATAATCAGGTGATTCAAGCCTGCAATATCTTATCCAGACTGGAAACAACTTTTTCACAGAATGCTTCCCAGTGGGAATCGAACCCATGACCTCCGGGTCACAAGGCGAACGCCTTGACCACTGGACCACGGAGGCAGTCAAAAAAGTTTATCTATATATGTATTTGTTATAAATTATAGTATCGTTGAGTTAGTATCCCATAACACAAGTCTTACTTTGGGGCTAGCTCAATCAGTGTAATTTGTCCCAATATATTTATTTATTCAATAAAGATGAACTTGAAAGGTGGAGGGAAGATTTGTCAAGAATTTTGATGTCAGGTGCAACGAAACTCAGTTATAGTATCCTCTTTGGTTGTGCATACGTCAGAGAGAAAAAGTTCCAATTTTTTTAATAATTGAGGCTAAGGCCAATATTTTGGAATTGTTCTTTTTCTTTTCATTTGTAAATTATTATGTCTTACTTATTTAAATAAACCTTATTGTAATATATTTCTTTATTTTTTTTAGTTTTAGGTTGCTTTAGTATTTATTTAGTTTTAATTTAAAATTATCCTACTCATAATTTTAATTTAATTTAAATTAATTGTTAATTATAATTATATATGCTACATGAAATAAATTAATATTAAGTTGAAAAAAAAACCTTTGTGTCCTACGTTCATAAATGACACATTTTAAGGTATCATAATATTTTTTTCAAAACTAAAAACCTACTTCTCCACCAAACTACGCAACATATTTTGATAAAATTTATATGAGACTACCTGGCAAGTATGCACTTTCAAACAAAAAACATTTTTTCTAAATTGGTCATCTAGTGATCGGTGAACATAGCACACACAAAATATAAACGTCCGATTTAATAACCTCCTTCTTTTTTGAAGTCGGTTCAGAAGAAAATACAGTCGAATTATTAACACCTTTTTAAAATCTGTTGAAAATCGGCATTTAGTTTATGTAAGTGCAAATCAAATAAAACCTTTCTATTGGAACACTGGAACAGACTGCCAACAAAAACTCCTAAAAAAAAACACAGACATGTGTAAAAAAACTAAGTCGGGAAGTAAAACCAATAATGATATCGATTATTGTTCGTAATGGCGCGCAATTATGAGATTTCTAAGAAAGCTGTTCTCAGTGCAAAGTTTCTAATGCTAAGCCATTGTTTTCAGAAGAATATTGGTTGTTTATCGAGTAAGGCCACCGTACACGAGAGCGATTTTATCGTTCGACAAATTCAACGGTAGGCAAGTTTATTAGACAGGCAAATAAAAAAAACCCAACTTCAAGCGTTCACCCCCAGTAACATGTAAACGGCTGAAACGATTTTCCCCAAACATAGCTTAAAACTATTTCGAAAGACAAGGCTTTCGATTTATAAAAAAACCGGATTGGTATTAGATTTCTGGTAAAAAGGGATTTTTTTATCTCATCTAATCGAAAAACGATGTTTTCATCCCAAAACATTTGGAGCTAAAGTTACTGGTTATTTTCTCAAGACTAAAAAGTGAAAAAGAAGATTTCTAGGAATTAAAACCAATTTGAAAACTGAACACAAGTGTAATCTATGTAGAATCAAAAATAATGTTGGCAGTCCGACAAAAAAAAAATAAATTTGTTTTAAAATAAAAAATTGTTTTTAGGCACATACACATAGAGCAACACGGAACTTCACGGAAGGGAATAGACTTAGCGATCAATAATAATAATTCAAATCTGTCTGGCATATTTTGCGGGGGGGAATGCGCACACTAATGCACTTCCGCAGACTCACATAAAGAAAAAAAAATTGTACATTCAAAATTAAACACTACATCAATAAATCTTGCACATCTCGATAAATTTTTGTGTACGTGTGAATGACAACATACACATTGACACGTTTTCGATGTCAATAGGGTTAGACTGGCACTATCGACACAGCAATATCGATAAGTTACGAAATGAAGGAGGAAGGAGCAAGGTAACAAAATAAAACATTATAAGTATAAAATATCGTATTTATTAGTTGTTGAGATGGATTCACCTAGAGAAGTCAACAAGTTAGGCGTAGCTGAACTGGTAACCCCAACAGTCAATGGATGGCTCTAGAATAAACATAACATTGAGATACATTTCAATAATATTTAATAATATATAAAATATAATATTTCTATAATTTTTGCCAAAAGTGTCCACTTTTGGCAAAAACCCGTTTTAAAACTAGACGGACTACCAATATTACTTTCAAAGGTTATTCATTAAATAGTTTAAAGGTCTTTCTAGACAGTGATACAAATCAAATTTTTAATTATCACCATATTTAGTTTTAAACAATTTATTTCAAATGAGGGCGCCACTTTAGCTACCACTTCGTCTTATGCCAATAGTGAATAGTTATCAAGTTTACTTATAAAAATAAAAAGATATGAAGGAGAAGGATTTTATCTTAAGTTGGTGGTCATCGAAAAAATATTTGTATGAAAACGAAACCAAACGAAGGTTATTATTAAATTGTCGGTTAAATTCTGAGTAGGTTAGTGCACCTAGTTAGTACACAAGTACACCTAGGTAGTAGTGTTCTACTGTTCTTAATATTCTGTTCTGTATGTGCTAGTTTTTTTCATAGATGAAAAGTAGAGTGTGCTACTCGGGTACGGAAATATTTTTACCTCGGACGATATACATGAATCCCTCGCTTCGTTTTGTAGCACAATCTACTTTTTTGTCCTGGGAAATAAATTGTCACCTATTTTAATCACGGTCTATATAAAAGAGTGACATCATAATAGAAACAGTACTTATGGTGATGCGCTTATTATGCTTTGATTATATAACATAAATCAACATAATAGTACGTGAGTACTAGTACTTATTCTGTGATAATATTATAGATACGTAAGTACAAATTGTTTTTTTTTTGTTTTCTTATTTAATTACAGACTTATAAAAAAAAAGTTATTTTTATGAGTTTACGTTTTTCTATTTTATTGAGTACAACTATTTTAAGGGATGATTCAGTCCATCCACCATTTAGAAAAACTTATCCTTATAAACTTATATGGAAATACGAAAAAAAAATAGTTTTTCATACAAATCGAATTAGTCACGGGTTAACGTTAGTATGAAAATTTACTTTTCGTTTCGTAACACGACAAAGTGTAAAGAAATGACTTTATATTGCTAAGTAACCAGATTTCACGTCTAAAAATTAAATGCGTGTGATAAAATTCATGCCGCGCCATAAATTCAAAAATAGAACAGGGGCCATGTTTGATATAGCTGGTCTATATAATCTATGTCAATGGGGGATACATTGATTTATTGATTGAGCAGTGTTTAATGACAATTGAATCCGGAAAACAATCTTGATCGATAGATTGACAGTTTAATACCCGTCATTACATACACCCAGGGACAGGAATACCGATATTTTTTTATCGATATATTAATACCCGATATCGGTATTTTATCGATAAATCAGAACATCGACACAAATTTAATTTAAAATTATAAGTCTGCAGGTAAATAAGAAAACAAAAAAAAAATTTGTACTTACCTATCTATTATCACAGAATAAGTACTAGTACTCACGTACTATTATGTTGATTTATGTAATATAATCAAAGCATAATAAGCGCATCACTACAAGTACTGTTTCTATTATGATGTCACTCTTTTATATAGACCGTGATTAAAGTAGGTGACAATTTATTTCCCAGGATAAAATAGTAGATTGTGCTACAAGACGAAGCGAGGGATTTTACTGACATATTTATCGATATTTTTATCGATATATCAGAACATCGACACAAATTTCGATAAAATACCGGTATTTTATAGAATATATCGATATAATAACATTATTTTATACAAAATATCGATATAATAAACCGGTACTTAGTATCGATATAACGAAATTTGTATCGATATATTGATATATCGATAAAATACCGATATCGGGTATCGATATATCGATAAAAAATATCCGTATTCCTGTCCCTGCATACACGGGTGAATGATATCATTTTGTACCAGGTGTAATAGAATTATTTATTGACAAATATAAATGTTAATAAAATATAATGTTATAATATATGCAACTAAAATCTTTGAACTATTCAAAAAATATGAAATAGTACCTAGTACCTACTAACCTTATTTTTAACGTTTGTGTGTGATGTGATCTCCCCTTATCTAACCAAATTGTTCTGATCTGAAAACGATATTTGTCGCGATGCTCGGTGAGAAGGTGGAAAAATCCAAATAGTGATGGGTTGGTGGGCGCATCGCCGCACTTCGCGCTGGCCGCATCGTCGTAAAGATGATAAAAAAAAGATTTAAGTAAAACTATGATGGTTTTATTAACCCCTTACTTGTCACTGGGAGGAATTCCTCCCAGGGCAATTGTTTATCTATTGTTTTATTATTTGCAACAGATGAAGAGTTAATAGATTTTTGCCCTCCGGCCGCTTTACTATGATTCGAAACCAGTTGTCAAAAAAGAGTTAATATTCTTGTTACGCAATTAGTTGACCAAAAAGAACCATTTCTCTAGGTGCCTACATCTGACTCGTGTCATGTCATCTACCTGACAATAGTCACTGTTGCACACTGGTGAACTAGTGTACAGGTTTCATCACGATGTTTTCCTTCACCGGAAGCAAGTAAGTAGTTAAAAAGTAATCATTAAAAAATATTATTTAAACAAACTTTTATCTATTGACCTAAACAAGGTTAAAGTGTTTCTCAAGGAAAATCAATCCAGCCCTCGGTGGGCTTATGTTTTTCTATTACAGAAATGCCATTACCGCCATCCAGCTCCATCATCAGATCAGCTCCATGTCATCATAATATTGCATTGTCACTAGATATACGCATGCTTGCAAAATTTTAGCTCGATCTAAAATCTCCCGATTTTTACTTGCACGATTGTCTACATTCTATAATATTATAAGTATTTATTAATTAAAAGACAATAACAATATGACAAAGCCCTTCTGGCGAGTAGGCGACCAATACTGTGAAAATGAGTTTCTTTCGGCGTTTCTTCTCAGCAGTGGTCGTTACGAAGCGCTGATATCGGTAGCTTTTCTTTAATAACTGGCCAAGTGCGTCTCGGGCCACGCGCAGTGTAGGGTTCCGTAGTTGCGAATGCCCACTTTGAATTAACGCCACTAAAACGTCTTTAAACTAATTTTCTAATGAATTTGTATGAACTTTTCCTTTTCCGAGTACATTTTATAAGTAGGTCGGTTATAACTTTTTAATTTGTAAACCCTACTTAGTTCTGATAGTTTTCCTATAAACTTCATTATATGTACCACTGCTGTGATTTTTTTTACATGTCCATGTATAACCGTTTAATAGATAGTTGGGGGGGACTAGACTCTAACAAAAATTTGCAATATAAAACCAAATATTTCAAAAACGGATCCCTAAATCGAAAAATGATGTTCACAAGCTCACTATATTTTTGAAAGACCTATTCAACGATAACCCACAAAATGGGTTAGTCAAGAAAAAAAATGACTCCTACTTTACTTGTATGGGAGCTAACTTAAAAAAAATATTTATCAATATTTTCTTTTACCACTTTTTTGGTATGATAAATATACATACTTATACCAAATTACAGCTTTCTAGTACTTATAGTCTCTGAGTATTAAAACGGCGGACGGACAGACAGACAGACATGACGAAACAATAAGGGTTCCTTGTTGGTACTAAGAAACCCTAAAAAGTGATTAAATTTTAATTTACTTTACACGTTACGTAAATTATACTCGTACTAATTGACGTGTAAAAGTGCCTGTAGAGGGCTAATTACTGAATAAACATTTGAATCTATGTTAGACATAAAAGCTTGTTTTAAAAAATATTTTTTAAAATGATACTTGTTTATAAACAAAACGCAGAAAATGTAACCATATCTACACCTACAGTTGCAAAATAAGACATCATATAACAAAGAAAGCATAATAACTAAGTATAAAACCTAATCTTTTTAAATAACCCATCAATCTTGTTCATTGTTTAAGAGTTTATAACAGCTTTTATCGTACCTTGTTACTCTTTTATAAGCATTTAAAGCATTGAATATTACAATTTTATGGTCATTTCCACGAGCGTAGCTATTAACAGGGATGGGTGGGCAACGTCAATAAAATATTTTTTATTTGTAAGTTTTTTATTTTTATTTATTTAGTTTTTAATTTAGTTTTTAGTTTAGTTTGTACTTTAGTTTTAATTTAGATTTAATTTCGTTTTTAGTTTGAATTTTTCCTGTAAGATATGTTCATAGGTAATAGATATAAAAAGATGACACAAATACGTCGATATAAAATAATCTATGTAAGTAAACAATTAAGCAATGTAAATAAAACAATAATTCAACCCCCGCTCCGGATGGTATCTGGTTCAAAGAATTGCCATCGCTATATGCTGGTAGCATGATGGATACCTTCGAACCAGGTACCATCCGAGGTGGAATTTTTGATTCCTTTCAGACTTCATTTAGTTTTGGTAAAAATATTCATATTTCAAATTGATTTAAGGTAGTCAGACTATTTGGCTTAAGTCGCTAGAAAATGTTGAAAGTCTGATGTACACGGGCATAGAAGTCATTTTATTAAATTTAGCATGGAACCGCCCATTACACAGATTTAAAAAACGTGCGGTGGCGTTATAATAAGGCCTACTAAAGGACTTACTTATTTGTTAACATTTACCACAGGTATAGCACTTCATAGAAGCGGAGTATCATGCCTACACTACTTCAAACAAAACTATACATCCGTGCACACAGCAATGTGTATGTGTTCGCCCGCAGCCGCCCAATAAACACCCTCGACAAGGCGAGAACGGGGGAGAGGTGCGGGGACGGGGAACGGGCACGCATATTGCGCGGGACTTTAGGAGATTCCGATCTGTATCCTATATATACGGTCTTCTGCAAAATAGATACCTAATTACGTAAAATTTATAAATTTCGGCTTTTCGGCTCCCCCTATTCAATATGCACGTACCTATCCTTGGCTACGCCATGCCTTTCCACCGTTGCTATCTAACCATCTTTATACTTTTGCAATAAAATGGTAACTTGTTGAAAATGAGTTAATAATATGTGTGGGTATGATTTATTGGGTAGATTGATGTATAAGTTTTTAATAAAATTTAATCATATAAAAGTATTTCATACTGGGTTTAACTTTATGATTCAGTATAGTTTTTTACACTAAAATTATTAAGATCCCATCTGTTCAAAAAATCATATTGTTAGGTTGTTCTTTTATATCAATTCGTTGGAATCTTTTTTTGGGGTTCTGTTCTCTTCTTCTTCCTTCCTCGCCTTTTACCTATTTGGGGTCGGCTCTGTATGTCAACTCTCTCCATAATTTTCGGTCCTTCGCCATCTCTGTACTAACCCCTCGTTCCCCCACATCCGATCTCACGCATTCTTCCCACGTCTTTCTCGACCTTCCCCTTCCTCTATACCCGTCTACTTTCAAGTCAACCATTTTTTTAGCCAGGGGCTTTTGGTTTTCCGTGCCCAAAGGATATAAACGGAACTCTATTACTAAAACTCAGCTGTCTATCCGTCGGTCGGTCTATCTATCTTTCTGTCTGTTTCCAGACTCTCCAACCGGTATCTCATGAACCGTGATAGCTAGTCAGTTGAAATTTTTAAAGGTGATGGATTTCTGTTGCCGCTATAACAACTAATACTTTTTTCTAAAGCTATAATCAGAATACAAACATAACTTAATCTTAAGTTGTTCTAAATAATGTCATTGAATTTTATTAAATAAATCTCGTAACACGATTTTATATTCTACATATAAATTGTATGAGGTAATGAACTGATGGGTTTGATTAAATATGAAGTTACTTCTTTATTTTCAAAACATTTAAATAAAAGCATGTTATTTAAAAAATCCATTAATTTATTAAAGATAATGGTACGGAACCCTTAGTGCGCGAGTCCGACTTGCACTTGGCCTGTTATCTATATATATATATATATATAAAAGCAATAATTTATGTCTATTCTCCGATTACTCGGTGACGCCTGCGGACCGAAAGATATATTTTAAAACTTGTTCCATGAGATATTTATCAAAATCGGTTGGTTAACGAAAATAACTAAAAATGTTTTTTCTGTGACTGTCACTGACACAGAAGTCGGTATTTTTTTTTAAATATCATGTTTTCAAATATGTATACAATATGTAACAAAAACCCTGTCCGATCCTTGTAGGAGCAACTTAGACCGTCAATATGAACTATTTTTCCTATGGGACCAATACTTGAAACTCCAAAAAAATCGACATTTTTATACAAAAGGGTTCAGCCTGCTCGGCAATTTGAATGAAATTGTCGATTTTTTCTTCGAGTTTCAAGCATTGGTCCCATAGGAAAAGTTGTTCATATTGACGGTCTGAGTTGCTCCTACAAGGATCGGACAGGGTTTTTGTTACATATTGTATAGACGAGAAAGCGTATGTTTTACCAGATAGTGGTCTACAACCACTAGACTTCAAGGTATTAGCCGTTAATATTATAGAAGTGGCCACGCGGTCAGACACACTTGACCTTTGCGCGCACCTGTTTTTTGCCGCATAAACGGAATCGAGCCACGTAACTTTTATATAGAAATGTCAACATTTCCGGTCGGTAAGCGCTATCGGAACAGAGGTGAGTAGAGAGGATCGCACTATAATAATTTTTTTGAGTATCATTCTGAATTTCGATGGGTAATTATTTCGACACAGTCCCAATTTCGAAAAAACCATGCTAATCTGGGAAAAAATAACTTTGCATACTTTAACTATTGCTGAAATGAAGACGGAGTTACATACTGCCGAAGTCAAATGTTGTCGCAATATGGTTGCGGAGTCGAAGTTCAGTTTGGGACTCCCATGCTTCTCGTATAGCAGTAGCAGC
The DNA here is from genome assembly GCA_943193695.1 of Acrobasis suavella. NCBI lineage: Eukaryota > Metazoa > Arthropoda > Insecta > Lepidoptera > Pyralidae > Acrobasis > Acrobasis suavella. The sequence goes on from OW971952.1 coordinate 10,544,497, forward strand.
AGATTGCAATTATTGCTAGTGCGTTACTCGAAGTGTCTTAGTTCGATCAGCCAGCCACAGCCACGGCTAAGGGTAATGACAGGTTAAGAAATGTATTATTCTGATTAGTCCGTCTGTAAGATTCTCTAAAAAATATAGATCCACGTTTTTCAGTTTCCAAAAAAAAAAAAACCAAAGTACGGAGCATCTACGTTCCTTACTAAGCTTGCTAATGTTTTGTTTCCCAGAAGAAAAGAAAAATACTTGCACAATTTTTTTTAAATAATTTAATCGATGAGCAAAAATATTTTTCCAGTCATCATGCCTTAAATGTAGTTATAAGAAAATATACAAGTAGTATCGTTGAGTTCTGTAGTTGAGTTAGAATCCCATAACATCAGTTCAAACCTATTTTGGAGCTAGCTTTTTCGCTGTTAATTGTCCCTATTTATTAATAAAATAAAAAAAGGCTTGATTGTACATAACTATTAAACTATGACGTATAATATCCGTTTGCAAAAAAATATAAACATAAAAAATAAATCAACGTCGACTCCACCCCACTAGTCTCAGAATTCACTAGCTATATCTTTCACGGTTCGTACCCAGAGACGTTACTCGAAGGCACGCTATATGAAAATTATAGTCAGCAACAAACAAACAAACAAAACTTGCTATTACTTGATTGGAAGTGCTTCTACCTCTTCATGCAAGACTTGTCTTCATAACAAGGGTTTAGAGAATTTTACATACGAATCAGGAACAATTGAGTAAGGAATGTTGAGATGGTTAGGGTATATATAAAGGATGGATGAAAGGAGGTTTACTACAATGGTCTACAAAGCAAATGTGAGTGGAAGTGTGGGTCAGGGTCATCCTCCACGAATTCTTAAAAAGGAGAGGTCAGAAGTACCCGTAACCGGCGGGCATGCATGAAGAGAGTGATGAGTGTAGATGAAGCGAAAGAGGTCTGTCAGGATCGTAGCAAGTGGGGTTTATAGTCTCTGCCTACCCCTGTGGGGAACAGGCGTGATAATATATATGTATGCAGGACTTTCCTCCAAAACCCTGTGGCGTAGTGGTTAACACGCTAGTCCGCCACGCCGGAGGTTCTGGGTTTTTAAACCTCAGCCAGGGCAAGTTGGAAAATGGTCTTTTCAAATTGTCCTGGATCTTGAGTGTTAATTTATTTATCACTGGTTCATACCATCTATATATTTTTATAAAATATTGAATCGTCTGTCCTTGTAACTTACGCTAGATCTTTTTAACTACATACCGGATTCCAATGCGCTTTTCATCAATAGATAGAGTGATTCAAGAGGAAGATTTGTAGGTCAGATTTTTTAAGTTTATCTTCAAATAAGCTTTCTGTCACTAGTGTGCCACTTATACATATGAAAACTATATAATAATTATCATGTTGGTATACTTTTCAGCCACGGGTCCAAAGGGACCCGGTCCTTTGAGGCGTTCATGGTGTAAAAATTTTGCGAAAGCCAACATAAAGAGGCCTTTTAGTACCTTTTAATCTAAAAAGTGAGATGGCTGCATCTATGGAGTTCTATCCCTTAATGTACCATTGAGATGCACCAACGGACAGTCCTCCATAGCTGCTGTATTATTGCCAGGGAGGGAATTACTTGGTTTAGGTCTATGGGAATGGGATGTTAGTGGACCGGATAACTGGGTTATGGAGTGAAATACGGACATCTACCTAAAAATCTCTTACAACAATTTTAGCCTGGTAGATGGCGACTTGCTGCTTGTTGGCTACACTGCCGGTGGGCACTCCAACTAGCCACGAAAATGCGGCCAGGTTATCAAAAAATAAACTAAAACAATTTCATTTCATAATGATTATTGCTATACTGCCTGCTAAGACGCCCTCGCGAGTAAGTATTTAATGAATATTAATAATTCTTAATGCAGCTAAATATAGCTACTGTCGTAAGTGCTAACGAACCTTATTTATAGTTTACTAGCATTCCGTCTCGGCTTTGCACGCGTATTTATACATACAAAGCTTCCCCTTGAATCACTCTATCTATAGATGAAAACAGTATTGAAATCGGTTGCATAGTTAAAAAAGATCTAAACATACATACCTACAGAGAGACGGACGGCGGAAAGCCATATTGTTTTACACTTTATGATTTTCGATGATATTTATGCAAAAAGCTAATTTGAGATAATATTTCCAAACAAAAAACGGACTTAAACCTCAAAAGATACATATTTTGATAAAATTTCTCTGGGACTTCCTGAAAAGTACTTATCTCAAACAAAAAAGAATTTACCAAATTGGTCTAGACGTATTCGAGTAATAGGGGAATAAATATACATAAAATTAGAATTGATCACCTCTTCCTTTTTAAATCGGTTAATAATAAAGGGAACTAGAAGGTAGTCTAGTAGTATTGAAATTCCGCGTGACGTTCCGGCTACGTATGATTTATACGAAGAGGTGACGTCGCAACTCCGGAACTTTGATGCTTCTTATCGTTGCGAATTTTTACTTTTTTCGGCAAATTGAGAGGGTTCATTATTTTTGGATAATCCAAAAGGCGGACTAATTGCAATTATACTTTTCTAACCCTTTTTATTGTAATAAATTATTTCATTTCAGTACATTTGTTTTAATGTAGGAAGTTTTTAGACATAAGTTTAAACGAGTTCGACATAATATTATATTTACTAATTAAATGAGTTTATGAATATTGATTTAAGTTTTAAAAATTTTGAAAAAAGTGTCGGTATTATTTTCTTACCCGTCTACCAAAATTAATTTGCTATAAAAATTAAGGTCTCAAAAACATGAGTACCTAGGTACGGCTTATTCGTTTATGCAAGGTGCTTTTAATTAGTTTAAATAGTGATTCAATTTTAATTTCATCATTTTGAACAACTTTTTCTACACAATGCTCTATAAAAATTTATTATAAAAAAAAACAATAAATCTGACTGCCTTTTTATATATATACCCAGTGTCACTCTCAGAATTAAGACGAATCTAATGACACCTCTCAAGTTTAAATCCATAGAGCCGTTATAACTGGGAGGCGTGCAAAAAAAATTATACATACATACTGTCGAAAAACATAACCCTCCTACTGGCTGAAGTCCTCTTTTTCCTAAAGTCAGTTAAACTGCTAAGATAGGTGCAATCAAAATAAAAGATAATAATTCATAAGGGTTTATTCTGTAATTTATATAAGTAGGTAAATATATTCACACACAGCCTCTTTTAGGCATTTTTCCACATAAAGACGAGCTATGCTTTATGAAACGACAGTTCACGAATATTGTAGCCCTGTGGTTTCCGGAAAAGTAGAATAGTAGTAGTAGTAATAATAACATAATTCGCTCCTCTGAAGTCCCACTCACATGAGGAAGACTTCCGGATCAGGGGACGCATTTTTGAAATCACTTGTCACATTACGAATGGTTTGCGCAACCGTTAAACGGGCGCATTTTTTCATCGGTCGTTTGCAAAAGATTTGCAACGAGTGACTCGTAATTTTGACTGTAGTAGCTTAGATATATCAAAGAAACCTTTCATGGAGAATCCGTTCCGATTCACGCTGTTTTTTTTTTTATTCATGGTGAAATGTTGAGGAAACTATAGAAAAATTTTCGAAGATTTCTGAATAAAACAATATTGTTTTTCACTGACACGACGGTTTCAAAAATACTTCCAAATGGTATTTTTCGCAAGCGGTGAGTTCGAAAACGACATGTTTTGTGTATTGGTGAGTCCATCAATGAAAAATAATACTCCAGATGACATTTCGGCCAGTAGCTGACTCTTTATACTCGTTGACTGGTATAATGTATCAACATTGTATTATATTAAAAGTATTTATTATTTAAAAAAGACATAATAATAATTTGATAAAGCCCTTCTGGCGAGTAGGCGACCAATACTGTAAAAATTAGTTTCTTTCGGCGTTTCTTCTCAATAGTGGTCGTTACGAAGCGCTGGTATCGGTAGCTTTTCTTTAAAATAAATTGATTTTCAATATAAACTACACGTAATGTTAATTCAATAAACAAAGTAAATAATAAATAAATATATAGGGACAAATAACACTGATTGAGCTAGCCCCAAAGTAAGTTCGAGACTTGTGTTATGGGATACTAACTCAACGATACTATATTTTATAACAAATACATATATAGATAAACATCCAAGACCCAGGACAATTTGAAAAAGGCCATTTTCCAACTTGCCCTGACCGGGGATCGAACCCGGGACCTCTGGGTGGCGGACTAGCATGGTGACCACTACGCCACGGAGGTCGTCATATTATACTTATTAATTATACTTATCGACGTGTAAAATTGCCTGAAAATGTCTTATTACTGAATAAACATTTGCATTTTACATAAGTTACTAACCCGTCTTTTCGCATCTATATCAAACACAAAAAAAAAATTCAACTAAGGATTTTATCTCATAATTAAGGTTATTTTTCTAAACATTATTTTAAGTGCTACAAACTACTAGCGTTACGGAAAGATCACTGCTGGGAAGATTCGCCGAAAGAAACTCAGTTCAGTATTGGTCCCTACCCAGCCTGATGAGCTATGTAACAATTTGACAATACAGATTAACATCTTAAGCTATATATTACATTATATATTTGAAATTTACACTTTACTTTTATACATAAAAAATATAAAAATATTAATAATGTCTGCGATTTCATGTTTAAAAAAAAACTTGAACTGCACTTGACTCTAAAATTGTATGCAGAATAAAAATATAAACAACATATACTTATATAGAATAAATAAGCGCTCTTATAACTTCATACGATTTTGCACTTTGAATTTTTGTATGTTCTGCTTTCATGTATTGCTTCACAATTTGTAAACCTTTGTTTAAAATGTCGTGGCCAGCATCGCTGAGTTCACTGTCATGCTTAGTATTTTTTTTATAATTTTTATTCTACTGTGGTTTAGATTTAGATTTTATTTATTGAGGAACAACAAACAGTTAAATTGATAAAGACTTAATCATTTAACGGATAAGTATTACATGTTAAGTATATGAAGTGGTAATGATTAAGTAACCCACTACTTTATTCACAGTTTAAAATTTTGCGTCTTAATTATAAAGTAGCCACTAGAGGTAATAGTTACAGGATTTTAACAACGAATATTACATAAAATATAATATGTGCTTACAAAGAAATCAGTGAAGTAAAAAAAAAGGAATTTAAAGAATGTATAGAAAATTTTAACTAAAAAACTGAACTTGCTTGTGGTCCAAATTAATAAATGAAAAAAAAATACACTTTTCTTCTTTCTTTTCCTGGAAAACAAGCCTTAAGGCTCGTCACTCACAAATCACAATTATGCAAACGTATCTAACGCAACGCATTCCCACAAGTACGCACAATGGCTGCCTAAAAAGCTATTTTCCCACAAAAGGTAGCTTTCGCTGTGATACCAATCTATCGAGTTTATATAAGAGTCTCGCTGTCAATATGAGTACGGGGTTTGTAGTGCAAATTATGGGTGTAATTATTGATAATTATCTACTTGACTGGGAAAGGCAAGCTATAGATATAGCGTATATTATAATAACATACGCTATATCTTTAACTTGCCTATGCATAGCTTAGCTAGCGTATGTTATAATATATTTGCACTACAAACCCCGTTATGTTTTATATATAGGTTGGTTAAAAAGTATTTACTTACAGAAATTGAACTAACATTGTAATGCAAAAACAACACACACGTCTTACAACAAACAACATTTCTTTTTACAAACTTTAGCTTGTAAGTTTTATCAGTACTTTGGTCTGGACATTTTCATTATTAAAGTTAAGTATCTAAAAGTAAAAAAACACTTTATTGCACCAAAACACATGAATACATAGGTAAATCAGATGTACAATAGGCGGCCTTATCGCCAAGGCAATCTCTGAGAGGCTACCTTTGGGTGACGTATTGATAAGTAAAAATAATAATAAATAAGTATTAATTGTAACATAATGTATTATCATGCAAAAATGCCGCTTTCTTTTTGTTTTTTATTTATTTATGTGTGAGTAAAAAAAAATTGAAATTAGCTGTATCTTTGCAATTTTTTTAAGGCAGTAGAAAAAATACGTGTGCCATATAAAACCAAATTTTTAAAAAAATATGAATTTGAGAATATAATTATTAAAATTACTTACAATTCATCCAATTAGTAAAAAAACTTGTATTTTTTCTTCATATTTTTATTTTTATCACGTAATAAAAAATACCATATTTTTGTAATCGATCTGATGGGCCTATCAAATTAAGATATTTTTTAATTCACCGAAATATCAGGCAGAACTTAAAATGACCCGCTAATTCCCGTAGTGTTAATAATACTAATTACCATTACCAGAAATTACAACAATAATTTTAAACTTCATGCTCATATTATTGACAACGACACTCCTGTTTTTAATAGTGGCTTTACACGCGACAAGATTGGTATCTTTTACTTTCACTGTCTTATTATAAACCGCAAGCTTTTAGTTATATGGCCTAAGGCCATAATACCCAAAGGCCGCGTTGAGCGTGAAGGTAGACGTGAAGAAGGAAAAGTGAAAAAAATCCTCTCTTCCAGACCAGCATCGAAGGACAATTTTTAGTCATGATAAAGAGGAGCTCGGTAGCCTGGAGGCAGTGCGCATTACTAGCGCTTTCGCAAGTAAAGCGACGACGGGCGTGGTCTGCACTAGGATTGGTGACCATAAGTGGCATAAAAATTTCTCTAACTCCTCCGTGCTTCGAAAGGCTCGTATAACACGTTGGTCCCGGCTGTCATTATTGTATGGCAGTCGTCAAGCTATGTAAGATGCCTTTAGGCAGCTAGAAAAATCTGACACTAGTGTTGGCTACACACGAAATGCAAGCAAGTCAAGATTTCAAACCAAGAATATCAACAAACCATGATCAATTTTTTCGTTTTATCATACGACATTATGGAAGATCCTCCAAAATTTCATCAAAGTATGAAATTACGAAAATCAAACCGAAATACGATCGACCGTCATTAGCCCCTCTACCGAGAACAATGGACAGGGACAAAAAGCTTTCTTTAAGGCTTTCTTAACAATAAAACCAATTTAACTTGACCCGCGTTCTATACAATCTCTTTTATCGAGGCTCAGTAGTTTTTGTGAAGGAATTGTAGAGTTCAAGTTATATTGGTAGGTTTGTTGTTGTCTCTTTCAAACGTGGAACGCATGTGGTAAAATGAGCGTTTGGTAAGGACGGCCTTTTTGCGCATAGTCTGCACGGCTAGGCGGCACATTTCTGGAGAACATAGACGTCCGAGGAGTAGACTTATGACATTTTCTTTTTTTATATCTACGGACAATTCGCACAGATTGAACTAGCCCCAAAGTAAGTTAGAGACTTGTATTATGGGATACTAACGCAACGATACTATATTTTGTAACAAATACATATATAGAATAAACACCATATACCCAGGTCATTCTGAAAAAGCTCATTTTCCATCTTGACCTGATTGGGGATCGGACCCCGGATCTTCAATGTGACAGCCTAGCATGATGACTACTAGGCCACAGAGGCTGTCAGATCCAGATGTTTTTCTTCAAAGTGAAATAATAAAGCTTAAAACTTTATTATTTTACTTACTACTAACTTAAAAAATAATGATGCAAAATATTTTTTCATAACTTAAAACCCGACTCCAACGCCAAATTACACAACCGATTTTGATAAATTTTCTATGGGACCACTTGGCAAGTAGGCATGCCCTTAAAACAGAAAAATTATCTCAATTTAGTTTAAACGTCTCCGAGTATTTGGGGAACAACATTAAAAAAACGTATATTTTTTTAAATCATTTAAAAATTAAATAATACATGTATTTTTGACCTTCCAATCTTATAAGACTCACTCTATCTCTTTCTGTGGATGTCGTACGAAGAAAGGAATAAACACAACATCTCGTGCTATAACTGCTTTTCCTAGAGAAATTGAAGTCGATTGTCTGTCGGCTTATTGTTGTAAAACTTTTTGCACTAATGCATTGATCATAAAACTATGTATAGTCAAACTGATATGGCGATTTCTTCTCGATACGTTGCATTGAATTTGGCAACCTTGGGTGACCGTTGGCATACAAACCTATCAGGAAAGCGCATCCCGGGGTCCGAAGCGGCACGGCTAAGTATTTTACATATGGGATATCAGTAAGTGGAGGAAAATCGGTTTGAGAATTTTGTAAAAAAAACATACTTATGCGAATGTGGTATAAACAAAAGCTTCATTGAATAATTAAAGTGTAAGAGCTCCAACTGCCCCAGCTAGTGTTCCCACATGAAAAGGTAGGTAAGGTGCGTAGGTAGGTAGTAGAGAGCTTGAGAGAAATAGCACAGAGTTATTATATTTATTATAAATTTACAATACCGATATATAAGTTAAGAAATGCAATCAGCTCGAAAGATAGTAGTGGAATGAATTAGAATGATGAAGAAGGAATCTAAAATTTAAAAATTGAATTTAGAAATGAAGATATTTTTAGAAAGGTGGATAGTATGAAATGGAGAAAGAAGATAAGCGGAACATGAAGGATGAGGTTTATTGTAACATCGTTACAAAATTAGATTTAATTTACTGGATACTACCGGATTAAAGATGTCGTGAGAAAACCGAGTACATATAATGTCGTTACTCTGCAGCCAATAAACAACAACATACTGCCAACATAGAAGTAAGCCTTTGAACCAAGTAGACCAATTTAAGTACCTGGGTTCTGTTGTTTCAAACGACGGTACGATTGACTCACCGTATCAATACCGGGTAGATGAAAATGAGAACTATCAAGTGTGTTACGCGATAGCAGAATGTCGGTACGCGTCAAAGGAAGACTATATAAAACTGCGGTCCGCCCTGTTCTAATCTACAGTGTTGAATGCTGGCCCATTAAAAATATCCATACCACCAAAATGCATACGAAGGAAATGAAGATGTTAAATTGGGCAGGAGGTGTTACCCTGTCAAACAGAGTGAGAAACGAAAACATTCGTGGAAGTTTCAAAATCAGACCAATTTAAGAGAAACTCTCCGAAACACGTCTCAGGTGGTATGGACACGTCATGAGAAAGAAGGCCTGAAAATCATATGATCTGACAAGTGTTGAACATAGACGCTGGTCCAAGAAAGCCAGGAAGCCCCTTACAATCTTGGATGTCCGTTATCAACAATGTCACACAGAAAGCTCAAATAACTGTCACGATGACTTGGCGAAGAATGACGAGAAGAGCCGACCCCAACGTGAAATGGGATAAGGCTAGGGAAAGAGAGAGATTCAATTTACTGGATGGACTCTCAATAAGGTACTGTGAAGATGAGAGAGATGGCGGGTAAGGCGGGTTCGATTCCCACTTGTGACGAATGTAGGTATTCATCGTTTCTTATTTACTTAGTCATTTTCAGCAATGTAGGTAGGTAGTTCTTATATGTACTCGTATTAATATATCAATGAAATCTTATTTTTGAAAGTGTTAAAGAAAATGCATTCATGTCGTTTCTATTCTCGCCTTTGTTCTTTGCAGATGACGGGCGGCGCGGCATTGCGTGGTCAGTTTTTGTCCGTCATCCGAACTGGACGTTCCAAGTTCAAATTTGAAAATTGGAAGCCGATGCGATTCGATATTTGAAATTTTAAATTTAACATAAAATGCTGCCTGCTGAGAAACTCGAAGAATTTTACTTTTTAATTTTCCTTTTTTTAAATTAAACTTTCGAGTCTTTGAAATGAAAACATGCATCGGTATGATTTTTTATCGATTAAGAATTATCTTTTAATTATGGACAACTGAGACTTAGCTGGCCCGAAATGTAGTTAAAGGATATATCAAATATAATTTATATAAAAGATATCCGACCCGCTCCATCTGAAAAAGATTCTATTAGTTTTCTATTTGATCTAAACGGGGCTCGAAGCCAAGTAAACTGTTATTAAACATCACGGACTGAGCTTGCCCATCAAGGTTTATTTCATTTAACGATAAAAATAAATAATGTAAGTTAAAATAAATTTCGAAACCATTCACCATAAAATAATGCAAAATGTGTTTTTAATCGATATGCAATGCAAATTGAGCTGATATAAATTACCAATATAAAAATTTGAAAATGCAGTAAATATTTATTTATATTGTTTTGTAATTTGTGTGTCTATTATGGTGCATTAAGCTGATTTGTATTTGTATTGGTATTGCAAATAGGTAACTAAAATGAAGGAAAACTAGGAGTAGAAAAACTTAGGAGATAATTTTTCCGATCAAATAAAAAACTTAGACGGAAAACATATAAGCAGGTTAAGAACTTATCGTAAAGAAGAAAGACATGGTAAGCACTCCACTGACAAGAAGAAGGTAATTGTAACTTTTTCTCTATTTGAAACTACTATGTATGTGTACTAAAGCTTGACTTAATTTTTCTCAACTAAAAACCAACTTAATCCCCAAAGCACACAACCGATTTTGACGTTTCTATGGGACCACCTGAAAGGTATGCCCTTTCAAACAAATCAAAGATTTTTCCAAATTTTGAGGTCGTTTGAAAACGAATAAGTTAACGGGAAGGCCAAGAAGGATGTTCATGGATGAAGTAAAGGAAAAGGCAGAAGTCGTGTCGTATAGGGAGGTCAAGCGTTTAGCTGAAGATCGGGAGGCATGGTAACAAGACCACAGGCAGGCCACCGACAAGAACATAGTTCTTAAATAAATTGATGATTGATGATGTAGTTAATAGGTATAAGTACATAAAAGTTTAAATTTTTTAAATGTTAATTCTTTTATTAATTAACCTTTATAATCCCACTGCTGGGCAAAGATTGGGCAGGCTACGTATGCCGCTTGCACCCAGATAGAGGGACCGAATTAATCACAGGATGGAGTCCTGCAGATGGTCGCAGAAAGCTGGGCAGGCCTAGGAAATTTTCTTTCAACTGCGAAAATGTTGAATTTACTCTGTTTTTAGGGTTCCGTAGTAAACAAGGAACCCTTATAGCTTCGCTATGTCTGTCCGTCTGTCTGTTTGTCTGTCCGTCCGCGGTTTTACTCAGCGACTATTAGTACTAGAAAGCTGTAATTTGGCATGGATATGTATATAAATTAGGCGGAAAAAGTGGTAAAATAAAATATTGAAAAATTTTTTTTTAGTGTGGCTCCCATACCAGTAATGTAAAATGGCAATTTTTTTTTCGACTAACCAGTCATGTTGGGTATCGTAGAATAGGCCTTTAAAAAATTTAATGAGGTGAACACCGTTTTTCGATTTAGGGATCCGTTTCCGAAATATTTGGTTTTAAAATGAAAAATTTTGTTTGAGTCAAGTGTCCCCCCCCCCCTTTACCTGCTAAACGGTTATATATAAACACGTGAAAAAATTCACAGCTATAGTATATACAACGAAATTTATAGGAAAACTATCAGAGCTAAGTAGGGTTTACAAATTAAAAAGTTATAGGCGATCAACTTATAAAATGTACTTGCAAAATGAAAATTTCACACAAATTCAATAGAAAATTCGTTTTTGGATGTTTTTAGTGGCATGAACTCAAAGTGGGCATTCGTAACTACGGAACGCTACACTGCGCGTGGCCCGACACGCACTTGGCCAATTATTCTATTTTAGGTGATTCACAACACAATTATTGTTTTTTTTGTTTATTTGAATCTCGTGTTTAGTAATACAAATATAAAACAACTTAGAGATCCAATACCTATATATGTATATTTAAGAGTTTGTTTGTTTTTCGTGTATGTAAGTGGCCAACACTGGTGTCAGATTTTTCAGCCTTATACGTGCCTTCCAAACCACGGAGGAGCTGGAGAAATTTTTGTGCCATTTGTGGTCACCCATCCAAGTGCGGACCACGCCCGGTGTCGCTTAACTTGCGAAAGCGCTAGTAATGCGCACTCCCGCCACGCCACCGAGCTCCTCTATCATATAGGAGTATACTCGTAAGATATTATTAGGTATATACATAACAAAAATTTTTCGATTAAATCCCAATCGTGACTATTTATAATAAATACTTATAATTAATATAAATACCTATATTTTTTATACTGACGCCTAAGCGCACAAGTAAAGCCACAGGCGCAAGCTAGTCTACGAAGTCAATAACCCGCAGCCTGACTCTAGGAAAAAAGAAAAAAAGGCTTAAATCCTAGATCCCTAACCTACCGCAAGTGAATCAAATTAAAACCCAAACACTTTCATAGCTTATCCAAAAAAACCAGAGACAATGCAACCTGTGCAAAAACTCGTGGAATCACACGAGATAACACTGCCCATCATTACTTCATAGACAATCATTGAAAGTATATATTCTAACTTTTTTTTTTTTAGTGGAGAAGTAGAGCCATTACACCGAAAAACCTAAGTTATTGTAGAGTAGACGGGTATTAAAATAGTGATATGATGTTAGCTTGTTGTATTCAAATTCTCATCTACTCCCTCGATCGGCTTCTACGATCTCCGCTGGACGAGAAGTAGCTCGTAGGTAAATTCTATTTCTTTTTTCTTCCTCACAGCATGGAAAATCCTAGAAAAATATTAAATCCCCATCGTGACTATTTATAATGAATACTTATAATTAATATAGATACCTATATTTTTTATACTGACGCCTAAGCGCACAAGTAAAGCCACAGGCGCAAGCTAGTCTACGAAGTCAATAACCCGCAGCCTGACTCTAGGAAAAAAGAAAAAAAGGCTAAAATCCTAGATCCCTAACCTACCGCAAGTGAATCAAATTAAAACCCAAACACTTTCATAGCTTATCCAAAAAAACCAGAGACAATGCAACCTGTGCAAAAACTTGTGGAATCACACGAGATAACACTGCCCATCAGTTATGCACAGACCACTCCCACTCCCACACGCCCATTTGCGATCTAACCCACTCTTTCTTACACAGGAAAATCTATATTTCCCTCCCTGTCTACTGCATCACGCCTACGCATTTTCGCGAGTGAGTTTTTAGTTGTATCGAACCACGGCGCGGTACGGTCGTGCCGGAGCATAAAAAGTCACCGCTTTTTTTCTGGAGTCGGTTTTTTGTGTGATAAGATAACGTTATCAGTGCGGTCTCTCGGTCTTGACTGGTGATTGTGATGTGTGACGTGTATGTTGTATTTTGTGAAGGTAATTATTAATTATCACGTGTAAGTACGTTGTAATTAGATTATAATTAAGTTTTAATTAGTTTTTTTATATATAAACATATCCGCCTAACATAAACAGGTTATTAGATGATGGTAATCAAGGCTTATCTTGACCAAACCTAAGCTTAAACAAGGAATACTGAAATAAATATAAACTAAAATTAAGAAACACTAGTGACCCACCCAGGCATGGCACCGGTATATATAATACATATAGATCTTCCCTATAAAATGCTCTACATATTAATGAAAATCGCATCAAAATCAACATAGCCGTTTCGAACAAATGCTTACGCCTGGGGACTTAATTTTGTGATAAACTATTGTCTCACCCCATAAAATATTATAAATATAAACCTTCCCGATAAAATGCTTTACATATTAATGAAAACCGCATCAAAATCGGCCTAGTAGTTTCAAAGTTTATCGATTACAAACAGAAACATGCATATCCGTTTCGGGAGCGGGTTATATTATAAGATACCTATGGATTTGAATTGATGCAAATAAAAAAGCTTGTCTATAAAGCTTTTTAAATATTATGAGCTTATTTGTAGAAAAAATATTGTTTTCTTAATTTTTTTTTATATCATCTTTTTATGGTAGAGGCCGAAACATGTTTAGGGTAAGTTTTTTAACCCTTCACTCGCTATACTACTGTTTTTAACCACCGACGCAAAAAAAGGGATTTTCAAAGTTTAACGTGTCTGTGTATCTGTCTTAAACGAATGGACAGATTTCGATAAGGTTTTTATAACTGAAAGCCTTGTCGAGATGGTTCTTAGCTATGTGAGATGGAAATCCGTTCTGACTTTTAAAAGTCAATGGGAGAACGCTTAAATGACGGTTTTAATTTTCCTGGCCAATAAACTTGTTAATTTTTTTATTTAATCTTTATTGTTCATCAAATACATATTAGAACAATAGGCAAACTTAAAGCGTTATCTACTAGTGTAAACCTTTGGGTTATACCTATAGATAGCCTAAATTTGCACATAAAACAAAAGATAAATACAGTAATATAATACTTTCTATATACTTATATAATAATATATATTACATATACGAAATATAAATATCTCACTTGTAATGCTTAAGGTGAGAACGTGAAGCTGTTCTACGCACATAGGTATGCCAAAAGTGGCCGTTTTTCACAATTGTGCGTAGAAAGGCTTCACGTTCTCACTTTAAACTGTAAACAGTAGTTCATAAAATAGTTTAAAGGGTTATATAGGACCTGGTCAAGACAAAATTTTAATTGATGATGATGACAGGAAACGGAGACCGTTTCCTATCAAGTGATTTATTTCAAATGGAGGCAACACTGGACCCCGAAAAATTCATGTAGCCCCTTAACCCGTCAACAACCGCAATTTTGCAAACCCATTGTTATCTATTGTTCTCTCGGTCGGATCCGACCGTCTGGAAGCTGACGGGTTAAGCAGTCATTAAAAGTTGATGATGTCAACTAATGGAGTCAGTCAAACACAGGCACCCTTACTTAACCTTACGTATGAGAATATCCATAATGATTTAGTTATAGGCAATTCAACGTGTAAAAGAACCTTCCGTGCTGGTCTGAGGGGAGTTAAAGTCGGAGAGTCGCAAAGGGGGTACAAGGTCCAGGAACTTAGAAAAAAAAATTATGAAATTTGGGGTCTATACAATATGTAACAAAAACTCTGTCCGATCCTTGGAGGCACCTCAGACCGTCAATATGAACAACATTCCCTATGGGACCAATGCTTGAAACCGAAGAAAAAATCGTCATTTTCATACAAATTGCCGGGCCAGCCGGACTGTTTTGTATGAAAATGACAATTTTTTTTCGAGTTTCAAGCATTGGTCCCATAGGAAAAGTGGTGTGTTTTGACGGTCTGAGTTGCTCCTACAAGGATCGGTCAGGATTTTTGTTACATATTGTATAACGCCTATTTTTAATGTGTATATTTAGCTTAAGTTAGGTTAGGACCCCAAATTTTTCATCAACATTTTTCTAAGTCCCTGGACCTTACACACCCTTTGCTACACTGCCAAAATGTGAATCATGTTAATAAGCGATGCGACTAGCAAACCATCACTATATTTTCCATAATAAATCGAAAAATGATGTTCACAAGCTCACAATATTTTGCAAAGACCTATTCAACAATACACCACACGATGGGTTAGTCGAAAAAAAAATACTACTACTTTACTTGTATGGGAGCTAACCCAAAAATTTTGTTTTTTTATATTTTATTACCAATTTTTTGGTATGATTAAAATACATACTTATACCAAATTACAGCTTTCTAGTACTTAAAGTGGCTGAGTAAAACCGCGGAGTGACAGACAGACATGGCGAAACTATAAGGGTTCCTTTTTTATTACGGAACTCTATAAATCGACTTCACTTACAAATTTAGATTAGCGCTCGACCAAACGAATTTACTATGGGAAGACGAAATTTTTTTTATCGATTTTTGAATACCATTTTTAATAGGACATGGACTGAGCTTGCTTTTAAAATTTGGCTGCTGAGTAAAGCCACGCTGTATAACATAAAAAATTTTAGACTTTGACTTTGTTTACCTAACGCAATAAGCAAGAACATAATTGTGAAAAAGAAAAAACTACGGATCTAATGAGTTTTAACACACTGCCATAAATAATAATTATAATTATAAAAATGACAATTCACAATAAAGACTTCACACCTTAGTATTAAAATAATTATTAAACAATTGAATACTTAAATACTTAACGCTGAGCTTTATGACCTTTTGAATTGCTGCAACTCACACAGACTTGTTTAATATAATAATTTGTGTATTTTTATGTGTTTTTTTTTCGTTTGTCTTAATAGCTTGTGTGTGTTTAGTTATATTCAATAAAGAGTCTTCTATTCTACTTAAATACCCGTTTTTTTATTCGTTTTATGCGTTCATAAAACAGCTGTGACCAATCATTTCAAGGCATTATTTTGTAACGTTTTTTTATATTGACAGTACCAAATAATATTCCGTTGCCGTTCTAATGATGAGATTTACATTATTTCAGCAATATTCTGAACAATTACGATGTAAAAATCGTTAAGCGGTTCATTAAAATGCAAGAAACTAATATTGCGGGTGCAAGAAACTAATGGCGGGTATTGTACTGTACCTACATACATATTTTTGCGGGTTGTTGGGCGATTCGGACCGCGGTCCGAATCGCCCAAGTACTGTTTTTGAAGGGAATGAAGCGGTGTGAATGGCCCAAGGTATCTTATGAAATGGGTCGATTTGGACCACTACCCAATGGTCTTTTCGTAGGTCCGATTTAGAATAATTTTTTATTTGTAGATATGCGTAGAAAAGAGGTTGATGAAAAATAAAAAAATGTAATATAATATAAAGATATATTTTTATTGGATGGTGATTATTATTGGATGTATAATAAAACTTCATAATGTTCTCTGACCTAATTCAATCCACAAGGGAACTGTATTGTTTCCCACTGTGGTCCGAATCGACATTACAAAATTGTTCTTATGTAATTCGGACCGCGGTCCGAATGACCCCCTTCAGAAACAGTACTTGGCCGATTCGGAACACTCGCGGTCCGAAACGCCCAATAACCCATTTTTGCTTACACCACCATGAACTGTTGTGGGCGGGCGCTTAAGCGTAATGTCAGGATTTTTATTAGAAACCAGACTTTTCGTCAGGGTTTTATAGGTATACCATATGTTTGCCTAGGTGTAAGTAAATATATCTCTGATCGCAAACTCTTATGAAATCTAAGGAAAAATTGACAATTATCAAGAGTTACAAACATAACATACAAAAAAAAGAAATAATATTTATTCACATCTTTCTTTAGAGCTTTTATAAGTCCACTGTAAGACCAAAAACTCTCTTTCAATTCTGGGAGGAACCTATGTAGTCACTACGCTGAAAAGACGGGGTGTTGATCGCAGTAAGTCCTTTCTTCCTGCTTAATATAAAAATGGAAAAGTAATTCTGTGTCTGTCACCTCTTCCCGCTTCATCCACTGCACCGATTTAAATGAAATTTGGTAAGGATATAGTTGAGACTCGGGAAACGACAAGTGATGCCGTTTATCCTAAAAATAATTCAATAAGGGAATGAAAAAGGATGTGAAACTTTGTAAGGAGAGTCCTATTTTGCCATTATTACAAATTACGAAATTAACGCGGACAAAATCGCTTAACAATCGTAAACGGTAATTAAAATGTTCTGTTATGTTACTAAAACTATTTCATAGTCCATAATTGGTCTATGTTGGTTCCGTATAGTAATAAAGCAAAAACATTTTTGTTTTATAACCGACTTCAAAAAAGTAGGAGGTTATAAATTCGTCGGAATCTTTTAAGAGTTCCGTGCCCAAAGGGTAAAAACGGGACTCTATTACTAAGACTCCGCTGTCCGTCTGTCACCAGGTTGTATCTCATGAACCGTGATAGCTAGAATTGACATTTTCATAGGTGATGTATTTCTGTTGCCGCTTTAAGGGGCTACCTGAGGTCCAGTGCTGCCCCCATTTGATCAAATCATTTGAAAAGAAACGGAGATATGATTTAAAATTGGGTTTTGATATAATCGTATATCACTTTAAAATCAAAGCCAATTTTTAAATAATATCTCCGTTTCTTTTCAAATGATTTATTTCAAATGGGGGCAGCACTGGACCTCAGGTAGCCACTTAACAACAAATACTAATTAAATAAATATTTCCCATAAATCCAACGTAATTTTTTATAGATAAATAGTAGTCAGACTTGCGCACGAGGGGTTCCTGTGTTCGTGCGCGGGTCCGACTCGCACTTGGCCGGCTATTTATATAACGTCTAACAAGATATATGGAAACTATTTTAAAGATGAATTCACTTCACGATACTGAACCACTTTCCCCAAGCAACATATATCGAAATATGAAAAATAATTTTGGACTTTCCATACAAACTCGGATCAGCTGTTCGGTCATTTCGTATGGGAAGCCAAAAATAATATTTCGTATTTCGATATATGTTCCTTGGGGAAAGTTGCTCAGTGTCATGGACCTTATAAGGCCTTAAAATAGTTTCAGTATATTTCGTTAGACCTTGTATACTTATGTTCCCCAGTTGCTGCCCCAAAACTCTAGGATCAATTTTGAAAATTCTTTTTTATTTTTTAATAGGCCACAAGAAGAAAGTTTATCAAAATACTTGTTAATGAGACGACCACCGTGGCGTAGTGGTCATGCTAGTCCGCCACCCAGAGATCCCGGGTTCGATCCCCGGTCAGGGCAAGTTGGAAAATGGCCTTTTTCAAATCGTCCTGGGTCTTGGATGTTTATCTCTATTATGTATGTATTTGTTATAAAATAAAGTATCGTTGAGATAATCGATTGAGTGGTGGACGGCTCTAAAGACCCCCACCACAGTTCGCAAATAAATATCAATCTCAATCTTAATCATTTATTGCTTCCTTAATGTACATACAGGTCTTTGATTTTTAAAAATAGGATCGATTAAGGGCCCAGACGGGCGCTGAAATGAAAGAATTACATGCATAGATAACATTTATTTTTTTAAGTTTCTAAATATAGTATCTATTTGGTAGTTTCCCGCATTTATTATATTTAATAAACTAAATTAATTCATACGATATCAATTAATTTAGTCAATTAATAAGACAAAACTCAAAATCAGTAAATATCAAATTTACCATATTTTTATGTAATAAAATAACTACTATTTCTTTAGAAACAATGAAAGGTACAATGAAAAGTATGATTTTATTGTAGTTATACGATTTTAAAAGGATTTAATTTATTGTATTATGTATATTATATAGATTTCTTGTAATATTTATTTTGTTAAATATTATTATTTTTCTGCTTTTATAAGTTTTTCGTATGTACCTATTAGAAAATTGTAATTATATTTATTTATTGAATTGCAATTGAAAATATTATTATAATATTTAAAGAGAATATTGATTAATTTATTTCATTTAATGTATTGTATTATATAGATTTCTTATAAAATTTTATTATATTATTTATTATGTATCTATTTCAAGTGAAATTTATCTTTATCGTCTAAATATTCATTTATAGAATATTTTAATGCGCTTAAAAAGTATTTCATCGTTTTCTATGGATTTAATTACTACAGCCGCAGACATGAGTGTCCACTTTAAGCATTTCACATAGTGCCCATGAGCATTTGCATTTACAACACTAAACTTCACTAATTTCATATTATAAAGTCCACTAGAAACAATTTGCACAACAATTTTAAGCAAACTCCAACTGCACCCCTAGACTTCCCGCCAATAACTCGTCACTAGTTGTCAGTCTCTTAGCTACGTCAAATCCTTTTAGGCCATAGACCTAGAATTTTTTTAACCACGTAAAAAGACCGTTTATTCATAAATCTTTGAAAAAGATCACACAGCTGAGTGCGATAGATGATGCGATAAATGTCACCCTCTAAAAGCAAATAAACAGCGTAGCGATGTAAGTTCATACTTACATCACTACGCTACTATAAGATCATTATTATAGTTACATTCTGTACGTACTTGCTTCTACCTTTTATTTGAGTAAATATATTAATTTTTTTTATATATATATTAAATTTAATTTGAGTAAATATATAAAAATTTTTGTAATATGCATCTATTGTGTCACACAATTAAGTTATTCACATTTTTCCAATAAGACAAAAAAATATAATACTTAGTTAAGTAAAAAGCAATATTTCTCATTTCTGTTTTTGACTTAATGTTTAAACAACACGAAACTTTAAAAAACTTTGTTGCGAGACTACACACACATTTTTCTTGCTTTGGAAATTCAATAATATATACTTTTTATCTGCATTTATGGTCCGAAACACGATTTATAATTAAAAAATAGTATTAATGAGTGTTTTTATATACTGTGATTCAGTGTTGGCATGTAATAATTCATATTCAAATGTGCTTACTAGTAATGTACGTTGCAATAAAATCTGAAAAATAAAATGATTTACTGATTGGTAAAAACTAATAAAATGCGAACTGTGATAAAAAAAAAATTGTAAGAAAATATTATATACGATTGGTTAAATGCAGGAAAGTTATAAACAGTAAATTTTATAGATTCGATCTCCTTCTCCAACCAACCCTAACATTGGGGTCAAGGCACGAAATTTGCACGAAAAGGCTTTTATTATATAACAAAATCAATTAAAATATATATTTAAAAAAAATTATTTACTCTTCGGGAATCTGTACCTAATTAATTGTATGTAGATAAAAAATAATATTGTAAAATGCTGTTGATACTAAGAAACAAATAAAAAATACTCAATTGATACATTTCTAAACATACCGTATTTTTTTGACTGCTGCACTTCAAATAAAGTATTGATTTTTTGTTTGAAAAATCTTTATTGTACATAAACACACAGTACAAAGGCGGACTTATCCCAGATAGGGATCTCTTCCAGTCAACCTTGAAATATGAGGACAAGTAAGTAAAAAAAAATCATTAATAAAGTTGCAGAACTAATCAAAGTTGTTAGAACATAAGTCATGAAGTTTTTCAATAAGGGGTGAAATAACCTTCATAATTGGCGACCTTGTGCTCGTAACTTCCTAACAGTGGTGAGTTTGTCTGTGCCTAGTACTTAACATAAATAAAGCAATTTATTCTATATTTCAATGATAATAACATTAGTTTTTGTTGGTCTTTGCTATAAGTCAGTGATAACAACAAAATAAAACGTAACTGTTACGAGATGAATATTATGGGACTTACCGCGATTAAAATGAGAAGTATTAATAAGATCGATGAAAAAAAAATTTTTTTGTTCAACGCAACAAGGTTTCATCGACCACCTTTCGTCTATCTGATCAGACCCTTAACATTGTCTACCATAAAGTTCTTGTCAACATAAATCAAACGAGTCCTCTTAATGATGGTGTTTTATAAGTTTTGTAAAGTTCTATTAAATAGTATCCAGCACCATCATCAGAACAGCTCATAGACTCTATTAGGGTAACACATAAAATACTTCTCAAAATTACTATTTTCATTTAGACCTACTATAATACTATTGCTTTTTTTAATTAATTAAGTAAGTTATGTATACAGGAAAAATTCAAACTAAAAACGAAATTAAATCTAAATTAAAACTAAAGTACAAACTAAAAACTAAATAGATAAAGTACAAACTAAAAACTAAATTAAAAACTAAATTAAAAACTTACAAATAAAAAATGTCGTGCAGATCATTGCCCTGCGGTAAAGTGCCCAAAAGGCTGGCAGCATTGCCACGCTGGATGGCAATGCTTATTCGTTGGGCGTAGTAATTGCCAGCCCTTTGGTCCCCTGACACCTCGACCAACTTTTGATTAAAAAATTTAAACATCTTGTGGGTTGATGGCCCCCACGGACCTAAGGTCTCAACCCCAAACGGCTCAAATAATATGAAGCCGTTCCCTTGGCATTCATACTTGCGCCGTTTTAGGGTTTCCGCAGTGGCTGCAGCTGCGCTAGCCTTGGAGCTGGTACCGTCAAGATGGAGGGCGCCAGAGTGTCGACACACGTAGCGTATTATATTGTATTGTCATTAGACTTACACAATTATGCAAAATTTCAGTTCCATTCATTGAGGATTACTACTTGAAAATTGAGTTGCAAGATTTGACCTGAACAAACATACAACCATCCAAATGCATAACAAGTTTAATAAATAAAAAGCTTGTAAAATAAGAAATATTCTTATACTTAGGTAATTCATTAAAAAAAAACAACGAAAGAGGTGAAAAACCTCTCAAAGTTTTTAATAATTCATCTTTGTTTGTGTACTTTTGTATACTTAAGTAATTACTTGTAGTAATAGTATGAATTCAATTTATTGCTACTATTGAATTCATACTATTACTACTAACTGGGTCCTACACACAAATTATTTTTCATCTCATCTACTCAAAAAACGATGTTTTCATCCCAAAAAATTTGGAGGTAAAGTTACTGGTTATTCTCTCGGGACTAAAACGTGAAAATGAAGATCTCTAGGGATAAAAACCAATTTGAAAATAGAACTCGAGTTTAATCTATGTAGAATCAAAAATAATGTTGGCAGTTCAGCAAAAAAAAAGAAGAATTTTGTTTTAAAATAAATAATAATTGGCACAGACTTCGTGATTTTTTAAATTTGGAATACATATCTTCTTAAACATGGATGAATGTAGGTTAAAATTTTTATGTTCTTTGCTTCGGAAAAGAAAGAAGTATAATTAAAAAGCGCAATTTTTCCTTTTGATTCAAGTAATTACAGAAGTTTTAGGTTATTAGTATTGAAATTTAATAATTTATGTAAATGAAAGGTACCTACGTCTATCCAGTAAGTGCAAGGACTTTTCGCATAACCACAACTGCATTCCCAAGGAGTGTTAGCGTCGGACAGAGGCGAGTTGTAAACTTTTGGCACAGCCACATTCCTATGGAGGGCTAATGTCGAGCAGAGACCGGTTTTAAAACTTTTAAACTTTTCGCATAACTGTATTCCCAAGGAGGGTTAACTTTCGGTAGAAGCCAGTTGTAAAGCTTTTTGCATAACTTTTTATTATGTCACCTGATGGTAAGTGATGACCGCTGCCCATTGACAACTGCAACACCAGAGGGGTGTAATAGAAGCGTTGCCGGCCTTTCAGGAAGGGAAAATGTAGGGGGAGGGGAGAGAGGCGGGGAGGGGGGGGGGGGGGGGGCTTCCGGCTCTCAAAGATTTAAATGTTTATTCAGTAATTAGACCTTTACAGGCACTTTTACACGTCAATAAGTATAATTTATGTTACTCTATTGTTTTGTCTCAAACTCACGAACGAAGCACAGAAGCGGTGACGCTACTACTCAGACGTCGATTTTCTGTGAGAGTGTGGTACATTCCCCGGACGAGGCGGCCCATTCATGCTACTAGCAAAACAGAGTTTTGCCTGTAGCGTAATGGCCCTACCACAACTAGTACTACATTCCCAAGCTACCTGCCGTTCGAGGCATGAAATTTATGACCAACATACCATTTCATAAATTGCCTAATTGTGATTCAGGCGTTGTATACTTTGCTTAGGAATTGTATACAATGCCTGAATTTCATACCTTGCCGGTAATATATAGTTTGAAATGTGCTTTTTAGGAAGGGCAAATGAAAAAATTTGATACCCAACACGGTATGGTATGATTTAATTATTTTTTTATTTTGTTATTTTGTCGCCATATTGAATTTGCCGTCACCATTCTGTTCGTGCTATCTTCACTCTATTTGCATAAAGATCGACAAACACCGTGGGAAAATTCATACAAACGCTAAACATACAAAAAATGTCGCGATCCTTGCATCGGAAACGTATTTACATAGCAATTACTCGAATGATTCAGTTTTTTTTTCAATTAGCAATACGCATTGAATGAGTGTTTAAAACTACGCACGATTATATAAAAAATGTGACAAGTGTGTATCGGAGTAATTGATTGAGGGTTCCGTTTTAGATCATATAGTTTTGGCTTCACGATTCTAACTAATAATTTAATTCTCTCTTAAAAAATAACAAATTTATACCTATTAAATATAGCTAATCAATAATTGGGTAGTATCTAGGGTCAAAATAAATAATTTTGTACTGATAAGTGAATAAAAACGTCACAAAATAATGTCACTTGTCATTAATCATATCCATTTTCAACGTAATTTTATTATGTATTGCAGAAAAACTGATTGTCGGTGCGCTATTTGACTCCAAGAACTATCACGTCACGCCGTGCTATTTCATACAAATCCCTTAGACAATGTTTGTTTTGACGTCTAGAAAAAAGTGTCTTACATATTTACTTTATAGCAAAATTTAGAGGAGATACTATTTTTTATTTTAAAGCTTTAGTACTATTACGTATTCTGTGCCTTTAGTACAGATTTTCATGTTCGATTTTGAAAAATGTTTTATTAGACAAGTGCGCCTCTGGTGACAAATTAAAATCCCAAGAAACTTGCACTGTCTAAATGGGCCTTAATATTGTAAGTTTATTTATATTTTTTAACATTGAAAAAGACACTGAAGCTTTGTAAATATACTTTTTTATAACTTTTACTTAATCGTTGATAAACAAACTTCAATAGCTTATTTGAATTTCGAAATAAACAGACACCAAAGCAACAATATTTGAGGGTTTCTTTTTATATTATTACCTACGGTACCCTAAAAACAGAATGCGTTGTGCGTGTGTTTTGCATGTCTGTAAGTCATTGCATCAATTCTTTTTTGTTGTGTTGACTGTGTGTGTATCTCGTACGTTGATAAATTTGATTTCTTTTTTGATTATCGAGTGTGTTATATATAATAAGCAAATAGATTTTTCTAGTGTGTCATATATAATAAGCAAATATAAATTAGGTGCTAGAGAGTCTCTAAGGGAACTTTTTAAAGATACATGACAGGTAGGTACTTAAATTTTTTCTTTCGAAAGAATTCACTGAAATATTACGAAACCATTAAAAGGGAGATCTCGCAATATGCTTCTAAAGTTTTATTCTTACAAATTGGTTCACACATCACAATATGACCCTACAGATAATAACCTACTTTATGGAAAAGGTCATCGTTATGGCAACATCTGGATATGTTTCTTAATCACCATTTTATACGGAAAAAGAATTTGATGAATATTTATTTGACCTTTAATTTAAATAAGCGTCTGGCTATATTTAACAATACACATTTAAAAAACTAATACGACGATTGACGACCTACATGGCGTAGTGGTCACCATGTTAGTCCGCTACCCGGAGGTTCCGGGTTCGACCCCCGGTTAGGGCAAGTTGGAAAATGGCCTTTCTCGAATTGTTCTGGGTCTTGGGTGTTTATCTATATATGTATTTGTTATAAAATATGTATTGTTGAGTTAGTATACCATAACACAAGTCTCGAACTTATACCTACTTTAGGACTAGCTCAATCAGTGTAAATTGTCCCTATATATTTATTTATTATTTATTTAAAGACATTAATATTTTGACTCTGCCTTCGCAATTCATCTATGCGAACATAGTAGTGCGTCAAAATATACATTCATATAAGAAAAATAGTGATATTCATAGTACAAACACTAGAAATAAAAATTAATTACTATTTAAGCTTTTCGGTGCGCAAAAAACAAACAAAACTTTGTGGGTCTTGGCTTACGCCTCTATAATAAGATAATGTAGTAGCGTTTCCTTTATCTAAGTTTAAGACTGCCATTAAAAATCATTTTATCAAAAATGATAATACGTATCATGTAAATGACTATTTATCATCGTCTGATCACAATTCTTGGAAATAGATGACTGCAAATTTTAATTGTATTGTTTAAATATATAATATAATGTATACCTAGCTAAAGTGTAAATCTGTATTGTAACTGTAACATAGCCCATCAGGCTGGGTAGGGACCAATACTATAACTGGGTTTCTTTCGGCGTAATCTTCCCAGCAGTGGTCGTTCCGAAACGCTAGTATTTTTTTGCTTTTGCACTAAAATAATATTTAAAAAATGACCTTCAATAAGAGATAAATTTATCCTAAATTGAATAATTTTTTTTGACTGTGACTATGACTTGACCAACATAAAGGCATCTGACGAGGCTCAATGACTGTCGTCTTGTGACAATATAGTCATTACTACACACTAGTAAACAAATGTGCAGGTTTCCTCACGATGTTTTTTCACCGGAAGCAGGTTGTTTATTTAAGGCGGCCCTTCCCGGCGGCTCTGTCGTCAACGCGAGCATAGTTCGAAAAGC
The DNA here is from genome assembly GCA_943193695.1 of Acrobasis suavella. Classification (NCBI taxonomy): domain Eukaryota; kingdom Metazoa; phylum Arthropoda; class Insecta; order Lepidoptera; family Pyralidae; genus Acrobasis; species Acrobasis suavella. The sequence goes on from OW971952.1 coordinate 10,570,489, forward strand.
TTGTATTTTTCATCCAGGGCAATGCTAGAAAAAAAGGCAAACCAAAAAGAGAAAGATAGCGCCTTAGGGCACGGTTTGCACTGTATGGAATGAAATTAGTATTATTATTAACTATCCATTGAACGAATATTAACTATTCATAGGGTGCGGAAATTTCATAAAACTTGTTCCAGAATATACGTTTTTGTCAGTAAGCCTTACTAGTTTGTTAAATAAATGTTTTTTATTGAAAATTTCCATTACATTTGCGAGGTTTGTATCGAAATATATTTTTAATTTTTACAATTTATGAGTACTTTATGAACGGTCGAAGTTCAGGTAAAATTTGTGCTAAAAAGCAGATTTTTGGAGGCGTCAACTGAACTTCTTTTTCCAAATATTCATTTTTTATTTCAATAGAAACCTAGAATTAGTGCACAAGATATCTGTTAGCCCAAAAGTTTTCAAGAAAGATCACTTACAACAACATAATCACGTACGAGCGCTTGGATGAAAAGTAAGGCGGGAAGGCCGCTCTTAAGAATGACTGTACATGTACCCCAATAGTGACGGCAAAATGAGAAATCTACCTATTTTCTTCGATATAAAGCCGTTTTCGTAATTTAGGTAATCATACCTAATTTACAAGAACGGCTCCATGTTTTATAGGGTAGGCACTCATCACAGGGCCTTCCCTGTGATGAAGTTTCTGTGATAAAAAAAATATTTAAGCCAAAAAGTTTAGTAATACATTCCTTTTTTTTATGTTTTAAGCCCCCATATTTCCACTATTTTGAAAAAGTAAAAAAAACTGAATTGGCATACAAAATAATTAAATTATCATCAAACCGACTAACTAATAGATTGAGAAACGCGATCTTTAGGCGAGAACAGACAGACTGACACGGAAAAAATCATTTTTGGCCATTCTCAAAATAAGCATTACGAATGGAAAAATATTTTAGCTCATACCGTATATTTAAAAAAAAAATATTGTTCACATCTTTTTTCTTTTCTCTGAGAAAGAATAATGACAAAGATACAGAGGTATTGAAATTTCACATGACGTCACGGCTACGTACAGTTTTTACATAGAGGTGACGTCGCAAGCCCCACTCCGGAACTTTGATGCTTCGTACCTTTGTGAATTTTTACTTTTTTGGCGAACTGAAAAATTTTAGTCCATTATTTTTGGATAATCTAAAAGACGGACAAATTACAATAATACTTTTTCAACCCTGTCGACACCCCTATTGTGACGCTACGCTCGCTCGGTTAAAAACTAATAACGTGAGGAAAAATCATTATAAATATTTTACACGTGTTTCTAGTGGCCTTTTCCGATGGTACCCTACGTGAGTAATCGTGTAAATTATTCATAATTTTGAATAATGAATACTTACAGTATTAATTTATGTGTGTTATTAAGTTTTTATTTGAAAGTAGGTAATTCGCTCTTGATAGACCAATTGGGTTTGTTGGGTATTTTTTAAAGTTTTATTTGCAAAATCGTTAATTTTACTTGTTACAGTGTCAAAAATGGCCAAGTTCGTGTCGGGCCATGCGCAGTGTAGGGTTCTGTAGTTGCGAATGCAGACTGAGGTTACGCCTAAAAACGCCTTTAGTTGAATTCGTTTGAAATTTTCATTTCCGAGCAAATTTCTAATATTAGGTGAAATAAAAAAAAAAAACTTGTTCTTATTGAGTAGAAGTAAGGTTGGGGAAACGGGCATCCCTTTCCCCTGCATTGATTTAAAGAAATAAAATTATAAATTCAAAAAATACACAATAAATAAGTACAATAATGTAAAAATCGAAGATTAAATATAAATCTAAATTAACAATATTATTGTCATAAAAAATTAAAAGTAGTCACTAATTCGAAATATTTCAAAGTCACGGTGGCACAATTGGAAGTGCATTCACGGTACAGACGTGAGGGGCGTGAGTTCGAATGTCACTCGTGGCGAAATTTTTCATCACACATTTTAATATAAATAATGTTCCAAGAACTGTAATGCTTCATAAACCAATAATTCAAATATACATCTTAATAATATGCATGTATTTACCAAACATAGCTATATTAAAAAATCATATTATCTAAATCTAAATATATATAACTCAAAGGTGACTGACTAACTGACATAGTGATCTATCAACGCACAGCCCAAACCACTGGACGGATCGGGCTGAAATTTGGCATGCAGGTAGATGTTATGTCGTAGGCATCCGCTAAGAAAGGATTTTGATCAATTCTACTCCCAAGAAGATAAAATAGGGGATGAAAGTTTGTATGAAACTTTGTCAATTTTAAACCGATCGGGCTGAGACTTTGCATGCATAAAGCTACTATGACGTAGACATCCCCTAAGAAAGGATTTTGATAAATTACATCCCTACGCGAACGAAGCCGCGGGCAAAAGCTAGTCAATATATAAACTTTACAGATAAACCATTACCCATTTCAGAGTCTAAGCGAGTAATAGTTTAATATGACTATATACTTTTGGCAGTCCAAATCCAAGTGGGCGGAGTCCGCTGGGCGTGCCGGTGGGCGTGGCCTGCAGGTCATTGATCTAAACATATATATGTATATGAACAGGTGTAGGTACCTCGGTATGGTGTTTATCACCATATTTGCAATTCTATGACACGATGCTATGTTGCCTACAGTCGGCGACGTAACTGTTTTGCCTTTTTTATTTTATTTGAAGAGCTTTTTTGGTTTAAGTATTTTTATAGTTACTCTCGTAGGTTTGAACGGGATTATTGATATTGCGAATTTTGATTTTTACCATGCTGGTCAGGGAGAAAAGAAAGAACTTAGAATACACCATTTGCTTCTCTTCCCGCGCAAATCATTAAAAGCCGATTCAGGGAATAGGCAAGATCTGAATTATGATTATAGGTGATGCGGCAGGAATCCATCACTATTTTGATTCCTTTTCAATCTTAACTTTGAAACCCTATCACGCTAAGCATGGCCTTTGGATCTTTCGCCCCCTGACTTTGTCGTTACTGAAAAGAATATAAGTTTTTAAATTAAGTATAGATAGTAACATTAAAGACTGTAATAAAAAAATCTTCTTTCCATAAATCTTTGAAGCATAAACTGCACAATTGCTGTATCACAAATAGAATAGTATTCTTGGAAATGCATGATACAATGTATCACTGATTGCAAAATATGGAATGCACAAAAGAAGATCTCACCATGAAAAATGGTAATAAAAAAAAAGTTGAACAATAATTTCTATCTGCAATTGTAAATGGAGTTTCAATCTTACTTATATCATAAACGAGAAAGTTTGTATGTATGGATGGATTTTTTTACTCTTTCACGCGAAAACGGCTGTACAGGTTGGAATGAAATTTGACAAGTAGATAGCTTATTACTTGGATTAACACATAGGATACTTTTTATCCCGGAAAAATTTGAGGTCCCCGGGATTATCAAAAATGTTCCACGTGGGCAACGCCGCGGGCTTCAGCTAGTATATTCATAAGCTTATAGGAGCACGTAATACGTAATTTAACAGTGGGATATTTCCAAATTGGTAGACGAATTGCGCAATCGTGTTGGATATATGCGTGATGTTTGGCTAGAAGAGAGACAGTCGGAGGATCATAACCAGTATTGGTTTGGTGACTGTGACAGGGAACCAGACCAGTAGGAAAACAGCAGTGTGTTAGGTAGCAAATATTGTGAGGCAGGGAAGCAATGGACTGGCACAGGACGATAGCGAATGGTGCAAAAAGAAAGCACTATGCCCAATAGTATACTGATTTTACAATGCTCGGTTTGGGGCATGTGTTCTGAGCTCAAATTTAGTTTGAAATATAACCAATCGAATGGTTTTTAGAGTTTAATAACACAATAAAATTTTAATAAAATAAAAAAAAATGTTGCAGTTGGGCTACGAATGTTAGAGTTCGAAATCTAAATGAAGCTACTATTTTTTTTATTTAAATATTCTTCCTGTAATTGAAGAAAAAGTAACAGTGGTTGCTAAAATAAAGATTTTAATGTCAATGTTTCATCAGGCGTCACATCTGTACTTTATTTAATTCATAAGATTTGGCATAGACTTTGTATCGATCCATTGCGGAAATCTATGATCGATTGTTAGAATTGAATAAATCTATGATTGAAGTTTACGATAAGCAACATTTTATGTTAAGTTAGTTACCTACTTTATTCAATAGTGTTTTACATATTTTTTTAAATGAGATTTTGTATATTTTCCTAACTTTATGTATTGTAATTTATCTCTTCATTTATTTTGATTCTTAAGTTAGGTTTAAAAATACATATTGTTTTTAATAAAAAAAATCTATGTTATTTATCGCTAGGTATCTATTTATTTTAACCGGTTTCATAATCAATCAATACATATAATAAAACAGTTAAAAATGTATCTGTACGTTAAATATATTTCCAAAAAAAAATTGTCTTGATGGAGACATAGAAATAGAGGAAGAATTTAAAAAAAAGGCTGTTGTCTATTTGTCTGTTTTTCTGTTTGTATACGCCAATTTCCAGAAATACTGAAAGGATTCGAAATAAACTTTTTTGTTATATAGCTGTTAAGCCTGGGCAAGATAAAGCTTATAATTGATTTTGGAAAATGGAACACCACTCCAGCTACTGTATGATAATATATAAAAATGACGTCTTCGCAATAGTTGTTCAGCTTGATGAGCATTTTTTGTACCGGTAAAAAAATCGAAGATCTGGAACACCTGTTGCAGATACGCCGGAGTCTTATATAGACCACACGAACGGAGTCGCGGGCATCAGCTAGTTATAAATAAAGAGTGAATATGTAATAAAAATAAATTAAAAGGAAAATGCATTAAACCTGTCTTTAACACTGTTAAGTAATTAGTTCATATACCTATTATCTATCTATAAAAATGCACTTTATATGGTATTTTAGTCCGTGTGAGAAAAAATCATGAAATATATTCTTGAGATAGCTTTCCGACTGTTTTCAACAGTAGAAAAAAATTTTGTTCTAGTACATAAACCAAAAATATTTTTTTTTAATTTGATTCAAAATTTTCAGTCTTAATAATCTGTATTAAAACACAAAATAGTGGCCGCCATATTATTACGTCATACGCCTGTGTAAGCTAAAAAGTGTCAACTGTCAAAATGCATACATTTGCGCATTTTTTTACATACATATCTGACGTCATGACCATAAAGCAATATGGCGTCCACTACCCCAACGTTTTCGGCAATACACACGACATAAAATTGGTATGACATTTATCGATTAAATAAAATTTGTATGTATTTTAAGTGTTTATTAACACCATGGAATCTAACTTTTAAAAAATAGGTGTATTACTTAATTAAAATAAGCTACCTAAACCGTGAACTAAAAAGTAAACGCTTTAGTTCACAACTGTCCGTACATACAGGATGTTATTGCATGGCATGGAATGTATGAGTTGTATGACGGCTAGAGTTCACCAGACAAATTGTGAATGGAATATACGCAGGTGGATGAACTTGGTTGCACTTTTGTGAAATAGTATATTTATTGAAGTAATTAATAGACATGGCATTGCAAACAATTTTATTTGTTTTAGTTCTTTACTCAACGAATTAGCATAGATAGCTATTCAGGAAGGAAACGCAGTTAGCGTTCTTGGCACCATGCCGCAAGGTCGAAATTTTTTAGATTTTCAAAGCAATAATTTAGACTAAGTTATATTTTTAAGTTTATAATTTTATTTCAATTCTATTTATTTCCTTCCTTATAAGCATTCGTCTCATATGACAATCAAGGTAGTTGATAAGTCGTCACCACTTTTAGCGACCTCCGTGGCGTAGTGGTAACTACGCTAGTCCATCGTGCCTATGTTTCGGGTTCGATCCCCGGCTAGGACAAGTTGTAAAATTGCCTGCCTCAGATTAATGAACACTAGGTTTAGTGCTGCCCACATTTTAAATAATTAATTTAAAAGGAAATGGAGGCATCATTTAAAATTGTGTCTTGATCAAGTCACAACCCTCCAAACTATTCTATGAACTATTTTTTATAGATTAAAGTGAGAACATGAAGCTTTTCTTAGCACATTGCCAAAAAGTGGCGTTTTATGTGCGGTAGAAAAGCCTCATTATCTCACTTTAAACAATGAAAAGTAGTTAAGAGGCTACATGAATTTTCCGGGGTCCAGTGTTGCCCCCATTTGAAATAAATCAGTTGATAGGAAACGAAGACATTATTTAAAATTTGGCCTTGATCAGACCCTAGATAACCCTTTAAACTATATAATGAACTACTGTTTACAGTTTAAAGTGAGAACGTGAAGCTTTTCTATGCACAATTGCGAAAAACGGCCACTTTTGGCGTATGTGCGTAGAAAAGCTTCACGTTCTCACTTTAAAATGAAAACAGTAGTTCATAAAATAGTTTAAAGGGTTATCTAGGGTCTGATCAAGGCCAAATTCTAAATTATGTCATTTGATAGGATCAAATGATTTATTTCAAATGGGGGCAGCACTAGACCCCGGAAAAATTCAGGTAGCCCCTTAATAAAATAATTTGAAGTGTTTTCTCGGGCTTGATCAAGACACAATTTTAATTTATGTCTCCGATTTCTTTCAAAGCACTAAGCCCTGAAAATTCATGTATCCCATTAAGCTTACTTTGGGGTTAGCTCAATCAGTGTGATTTGTCTCTATACATTTATTTAATTTTTATTTTACCTCGCTATTTTGATCAATAATGCTGTATTTGAGTGCTGGGGGATTTGACACTGCTAATTCTTTCTCATAACTTTTGTCATATTTTGTGTATAATCACCACCTGCCTACAATAGTCAGTAATCATGATTATGGCAGGCGACGTTCCTATTGCAATATCCCAGCATCAGTCCATCCCAATCTCATTCCATTACCCATAGACCATTTCCTTTTTCTTGCAATAGACCTTTCTCCTGCCGGGTTTTGGCGGGAGCGCCACATAATTCAACTTCTCCGAAGGGCCTCTACGTGTTGGATCTGTATCCCTTTACGCAAGCCTTTAAAAAAAACTGGGGTGAAAAGACCCGTGATCTAAAGGAGATACATAATAATAATTTATATTTAGCCAATATACATAATAATTTACAAAATATTATAATAAGTGTATACGAGTATAATAATTTCACTTATATTTTTTTTAGTCCGTAATCTTCGTTAAAATAAAGTTTTTAGACATAATTTTGAGTCTCATAAAATTATAACTTAATATTGCGTATCTTTTGTGTAACCGAACCATAACAAAAGCGTATTTCCCAATTTCTTTATCGATCTTATCTTATCAGATCTGTATCAGCAAACATCAATAAATTTAAGAACTAGATTCTTGTCGGTGAAGTATTTTCCATGTCTCCCTATTTTTACCCGACTGCGCCAGAAGGAGGGTTATGTTTTTCGAGATTATGTATGTAGCTTTTGTCACGCTCTGCAGCCTGAACAGTTCGAAGGATTTTTAGTTTCAGAGGTGTCGTTAAATTCGTATTTACTGTGAAAGTGACACTGGGTACATTAAAATAATAAAAAAAACAATATGGCGGATTTTGGCGCCAAATTGAAATGTTTGGGACGCTCTTCATCCCGAACTGCTCAATGGATTATAGACTGAGATATTTCTGATTATTAAGAAAATACATATAATTCGTGTCATGGAAAAAATAGATTCTTTGCAATGACACTAATAACACTTTATTAGTAAAAAAAGTTAAAAACGAATTCTAATGACTTTTATTTTTTGTTTCAGATGCGATTCAGAGAACATCAACAAAAATACCAAACAATAAAAATGAATAATTTATAGTCAAATATATTTATTTCTTGTAATTAGTGCAATATTTTAGTTAAACTTAGAATATACCTTTTCGATTCAAAATCATTTGTTATCACGGGTTCAATTTAATTGTAAACTTGGTGCTTCTAAAATATATATTAATTTCTTTTATATGTGCTTCTAAAATTTCGTTCATAAGGTTAAGTTTGAAATAAAAATAGAAATACAAAAATATATTTATTTCGGGTTCTTAATTTAAATTATGGCACGGACTATATTACGAATTTTGAAAATCGAACGTAAAATTCGAAATATGAACAGAAGACATTTATGTGACAATGTGTAAACTAGTGTGAACTAAAAATGTTAGGATAGTGACGTGCAAAGACGATTAAACTTTATCGATAAATAAAATGTGGTATTTATGAGTGACTTATCGATAAATAAAATGTGGTATTTATGAGTGACTGTCGTGAGCAAGCGTGTGGGATGTATACCACGTGGTACAGTCGTGGTGACAGCGGCATGCACCATCACCAGATGGGGCAGCTGTACCACCACGGCCCCCCTATGATTAAGACTGAAGCTGGTGTTAATAGTGACTGTATGATGGCCGTGGACTACGCGCCTCCTATTAAGGTAAGACTCTTTCTAAAATATTTTTACACACAGGAAATCAGATAAACGTGTTCTTAATTCTTACAGTACTTGAATTCGTTGCTTATTATTTTTTAAGTACTCGATTGTTTTATTCAAGTATGATCTTAATTTTACTAGATCGCATTCTACAGCATAATAAAAAAGTAACTAGTATATTCAACAGATATTTTTCTTTGATCCCAGTCCAACAGGGAAGCAGAAAAATATTATTATTTGAAAGTACTTAGTCAACTTGAATAATAGACACACAACAAAATTCTAAAGATCTATTGCAATAACAGGAAAATAAAAATAACAAAAAGCTAATTCTGTGATACCTACTTGTCTGTTCTGTGAAATCGCCATTCATAAATTGCTGTCTGACTGCACTTTAAAGTGTGCCAGATGTCAAAAATGTTAGGGAAAATCATTGTAAAATAAAAAAGTACTCTCTGACTGTCCTGTCTCAAACATTTTTGCCATTAAGCTTAAAAATAAAGAACAAAATCAAAGATTAAAACAATCTTAGAAAGGTTTAACATTGATTGTTACATAATGAAAATAAGACATTGGTGACTCTTCTAGTAAGTACATCCAATAACAAAAAACAATATAATCCATTGCGTTAGTAATTTTAAGCCAGAAAGTGATTATTTTTATCGACAAAAACTGAAATGATTAAAAGTTTTTACTTTACTATTGGAAGGTAGTGGTTTTCGGTGACACAAAACGAGGAAAGACTGTTTCTGTAATTTTACCTTCAAATAATGGAGTCATTTTATAAGGTGTATTTAAAACTTTTGAGTGTGATTAAATATTTTTCAAAAATAAGATTTAATCAAAAATAGGTAGATTTTAGGGTTCCGTAGTAAACAAGGAATCCTTATAGTTTCGCCATGTCTGTCTGTCTGTCTGTCCGTCCGCGGTTTTACTCAGTGACTATAAGTACTAGAAAGCTGTGATTCGGTATGGATATGTATATAATTATGCGAAAAAAGTGGTAAAATAACATACTGAAATATAAATAAAATATTTTTTTTTTAGGGTAGCTCCCTATATTCCCAGAGAAGTACAGCCTCGGGACATTCAAAAGTAGATTGAATGGGTATCTTTTGGATAGGCATGCTTCATCCTAGTCTTCATCGTCGCTTTCCATCAGGTGAGATTGAGGACAAATGCCTAAACCAATATATTGTAAAAAAAAAAAAAACTAAAAACTATTTTTTTTTTTCTCTCGACTAACCCATCATGTGGGTATTGTTGAATAGGCCTTTTAAAAATATTGAGTTTTTGAACACAGTTTTTCGATTTAGGGATCCATTTTTGAAATATTTGGTTTTAAAGTGAACATTTCTCTTAGAGACGTGTCCCCTCTATCTGCTAAACGGTTATATATGGACTCGTGAAAATTCACAGCTATAGTATATATAACGAAATTTAAAGGAAAACTATCAGAGCTAAGTAGGGTTCACAAATTAAAAAGTTATAGGCGATCAACTTATAAAATGTACTCGGAAAACGAAAATTTCGTACAAATTAGTTTTTAGACGTTTTTAGTGGCATGAAGTCAAAGTTGGCATGCGTAACTACGGAACCCTATACTGTGCATGGCCCGACACGCATTTGGACAATTATTTTTTTGACTAAAAGATTGTTCATTTGTGGTCTTGTTGAACTACATAGCTAATGTAGTTTATATAGGATAAAGGCAAATAGAAAGAAGTAGCTCCTTTATTTGAAATAAACTGTTTAATCGTAAATATGTTCATAATTTTATATACAACTGTCAAAGGTATTTACATTAGTCTATCTAGTATATAAACGAGTTTTTGCCAAAAGTGGTATTTTAGCAGAAACGCGTCCCAATTTTTCATACTAATTGTATGAAAAATTGTGACTCCATTTTTGAAGCGTATCGTACTTGTCACGTTTTTGCGTGACGTATTAAAATCATAGAGACTTTGTAAGAGTTTTTCAAATTATAAGAGGAGTAAGATTTTTTTAGGTCGATGTATCTCATCATACGTAAACAGGCGATAACTTCAAAGGGTCCTCTCCAAATGGTTCTCTCTTTAACTTTTATATATGAAAAAAAAATGGTACTATTTAACAATTTTGCTTAAAAGTATTTTTAAGAAAGCAATTGGTGTTAAGCATCTCATTATAGCAATAAAAAACAGCGATTTTCTACACACTTACATCGCTGTTTTCACTACGTAGTCTACATGTACTTCAATTAAATATTAAACACAAGATCGCAAAATACAGTCACTTATGTCAGTCCTGATGGCGTATATTTGCTTATCACAACCTGTGACGTCATCAGTCCAGCTTAATTTTCATGCTTTTTGATATGCAATGGTTACCGAATTCTGAAGTACTTAGTATAACAATCTGGTACCTAAAGCGCATTTAAACTATGTGCATCAGTCCTTAACCCAAAAAAAAACCTCACCGGATCTCAATAAGATGACCACCACGTCCAGGGTCCATGACACCGCCCGTGCTCACCATTACGAACACAGGACAAAAAAAAACTCGACAAAAACCTCAACCTGTTTGAACTGAATTTTTACGCACGATCGCCCCCTTCTCTACGCCGCGGCTAGAGGCGAATTACTCCATTTTTATCTATTTTTTATTTTTTATTTTTCTCACTTCCTCGGATGCTGTAAAAACACGTAAAAAGCCGTCACGTTTCGGCTACGTGGGTAATCATCTCGTTAAGTGTTGATTTAGACACCTGCTATCAATGGGCCCATTCATGGATTGGCGGGTTTATATGTTTTGTTTAGACCACCTGGTGATGAAGTTATGGGAAGTGAATGAAGCTTGGTGTCATAAAATTTGTTGTTAACTTTCAGACTTTAAAGAACTCTATCTATCTCCTGGCCTCTGTCCTATACAGGGTCGGCCCTCCTGATACATTTTCTCCACTCTTGGCGATTCTGTGTTAGCTCTGGCTTAATGCCCAGTGTCCTCATATCTTCGGTGACAGTTTTGATTCAGGTGGTGGGGGGTCGTCATCTTCCACGTCTTCCCTCGTCTATGGCCGGGACTTCTTTAGTGATGTGGTCATGTTTGATCTGATAAAAATTCTATTATGGGAAGTGAATGAAGCTTGGTGTCATAATTAGTTGTTTACTTTTAGACTTTAAAGGGTAACTGATAGAAATTCTACGAAGTACATAATTTCGGTATATATTTATTTATTTATAAAAAAATTATTGACCAAAAAGGTACAAAGGGTGGACTTAATGCTAATGCATTATCTACCAGTCAGCCTTAAGGAAAAACAGAAATAAATTTGTGAGCGATAGGCACTTAAAGATATACTATAGTAAACATACATATTCAATACACGTACATAAATACATATATTTTATTGATATATATGGATGTTTATCTATATATGTATTTGTTATATAATATCGTTGAGTTAGTATCCCATAACACAAGTCTTGAACTTACTTTGAGGCTAGCTCAATCAGTGTAATCTGTCCCTATATATTTATTTATTTATTTTATACACATACAATTATATACATACATAAATACATAATATAAAACAAAACAATTTAAGATAATGATTACTTCTATACCTGCTAGCATAGAGATAGGGTACTCGTATAATTTACATTTATTCCATAATACAGGGTGACTTTTTGTCCACCACCCAAATTTTTGAAGCAAGTTCAGTCCATGATACGTACTACTTTCCATTAAAAAGTTATGAAAATACGATAGAAAACGTCTACCCATACAGAATCCGTTTGGCCGAGCGCAGATGTGCATGGGAAGAATTCTTTTGAAAAGTAGTTTAGTGTAGCAGGAGCGAGGTGATATGTTTGATCGCCACAAAGGGAAGATCTTCCCGTCAGGCATGGTGTTGCGCCTGGGAAACCGCGGCTCCGACGGTGTATCGTCGGAAGTCATATGCAGCGAATCGGACGAACTCTGAGATCGAGATGTAGGATACTGCTGGCGCCATCTCATATGCTTCTTGTGAACTATGTTGTCAATTGTCTCTTGATTGTAGTTCCTCGTAATGGCTGTAGAGGTCGCCACATCAGCATCATGGATATTTTTAGCTACAAAAATTTGGCTGGTTGTTAAAAAGAAAGACCTGCGAAGCCTCTAAGTTGACGACTGGCAGCAACGCTCGCAAGACCGCCAGAAATGGCGCCATCTATTGTCGGAGGCCAAGATCCACTTCGAGTCGCTGCGCCACCGTAGTAAGTAATAAGTAAGTTAAAAAGTCACCCTGTATAAGTGGGAATCATTTTGAATTTGGAAACGTTCACTACCTGTTCAATTTGTCTATTGTTATTACTACGTCTATATAGGTAGTGGTCTATACAGGGTTACTGGTAACTAACGCAAAATCTCTAAACATCGAATCTGAATCCTAACATAATATAGATCTGGAAAAAAATATAAGAAAAAAATTGGACTCTCCATATAAACTTCACCAGGTGATCAGTGAATTTGTATGGGAGGCCCATTTTTCTTTTTGCAATTTTTGTATTTTTTCTTACAGATCTATAATGTGTTGAGGAGTCTGATTCTGGTGTTAAGAGGTTTTGCGTTAGTTATCAGCAACCTGTATAAGTCAAGTATAATTAAATAGCATCGATATTTCAATAGTCGGTAATTTTTTTAATTTATCGACTTTAGATACTTTTGTATCAATCCAATAAAAATCAAAAAAAATGGGACAAATAAAAGGCACGGCTAAAATAATTAAAAAACAGGCGTTCGTTACTAATGACTTACCATAATTTTCCTACAATAATTACAAGAACCTGTATAGAAATCTATATCGTCCGTGTAACTAAAGGATGTGTCAGGGTTTTGGTGAGTTTAGCAGTCGATATCAAAAAGTCGATGAATTATATGTTTCAATCCTTACAATATGTGACGTCTGTGCGAGAAGATAACGGAGTCTACCGGTCTACTCATGTTAGATACTCGATGATAAGAAGAAGAAGCCTGTAGGCAGAGAAGCAGTTTTATAGGTTACCTCACAAACATACAAAGGGAATCAAACTAAACATTACATACTTAGAATGCATGGCAATTTTTCATTCGTAGCTTATTTTTTAATTGCCTAAAAATATATTTATAAACAGTTATTGCGGGCATTTGTTTTCTAAGTACTCTTTCACATTCATAAAGAATATTACTTTTCTATTTTTCTTTCAAATATGACCAATGATGTTATATAAAAAACAACAAAACTAATGTAGCATAAGTGTAAATTTATACCACGCGGCATTCTTTGTATTACGCAATAGTGTTCAGTCTGCTTTTCTTTAAATGTCTGTGAGTTACCAAAAGATATATAGTTAGGTAACCTATTATTTTTGTGACCCAAACAAAACGCGTATAAATCCCCAGGCTATTAGTAGATGGATTTACAGAATCCCGTCGTGGTATTATAAAAATCTTCACGGATCTAACGGACGTTGATGTATGGCCCCGGAGACGAGCGACAAATTGTGCGGTGGACATTTTGAAAATTTAGAAAAATGTTGCCAAATTATATTATAAGGGGATTGAGCAGAAATCTGAAACATTTGGTGATGTTTGAGCTAACACCCCATCACTATTTCGATCCCTTTTGCTATCTTCATCAATGCGCTAAACGTTAACCGTCTTATTATCAAAACCGGGATAAAAACATCGTTTTTTAAATTCCTCTATGAGACTAACTTTGTTATTAGGTTTAAACCATTATCCGCTCAAATCAAGTTGACATTGACAGGTGAGATAGTGTGTGATGCTAGATGTCAACTTGATTTGGGTAACATAGTAACAAAGTTAGTCCTGTTTTTTATAATAAGAAGGTATGAGTTTATAGCGTATTTCTAAATAAAATTATGCTAGTCTAGTAATTTCCTACAGACTGTGTTGAAATAGTCATTATAAGTGGAAGGGAGTTGATTTCTGGGCTAGACATTCTATACATATGTACAAAAGCATCGTCTAAATGTTGTTTTTAAAAAAAAGAACAAAATTAATGTAAGGCAAACTTCATAAAGATATTAACCCTGTATTTTCATAGTTAAAATATCCCGCCATAAGATTAGTTCGCCACAGTTAGATAAATGCTTCGTCACACTGTCACACACATCTCGGGGGTTGCGGTGGATAGAATCGACACTGGCTAACGATGGCGGGCCTGTGACGTCATTAATCAAGTCTTTGGGGTGCTAGGACGAAGTGCAAGACGCTGTATGTGACAGTTTTCAGAGAAAAGAGGACCAAAAGGACATGATAGTTTCGTTAAATTAAAGTTTGTTTAAATTTCACCAACTGAATAGAAAAAACAATTGGATAAATGTAAATGTAGCGCCTCTCAAAGGTGTCAGTCCTCCTAGACTTGAATTACAAGGCGCATAAATGAAAAGTCACTTAGTTGTTGCAGTACATTAATGGAGACAAAGAATCGCATTTAACTTGATGAAACGTTCATTTTATGGAAATTTTTTATTGATTAGAAATTAAAATAAAAGCCATAAATGATATTATTCGAGGTACCTACCTACTTGTTTGAGCGCGATCATAAATAGTTTTTGCAAGGTTGCAAATAAAAAGTTTAACAAGTTAGTCTGATAAATTAAAGTGTACTTGTGTGTTGGTGTACCTGATTAAATAAAATAAGATAGATAGATAACATTTTTATTCAGTAAAAAGCCACATTCACATGGTACATGAGTAGTACAGTCCTGGGACATTCAAAAGTAGATTGAATGGGTATATTTTGGATAGGCATGCTTCATCCTAGCCTTCATCGTCGCTTACCATCAGGTGAGATTGAGGACAAATGCCTAAACCAATATATTGTAAAAAAAAGCACATAACATGATTACACATAAACTAGTATATTATTAATAGTAGACAGTGTGATTGTATGTGCGATTCGACCTAGATACGAAAAGCTCCTGACTAGTCATTTTATCACAGACGAGCTGGTCGAGCTGCAACCCTGATAATTCACCAAAAAGCAATAAAAAAAAATTTGTGATTGCTTTATGTTTAAAATTGTGTTTGTCTCTATTTTGTTTCAACATAATGATGTTTTTTATGAATATAACATAAGGATGTTATATTCATAAAAATCATTATGTTGAACTATGATTATGACAATAAGTTATAACCATGTCATTATGACAAACAATATTATTAATTATTATCTCTCATCGCGCGGAAGTTCAAGAATCGTATTTGTTTTCGTTTCTTCGCAGAGCCGTTACAGCTTAGAACAAAGGTTTTAAGTGTTCTTGCAAGCAAAGATGACGTAATCGTCATCAAACGTCACCATGAGGTTGGTTGGAATAATTTACTGCCATGTTTACACTATAAGAATTTGGTTGACCTAAAAGGTTTAGTGCTTAGTTAGTGTACCTCTGACCGCGTGATGGTGAAGTATTCACCTCGGAGACACGTGTCTAACTTTCTAGTGCAATCTATGGACTTACATTGGCTTAGAGCTGGAGTGATTAGTATTTTCGGTGCAACATTATTATTCTTGTGCGTTTAGAGAAAGGACCGATGTTCTTACACTAAGTGATTCATAATTATCCTGTTATTGCATGATTAGTATTTTAAGGGTGAATTTAGATCATGTTACTTACTGAGAAACTTCACCTCATCACATGTGTCGGAATATGAAAAAAATGTCTTTGCTTTTTTTTCTAAACTCAGCATTGTTTCCACAAGAAAGGTTGTTTATATTGATATTGATGGAATGAGACACCCTCTTCAAGTACCTATATGTAAGCAGTACATCAAAACTTAGTACACGTTTAAGCGTGGTTTTAGTTGTAACATTCCACGCCCCGAAAAATGCCAACTACCACGTTATGAGCCCGGACACTCATTAAGATAAACGTCCCGATAAGAATAATTCCTTCCCGGTTCGTACGTCGCAAATTTCGCGGAATGGACCCGCGATGACGGTCATTGTAGATGACTTTTAAGAAAAAGTATCAGTCTTTCCACAGTTATTCTACACGTATTTTTCCCTGTTGGAATATCTGTTCGGTATGGGCTAAATTAAAATACTATTTGTCTGGTGAAGTATGAAATTATATTGTTTCAACTTTTACTTGGAACTTGGAAGTAAATATATGTCGGACACCTAGCCACAAAACATAGAGAAAAGAGATGACATAAGTAGGGGTTGCCAGCAACAAAAAGTATTGCCAGCCATAATTCAAAAATAAAGATTTTTATATATATTTTTACAATTAAAATAATTAAATCAACAGTCCCTAATGGGGCGAACAGAGCATTTTAAAAATTTACAATCTTTATTCATTCTCATAAAGAAATATCACATTTCTATCCTTAAACAATAATGTACTTATAATTTTGATTACAAAATGGTCTTCTGTGAGCATACACGACATTAATTAACATTGTGACAATACACTACGCACTCAAAAACACTAACAAAATTTTGGTTATAAAGGTTTTAAGTCTTACGGTTCTAAGCAGATACAACCAGAACTGCAAACGAGCGAAAAGGTGGAATAGAAAATGGTTACTAGACCATTGCTTTTACTCCATAGCCGAATATATTGACTTCTGTGAGCGTAAAAAATAATGTTTGGTTAGATGAAATTGTGTACCTATTTGATTAATAAATATTTGTTGTCTTTCACCAATTTAAAGAGATATTTTATAAGTTAAATTCATGTGACTACATAAATATTTGCATGTCTTAGTTTAGGTTGAATACATGACACGAATTAAAAAAATTGACATCTAATGTACTGTATTTGAGAAAATTTAATTATTCTTATTCTTAGATATATTTGCTATCTGCATTGCCTATTAACATGATTCGCATTTTTACCCGTTCACTTGATCGGTTTCTATAATCTACGCGGAAAGAAAAGCAGCATGTTAAAGTTGTTACTTTTCCCCCAGAGCAGTTAGTATAGAAGAGATATTCCAGGCCTCAAAAAAAGGTCAATTACCACGTTATGAGTCCGGACACTCGTAAGGATAAACGTCCCGATAATAATTATTTCATACCGCCTCGGTACATCGCTAATTTTGCGGAATGGACCCGCGAATGACGGTCCTTGTAGATGAAAACAGGAGCATGTGTCCAGATAGACATATCGAATCGTATCATATATTTATACAGCAATAAGTCATTATTTACCCAAAATATAACTCTTTACAGTAGGTATCTAATCTATAAGATAATCGCTAATAATTTATTTCTGTTTTTAGGGTAAAACGGTCCCCTATTATTAAGACTCGCTATCCGCCTGTCTGTCCCTCTGTCAGTTTGTCTGTCTGTCACCAGGTTGTATCTCATTAATCATAATCATAATCATATCTTTATTTGCTTAAAACATTGTAATATAACATTAACCGTGATAGCTAGGCAGTTGAAATTTTCAAGATGATGTAGGTATTTCTGTTGCCACTATAACAACAAATACTAAAAACAGAATAAAATAAATATTTAAGCGTTTGTTGTATGTATCGGATACAATAAAATAAAGAAAATAAAGAATTATGTTAAATTTCATATCTTTATGTCAATTTCCCAGATTTTTTGGGAAATTAATGTATGTGTTAAATATATATACCTAATCAATATATACATATATAACTCAACTCAAGTCTTCAGACGTTTCTACAAGATTCGTCAATCTAAACTTTAAAGATTTATTTAGCCCGTCAACTTGATTATCCCAAAAAATAAAGGACCCATATGCCTAGTGACCGTTCACTCTGATGCACGCATATTTTTTCGTTTAACAAAGTAGTAAAAATTTACAAAGATACACTTCGAAGTTTCGAAATTTACTCTCAAATCTTCGTCATTATTTGCTTATCAGAGAAAAGAAAAAATCGTACACCATATTTAATAATTCGGCATTTGTTTTTTTTTTATTAAAATCAAAAAGTAACATGATACGAAACCGAAAACATAAATAATAATTTTACTCCGCTCAAAAATAAGCAAGTTATAAGCCTTTTAAATTCGGTGGAAGGGGAAACTGACAAATAACAGAAAAAGGATGCACATACACCCGCGTGACGTCACTGTCATTCGATGTCTTGCTTACGAAAAAGATAGCGAGATGTCACCACCACCCTCCCACTCTTATACTTAAAATGATAGTTGCTGCATCATTTAATAACCAATTTCCTTTCTATTTTTGGAAAACGGCTTCTTGTTAGTGTTATTTCTTATTCGTGTAAAATATTGTCCAAAAACAAACTAAGTCAAATAGCCTATTACCTACTTAATAGTTACATCACATTATTCCCTTTAGTTAAGGGCTTTTACAAACGAGCGACAGTACGTATGCCCACGACGCCTGTCGCCGATGATCGGCGACCATCGCCGACCTGTGTTGCTCGACGACGCACGATGATTGCCGACCGTCGTAAACGGTCGCGTGACAGCCGGTGACACATGTCAGTCAATCTGTCAAAAAGTAACGCGCAACACAGGTGTCGCAAAATAGTTTTTTTTTTATGTCATAGGGCGGCAAACGAACAAGCGGGTCACCTGATGGTAAGTGATCACCGCTGCCCATGCACAACTGCAACACCAGTGGTGTAACAGAAGCGTTGCCGGCCTTTCAGGAAGATATAGGGAGAGGGGGGAGGGGAGGGAGGGGGCTCCGGCTCTCTCACTCACCGAACGAAGCATAGAAGCGGTGACGATATTACTCGACGTCGATTTTCTGTGAGAGTGTGGTATTTCCCCGGACGAGCCGACCCATTCATGCTACTAGCAAAACAGCCCGTAGCGTGGCTTAACCACAACTAAAATATATACTATAATATGTCTGTCGCAGGCATACTGTCGCTTGTCTGTAAGAGCTCTAACCGATGCCAGTAAGTAAACATTAGAAACGGTAAGTATACCAGAGATGCTACCCCAACCTCACATATTAATGATGTCGAGCTGCGGATGAAAGAACACGGTACGTCTTTAAAATTAATTGTCTTCCCCCACGGCTTAGAAAGAGGGGCGGGTATGTCTTCATACTGACACACATTTTGTTTTCTAACGTAAATGTAGAGCTAGGGATTAGATGAGCAGACTTTTTTATCGTTGGGTTACTCTCCTGGGTCGAAAAAAATACATGAACTTTTGTCTTCTTCATGGCCTAGATAACCTTTGAAACTATTTTATGAACTACTGTTAACATTTTAAAGTGAGAACGTAAAGCTTTTTCTCACACAATTGCCAAAAGTGGCTCTTTTTCGCTAGTGTACGAAGAAAAACTACACATTTTTACTTAAATCTGCAAACAGTAGTTCATAAAATAGTTTAAAAATTAAATAATTTCTTTCAAATAAATTACTTCATAATTTTTCAAAGCTAAAAACCGCCTTCACCCCCAAACTACACAACCGATTTTGATGAAATTTCCATGGTACCACCTGGAGAGTACCTTTCAAACAAAAAAAGATTTTTTTAAATCAGTCCAGGAGTCTTTGTTAAATCGATGAACATACATAAAAAAATAAATAAAGGATCGCGACGAATTGATAACCTCCTCCTTCTTTGGTAGTCGGTTAAAAATGGGGACAGTTACTGGACCCCGGAAAATTCATGTATCCTCTTAAAGCACCAACCTGCTCTCCAAGTCGAAAATTGCCTGGCTATTTGGTAAAAGTACAGAGTAGTACTTAAGACGAAGTGGTAGCTCAAGTGGCGCCCCCATTTGAAATAAATTGTTTAAAACTAAATAAGGTGATAATTAAAAATTCGATTTGTATAAATGTCTAGAAACTGTTTTTCGCCAGAAGTGGCCACTTTTGGCAAAAACCCGTTTTAAAACTAGACGGACTACCAATATTACTTTCAAAGGTTATTTAAAAAATAGTTCAAAGGTCTTTCTAGACAGTGATAAAAATCAATTTTTTAATTATCACCATATTTAGTTTTAAACAATTTATTTCAAATGAGGGCGCCACTTTAGCTACCACTTCGTCTTAAGAGAATTTTCACAAGAACAATTGGGAGAGGTTTTGGTCCTCTCATGCAAAATTTGATTAGCGATCGTGCGTTTGTATGAGAGGAAAATTGACGATTGACGGCGGGAAATTGTTTTTTGATAAATATTTCTCAATTGACTGAACCATTTTTGGAATTCACTCACTCTTACCAATTAATATAAATGAACATATAATAAAACAGTAAAGATCGCGTGTCTGTTCATTTAAAACATTTATGAAAATAAGAGTGTGGGCGAAAAGTAACTTAACACAAAAAAGACAAAGAATTTTTTGTATTTCTGTATGTATGTTCACGATAATCTTCGAAACTACTGGTTTGATATTTACGCGGTTTTTCAGTAACTAACAGACACAGTTCTATGGCAATGCTAGTCAAAAGACTAGTATTGCCATAGAACGTGGCAATACTGGCAGTATTGCCACTTTACCGTGTCTTCCAGGCACGGTACCACGGGGCAGCGTTTGCTCAAGATCTTTTATTTATAAGTAGCTAATTTTAGTAATTAGTTAGAATTATAGGTAACTAGCTGCGCCTGGCGGTGTTATTGCGGAAAAAGTAGCCGATGTGTTAATACAGGGTGTCAGCTACCTGCATACTAAATGTTATCAAAATTGGTCCGGCCGTTTGCGCGTGAAGAAGTAACAAACATAAACACACACACTCACAATATTAGTGTCGCCTTTATAATATTAGTGTGATTATGTGGAAATAAATGAGGTATTTCTCCGAAACCATTTCCTGATATCACAGCGTTAGTTTCAAACTGCAATATATCAAACATCAATGTCAAAAGTACATCGACCCCGCTAAAACAATCCGAGTCCCCGAGGGAGGGAGGTGATGTTGAAAAATCGTTTCTTGGCGTTTTTGCCGCTTCTGCTGGCGATGTGTGCCACGCCTTAGATCTCGCCGGTTTTATTGTTATCAAGCTGAATATTAGGTTAGGAATATTTACTACTACATTTCTTTTGCGGTGTACACAGAGCCAAAGTTAGCAAAAATACAAAAAAAAAATTACTAACTTGAAAAAAATCTTTTAAGTATCCATGAAAAATATTATTAAAATGTATATATTTTTTTTATCACCCTGTAGAGCGTAGGTATTGTGTCCGTAAAGGGGAGGCTTTTGCCTAGTAGTAGCAAAGGCCTCCCTCTTATTCTTCCACTCGTCCTTTTCTTCTGCGACATTCTGCCACTCACACAAAAATTAGTCTAAGTCATCCCGCCATCTTGTTCTGGGCCTATTCATGTCATGTTTGGAGTCCAGAAAGTAGACAATTCGCATTTGGTCCATCCAAAATTTAAAAATAAATAATATATTATTGATTTTTTAACATCATTACAATGCTTGGATTATAATCCAAATTAAAACATGTGATGAAAAATTTCGCCACATTTTTCATCACATGTTTTAATTTGGATAAATAATATATATTTAATTGCTATTTTTCATGGCAAAATTTGGTGGGGGAGGGGTTGAACTCGCAGATCCTCGGTACGCCTATGATACAGTTGCTACCTATATACATACATAGTAGAGAATTACACATATGATAAAAAAGAGTAACAGTCATTTGTTTCCATTGTTATACGCAATATTTTTTACTGGGGCAGGAACAATAAAATCAAATAATTTAGAATGCAGTTATAGATGATAATTACACAAACAAAGTAAATAATAATGTTATCCAACATCAAATGATAATTAAAAACATTGACGTTTTACATTTCGATGAGTTTGCTGTTGCTGATACGCTTTGTCGTGCAATACAATACAATACAATAAACTTTATTGCACCAAAAGACATTTACATATTTGGATTACTTTTAAAACTAGTGGTTCTGTGAGAACAGTAGACCTTGCGAGCCCTTACAACTATTTAACTTACTGTACTAAATATAGTCTGTGGGTTTGACCAATGTGAAGTTTATTACTGCGTGTAATCTACTCATAAAGCCCTCTCATATGACACTGCACATGGTGTGTTTATTTAAAAAACATTTTTTCTCTGTATCGCCAAAGTCACAGTTACTAACTACCATTTTCTTACTTCCAATAGATTTATATTTATACATCATCTGAATGCACTAATACAAAATATACAGAAAATCGATTTATAAAACTGCCGACTATAAAAGCGTTCAAGTTTATCGTATAAAAAAATTGTTCAGACAAAAAAGTTGCGTCTTACCCAATAAGAATAACAAAAAAGTCTAATGACACTTTTTTGATTATTTTTTTAACTGACTGAGATATGAGATTTTTTAAGTTTCGAACCCCAATTTTTCCGCCATTTTTAAAAATTTCGAAAACTGGTTCGACTAAAAAATATTCTATATAATTACCGAACCTGCTCACAAAATTTCATGAAAATCTTTTAAGAAATGCGACTTGTTGGCGAGAACAGACAGACAGACGGACAAAAGAATTTTTGGCCAGTCGAAACTGAGACGCTTCGCTCGCTCGGTCAATAAAGTTAACATATGTATAATATAATGAGGTACAAGAGGCGGCCTTATCGCCGAAGCAATGTCTTACCGGCAACCAAAATCAGCTTACGATCTTCTTAACCAATTTCCAAAAAGGAGGAGGTTATCAATTCATCGTAATCTTTTTTTATGTATGTTCAACGTTTATTCGAAGACTCCTGGAGCGATTTGAAAAAATTGTATGAAAGAGTATACTACAGTCCATTTGTTTATGTATTTAAAAGAGTGTAAAGAATCTTGACATGTCTTTTAATTGAAATATACACTTTATAAATCAATACTTTTGCAAATTACAAATTATTTATTTTATTAATTATAAATTACATTTTTTTTTATAATTTGCAAAGGTATTGATTTATAAATTGTATATTTCAATAAAAAGACATTTCAAGATTGTTTATATTCTTTTAAATACCTAAACAAATGGACTATAGTCAGGTGGTCCCATGGAAATTTAATCAAATCGGTTGTGTAGTTTGGGGTTAAAATAGGAGCTATGTTTTAAAAAAATATCTTCTTTACATTTTACAGTCTTCAGCATCTTTAAGTGACCATTTACAAAGAAAAAGACGCTAAGATGAGATTAATAAAAATGTCAATAAATGCATACAACAGGCAAAATTAAAGTCTTTAGAAATTAAAAACAGCTCCGATTTTGATTAATGATGATTCTTTTTTTTTTGTTAAATGCGTAATAGGGTTTATGTGCCTACATATATTTACTCTTTTTTCTATACCTAGTCGTAAAAATAGTGTTAATTTTAACGTGCGTGTCTTTTAATCGTCTACAAAAATGTTAAAACATCAACCATTCATAGATACCATTTGTACAATTTCCAACACGACTGTACAAACCAAAAAAAGGGATCAGATCAATCGAACGCCAGAAAAACCCGCGTCACGCCACAGCCGCGCCCTCTGCGCGTTTTTTGCATACCATTTCGAACATCTGAAAAAACCTATGAAAAAACTGCTTCGCGGGGCAATTACTAGATGGCGCTGGGTAATGAATGAAAAGTTTTTTTTAAAGTGCCCTTTTGGAGTGATTTGGGACTATTTGAGACGGAATGAAGACGTGACTTCGAATGAATGGCGTAGATGGAGTAACGGTGCTTGTTAATTGATAAATGTTTGGGAAACTCCGATCTGAAAAAAGGAGATAAACTTTCATTGAGTAGGCACTAGGTTTTAATAATTACTTTAGTGTTGGTAAATAATTAAGTAACACTATTATAATTATAATGTGGTGTTAAAACTTATAAAAAGAAATTCTATAATACTTAAGATGAACAAATATCCGAGTGGAACTAATTGGTCTGAGAGGTTCGATATCCAGGCTATTTTAGAAAGGCGATATAATATTTTAAAGTCATGCTCGGTCAGTGGTTTTGAAATGTTTTGAAAAGAAATTTCAAAATGCGAAAAATGTATAGGTATCTTTCTTGCAGAAACTCCGGCCGTTTGCTTAAGTTGTATATCAAAATTTTTTATATGCCCTTTAAATATTATTTTGCTTTTCTTAAACATTGAATTCCGGAAAAATTGCTTATTTGCAATAGATAAAAATTAAATATCATAATGACAGTATCACCAACTAGCTTTTATTACAATACAAAACCTAATCATAAATATTATCTTAATTTTTAATTTAAGAAAATTAAAGTTATTTTTTCAAGTGCACGCACATATTTGTATATCCATATAGATTTATTGATAAAAGTTTGTTCAAAATGATGAACTGAATCTGCCTTTGAAATTTGATTTGAAATTTGTAGTTTTTAATTAAAAGACAGACACCCTGTATAGTTAGAGGCTAGCTCAATAAAATTTATCCTAAATAATTTTACTTATTTAGGTACTCATGTAATATAAATTTATATAAAAATACAGTGTTATATATTGTCTTGAAACGTAATTAATTCTAATAATTTTCTGCTATTCTAATAATATTCTAATTTCACATTCTCCAAGCAATATACATTGTACACAATTACTTTATACGCCGTGGAAGGGACATACCCGTTATAAATCGTACCACGGGCTACACTAAATCACTATAGTATAATGCAATGAAATAACAACCAAATAACAAAAAAAAAAACTTCGAGATTCTTATACAAAATGCCCGGACACTTTTGTATGGAAATGCCGTTTTTTTGTGTTTTGTCTGTTATTTTGATTTCATTACAGTAAAGTGATCTAGTACAGCCTGTGATTCGATTTATTACGGGTATGTCCCATCCACTTTGTATTATCCTAAAAACTGTTAACACACACATTTTTTGTCACAGTTTATATTATATTTTAGTTTCCTAGTATCCATTCTAGTTAAAGTTTTTTATTTTAACCCATAAACACAGGAACTAAGATCACACCTTGTTTTTAGGTTATCTCCGTAGGGGTTGACTACGGCATCACTAGATATTTTAATAAGCTAGTTATTATTTAAAATTTCTAAAAAGTTGCCTGCGCTGGTATATTGTCTGTGTAAACAATATCATCTCTATCTGACCTATTGCAAATAAATAATTTGATTTGAAAGCAATGAAGATATTTCATTACTGCTAGACACTGTACTTCATTGTTGCTAATGGTTTCATACTGCAATTAGTCTTTTATACTTTACAAGGCACTATCATTTAGGATGCGTAATATCTTATTGTTAATGAATAACATTAAATAAAATATTTACAGTTCTATCGAATTAAGATAGCAAATTAAAACAGTATACCTATTAGTCTATGTACAATGATTTTTGGCATCATGTACTGAATCATTTGATCTGGATATTTGATCAGAGAGGCGGAATCGCTACTATTCTAGTTAATGTATTTGGATGAGATCATTCCTTTTAACTTTAAGGCATACTCAGGAATTAAATGTATCTTCCTCAATAATGATTACGAAAAACTTATACCAAAATAATAAAAATAAATTATATCGAACGACATGAAAATAGAATTAAAGAGACAACAGCGCCGGACTGAAAACGGAAAATCATGGAACTAAAGGAAATTTGAATCTGAACGAATAAAAAAGTCATCACAGCTGCCTAATTTGCATACTGCGAGAGGCCTTCTTCATTTGAATGGGTAACGCGACTTTAACCCTTTACTGCGCATGTCCCCATACATAAGTAGGTGAAAGGAAAAAAACACAAATTTATACCGGGTAAATTTTAAACCTATACTTTTTTTTTCGTCCAGCATTTTTATGTCGATCTTTTGTGTGTGTGCGTTGTGCCACTTTTAATTACGTATTGACTTAATTTGCCGCGACCTCCGTGCTAGGGGCAGCTTCTGACAGGTTTTCGTTGTAAAATGCCGTATTGAAACACTTTGTGTACCGTGGAATGTTGTTTTTGACGTGTTTTGCGAGTGTAGGTTATGTTTTTGTGGTTCTGTGATATAGTTTTGGTGGGAAAGATGATATTGCGCGTTTCCTCTGGCGGCGTAAGGAGATAAGTAGTGGATTGTTGGGTTGAAGAAGGATTTGTTTCTTACGATGTGATTCAGGTATGTGTAGTTTTGTTTATTAGTTATGGTTTTGTATGGGGTTAGTTATGGGGCGACCACCTGTTGATCGGTTATGAGTTATTATGATAAAAACAATGTTTCTTAAATTTTAAAATTTTATTAAGGATATCACTTATCTAGAACTATTTAAGTGACATTGAATTTGATATTGATATAGGTGATTCAAAAAAATTACGTTTTTTGTACGTAGGTAAAAATAGTAAACTTTTTGATGTACCTATGTAAACCTTCCATCCTTTTTCTTACACCAAAATTCGTATCATCAAAGAATCTTCCTAAAACCCTCTCTTAATCCCAAAGGTTTTAATACGAAACTATAAGGAAGCAAGTTAGATACCGTTAGGTTACCAACCGGAACCCTAGGCATCCTGAAAGATAGGTAAGAAAAGTATCGTCAGATGGCGCAGCGTGAATCTTAAAAGTTTAATAACCTTTTCATCAGAGAGCGTTTCAGTTGATATAATATTGGTTCACTTAAGTTTTCTTATTATTTTGGAGCCTTTCGTTCGTGGCGAAATTATTTAATTAATGAAAGAGACAGGAATATAATGATAGCTCTGCTTTTTTTAACGCTAAAGATCAGGATTCTTACGCCATTAAATTCAGAATATAATACTCCCTTTTTACTTTGGAGCTTATAATAATAAACAAAAATTTTAAAAATGTGGGAGCACTCGGTAGGAACGAAGTTCGAATAAAAATTCGTGACGTATAAAAGTGATGAAAAATGATTACACTATTTTCGCCTTGCCCTCATCCGTCAAATCCGTACTGTCCGAAAAAAAAACTTCGTTCCAAAACAAAATGTGTATCTGAAAAATTCACTATTAAAAAGTATAGATTAACTTTAAGCAAAACTGAAATTCTGACTAAGGCAGTCCAATTCATAGTCTTAGATATCTTAACTGTGTTAAAAGACCTCCATAACGGAGTGCAAAAAACCATACGACGATAGTAACCCTCACAAGAGCAAAAGAGGTAGCGATAAAGTGACATGTGGCAAGGCAAATCATGTAGTACGAGTATCAGCCGTTATGTGCTGGACTTGTACTGTCACACTATTGTAAACTAAGTCAATTTATACTTAAGTTTGGTATCTAACCTTGGAATAATTGTATTGTGCTAAAGACGCCTAGACCAATTTGAAAAATTCTTTTTTGTTTCAAAGGCCGTACTTGTCTGGTCCAACAGAAATTATATCAAAATCATTTGTGTAGTTTTGGGTTAAAGTAATTCTTTTTAAATTAAATGTCACACTCTCGTCACATTTGTGTAAGTATCTTGTACCTACTAATAGCTATGGTTAGGGTTGCCATCCGTCCTGGTTTCCCCTGGATTTGTCCTAGTTTAGAGGGCATCCGGGGAGCGTCCGGGCGGGGATTCATTTGTAGTCCGGCTTTTTTTTATTTATTTATTATTGAGTTAAAAAAGTTACCACAAATGGTCTCAGAACGTTTAAAAATTTAATTGAACTTTATTAGGTTTAATATTTTTATAAGGTTTTGTTTTATATCAATAATTTAGGTTTTGTTTTATTTTAAACTGATTATTATTAAAAAATTTGTAACAAACTGTAATAAGATTCTGTTTTGTTAGGTACATTTAAAATGATGATAAAAATGACTAAATTTAATTTAAGGTAAGAAAATAAATAAAAACATGATGCCATTTCAACTGTTTTTTATTACACTGACTATGTTTAAAACAAACCTGTTGACATGTTCGGGTTCTGGGCTCTAAAATCCGAGGTTTTCACGGGTCTTGTCCCGGTTGCCAAATTTTAGAGCTGGCAACCCTAGCTATGGTCCAACCAAATCTGACACGTCACACGGGAACAACAAAGATATAGTCTTTTATAGCTGCATACATTTTAAGGGGTTGCTCCGTCCGAATATAAAACTTGGGGCCGAGGCGTGACGGGCTGTAAACACGTCATCGTATCTCATCGCTGATATTTATGTCTGGTTACAATTTAAGTCTAGTAAGACAAGGGAGAGAATGAAGGTATGAAAGAATGGAGGCATCTACACTTAACTCCACCGCAAAGAGCAAGGTCTTAAATTACAAAAGAGAAAGACAAGTGTCTGGAAGAGTGCACAATGTTCCAGGGGGTTACTCCATAAAATAATACGTTAGTCGTACGATAGTGATGTCGTATTTCTATGTCAAACCAATTAGACTTTAGCATACGTTATTGCTCAATGTAGCTTGACATTGAAACGCGGATACGCTGTAACGTCCGTTTTGCGTACCGCTTTTGGAGTAAGCCATTGTGTGTCTTTACTTCAAATATACGCGACAAAACGTATATAGCTACGTGCCCGCGTTGCAGTGTCAAGCAACATTGAGCACTACATAATGATGATATAGTCTTATACTGTCTTATTATAAAACGCGAACTAACTTTAGTACTTGGTTTAAACCATTATTTACCCAAATGAAGTTGACAGTAACAAAAGAGAAAGTGACATATTTCTTCTTGTTTTAGGTGGATAATGGTTTAAACCAAGCACTAAATTTAGTTCACATTTTATAATAAGACGGTTTTAGTTTGAAATTGAAATAGGACGACAGTATCGGACGACTGTCGTGTCATCAGTCCTGCCGGACCTACGATTGGTACACTGATGAGACAACTGGCTTCTAAAGGCGATTTATGTACCAGACATAGTTTTTCTCTCCTCTGTACTCTTAAAATATTATTTGCGATTGGTAAATTTTTATTTCTAGTTCTTAAGACTATGTAGAACTGCCATTTTTGAAACGCGGACTCACCTGAAAGACTAGTTTTTCCATGCAAAAAACCAAAGTGACTGCGCGTTTGAAAAATGGCACCACAGGACAACACTTCTGTTTTATTTTAGCGCGTTTCCAGGTGCATACTCAGCTGTACCACAAAATAAGTACTAGTACTCACGTAGCTGTACTGCTTTGGAGCCCGGGGTGTGCTTTCCCGCTTTTTCTTCTCCAAATGTAATAAGCATGTCAATAGTCACCCGGACAGTTTATAAAATTTGGCTGTAGTTTTATATTCAACCGCTTGCCTTACGTCTACCCTCTTTGTAGGTACGCATTTGTACTCGTGTCTATTTGCCAGACAAATTTAAAAAAAACCCAGACGACACCATCAGGTGGTGAGTGGCGGATCTTTATATACCAACCGATGTTAAGTGGACTTGATATCCGTAGCTCCATCTTTTATTTGATAGGTAAAGTAAAAAACACCTACTTTCAAGCGTTCACCCTCGAAAACTTTTAATAAGCTGAACCGATTTTAATCAAAAATAGCTAAAAACCACTGCAAGTGAACTTGCTTTCACGGAAAAAAGCTGGAATTTTTAGTTTTTTGATGCAAGACATCAAAGATCCTCATCATCATGCAAGAGTTGATTTTGTACACACCTTTTAATTGAGTAAATATCCTCTCAATCTATCGCAGGTTGACTGGAAGAGATCCCTATATGGGATTAGTCCGCCTTTGTATATTTGCTTTTTCGTATGTTGCCTTTTTAATGTATTTTTTTGTACAATAAAGTTATTACAAACAAACAAACTTAGTTGTTCTTTGGGGAAATTTACAAATGAGGCATTTACACAAATATCTTTTTAATTAAATAATCTATAGCTATGTTGTAGTAGGGTAAGCCTGTTAAAACAAACAAAAATGTTTTGGGATTAAACGTAATACACTGAATATTCGGCTGAAAGATTTTCAGCTATTTGCAAAATTGAGCTGTAATGCCAAACTGCTAGAAGTTTTGTCAAACATCGGATAATACAAAATCGGTCGAGATGCTTTGGAGATTAGCCGGACCAAATAGACTACCTTGTGGTGTCCTATTTTGCGCTTGCCGGTACCTTAGGCTTTCATTAGAAAACCTGTCTGCCCCATCGACTATTGGTTCTTAATGCTTTATGCTCCAACCATTGCCACTTGTATGTATAAACAAAATTTAATGAAACATCACGCTTGAAGTCTTGTGTAAGTACAAAAGTCAATAAAACCTTGGAATCTACTTATAACAAGACGCTTAAAAATCCGTGTGAAACTTAAATAACACAAAACTCGCGAAAACAACCATTCAATACATATTTTTATTCCCGAAGGCGGCAACCCATAATCCCTCGGGTATAAAAAGCATTGTAAAACTTCATTATTAGCTATAAATATAGGCTGTGGTCGGTAAACAAATATTTGTGAATGGTTTGTGTGAGTTACGACTTGTGATGTATGGGAGGTTAAAAATGTTAAAATCTTAATCAAGACGCCGTTTGTAGGGTTAACAGTTTGTAGTGATGGGAAATTGTAATTGTAGCTTACGCGTGTATTCATGTGGGTTTAAATTCTATGCCACTGGCAACTTATAGAAATAAAAAAAAAAGTGTCATGTTTTACGTGTGACAGTTCTGTTCGATTTTGCCGCCGAAACGTTGATGGACGGCTTTTGTTTTTGCATAGCTTGTAAAAAAGAGCAAAAAAAAAATTTTTAGTTTCAGAAAGAGATAATCTGGTATAAAACCCATCCTGTGTCCCTTTCTCTGTTAAGGGAATTTACTGTTGCAAGAATATGATTTCTTTAAACGTCAAAATTGAAAGCGTACACTGTTTGTGAACCCCGAGGGAGGTAAGACATGAAAAATATCGACATCGATACTTTTGAGAAATACTAATCCTCGTGCACGGGTAATAGGGTTAGCAAGTAGTCAGTAATAAAAAACTTTTAAATTATGAACAAATTATTTAACACTATCTAAATAATTATATCGCCGCAATCGGGTAAAGATCAAACGTTGATTACGTTTGATCTTTACCCGATTGCGGCGAAGCTAAAAGGAGGGTTGGTTGGTAGTAGCAATGTTGGTACGGCCCCTTCAAGTTGTGCTCAACATTCCGTCAGAGCTATATAAATAACAAGTACCGTACAAATGTTAATGTGTGATGATTTTACGGTTCCTTAAAAAAATTAAAAAAACGGAATCTTTATAGATTCACTTGTGCGTCTGTCTGTCTGTTCGTCAATCACAGCCAATTTCAAATGATGCTGCTCCTATAATTTCGATCGAACTTCACAAGTTTGGTTGATCAAATATTCTTTCATCAAGTTTTTTCTCTCTCATGATTAATTTCAAAATTAAAAATAAAATATCTGGTATCGATATTTTTCATCGACTAGCATTTTCTAACCCTATTGTCAAAAATTTCAATAATTACGAATAGCTTACGAAATACTTAAATAATAAGAAATAGAAGCATAAATTACTATGTTGCATATATATAATAAAATGGGAAGGATTGCACTCAATTTCCAGACAAAAATGTATTATGTGTACCTATAAAAATCTGTGATTTCAAGTGAAAAATATGTGCTCACCTGTGAATGCTAATAGTTTTGTCACAATTGTCTTTATTATTCCATCGGGATTTGCATCTCTGTACTATCTAATTCGATGGCACCTTACTTATAAATAATAATGTGGAAATGATTTTTTTATTTCTATTTTGACCTATTAGTCAATTCGATTTCAAATGCACTCTAGCCGATATGTTTACATGAGCTTTTTAATACGACAAAATTTAAATGACATTATCTAATGACATTGACTTCTGATCTCGCGACTTTTTTATTTAGCAGTGTCTAGAAACGTAGCGGAAGGCTAAATGCCTTTCGCTACATTTCAAAACAGTGTACGTTTTGGAGCCTTCATCGCGGAATCTATATACCTCCTATATCTTTGGCTTGTAATGTAAAACATGTAATCCTGATTTCTACTTATATGAATATGTAAAACCTAACTATTTTGGTTGTGTTGTGTCTATTACTAAAATAAACCCTTGTTCACAAACCTCTTGTTTGCTTTGTCAATACGCGCACCGTTAAGACGAAGTGGTAGCTAAAGTGGCGCCCTCATTAGAAATAAATTGTTTAAAACTAAATATGGATAATTAAAAATTTGATTTGTATAAATGTCTCGAAAGACCTTTGAAATTATTACTAATAGTCCGTCTAGTTTTAAAACTGTTTTTCGCCCAAAGTGGCCACTTTTGGCGAAAAACAGTTTTAAAGCTAGACGGACTACCAATATTACTTTCGAATTTATTTCTAATGAGGGCGCCACTTTAGCTACCACTTCGTCTTAATAGTAACATGTATAAAATTCTTGAAATATTTTTCGTTTGTAGTTACCGATAGAACTACACTATCAAAGATTTTTGGACCTCTAGAAATCTGCCTCACGTCTTTATCTCTTACTGAGTAGACAGAGTCCAAGGCCGAAAGACTCTAATCGTCTTATTATAAAAACGAGACTAACTTTGTTACTAGGTTTAAACCATTATCCGCCCAAAATGAAGTTGACATTGACAGGTGAAATAGTGTGACATTATTAGATGACAACTTGATTTGGTCGGATAATGGTTTAAATCTAGTAACAAACTTAGTCTGGGTTTTATAATGATGGTAAATGTCAATCTTACTCTAGCTTTAACTTTTACCTCAATCTATAAAGAAGATTTCTTTTTCATCTGGAAGTCCATCGATTACGCTGAAACTTACCTTTAGATCTTGTGGCCTTTGGCTCTGTCTATCCTGTAAGGAATAAAAGCGTAAGAGTGTACATGTATCATCAAAAATACTTTTTATTAAAAACTTTTATTTAGTTTCACCTATCCCGTTGTCCGTCTGTCTGTAATCAAATCTTGCAAGTTAAACTTGACTCTCTCTTAAACGTTCCATTATGTATATTTAGGTCAAGGCCAAGTACCTAAGTGCAGAGTGCACAAGTCAAGTCAAGAAACAAGTAAAAATCAAGGGGAAGTGGGACTTGTTGTTCTATTGAATAGACAGCTGGCTAACAGCCTGGCGGCCATTTTTATCCAAGGAATAAATCCGTTGGTATTCCTTTAAAATCGGGCTTATAAATCTCATCTCTCGTATAATTTTTTTATGATAAGTTGTTGGTGAAATGTAAAATTTGCTATTCGAGGGTAAATTACATCATTATTCTTGGAATAGCAAATAAAATTATTCAAACTATAGCCTTTGAAGTCTTACGACTTTTTAGGCTCTATCAACTCCGTTAGTGATGAAGACATTCAAATACATTCTATCATAAAATAAAATCATGTTAGTCGTTGGTTTACTACATTGAAGTTTACAGCTCTATTTAGCAATTAAAATTATCCAAACATTCGTATTAATTAAACAAATCGATTAGTTTCCAAATCACGACGATTCATTATAAATAACCTCAAAACTGTGCAACCATTAAGGCCGAAAACAATAACACTGGCCCGTAAAAAACGCAAAAACCATTAGAGGTAAAAGAAAAAAGATGGCGGGAAAAAAACGAAGAAAAATTTTCTAATCTCTCGAACGGAAGCCCAGAACCGCGACGAATTTGGATCATTATTTTTAAAATGTCTTATTTTGTTGGGGTTTATTAGGGTTATTTGTTTTATTGCTTATTAGTTTGTTAATGTTGGTAATCAGTGGTGTTATGGAGATGTCTCGCCTAGTTTTATTTGAGATATAAGTACGGTAGTCGTGAATGAATAGGCTGCTATCAAACGCCTGACAAGAAGAAATTTAATGTCTGTTTTTTTAAATCTCTAAACAGTTATCTATTTTTTGTGTTATTTTAAGTACCTTCAAAAAAGCGCACAATTGTTTTTAACATAGTTAAAATAATATGGACTTGCTTAGTGATATAAATATAAACAGATTAGACATTTCAAAGTTACATACGTTGCAATAAAGAAAATAAAATGAAAGAGGAAGGGTCGCAATTGTGCTACTTTGAATCCTTATAGTTTAGCCAAATTGTACTTAATAAAAAAATACCGATAGTAGTATCAAATAATAGCTACGTTATCTGTTTAAATTTATGCATAAGTATTAAAAAAACGTAAAAATTAAGATAATTTTTATAATATGTGACAGTGTTGTTAAACATATATTTTAATCGTGTAGAGTAGAACATCTATATTGTAATTGTACCAAGAAAAATAATACTTATTGTTACTTGACATTTGCTATACCTGAAGAGGTCGATAAGAAATACCGTATATATTTATAATACTATATTGTAACAAACTCTATTAAGCAAATAAAGGATTGAATTAAATTTAAAAAAAAGTTGGCTTTCAAAAATCAACACCTAATACATTTATAAAGGGCACAGCAGAATAGTAACTTTTTGCGACAAATTTCATTAAATGATGTTTCTAACATAGGTAAGTACACACCTCTGTAATCGCATTCACAGTGCATTGGTTGCAATCAATCTGCAAATTTTGCAAACCAGGGTTTTAATAACTGTATAAAGTGAAAAACCTGTCTAAAATAACACCCGTTAAATTAATACAAAACACACATACATGAACCCTAAAAACATAACACTCCTTTTTGGCGCAGTCGCGTAAAAATCTCCCAATTTTACTGATCACCCGAGTATACAATACAAGTACTTACATACAAGGTATCAAAATAACCTACCGATGGCGGTTGCGGCCGGATGGTCGTTACTGCTGTAATCAGGGCGCCACAAAAACCATTGATGGATCTCCTGACTCTAATTTAGGGCCTAATTATTATGGTCAGAAATGGTCAGAAGCCAGCTAGATATAAATGATACAGATAATAAATGAAAATAAAATGAAAAATTCTGTTTATTCCAGTGACTAATTCAATTCGCTAGTTTCCAAGTCAAATCAGATAATTTTTCGGAACGTCAAAACAAGCATTTTCAATGGGATTTATATGAAATACCACGTTAGGACGTCATAGTTTCTTGGAGTCTAAAATCACGTTGGAAATGTAAATAGCACGTCATGACGTCATAGTTTCTTGGAGTCAAATAGCGATGTTAGTATCAGTTTTTATTCATCAATAATTAAAATTCACGTTAAAAATGGACATAATCAATGCAAAGTGATATAATTTTGTGATGTTTTATTCCCTTATAATTACAAAATAATTTATTATTTACATTGGATTATACCCTATTTGCTACTTTTTCAACAATTCAAATCAGATACTTTTTTATAAACGTCAAAACAAACATTTTCTGGGATTTGTGTAAATGCGGGCTAATGACGTCATAGTTTTCTTGGAGTAAAATAGCGCTCTCATCTCAGTTTTTCTGAAATAATAAATCTAAAATCTTGTTGAAAATGAATATGTTAAATGTCGTGACGAATTTTGTGTCGTTTCTAATTTATTTTCGACCCAGGGAAGTATTTATTATTTATTTTATTTTTATTATTGCTAACCGGGTAGACAGAGCCTAGAGCCGACGTCGAACGTAAATGTTAAGATGAAATACAGGAATTGGAATAGAAATGGGTCGTTAGCTGCATAGCCTATTGATATGGTTCAGATTCTCGCCATTCTCTCGATCGGCTTTTACGATCTGCGCATGAAGAGTAGCTGCTGATAAATTCAACTTTATTTATTTATTAAATCTTTATTGACCAAAAAGGTACAAAAGGTGGACTTAATGCTAATGCATTCTCTACCAGTCAGCCTTAAGGAAAAACAGAAATAAAGTGAGCGATAGGCGCTTAAAGATATAACTATATTATAGATATACGTATATTATAAACATACACATACAATACACATATATAAATACATATATTTTATTAATACATACATACACATACAATCATATACATACATAAATACATAATATAAAACAAAACAATTTAAGATAATGATTAGTTCTGCTGCATCAAACTTTCAAAAAGGTGCATGTGGACTTTTTTCTTGAACAGGTCCCTATTCGTGATACTTTTGATGTCTTCGGGTAAGGCATTCCAGAGACGCGTAGCCTGAACAGTAAAAGAGATTTTTTACTGTTCAGGCTACGCGTCTCTGGACTGTCTGGAATAATTCTTTTTTACAAGAACAATTTGTTAGTATGTTAAAGTAAAAAACATTATTTACTACAAAACCTTAAAGTTTGACGACCTTTTTATTTATTTTTAAACGAAAGCCTAACCTTGTTGTAAAACTTTATACCTCAATTTTTTTTCGTTAATTACTTATTTTCAAATCAGATTACCACAAAGAGCTATAATGTAATCTAATATGTCACACCACAGTAAATTACTAACATAATGTACATGGATTACCATCCGCTTGTCTATAAATATTACTAAACCGCAAAAAACCGTTTGTGAAATTACAAAATAACCATTTGTGAAATTAATATACTAGAGGTGATACACGCAATTACATTATTTCATGAAAAGCCTGCCAAGTGCGAGTCCATGAGTCACAAACTAGAATTCCGTACCTTCTTACACCACATTAACACCATGGTTAAGTTTTTTACCCGACTGTGCCAGGAGGGTTATGTTTTTCGAGAGTATGTATGCATAATTGTTTGGTACGCTCTGCGGCCTGAACGGCTTGATGGATTTAAGCTTGAGAGGTGTCATTACATTCGTCTTAATTCTGAGCGTGACACTGGGTATATAAAAAGGCAGTGGGCTCAATTTCTGGTCTTCTTCGTCAGTTACACTTTACCAAAATTCACTTTTTGAATGCAAATTGCTGGTACTCGTATTATTGACATAAACATCAAAATCACTATGTGATCATTGTATATTTCAGGAGTTCCCTCGATTATTTGAAGATTCCATCATCAGATCTTTACCTTGTGACAAGAAGCATGTAATACCAAAATAATAATAAAAAACGCATCACTTCCTCATTTCCTTATACATCTAAAATAACATGCAAATTCGTAAAAAATAATACGCTTTCTTAAATAATGCCTAACTTCCGGCCTCGGCCTTAAACGCGAAGGGAACATTGTTCGGAAACGCCGGCCTCCTTGTATTAAGTATAATAAAAAGTGTACCATGATTGCATACACTTAACTTTCAATAAAGATCCAGAGATTGCTATCGATCGGCGCCAATATATCGATATTGATTTATAACCGACTTCAAAAAAGGAGGAAGTTATATATTCAAATGTTTCCTAAAATAGTTACAGTATATTTTGTTAGATTATAATTAATTGACTGAATCAAAGAATCTGATATTTTTTTACGATAAATAAGAGTGTTATTCCTGACAACAGAAAGGGTTTCAGTCGTTTTTGAGATTTTCATCATTTTCCCATTGTGAATAACGACTCTCTGCGTTGCAGTGCCCAGCAGGGTCCTTAAATGAGTGTAGAATCGTATAACAATATGTATAGTATAACACTATGT
The DNA here is from genome assembly GCA_943193695.1 of Acrobasis suavella. Lineage (NCBI taxonomy): Eukaryota > Metazoa > Arthropoda > Insecta > Lepidoptera > Pyralidae > Acrobasis > Acrobasis suavella. The sequence goes on from OW971952.1 coordinate 10,608,180, forward strand.
ATATTCTGTATAGTATGCATGTAATTTGAGGAGCTATAAAGTATTGAGTATTAGACGTTTTAAAAAATACAAGAGAAATCCTGTTTTCCAGGTATAACTCAAAAATATTACATACATACATACGAAGTATTCTGAGCTATAAAGAAGTTCTTTAATGCATTATCCGAAACTATAAGTTATAGCGAGAGGATAGAGCGTAGCGTCAACAAAAAAGGTGGAACATATTTTTTGTCACATTAAATGTAACAAATTTTGTTACATGCTTTCCGTTCACGTTGCTCTCCACCACTAGCCACTGGTGAAAGAAATGCTGCACAATCGTTCACTAGTATGAAAAATTACGATTGTCACTAGATGACAGTCAGTGAGTTGCGTCAGATGCCTTTATGTAGCTAGAAAGATCTATTAACATAATTAAAAAGATGCTGAAGTTTTAATTAATATTATTTATATAATTTAATAGTTTTTATATAATTTAATATATGTTTTTATTATCTAATTATTTTTATTTTACTTAAGTTTTTTTTTTCTTAAATTTTATTATTTTTGTGTGTTTAATAAAGTGTCATTTCATTAATATAATTGTTCATCTATCAAGGGCAGGTCACGGCGTGTATTGATTTTTAAAACACCAGCAACATTTTCGAGCAAGTTCTGTCCATAAAATGAAATACTTTCCATAAAAATACATAACTATTGAAAAATTAAAAAAAAAAATATTTTCCACACAAATCAGCCCTCAGCCAAATGGATTTTGTATGGCAGGATGATTTTTTTATCTGGTTTCAATTTATTTATTTATTTATAGAAAATAGCTTAGTATTAACTTAACTTGCTCAAAGCATATTGCTGGTGTTTAAAAATCTCTTGTAATCTGCGTTCGGATTTCATTTATTTTGATTTTAAAAAGAAAACAATGCGCCCATATATTTAAAAAGCTAAAAAAATTGGGACTAAATACACACGTTGACACGTCTTTATCCCTAATAGGGTAGACAGATTCTTGAGACTGTGAAATAATTATAAAAAAAATATTTTATCATACTCTTTAAATAACAAATGTGAAAATAATTAAAATACTGTTACTGTGATTATCTGTTACTATGATTATTTAATTTATCAAGCTTTATTTTGAGCTTCTGCCGAAAGTCTTGTTGAAAAATGAAAAAAAAAGGACAGCTAACTGGGTAGATGATTTTTCTGTACATCGAAAAATTACGACAAATCTGGGTCTTATTGCATTAAAAATACCTAAAATAAACTTTAGGATGTTGCATTAAAAAAATCTCATAAAATTAAAAAAGTAGGGAATATTTCGTTCTTTGCAATTTCGCTGAAAAGCACGGAAATAAATTCATAGAATATTTTATGTATCTTCTGACCGTACGAGGCTTTTCGGCTACACTGGCAGACTTCGAATTCGGTACAATATCAAAAAATATATTACAATTGTCAAAGAAGGTATGTTTATATAAATACTACACATGATTAATTTTATTATATTGTATTTTATTTATTAGTACATATACAGTGAGTTAGGTACATGAAATGATGAATTATAAGAATAAGAAATATAACTAAATAGCCTAACTCACCAATTATATAAGTACATAACATGTCTATTATAGCATAAATCAAGTTATAAAACAAATTGACTCACTAGTAAAAAAATATTGAAAGAATGAATTATGTAGCTGTGATGACAATTAGGCATTTCCTTTTGAATGCCGCGAGCGAAGTGCAAAAGATGTCAGGAAACTCAGGTGATGAACACAGGCGATTATAAAGTCGACACATTCGGTACATTGGATTGTTGTAGCCAATGTTATTCGCACTAGAAGGTATGGAAAACAGTTGAGGAATTCTTTGAATGCGCGAAGGTGCTTTAAAGTTAATTTCGGTTAAAGTACAAGTTGATAATTTTTTAAAAGTATGTCAGGTCAGTTAAGGAGCGTCTATAGTAAAGAGATGAAAAATTAAAGTGCTCCAGGCGCTGTTCTTACATGACTAAGCTGCTTCTAAGGCCCAGTCTAAACTTTCATTGGCTATTTCATCAATTTGCATGTGTGCTAGACATTTTTTTTTAAGTTCTTACGAAAAAGACATTTTCAGCGTAAAATTGTTTAACTGAAACGTAACAAAGCGTATAACATATAACAATAGCTATAAATCAATCAGCATAAAATAATTTCAGTATGTTTTTTTAAGGCCATAAATTCGATTCTCTTCTTTACATAAATCGATGCTTATCCAAGATATTTATTATTGATTATTGCACTTTATGACGGCCTTTATTGACTTCAATTACCGTGCGTGATTGCCTAGCGTGCGCCTGCCTAACCGCAACTCCTAAAATGTAGCAAAAATTGTGTTTTTATATATTTTTTATGCATTTCGATCAATCATATGTCACACAAGTTACTGGTATACGATACAAGTTTACGCTGGCTGCTTCGAGTTAGTTTAAGGCTGTAGTTCCATGAAATATGCTATGCCGTTCGTTTGATATAGCTTAGCTTAGACGAAAATAGTGTGATATGTAAGTATATCGTAGTTTTTTTTTATTTAAATTTCAGCTTGGTAAAATGACGTAAAATATATAAGATACTTGTAGTTTATAAAATGCAAATTGTTCTACTTTCTTTTTTTACACCCGCCACCACACCAAGCGTGGTCTTACGTCCCTATGCTCTGTCTACGACATTGTGAATACAGAGATATGATATTATACCTTTCGGTCGGTTTCGGTTTATAGCGAAAGCGGTAAGCGAAACATAGCTGCAATGCGACACAAATAAGTTGAATAAAAATGGCAGACTTCAAAGCATTTTTGTGTAAATTCCCGGCACGTAGGATGAACCAAAATGGCGGTTATTGGCGTAAGTACAAATAATGCGCCGATGACCGCCATTTTGGTTCAATTTACGTGTCAGGATTTGTACAAAAATACTTTGAAGTTCGCCATTTTTGTTCTACTTATTTGTATAGCATTGTAGCTTTGTTTCGCTTACCACTTAACTATCCTACCTTATCTTTGACAGTAGCGTGCGTTCCATACAGACATATGGAATATGTCTAACCCTGTAAATGTATTGTGTTTTATATGCAGCCATTCTCGTAATTTAGGTAAGATTAATGCCTATCCTGAAAAAAATATTTAGAGCACGTCACTGATCTTTGGTGGACATTCGCCCTAAGTTAGATATAGTTAGTAAAACATACAGATAATTATCGCACCGTGTGTGGTCGTGTCAAAAAAGTACATGTCACTAACTGTCATTCGCTGATTAGCCTGACTTTCAAGACATGGTTTTGTTTCTTTTGTCTAATTGCTTAATTTGCAATGTCTCTAGTTCCAATTAACTGGATATTTAACGAGAAAATACTATTATTTCTGGTAACGGCAGTTGTTTAAGGTGATGCTGCAAAAAAGAAGTCTTATCAGTTGAACAGATGTAAAGATGTTTGTGAGTTTGGATATTTATCAGATACTTGATAATTATGTCCTGTATCTTCCTGTATATGATTATGTTCATTGATAATATTTTATCATATAATTAAGTCCTGTATTTATTTATTTTGTGCAATAAAGGGTATTGTATTGTACTTGTGAATCTGATAAATATCAAAACTGCACGAAGTTTATTTACTTGATTTAAATATTTAAACACAAAAAAAAAAATTTGTATGAAATAAATAAATGAAATGAAATTTAAACATAGGGTAGAATCTACTTTAGCAAATATGAAAATCATCGTCAAATATTAAACTACAAAACGTATCACCTGAATACGTTGAATGAGCGGTGAATAATTTTTTATGTTTGTATCGCCACACCCAGATATAGTTTACATTAGGTATAGAACACTATATAGTACACTATATATGTACTTAGGTATATTCTTCTTGTAATTTCAGAGCTTGCTATTGTCGATGGAGTTAAGAGGCTACCTTCATTCCTTCCTCGCTCTTAAAATGAAGAAAGTAGATGGTACTACTATTACTGCATCAATATTTGTCATTTTATATGCAACTTATTCGCGATAAATAAATAAGAATATTTATACACTGCAAGTAAACTTGCTTTCACGAAAAAAAAACCGCAACGAAATCGGTCCATTAGTTCGAGCGCTACGATACCTCAGACAGACAAACCAAAACAAAACATATAACACCCCTCATTTGTCGGGAGTTAAAATAAATTAAAATAATCGTGATCTCCTTAAAAAGCCTCGCAGTGTATTCTCAAACACCGCCGTATAAGGGCGTAAGTACGATATGAGTTCGGTTTTCTGTAGCATATACATGCAAGTTTTGCTTGTGGGCGTGCCAAAGATGCCAGAAATGTCAGACTTCTAGATGTGTCAAAGAAACCGAAAAAAAAATCAACAATATTTGCTAATAATATAAAAAAAAATAGGGTAGGTACCTTTACAATATTTTTTAAACTTTACCTGGTAATACTATAACTGCAGTGCAGTTTGTTGCCGCTTCTTCTACACTAGTGCCTAAACTTGACTGTAAGTTTGTAATACATACTTTTATTAATTATGTGCTATAAGTAAGCGGTTTGACGTCAACAGTGTTTGTAAAATAGAATCTGTAACACGGTGATTGTTATTAAGAGATATTACAAATAATAATAAAGATTTATTCGAATTGAATTTGAAGTACCTAAATGTTAATTTAATAATGTTTCCAGAATAAATATTATGTTTTGAGTTAACATAGGACACCATTTATCGCGAAAAGATGTGAAGTTTCTGTGGTACGAGTAATGTCAAATAACATAAGCTACACCGCTGGTTAAAATTACAACAAGTACTAGATTAGCATATTCTTCAAATGATTTCTTCCATTTCTTTGTATCAATCAGAATAAATAAGGTCTCATGTCCAAATAAATCTTTGTAGTTAAAAATAAACGTAAAACTTAGAAACTTCACTCGTAGCTTCAAAACTGAGTTAAATTTAAGTTTCTTACTTCTAATATTTTTTTGCGTGCATTTTCTATTATATTTTTCAAGTATCACATCACCGATCGTCAATATGACAGAAACTAGGGATAGAAACCAAATATTTGCTATATTATATAACATTCCTTTGTATAATTGCTCTTTTGTATAAAGTAAGTACAAACAAACAAATTTTCAAATGTCACATCCAGTCTAGTACTCTTTTCTAGTATCTACGTTCCATACGCGAAGGTGCAGCACCCACACATAGCCTCGCCTATTTGGTCTCAGAACAGGTCATGTGGAAGCCATAGAGTCGACTCGTAGTTTTTTATGTTTTTGGTTTGGGGTTGGAAAGTTAGAACGACATATGTTTTAGAAAAGCATGCAGATTTATTTTAAAGCTTTTGAAAATATAAATACTTTATAAAAGAGAGTTATATAAAATATTTCTGTTAAAAATGATTTCAGAAAAACATAACTCTATAAATCATGTATACACAAAAATACATTTAATACTAAGTAGATTTATATATTAAAAAAAAAACTATTTTGCTCAGAGCTGTTGTACCCAAAATGCTCTGTCTGCCCTATTAGGGATAAAGACGTGATAGTATGTGTGTGTTTAAATTTAAAGAAAAGTCTTATTTAAGCGTTCTTATATTAGTTCCGTAGTGAATATAATAATAAACTCCCTATAAATGTAGATCGAAAATTTGATAACTTGACAGGAAGGGCAGTTTTGTACAAAAACTTATAGAGGAACAACACATCAATTAAAATAAAGTTTATACAATTCTACTCCATTGCTTTCTTTATTCTCCAACACACACGGACATAAAACTCACACATAATCGCCACACCTGTGTGCCCACATGTCTTGAGAATAATATATTTTTGTTGCTTTTATATATTTTTTAGTGCTCTATTTTATATTTTCCTCATATAAATATATCTTGCTTATATTTTTTAGTCTGGATCGCTACGTTCGCTTTAAGAGTTTTTCTTAGAAATAATAAAAACGGGGTGAATGTTTGTGCTATTTTGAGATTTTTATGAAACGTATAAAAATGTGTCTGTTTTAACATAAATCTTGAGTGGATATAAAAGTATTAAGTTTATTTTCAGTTTTTCTACTCCTTTGTGTAAAGCGCACAAAACATGCATTCAAGCTTTTTAATGCGATTAGATTAAACAGATTAACATTTTCAATATACAATACGTAACAAAAACCCTGTTGCAACCCGAAAAATCGTAATTTTTTTACATAACTGTCGGCTGGCCCGGCAATTTGTATGGAAATGTAGGTTTTTTCTTCGAGTTTCAAGCATTGGTCCCATAGGGAAAGTTGTTCATATTGACGGTCTGAGTTGCTTCTACAAGGATCGGACAGGGTTTTTGTTACATATTGTATATTAGACAGATTAACACAACATACAATAAAATGGTTAGATAAATGATTTTGAGAAAAAATAATTTCGTATTTAACTAAGTACTTAAATATTTTAATAAGAAATGTTTAGTACCAAGTCCCTCATGGTCTTGGTATTAAACTATTATAACGAAACACCCACCAAATATTTTCTATTTTATGGAACCCCAAATGAAATGACTAAAAAAATTAAAACATTACTTAAAATAAGAACAAAAACTTTTGCTAGAAATATGACCAAAGTTTGGTTGGTGTTAAGAACAACAAAAATTTTAATCTCAAATATTTATTCATAAAAAAACCTTTATAGGCGCTTTTGCTCGTCAATAAGTATAATTTACTAGTGTGTGTTGTGTATATCAACCACTCACACGGCTATATCTTAAAATAAAAAAAGAACGAGACTGTCGTGGAACTCGGTTGGAACGAAGTTACTTTCTTAGTAAATTATTAATGCGTGACGAAAAAATCTCACACTTTTTTTTTTATTAATAATATCAAATTTAGCAATAAAATATAAAAAAAAAATTGGCGTATGCTAGGTTTGTACCGGGAACATCGATTATCTTTCACTTTAATTCGAGACGGAAAAAAGTGACGGAAAAATCTTACACATTTTTTGTCTAGCTATCCGCCAAGTCCGTACTAGTTTAAAAGTCAACCTGTAAATTCATTATCTTGTACCTAAGAACTTAAATTTCAAGGTGCAATGTTAAAATTAGGCGACGTGCACTTGTGTGCAGACGAAAATCAAAGTAATAACGTTGGCTCAAATATTCACCAGTTTCTTGAAAGGTACAGTTGAGACATGTAGGTCTCGAAGTATGAACCCTCGGTATTCTCGCGTTGAGCTCTGTAACCACTTTGCCACCACAGCGTCAACCAAGTTTTCATAAACATAGTTAAGGTTTTTGAGAAATACAAATTAAAATGTAATAAGGAAGTACCTAATTAGTATTTTTGTGCTTAAATACGTTTCAAACAAAAACCAGCCAAGTGTAAGTCGGACTTGCCACCAGCGTTCCGTACTATCTATAAAAAATCACGTTTGTTGTAAGGGAGCCCCACTGAATAATTTTTGGAACGAAGTTTCTTATCGCGCGTTGCGAAAGGGAGCTAGACGAAAAAAATTAAGACCAAAAGTTGTAACGACACTTTTTGTTCATTCAAATTTTGAACGCAGAAAAGAGTTTGAATGTAATTTAGACCTATTTATATTTTACTTCGTTCCATCCGGGTGTCCCTTGACACCTCTAATTTTTTTTTCTTATAGCAGCAACAGAATAAACATTATTGCAATGATACTATAGCATTATTCTACTACGTACAACAATGTTTAAATATAATTTCAATAATGTTTAAGATTTCTTGCTATTGAGAATAAAAAATACACATACCTACACAGAGATAAAGTGTATTTGTAAAATTGATTCTAAATATCCACCAGAGACATTATTGCAATGATCCTTAAGTATTTCAAAGCCCTGACGGTCACCAGGAGTCTAACAAACCATTTAATTTATTATGCCTTGAATGCAGGCAAGGTGTCAAACATTATTCTTCTATGTACAAATAATGTTAAAATTTATACTTAAACATTATTTTACTGTGTACCTTCAATAATGTTTAAATATCATTGTAATCATTTTTCAGATTTCTGGCCATTTGTGTATATACACATACAACGTATGTTGTATTTCCAAACTTATAATAAATAAATATATAGAGACAAATTACACTGATTGAGCTAGCCCCACAGTAAGTTCGAGACTTGTGTTATGGGATACTAACTCAACGATACTATATTTTATAACAAATACATATATAGATATACATCCAAGACCCAGGACAATTTAAAAAGATCATTTTCCAACTTGCTCTGACCGGGGATCGAACCCGGGACCTCTGGGTGGCGGACTAGCATGGTGACCACTACGCCACGGAGGTCTTCAAATATCATTTCAGTGCAGTTGTCAACATACTATGTGAAATCTGTAAGTCACAACACCCCGACAAGCTTATATGAATTGGAAATATAATATTCATAGTATTGGAAAACCAAGTTATAAAACTTTTCATGCTGGTCTGGGAGAAAAGTAAAAATGTGGAATGTAGATACTATTGCGGCCCGACGGGAGTTAAGTGGCACGGGAGACTTTCGCAAGTTAAGTGACACCGGGCGTGGTTCGCACTTGGATGGGTGACCTATAAATGATTTTTTTATGAAGCATTACATGTTATAATGTGTCAACATTGTATTATATTATAAGTATTTAATAATTGAAATACAATACATACATAATATCACGCCTATTTCCCACAGGGGTAGGCAGAGACTATGGACCTCCACTTGCTACGATCCTGACAGACCTCTTTCGCTTCATCTACACTCATCACTCCCTTCATACATGCCCTGCGGTTACGGGTACTTTTTACCTCTCCTTTTTTCAGAATGTCTGCAATCTGGTCGCAGAATGTTTGCCGAGGCCGACCCTTTTCTACTGTTCCTTTCACATTTGCCTTTTAAATATTTTTTGTTAATATGTTTTCATCCATCCTTTCTACATGCCCAAACCACCTTAACATCCCTTTTCCTATTGAAAGACAATAGGTAATAATAATGTTATAAAACTTCACCTGTTTCTAAATGAATAAAGAGATAATATGACAAAGCCCTTCCGTCGAGTGGGCGACCAATACTGTGAAATTGAGTTTCTTTCGGCGTTTCTTCTCAGCAGTGGTCGTTACGAAGCGCTGGTACACGGTTTACACGTAACGTAAATTATACTTATTGACGTGTAAAAGTGCCTGTAAATGTCTAAATCTAAATATTTGAATCTTTGAATCTTTGGCCCACATAGCGAAAATAAAACAAACAAACTATCTGCTTTTTATCCTGCACAAATCGTGAAAGCCGATCTGTGAATATGGCGACAATTTGAATCAGGTCAGAGAATGAGGCTAGCTCTTCACGCTCTCCATCACGCTAAACGTGGCCTTTGGGTCAAACGGCCTCAGGCGCTGTCTATCCCATCAAATTTGTCTTGCAACCCACATTTTACTATCTGTATAACCCAAAGGTTGACTGGTAGACAACATTTTTTGCGTTAAGTTCGCCTATTGTTCTCTACAATTTGTATTTGATGAACAATAAAGATTAAATAAAAAATTAAAATAAATATAAAGACCTGTAGTGTATTTCGTCATCAGGTTTTTCTAGCCTCCACTGCAGTAGCACCAGCCTCCCTGTTCTACCAGAGCGATACTTGGTCAGAGCAGCCAGAGGATTTAGCCTACACTCTCCACGCTCTGGCCAGACGGGTTGAAGAGGTCTCGTTGATGTTTGAAGCTTTGTTTAACTTGTATTTTCTTAGTCGCCTTCTACGACATCCACGGGAAGACTCGGAGAGGTACTATTCTGCTCTGCCGGAAACCACACGGCGAAGATAGTGTATTCGTTCCTTAAATCATAATGTAATGGACTCGTCAAGATTGGTATATATTCCATATTAGCCTGGGCAGAAAATGAAATATTTTTCAAAACTAAAAACTCACCTCAACACCAAAGTGCACAGCCGATTTTGATAAAATTTCTGTACGACCTACTAGACAAAAAAAATCTTTCAAAGGACATTTCTTTTTTATTAGTCCAGGCGTCTTATAGTAATCGAGGAACATAAACAGACATAAAAAAATATTTTACGAACATAATAAAATCAAAGTGATATAACCTCCATTTTTGAAGTTGGTTAAAAACGAAGAATGCACCAACAGCTTCTCCCGCGCTGATCCTAGAAGTCGATCAAAAAAAAAATCTCTAGCCCCTCCGTGCTTCGGAAGGCACATAAAAGCCGTTGGTCCCGGCTGTCATCATTGTTTGGCAGTCGTCAAGCTATGTCAGATGCCTTTAGGCAGCCTGAAAAATCTGACACCGCAGTGTTGGCCACTTACACACACGAAAAACGAACGAATACAAGGGCTACTGTATCAGCTTTTCACGTAAAAACGTGGGAATTTTTAATTCCCTAATTTTCCTGATTTCTTTTTTCATGAAGCATATAAAAAGCCCATTTCCCATCTTAGGGCCACTATCTTGCCAAACGCGTTACCTTCTGGTTCTACAACCATTAGCTCTATCAATGCCGTAAGGGATAGAAACGTGATTTGATTATATATGCTATAATGCATGCATTTAAAGTCAAGCTTTTAAAACGTAAGGTTTATGCTGTTCGACGTATCAAATATATTTCACTCTGGTCCAATAAAAAAACCCATTAAAAATAAAGAAAAACCATAAAAGCAGCCGTCTTGCGATGCGTTATCATTTTTATATGTCCCCCCTCCCCGACCCTTTAAGAAAAGCCCCCACCACCCGCTGCATATACACACACATCGAAAAACAACTATAAATGGGTTAAAGAAAAATGTGTCTACCTGAAAATGTACGATGCATGCATTTTTTTATTCCTCTCACATTTTCTTTTCCATCCGCGATTCTCATATCGCCGATATAAAACTGAAAAATACATTTCGCATATGCAAAATAAAAGCAACCTTAAATCAGAGTCATAAAGCTCGAAATTTATCAAGCAACCCCGAAAAAACATTCCACACATACATGAAAGTTCACTCAACACACATGAAACCTTTGGCCGTTTATAAAAAAAGTAAGCGCACACATATAAATCGCATGCAGCTCGAAAGGGATGCACTCAGAGTCATAAAATACGCAGACAGATGAAAGAATGCACACACACGACGTTCAGACGCCTCAAGTCTGACACACACATCGGTATTGTGCATAACAGACGACACACACAGACTCGCGTCCGAAGAAAACCTTCCATGTGTTGGGAAAATGCTTTTCCTTGCAGCAACCTCACGGGAAGAGTTTCATAGCGAATACCTCGCGGTAAAGACTAGTCTATCTAGTCGTTCTTTAAAATTCTTAAAAAATGTTTAAAAAACTTAAAAACAATAATCGTGTTAATAAAAAGCTGGCTGTTTACCGCAAACAATAAAAAACTAATCGATCAGTTATGCCCGCTCTAAATTCGAACATTCTTCACCCGTTTCGTGTAAAAAGCTGAATTCCAAAAATTTTAAAATAGATTAACAAAAACGCGCGAAAAGAATTTAAAAATAAATTAAATCGTTGTCTCTGGACGGTCGGTGGTTCGATAATTGATTAGTAATTGAAAGTTTGATTACAACAGTTAAAGAGTTAAGGCGACACGTGCAGCGCGCATTAGTGATGTAAATAAATGTATGTGTTAATGAGTTGGTGGCTGTGTGCGTGCTGTGCTCATCCTTTGTCTGTGAACGGCTGCGTTCGTGTGTCGAGAATTTCGCGTTGTTTACTTGTCAATGCTAATTGTGACTGGCTGACAATAATGAATTACAATTAAAAATGATTTGATTTATTCTTCTTTATGATTTATTTTATTGGTGGTTAATTTAGTTTTGCTTTCAATTTTTAATTGCGGAATATTCGACTTATAAATTAATACATGTCTGTTTAGAAATAGCTTTCTGATTTATTTTTTACATATAATGCAACTTGATTTTCAATCAACCCGTTGATGTTGCTCAGTGTCAATGTGGAAAATAATTTGTTGAAATTATTTTATGTTTTTTTCCTTTGAAATTCTAAAATATTAATTTTATATGTAGGTATCATTTTATTAAAGATTCAAATATATATACGAAAATTAAGTGTACCTAATTCTTTTGTCCGTGGAATATTTTCCATGTCTCTCGATCTTCAGCCAAATGTTCTTTTATTTAGACTCTTGTGATTTTAACTTATCTTTATTTATCTAATTTTAGGGTCGTATTATGTAAATATCTATAAAAAGTTATTTTTGTTTCTCTTATTGTTCACGTAATGTCTAAATCTACTCACATTCATATTATTATTTATAAGGAAAAAAGTACTTAATAACATGCCGATAAAGTTACAGAGAAAAAAAAAAACAAAAAAAATACATCTAAAACTATATCTAAAGAAATGTGTAAGTTATATTTATTTGTACTTATGAAGATTTTTTTTTGAAACCTTAAAAATCTCATAGATTAGTAAAGCCCAATATAACTAATAATATTTTTAAAATAATTAATACGTCATAAGTTTATCTCTAAACTTAAATATTTTCGTGGCAATAATTAGGTCTTTAATATTTCCTAGGTTTTATATAATATTTTATTCTAACAAGAAAAAAACATGATTTTATGATAGTATAATTTTTAACCATTCTAACCAAAAAAAAATACAAATCATTATTTCATGGCGAGTTATGATAAACATTATGTATTATTAAATTTAACTTCATATTCTATGCCTAGCCTTGGTAGAAATAGGCGTGATATAATGAATGTATGATTTTTTAAAATAGAAAAATCAATGGGATCCTTTTTTTCACGACAATCGAATAATACTTATGTCACCTGTCTAACCTTATTCAGTTCAGTCCCTAAATGAATCAACCAGCCACTGATCCTCAGAAATAGGTAGAATTATTTTGGTCGACCTACTTATGTGGTTGTCTAGACACGAATCTAGACCATCGATTTCAATTTAACTGCCTTATTTAAGACTAGAAAAGCTTTTCATTCGAGAATTAGAGTTTTTTTTTAAATTATTATTGCAGAATTGGTAAGTTTTTACCTTAAAAAATCTTATAAGAATCCATCTAAATGTTAATAATTAAATAGTGTTTGAACTGTGCATTCAAATGTAATGTATTCTTACAAATTTAAAAATAATAATTTAATTGTATATTTTCAATGACGGATGCATAATCAATAATAATAATAAAATAAATATTAAACGAATTTAAACGTTTTAACCTTTTCAAGATGCTATCAAAATTAGTTGTTTAATTAAAAATTGTAGAAAAAAACTCACGGAAATAAAAAACAACTTTACATAAAATAGCAATTGTAAAATTACAAAATTTTGCATTAAAAACTTCAACAAGAGCTTTAAAAGTTTAAATCAATTATAAAATTACTAAAACTAAACCTTGTTCAAGTTGGAATGGGATTCCAAGTTCCTTACTTAAAGTTAACTGAAATGGGTGAAGTTGAATAATGTCGTTAACTTTTAATATCTCGAAGTTAAAGCGAGCTAAGCACATACGGTACTTTTAACAGAACCAAGATTTATTATGTATAGATTAACAATTTGTATTGTAAATAAAAAACTATAACATTATAATGAATATTTTTATGATTTTTAATAAAACAAATTACTAAATCAAACATTAAACGTTACCAGTGGTCTGTCCGCTTGTTTTCTTAATTAAATGTATAAAATAAATAAATAATTATTTAAAATGTATATTTTAACAAAATTTATTAAATTGCTTAATGTATTAGTTAACACAAATAATCCAAAATAGCGAAAATACATAAATACACCTTTAAAAATATACATTGTAGTTGTTCGCATGTCAAACTTTGTTTTAAAATATAAGTAATTTGTTATAATTAACGTAAGTAGCGTAAAATACGTTCTGTGTGTGCTTAGCTCTTAATCAGTTTTGGTCCAGGCACCTCCTAACCCAACGATAGTTCCTAAAAATACCTACTTAATAATTACGAAGAAATATTTTTATTTATATTACACTAGATGTAAATTATATATTTGTAAAAAGTGCCAATATGTCAGTGACCCTATCCAATGTATATATGAAGAATCCTATTAACCTGCAAATGAAGAGAGAATTCGAAGAGTATACTGGTGGAGAAGGTAGCAAGATTGATCATAACGATAATAATTCCAGTGACGGAAATTCAGAGATTAGCGATTTGGAAAATACGCCTAATGAAGAAACAAACACAGCATTAGATTATACAGAGAATACGTTGACGCTCCACCCTGTAGCAGATTTTATCAAGAAAGAATTCCTACCCGATTTCAATTTCGGAAATCCGTTTCGAAATCAGAATTTAAGTTTCAAGGATGGTTTCCAAAATCGCTCACCTTTTCTTCTACCCACTCAGTTGTATAAAACTTTTTTGGCAAGTTTGGGCAAAAGAAGGCGGAATGTGGCTGATTGTTACTCTTTATATCCGAGGAATATGCTGTTTTCTAATGGTTTTGGGACGGAGACATCTGATGATGAGAATAATGGTGACAGGACTTCTGATTCGCCGGATGAGGTACCTATATTTATAAGAACATAAAAAAAAATTAATAGTACAAATACAGTATTTTGTATCACTTTGTTTTCTTTCTTTTGATTTATGCGTCTAGTTACACATCGTTGAAGAAGTATCCTAAATATTTCATCTCTTGGATTTTTTTTGTTATCAAGGATATCAACATTGAAATAAGAAAGTAAAAAATTGTGATCCAAATTCTTGCTCCTCACAAATTCTCTTCTACTTTCTTGCCATATTCAAATTGGGTTTTAGAATTTACTGACGTTTTTATAAAAATGGGTATAAAAACTACTTACTTAGATTCCATTGTCAAAAACTCTAAAATGGAGCTATCTGATTCTTAAATCGTTATTGAAAGAGATTTAATTGAAACCACTACAATTGCTACAAAGTTTCTTGTTGGAACCGTCTTAGTTTTTATCTTGTTTGGCTTCTATTCGATTGTGCAAAGTTCGCCGCCTAAACATCTAAACAGCCATCCAAGTAAGGAAAGGACTGCACTGAAAACAATGAGATTTTTATTAATAAATAGTCATTTTTCATATTAATATGAATTTGCGTTTTATCATTATTCCAATAGAATAAATTTTAGCTAAAAACTCCAATTGGAGTGAACTTAATTGCAATCTTATCTTTTTTTTCTTCAGCTCAAGAAATCACTATTAACACAATAAGAAGATCAGTCTGACTTTTGAAATAAAGACGCATACATTTTACAAGCTTTTAACTAACTAGTAGTAGTAGTAGTATGTTGTATGTATGTATGTACCTATGTTTGTGTAGGTCAAATCTTGCAACTCAATTTTCAACCATTTATCCTCAAACGATTGAGCAAAAATTTTGCAAACTTCTGTAAGTCAGATGACAATACAATATTACGGAATCAATAAGCTGTTCTGATGATGGAGGCGGGAGTTAAACCACAAGACTGAGTCATAAAACAACAGAACCTTATTGAATGGGACTCGTTTGATTTGTCTTGACGAGAACTTCATAGCATACGATGTATAGGGTCTGATCTCGGAGACGGAAGGTGTTCAATGGAACTCAGTGATAAAACGATGGAACTCCATCGAGTTTAGGCTTATTTTATTTGTCTTAATGAGAACTTAAAAATAAAATTTAAAATGGCATAAAAGCTTTTACAAAAGGTGTATATTTTTAATACTTCTATTTCTCATAGGATACATAATTCTTGTATTTCAATGCGTGCAGTAACTAAATCACGTACTCTCTCTCTCTCTCGTCTCAGCGTTTTACCAGTTGCGTCCTCAGCTGCAAGGCTGTGAAGCCCGGGGTCCGCTTTCCGACATTTCTTCTCCACTTTGCACGGTCTTGAGCATCCTTGGATGTAAGACTGTTGGAGTAACTAAATCACGTACAACCCCACGTTAAACGTCAGATTATAATTTAATGACCTAATGAAGCATCGAACTGATCAATTTATAGTTGTTTCATGGTTCACAGTTTTTGAGTTATTCCATTGTAATAGTAACTCTGACGATTTGCCTAACGAACTACGGTGAAGCAATAAAATTGATTTTATTTGTGTTTTATTGGGATTGCTTAAGACTGCGACCTCGATCGTTTTATATTTTAAATGTTTTGGTAAAAATTCGTCGGTAGGTAAAATTAAAATGAGCCAATTAGATTATTTTGTATTACCAATCTAATTTTATTCAGTGAATTTTTTTATTATAAACTATTTAAACAGTAAGACAATTATTGAAAATTGACATTTCATGTGTTTTAACGTTAAAATTATTCTCGATTATTATTTTTTGGGACAAATTACAGTGATCGATCTAGCCCCAAAGTAAGAATATATATAAAGATAGAATAAATCACGGGAATAAAGTACATAAATGCTATGCGGGTTCTTGTAAATATTTAAATAGGTGCTACCTAATTCGTTTTTCGTGTGTGTAAGTGGCCAACACTGCGGTGTCAGATTTTTCAGGCTACCTAAAGGCATCTGACATAGCTTGACGACTGCCAAACAATGATGACAGCCGGGACCAACGGCTTTTACGTTCCTTCCGAAGCACGGACTACCTAATTAGAAAATATTAGGTTTAGAAAAAGAAATTGAAGAAAATAAAACAATAACCCTGATATACGCTTATAAAGCTTTGACAGATTTCTAAATCAATTAATTAAATAAGAGACCGATACACATATTATGCGTAACAATTTTAGATGTTCTTAAATAACTTTTACTTACAAGCCTAAAATCTCACTAATTTCTTATAAGATTATATTTAACAATGCCACCGTGTAATTTATCAATCAATTTTCAGAGGTTTCTAAAGTACGGTAAAAAATATTTAAGTCAAATATTTCGGCAATTTATCCTATTGTTGGCTACATGCTGATTTTGAAATAGATTAGTTTCTTGTTAGATTCTGGTGATTCTATCAAACTATTTTATTCTGTTGTTGGAATCTGATCTGTTAGGTAAGCCTGTTGGAACATAGGAATGGCTGCACAGTTTTTTTTTTTTAATGAGGATTTTTATAAATTTCTGACAGCACAATGACATCAATTGCCTGTTGTCATTGGAAATACTTTGGGGGTAACTTAATCAGTGTGATTTGTCCCTACATATAATTGACAAGTTAGGTATATAATATACAGCAACTTATTGGACCTGACTTCACTGTGCTGCCAACTGGTGTCCCATGTTTTTGAAAACCCTCATTTTTCTTCTTCTTTACCTTATCTTGGAGGTTCTGCGTTCGATGCCCAGCCAGGGCAAGTTAGAAAATGGTATTTTTCAAATAGTCCTGGGTTTTGGGTGTTTATTTCTATATCATAAATTATAGTATCGTTTTGAGTTAGTATCCCATAGCACAATTTCAAAAATTACTTTGGGGTCAGCTCAGCCTGTGTAATTGGTCCATATCTATTTATCTATTATCCCACTTAGGGTCGTGACGGCATGTAAGTCTTTTCCATTTCTTTCAACCTACCGACTGCACCTATTCTTTAGCAGGATCTCCAACTTTTCTCATAAAAATATGTCATAATTAAAATATAGCATGACATAATGTTTTTAAAAATAATCATAATGGCTCGTAATACTTATTTCTCATAATTTTTCTAAACATAATTTTTTTAACATAATTTTAGTCGTCTTAAATCCTAATAATGTCTTATTCATAATAATTAATTTCACATAATACTTATTTTACCATAACTATAAAGTCATAAAATATCAAACGGAAGGTAAGTTTTGTAAAGTTTCTATTTTCTTTGCGTAATTTACTTTCGTTTGTTCAATTAAAAAAGTTCGCGGCGTAGTTACTTAGTTGGGTTGTCTGCATGACTCTGCAAGAACATTGTTGGTGGCTATGGGGTTGCCCAACGGTCACACTTTAACCTCTACTACATGACCTCGATGGTCTACATGACTCTGCAAAAACACTAAACGCGGCTTAAGGCGCCTGAGGGCCACCCCCGCTGCACCTAAACCTACTACATGACCTCGATGGTCTACATGACTCTGCAAAAACACTAAACGCGCCTTAAGGCGCCTGAGGGCCACCCCTGCTGCACCTAAATCTACTCTCTGCAAGAACGAGTCTGCTGTTGGCCCCTAAGCTAGTCTGCCACATAGGTGATAAGCATTATAATAATGCCCGGACGGATAAAACATTTTAACAGCTCTTAAACATTAGAAGAATAAGAACAGTGAACCTAACAATAAAATGAGCAGAATAATTAGGTGTTTGGTTTTGTTCCAGAAGGCGGGGGCATCATCAGCGTTCGTGTGGAGCGGAGGGGGGGTTGCAGGTGGGGGGCAAGAGCAGCAGGCCGCGCAACAAGCCGCCGTGCCAACTGGTAAGATTATTATGATTTTTTTATTTGAGAGTGGGGGGAAGGTGATTAAAAGATGGTTTGCGTAGAAGTTGGGGGCGTTTTCTTCTTTAAAGATGGTGTAGCAATGGATATGTTCACCTAAGGAGGAATAAATTGAAGAAGATTTCTCAGAGTCTACTTGAACAATCTGGTGTTTATATGTATGTATGTTGTATGTTTGTTCGAGGATAAGTCTCATAATAAAGTACTATTACTCAAGTACTTTTACCTTTTTACCTTTGGGAGTTCCTGAAATATGGGAATCGCGAGTTTGCTGTTCAGGCCAAACAGACACTAGATATTCTCAATTCTGTATCAAACTCAATCCGCGATTCCAATATGTCGTCAAGGAAATCCCAGTGTCTGACTTTCTACGTGTGTAACCCGTTGAATTCATGCTTCTTAACCCTTGTTCTGTCCACCAGGCACATCAGGCGGCGGCGGAGCGCAGGGCCTGGTGCACTGGATGTCTGTGATGGCGGAGCACATGGGAGGGGGGCACCACGACCCCTCCCACTACGCGCTCCCGCCGTGGAACAATGGTGGTGTCGATGTAAGTACCTCATTATCATCCTCTTACAATGTCCATTTTCGTGACTTACAACACGGTACATGGTACAAGATGGGTAGTACGGGCCATGCTTCATTTAAGGGTTGGGACTCATTACGCAGCAAGGAACAGCAATTTTTATTACCTGACTGCGCCAGAAGGAAGGTCATGTTTTTCGAGAGTATGTATGTACAATTGTTTGGCACGCTCTGCGGCCTGAAGGGCTCGATGTGTCATTAGATTCGTCTTAATTCTGAGAGTGACACTGGATATATATAAAAGCGCAGTCGGATTTTTTTAAACAATGACTTGTCTATGCTGCTAGCTATCCTCAATAATTCAGCACCGGCCTTGCTGAAGCGTTCCGTCGCTCAGTCGACAGAACAGAATAGCAGCATAGAAAGTGCTGTTCCGAGCTGACAAATGAGATCCAACCTTAAGTCAGCTGTACTGTATTTTCGACAGCAAATGAGGTTCCGTAAGTCAGTTGACGTATAAACTTATACCTAATTATTTTATTTAAGTCCGCTGATTGCGAGAATTTTATTGTGGGACAATAAAGTTTTAATGAATAAATAATATATGCATAATTTATGCAGTCGGAATATTACATACTTATCCAGGCCTCTACTAATATTTTGAGTTTTGTCTTAAACTAAAAATAATATTAACATGAAAATGTATATTTAGAAATACTTTATTTAAATCTGTCTGAATATAATTTTTTTATGATAATATTATTGTTTTAAAGAAATTTGTACTGTACCTTTTCACTGTTCCTATTTAAATATACATTTTAACCGACTTCCACAAAGGAGGAAGGTATTAATTCATCGCGAAATTTTGTTTTTTTTTTGTTTTTGTTTTTATGTATGTTCACCGATTATTCGAAGACGCCTGGACCGATTTTAAATATTCTTTTTTTGATTAAATGTGTATATATCTCAGGTGGTCCTTTAGAATTTTTATCAAAATCGGTTGTTTAGTTCGCTGGTGAAGTCGATTTTTAGTTTTGAAAAATTATTGATAATATTATTTATTGGCAGCTTTATATGACGTCATAAGGAAATATTAAAATAAACACAACTATAACAGCATTTTGGCCATTCTGCTGGTCAATTATTAGGTATTTTTTTATCAAAATAAAAATTAAATTAATTAAAAAAGAATAATCTTAAAGTACAATTGATAACTACCCCCTTTTTTGAAGTCGATTAAAAAAGGTACATTTTACTTGTAACTATTTTATTTTATGTAATTAGTTAAATATTCTATTCTACTTACGAATGTTAATCCCAATTCCCAACGTATGTCGCTTGATTTAATAATTTTTTTTTAATGACAACATTAGTACCACAAAATACTCGGAACTTTCCCAGAGCATTTATGCAAAAATATAACCAAAGCCAACAATACTAAACTATTTAAATATGTTGAGAACTATTTGATATAATTAATCAAAGATATCGACTCAGTTCCTTAAAGTATCTCAGTGTTCTTCTAATCTATCATACTTATTCATCCTCAACACATTGCATAGAGAAATCATCCTAAACTCTTTAGGATTAAACACCTAAATCCTTTGACAAAATTTCCTGAATCTAGTTAAAAGAAAATAGACTTTAATACGTGTTGATAAAATTTAATTTAGAATCCGCTATAAGATAGGGTCGTCAAAAAATTTGCATACTTTTGCAACGCTGCGGGTGATGATTATAAGTGTCTCAGGATACAAAGTAGATGCGACAAATTCTCCTTAACCCTTAAGGTAAAGAGTTAAGGGTTCAGATTTTTATTTTTAATGGGGTTTATGCGGTAATGATGCGTTCTGAATCGCTAAACAGGTTTTGTCTATTTAGTATACGATGCGCGAAATGAATTCTCTCATTTGTCTATGCTCTAGTATGCAAATTTCGTGAGAAAAAAACTGTGAGTTACATTTTTTACGCAACTGTCGAAGGGAAATAATAATGTCTTCGCGGACTTAGCGTTGCAGATATTTTAGAAGAAAAAGACTATTCTTTTTAACTAATTACCTACTAATTTATAAATTCAACTTTTATCTAATCATCTTGTATCTTATAATCTAGTACAAATTATTTTTATTGTTATGATAAGAGAATAAAACTAAATATTGTTTAGAAAAATATTCTAACTAATTTTATGAATGAGAAAGTGAGTTTGTATATTTGTTCGTTTGTTTGTTGGTTTGTGTCTCTAGGCTTCAACCACCGAGCCTATTTAAATGAAATTTGGTATGGTTAATAAATTAAAGAAATTTGGATAATTTTTATCTCGAAATTCTCACGGGGACCGGAGTTCACGGACACAGCTAGCTGATAAAAGAAGCACTATTGACTGCAAGAGTCTATGACGTCATACGAGCTATTTCTTCCAAATGCCATAGACAATGTTTTGAAGTTTAGAAAAAACGTTTCTGATTTGACTGTGGATTATACTAAAGGCAGACATCTTTTTTTTATAATTTACTACAAAATAAAAAACGAATCTATATGATACTATCTGTGTCCGTAGGTTTCGTGCCCGGTTCTTCTCGTGACGTATAAAATATACTTTACAACCTATTCTCAAACCTACAAAATACACATAAAAAAATTCATAAAAATCAATCGAGCCATTTCGAAGGATTATGAACACAAACACCGAGACATGAGAATATACAATGTGGAAGGAACATACCCATGAATCGAACCTCGAACCTCGACCTAATCTAGATCTCTATAGTATTATAAAATTAAATTAACATTCAAAAAACAAGAAAAGAAATGATTCAAATTGCCCGGGCGGCTGCACACTTGTATGGAAGTGCCAAATTTTTTTGTTTGTTTTTGACTGTTATTTGAATTTCATTATAATATTGTGGTCTAGTATAGCCTGTTGTATATAGGTGTATGTTTTTTTAATAATTATTTTAAGGCTCTGGATAGTCCTTTAGAGCCCATCCTTATTTTATCACTTCTTTATTCCTAACCCTAACCCTAACTATACAATCAAATATTGGTGTAGGTCCTTTGATTGTTTCAAGGGAGCTTTTGGGGACAAATCTATTCGAGTCCACTGGTGTTCATAGCCGAATGAGTGGCGGACGGCGTCTAAAGACGCCCACCACGTCCGCAAATAAATATCACTACAGCCGCACTATGAGTGTCCACTTTAACCATTTTACATAATTGTTCATGAGCATGAGCATTTATAACACTAAACTACACCGATTTTATATTATAAAGTCCACTAGAATCAATTTGCAAAATAATTTAAAGAAAACTCCAACTGAACCCCTTGACTTCCCGCCAAAAACTCCCGTATATAGGTATGTAAAATTTTCATCTATCATTTAACCGTAAAAATAAACAGAAGTCGCTCGTAAACAAATTATCGCACGATATAATTACACGCATTTGCATTGCTCGGAACAGTAATAGCAATTAAATGCAGGTTTGAAGACTAAAACGGTTTGCAGCATGCTAATGTTGGGCTTGAGCTGAGTTTTGTTATCTGTTATCGTTTGTTATTCGATTTGATTTTTTTATATTTATTTTCACTAAATCCACAGCTCTTAAATACTTTACAATATTAATCTTACTAAGTACAGTACTGACAGCCAATAACGGATTTACATTTTTTAATAATAATAATAAAACCGCAGGGCAGCTTGTGGCGAGCTGTTGGTGAGTAACGACACCACGGATCCGAGTGCTCAAGGAAGCCGGTCAGGGCCCTCGTCCCCGACGTGTCTTTATCGGTCGGGGTGGAGACCCCAAGAGGGCTCGCAGGGCTCTCAGCTCTGCATTGCCTTAATTGGCCGTGCAGAGAGGAGTCGTTAGAGCTGTTGCTCCAGGGGTGGAAGTGTTAAAGGGCATAACGCCGCGAGTAACACACACACCTCTCGACACCCCTGAGTCACCTGCACCGGTGTTGCTCCTTTGCCGGCAACTATTGTCGGCGCGGCAAGCCACCAACTGCCTACAATAGTCAGTGATCATGATTATGGCAGGTGACGTTCCTATTGCAATATCCCAGCATCAGTCCATCCCAATCTCATTCCATAACCCATATACCTTTCCCTTTTTCTTGCAATAGATCTTTCTCCAGCCGATGAAGGCTGGCAGAAGATGCGTCGGCACTCTCACCACATAAGAATTGAAATTCGCTTTGTGGCGAGACTGCAGACGTTCAACCCTCAAAGTGAATGTGGACTTCTTTCGAACGTAGTTCACGACCTCCTCTACCCTCGTGGACCAGTGCAGCCAGGACACGTACAGCTGCGTCGATGGTACGGCAGGACGCAGCGGAGAATCCGGTCCGGTCGGCGCGGTTCCACAGTGGTTGCGTGCGTTTTTAGTTTATTCTTAAATACACAACAAACATTATTATGCAAATATTATTTTATAGAGCAAAAATTTTGGTACAATAATAGACAGTAAACCAACAAACTTGACTTAAATCCATGCCTATATCTAATAGGTGGAAAAAGGTGTGTGTATGTGTGTATGTATGGATGAGTGTGTGTGTCTGTATGTATGTATGTATGTAGATAACTAAGAATACTATGCAGTTATTTCTACAAGGTATTCTCAATCACCTGGATTGCAGTTTTCCTGAAGGTGTGCTTTTTCGAATGGAAATGATCGATATTTTCAAATTTGCTGTTGTATGTACGGTGCAGTCTATTAATTATTGCATATTTGGCATATTTGGTTTGTAAAACTAGTACAGAGAAGGGGAGTATGTCTAGTTCTAATAGTGGGAGTTAGGGTATTTATGATTTTATTATTGCTACATAGTAAGTTATTGGGGTAGACTGAGACTAGGGCTGCAAGACCCAAAGGAGACTCCTAGCAAAGCATGACACTGACGGATGGGGCCTACTTTCTCATTAGATATACATATATTATTAAAAAGTATGGTACACGTATCTTTTCTTTTTTCTGATAAGCAAATAATGACGAAGACACAGCGAATTTAAGTTTCTCGTGACGTCACAATCAACTACGATTTTTAACCAAAGGTGACGTAAATCCAAATTAACATGTGATGAAAAATTTTGCCACGAGTGGGTTTCGAACCCGCGTCCCTCACGTTAACGCCGTGAGTGCACTACCAATTGTGCTATCGTGGCTTCGAATCTTCGTGACGAAATTTTTCATCACATTGTACACACGCATTTGAAGCATGCGTTATTCTTCACTACTACCCACTATTTAGAAGGGTGGTATTCAACTTAATTCAATTTAGATGAATTGAAAGTTGATTAAAATGAAGAAGGCTTTTGTTTAAATTATTGGTTTTTAACAGCATTACAATGCTCGGATAAGTGACGTAAATCACCGCCACTCTGAAATTTTCAAGCGCTGTATCTTTGTGAATTTTTACTACTTTCCTAAACCAAAAATACGAGTCCTTTATTT
This sequence comes from Acrobasis suavella, assembly GCA_943193695.1. Taxonomy (NCBI): domain Eukaryota; kingdom Metazoa; phylum Arthropoda; class Insecta; order Lepidoptera; family Pyralidae; genus Acrobasis; species Acrobasis suavella. Next base: position 10,632,575 of record OW971952.1, read on the forward strand.
TTGGAAAATCTAGTTGACGGACTAATTAAATAATATATTTTTTACCCAGTCAACATCCCTATTATCAAGTTATACAATTATTCAAAGATATATAAATGATTTTGACTTGACTCTGACTTTGACATGATAATGGTGGGTGTGAGCTGAGTTTCGTTATCTGTTATTGTTCGTTATTATTGCTACATAGCAGAGTTGGGCAAAATGTAATTAAACTACTAATTACTAACTTCAATTACATTTTGTAGTTATTAATCGCAACTACATATTTACAAAAAGTAATTGAAAAAGTAGTTGAACTATAAACTACAAAAAGTAGTTGTAATTACAATTACAAACTACTTTTTGAAATTACATATTTTATCAAAATTTACTTATAAATTTTTGTTTCTTGCTTACAACTTTTCACACTTACAATTTCGAAATACAACACCTTTAACACACGCCCGCGGTAATAAATTCTTATTGTAATTTGTAGTTATAACTACTTAATTACAATTACAAATTACAACTACAGTAGTTTCAATTGTTGTAGTTTAATTTAATGTAATTTCAACTACTTGTAGTTAACTACATGTAATTGTAATTTGTAATCAAACTACACAATAGTAGTTAACTACGCCCAATTCTGCTACATAGTAAGTTATTGGGGTAGACAGGGCCTAGGCCGCAAGACCCAAAGGGGACTCCTAGCACAGTATGACATTGAAAATACCTACGGATGAGGACTAAACATTTTTTTCAGCTTTATAGATAATTCCTCCGACAAAAAAGGGGGGTTTTATAAGTTTGATACTAGTTTCTGTCTGTATGTCTATGCGTGTATCTGTTCATCATAAGTCTCGAACGGATATACTGATTTCGATGCGATTTTCGCATGAAAGAAAGTACCTTTGTGGTGGTTTCTTGCTATTTTTGATGATAAATTAAAATGGCTGAACTGCCTTTTAAAATTTGTTTGTGGTTAAGGCAAAGTGGGTGCGTGTCAAGCGCCCCTCACTTGAAATAATTCTTTTAATCGTAAATTCGATCTATCGAAAATTAAAATTTGTAATAGATGATTGCCCTAGATATACCTTCTTAATATTTTATGAACAACCTTTGAAAGTACGAAAGTAAGTACTTTTTATGCTAGAGTTATTATTGCTAAAAGTGGCCACTTTTAGCAATAATAATTCTTGCATAAAAAGGACTACAAATAATACTTTCAAAGGTTGTTTATTTAATAGTAAGAAGGTCAATCATCTATCAATCTAGGGCAATCATCTATTACAATTTTTAATTATCACCACATTTACGATTAAAAGAATTATTTTAAGTGAGGGCGCTTGACACGCACCCACTTCGCCTTAACGTTTGAAAGTCGGGCTTTGTTTTTATTTATCTGGAAAATAATATATGGCGCTACGGATATTATTTCCACATAACATTGGTTGGAATATGTAGTTCCGCGACTCATCACTAGATGGTGTTTCAGGGTTTTCTTACTTTTCTTGGCAAATAAACTTGTTTTACCTTCATAAATAAATAAATATACAAATAACACTGATTGAGCTAGCCCCAAAGTAAGTTCTAGACTTGTGTTATTGGATACTAACTTAACGATACTGTATTTTATAACAAATACGTATATGTAGGATGGCATTATCCAATGAAAGAGCGAGTGAGAGCGTGATGTCTGAAAGAGCGAGAGAGAAAAGGATTAGGAAGTAATAAGATGGCGATTGCATATACGGAGTTAACTAAGACGTGTCCCGTGTACTAAAATTAAAATAAACGAGTTCAAGAGTTGAGAGAATTTTCCTTCGGCTCCCCCGATTCCACAATTTTGGGGGCTCGTCCGGGTATAGATAAATATCCAAGACCCAGGGCAATGTGAAAAAGGCCATTTTCCAACTTGCCCTGACCGGGGATCGAACCCGGTACCTCTGGGAGGCGGACTAGCATGGTGACCACTACGCCATGGAGGACGTCAATCATCATGTCCACGGCTACGTTAAAAGAGGCCTTTGGACTTCGCTTTAACCTCTGACTACTCCGTCAGAGTTTAAAACGTTAAACGCTCTCAAATAATATAGATAATATAGATACATCCTCACGTTGTACTTTCTGGTGAAAACCGTGGCGGGTAGTCCACACTTTGTAATCTTTCTCAATTATGCGCATTATAACGTAAACTTAGTGAGAGCACTTTCGTAAGTCGCGTGTTTCGGTGAAACGGTTTCGTAGATCGACAAAAATAATATACTAGATGGGCTATTTCGATATCATGGCCCATAGATGTTTGTGGCCGATGCATAAAAAGAATTTAAAATATTTTCTTCAATATGTTTTTATTGCTTCATATACTACAAATGCTCTTTCTATCTACAAAGATTTTATCACGTCTTTTTCCTTATCAGGGTAGACAGAGTCCAGGGCCGTAAAAGCCAAAGGCCAGGCTTAGCGTGATGGTGGGCGTTAGGATAGAAAAAGGAATCAAAATAGTGATAGGTTACTGGCCCCATTGCCTATTAACATGATTCAAATCTCGTCCATTTCCTCGATCGGTTTTTGACGTGACAACGTCTTATAAATTGGTTTGCCGGGTGACACTTCAAGAAACTGCGTTACGCTCCGCTCACGTTATGCGCTCACAATGAGAGCGAGTGAGAGGCACGCGTCCCTTCCACTCGGGCATTCAAAGTCGTTGTCACGTAAAATTTTCGCCCGAATACCAACTTTACAGGCAACCAATTTTTATGATCTGCGCGTCAAAAGCTGGTATTTTTTACGTATTTCTTTTTCTCTTAGATTTATATCGTAGAACAATTCGTAGAATCAATAAACAAGCACGGAGGATCTCGAGAAATTTTCATGCCACTTGTGGTCAACAATTCAAGTGCGGACCACGCCCGGTGTTGCAAGATTCAAGATTGAAAAACAAATGTTTATTCAGTAATTAGACCTTTAAAGGCACTTTTACACGTCAATAAGTATAATTTATGTTACGTGTAAAGTATATTAAAATTTAATTTATTTTTAAAGAAAAGTAACGACCACTGCTGAGAAGAAACGCCGAAATTTCAGAGTATTGGTCGCCTACTCGCCAGAAGGGCTTTGTCATATTATTATAATTGTTTTTTAATTAATAAATACTTATAATATAATACAATGTTGACACATTATAACATGTAATGCTTGCGAACAAGTAAACAAACATAAATTGCGTAATAAAAAATATTAAGTAGTCAAAAAAGCGAAGCCGAGCTGACCAGTCCCTCCTGGCAGCACCCGTTCACGAGTTGACGCACGGATCAGCCATCGTTAAACTCAACCATATTGCTTTACTTGCGAAAGCGCTAGTAATGCGCACTCCCGCCGGGCCTATGAGTTGGTGTAGTAGTTACAAATACAACCTTTTTAAGGTCACACAAATCTATGATTCATGGCATGCCAAAATCCTGTTATTCGGTGATATTCCAAATTCAAAATTGCATTTTCAGCCAGCGCATCTAGTGTATTTTCAGTATCCATGCGTACTTTAAAACCGATATCACTAGTTGATTACCGTAGAAACTGTTAAGACGCCGCGAGGCGTGAAAACGCTGCTTTTTGTTAAGGCGGCGCCTTGCTGCGTTATGTTTTCGTTTAATTTTCCACGCGTTTAGTTCTTTTTGTGATTTTGTCCACGATTAACCAATTGACGTGTCATAATTGAGTTACAATGAGACTACGAGGAGCCGTCATTGTGAAATAGCTGACAGCAACATCTGTCACGAAAAATCAGTTCTAGGTCTATGGTCACAGTTATATATAAATATATAGGGACAAATAACACTGATTGAGCTAGCCCCAAAGTAAGTTCGAGACTTGTGTTATGGGATACTAACTCAACGATAGTATATTTTATAACAAATACATATATAGATAAACATCCAAGACCCAGGACAATTTGAAAAAGGCCATTTTCCAACTTGCCCTGACCGGGGATCGAACCTGGGATCTCTGGGTGACGGACCAGTATGGTGACCACTACGCCACGGAGGTCGTGGATAAAGTTATAGATCTATTGTCACAGTTATAGATAACTGTGACAATAGATCTAGATTTTTACAACTTGTTAAAGCTCAGCATCATTATCTTCATCAATCTAATGATGCTGAACTAAAACAAGTATTTTGAAAAGTCTCTTTTTTTCAGTAAAATTGGGTATCAAAAATAAATTATCGGTACAGTTCATAAAATAAAAGGTCACAAAATAGTGTCACTTTTCATTGATCATATCCATTTTCAACAAGAACTGACTACAAAAAAGCATGACGTCACGCTTTTGTATTTCATACAAATCCCATACAAAATGTTTGTTTTGACGTTTAGAAAAAAGTGTCTGATTTGGCTTGTGTCATCTAGCGGATTGTGAGGCCTAAATAGTTATCAAGACAAATGCAAAGCCTAAACTCTATAAGGTTGCCTCGTTTTCTTACAGGCTTATGGCTACCTTCCGGCTCCATCGTCAGACCAGCTTCTTGTCATGTCATGTTACATTGTCATCTAACTTACAAAAGTATGCAAAATTTCAGCTCAATCGGTGGAGCATGACTGTTTTAAAATTGAGCTGCAAGTTTTGACTTGAACAATCATACAAGATACCTACATTGCAAATTAATTAAAAGCTTGCAAAAATTCTAACACCAGTCTGGGTTTAATTCATACTGGTAATTCATTATCATCACTGTCCACTCGGATTTACTTAAAACATTTTTAGTAAAAACGCTTAATGAATACGGTCACAGTTTATGAAGTAAAATAAATGATTACAATAAATAACACTTAACTTCCAACGACGCATTTTACCAATTACTCTAGCTGCAATTTCACGTAACCGTCTGACATTTTAAAACTCATCGTTTTTAACGACGAAATAAAACGTATATGACTTAACTATATCCAGGCACCTGTAAAAATACCCATATTTCTTAACCTTTCCATTTAACATTATCAATGACTCCGAAAAAACTCGGCCGAAAAAATCAACAATACCGCATTGATATATCAAATAACAATAAAAATAAAAGATTTTTGAGTTACGACAAAAAAATAGCCAATATACACATTGTAGGGTTCCCGACTAACGATATTTTGATGAGTCGAGATCTTCCATACAATAATGAAATAATAAAAGACAAAAAAATGTTATGAGACTACTGTGCGAGCTGTAGGGTGGGGTTTGAAAAAAGTTGCGAGGTACAAGGCCAGGCAAACGCTTCGTTTGATCTTGAGCAATTTATTTTTCGGCTGCTTTGTGACTTTTGATTATTTTGGCGCCGTGGATTTATTGATATTTTGAATTAAATTAGGGATGTATAATTATAGTTTTAATATTATAAGTTTCTAACTGAATTTTTTTTAAATAAGTACTTTTTTAAGTGTTTAACTTAAATGAGTACTTAAAAATATCATTACTTACATATACTCGTATACTTGTATATTTATTTGTAAATAATATTTTTCTGTCAAATCGTTCAAATTGACTAAAGTGAAATTTAATATTTTAGTAAAATATATTATCATCATTCGAGTATTCCTGTCCCTATTTTGGGTCAGTTTCTTATTTTGGTCATCTTCCATCATCTATTCTTTTAATGATCACCATGAAGTAAACGTACGTCCTATAATTAGACCATCGTATGATAAATGACTACGTATTTATTTAAAATGATTTATACTGCTTTTAGTTGATCAATCTAGTCGCCAATCACAAAAAAAGTTATAATTATATGCCTAGTGAAGTTTGCAGTAAAAAGTTAAAAAAAAAAGATAACTTCACCCTTATAGGATCACTCGTGCGTCTGTCTGTCCGTCCGTCTGTCACAGCCAATTTGTTATAAATCTAGCTAGCAGTAGTTAACTCGCGTTTTACTGTGAGGATTACAAATGTAATATTTTGTATTAAGTAATTTAAAAACTTTCGCATTGTACGAAACCCTCTCCTCCACGCGAGTTCAACTCGCGCTTGGCCGGTGTTTTCGTCTCAAACTCCTTTGCTTGTTGAGTCTTGAAGGATAAATAACGCGGCGTATTAAGTATAGATTACTATGGTATAATATCCATAATTTTTCTTCATACGACACTGATTACAAGGAAGTGTGATGAAAAATTCTTAACTTATAATTAGATAATTATGTAACAAGCCGTATCGTGATAACAAAGCTGATTTATTTCCCACGAGACCACGACAATTATCCGTAGACAGTAGATTGAGCTGCATAAACGATGATATTTAAAAAATCCGATTAATTCCACGTAAGTAAATATTTCATGGATACAACCGATTAATTTCTATCACGATGAATAAGACATTTATACCAAAGCTTTCTCACAGAAAAGGATTAATTGCAAATCAGTCAACTGTCTCTAATCATACAAAGGGTCGCCCAACTGTCTGTCTATAACATTCTAATTACTGTACGTCAAAATCAATTATGCACGTAAAATTTTAATATCATCATTCGTCAAAATCCCTCGGGGTTTGACGGTGAAAAATATCTTTGTCTAACTCACCCCAGTTTCAAACCTACTGTGCGCGATTAAAGAACAATTGTAGCATACATTGCGTCTTATACTCAGAGCTTGCGTATTACATTCTTTATTAAAACGACGGTATGTATTGTAAAATTCAATATTGTAGTTACTGGAACTACTCTTATTTTATTTGAAGATTTTTCGCTTGATTTTGCTTGGATTTTTTTGTTCTCTAATTGTCTTAGACACCAGGTGCTCGGGTTTTTTGAATACTCACGCCTCTATGATTTTATAGTCGCCAGGAGCAATATATCAGTAGTCATTCATTATTAATCATGGGACGCAAAGTATGCATAAAAAAGTACCAATGATCTTTGCAAACCATATTGAGTTTCGAACTAATGAGGTATTTCTATACGTTTATAAGAATCTGGTACGTACTTAGGCATGCATGAAGAGAGTGATGAGTATAGATGAAGCGAGAGAGGTCTGTCAGGATTGTAGCTAGGATCCTAGCTAGTGGGATTAAAGGAGGTATGTTTTTTGACAAGTAGTACATATTACTTTCTATGGATTCGAAGCATTAGAGCTGAGGATGCAACCAAAAACAGGAAGAGTTGCGAATTTATTTCTATATTCTTTCTAAGACTTCAAGATATAGTAGGTTAAAATCAATATGAAAGAGATACTCAGATACTTGCAATTTCTACACACATTCACAGAAGTCACAAAGCCTGAACTTGGCAATATTTCCACCAATTTCCATCAACAATAGAAGACAAAGGCACACACGACAGTGGCCACAAATTTTGACAGCACAGAGACCGGCCGGAAGATTAATGGACGTCTACTCATCGCCGTAATGACGCCCCTCCGAGTCTAATGACATCCAGCGAGCGGTGTCCACACGGGGGAGGGTGGGAGGACGTAGGACTCGCCCTAAAAATTCTGCGTAAAAATCGAAAAACCAAATCGAAAGAAACACAGAGAAAATTTGGTTTAAAAATCTCTAGTTCCCACGTAAATATATGTAATTCATAACTTCCATATAATATTTATATATCGATTGTCATCGAAATAATATTTTTTGTTTTTATTATAAAAAAGAGAAGACATACAAGGTACCTAAATTTGTCTTGAAAAACGTCCTTATCAAATTCTTGTTCCTTGATATTTTTTATAATTAAACACGATCAATTTCATAAAATTAGTTATTTATTAATTTAATTTCAATTAGCTATGAATTGAATTTATACACTTATTTCTACTAGATATAACTTTGTTTTGCGTTTCTTTTAAATAAATCATGCAAAACAGTTCTATACAAACCATACATTTTACAGATCATGATTAGACATATTAAAATTGGAATAAAACAAATAGCTTTATCCCAAAAAGTACCCACCGCGTGGTCACCCCAAAGGCATCCTTGCTTAATGTCTTCGCCGAAAAAAATTCTGGTGTGTTTATCTTGCGTCTTGCGAATGCCCGTGAATTTGGCCGCCCTAATCGATTTTGCTTCGGATCCGTCTAATTTGCCGGATTAATCGTGGACACCCTCGCGTGAGGCTAATTTCCTTGTTTATTGTGAATTGTGATCACCCTACTTTTGTTTCGGTAATTGTGTTTTGTATGGTGAATTTTTTAAATTAATTAAAATTTAGTATGTATAATATACAAACATAGCACGAAGAACCGATGGCTGATGGGGCAGGAAGGTTCTGGAATGGCGGCCACGTACCAGCAAGCGCAGCATAGGACATCCACCAACTAGGTGATCAGACGACCTTAGCAAGGTTGCAGGAATGAGCTTGGTACAGGCCGCTACCAATCTGTCGTTTTGGAAAACCTTGAGGAAGGCCTATGTCCAGCAGAGGAATTCCTTTGACTTATATGAATAGATATGTATAATTGTTTAGTATAAAGATTCATTTCTATCCGGTGATTAATGTAAAGGCGATCTATGTGTGGACTGATATCGATATTCCTTTATGTACATACGTTTATGCTCATCATCATTAATATGATACTGCATGAATACTAAATACTCAGTAGGTTTCTTGCCAGTCTACGACTGGCGGAGATAAACTTCGCTAAGTCTTCCAGAGAAATGGTATAGCGGACATTCTTCGGCGATGAGACGTTTATGGTAATGTTACCTAATGGGGTGGTAAGCACAATGTTCACAAGTATATTTTAATACTAACATCAACCCATAGGCTATAGTGACTATAGCCTATAGTATAATCTAAATATTTACTCCGTCAAGCATAATATCTTCATAATAATTTAATACCGGTACTTAAAAAATACCGATTTTCTATTACGGTATCCTGACATATCGAAAATGTATCGAACTTACCCGAAGGTATTTTTGGATATCAACAGTCTCTGGTTGTACAAAGTATGAAACAAAGCTGTTTCCCGCTATCTATCCCTCTATATATGTATATACGATTAGATCTTTAACTTCGCAACAGATTTTAATTCGGTTTTTATCAATAGATAGAGTATTTCAGACTAGATTTCAGACATTCCAAAAAAAAGGAGATGTAACAAGTACCCTTAACCGGCGGGCATGCATGAAGAGAGTGATGAGTGTAGATGAAGCAAAAGGTCTGTCAGGATCGTAGCAAGTGGTCAAAAACTAAATCATTTATTATCTTTGGATATTTGCATTACTCAAAGATAGAATTTACAATTAGTGGCATTACTTGATAATTGTCAGTATTTTCTTTTGATTTCATAATAGCTAGTTGTTGACGTCAGATCATTTACTTACAACTAAGTTTACTGCCGCCTTCTAAGTGCAAGTACAGAAGAAACGGTAACAAACAGTGTATTGCAGCATTTTCTCCAAAAACGTTAACTTTCATTTATTATTATATACTTGTGTTAAAATTAGATATATGGACTGAAAATACATTGTCATGTCATAGTCTATGCCTACCCCCGTGGAAAACAGGCATGATGATTGTGGTGCAGTTGTCCATGGGCAGCGGTGATTACTTATCATCAGGTGACCCGCTTGTTTGTTTGCCGTCCTATAATATAAAAAAAAAGAAAAAATGTATGTAATTCAAGAGAAAAGTTTATGTGCATAACACATACCCATACGAAGCCGGGGCAGGTCGCTAGTCAAAAACCCCAAGAGTACACTTCCAAGAAAGTTCCACTATATTGCCCGCAATTGGCACCATAAACTAAAACTTTTTACGGCACCTAATTGAACTACCTTTGGGCTATTTTATTGGTCAAGACTTTGCTATGGTGGTAGGCAAGATTTGGAATAGGTATTACCTATTGCCGGTTGACTGGAAGAGATTCTATTATGGGATAAGTCCGCCGTTGTCAATTTACTCTCTATGTTGTTATTTTAAATAATTGTGTGTTTTCATAGTACAATAAAGTTATTACAAACAAACAAACCTATTACTTGAAATAAAAAAAAATTGAAAGAAATATTTTTGATTAAAAAAAAATATGAAAATCCGCTGTTATTTTTGGCATCTTTACAAAAATTATGTTATAGTATATTTTCCAATTGAAGGAATGGGTGAGAATCTGAATGTAGTAAGTTCATGAAAGCAAGTGAGTAATGGTATATGTCATATGGCTTTTTATAATGGCCGCTATACAATATGTAACAAAAACCCTGTCCAATCCTTGTAGGAGCAACTCAGACCGTCAGTATAGAACAACTTTTCCTATGGGACCAATGCTTGAAACTCGAAGGAAAAATCGTCATTTTCATACATTGCCGGGCCGGCCGAACATTTTTGTATAAAAATGACGATTTTTTTAGAGGTGGTTTACATTTGACGTAAACAAACTACAAAACAAAATAATTGTTTTTTTTCATATTTATTTTGTATTTGCGTGTTAGCATTGAGCAATTAACGACCATGTCTTTTGATAAACGTAGATTTATTTACAACTATAAACTAGATTAGCTTGACTGCACTTGTAGCTATATAATACATGTTATGTGTATATAGTATTTTTCAGAATCACGAAATAATATTGTTGTTTATTAAACAGGTTTAATAGGGACGAAATTCGAATTACTTACGCAAAAATTTGACTTTACATACAAAAGATTGAGTCTAGTTTCTATGAAACAGATTTTTTGGTATTTAAGATTGATTTCCAAACAAACTTGTTGGATATTACATGCTGAACAAACTTGTTGGATAATTATTTTATTCGCATTGCTGAAACTCATAATCAAAGAGATTCTTGACTAGCAGACTTAAACTTTTAATTTCCTTTTCTCATCTTTTTATGATGTAAATGCGTCTAAGTAACATTCTAAATTTAAAATTTTTAACACTTTTTTTATTTCTTTAAGTTTTTAATTACTTTTTTTTGTTTTTCTAACTTTGTCTTTCCAATATTGTTGTACCGGATGTTAATGATTGTAATTTAGCAATGACAACCTAGCCTGAAAAATCTCAATATAAGTGAAACGGCATGCATCTACAAAAAAAAATTTATACAATAAATATTTTCTCGCCTTTTTTAAAAAGAAACACAAGTTGCAGAGCAACAAATCACACCGCTAGGCCACCGAGCTTCTATTGATTTTTTTTTACCTTAACTATTGTCATAACTTATAATATAACATATACTAAGGTAGTAAAATCTAAAAAACTCCACACGTCTTTTCAACCCTTTTATTAACCTCTGGTTAAAATACATCACCAGATAAATTATCTGTCAATACAATATTATGATGTCACTTACAATACTTGCACCGTTCTTATTATCGTTCTTATATGAGGGTATAGGGGGTGAATCTTTAAGAATTATTTGTGAAGGGGTGAGGTCTAGTAGGGCAATGAGAGTTTGATACTTCCTTCCGGGTTTTTGAGAAGTGTTTATTGAAAATCATATTCAAATAATTAGGTTTGTTTATGATTTTAAATAGCGTTGTTTGTTTATTATGATCTACTGGATACAACAGACTTTAATAGTAAATATTTAAAAAAATTAATTATAAAAATTAAATTTAAAATATACTGGTTTGCTAATTACATCTATTTTTTTTCTTTTCGTATTATAAGGCTAAAACTGTTACGTATTCTTTAAAAACACATAAATATAAAGAAGAAAACGTTTCATCTAACGTATACAGAGTTTAAAAAAGTATTGTACCTTAAAGAATATTTTTTTAATGTTTCCCCCTTTTGAAGAAAACCCAGAATTTTATTAGAGATTTTTTTATACTTGATTATAAAAATATTACCTAAGTACGATTTAGTATTTATGTATTAAAACTTTATAGTACAAATGTAACAAGTCAAATAGGTGGACTTAATGCTAAAACATTCTCTAACCTTCAAACCTTCGGGTTAATAGTACACATAGGATCAAAATGTTTTAAACAAACTATAAATATGTTACATTTCTGCATTATAGCCGTTTAATTCTTTTCCGAAGACAACATAATTTTCAATGCGGAAGGGTTGTAGACCGCTACATTTTTTTTCTTTTTTTTTTACTTTTTTTTGTGTACTTTGTCATCGTCTTAGCACCCGAGTTTTGGAGACATCAAAGGACATTAAAAAGATTTACTGGATGATCCTTTGTATTTTTTTTTTATGATGATGCTCGAACAGTCAATAGGTTTGAGCACACCTAGGATAACAATGTGTATTATTTTCTATATATGATATTGTTTAAATATAAATCAGAACATGCAAAAAAAATTAAGTTTGAATAAAATTGTACACGCAAAAATAATTCATTTATTAAAAATTAAACTTTGTTTTTCTGAGTCACTCGTAAAGTTCGATCAACGGGTTACGTCTAAGGATCTTTTCTAGATATCGCTATATTAGTATGTGAAGCTTGGCCTTTAGCTATTTCGACCCTTAGCTTCCTCTACCCGTCCGAGATAAAGACGTGATGATGTGAGATAAATCTTGTAGTTAAAGAAAATATTCTTATTAAAAAAATGGTTTTAGACTCTTTGCTGAAATATGTAGTTTTATACTTAATACGTAACGTAGATACTTATGGCCTACGTACAATGGAACGTATTTTGTAATTATATTGTAAGGATTTGAAAAAAAAAAACAGAACAAATGTTTACACCAACTAATCTAGATACAACCTTTAGGAAAGAAATGGCTAATAATAATATAACATAATAATCTAGAAACGATATAACTATAGATATCTTAGTATGTTTCTAGAATTTTCTAAAAGATTCAATAAGTATTTCTGAGAACAGAAATAAGAATAAATAAAACGAATACATCATTAGGGGCAGTGTAACACAAACAATGAGCAATCAATTGCTCAGAAAATGCTACCTAATAATTACCTAGCAGGCTTGCGGTCTCGCTACGACGAATTTGCAACAAACGAGCTAAGAATTATTATATAACTTGTAGAAAAAAGTGTGTTTTCTAAATTTGCTTCATAAAATAAATTGTTGTATTGAAGAATGATTTGTTTGTTAATGTCAAATCTTTACTTACTGAGTTTGACCCAAGATATGGTTCAAATTCAGCTTGCAAGCCAGCCACCGCCAGGTGTTTTTGCTAGTTAAAAATACAATAAAATTTTCGTCATTGAACGTAATTTTACTTAATGGTTTTTACATTATTAGCTGAATTTTACAAAAAACGACAATTTCATTGAGTTTGGGCTGGTTTGTTAAAGAGAGATGATATCCAAATTTTAATAATAAACTTGGAAGAAACCCTTCAACTATTTTACCAATTTATGAACATGGAAAATGTAAACAAAGAAACATAAAAATAAAGGTTGTACAAAAGCACTAAATGTATAAGGAAGTTAAGAACTTAGCGGAAGAAAGGGAGCGTGAAAAGCACTCCACCGACAGGAGCCTAAAAGACACTACTTATCTCAAAAGAGATCTCCAGTAAGCCTGTGAGAAAAGATGTTAATGTAATAAAGGCATACAGATATTTTCATGAAACAGTTTTTTTGAGGCATTGCACAACGATCCGTGGCAGTTAGCTTGCATTTTTCGTCGGGAAAAATCGTTTTCCTAAATTCGGCGTAGCAAGTCGTCCCCGCTTGCTCAACGCACCATCCATCTTAGGCCGCGGACAGACCGACTCCGGACGACAACTCATCCCGTTAATTCGTTTCAGTGTGCACAGGGACGTTTGTAGACATACTTATAGGTACTTACTTACATGTGTGAATTTTTAGTTTCTTATCCAATATAGCTACAATAAATAACATGTGCGTGTCGGGCTCGGGCCACGCGCAGTGTATGGTTGTAGGGAATGTAGACTTATAAGTTCACGGGACTAAAAACGTCTAAAACACTAATTTTCTATTGAATTTTTATGAAATACTAGCTTTTGCCCGCGGCTTCGCTCGCGTAGGGGTAGAATTTATCAAAATCCTTTCTTAGGGGATGCCTACGTCATAGTAGCTTTATGCATGCAAAGTCTCAGCCCGATCCGTTTAAAATTGACAAAGTTTCATTCAAATTTTCATCCCCTATTTTATCCACTTGGGGGTAGAATTGATCAAAATCCTTTCTTAGCGGATGCCTACGTCATAACATCTACCTGCATGCCAAATTTCAGCCCGATCCGTCCAGTGGTTTGGGCTGTGCGTTGATAGATCACTATGTCAGTCAGTCAGTCACCTTTGAGTTATATATATTTAGATTTAGATTACTTTTCCGAGAACATTTTATAAGTTGGTCGCCTATAACTCTTTTATATGTAAACCCTACTTAGCTCTGACAGTTTTCCTATTAACTTCGTTATACCTATATACTACTGCTGTGAATTTTTCCCATCATATGCAACCGTTTAGAAGATAGCAAAAATTCTCTCTCGATCTTTCGCTCTAATATTAATAGACAGATGACAGTCATTGAACTGCGTTAGATGCCAATAGACATCTCAAAAAATCTGACATCTTAGATTAATACACTTGCTAGAAGAAATATCTAGATTAAACACCAGACCCTTACAAATATTTTTTAAAAGCTACCAGACACCGCCATTACTGTCGCATCGCACTATCTGATACTATCAGGCGGTGACGTTGACGGATACTCGTCCGATTAAACTGGATATCCGCTGTGGAAAACCGTACATGGCTTTTAAGTAATAACGGATTATCTACAAAATAGGGTGCAAGTACAGAGCCTCTCAATCGGGCACTTTCCTGGGTGAAAAATAAACTATTTTAGGAGTAACTGTTAAGAGACTAAAACGTCACAAATAAATGTCACTTGCGATATCATTTTTTAAGCGATTTTAGATTTGTTATTGCAGAGCAGAAAAACTGATATTAGGAACGCTATTTGACTCCAAGTAAACTATTTTATTTTTATTTTTATATATTTGTCGAAAAATATCGACTAGAACAACAGTATAAGCATTACTATTTAAAAAACACGAAGTCATTTATTAATCTCCACTTACAACAGTTACATCACACTAATCACACTAATATTATAAAGGCGAAAGTTTCTGAGTGTGTGTGTGTGTATGTTTGTTTCTTCTTCACGCGTTAACGGCTGGGCCGATTTTGATAAAATTTGGTATGCAGATATAAAATTTAATTAACACAGGCTACCTTTCTGCGGGTAACACCGCGGTACGCATTTAGTAAGTAATAAAGGAACCAATATATTAGCGACAATCTAATCATTACAAACTTTTTTTTCTATGAGATTTGTATGAGACTGTATCTCATACAAATCTCATAGAAAAAAAAATGTTTTGACGTTTATAAAAAGTAGGTATCTGATTTGATTTGTTGGAAAATAGCAAATTTTACTTTAAAAGGTTCCTTTCATACTAGTCTGGGAGAAAAGAAAAATCTTAGAATGCACCAGCCGCTTCTCTTCCCGATCAGATCGTAAAAGCCGATCAAGGTAATAGGCGAGCATTTTAATCTATCACTATTTTGATTTCCTTTTTCTAAGGGTCTATCGATCGAGGTGCTTAAACTATAAAGGTTAGTTGTCGGATCTTCGGATATACAAGAAATTAAATTAAAAATTTTAAATAACCCTGACACTACTCTGTCTAAGAACCATCTTGATCGCGGCAGCTTTCAAACAACAAAAGCCGCATAATAATCGGTCCATTAGTTTAAAAGTTACGATGCCACAGACGGAGACACATATACACAGATACGTCAAACTTATAACACCCCTCCTTTTGTGTCGGCGGTTTAAAATGAATGCAAGAAAATAAAATATCATATCAAAGCCGCAGATGAATAGACCAACGGGCTCAAAGATTCAAAGATTCAAATGTTTATTTAGTAATTAGACCTTTACAGGCACTTTTACACGTCAATAAGTATTATTTACGTTACGTGTAAAGCATATTAAAATTTAATTTATTTTTAAAGAAAAGCTACCGATACCAGCGTTTCGTAACGACCACTGCTGAGAAGAAATGCCGAAAGAAACTCATTTTCACAGTATTAGTCACCTACTCGCCAGAAGGGCTTTGTCATATTATTATTATTGTCTTTTAATTAATAAGTACTTATAATAAAATACAATGTTGACATTATAACATGTAATGCTTGCGAATAAGTAAAAAAACATAAATTGCGTAATAAAAAATATTAAGTAGTCAAAAAAGCGAAGCCGAGCTGACCAGTCCCTCCCGGCAGCATCCGTTCACGAGTTGACGCACGGATCGACGACCCGACCAGCGACGCCACCACCGGACTGGACATTTTAGTGAGCATGAAAAACCCGAACTCGCAGACCTTGTCAAGAGAAAATATTAGTTATATGTTGGTCACCTATTGATCGCAGAGCATTTACATGTTTTTTACAGTAAGCTTATTATGGTAACAGAACATGCAGCTATTTTATGTTTCATGTGTGGAGTGTAATGGAAAATGTTTAGGAAGTATCCACGCGTTTTTTTCTCTTAAATAATCATTGATAGTATAGTACGCATTATTCAATAAAACTTTTTAATATGTATTTTATATTTTGCCATTGGTAGGTTAACGATCGCTTCGGGAAGTTTATTAAATAATGTTATACCTATGTAGACCGAAGAGTGACTTTCTAGTTTTAGCAAGTCGAAATTTAGGCGTATGAAGCTGATTTTTGTTGCGAGTATTATAATATAACTGTGAACATCACTATTTTTCTTGAAATTATTTAACCTAGATTTAACAAATAGATGATTGTCGTAAATAAATTAAGATTTCATAGTAAAAATATTTATAGATTTGTATAATTCTCTTAAGGAATCGCATGAGTTTAGCTCGACGTAACTAGGGTTCCTTGTTTGGATTTTGGAGCCGTAAAGTATGTAAGGATGTTGCAATAAATCATATCCTTCATGTCCTTACATACCTGCTTTCTCCATAATTTTATTCTGTCCATTTTTTTATTATTGCATTTCTAAATTCAATTTCAAACACATTTCTTCATAAAATTTTTGACACATTCCTTCCGTCCTCACCATTCTGACTTATTTCTCCACCACCTCTGATACAAGCAACTTATAACTATACTAGCTTTAACCAGCGAATTAGTCCGCGTAGGAGTCGAAAATGGTTCTAATAGGATTTTGAATTGGTTTTTTTAGATATACATTTTGTTATAACTTATGAATTTTTACGTCAAAATGTTTGAATTCTCATAAAATATAATCTTTATTATACTGTAGGGATTAAAAGGCCTAGAGGGAGAGGCCTCCCTCTCCCTCTCGCTCACGCTCTCGCGGGCGACCGAGAGAGAGCGATGAAATGCTTCAAAATGTTCAAACTAATCTTGTTTCTCCATACAATGATTGGACCCCCATTTCACCCCCTTAGGGGTTGAATTATGAAAAATCCTGAAACACGTACTTACTCATTTACCGTCAGGAGTACTCTTGCAAAGTTTCGAATGTAATGGTCAATCTAATCTTGATTCGGCATACAAACTTTAGACACCCGTTCCACCCCCATAGGAAGTCAATTTTAAAAAATTCTGTCTTAGTGCACCTCTACACCTCATAAGGAACCTATGTGCTAAATTATGTGAATATACGCGCCTGCTTGGTTTTGCCGAATACTTGCTTACTAGTACCTGAATAGTACGAGTACATGGGGGGTGCAGACAGTAATGGTCAGTTAAGATTGAAACCGAGATGCAATTGTAATACTTCTTCAAGCCCCGGCTTGCCCCCCCCCCCCCCTTCCAGATCCGGGGCTGTCATTCAGTCAGTCAGTCATCCATTCAGTTTCTATATATAAATAATTTTCTCAGTTCTGACAAATACCTTTAAATGTATTTCTATGTATTCTACCTTTCTACCTTGTATTTGTATTTCTACCTTTGCTGTAAGTTGTAACTATCTTGCTTTACGACTATTTAGATCTGGATAATTCATACGGGAGCACACCTACTAGTCGGGACAGGTGGAGTTTCCACAGTACTATATTTGGAGCGCTAAAAAGGTCGCTAAATGCGACTTATTACGTGAATTGTGAGTGGTGTCAACGTTTTCCTCGAGTCATATTGATCTGAGTTGGAGGCGTCGTGCGTGTGACGGTGACTGATGTGATGCGGCTCCAGCTTAATGATAGATAGGGCGCAGATAAGGACGATTTGCGGACGGAAACGGAAGCGGGGATAAATGTATTTTTTAGTTCTTAGAAATCAAAAATAAATGATCGACACAAATGCTACCACTTGGCGGAAATTTTATCAATTTATCACCTTATTTTTAGTTTATAGAAAATACAAGATTCACAAAAAAAAATATTTCCAGACTATTAATATCCACGGTGCTCTGGGAGGACGGCCAAAGTTAACACTTGGATTGGTGATCACAAGTGGCATGAAGAATTCTCAAGCTTTTCCATGCTTTTAGGTGTCATCATCAAATATCAGTCATAAAGCTACGACAGATGGTTTTAAGTAGCTTGAAATATCTGATACTAGTATCGACCACTTACACACACGACAGACAAATAGTAGGTAATAAAAAGTCAAAGTAGATCATGTTAAACAAGTAGACATGTTGGCGCCAACTCCCAAACATCTCGCAAATATACAATACGCGTATAATAATATTATGTTATCATCTAATTTATTCGAAAAACTATGTTTTTGTCCCTAAATAGAAGGACTAAATTCACTTTTTAATCCTGCGGGATTTAAAAGTTTAGATTTTAGTCCGCGGGCAAAAATGGGCCATATTATGTACTTGGATATACCTTAAGAGATGGCTCATTTCATCAAAATAAACAAATTTTCTCGCTTTCACAATTAAAGCGATCAAGAGCATGGTATGCACTTGGATGGGTGACCATAAGTAGCATAAAACGTTCTCGAGAACCTTGAGCTTCGAAAGGCATAGATAAGTCGTTGGTTTAGACTTTCATCATTGTATGGCAGTCGTCAAGTTATGTCAGATGCCTTTAGGCAGCCTGAAAAATATGACACCAGTATTGCCCGCTCACCTACACACACACGATAAACATAACAATATTCTCTCATAGTAAACTTGATCAGCTGTTCGCTCAGCTGCAATAAAATATCTAAATAAATAAATAAAATATACACCGACAAATCACACAGATTGAGCTAGCCCCAAAGTAAGTTCGAGACTTGTGTTATGGGATACTAACTCAACGATACTATATTTTATAACAAATACATATATACTTGTAGTTAAAAACACACAAGACCCAGGTCAATCTAAAAAAAATTTTCATCTTGACCTGACCGGGGATCGAACCCGGGACGTCCAGTGTGACGGCGTGGCATGACGACCACTAGGCCACAGAGGTCGTCTGTACGCTACAAACAGCGTACAGGAAGTATTATCGTATGTGAGCGAGTATAATGTGCAGTTTCGAATGTCTCGGGTGACAAATGAACACACACTTCGCGTGCCTCGTCCCGTTGTTTTCATTTAGCGACGTTTCTACATTTATATGCTCTGCCAACTTTAAAGTATAAAGGAAATAGTTTTAAACACCAATGCAATAAGAGGGGCGTTGAATATGACGTGTCTGTATTAAAAAAAAATTACAATTTAAAAAAAAAACATTATAAACCAATTTTGATTATATAATGGTATAATGTATTTTGAAGTACACATATGTAAGACAATTTTTTGTATAGTTATTTGACGTGTAAAGTATTTGAGTATTAAGTACCTACTAGTACTCACGTCCAGAAGTCTTATTCCGAAAATAAATTCAAATAAATATCTACTTAATTTGATTGACGCTATGGTTTAATTTAGCTCGCATCAGAACTCCTCACCTCATCGTTTAGATACCTAAAGATTCATTGCAAGCCAATTTCATGCTTATTACTCTGGACAAACGATTCATCTAACTGAATTTTCCAAAAAGCGGCCAAGTGCGAGTCAGACTAGCCTATGAAGGGCTCCGTAGCAGCAAGTAACATAATATAAAAGTTCTTGTAGTTCGTTGTAACTTTGATCGATGTTTTCATAAACGTATTAAAAAAAAACTACTTACTAGATCTCGTTCAAACCAATTTTCGGTGGAAGTTTGCATGGTAATGTACATCATATATATTTTAGTTTTATCATTCTCATATTCCAGAAGTTACAGGAGGGGGGGGACACACATATTATACCACTTTGAAATCGCCTCTCGCGCAAACAATTCAGTTTAAAAAAAATTATATTAGAAAACTTACAAAAGAGCGACTGCCGTCTGACCTCCGCAACCCAAAGGGTAGACCGGAATCAATCCTATTGGTATAAGTTTAAGCAAACGCTAGATTGCGTTTGGGACCCACAGTTTATACGTGCCTTCCTAAACACCGAATCATCTTTCGTTTCGAATAATCGGGTAATTCAAGCCTGCAATATCCTTACCAGACTGGAAACCACTTTTCACAAATATATACTTCCCAGTGGGATTTCACCCACGACCTCCGGATCACAAGGCGTATGCCTTGACTACTGAACCGCTGAGGTACGGGGCAGTCTATACGTAACGTAAATGGCTAGACGGAAAACTAAGTAATAAAACTAAATATTGAAACTAAGTGATGCCCCAAAAATTCAATATTCTTTGTGTTATTATTACGCTTACTACAAACAAAATATAAGGCCCAAGGCAGTAAAAAATAGCTAACCGCATCGCTACTATTTAAATATTTGAATGAGAACTAACCTTATTGCTAACGTCTGATTGCAACCTCCTTCTCCCTGACCAAATAGGGTCCATAATATGAGATTAAATTGTATTTTTACATCTCATATACTTTATTACTTGCAATGAAATATTGAGTATTGTTTGTTTTTCGTGTGTGTAGGGGGCCAACACTGGTGTCACATTTTTCAGGCTGCCTAAAAGCATCTGACATTGCTTGAGTATATGATTCAAATTTTCGTCCATTTCCTCGTTCGGATTTTACGAGCTGGCCTGGAAGAAGAGCCGCTTAAACATTTCCCTTTTGTCTCAAACTATGGGAGGCATATTCGATACAATTGCATGTAAGGCGAGACGGAAACCATAACATTAGTAAAACTGAGCTATGCCCTGAAAATTTTCAAGATTGAACATAAACCAGCGGCGATATTGATTATCTATACAATGTTATTTCTAGAACCGACAGCATAATATTTTACTACCCGAGAGGGCACACATGCACACTTGCATACGTACGTGTAGCACACTAGCACACGTCAAGAAAAATACTCGTGTCGCGGGGTTTTTCTTGAGAATACGGGATGCGTGGAGACGGTTTTTGGATTTTTAAGTTATTTTTGTTGGAATGTGTTAAATTGTACTTATAAAGTATAATCTTCATAATCAGCCACTTGTAGTTCAATATATGACAAGTCTCTCCCATTTCTCTTCATCTCTCTTTGTCCTTTTCATTCTTTCTCCATAACTTGCCAGTCAATTCTTGTAAAATCGACCTCCCAATGAGTTTTAGGTTTTCCTAGGTTTGTATGTTGTCTCTGGTATATTCTTTTGGTTTTGGATATAATTTTACAGGATAAAAGAATTATTTAATACGTGTGTTAAATTAGCTACTTATTAATTTATTTATTTGCACTTAAAACCTTGAGATTATAGTACTAAAGGTACAACTTAATGCTAAGCATTGTCTACTAGAACACCTTTAGGACGTAGTAGAAAATATGGCAGATAGAACTCCATCTAAGTTTGTACCACGGATTTTTATTACTAACCAACTTAGGAAATGTCAGAGCTGTGCCTGGAAAGTGCTGGAACATTCGGGAACTGTTTCTGAAAGGCGAGGATGTGGTAAACTACGGGTTAAAGTCAGTAATAGCAGATTCAACCAGCTCTTTCCTTTCCAAAGCCCTCAATGGCTAATTTTATTCCAATCTATTCAGCCTCTTTTTCATGTTTGTGTAATAAAATCATAACTCATTTTTTGCATTTATTTTGGGTAGAAAAGTGTACAATATACACTTAAATATTTTAATAAAAACAGTGGCTCTCCGGGAATGCTGAAAAAGTGAAAACTTGGTGTCGATCACGGTAACAGAAGCGCGAGCGCAGTAGTATTTTTCCATCTCAAAAAATGCGATCCGTGCATGCCCAACTTGCTTAAAGAATTTTTTCTTCAAAATATGTAAAAATTTAATTTGCATACTATTAACAGTAAGAACTTTAGATCGAATTCGCTGAAACAAAATAAAACAACATGATTTTCACTATATTAAGTTGTGAACGGCAATTGTAGTTCATTTTTCCTGTTACAAATGAAATTGACGTTTTACCGCTTTAGTTCCTCAATTATTTAGTGAAGATTTTATCTTTCTTAGATTGCTGGTTTTCCTCATTTCCTTTCTTTAGACTTTAAACTTCCATTTTGATTTGCTTTTTTTTATTTATTTAAAAAACACAGTATGTTAGGTTGGCAGATTAATTTATTTTGTTAGATAGAAAAGACTATGACGTCTTACATACTTTCCTTACCACGCAGCTGCCTCACGAAGAGACTTTGCCAAAACAAATTTGATGAATAGACAGATGAATAAGTGTCAATGGTTCATCATTCTTTAATTTGGTTTAATTTTGGTTTTACTAAATTACACTTGTAACTTCAACTTATGAAAAAAGCTGCCGTCTCCATGCCTTTACAAACCATTCCCTACACGTCTCACATACGTATACGTCTTCGCCTACGTCACACGTGCAAGCAACCATCTCGCTCACACATATAGCTTAAGAGCGAGAGGCACATCCAGTTTAGGACTAACATTTTATATGTTGGCCGGGTCATGGATATAAAAATCGTTTTTCCAACATACATACACCTTAAAGTGCATATAGCTATGTTACGCCGTGAAAAGCATTAGGAATCTTCAATAATAAAGAATTATTGCTATTTTGCGGGCGTTTTAAAGATTATACCGGTTTCGGGTGGAAAATAACCAGTTTCGGGCAGTATTTCCTGGATATATCCGGTTTTAACTGGTTCCGTGTGGAGGAAATAATGGAATTTAGAATTTTCAACGATGTAGCGTAGGTACTTTATTTTACATAGGTACTCGTGGAATAAAAGACATTTTCTTTTTAATCTAGCTATTTTGGAATAGGTGTTTCTAATGTTGCGAATGAAGTTATCTACGTAAGTTTTGGCAATATTTTTGTTTAAATTCTGAGTTGAAGTTTTGACTTACTGAAACATCGATCTTATTAGCTTTTGATCTATTAGCATAACGAAATCTATCGATTATTTGTCATTCGATCAAATGGCATGTCGATGTATTGGGATTTCGGTTAATTGACATCGATCAACTGGTATTCGATATGGCGTAGAGAACCAAAATTAATCACCTGAAGAATGTAGAATACATTTGCTATCGTATAAAATACTTACAAGGAAAGTGGCGGTCTTGCAGCCCAGGGTTCTCCCAAGGGCCGCACAACCCAAAGAGCTCTGTCTGCCCCATAAATATTAAGACATCATGCTGTATATTAGGCTAAATAGAGAAGATGTATAATGAGTAGATTTTGATAAATGTCTCTGATTTTGTAAGCATTTAGGTAAAAAATGCCCTTTAAGAACAATTATATTTTTAGTTGATTGAAAAAGTCAATTTTGGATGGTATAAAAAGTTTAAAAAAAATATCACCATAGGATTTTCATAAAAAATTATAGTTACTTTTGTTATAAGGCCAATCCAGTAAACGCAATATTTGACATAGCACACAAACAAATGTTCATAATCATAAGTGACTTCACCCCTTTCCGGTCTTTCTAAGGCGTTCCGAGACGCCGTCTAAAGGATGGACTTAGTAAACTTTATATCTTAAAGAGATTTTGGGTTAGCAAGGTAGCTTTTCTTGTACAGTCAAGTACCAAGATACCTAACCAGGCCCTATACTTATATCTTGAATTTTCTCTTAAACTAAAAATGATATTAACATGAAAATTTTTATTCAGACAGATTTTAATTACGTATGTCTTTCTGAATATAATTTTTCATGTTAATATTATTTTTAGTTTAAGAGAAAATTGAAGGTATAAGTAGAGGGCCTGGTCAGGTATCTTGGTACTTGTCTGTACGTGCCTATTTTTTGGAACTCTTTCCATAGCACAACGAAAAAAAATTATGCATCTGCCCTATTGTACAAGAAAACTTGAAGAACTACGCTCACTTGAGTAAAGTTACTCATTCTATTAAAAAAAAAAACGAAGCGAGGGTGAATACATTACAAACTTACATTAGTAGTCTATCGACCATAAAAAGTAGTTGGTAGTAATCAAAACTACTGCAAAAAGGCTAAAGTAATTACAATAGCTTAGAGAACGAGCCAGCCGTGACCGTATGGGTAGTTAGAAAAGGTCTTATCTATATAAAATTCTCGTGTTACGTTGTTTGTGGTCATACTCCTCCGAAAAGGCCCCACCGATTTTTATAGAATATGACGATTTCTATGTGTATTTAATAGGTTTGAGAATAATCCGTAAAGTATATTTCATACGCGCGAATCCCACGGGCATAGCTGTTTTTTTGTCCGTCCGTCTTTCAGTCACCAGGCTGTATCTCATAAACCGTGATAGCTAGACAGTTGAAATTTGTATTTCTGTTGCCGCCATAACAACAAATACTAAAAACATAATAAAAAAGATATTTAAGAGGGCTCTTATACAACAAACGTGATGCGTAGAAAAGCTTCACGTTTCCACTTTAAACTGTAAACAAGAGTTCATAAAATAGTCTGAAGGGTTATCTAGGATTTGATCAGATTAGGACCAAATTTTAAATGATATCTCCGTTCTCGTTCAAATATTTTTTTTTAAAAAATTATTCATTATTAATATTTACATTCAAACAAACAACAAATTAAATACTAAACTAAATAGTAAATTAAAATCAAAATAAATTAAAATAAAAAACTTACAAATAAAAAATGTCGTGCAGATCATTGCCCTGCGGTAAAGTGCCGAAAAGGCTGGCAGCATTGCCACGCTGGATGGCAATGCTTATTCGTTGGGCAAAGTAATTGCCAGCCCTTTGGTCACCTGACACCTCGACCAGTTTCTGATTAAAAAATTTTAAAAGTTTATTTATTGATAACCCCCACGGACTCAACCCCAAACGGCTCAAATTTGAAACCGTTCCCTTGGCATTCATACTTGCGCCGTTTTAGGGTTCCCGCAATGGCTGCAGCTGCGCCAGCCTTGAAACTTGTACCCTGAAGATGGGAGGCCGCCATTATTTCAAATACAATCCGTATCCCGTTAAATGCCTTCAACAACATGGCCACACGCACTTTCAAACTACGAGCATTCCTCGCTATTGAATCCCATTTTATTACATGGAGAAATGTAAACAATTGGGAGTTTAGGCTTAGAGGTAGTTTAGACTCAAACAGACTTACACTCCATGGTGCCTTTCCTTTTTGCACGGTTAACGTGGTCGCTGGTAAACCTATAGTGTTGCAAGCAATAGTATATAATATCCACAGTCTATCGATACTATCGTAACCTTCAACAACAGTCCTATATCGATAGAACTATATCGAATAATCGATACTATCGACACTATCGATAGTATCAATTGTTAATAGTTTGCGATACTATTGATGAAAGGTAAAACTATCGATAGTATCGATACTATTGTGTTGGCGCCAGTGCCTAGTAGATTTCAAGAAGCAACGAAACAAGTATCTATATTCAATATTATCGATACTATCGATAGTTTTACCTTTCTTCAATAGTGCAAACGATTCGATAGTATCGATTGTCAATATATAGTTTGCAATACTATTGATGAAAGGTAAAACTATAGATAGTATCGGTACTATCGTATACTGTCGATATTATCTAAATTCAATAGTGTCGATACTCTCAAAAGTTTTACCTTTCATCAATAGTGCAAACTATTGATAATCGATACTATCGATACTATCAATAGTATCGGTTATTCCATACTATCGACAGTCGTATCGATATTGTGACTCTTTTTTGAGGTCAACTATCAATAGTTATGCAACGGTAATTCATTCGTGGTAAGGAACACCTTCTCATCTCGTCCTGTTTTGTCCTACAGCACTGTCAGCAAAAGGATGGTTTGGAATACGCCGCGTGGTCCAGGCCACGGGGTGCCATGGCCATCAAGCAAGGCTACGAGGTCAGTTGTGGTAGATGGTAGTAGACCATGGCTTCAGTAGAATGTTTCGAGTAGTAATGTGCGTTGTGTGCGTAACTGTGTATCGACCTCTGTGGTGTAGAGTTACCACAGAGCCACGCTAGTCCGCCATTAAGATGTTGACATTTTGACTATTGGACGTTTGGACACTTGACCTAACATACCCTGAAGGGGAGGTTCCGGGTTCGATCCCCGGTCAGGGCAATTTAGAAAATGGCCTTTTTCAAATTTATTTGGTCTTGGGTGTACAATTGTCATATTTATAGTAAAATATAGTTTCTTTGGGTTGGTATCCCACACAAGTTGAAGCTTACTTTGGGGCTAGCTCAATCAGTGTAATTTGTCCTTACATATTCATTTATTTATTTAGTATAGATTAGATTTTTTTGTTTGGAGTAATTCGTGGAGGCGCTCATCGAAAGGTTAGTGGGTGTGGTACAGAGCACGAAGAACCGATGGCCGCTGGGGCAGAAGGTTTCTGGAATGGTGCCCACGTATACAGTGCCAACACAAATCAGCAGCAAGTCATATTGCATTTCAGCATTACTACATTGTGGCAAAGTGTATCAGCTTTTGTAGAACATTTGGACTTTATGTTGTGTAGTGTAGAGTTGATTTTTTTGTTGTATTTTTTACTTAAGTACCTGTTATTGTGTATGTGGACAAAACACTTTTAAAGCTCATTTTGTAGATAAAAAAAAATATTGTATACGTCGTTTTTCTTCTCTCTGATTGACCAATGAAGACAAAAATATCAATAAGTATATTGTGACGTAAATTGCCCCCACTTCGAAACTTCAATGCGCTGTATCTTAGTGAATTTTTACTACACTGCTAAACGAAATATATGTGCCATTATTTTTTATACTCTAATTGACTGATAAAAACATATTTAAACATTTTTTCAACTATCTTCACTAATTATAATTACACAGAATAAGTACTAGTAATCACGTACAGAAGTCTTACTCAGAAAAGAAATTTAATGAAATATCTACTCAATGTGGTTAGCGCTATGGTTTAATTTAGCTCGCGTCAGAACTCCTAACCTCTTCGATTAGATACACCAACATCCATTGCAAGCCAATTTAATTCTTATTACTCTGGACAAACGATTCATATAACTGAATTTTCCCCTTCGAAGTGGTCGCCGCGCGCATAGTTATAATGTAGGTATATTTTCGATACCTAAACGGGGAGTGACACAGACCTGCCAATAACGTTATTTTTTTAAATATTATTTTGAATTGAATCTATTATTTCTCGTTCTATTTATAACCGTTCAGAGGCTTTTCACCTTTGGTTGGCTGTCTCGCTCGCACAATCAAACATTTTTAAAGATTATTAAAAAATGTGACTTATTTGTAGAAAAGTGTTTCATTACCTTTCAGTATAATTATATGTTAGATATTGTAGACATGTTTTTTTATTGTTTATGTGTGTGTGTATCGCGAATTAGGTCACCAAAAATTCAAAATTTTGATGACCTAATTTTCGATGTAGTCAATGTCTACACAATATACAAACATGTCTAAAATATCCACAATATAATTATGTTGAAAGTTAATGAAACACTTTTTTACAAAGGACAAAAATGTTTGAATGTGCGAGCGAGACAGCCAACCAAAGGTGAAAAGCCTCTTAACTTTTTAGAAAAGTCATTGCAATCCATTTTCCATGACAATCGAAACTGGACTTGCCGAGGGCTCGGGGTCCTGACAAAGCGGTACCATTTGCCTCTGTCCGCCACAGGGCCCGCCCATGTTCCCTATTCCTCTTTATGCTAATTTTAATCTAGAGAATAATATTGTCACTTGTCTAAGTATATCTTCTGATTTCAATTCAAAAGTAACTTTTTATCGTAGGGTATTATTTTTATTTTGTGTCATCGAAAATTTTACAAGTTCTGAAAATAAACTATGTGAGACTGACCGTAAAAATAGGTACGTCCTAATTTCAAAATGCCTCTTCAAATTTTTTGCGGACTAATTCAAATTATCGTCTAAACTCCGTTCTAAGACTGGTATCAGCGATGTGGGCCACGAAACTGCCAAGTTGAAGTGGGATTGGGCGGGTCATGTTAGCAGAATGTCCCCTGAAAATTGGGCTCACAAGATAACTCCGTGGATACCCGAAAACGGTCGGCGTCGCAGGGGTAGGCCTAGAAAGCGTTGGCGCGATGACTTGGCCGCTTTCTAGCGTAATTGGTCTGAAGCTGCTCTGGATAGAGAAAAATGGAGGAAGATGGGAGAGACCTTTGCCCAGCAGTGGGAGAGTATAGGTAAATAAAAAAAATCGTGTCTCATAGAAAAATGGATCTGAGCCGAGAATATTTTCGCGCTATGATTTTTTACGATTTCAAGTGTCGCCTGAAACCGGATGAATCGTACGATAGGCTTCAAATGACATTAATGGGTGAAGGCCCTTCTAAGGCAACCGTGTATAGTTAATATAACGAATTAAAGCTCGGTCGACTAACTTTGGGGGATGAGGAAAGAAGTGGTCGCCCTTTGACGGCTGAAAACGTGCTAGCAGTAAAAAAAATAATCCACGACAATAGGCGAGTTACGTATCAGAAGATTCAGCACATTTTGCAGATTGGATCAGGAAGCGTTCACGAGATTCTATACGTGCATCTTCGCGTGAGGAGGATAGTTTCACGATGGGTGCCGCACAACCTAACAGATACTCAGAAGCAAGCCCGGGTGGAATGGTGCCGCGATATGATAAACAAATTTGAAGCAGGTTCGTCTCGGCGTACTTACGACACCATTACAGGTGATAAGATAAGTCCTGGATTTATTAATACGATCCAGAAGCGAAGCACCAGTTGACGATTTGGGTGTTTCAAAACGAATCAACGCCTACCAAAGTGAAGCGATATAGAAGCGGGGGGAAGATTTTGATAGCGAGATTTTTCAATTTGACTGGCTACTTGGTGTCAATTCTTTTACGAAATCAAAGAAGCATCAACGCCAAATGGTTTACTACCAAATGCTTGACAGAAGTTTTCTCTGTTGTGAGCAACAAGCGACCAAACACAGAATTCCGCGGGCTACTGTTCCATCACGACAAAGCGCCGCCCACACCGCGCTCAAAACGAGGGACTTCCTGGACAGCACGCTGGTCAAACTCCTGGGTCACCCTCCTTACAGCCCTAACCTAGCACCATGTGACTTCTTTTTATTTTCGAAAATAAAAATCTGCTCAAAGGGATACAATTTTCGTCGCCGGAAGATGCGCTGTCAGCGTTTGAGCAGGCTATAAACGAGGTGCCTTCAGCGGACTGGAAAAAGTGTTTCGGTAATTGGTCCTGACGCATAAAACTTTGTATAGAAGAGGCTAGTGGAGAGTACTTTGAAAAGATTAAACAAAAAAAAAAAAACCATTGGAACCCTATTTTTTATTTTTGCAAAACGTTCTATGTGTCCGAGTATATTTTTTTTAGATCGGAACAATTTATGAGTTAAAATAAATAAAGTCTTTTTAGACAAGTGACGGGGAAGTACTAATATAACAAAATTTTTTCCCGTCACATTATGTTTTCCATATGGTACATACTTATCTTCCTAGTAACATAAATAAATATCCTTCTACCCAGTAGGTATAAAAGTCGTCTTCCAAAAAAACACATAAATTCTTCCAGAAACACTGAAGCGTACTTATAATAAACTGTAAAATATGACTGAACTTCAGCCATTCGGGACATGAAGCGCAAAAACCTAGACAGTAAAAACACTTCAGTGCAGAAGTAAGACTCCACGAAGGTACCTAACCTCACAACAAAATATGGAGCGCATAGAAATAAGCCAAGAGACAACTTACGACTATTTCTTCCAAGCTGCACTACACTGGTTACAACTAAAGATGCTCAAGACCGTGCGAAGTGGAGAAAAAGAAGCCAATAAGCGGACCCTGGCTTAACAGCATACACCTTTGGATGCACTGCCCTTGGAGAAAAGTAAAATCGTTGAATGTATCACATGATTATTTTCTTGCTCAAATCTTAAAAGTCGATTTTGATGTCTAGCCCATTTACACTTACTACTTAAAAATTTATTTACGTGTATCAAGCAAAATGCCTAAAATTATATTGTAGGCATTTTGCTTGATACACGTTTCGTTGTCTAGGCGATTTGCAGCTTAGGCAATTTGCCTTGTAGACATAAATTTTAGGCATTTTACTACGTAGGAATTAAAAGTCAGACACGGATCATAAACCGGCAAACATGGATGGATAAAATAAACAAAACAAATATACTTACAGTAAAAACATTAGAAATTTAAAAAATAGAGTTATATATAAATTTGAAATATTACTGTACTAAAATACTTACACTAAAATTATAAGTCACAGTACAAACAAATCAATATTTTTATTAATTTTTTTTATGTTTTATAAAGGTTAATTTACCATCAGACAGCAAGTGACCAAGCTTTTTTCAGGGAGCTCTATTTCTGTACATATACCCTAATTTGAAACGATACTGAATAGAATACTTCGGTGCACATTGAAGTAAAACTGCACATAACCCTAAAATGCGAAGTGGGTCGGAAAAACATCGTGTTTACTGAACTCGCCGTCAAAAGTTGCCATTAGCTGACGATAGATGGCGCTGCTATAAAGAAAGCTAGCTTTACGACTTGAGAGTATCGCGAGCTTTTCGTTAGTTGACATGTATTGAGCTTAGTAATGTTCGATGTAAGTCTGCAAGCTCAAATGAAGGTTGGTTCGAGATTTGTAGATTTATTTCTAAAGTTTCAGACAAATTTTCTGTCATGTAGGTACGCGAAAGTTTCAAAAAGGGTTAGTAACGCCACGGTTTTTCCCAAACGTGTTTGAAACGATTTTTTCATGCAAATTACAACATGTGATCAAAAATTTTGTCAGATTTAATTCAAAAAATCGCAATTGTATTGTATTTATGGTGCACTCACGGCGTAACGTCAGGTTCGTGGGTTCAAATCCCACTCATGGCGAAATTTTTTTATTACATGTTTTAATTTGGATAGTAATCCGAGCATTATAATGCTGTTAAAAATCAATAATTGTTTTTTCATATGTAACATGCGTATGGTACTACAAGATGGAAGATTACTCCGAAAGAAACCCAGTTCAGTATTATTCCCTACCCAGCCTGATGATTGCAAGAATTTTGTAAATAGTCATTTACATGATAATAAGAATTTTTTAATAAATGTTTTTTAGCGGTAGTCTTAAACTTAGATAATGGTAACGCTACTACATTATCTGGAATTTTATTATAGAGACGCAAGCTGAGACCCACAAAAGACTTTTTTTGTTTTTCTTACCGAAAAGCTGTGATAGCTAATTTATTTTTATTTCTAGTGTTAATACTATGAATATCATAATTTATCTTAACTGTATGTTTATTCTGACGCACGTACATAATGTTGAAAAAATATGTCTCAAAATATCTGATGTCATCCAACGTTTCCTAATTCTGCCCCGCTTTCTACGTCCACTTGCAGGATTCCTATAGTGTTTTTCAGTGACGTGCACTGCTATTTTTATAGGGAAGGCCCTGTGATCAGTGCCTTTCCTATAAAATATGGAGCCGTTCTTTTAAATTAGGTATTATTACCTAAATTACAAGAACGGCTCCATATCGAAGAAAATAGGTACATTTCTCACTTTGCCGTCATTATAAGGGTGGCTCAGGGTAGACAAATTTCTATTTGTCTGTATGGAGTGCACGCCACTGGTGTTTTGTTTGTTTTTCGTTTGTTAGTGACCAACAATGCTGTCACATTTTGAAAGCTGCGTGAAGGCATCTGACATAATTGACAACTGCCTTACGATGATGACAGCCGGGACCAACGGCTAATACGTGCCTTCCGAAGCACGAAGGAGCTCGAGAAAATCTCATGCCACTTGAGGTCCATTCAAGTGATGACCACGCCCGGTGTTGCTTAACTTGCGAAAGCACTAGTAATGCTAACTTCTGCTAGGCCACCGAGCTTCTCATCCTCTAGTATTAAATAATAACACAAGTTGATTTGTCAGGCAAATTAAAAAACCCCTTACTTTCAAGAACGCCATCTAGTTATGAGAAGCGAAATTACATATTCCAATTGATATCCGTAGTGCCATTTGTTATTCGCTAGGGAAATAAAAAAAACCTGACTTTCAAGCGTTAAACTCCAATAACTTAAACGGCTAAACCGAATATTCATTAAACATATAGCTTAGAACCACTGTAAGGAAACTGGTTTTTACGTAAAAAATACCGCATCGAAGCCACGGACAGACAGACAGACTGCGTCAAACTTATTACACCCCTCTTTTCGTAGGGGGTCCAAAACAAAAAAAAAACTTTTCCAACATCTGACTTAATTCATTTCACATATTTGCGTAACCCTTGCATACTACGTGAGGTCAAATGTACCCCGAAATTAGTTTTCGCATCTCGTCGTCTGTTATCTATAGTAAATTAATTTGTAAGTAACACTGGTAACCCATCGGTATGGGGTCCGAATTGTTTGTGATTTATGACTGGAGAACCTTTGGCTAAAATTCATTTGTATGATTGCCGAGTTAAATTAAATTTAAAGTCGATACTGAATATATTGAAATCTTGCTTTAAAAGGAACATGATTCTGGCTGTCATTATTATAAGGCAGTCATCAATTTGTCGGAATGTGAGACGTGAAATATGATTTAAAGTTGGCTACAAACGTGCACGAAAAATAAATTGAAAGAAAAGAATAAACTATACTAATCGTAATAAAGGCTTTTTACCCGAAAGGGGTCCATACAAACTCAAACCTAGTTAGCATTGCATTTATTTAAACATCCATACAAAAATACTAGAATATAAAACTTTTCTCAATTACTGCTAAGCGATTTCACATATATTATTCACTGTAAATGTTTTGTATGGAATTAAATAAAGCTTTATTATGTTGGTACGCTTTTCAGCCACGGGTCCATGGTGACCAGGTCCTTTGAGGCGTTCATGGGGCCAAAGCCAACATGAAGAGGCCTTTTAGTACCTTTTTATCTAAAAAGTGAGATGGCTGCATTTATGGAGGTCTATTCCTTGATGTATCATTGAGATGCACCAACGGACAGTCCTCCATAGCTGCCAAACTATTATTGCCAGGGAGGGATTTACTTGGTTTGGGCTATGTGGATGGGATGTTAGTGGACCGGATAAATGGGTTATGAAGTGAGATACGGACATCTACCTAAAAACCTCTCACAACAATTTTAACCTGTTAGATGGTGACTTGCTGCTATTTGGCTACACTGCCTGTGGTCACCCTAACTAGCCACGAAAATAATATTATTATATTATTATTAATCGTAATAAATAAATAAAATGTAAAAAAAATTAAAATTGTACGGTCCAGTTACGCATTTAAAATAAATTGTTTAATAGTAAACAATGTGATAATCGGATGTCTTACAACTCATGGGATGGGATTTGTATGAAATAACAAACCGTTACATCCTAATTTTTTTGTGGCGAATAGCACTCTTAAGGCGGCCCTTCCCGGCCGCTCTGTCGTCAACGCGAGCAAAGCTTGTTATTTCATCCAGGGCAGTGCTAGAAAAAGAGGCAAAGCAAAAAGGGAGAGATAGCGCCTGAGGGCTCGTTTAACATTGTATTGAATGAAATTATTATTGTTATTGACTATCCATTGAACGAATATTCACGTTTCATTGGGTGCGGCAATTTCATAAAACTTGTTCCAGGTGATACGTGTTTTTCAGTACGCCTTACAAGTGTGTGAAATAAATATTTTTTATTTAAAATTTTCATTACATTTGCAAGGTTTCTATCGATTTTTTTTTTCATTTACAATTTATAAGTACTTTATAAACGGTAGAAGTTCAAGTAAAATCTGTGGAAAATCAGATTTTTGGAGGCTTATACCGAATTTGTTTCTTCAAATTTTAATTTTTAATTCGATAGGAACCTAGAAATAGCGCACAAGATACCCGTGAGTTGAAAAAAAATCAAGGAAGATCAGTTACAACGTCATAATCACGTACGAGCGGCTGTATGAAAAGTAAGACGGGAAGGCCGCTCTTAATAATCCCGTTGAAAACGAATATGATCAATGAAAAGTGACAATATTTTGTGCTATTTT
The DNA here is from genome assembly GCA_943193695.1 of Acrobasis suavella. Taxonomy (NCBI): domain Eukaryota; kingdom Metazoa; phylum Arthropoda; class Insecta; order Lepidoptera; family Pyralidae; genus Acrobasis; species Acrobasis suavella. The sequence goes on from OW971952.1 coordinate 10,666,807, forward strand.
TATTGTTTAAAAGTACAAATAAGTTATTTTGTTGACCAAGAATACTACCCAATCAATATTCTCCTTACCAAAAGGATTTAGATATCCTTTTAATTTTTTTAATAAAAGCTATTGATGAGGAAAATAGGTTTATTAAAATAAGATAGATGTTTAATAGGTGTAAAATACATGACGACCTCTGTGGCGTAATGGTCAACATGCTAGTCCGTCAATCCGGAGGTTCTGGGTTCGATTCCCAGGCAGGGCAAGTTGGAAAATGGCCTTTTTCAGATTGCATTGGGTCTTACTACACAAGCTTAAGCTTACTTTGGGGCTAGCTCAATCTGTGTGATTTGTCCCTATATATTTTTATTTATTTATTTATAGTTATTTACAAAAGCCATTTGAAATATTACGTATAATTTTCCTTACACAGATATAATTACATAAATATAATTTTCCTTTGAGACCTCTCTTTGTCTAATTGTCCTAAGATTCATTTATTATTTCCTATCAGAAGACAACTCCAGAAAGGGTGACCACACTATCTCAAAATACTTAATTTAAATCATACATCACAACATTAGGGTGACCAAATTAAGCGTTTACGTCGGAGTATTAATAACACACGATTTCGCCCATGGCCATTGAGTTACGATTGTTAGTTAAAATTAACGTTAAAATATTAGTTTTGGTCGACCCGTCTTCGTTTTAGTGGTAAAATATTTTTATAGAGTTGTTGATACTACTCTTGAGTCTAGATTTTTGTTTCAGGTATTTCAACCAATTTCAATTTTTTAAAACTAAAAACCGACTTCGCCCCTAAACTACCCGATCGATTTTTGTACAACTTTGAGCCCGTTCACAAAGAATTTTTTAAATCGGTCCAGGCGTCTTCGAATAATCGGTGAATATACATAATCTATACTATAACAAAAGAGTAAAAAAAATGTGTCTGTACATTGAAAATTTTTCAAAAAAAAATATTTGGGGCGATGGAGATATAGTAATAGAGTAAGAAAATAAAAAAAAATGTCTGTCTGTTTGTCTGTTTGTCTATTTGTCTGTTTGTCTGTTTGTACACGCTAATCTCCGGAAATACTGGACGGATTCGAATGAAACTTTTTTTGTTATATAGCTGTAAAGCCTGGGCAACATATAGGCTATAATTGATTTTGGAAAATGGAACACATGATGCAGAACTATAATGGTCCAGCTAAACTATAAGAAATATTAAAATGCCGCCTTAGCAAAAGTTGTTAAGTCTGATGAGAACTTTTTGTTGAGTTATAATACAACTGGCCAAGCGCGAGTCGGACGCGCGCGAAGGGTTCCGTACCATAATCTATGAAAAATCACGTTTGTAGTATGGGAGCCCCCGATAAATACTTATTTTATTCGATTTTTAGGGTTCCATAGGGTAGGATAGAAACGGGACCCTATTACTTAGACCGTCCGACTGTTTGTCTGTCTGTCTGTCTGTCACCAGGCTGTATCTCATTAACCATTATAGCTAGACAGTTGAAATTTTTATAGATGATGTTTTTTGTTGCCGCTGAACAAAAACATACTAAATGTATACTATAATAAAAGAGTAAAAAAAATGTGTCTGTACATTGAAATTTTTTCAAAAAAAAAGTTGTTTCGTCCGAAGTAGAACTTATAAATTCAGTATTTGCGGACCTTCAGAGCATAACACACCAGAAAATTCTTGGTTATGTGAACGCGCCATATTGACACCAAAAAATTAAAAATCAATTAATAAAGAACTTATGACGCAAATTATTGTTAACTAGCTTGTGCCCGCGGCTTCGCTCGCGTAGGGGTGTAATTTATCAAAATCCTTTCTTATGGGATGCCTACGTCATAGTAGCTTTATGCATGCAAAGTCTCAGCCCGATCGGTTTAAAATTGACAAAGTTTCTTACAAACTTTCATCCCCTATTTAATCCCCTTGGGGGAAGAATTGATCAAAATCCTTTCTTAGCGGATGCCTACGTCATAACATCTACCTGCATGCCAAATTTCAGCCCGATCCGTCCAGTGGTTTGGGCTGTGCGTTGATAGATCACTATGTCAGTCAGTCAGTCACCTTTGAGTTATATATATTTAGATGCGAAATTTGACTCCGCTGAAACTGTGTAACGGAACCCAACTTAATGTCTCAGCACTGTATGCCGAAGTTCAGCGGCTGAATTTCAGCCAATGCATGCCTGCAATGTTATTTGCATTACTAGCAACACATAACGCCGAACTTCCGATGCTTTTGTCTGAATCGGACCCGTACCCGTACCCGTACCCGTACCCGTACCCGTACCCGTACCCGTACCCGTACCCGTACCCGTACCCGTACCCGTACCCGTACCCGTACCCGTACCCGTACCCGTACCCGTACCCGTACCCGTACCCGTACCCGTACCCGTACCCGTACCTGTACCCGTACCCGTACCCGTACCCGTACCCGTACCCGTACCTGTACCCGTACCCGTACCCGTTCCGCTCCCGCTCCCACTTCCGCTCCCACTCCTGCTCCCGCTCCCGCAACCTCTCCCGCTCCCGCCGCCGCCGCCGCCGCCGACGCCGCCGCCGCACCTTCCGCCGCCGCCGCCGCTGCCGCCGCCGCCGCCGCCGCCGCCGCCGCCGCCGCCGCCGCCGCCGCCGCCGCCGCCGCCGCCGCTGCCGCCGCCGCCGCCGCCACCGCCGCCGTCGCTGCCGCCGCCGCCGCCGCTGCTGCCGCCTCCGCTGCCGCTTCCGCTCCCGCTCCCGCTCCCGCTCCCGCTTCCGCTTCCGCTCCCGCTCCCGTTCCCGTTCCCTCTTCCACTTCCGTTCCCTCTTCCGCTCCCGTTTCCGTTCGCCGCAGACGCGCCAAAGACGGAAGATTAAATTCTCATATCGTCACATCACTACTGTCCGGCGTTTCCACCGAACTTCAGCAGCTGAACTTCAGCTTATTTAGTGTGTCATCCCCACCGAACTTTAGACACTGAACTTTAGCCACTAAACTTCGGCATAGTCTGCTGAGACACTTAAAGCTCACAGTAAGTGAGTGATGCCAGTGAAACTGTATTTATTCCGCGTATGCCACTCATCCCCAACAATTTTCCTTTTGAAAATACACAGTTCCATATGTTAACTTGCTTTGCTATGAAAATAAGTCACAGTTTTAGAGGCTTAAAGCTGCTGATGTCGATCTAAGGACTGGTTTTTCGCATGGCCTACTTATTGTGGCTTTCTCCAGGGTTAGTGTTACTAACACTAACCCTGGAGAAAGCCACAAAACTTCAGCTCTTTTCATATTGGCTCCCGAAGGAAAGAATTAAAAAAATATTGACTTTTAACTCCTAACACTGTTACAAGTACTTTCTCCCTCTGTCTCTCTCTCTCTCTCTCTCTCACTCTCTCATTAGTTTTTATTTACATTTATACGCCGGAGTCATAAAGTCCACGCGAACGAAGTCGCGGGCATCAGCTAGTAAATAAAATAAAAGATCTTATTTGTTATGTATGTTCTAAGTGTAGTCTGTTGAGTTAAGTCAAAATTTTTAATACAATTAATTTTTATAAAAAAAAATTATTAAACAAATGTTATATTGTACTGATTCACAAAAGATTCCGAAAAGTAGTTTTGGGAATTTGGCTGTGTCTACGCCGCAAAGGATAAAGATGTGATGGTATAATTAGAAGAGAAGAGTTGTTGACACTGAAGTATATCCAATCTATCTAACAATTTCTTTCAACGTGGTACTAACATCTCTTAATACTTCACGTGCAGTCACCCCAGAGATCTCGGTGACCAAGGGTTGTTTTTGCACCCCAACTACCCCAAGTGAGCTAAGTGTTGAACTAGCAACAAACCGATCTATGTTGTGAACACACGGCTAAAGAGAATTGATAATAGTTTCATTAGGACAAAATTATAAGCTACTCTTCCAAGATCTGGAAGGCTAATCTTAAATTAACAAGTTTAGTTATGTCAAAAGGGTCATAAAATCTCGCGTCTGCGTCGTATAAAGTTGTTGTAGTGTAGGTCAAAGATTACAAAAATCTGTTTTTCACGTTTATCTCGATTTCCATTGCTCTAATAATGTTAATATAAACCTAAAAATGTGACTACAAAGATAAGTAGCTATTGTTTGATTACCTTGGACGTTTTAGAACATTAGAATTTTGACTAAGCATGCTTACCAACTTCTTTTGACTGCATGATAGCCCTTTACATACATAACTTTTTTTTTACGGACAATTTTATTAAACCTTTAAACTAAGTATATTACAATTCACGTAAAATTTAAAAATTAATAACTTATTTAACGGTAACTTATATTATCCGTGCGTCAACTCGTGAACGGGTGCTGCCGGGAGGGACTGGTCAGCTCGGCTTCGCTTTTTTTGACTACTTATTATTTTTTACTACGCAATTTATATTTGTTTACTTGTTCGCAAGCATTACATGTTATAATGTGTCAACATTGTATTATATTATAAGGATTTATTAATTAAAAGACAATTATAATAATATGACAAAGCCCTTCTGGCAAGTAGGCGACCAATACTGTGAAAATGAGTTTCTTTCGGCGTTTCTTCTCAGCAGTGGTCGTTACGAAGCGCTGGTATCGGTAGCTTTTCTTTAAAAATAAATTAAATTTTAATATACTTTACACGTAACGTAAATTATACTTATTGACGTGTAAAAGTGCCTGTAAAGGTCTAATACTGAATAAACATTTGAATGTTTGAATCTTTGATTAATGTTTATTTACTTTAAGTTTAATTTACTGATATTGTTAATTTTATTTGATGTTTGCATCGCCACACCCAAACTGGGTACATGAAATACTGCACCAATATTTTGTCACCTTATGCAACATGTTAGCGATTAATAAATGAGTACCATTTATTATCCTCCCGGGATGAAACGCTAGATTTACTGGGGTATAATATAATATCTTTGGTAAAGAAATAATGTTACCCGTTCTTCGCGACTGTGTGTCCGTTTGTTTGATTTATCTGACCGCGTGATCGGCGACACGTCGAGAACTGACAAACTGACCGACTGTTATTTATATCGATGCGGTTTCGCTCCTTTTGTAGTAGATTTAAATTTAGAGATGTACTTTGAGAAATGTACTTTTGTATTTTACTAAAACAAAATATTTTTTTAAAGAAAATGGGCATATTTTTGAATTTGAAAAATTATTTAATCTTTGTTATGGGCATTATGAAAATAAGTTTATTTTTATTAATTTAGTAATAGCGAGACCAACTAACTTGTGGGTTAACCTTTATGTACATCGAAAAAAGCCAGCTTTCTTTTTTTATTTATTTTTAACTAGACAGATGTTGTTTCCCAGTGCTAGGCAAAGGCCTCCTCTTATTTGTCCATCTATCTCTTACAATTTGCGAATACGTACATATAGGGGTAGACCAAAAAAAATATGGCGAGATGACAAGACCCAAGGCCACTTTAAGCGTGATGGTGGGCAAGAAAATGGCACGAGGAATCAAAATAGTGATGTTTTATTTCAAGCTGCATAGCACTTTCTCTCCCGGATCGGTTATCACGATGTGCGCGGGAAAAATCTGCTGATACTAGTGTGTTGCAGAAAATCAATAGTTTTACATTCGATAGTTTAAATCGAGAAACTATCGATAGGCCTGTCGTATATAGTATAGTACTATAACTGTTTTAGAGCAATACTATTGATAACCAACAATACAATGGATTGGTACATATAAGTTTTATCTTTTTTCCCAGACCAGCTCGGAAAAAAGGGCTGTAAGTTTAAATAATCCCTAAAATTTTTTTCTTTCAGACAACTAATGGTACTTATAAAAACCATATAGATACGTAAAAAAATAGATAATAAATAAATTCCTGTAACAGGAACTATAATATCCTTATTTTATTTTGAGGAAACTATTTTTAATTTTATAATTTTAAAGTGACAGTCTATGTGATTTGAATTACTCTGTGCGATCCCGCCACCAGTTAGTTCATGCAAACTATTGCCGGCCGGCGCCCACCCACTACTGTTAGTCCCAGCATACCTGCCAACAACAGCACGTAACAGAGGCGAAACACGTGTCGCGTACGCAGTGGCCGATGTTTCTGCAGCCGCAGCGGATGCCAAAGAAGCCGCTAGCTCTAGCTATGGGGCCATTAATTTCCAGATTCACCATCTGATATTCTGCCTGCTGAGAAACTTTCACCGGGTGCCGATCTCCCGTGGCCAGTCTGGAAGTCGTTAGATAGACTCCGGACTGGCGTTGGAAGATGTCAAGAGAACCAAGTTAGATGGCGTTTCTCCAAAAACGATAAATGCGAGTGTGGTGTTATCCAATCAATGACCCACTTATTGTCCTGTCCAAAAAGCCCCACTTCCTGGACATTGCAGGACCTTAATGTGGCAAATGATCGGGGAGTCGCCGTGGCCAAACACTGGTCAAATTTATTATCCTTTCGACTCGAGAAGAAGAAGCGGATGCAGCAGCATGGGAGGGAGCATGCATCAGTTTGTGGCAAGTATGCTGGGACTGACAGTAGTGGGTGGGCGCCGGTCGGCAATAGTTTGCATGAACGAACTAACTGGTGGCGGAATCGCACAAAGTAATTCAAATCACACAGTATGTGTCTTTGACTTCCGCAAAGTAACACCTGAATCTATTAACAATTTTAAAGTCTTTATCACAATTTTCTTCTGTTCCAGGCCAAAATGAGCACAGGCGACGGCACAATCGGCGGGCACCAGAAAGCTGACGACAGGCTGGGCCACCACCAGTCCATGAGCCAAATGCTGTACGGTGCGGGTTTGGGGCCTGGACGATCAGGTTTGTATCCATGACCTTTTTATCTATCAACAAAAAGAAAAAAGTATTCGTCATTTGGATTCAGTACACAGACAAAGAATTCATATATTATCTAAGTTTTGCGTACAGAACGGAATTTCCTAAGGTCCCGCACAATATGCGTCCCCGTTTCCCGTCCTCATACCTCTCCCCCGTTCTTGTCTTGTTGAGGCGGCTGCAGCCACGCTCAATACCATCCACACGGCGCGAACGGGGAGTATAGTAATTCTGTGACACGGACACAGTCAGTGTGTGTGTTTTTTTTATTATTGAAAGAGATTAAAACGTTAATTTGGCAGAGTAAACTGCACTATTAATGCCATAAATCTAATCCTTCTTATTAAAAAAACAGGACTAACTTTGATACAAAATTTAAACCATTATCCGCCCAAATCAAGTTGACATTGACAGGTGAGATAGTGTGTGATACTGGAAATCAACTTTATTTGGGCGGATAATGGTTTAAACCTAGACACAAACCGTCTTATTATAAAACCCAGACTGACTTTGTTACTAGGTTTAAACCATTATCCGCCCAAAATGAAGTTGACATTGACAGGTGAGATAGTGTGATATTACTAGATGTCAACTTGATTTGGTCGGATAATGGTTTAAACCTAGTAACAAAGTTAGTCTGGGTTTTATAATAAGACGGAATGTCTTTATTTTAGTCTGGGTTTTATAATAAGACGGATTGTGTCTCCAATTATCAATTCGTCGGAATCTTTTTTTTTATAAATTCTTATATTACATATGTTTAATCGTTTATCGATTTTTGTGGTTCCACGGAAGACCAGTGCTTCTGTTTGCCTTAATTGGCGATCAGCAGCTTATGCTGAGTGGATATCACTTTCAATGATAAAATGTTTTTATACCTAGTGTTTGTTAATGATTTAGTATATTCGCAATATTAATGATTCACTTGTAAGTTGTTAAGTGCACGTTATCACTGAATAAAGATTTTTCTATTCTATTCCATTCTATTACTCGGAGGCGTCTAGACCTAGTTTTTGTTTGAACGTGCATAATAATCAGGTGGTCCCATAAAATATTATCAAAATCGGTTGTGAAGTTTCGTTCGAAGTCTGATTTTAGAGTTTGAATTATTTATCTTTGTAACATTAAAACTAGGTATCTTACGCTGACAATTCACCCTTAAACCTTCTGTTTCCAGGCTCCTCGTCATCATCGCCGGTGGGGGGTACCAACGCGGGCAGCGGGCTGCTGGTGGTGCCCCAGCCCCTAGGCAAGGGGCCCACCAAGCTGCAGCCGCTCCACGCTCACGCGAGGAAGTACCATTGCAAGATGTGTCCTCAGGTATGTACCTTTACAGGCCGCTGCTGGTCTCATCAAACAACTGCTGGACAAAATCATTCTCACCTACCACTACTTGCTTCAGGGGAAGGTAAACATGGTGAGGAAACCTGCACACTAGTTCATCAAGCGGTATAATGAATGTTGTCACTAGAGGACAGTCACTGACATGTCGATGTCTTTAGGGAAATCTGAAAATTCAAAATTCAAGTGTTTATTCAGTAATTAGACCTTTACAGGCACTTTTACACGTCAATAAGTATAATTTACATTACATGTAGTTTATATTGAAAATTAATTTATTTTAAAGAAAAGCTACCGATACCAGCGCTTCGTAACGACCACTGCTGAGAAGAAACGCCGAAAGAAAATCATTTTCACAGTATTGGTCGCCGGACACCAGGGTCAGCCATTAAATATATTTGTCACCGTATTGTGAACACCGATAGATTATAAACAATCGTGCACGATTATAAACTTTCGATAAATAGAGATGACGACAGGGTTAGAAAAGAATTTTAGATTATCCCCTTACCTGTTACTGGGAGGAATTTGGTCCCAGGTCAATTGTTTATCTATTGTTTTATTTATAGGGACAGGTAAAGGGTAATCCAAAAATAATGGACCCATATTTGTCAGTTTTCAAAAAAAGTTAAAATTTACAAAGATACGAAGCATCAAAGTTCCGGAGTGGAGGCTTGCGACGTCACCTCTATGTAAAAATTGTACGTAGCCGTGACATCATACAAATTTCAATGCGCTGTATCTTTTTTCACTTTTTGTTTCTCAGAGAAAAAAAAAATACTTGTACAGTATTTTTTAAAACTAACACATTAGATTTATAATACTGAACTGAACTGAGGACTTCCTACAACCGTTTCCGACGCGTCCAACAAGATACATGATGCACAATGTATTTCGCATTAACCACATTATATATAACGATGATCTCATATAAGCAGGCATTCACAATATTGTTTAGGTATCATCACAGTAGCGTTAGTTGCCAAAGCTGAACAAAAACCGCCGATAGAGAATTAATTGCGAGGCAGGACGAGTAGCGTCCGCAGAATCATATTCAGCCAGGAAAAGAACATTATATCAAACATTGAAAGTGTTTCTTTCTTCAATGCTGGTCTGAGAGGAAATAAAAAAAACGTAAAATGTAAGTACGTAGAAAAGTTGAAAAAAAAATGGCGGACTTCAAAGCATTTTTGTCTAAATTCCCGGCACGTAAGTTGAACCAAAATGGTGGTTATCGGCGCAGGTACAAATAATGCGCCGATGATCACCCTTTTCGTTCAATTTACGTGTCGGGAAATAAGAAAAATGCTTTAAAGTCCGCCATTTTTTTTAACTTATTTGTTTCGCATTGTACTAGCTTGTTCTTTGCCCGCGCAGATTGTTAAAGCCGATGGATAGAAGGAATGGGCGAAAATGTGAAAAATGTTCATGGGCAAAATTACCACTCCGTATTGCTGTAAATTTAGTCACTTAGGTAACTCATAATGAATGATTTTTCATTTACGATTTATCCAATAAAGTCACAAAAAACCTTAAAGTTACGGAGTGGGATCTTTTGACGTCACTTTTGTTTTTTTTGTGTAAAAATTGTAATAAGGCGTATTATAGCGTGAACTTGAAATGCGCTGTATCTTCGCAAATTTTTTGTTAGCAGAGAATATACAAAATTCGTATGCAATATTTTTTTATAAAACATCAAAATTAAAAATTGACATCATGCCTATATTCAAAGCCACATATTATTTCTGCAAGCATTTCAACTTTTTCTGCTGACCGTACGTAACACGGTTGACGAATTGAATTTTGATGAGTGACAACCGGCGTCGTCCCATCACATTTCGCCATCGAGTAGACTCGAGAGGCGAGTTGATGCCGCCGATTCCAGTTTGACTTTCTGGGAAATTCCTTAACCGACTTTAAAGGAGGAAATTCCATAATGTGTCTCTTTTTCGCCCGACTTCTTCATCCACAATGATAATCGTATTTGTAAAATACATACAGATACATTATCACTACTTTATCCATGACGGGATTGACAGTGCCTATGGAAGTTAGACCCAAAGTCACTCCCCGTTTAGATAGATAGATAAAGAAAGATAGATAATAATAGATAGATAAAGACTTTATTTGTACCAACAAAGACACACAACACAATACAATTAAAAGCATCAGAATTAACACAAAAAAACCAGTCAGGCAGTGATTATGTGTCGCAGTGATACAAATAGGCAGCGGCTCAGCGCGTATCTCACTACAAGAGCAAGGCACTAATTTTCAGATCCCGCCTGTGGGTTTACGCGAGTACACGCAGCAAAACAGTCGAATTAGGTATCGAAAATATACCTGCATTATGACTATGCGCGCGGCGACCACACCGCAGTGGAAAATTCAGTTATATGAATCGTTTGTCCAGAGTAATAATAATGAAATTTGCTGGCAATGGATTTCTAGGTATCTAAACAAAAGGAGATGAGTTCTGACGCGAGCTAAATTAAACCATATCCCTAACCACATTGAGTAGATATTTGTTTGAATTTCTTCGCTGAGTGAGACTTCTGTACGTACTAGTACTTATTCTGTGCCAAAGCACAGGTATGACACTTCATAGTTGTCACTACTACAAACGAAACTATAAATCCGTGCACGCGGCAATGTGTGTGTGTTCGCCCCCAACACACGAGACAAGGCGAGGTGCGGGAACGGGAAACGGGGACGCATATTGCGCGGGACCCTAGCCGTCTTATTATAAAACCCAGACTACAGAAAATTAAGTTGACATTGACAGGTGAGATAGTGTGATATTACTAGATAATAATTTGATTTGGTTGGATAATAGTTTAAACCTAGTAACAAATTTAGTCTGGGTTTTATAATAAGACAGTAGGAGTTTCCGTTGTGTATATTAATACTGAGCCCAAAGGCCATGTTTATCGTGGTGGTAAATATTTTTGGAGTAGGTAGCAGGAAACTAGCAGCAGCGGCCTATGAGCAATGACTGCCTACCATCTTCTGCGATCACCAACCCGTGTACCCAACGTGGTGAATTATGGACAAATCCTATGGATGCGGCTAGCAATCCATCACTATTTTAGATTTCTTTTTCCACCTTCTCGCCCACCATCACGCTAAAAGTGGCCTTTGAGTCTTGCGGCCCTGGACTCTGTCTGCTTAGAGCTACAAATAGCAAAATACTCTGTCAGCCCCATTAGAGATACAGACGTGATAGTATTTATTTATGTTGGATTTTTAGGGTTCCGTACCTCGAAAGGAAAAAACGGAACCCTTGTAGGATCACTTTGTTGTCCGTCCGTTCGTCTGTCTGTCTTGCAAGACCCTTTTTCTCAGGAACGCGTGGAGGTATCAAGCTGGAATTTATATCAAATACTTAGGTCTACTGTCCTTTGGAGCTGTGAAAAAATCAAACTTCTAAGCTAACGCAATGAAAAGATACAGCTGTTTATGCCGCAAATTTCCGAAAATTTTCGATACTACAAAACCTACAGGGTACTTCCAGTGAACTCAAAATCTTGAAATTTGGTACGAAGCAACGATAGCACAGATAAAGGAAAAATTACGAAAACCGTAAATTTATAGTCATAAAACATCATATAATCAAAATATTTTTAATAATTTCAAACTTACTACCCATTTCCTCATGAACGCGAAGAGGTATTAAATTGAAAGTCATGTCAAATACTTAGGTCTATAATACCTTTAAGCTGTAACAAAATCAAATTGTACGGAACCCTCGGTGTGCGAGTCCGACTCGCACTTGGCTGGTTTTTTTTATGATCTCAGACCAGCTTGAATGTATCAAAATAGATCAAAGTCAAGGTTCTCAAAAACCGCCAAAATAGGTACTTATAAAAAATACCATCATCAAACTATCTAATCAAAACGGTAGCTGGAATGCCGGGGCAAAATCCGACCGACAACAGACCGACGGACAAAAAGTAGAATCGGTTAATACTTTCGCGTTTCTGAAATTTTCGAATTCCAACGAAGCCCGCTTTCTCGGCGGGAGTTACCAACATTTTTTTAGGAATTCAAGTATTTTTTACAAAGGTATTTCTTTTAATGTTACACTACTTACATACTTTCTTTCTTTTCTCCTAGACTAACATCTTTTAGTTTTTTCTAATACAGGTATATAAAATTATCTCAATTTATATCCCTCAACATGGTGTATGTTATTGACTAATTAACCCCCCACGCAAAAAGAGGGTCGGGTATAAGTTTGACGTGTCAGTGTATACAACATGGAAGGAACATACCAGTAATAAATTGAACCACGGGCTATACTAGATCACTATAGTATAATGAAATAAATATAACAACCAAATAACCAAAAAGAAATCGATATATCCATACAAATTGCCCGGGCAGCTGCACACTTTTGTATGGAAATGCTGATTTTTTTTTAAATGTTCACTATTATTTTAATGTCATTATACTTTAGTGATCAAGTATAGCCTGTGATTCGATTTGTTACGGGTATGTCCCTTCCACGTTGTATATGTGTCTCTATGTGGCATTGTAACTTTTAAACGAATGGATCGTTTCTGATGCGGTTCTTGTCTTGTTTGAAAGCTGACATTAAAGAGATGGTTATTAGGTACAGATAGGGTGTTAATTATTTTTTTTTAATATTTTTAACTTGTACTATTTGACGCATACAGCGCATACAATACAATATAAATAAATAAAAAATAAATATACACTGATTGAGCTAGCCCCAAAGTAAGTTCGAGACTTGTGTTATGGGATACTCACTCAACGATTCTATATTTTATAACAAATACATGTATAGATAAACACCTAAGACTCAGCACAATTTGAAAAAGGCCATTTTCCAACTTGCCCTAACCGGGGATCGAACCCGGAACATCTGGGTGACGAACTAGCATGGTGACCTAGCGCCACAGAGGTCGTCAATACAATACCCTTCATTGCACCAAATAAATAAGTACAGGGCAAAATTATTTTAAAAACTAGGAAATACGCAAAAGGCGGCCTTATCGCTAAGCAATTTCTACACCGACAACTACTGAGCTCTTGAATAAGAAAATTGTTTCTTCTGATACTTTATTACTTATTGATCGCATTTATTTTCCCAAGCACATCCTTTTACGAGAAAATGTTGGTAACCCCAGGTTTGGGACAGTTCGTCAGTTTTTGTTTGATGACGCCAAATGCCGAAAGCGGTGACTTTAAAGGGTTAAAAAAGACAACAAAAGTAAAGAATGTGAATAGAGTGCAATACCAAACGTATAAAACCGAGTACCCTGCATAATTTTGGCAAAGTATAATGTTAGATATGAAGCAACGTGCACTTACGTTAACCATTTCTATCAGTATTATTTTACATTCATAACTTTTACTTTAACTTTTTGTTTCTTTTTAAACTTGCAATGTATCTTGTAAGTTTGTGTGTGTAGATACTATTGCTCGTCTATCACTCACCAATCTGACTCCTGATATATAAATTGATGCTATCTGATGCTTTCTAGCTAAGTGTCTATATAGGTGAGTGCGGAGGTATCTAGTCATCGGGATTCAGAAGGTAAAGTCAGCAACACTTGGTTATTGTCTATATTCTCGATACACAGGTCACACATACAGTTTACACGAACAGTCACAGGTTTTGTTTATATGGATGAACAGACAAACTAACTTCGGGGAGCTATCTAGGGACAAGCGCGTGTTTACGAACTAAAGAGAAGCGAGCGACTAGCTAGTCATGTTGTCGCATAGCGCGCAGTAAAAACTGCTTACATGGCATATGTGTCCCTACATGTGTATGTTTATTTAAGTAAATAATACATAAATATATATGGAGAAATTACACTGATTGAGCTAGCCCCAAAGTAAGTTCGAGACTTGGGTTATGGGATACTGACTCCACGATACCATATTTTATAACAAATACATATAAAAATAAACAGCCAAGACCCAGGACAATTTGAAATAGGCCATTTTCCAACTTGCCTTGGCCGGGGATCGAACCCGGAACCCCTGGGTGGCGGACTAGCATGGTATCCATTACGCCACGGAGGTAGTCAAATCTTGCATCTAAAGTCAAAGCTAAAAAATAATTTATTTATCTTTGGATATTTGTATCACTTGATAATTGTCCGTTTTTCTTTCAATTTCATAATAGCTAGTTGTTGACGTCAGATCCTTTACTTACAGCTAAGTTTACTGCCGCTTCCTAAGCGCAAGTATAGAAGAAGCGGTAACAAACTGTACTGCAGCATTTTCTCTAAACAACAACTCAACAACTATACGTATACGTCATATTTAACGGCTCTGGATACTAGTCCTTTAGAGCCTATCCTTATTTATTCACTTCTTTATTCCTAACCCTAACCCTAACTATACAATCAAAGGTTGATGTAGGACCTTTGATTGCTTCAAAGGAGCTTCTGGCGAAAAATCTATACGAGCCCACTGGTTTTCATAGCTGATTGAGTGGCGGACGGCGCCTTAAGACGCCCACCACAGTCCGCAAATAAATATCACTACAGCCGCACTATGAGTGTCCACTTTAAACTTTTACATATTGTCAATGAGCATGAGCATTTATAACACTAAACTACACCAATTTCATATTATAAAGTCCACTAGAAACAATTTGCAAAACAATTTAAACAACTAAACCCCTTGACTTCCCGCCAAAAACTCGTCACGTCAAAATTTATTATAAAGAATTATATCAAATTTGAAATTAAGTCAAAGAGCTGTTCTGATGATGAAGCCGGTAGATACTCCACGGAAATAACTCGTTTGATTTGTCTTGACGAGCACTTTACGAGATGCATTTTTTTTTTCGAAAAACTTATTTTTTTATAAAGGTGGGTCGGGTGTTGGGCATGCGATGTTGCATAATTTGCATAAATTATCGTATTTTGTATTCATCCTTTTTAAAGGGAGTAAAACGCCGTTTTCAGCCTTAAAGGACTTAAACATATTTCTACCTATTTTTAACCGCCTTCAAAAAAGGAGGAGGCTATCAATTCGTCGGAATCTTTGTGCCTATATTCTTTCTTGTTGTTTTGTAATTTCTGCGTGTCTATTATGGTACAATAAAGTAGATTTTTAATGTATTGTCTAATCTTTTATTGCTTTATGTATGTTCACCGATTATTCGAAAACGGCCTTCACGGGAAGAACAGGTATACTTGTCAGGTATTTTCATATAAATTTTATCAAAATCGGTGGAGTATTTCGGGTTTGAAGTCGGTTCTTAGTTTTGAACAATTATAGAGGATGTAAAGCACCATTTGCAGCCTTGAAAGCCTAAAACATACTTCTATACATTTTGTTACATTGATATCTTTATGAAAGAATGGAAGCACGCTTTTTTTAATAGAGATCGGTAGAAAAAGAAAGGGGACGCCTTTGCCCAGTAGGGGGACACATTGACAAGCTAAATAAAAAATAAAAAATACTATAATGCTTCAGAAAGCTATTCAGTATCTTAGACTGATTCTAACCTTAATTAGTTTTAGTATATTCTAATGTTTAACCTTCATGATAAACTTTAGTACTTAAAAAATACATAAATTTTCAACTTAGAAGGGACAAACCCATACTAAATCAAACCACGGGCTGTACTAGATCAATTTAGTATAATGAAGTTAAAATAACAGTCAAAAAGCAAAAAAAAATCGACATTTCCATGCAAATTGCCCGAGCGGCTGCACCTGCGTACCTTTGTATGGTTATGCCAATTTTTTTTTTTGCTTTTTGAATATTACTCATTTTAATTTGATTATACTATAGTGATCTAGTATAGCCCGTGGTTCGATTTATTACGGGTATGTCCCTTCCACGTTGTATACTAGCTTGTAGGGCCTATAAACAAAACTGCGAATTGGCGCGATGCGAATTTGCAACGCAGGAAACTGTGACGCAAATTGCTGCGATGCAATTTCGTGCGGCAAGGCGTCTCCCTTCCTCGGTTTGGGAAAGATCGTGAGAATCAATTTGCAAGTTCTTTCGATGCGTCGTGCGAGTTCGTAGAGTTTTACGAAGCGACTTCGCATCGCAGTTTTGTGAACAAGCCCTTACCCGTGACTTCGTCTGTGTAATTTTTGTACTTTGTAATTAAGTCTACTTTTGTACAGCAAAATATTCCTCATGCAAAATTCATCTCTCCTTTTCATTCCCTTAATAGATGATTTTTGGAATTAAACCTATCATATGTTCTTTCTCAGATTTCAAACTGTACTCATACTAAATTTCATCTTACTAGGTTCGGTGGTTAAAGCGTAAAAAGGTGACAGACAGAGTTACTTTCACATTTATAATATCAATATTGGTCGCGCACAAACAATGATACCAATAAAACATCCAATTTCTCACTCTGTTTAAAGCTCACAATATCATCGAAAAAGATCACACAAATGTCCATCATTTCGTCAATTACCTTACATCCTAAACCGAAAACCATTCCCGAAACACTGAAAACCGGCTCAATCTTCCACTTAATAAAGTTCAACTAAACTGCAACGTATATTTTGGTATTCTCTATATGAAAATCTGCTAAATAGGGTGACTATTTTCCCTTACAAAGAAAAATAGATTTTATCACTCAGGAGTAAGATAAGAAATGGCATATCACGTAGGGTAATTTGACTCATACTTGGTCAGTGCTAGTTATTGGCCGCTATTTTTCACAAAATGAAAATAGTGTTCGTTTCCTGTCGTTTGTCCACTCCCGGTGGGTGGGGTGTTTTTTTATTGGTAGTAATTTTGGTGAGAACAGATTGAAAATCGCAGATCAGTAGATATGTCGTTAGTGAGTATTTGATGGCAAGCAGACTTTGAATAACCTAATATTATTATTTTTTTTTGAAAACAATTTTTTTTACAAGCTTTTAATGTATCCTGCGTTCTTGCTACCATTCCGCATGGGCAAGATGTTTTTTTTTATTTAGTACTAGCTGCGCTCTGCGGTGTTACCCGCGCCTAAAGTAGCCTATGTATTAATCCAGAGTTTCAGCTTCCTGCATACCAAATTTTATCAAAATTGATCTAGCTGTTTGCGCGTGAAGAAGAAACAAACACACACACACACACACACACACACTCGCTCACAAACTTTCGCCTTTAAAAAGCCGTTCAAAAGTTTTTGGGAGTTAACGCTTGAAAGTCGGAGTTTTTAAGTTTACCTGGCAAATAATAGACGACGCTATCGGTTGGAATAAATAGTTCCACCAGTCAGCACTAGATGGTGTCGTCGGGGATTTTTAAATTTGTCTGGCAATTAAACTTGTAAGTATTTGAAATTAATAAATGACATACATACATGTACCCTCATCATCATCAGGTCTTTTTGTCTCCACTGCCGGAGCACGACCCTCTCTCTACTACCAGAGCCATACTTGGCCAGAGCAGCCAGAGGACTTGGCCTACACTCTCCACACTGGCCAGACGGGTTGGAGAGGTCTCATTGATGTTTATAAGCTTTGTTTAGCTTGTATTCCCCAAGTCGCCTTCTACGACATCGACGGGAGTACCGACGTGATAGGGTACCGACATGTACCCTATCACGTCTTTATCCATGGTAGACAGAGCATTTTGTTCTTGTATCTTAAAGCATACAGAGCCCACGGCCGCAATAATACTCAAATGCCACTTTTAGCGTAATGGCGATGAGTTGCTGACAGCCACGCCTATTGAAAATATTTTGTTTGTTTGCTTTATTGTATACACATAAATACAAAAATACAATTTAAGAGAACAAGCACAGTACATAGGCGAACTTATCCCAAATAGGGATCTCTTCCAGTCAACCTCGGATTGAAAAGAATAGATTTTATAAAACAGGGTAGAGAGTGGGTACAATATGATAACATATAACTACATAATACACTGCCAAAATATTATTTCAAATTAATACCTACATTACCTACATTATAATTGTTTATATATTATAACTAAAAAATAAATAAAATAAGCATAAATTAACACATGTAATTTAAAAAAAACTTTAAATATTTACATAACAATATACAACTAATATACTACTTACAATAATTCGAATTTTCGCTTATTTCCTCGATCAGCTACGATCTGCGCGGAAAGAAAAGCAGCTAGGGCATTCTTCGTCTTATTATTTCTTCCTTCCATGCTGGTCTGGGAGAAAAGAGAAAACTTAGACCGTCTTAATATAAAACCCAGACTAACTTTGTTACTAGGTTTAAATCATTATCCGACCAAATCAAGTTGAAATCTAGTAATATCACACTATCTCACATGTTAATGTCAACTTCATTTTGGTCGGATAATGGTTTAAACCTAGTAACAAAGTTAGTCTGGGTTTTATAATAAGACGGTCTAAGTTTTCTCTTTTCTCCCAGACCAGCATGGAAGGAAGAAATAAACGTGATCTATAAACAGTTTAAACATATATCTTACAATATTAATCATAGTACTCAAACCCAAGGGTCCCTGTACGACCCAATCTTTCATACCGTGGTTTTTGCTACCCTAATGACGTCATTAGACTAGGGGTGAGAATTAGAAGTGCATTGGGGTCCAAATGTCCTGTGATTTCACACAGGTTAGGGGCTCGAGATGCGTTATCTTTATAAATTGTTTTGTGCTTTGGAAGGCACGTTACTATTGATCACCGATGTAATTATTAGCTCGACTGCTTCCATGTTCAAGGCTTTGTTATCCGGAGGTCGTGGGTTCGAATCCCACTGGGAAGCACACTTTGTGAAAAGTTGTTTACAGCCTAGTTAGGATATTGCAGGCTTGTATCATTTGATTATCCGAAAAAGGAAGATAATTCCGTGTTTCGGAAGGTACGTCTAACCCGTGGATCCCAAATGGTATCTAGCGTTTGCTCAAACCCAAGGATTGGTTCTGGCCTACCCCTTTGGGTTGCGGAGGTCAGACGGCAGTCGCTTTGTGTGAAAACAAGTAACCTCGTCAAATCGAATAGGAAGGTAGCGTTAGCGCTGAGGATGCAACCGGAAATACGCTCGGATGATATATAAATATAAATAAATATATATAAAGGGATAAACCGGCTAAAACACCCCCTGCTTGGAAAAACTACTTTAGTGCGTTGCCACTATGAGATAATGCGGCAATTTTAATCCTATATTTCTTAAACTTCTGGATGTGATTTCAAGTTTTTCTTTTTAATAAATATATAAAATAAAACATAATAAATATGAAGTGCGGCCACACATGTATATATAGCTTTGATTTCAGGTACATTTGCCTTTTGGCCTCCGGTCCATCTGTTCGAAAGCTACGACGTCACAGACAAACAGACAGACATTGGCGTTAAACTTATAACACTCCTCTTTTTTAGTCGCGGGTTGATAATTAATTTATTGACCATGAAATAACCAACAAACAATGACGTCTAATCAAAAAAGCTTACGCGATCTCTAAAATTTTACGCCCACGTGTGAAAACTATAGGAACAATGCCTCCAAAGTGCAGGTTGTAAATGTATTATTTTTATGCAATTATATGCAATTGGCGTGGTCAGCAGCTGGGCACGGGCTCTGCAATTAAAGACTTGTCGCGACGGTTACACTTTCATTATGTTTGGGGCCACGAAAACAGCGTTTTTTCCACTATAGAACAAAGAATCAAAGAATTAAATATTTATTCCGTAATTAGGCCTTTGTAGGAACTTTTATACGTATCTTTACTTTCATTCGTAATTAACATTACGAGTAATGTTAATTACGTTGACATACGAGATTTTTCTGGTTATGAAAATAATATTTAAAAGGCTGTTTAAAAAATAATAAAAAAATATACTAAAATAAATATAACTTATTAATAAAATTAAAATAGCCATTTATTATACTATCCTTTTTAAATTACAATAATAAATTCATTAATTTCAAATAATATATAGCGTGGAATTGGGGGACTAAGCTTGTATGAAAATTTGGCCTTACGATAATAATGCGGCCTAGTGATAGTATGTAAGTATAGGTATAGTAAATTAAATGGCAAACAAATTTCTGCTTAAACTTGAACTGGTCCGTCAAATTTGATCATTGACTTACCATTTTGAACAATATGTATAAGTAAGCGTTAAAATAAAACTCTTAAAATACCTAAATTACTCATACCCTAAGTAAACTTACTTTTGAAACAAATAAAATAATGATCGATCTAATTCCAAAGCTAAGACAAGTCAAAGTAATTACACAATTGCAAATAATATCAATTGGTTAGAACATTCTCATTAAGAAATAAATATATTATAAGTTCCAATCTAGTAGAATTTACAGCCTGTCACCTAAGGCGATAAAATATAGCGCAGTTACTTAATTAATATCATTTAATATTTACTAGAGTTAAAAATGTTATTGCTTACTGTCTTTCCTTTTTTTTTTTAATTTCGTTCTATGTTTGTCTTGTGGGTGTCGAAACATGTGGACTATGGAGCCTTACGTCCACGAGAAGATTTTTTTAAGAAGATCATTCAGCTGACCCTAAAAGCAGCCAGCTCTCTCGTCACAGAAAAGTGTTTCATTAACATATAATATATAATTATATATTGGATATTTTAGACATGTTTGTATATTGTGTAGACATTGACTACATCGAGAATTAGGTAATCAAAACTTTAAAAGTTTTTAACACCTACTTCTCGATACACACACACACATAAAAAATAAAAAATATGTCTAAAATATCTAACTCATAGTTATATTGAATGTTAATGAAACACTTTTCTACAAATGAGACGCATTATTTAATAATCTTTAAAAATGTTTGAATGTGCGACCGAGACAGCCAACCAAATGTGAAATGCCGCTTAAGGGGATACCTGAATTTTCCGGGGTCCAGTGCAGCCCCCATTTGAAATAAATCATTTGAAAGGAAACGGAGACATCATTTAAAATAATTTATTAAAGTTTTGTATGCAGCTGTAATAATTAGGTACTAAAACACTCATGTGATACTATTATCACAGTCGGCTTCGCCTCGTGTGATAAACCCACATTCGTCTTTTAATACCCCTTATTATACTACATTTGCATAAATAACTACGTGGGGCGCACTATAAGTTTCCGGAATGAATATGAAAAAATACTATTAAAGGTACAAAATTAATTTATTGTTTTTCAAAATAATCTCTCTTGGCGTCTATGCACTTTTTCATTCGATGAAACCAGTTTTGAAAACTTTTGTGCCACTCCTCTGTGGTGACCTCTGAAACGTGTTTTTCATACTCCTCGACAGCCTCTTCTGGTGATGAAAATCGTTGACCGCGTAATTGGTTCTTAATTTTTGGGAACAGAAAAAAGTCACAAGGTGCCAGGTCGGGACTGTATGCAGGATGACTCATGAGTTCTACATTTTTCGCCTTCAAAAAGTCGTTTGTCTGTCTGGCCGTGTGAGAACTAGCATTGTCGTGGTGCAGGATGATACGGCGTTTACGGTTATTTTTACGGAGTTCGTCAATAACTTCCGGCAAACAAATGGTCGTGTACCAGTCACTATTTACTGTACGACGATTCTCTAAAGCAACAGTAGCCACGTGTCCAGTTTTATTAAAAAAAGAAGCAATCATCCGCTTAGATGCACTTTTCACGCGCGCCACTTTGGTTGGTTTCGGCTCATCTTGAAAGACCCATACGCTCGATTGCTGCTTTGTTTTGGGATCGTAGCAATAAATCCATGTTTTGTCACCTGTTACTATGTCCCACACCAAATTTGACGCACCTTCATTGAATCTGGTAAGCATGGCACTGCACCAAGTGACGCGGTCCGTTGTTTGAGCCTCGGTCAAGTTGAGTGGGATCCACCAGCTTTCTCACACCCAAATGTTTGTGTAGGATTAATTGTATTTGACTCATGCCTATTTCTAAGGATGTGCGAATTTCATGGTAGGTCACATGCCTGTCTGTTTCAATCATACGGCGCACAGCATCGATGTTTTTGTTGGTCACAGCGGTGGACGGCCGACCATCGCGAGATTCGTCACTGAGATTGATACGACCACGCTTGAATTCTGCAAACCAGCTATAAATAGTTGTCTTGCATGGTGCTTCATTGCCAAAAGCTGTTTCAAGCCGAGCGATGCTCTGTTGAGCTGTCAAATTACACTTAAAATCGTAGAAAATCATACTACAAAAATTTTCCCGAGTTAAATCCATGTTGATGCAGACACACAATTTTTTAAATGGCGCCACAAGGTAAAACCAAAAGACAGTCAGATGAAACAAACTGCATTCTACAGCCAAAGAGTTCTATTTTCAAATGTTGCAATAAATTTTTAAATATTGTTTATGTAAGTGGCCAGTTCCGGAAACTTATAGTGCGCCCTATGTATTACAAACTACTGTTTACAGTTTAAAGTAAGAACGTGAAGCTATTCTACGCACATTTGCAAACAACGGCCGTTAAGGGTACGCTAGTCAGGTGTTTCGTCATACAAATTCTGTAGGGTGATGACTCCGTTGTTCGGTATTGTCTCGGAATAAACGCTAATAAATACATTCGTCGAACCGCTGCGCCTGTGGCCACGCAAACCAGGCAAGCGTTAGACAGTTCATGCAATTTTAGCATACAAGTAATCTTTATAACCGTTAAACAGCCATCCTTATCGCATGTTGATATAATTTACACAGTTTATAATTTTGACGTGCAATGTGCAATTTTTACGTCTACTTAGTGAAGTTAATTGTAAGTTACACTTAGTTTCTTAGGATTATAATTTGAGTTATTAAGTTTTAGATGATGGTTTTTATTTAACGGTTTGTAGGTTTGTAATGATTTTTATAGGTGAAGTTAAATATGAGTAGGTTAAGTTAGGATCGATTTCGAAGAAAAGAAAAATCGTCGAGTGTACCATCTTTTTGTTTTTTTTTTGTCGCAGTTCGTTGAAGCTGATCGAGGAAGTGATCAAGAATTTACTTTAGTTAATACTATCTTTTTATAAGAATATTAATTTTCCCTTTTTATTACGCCGATCGACGAAATGGTCGAAAATTTAAATTAAAATGATTTTATTTATTTAGGATAATATGTACATGAGGTAGAAAACCCTAAGTAGTATAAATAATTAATAATGAAACTAAACCTAACATTAAAAGATAACTATAAACTAAAATACATCTAAGTAAAAGTATAACATTACCTATATTATATAAAAAATTACCCTAAATCACTGCGGTCACAGATCAGAGTGCCCAAGAGACTAGCGGCATTGCCTCATCGGATGGCCAGACTTAATCTTTGGCCAAAATACTCACCAGCTTCTACGTCCCCAGAAACGTCGATCAGGCGGGTGGAGATTTCTTTGTACAATTGACGCGTCTCCACACCCCAAGGCCCTAAGGTCTCCACGGCGAAAGGCGCAAATATATACGGCTCTGCTAGGGCTGAATATTTGCGCCTCTTGAAGGCTTCCGCCGCAGCTGCAGCCGCGCCCGCTCGACGGGCAGTCGCATGCAAGTGTGATGGGGCGACGGTGTCAACGCACGTCGCATCCCATACCAGCGACCGCCCGTTCTTCTAAGGAAGATTAAAAAGTTTTTTTTTTTTTTCACCTTTTGCATCTACACGGCTATACGACCCTAGGCTCTGCCTACCCCATCTATGTAATTAATTATGAAAAAAGTTACAGTGTATACTGTAACGTTTTTATTCCTGATGGGAGTATATTCATTTTTATCAGGTTAGTGGTTGTATCAACGCCGTGTCATGTACCGCGTGAAGTTTAGGCAAATAAGCGCCCAATTATCCGATCACTGATTATGACATATACATAGCCATCCTTATCACACGTTGATATTTCACACAGTACAACTTTTGACAGTGTTTATATGAGGCCTAAGGAAATGTGCAATTTTCACGTCTACTTAGTCAAGTTAATTGGAAGTAACACTTCGTTTCTTAGGATTATAATTGTAGTGGTATGCTATTAGGCTTTTGATTGTTTTCATTTAACGGTTCGTGGGTTTATATAATGACCTTTTATGTAAAGTTATAATAACTTAATATGATTTATATGCATCAGTATCATGGAATTTTTTATTAGCCATGGACTCCGCTCTACGTGAGAATTTCGTTTTTTTTGTTAACCTCTACTGTCCCAATGCTGGGCAAAGGTCTCCCCGATGAATGGTTGGCAGTGGCACACGATCGAGATATTTAAAAAGGTTAAAATCCTACCTCCTTCTCCCTGTCTCAAAGTATATCCAAACCAAATTTCATCTAAATCGGTTCAGTGGTTGAAGTGTGAAGACCAGACGGACAGACAGACAGAGTTACTTTCGCATTTATAATATTACTATAGATAATATGGATATCTTGTCAATGCCTTGATCGATTTGGTACTGAGTTGCCGACTTGTCGTCAAACATAAATTCATATTATATCCATACAAAAGCCGGTAGGTTAGTAGATGCCACTAATGGATTTTTGCCGTCTTTTAAGAGGCTTTTCACATTTGGTCGGCTGTCAAAATCAAACATTTTTAAAGATTATTAAAAAATGTGACTCATTTGAAGAAAAGTGTTTCATAAACTTTTTAATATATTATAATAGGTTGGGGAAAAAGTCTTTTCGCATTTTATATGAAAATTTAAAACATTTTTTAATATAGTTTATTTACGTTTAACTAAAGTATGTAGGTACCATTTTGTTCGATTATTTTCTTCTAATTTCTTCATTAGATTCACTCATCTTGACGGTAAGAAAAACAAATGAAAATCACGCATTTCCTAATTTGAATTTGGAATTATCTTCTTTAAAATTTAAACTTTTAAATGATACCAAAACCAGCCAGGTACAAATAGTATAGCCAAAGTGGTTTTATTACAAGTTCATACATACTATATGCGAAAAGACTTTTTCCCCAACCTAATATGTTAGATACTGTAGACATGTTTGTATATATATATATGTTGTTGTATGTATATATGTACGTCAATATGAACAACTTTTCCTATGGGATCATTGCTTGAAACTCGAAAAAAAATCGACATTTTCATACAAAAGTGTGCGGCCGGCCCGGAAATTTGTATGAAAATGACGATTTTTTCTTCGAGTTTGAAGCATGGGTCCCATAGGAAAAGTTTTTCATATGGACGGTCTGAGTTGCTCCTACAAGGATTGGACAGGGATTTCTTACATATTATATGTGGCGTCATAGCTCGTAAACAAATGGACCGATTATGATTTTTATTTTGTCGTGTCTACATTTGTGTCGGGAGTTACTTAAAATTTTCAATTATATTTCTTATTAATAACATTTTTGTGCTAAAGCTACAAACTAATAGCGTTTCGGACTTTCGGAACAACCACTCTGCTGGGAGTATAACATCGAAACCCGGGACCTCGTCCCCCGGACTTAAACTTGCTACAATTAATCTTGTGTCCAGCACAGAGGTTGCCTTTATTTGAATGTATTCAAATGACTACGTTTAGTATAAGTTGGGTAAATTATTATCTCTGTTTCGCATTTTATTGAAAGGAAGGGATCATTTTAAAATTTAAACTGTTCATTTGTTATTATATTATGACGATTTTTTCTTCGAGTTTCAAGCATTGGTCCCATAGGAAAAGTGGTTCATATTGACGGTCTAAGTTACAAGGATCGGACACGGTTTTTCGTATATATTGTATAGGACGTATGCATGCTTGAATCACCTGATTATCCAAAAAGAAAGATGATGCCGTGTTTCGGAAGGGACGTATAAACTGCAAGTCTGAATTCTCTAGCGTTTGCTCGAATTTATCCAAAAACTGATTCTGGTGTACCCTTTGGATTGCGGAGGCAGTCGCTCTGTGTAAAAACCAGTAACCTCGTCACATCACCTAGGCAGTGGACCCCGGACGCTAAAGCGTTACCGCTGGGGATGCAACCGGGAATTACGTGAGGATGATGATGATATCTCTGTACGTATGAGATTTATTTTATTTTGTTTCTTTATATAAACCAACAGCGTTTTAGAATAATATTACTTAACTGAAAGTTTCACTTAAGGCGGCGCTTCCCGGCCGCTCTGCCGTCAACGCGAGCATAATTTGAAAAGCTTGTTATTCCATCCAGGGCAATGCTAGAAAAAGGGCAAAGCAAAAAGGGAGAGATAGCGCCTGAGGGCTTATTTTACATTCTATTAAACGAAATTATTATTATTATTAACTATCCATTGAACGAATATTCAGTTTTCATTGGGTGCAGAAATTTCATAAAACTTGTTCCAGGTAAATGGTTTTTATTTAAAATTTTCATTATATTTGCAAGGTTTGCAGAAATATTTTAAGAGTTACCTTTATAATTTAAGAGTACTTTATAAAGGTCGAAATTCAAGTAAAATTTGTGCAAAAAAGCAGATTTTGGAGGCTTATATTGAATTTGTTTCTGCAAGTTTTAATTTTTTATTTCGATAGAAACCTAGAATTAGTGCATAAGAAACCTGTTAGTTCAAACAATTTCAATAAAAGTCAGTCACAACGTCATAATCACGAACGAGCGTTTGTATGAAAAGTAAGACGGGAAGGCCGCTCTTAAAGTAAGGCTAATAACAGATTTCTCTCTCTTAAGAGGCTACCTGAATTTGTTTTACGTTAAGTTTTTCTACGCACAATTGCGAAAAACGGCCACTTTTGGCGTATGTGCGTAGAAAAGCTTCACTTTCTCACTTTTAACTGTACACAGTAGTTCATAAAATAGTTTGAAGGGTTATCTAGTGCCTGGTTAAGACAAATTTTTAAATGATGACTCAGTTTCCTAACAAATGATTTATTTCAAATGGGGGCAGCACTGGACCCCGGAAAATTCAGGTATCCCCTTAATACAAGTATAACAGAAGTGTAATTATAAAACTCAGATCAAAGGTATAATAGTTAAAAGGATCACAACCTTTATTCTTTACAACAATTTACAGGTTTTTACTAGAATAAATTATAAATTATGAAAATTACAATTAAGAGATTGCAAACAAACAAAATACAAAAATCTTGACTACTCAAAGCTCTCAAAAGCTTTTCCCCAACAATGTAAACACCAACATATCAATAATAACTTCCATCACCGTAATATTACTCGTAATAAATGTTTATTTCCATAAACGCCGCTTTCTAAGCAGCTTGCGGTTGTGTGTTCGTCTACACAACATTTCTCCAAAACCACACAAAACCTACTTTGTGTGTTCCGCTCGACTAAAGACGTTTAGTGGTTTGTGGGAGAGAGAGGGATGGCTGTTTAAATGTTGAGTCTTGTGGTTGCGCTTTTGTCTTTAAGTTTAACCCAGTTATTTTAATGTTCAAACATATACTACCATGTCTTCATCCATAACGGGACAGTCAGGGCCCAGATCTGCAAGACTCATTTTTAGGGTTCCGTAGCCAAATGGCAAAAAAGGGAGCTCTTATGGATTCGTCATGTCTGTCTGTCTGTCCGGCCGTATGTCTTTTTTTTGCGACTGTTTTTCAAAACTATAAGAACTATACTGAAACTTGGAAAGTAGATGTATTCTGTGAACCGCATTAGAATTTTCACACAAAAATAGAAAAAAAAAACAATAAATTTTTGGGGGTTCCCATACTTAGAACTAAAACTCAATTTTTTTTTTAGTCAAACCCATAAATCTACGTGTGGGGGGGGGGGGTATCTATGGATAGGTCTTCAAAAATGATATTGAGGTTTCTAATATCATTTTTTTCTAAACTGAATAGTTTGCGCGAGAGACACTTCTAAAGTGGTAAAATGTGTGTGTGTGTGTGTGTGTGTGTCCCTATAACTTCTAAAATAAGAGACTGATAAAACTAAAAAAAGTATATGATGTATATTACCATGCAAACGTCCACCGAAAATTGGTTTGAACGAGATCTAGTAAGTAGTTTTTTTTTTTATTACGTTTATTAAAACATCGATCAAAGTTACAACGAACTACAAGAACTTTTATATTATGTTACTTGCTGCTACGGAGCCCTTCATGGGCTAGTCCGACTCGCACTTGGCCGCTTTTTTTACATTATGGTGGGTGTGAATGTAGAAAAACGGAATCGAAATAGTTGTGAGTTGCTTTGGGTTTTGTACGGTTAAGAAAATAAAAATTCATAAAATAATAACAATGAAACTATAAATATACTGTGGTGCATGAAAGGAGCCTCCCCGAGTGACGTACTGAGCACCCCTGTACGTCCGGCGCACCCTGGGCAATCTGTGTGGACAGTCAGTCGATAACGCAGATTGGCTGATCCTTTCGCCACAAAATGGTCCAAATAGCCCACACTACGGTCCCACCTGTACACCCTGTCAGGTATTGCTCCGCCAAGTGTCAGATGTGATGTGGCATATGCGGTAGAAAAATTTAAGCAGTCAACCGATAAGAGGCACCTTCTCTACGGACAGACTCCGGCACCTGCACGTCTCAAGAGGCGGCTGGTCGTAAAATTTTAGCCAAATCGTTTTTAACTGTTCCGGCTATTTCTTCTCTACTTCGCGAGGTCTTCGGTATTCTTGAGCGACCTTGACATGCATTTATATTTGGAGAAGAAAAGTGGGAAAGCGAACTTAGGGCCCCAAAGCACCACAGCTGAGGAAGCAACAGGGAACACACAAAATCTAACACCAGTATCAGTAATAAGTTATTACTGATACTGGTGTTAGATTTTGCGTGTTATTTCTAATAACACATTTGATAAAGAAGACCTAACTATAGTTACATTTATGGCAATAACTCTTTATGATTTGGACTACTAAACGGATATCCCGCATTCATCATCCACCTCATCAGATATTCCGGAAACGCTACCTAATAGTAGTATTAGTTCCCCACAAATTAATGCTCTGAATCAAATTCCAGACGCGTATTCACAAAACCTAAGGGTGCAGGTTAAACAGAAGATTTGAATCTGAAAGGATTCTATTCTATTTTTTTATGTTGTAATAGGCGTCGCGGTGCGAACTGTTCGTCTTGAGTGTAATCCGTCATTGTTAGGTAGGGGTGCAATAGATTTTATCGATGTTAGGTTCGATAAAGTTGTGAATTTCGTAATGAATGTTTGATACGTAACATATTTTCTATTAAAAAAGAATATTAACCATTTAGAAGTACGAGTATATCTGTGTTTTTTCATAAATCGTATTTAAATAAAATTATTGGTTCTTTAAGTTAATTTTCGACATGTCCTTCTTAAATATCTGTCCGAAAGATTAACAAAAAATAAAGCGTATGCTTTTATTCATTTAAGCATTATTTTAAGGAGAAAGCTATCCTTTAGCATTCAATCTACTTATTATCATGGTTGATACTTATAAAATAAAGTATGTCAGCAAATCTTTAATACTTATTAGTACCTACTAATTTTATTGTTGATATTAATTAAATTCTTTGCTACGATATTTTTTTACCTATTAACATAAAAGAGTATCCTTTAATCTACTCCGGCTTTAAAAAGCTATGAATACTATTCAGTTATAAAAACTATAGCTTGAATGGATTATAGGTACGATACATAATCTCTTACATTATATAAGGTATTGTCTAAGCAAAATAGATAAAAGTATCAAAACAAAATTAATTAATTGACTAAACAAAAACCCAATTGTTAACATCACATCGATATCGACTATACGAAACACCCATCCCTCCGAATAAATCAACCACCAGATTGATAGTACAATGTCAACAGAAACACCCACTTAGCATAATAAAGCAAATGCGGCCAATTATTGCATAAATTGATGCAGATTTTTTGAAGTAAGCATGCATACAGATGCGTCGGTATGTGAGAACGGATCTCGGAAACTCGGTAATTTGTCACTTGCAGATTCTGAAGACACATCTTGGATTTGCATGATCTTGTGTGGGAATCTTAGCAGTAATTTGTCAAATGCTGAGAGGTTTTACGTGAATCGATTATAAATTGTTAGATCTTGTGTTATTTCTAGTTGACGTTAGAAAGCACCAGTTGCTTCTCTTCCCGAGCTGATCGTAAAGGCAGGCCTGTGTCACTCCCCGTTTGGGTATCGAAAGTATACCTACATTATTACTATGCGCGCGGAGATCACTTCTAAGGGGAAAATTAATTTACATTAATCGTTTGAACAGAGTAATAAGAATGAAATTGGCTTGCAAATGATGTCTAGGTATCTAAACGAAGAGGTGAGGATTTCTGAGGCGAGCTAAATTAAACCACATAAAGTAGATATTTCTTTGAATTTCTTTTCTGTGGAAGACTTCTTTACGTGAGTACTAGTACTTTTTCTGTGGTAAAAGTAAAGCAGCGGAATGCCGAACTTGAGAAATTATGTCAATTCGTTTAGCAACCCAACATTACTTTCTTCTATCCTTTTCCTATAGTGTGATGCCCGTTGAATAATTTTGCCCTAGGCTTTGTCTGGGCCGTATTATAGAATGTGGAAGTGACATACCTGTAATAAATCAAACGACGGGCTATACTCGATAACTTTAATATAATGAAATTAAAATAACAACCAAATAACCAAGAAAAATTCGACATTCCCATACAAATTAACCGGGCGGCTGCACACTTTTGTATATAAATGGCAATTTTTTTTTTTGTGTTTCGGCTGTTTTTTAATTTCATTATACTATACTGATCTTGTATAGCCCGTGGTTCGATTTATTACGGGTATGTACCTTCCACGTTGTATGTTCAAAATTCTAGACCTTATATTTGGACGATTAAAATATAGCACTTGAAAAATCTGGTAGCGTTTTGGCCACTAACATATTCAAAACCTAGGATTCTTTTTTTAAAACACATACATTTTAAAACGAAGTGGTAGTTAAAGTGGCGCCTTCATTTGAAATAAATTGTTTAAAATTAAATGTTGTGATAATTAAAAATTTGATTTGCATCAATGTCTAGAAAGACCTTTAAACTATTTTATGAATAACCTTTGAAATTATTGCTATGTCCGTCTAGTTTTAAAACTGTTTTTCGCCAAGTGGCCACTTTTGGCGAAGCGAAAAACAGTTTAAAAACTAGACGGACTACCAATATTACTTTCAAAGGTTATTCATAAAATAGTTTAAAGGTCTTTCAAGACATTGATACAAATCAAATTTTTAATTATCACCATATTTAGTTTTAAACAAATTATTTCAAATGAGGGCGCCACTTTAGCTACCACTTCGTCTTAAGACTATTTTAAAGTTTTAGATAAAGTTAAGGAAGCTTTTTGAACCTGCCATTTAAAAAAAAAGTTCATCTGTAGATAAGATGATTTCCTTAAAAAACACACAATACGAGTACATTTAGATATTTACCTATATTCAATCAATACTCCTAGCAATAGAACAAAAAGGTACCAACCCAAAGTACTTACTTTTCCCTATTACCATGACAACAAGTGCATTTAACATCCAACAGTAAATAGACAACCCACAAAATATTTCGTCACATTGCAAAAAGAAAAAATGCTAACAAGAAGTACTTAACCCTTTCGCGCCCACTACAATAGTTCAATACCCAATAATCCTATAATAGCCTACGAAGGGTTGAGGTTCACATACGAACAAAACGATCTATTGGAAGCTATCGAAGGGTTAGAACTTTTGACAATGCGGATTAAGAAAAAGCCGATTTTGAACAGCATCTGCAAGATAAGGGTTAACATTTTTGACTTTAGTTAAGTAACACGACGAAAAAGAAAAAGTTTATATTTTGGTCATAGATAATAAGCATGTGAAATTTTTATGCTACCTGAATTTTCCGGGGTCCAGTGCTGCCCTCATTTAAAACAAATCATTTGATAGGAAACGGAGACATCATTTGAAATTATGTCTTGACCAGGCACTAGATTAAACTATTTTATGAACTAATGTTTACAGATTAAAGTGAGAGCGTGAAGCTTTTCTACGCACATACGCCAAAAGTGGCCGTTTTTCGCAATTATGCGTAGAAAAGCTTCACGTTCTCTCTTTAAACTGTAAACAGTAGTTCATAAAATAGTTTGAAGTTTTATCTAGGGCCCCGTCAGGATAAAATTTTGAATGATCTCTTGGTTTACTTTCATATAATTTATTTCAAATCAAAAGCACTGGACCCCTGAAAATTCAGGTATCCCCTTAAGAATCTAGTACAAAAATATGTAAGCAGGAAGCATAATCTAACCTATGTCAACATTTATAACATGAATTTAAATCTATGTTATAAAATACACATATATATGGTAGTAGGTGTGTAAAACTTTTACGTTTACCACGACCCTGATAGACATCTTTAGCTTCAATTTTTGTGTGAATGTGTAAATTAATGCAATTCTTTTTTTCCTTGATAACTGTATAAACCAGTAAAAAAAATAGGTCTATGGTATAAACTACTAAGTTGATAAATTTATTATAGGTATATCATGTTTATATTATACCATAACCAGTACCATTCTACAAATTACGAGTAGATATGGCCAAAAAGAACTTAAATTGTATAAAATTCACTTCATTTCAAATTACGCGATCGAAAAACTAAATACATACAACTAAACAACTAGAAAAACTATACCATAAACCAGTCACAAATTCAACAAAAACCGGAAACACACGAACCGTTTACAATATCAATTCAATGGTCACCGCAAAAACTAACAAAGTAAATCATCGATCTATAGATCATTATCACGCACGCGTCAATGTCGACGATCGATAAAAAATCAATGCAGTTATGATATTCAACCCTATTGCGAATGAATATGATATTTCAAAGGGTTCCGTTCGTGCCGATTTTGAAAAAGAGCAATTGTGTTATTGTTCTATTGTGATGTGATTTGATTGTTGTTATCGAGTTTGAAATTGTTTAGTATTGTATTTACTTCTTTGAAGATTTACTCTTGCCAAAAATTTTAACCTAACCTTAGCCTATTCTGAAATTGCAATGTTGAGACAATTTTAAAATAATAAAATTTGTTTAAATTTACTATCGTTTAAATTACGAAACTAGAAACGGTACTTAATATTTTATTGACTCTAACAATGTACAAATATTATTTTAAAAGTATTGTAAAAGTGATCGCGTGACTTCTTTTTCATAAACAATACACACTATTAAAAAGGTAACGTACAAATACATTTACCTGAATTAACCGACAAATCAAAAGATCCACGACGGTTGCAACAAACTATAATAAAAAAGATAAAAAACATCACTGCTCCTAATTAATAAGAAGCATCCCCGTCTTCTCACGATTTTTTTTAATTACGACCCGGCAGATGTTTTGTTCCTACCTAAGAAGACCCTATAGAAAAACTCAAAATATTCAGCAAACAAAAAAAATAATCCACGATGACTTGCGCATCAAAACCGGAATTCAATTAGACATACAAAAGAAATTACTCAAAGGGACAAACGTCTTGTTCCAAGCTGTAATTATTCACCTTACATTAATAAATTTGATGATAAAAGAAATCGCGAAAGTCTCACACGATTCTATAGCATCACTAATGATACTGACAATGCGGAAGAAAAAAAAACCTGACCCACAAAGAATATATGAATGAAATTAAACAGCCGAATGTCCTTAAAATAAAGGTCTAAGTAAACACACATACTCGAAATTGCATATGCAAAATAGTATTCGAATTTTACAAAGGGTGACCGAACTGGCTATGCAAATCTTCGTGCGAAGTTGAATGTAGAAAACAAATAGTTTAAAAAAACCGCTTGTGTGAGATAGTAATAAACAAAAAACTTTTTTTTGTTGTCTAGGTTAGAGTGCATATTAATGTAGGACCAAGTATTATCCCTTGAGGTACGCGTTTCTCACAAGTTCGGTATGCAGATGATGTTCTTTAATCTTTTATTTTAATGGCATCTTTTTGTGTTAAATCTTTTGGGCTTTTGTGGGGTGGGGAAGAAGAAAAAGACGAGTAGAAATTAATGATTCTGCGTATGCAAATCAGAATATCAGTTTTTACTGTGGGAATGTCTGATGGTATAGTTTTCTGGGGTAAAAATACGTTGGCAATGTGGGTCCGGTTTTTTTTTAATTATTATCAAGTTGTTTGAAAAAAATGAATGTCGTTACATGTGTTTTTTAAAATACAATAATATAACAAAGAAAAAGAACCACTGAAAAAAGACGTATTCGGATTCGGATCATACCAAGATATTATTTTATGGTTTGAATAGTAACTGAATTTAGCTCACCCATGTGAGCTAAATTCAGTTACTATTCAAACAAAAGCATTTACTTACAGTATATATTTGACTAAAATATGAATCCAATCTTTTTTTATTGATTCGATTTCGGTTTAAATGTGTTGTGGTTTAAATTTATTCATAAAATGTAACAGTTAAGATACAATTTGTCATTGTAACTAAAAATTAAAAAATACTCTTTTATTTGTAGAAATACATATTTAAAAAAATTAACTCATCCTCATATCATAAGTTAATACCGTTCCAACGACATGTTTTGTTTAATTTATTATCATTATTGATTAATTGAACTGTAAAAATAGCATGCATTCGATTTATATTTATGTATAATAAACCAATTATTTATTTATAGATACATATATTATTGTTTTTTTCTTTTCTCAG
This sequence comes from Acrobasis suavella, assembly GCA_943193695.1. Taxonomy (NCBI): domain Eukaryota; kingdom Metazoa; phylum Arthropoda; class Insecta; order Lepidoptera; family Pyralidae; genus Acrobasis; species Acrobasis suavella. The sequence continues at coordinate 10,701,490 of OW971952.1, forward strand.
GTAAGAACATGGATGGATGGATATTTTTGTAAGCTAATATTTTTATTTTAAGTAAAGACTAAAATGTACCTATTTAAATGCAAATTAAATTATAATCGTCACACCCCATTAAGTTTTTTAATTTTATTAATTTATGCAGAAAGAATCGATCGATAAACGCGATCATGTCACGACATCTATCTAACGCTTAGAGAACTAGCAATTAGTTCGACTGATTCGTAAGAGATGGCGTTAGCTGTTAGATCAATATAAATTCAATATATTTTAACTAAGTAGTTGCATGAATTTTATGAGTAGTATTAACATTATTTAATTATATTAAATCTTATAACTGTTTATTTATTTCTTAAGATAAGTTTAAAGTAAGTAAGTAATGAAAGTAATGTAAGTATAGCAAGTATGTTGAATAATTTTGCACTTATAAAGTAAGCGAAATAATACGGCCTACATGATTCTAAGGTAAACCTGTGACTCTTATCTGTGTATGACTTTTGACTGGGGCTGTAATTTGCATTACTTCGAATACAATTATTTTGGTTTTGGGATACGAGTCCCAACTCTTCACTCCATCTCTCAGAGCACACAAACGTAATCCAGCATTTTAAAAGTTATTTAAAACAACATGATTTCATATTTCGACTAGTTATATGCTTAGATACCTATATGCATTTTTTAGAAATCGCATAGTTCTGCCGAAATCTGATTTTCGTTTTAAAATAAAAGCTAAACTACGTTTGTATGGACAAGTCTAGTTTGGTCTAGGATAAGACTCTTAACCTTCTTTACGCCAGCGCTTGTTAACTTTACTTTTACCCCCGACGCTAAGCCTAGTAAAAATAGTCAAATTTTGACAACTTTAGTTGTCAATATTGTGTCTCAGTCACGCGACCGCTTTGCAACTTTCCGAATAAAACAATCATCAATTAACCAATAACATTTCTAAAAGTACAATGACACCCTCGCACATTTTCTAAATGTTTGCAATTATAATTATAACACGACGTATATAGGAAGTGTGTACATATTTATGTATGTAATTAATTGGTACCACCTGCCGCAGATACTTGGTATTACCGGTCGTTATGTGACGGCAATTATGTCTATTATAGAAGGTTCTAATAAGTCTGGCAACAGAAATAAACCTATTTGTAATGATAACAGCTAGTGTCTTTCTAAAAAACGACAATATAGGGTTTTATTATCAGTTTTGGCATTACGATACAATAAAATACAATACCCTTTATTGCACAAAATAAATAAATACAGAACATAATTATCTTAAAAACTAGGAAATGCGCTAAAGGCGGCCTTATCGCTAAGCAATTTCTTCCAGGTAACCTCGCTATATAGAAAATAGTAATGAGAAATTAGGTAGTGCGGGGCGGTCAATATGCATACTTATATACTATAATAACAATAAACATACATATACATCTTTAATAAATATATACAACTTACACTAAAAAAAAATTATATTAACACTACGAGATGAAGAGAAATGGAAACAAAGGAAGGATATTTATTTACCTTTCATAAGGTTAAAAAATAAGGTTAGAGGCATTATTAGCGGGACCTTTTTTATTTTTGTTTAATATATTAGCGTCAATGTATACATCTAATAAAACAACTGTTATATTTTTGACCATGATACCTACTTATACGTATGTCTAACAAAAAAATTTGCTTGAAAATTTTATCAAATTTAGTAAGAGAACATCTAATAAATACATAATTTATCTTTAAATAGGAAATCTAAAAAGTGTCCCAAGTAATTCAAATATAACGTGTATTAAATACGAGTAAGCATACAAATTTACTACATACTATTTACATATTTTCAAAAATATAAGTTTTTGTGCAAAATAACGTATTTTTAACACACTTTAAAGTAAAGATACTAGGATCAAGTAATATCTAAAAATCTTAATACATCTCCAAACTTAACAACTTCCCTTTTGCACGGCAGCGGTAGCCATGCGCATGCGCATAGTCACACATACAAACGTTTCATACAAATTAAAAACAGGTAGCGAAAACAGAAGTATAACTATTTCATATTTGACAAAATTTGTACAAGTTAAATGTTCTTGTTTAAGTGCATTTTAATTTATTATGTCATTGTACTCGTAATAAACTTTATTTTATTTTTATTTAAATTGATGATAAATATATTTTTATTTTATTTTATATTGTTGGATCAAATACTTTAAATACAGTGTATTTACAAAGAAAATAGTGGGTAAAGGGGTAAGTTTCAGTTTTGATACAGACAATAGACAAGGTATACGTATAGACAAGTACGTATAGACAAGGTAACTAAAAGAAATTAAGAGTACTTTTTGGCCAAAAGTCTAGACGTATCTAATTCTCGTTTAATATTTTTCGTGAGATATATATTTCAAACAATAAATAACTTACCTTTTAAGCAAATCATAATCAAGCAAGGACTCACATTATCAACTACAAATAATTACAATGCCTATATAGGCAAAATAATTTAGAAAGACAAGTACTTTTCAATATTTGTCACAACACACTTTTTTGTCCGACAAATTACACTGATTGAGCTAGCTCCGAAGTAAGTTTTAAACTTGTGTTATGGAATACTAAGTCAACGATACTTTATTTTATAATAAAAACATAAGTATATAGATAAACACCCAAGACCCAGGACAATTTAAAAAAGCCATTTTTCTACTTGCCCTGGCTGGGGATCGTACCCAGAACCTCCGGATTGGCGGTCTAACGTGTTAACCATTACTCCACGGAGTTTGTCTTTTTGAGGAGGACGTTTGTCAAGCATTTGTCCACAGAATCGCTTTGTATCAGTTTATCTGCATTGAGATTTTTGAGGTTTATTTTCTGCTTCGAGAGAAATGAACAAACAGACAAACGCACTTTAAGGATGAGGTTATCCTTCTATCACCTCAACAGTTTGTTCATCTTCAATCGACGCACACACACGTACTTTGAAAAATGACTTGCGAGTTATAGCCGAGCCATGTGGCTGGTGTCGAGTATTTTGATGAATTCCGAATAGACGGTGTCCGTCGCGCTAGCAATACCAGTCAAACTCAAATATCTGACGGTCAAACTCAAACCTAAAATTTTGTTACTGATTTCATAATATTTCTTGATGTCAAGTCAATTAGTTACAGGTTAGTTTAATGCCGATTTATAGACGAAAGTTGCAGTAGCAAAGAAGTGACAATAAACTGCATTGCAGCATTTTTTCCACCGATATCAACTTACAATTAATTTGGCTTTAAAAACCTTGTTAGGTAAATCTAAAATCGTGTGTCATGATTTTTCCGCCAGTCCACCTCCGGAGGTTTTGGGTTCGATTCCCAGCAGAGCATGTTGAAAAATAGCCGTTTTCGATTTGTCCGGGGTCTTGGGTGTTTATCTATGTATATATGTATTTTATTATAATTATTTATTGTTGAGTTATATTCAAATCATTGCATTCATTCAGTATTCCTCAGTACATGTCAAAACTTAGTTTAGGGCTAGCTCCATCAGTGTGATTTGTCCTTATCAATTTATTTATTCACTATAAAAAATGAATACCAAAACCATATACAACATTGAAACTATTACCTCTTTATGTTTGATTTTTTAAACTAACCTACTTGAAGCTACCAAATTTTATATAAAAGTCATCATCATCATTATCAGGTCTTTTAAGTCCCGGAGCCCAACCCCCTCTGTACTATCAAAGTTAACTTGGCCAGAGCAGCCAGAGATTTTGGCCTAAACTCTCCATGCTGGCCAGACGGGTTGGAAAGGTCTCATTGATGTTTATAAGCTTTGTTTAGCTAGTATTTTCTAAGTCATCTTCTACGACATCCACGGGAAGACTTGGAGTGGTCCTATTCTACTCTGTCGTAAACCACACGGCATAAAAAAGTGAAAGGTTTTTAATTAATATCGGATTTTTTCTCAGTAAATATTATCATCGTACTTTTAGTATGAAAATCGTTGTTGCTAGACATCTTGAAGTTAACTCAAAATATAACAAAAATTCGAAAAAGAACTATATTACAACCAGCGTGACGTACATCGGCGCCTCTCGCGCGGGAGGGGGGACCAAACCTGATTTTCGGTCTATTCTGACCTTGTAGCGGACATGTATTACATCATGGTATTTATAATGCCTTATTTTTCATCCATCCCACGCCAATTTACCTTCTAACAACTTTTGATAAAGTTGAAATTTGTTTGATAATTTTTTCGTGGATTGGGATCTTTTGGTTTGGATCGTTTCGTATCGTGATCTGACGCATAGAGATTGCCACTCGCCTGGTTTTTCCGGTAAGGCTTTCCGTGATATTTTAGCACCTACGATTCGTTTTATATTTATGTGATGACCCGGTGACACTAACACGTCATTTTACAGCTGTTACGTAATAAACAGTTATATTCGGTAATGGGTGACGTTGAGGTCTTTTGTTTAAAAAAAATGTTTTGTCATAGTTTAACAAGTTTTTACAGTAATAAAAAAAGGTCGGTGTGTTTTTTGGGAAAACAATAATGAACGCTTTTTTAAGTGCGTATTTGTCTTGCAATCGAAGTGTTCCGTACAAATGTACAAAAAAAAGCCAAACCGAATAAGTACATCTATCTAATATATATAACTCAAAGGTGACTGACTGACTGACATTCTATCAACGCACAGCCCAAACCACGGGACGGATCGGGCTGAAATTTGGCATGCAGGTAGATGTTATGACGTAGGCATCCGCTAAAAAAGGATTTTGATCAATTCTACCCCCAAGGGGATAAAATAGGGGATGAAAGTTTGTATGAAACTTTGTCAATTTTAAACCGATCGGGCTGAGACTTTGCATGCATAAAACTACTATGACGTAGGCATCCCCTAGAAAAGGATTTTGATAAATTACACCCCTACGCGAGCGAAGCCGCGGGCAAAAGCTAGTTTCTTATATGAGGATCGACACTAACAATAATTCGAGAGAGAAAGATCACAAGGTTTCGATGGTGGCTTAGAAATAAGGTTTCCCCTTTTGATCATATAACCCTAACCCTAAGATTGATGGCCTGGCGGGAGTACGCGTTACTAGCGCTTCGGGAGTTAAGCAATACCTGGCGTAGTCCACACTTGGATGGGTAACAAGTGGCATGCAAATTTCTCAAACTCCTCTGTGCTTCAAAAGGCACGTAAAGCCGTTGGTTCCGACTGTCGTCAATTTACGACAGTTGTTAAGCTATATCAGATCCCTTTAGACAGTTTTAAAAAATTGAGACTAGTTTCGGCCATGAAAAACAAACAAAATCACACTAATATAAAGGCGAAAGTTTGTGAATGAGTGTGTGTGTGTATGTATGTATGTTACTTATTTACGCGCAAACAGCTGGACCAATTATGATAAAATTTGGTATGCTGGAAGCTGACACCCTGAATTAACAAACACTAGGCTACTTTTTTCGCGGGTAACACCGCGAGGCGCATCTAGTCCAAAATAATAACTGGCTACATGTGAGTTGGGCTCGCGCACGAAGGGTTCCGTAGAATATTCTATAAAAAAAATCACGTTCGGTGTATAGAAGCCCTACATAGATATTTAATTTATTCTGATTTAAGAATTTATTGTTATAGCGTGAGCGGCAACAGAAATACATAATCTGTAAAAATTTCAACTGTCTAGTTATCACGGTTCATGAGATACAGCTTAGTGACATACAGACGGACGGATGGACGGACGGACAGCGGATTCTTAGTTTATAGGGTCCCGTACTTTACCCTTTGGATATGGAACCCTAAAAAATTTTACTGATAATGCGTAAATATCCTCCTTACCATCGTATATCCAGAGGTTCCCAAACTTATTTTGTCAAACGCCCACTTTAAAAAATCTGTTATTTTTAGCGCCCCCCATTTTTTTTACCATAAAAACCTGAATCACATATTTGTCTTGCCTGTAGTTTAATTCAACCTATATTCTAAACGAGAGAGCAATAATAATATATACACAAGTACATTAGAGTATCTTTTATAAAAAATAACAATAATCAACATTGTTAATTTTAAATAAAAAAAATAGCAATAATAATACAATTTTACAATAATAAAGAGTATTGGAAGTGGGGACCTCACCTGCGAAACTTTAAAACACGAAATTTTTTTAGTGTTTGATTCCTTTAACGATATAAATAGCGTTGTGAACGCATTAAAATAATAAATATTAATTACATTTTTAGTTTATATTTGTACAATAAAAAAGGATATAAATATGAACTAATAAATGGATGTTGTGTAGTAAGAGGATTTTAATTTCAGTGAAATTTAAAATATGAAATAGCTGAAGTTATAAATCACTCATTGCTTAAATCACATCAGCGCCCCCCAACTTTATTCTGGGCCCGTTACCGGCCCCCGTAAAGCCTCCAGCGCCCACAAGGGGGCGTTATCGCCCACTTTGGGAAAGACTGACATATACCAACCTCTCACTAAATTTATCGCAGGTTGACAGGAAGAGTTCCCTATACGGATAAGTCCGCCATTGTATATTTGCTCTTTCGAATTTATTGTACATTATTTTGTTCTGGTAGCATAAAGTTATTTCAAACAAACAAGCAAGAAAAAATGTATAATTAAAAATCCATAAGACCAACTGTCTAAAAAGTAGAGTTTAATGTTTTACCATATTCCTTAGGAAAATACGGAACATAATGCGGTCCGAAACTTGTCAACTTTTATTGTATAAAATTGACATCTGTTCCCGCCTATACAAGTGATGACGTTATTATCTGTCATGGCTGTCAAATACAATGACTTCAGCACACACAAAGTGACATTGGGTAGAACTGAATGATAAAAATAAACGGTCATTAGTGAAAATCCATTAATTTACTCGTAACTTAAAGCAAACAAAAGGATATATTTTTGCTTATTTTTCAAATTTATGTCAATAAAAACATTTTAGGGTTCCGTACCCCAGACTCCGCTGTCCGTCTGTCCGTCCGTCTGTCTGCCTATTACCAAGCTGTTTCTCATGAACCGTGATAGCCAGAAAGTTGAAATTTTCACAGATGATGTATTTCTGTTGCCGCTATAACAAGAAATACTAAATAGAATAGAATAAAGCAAATATTTAAGTGGGGCTCCTATACAATAAACTTGATTTTCTTTATAGTATAACTTTTAAGTGCGAGTCGGACTCACACACCATGGGTTCCGTACCATTACCTATAAAAAAACACGTTTGTTGTATGGGAGCCCCACTTAAGTATTTATTTTATTCTGTTTTTAGTATTAGTTGTTATAGCGGACAGAAGTACATCATCTGTGAAAATTTCAAACGTCTAGCTATCACGGTTCATGAGATACAGCCTGCTGACAGACAGACTGACAGTGGAGTCTTAGTAATGGGGTCCCAATTAGTCTTTTGGGTACGGAACCCTAAAAAGACATGGTCATGTGTGTATATGTCATATTATTTATAAGGACTTAGTGTAAAAAATCTTTAAAAAAATGATGCCATACGGGTTTAAAGAATTTCAACTTGAAAAGCAATATCTTTTTAATTTCGTTCATTATGTTAATTTGGTTCCCGATTATTTTGATTTGCACACAGCTAAAAATATTTATCACGATCTACTTTTTTATTAAAAAGTACAGTGTCAATGTCATTGGTCTTACACGTGTATGAGTTCATCAAACTTTTAATTAAAAAAAAACAAGATCTCAGAGCTTAAACTTTTTTTTTTATAAGTACATACTCATTTCATATTTTCTTACTGGCTGACTGGGCCCATAGAAAATTGAAGGCTGATAAGTGTAAGCATCTTCAATGATTATTTCGTTTATAGGGTTCCGTACTCAAAGGGTAAAAACGGGACCCTATTACTAAGACTCCGCTGTCCGTCCGTCTGTCTGTCTGTCACCCGGCTGTTTCTAATTAACCCTGATAGCTAGACAGTTGAAATTTTCACAGATGATTTATTTGTATTTCCGCTATAACAAAAAATACTAAAAACATAATTAAATATTTTAGTTGGGCTACCATGCACCAAACGTGATTTTTATAGATAATGGTACGGAACCCTTTTTTACGGGGTGATAGGGCCCATAATTTAAAATCATATACTCATAAGTATAAGTATCTTCAGTGATTTTTTCGTTTTTCTGCTAGAACTTAAGTAACGTTTTATTCTATTAAATAAACTGTTTAATATCCTTTTTTTAATTTTTCGAGAACAAATGGATTTAATGTGTAAAATTTAAAAAAAGCAAGTGTTCTATATAAACTCAAATATTGTTATAAGTACAAATAAAACATCTCCGTGCTTTAAAAGATACGTTAAACAATTGGTACCGGCTGTCAACATTTAATAGCACTTATCAAGTTTTACCAGCTTGAAAAATCCAATACCAGTGTTGGCCACATACACACAAGAAAACAAGCAAACAACTCGACCTTATACGGGTGTTAAACATGTAGGTTATTTTTATTAAATAAGCAAATAAAAGAAAGAAAGAAAAATCGTTTATTTGGCTACCCTGATGCAGTGTAGCGTTAACCCTTTCACCGCGAACGTCGGATTTATCCGACAAACATTGTCGTGCCAATTCCGCGAGCGATATTTCCGACAAAAAAAACTGCTCGTATTGCACATCACTTAAGTATCCACATCCCTTTTTGGTTGTAGGTATTTATTTTAGATTTCATACCCCTCGCGCTGGAGGCAGGGCAACTGAAATAAAGTCTCGCGGTGAAAGGGTACGAAATAACGTGAAGGATCATCCTAATGTATTTATTTTCGCATTACATACCTAAAACAGAGCACTTAGAAAATTTGTTGACATCTAGCAAGCAAGTGACTTAACCGAACATACAAAATTTCAATACATGTTCTATCAAAATAATGACCAGCAGCTAAATTGGTAAAGCAACCTCCAACCAATATCTCGTACCTACATATTTTATCATGTGCCTCTGACGACACTAAACAAAAAACCTTTGAAATCAATAACTTATTACGGAATACACTAAAACGGAATATCAACAAAAAAGGGAAAAACGTCGTTGTTTTTGGAGATTCGGCAGCTTAATTACGTAAAACCAACTTTTTGCCAACGGGTTAGTAAAAAATATAACTTTCATTATCTACGCGTGTTAGGGTGCGTTCATAGTTGCTCCCAATTATTTCCATAGAAATACTTTATAAGTCCTTGCAAGTCGGTTCTGTTGTTCGCGCTCGATGCAGGTAAAGTAGGTACCTACCTTTGAAATTACCGGGCGACGTCAACAAAAAGGTTTTACAATCACACCTCAGTTGTAATGTTGTTCATTTGATATTATTTAGGCTATTTGTTTAAAAAACTTAGATTTTTTGTATATTTTTGTAGTGCACAAAAATGAAGATAGCAATTTCCGATGCCGCTAAATCTCAGAAGAGATTATGATTGCATTGTAAATAGAACCAACATTATTTCTTTTTTTGTATTATTTCAACTGATATGAAATTCAATATATTTTCCTACGTGTTTGATCTATCTACAGTTATAAGAAGTCTATAAAAGACGCAAAATTGACTGAAATGTCGTGGAAGTAGGAAACTTTAAGATGCTGACTGTTGCCGACCTATTTAGGTATTGACTGTTTTCTATTTAGGTAGTCTCTGTGGTAGTCTGATAGACGATAGCATATAACATGTATAAGATACTAACTTACTGTAAAAAGTAACAAAATGTAATTTAGAAATGAAAATAACACGATATTGAAACAGAAGAACCCATTACCGAACTCACCTTCATATGTAATAACAACAAAAAAATACATATTTATGACAATAAACATTAATATGAACGTATCTTTATAGCCATAAACGATCGCTTAACATTGTATTCGTATTTTGAATGCCACTAATCCGCCATTTTGTTTTTTGTTTTAACACAAAAACCGTTGACCTGTGCCACTGTTTTTATATGTCTTTACATCATTATAATGTGGGTCACAGTTTGTCCTTAAAATATCTTAATTTTTATTCAAAACAGTCAATTCTGAGTCACATCGGACTGAAACGGGAAATTAATTCACATACATTGACACTTAAGGGCTTATTATGTGATTTTATGACATGTTTACGTTTTTTTTTTTTTCGTTTATTTTGGTTATGTTTGAGTTTATTTTTAACCGGCAGCGGGTTGAATGAATTCCGTTTTTTATGTTTCTAATTTGAATGGTGATGTGTTAACATAGGAACTTACTTCGTTTGTATGACAGTGTGTTTTACAATTGTTCAATAACTAACTTAAGTTATGTGGTTGCATGTTATGTACCCAACACATATTCGTAGTTACATATGTACCTACCCAATATCTTTTCAATGCCTTAAAAAAAATTAAAGTGTAGAACATATGTATTATCTGTCAATAGATGTAGTAAAAAAATTAGAAGAATAATGAGTTTAGTTAGAAATATGATTAGATTTAATAATTATAAGAAATACCATTACATACTACAGGTGTTTTTAATTAAGTAAAAATATTATAAGAGGTAATCATTTCAATCAACTTTTTCCAATAAATATACCTATTTATGTCGAAAAGAAAATAATTTTCATACAAATCGAAGTAGTTACGTGATTTAGTTACTGTGTGATTTTTTATATATTTTTTTTTTCTAACATAGTGGTGATAATATCGAATCATTAAGATTTTCCAAGCTTCGACCTTTAAAAGTACAAATGACCTTGACTCAAAGTACTCATCTAATATTTGGAAGTTCCTTAGATGAAAACTACAAATGATAGTTTTAAAACCACATCATTTTAAGTAAGTTTTTTGTGATTAAGGTTTTCAAGTTAATATTACTTGGTAGTTGAGTTGTTTGAGTGCTCAAATTAATTTAAATTAAAGAAAATCAATAAAGAAAATTAAAAATAATAAATTACATGAAACTTTCAGTAACCGTGTCATTAGGCAGTACATATAGTATACTATCTAATATAGTAAATATAAAGATTAGTAGACCTAGATTTATACCTCATACATAATTGTGATATTTACGAAAAATAAGTATATTAACAAGTTAATATTATAATTTAAATTAATTTACAAAAAAAAATACGATCTACCCAAATATACCTATTGTCTAGTGAATGTGAGATATACAATGGGTTGTTCTTTAGTAAATCAAATTAAATGCTGAGCTAAATGAAAAGCTAAAGCGAATTGATTTAGTACTAAACTTACACATATTTTTATATGAAGATATTACTCGTGATGTACTCAGTGTGTAGGAACACCACACATTAGCTGCGGCAGTTGGAGTTCCTACATGAAGAGGTAGGTAAGGTACGTAGTGGAGAGCTTGAGAGAATAAGCAGAGAGTTATTTTATTTATTATAACTTTACAATACTGATATATGTAAATCTACAATACTGATATAGATGTAATCAGCTCGAGAGATGGTAATGGAATGAATCAGAATGATGAGGAAGGAATCTAAAATTTAAAAATTGAACTTGAAAATGAAATTGTTTTTTAGAAAACGGAATAGAAGGTAAACGTAAACATGACGGATGAGGTTTATTGTAACATCGTTACAAGTGAATGTGCTAAATAATAAAGTTCTATAATTAGTTAATTAAGATTTATACAAAAAAAAAAGATGAAATTTACATTCCGCGTCATTCTACTTTTATTCTGCGCTTCCCGTTCCTCAGGAAACAATAAGTATTCCTGCGGGGCATGTCGCGCCTCTCCCCGCACCTCATCCCCCTCGCGTTTGGAAAAACCTCGACTCAATTTATTTTAAATAATTATTTACCTTTATATATACAAATACAAGAGTAATGGTGGATTTAAAGCCAAAGGCCCTATCTACCAGCTAAGACAATATAAATATTTCATCCATGCCACCAGTCAACCAAACGGATGATGTGTTTAACTTGCGAAATTGCTATGAATTTTCCGGGGTCCAGTGCTGCCCCCATTTGAAATAAATCAATTGATAGGAAACGGAGACATCATTTAAAATTTTGTCTTGACCAGGCACATACGCCAAAAGTGGCCGTTTTCGCAATTGTGCTTTGAAAAGCTTCATTCACACTCCAAACTGTAAACAGTAGTTCATAAAATACTTTGAAGGGTTATTTAGTGTCTGGTCAAAAGACAAAATTTTAAATGATGTCTTCTTACTCTTGCCGGGCTAATGAGCTCCTCATTAAATTACGATGCATTTACACCCGGTATACAATATGTGCCAAAAACCCTATCCGATCCTTGTAGGAGCAACTCAGACCGTCATATGAACAACTTTTCCTACGGGACCAGTGCTTGAAACTCGAAAAAAAATCGTCATTTTCGTACAAAAAGTGTTCGGTTGGCCCGGCAATTATATATTCTTCTACAAATAAAGCCAATTTAGACATCATTAGCAGTCATACTGTAAGCGAATAAAACGAGCCAAAACATATTTACTACATACTATCCAAACTGCGCTATATATAATAAAACCTGTGTTTTTGTCCGTCCAATCACAGTGATTGACACGTAGGCATTAGTGGTAATACGCGCTTCTATGCTAAGCGTGGTAGGGTGACCACGAATGAGACGAAGCTCGGACATACCTACTGAAATGTTATAGCTATATTAGCTTGTAGATGATCCAAATAAGAAACGATCTTCTCGCATATGTTTAATGAATGAGATATTTCATATTAAATTAGTAGGTCATGGACTAAAATTATATGCAACAAATTCAAAGCGAGCTAGGCGTGCGCATGTCGTCTGAATGCGCCTTAAATCCACACTTACTATAAAGAGGCTCGTATATCTGTCTTTCTAGGCTTGTTATAACTATTGGGCCAATTTTGATGAGGTTTTCACTAACATGTAGTAGAACGTTAAGCGCTCAAATAGCTGATGTAATTTATATTCATAAACCAATATTAAAACACTGATTAAACTATAGTGACACTGCGCTAAACGTGATTTTGCTTAGGGCTATAAAGTGGGATAAACCTTGAATTCACCTTGTTTTTTTCATGTGTTTAAGTAACCAACTCTGGTGTCAAATTTTCAAGCTGACAAAGCTTGACGATTGCCTTATAATAATGACAGCCGGGCCAACGGCTCGAGAAAATTTTATACCACTTATAGTCAACCATCTAAGTGCAGACCACGCCCGGTGACGCGTTACTTGTGAAATCGCTAGTAATGCTCGCCGGGACACCATCCTCCTCTTTAAAATAATTTGAATTGTTTAATAAATATAGTATACCTTTATAAACATATGCTATCTTTAAAATGAAGGACGTGTGACATGGTCACCCTATCAACAGGTTTTTGGCTAGCACACGATATGACCTCACGATCCTTGGAGTATAACTCTAAACACCCTCCGACACAGTATCTGTCATCATCAAAAATATTCCTCAATCACACTGTTACGAATCAGAATGCCAGATTTTTAACCGACTTCAAAAAAAGAGGAGGTTATTAACCAACGTTCAAAAAAGAAGGAGGTTATCAATTCGTCGGAATCTTTTATTTTTAGGGTTCCGTATCCAAAGAGTAAAAATGGGACCCTATTACTAAGACTCCGCTGTCCTTCTGTCAATCTATCAGTCTGTCTGTCGCCAGGCTGTATCTCATGAACCGCGGTAGCTAGACAGTTAAAATTTTCACAAGTGGGGAATTCGGTTTTTTAGTTTTGAAAAATTATTTCACCACTCATGTTTTCGGAGCATGCTACCGAACTTCATGCCATAAACATTAGTTTTGTAAAACTTTAAATTCTTTCATGCAGGTCACGGGAAAAATATATTTAAATTTACAAACTGTTTTTCTTCCCACACAGATCGTTTTCTTATTAATTTTGTCAATTGACGATGTGGCTAACAATCCAAAACCATTTTAATTCTTTTTATCTATCTTTAAACTATATTTGGCCTTTGGATATTACGGCTCTAGGCTCTGTCGACCATGTTAGGGATAAACACGTGATAAATGCCTTATTTACATGTACATACAGACAAACAACTGTTAATATTACATAGCGGTGTAACAGGCAGCCATCATAAAACGCTTCCCTGAATTAGTCTCGGTGATATTCAATCACGTAAATCGTTCAGGATTCAATGAATCACATCGTAAAAGAATTGTTATTGTTATTATTTTATAACATCTGAATTTCACCTTTTTTGTTTTCTCCTTTTTAACTATACTAAATTGGACCTACACTATAGCGTATTTTTATTTCAAATTTAAGTTTAATTTTAGTTTATTCTATAAATAAATAAATATAATTGAACAAATCACACAGATTGAGCTAGCCCCAAATTAAATTCGAGACTTGTGTTTAGTATACCATAACACAAGTATCGAATTTAATTTCGGGACTCAACGATACTATATTTTATAACAAATATCAGTGATAGCGTCCGTAAATGTCCCGTGGGGAAAGTTGTTCATATTATTACTAAATAATTGAAAGAAAGAAAAAAAAGAAACAAAATACCAATTATTGCCATTACTTTAAGGCACTCATTTCAGCCGCATAACGTCCACTGCAGGACATCGGCCTCTCCCAAAGATTTCCGAAATGACCGATCGAAATTAAATTCGAGACTTGTGTTTAGTATACCATAACACAAGTATCGAATTTAATTTCGGGACTCAACGATACTATATTTTATAACAAATAACAATAGTATTTCATGACGTATCAAAAAATGCGAGTGGCACAGGTTAAGATGCGAGCCTTGCCGAGCATCGTAAGGAAACGCCATCAAGCATTTTTTGACGTACTTGTACAACGTTGCATACAATGCTTTTTCTACGACTATATTTACTATATAAAATTAAAAAATAAACAAAGAAAAATATGAAAATGTTTGACATATTATGTTAGGCAGATACTAGGTAGCTAAGGTAAACTTTTTTTTAAATTTCCTTACTTTCCTTCCTATTGTGACTATATTAAAAATAAAGTACTCATAAATTGTAAATGTAAACAAAATATTTCAACATATACTTCGCAAATGTAAAAAATTTTTTAAATAAAAAACATTTATTACACACACTTGAAAGGCTTACTGAAAAACATGTATCACCTGAAACAAGTTTTATGAAATTTTCGCACCCTATGAATGGTTAATATTCGTTCAATTGATAGTTAATAATAATACTAATTTCATTCAATAAAATGTAAACCGAACTTTCATGCGCTATCTCTCTCTCTCTCTCTCTCTCTCTTTGCTTTGCCTGTTTTTCCAGCATTTCCCTGAATGAAACAACAAGCTTTTCAAACTATGCTCGCGTTGACGTGACAGCGGCCGGGAAGGACCGCCTATATAAATTTTTCAGGTCCCGTGCTGCCCTCATTTGTAATAAATTATATAAAAGGAAACGGAGATACCATTCAAATTTTGTCCCATGCGGCACTAGATAACCCTTTAATCTATTTTATAAGTATACAGTTTATATTGAGAACGTGACGCTTTTCTTACATTTTTGCAAAAAACGGCTACTTTTATCAAAAATGCTAAGAAAAGCTTCACGTTCCCACTTTAAACTATAATCAGTAGTTCATAAAATTAATATTTAAAGGGTTATCTAGGGCCGCGTGAGACAAAATTAATCATATCTCCATCTTCTTTCAAATTATTTGCTTATTTCAAATGGGGGCAGCACGTGACCCCATAAAATTCATGTATTAAGTCCCTTAATCTAGGTATGGTGATGCTATAATACTAGTATATATATGTAGTAATAATGATATTCTGAATTTTAAATAAAAGTCAAATTTATCTGGCCTTTCTTTTTGACAATTCCGTTTTGTCGATTTCCAATTCGACTATTAATTAACTGTCAAACGCAGCTTTACAAATAGCAAACAATTTAGCTATTGTGTGCTTCTTATGCGACTACTAAGTCAGGTCTAGACATTTAGTTGTATAATTAAGTGATCAATTTTATAGATTTTTGGTAGCAATCTGCATTTACTTTTTGGAGTCTTGGCAAAGTCAAATTTGAGTGAAAAATGTGTTAAAAATATATTATTGTACTCAATATAAACGTAGACGATGAGTGTATATATATAATGAGAATGTCATTATATCTCATTACTAGCTTTTGCCCGCAGCTTCGCTCGCGTAGGGGTGTAATTTATCAAAATTCTTTCTTAGAGGATGCCTACGTAATTGTAGCTATATGCATGCAAAGTCTCAGCCCGATCGGTTTAAAATTGACAAAGTTTCATACAAACTTTCATCCCCTATTTTATCCCCTTGGGGTAGATTGATCAAAATCCTTTCTTAGCGGATGCCTACGTCATAACATCTACCTGCATGCCAAATTTCAGCCCGATCCGTCCAGTGGTTTGGGCTGTGCGTTGATAGATCACTATATCAGTCAGTCAGTCACCTTTGAGTTATATATATTTAGATATATTTAGATATAAAGAGAGTATATAATGTAACGTACATGTACGAGTACAATGTACACCATATGTATATTTCAAATAAAACTATTTTTTTATCATTATTTTAGTCAGTAACAAGCTATGTTATTTTTAATTTTAATGTTTGTATTAGTTTTAGTAAAACCATCACGATCCAGAGTAACACAAGCTAAGGCATTCCTTTGCCTACTTGCAAAGTTTTGTTAAACTGTTTTGTATCCTTAGTGACTCAAAAAGGTTCTCGAATGGCGACCACGTACTGGCAAGCGAATCGTAGGACACCCAAGGTGGTCTGACGATCTGAATAAGGTCGCTGGAAAGCGCTGGATGCAGGCCGCTCTCGATCGGTCATTTCGGAAATCTTTGGGAGAGGCCGATGTCCTGCAGTGGACGTTATGCGGCTGAAATGAGTGCCTTAAAGTAATGGCAATAATTGGTATTTTGTTTCTTTTTTTTTCTTTCTTTCAATTATTTAGTAATAATATGAACAACTTTCCCCACGGGACATTTACGGACGCTATCACGTCTTTATTATTAATAGGGCAGACATAGCTTTGTCTGTCTTACGGCTCTAAGCTACATACTACAGCCGCAAAGCCCAAAGGCTTTTTTAAACAATTTTAGGGTGTTGATGGGCCAGTAAGTGTAATAAAACCGGCCAATTGCGAGTGCCCCAATTAAACATTTATTTTATTCTGTTTTTAGTATTTTAGTTATAATGGCTAGTGATGTACAAGACTCGAGACTTCGAGTTTCATTTTTATGTTATAAGGCGGCAAACCAACGAGCGGGTCACCTGATGGTAAGTGATCACCGCTGCCCATGGACAACTGCAACACCAGGGGTGTAACAGAAGCGTTGCCGGCCTTTCAGGAAGATATAGACTCGTTTTTTGAAGGTTTCAATGTCGTATCGGTCCAGGAACACTGCTGCAGGAAGTTGATTCCACAGTTCGGTCGTACGTGGTAAAAAGTTCCTTTTAAAACGTATGGTGGTTGATTGCGTTGGCAATCAATTCAATCATGTGGTGTGGCATCCACACCTCTTGGATAGTTGTATCCAAGTGGTGTGGACGAAAGAGAGTTCTAATTTTGAAGACTCGAGTCGGTTATGCAGGGCTCAACAGGCTTGGAGTTCCGAGGCTAGGCGAGCGCGAGTTCTCTGAGCAACGACTCGAGCCTTAAAAGACCTCGAGTCTTAAAATGAACGTGAGCTGTTCTTGAAAGCTTGCAAGGACTCGAGGCATGATTTAAAATTAATTTTAGTTATCTAAAGTATGCAAGCAAACATTATTTCAACTAATATTGTAATCAATCCTATTTATTTCTTTTCGACAGATCAGTTTTATAAATGAAAGTCATTGCTTTTAAACACACTCGAAAAACATAACTCTCCCTCTTCGCAGTAAAAAGACGCGGGCGCAGAAAATGGCTCTGGTGCAAAAAGAGAGTCGAGCTCTAATCTCACTTAAGCTCGCAGTCGTCGAGCCTTCCGTTTAAAGAGTCGAGCCCTGTAAACGACAGATAGTGGCAACAGAAATAAATCATCTGTGAAAATTTCAACTGTCCAGTTATCACGGTTCATGAGGTAAAGCTTGGCGACACTGTCCCGTTTTTACCTTTTGGGTATGAAACCCTACAAAGGAATCAAAATAATGATGGATTGCCAACCGCATCACCTATCAACATAATTCCTCAATCATTCTCTTGATCGGCTTTAAAGATCTGCGCCGGAAAAGAAGCAGCGAGAAGATTCTAAGTTTGTTTGTAATAAATAACTTTATTGTACTATGAAAACACACAATTATATGAAATAACAACATAAAGAGTAAATTGGCAACGGCCGACTTATCCCATAATGGAACTAAGTTTTTTCTTTCCTACCAGAGCGGCATGTGGTTTTTCAACCGGCTGAATGGTTGACGTCAACAGATAAGTCTTATAATCAAAATATCCAAAACCACAAGCGTCAAATAATATTTCCCAAGATTTTAATAATTACAATTGCGACCAAGCTTAACTTTTCTGCATAGTTCGTTTGGCCAGTCCGACCTTGAGTTTTTTGTATATCTTCAATTAGACGAAAATAGATACTATACCTTGAATGTTGTAATTATTATGTCGGTTGCTGCCCGCGGCGTCGCTCGCGTGGATTTAAGTCCTTCCTAAGAAACGATCAGACGGCCTGACCGGAACGTACAGAGTTCGAATCCTACTAACTCGATCATATCTACAGTAAATAAACTTTTTGAAAAAAAAAAAACATATTAGCTTATATTGTGAGGCCTAAGTACTTATCAAAACAAAGGAAAAAATCCCAAATTCCACGGGGTTGCGTCGTTTCATTACCGCAGAGTTCTTATAGCCACCTTCCAGCTCCATTATCAGATCAGCTTCACGTCATCATAAAATTGCATTGTCACGCGATATACGTATGCGTGCAAAATTTCAGCTTAAGGGGCTACCTGAATTTATCGGGGTCTAGTGCTACCCCAATTTTAAATAAATCATTTGAAAGGAAATAGAGATATCATTTAAAATTGTATCCTAGATAACCCTTTAAACTATTTTATGAACTACTGTTTACAGTTTAAAGTGAGAACGTGAAGCTTTTCTACGCACATCCGCCAAAAGTGGCCGTTTTTCGCAATTGTGCGTAGAAAAGCTTCACGTTCTTACTTTAAACTGTAAACAGTAATTCATAAAATAGTTTAAAGGGTTATCTAGGCTCTGATCAAGATAAAATTTTAAATTATGTCTCTGTTTCCTCTCACATGATTCATTTCAAATGGGGGCAGCACTGGACCCCGATAAATTCAGGTAGCCCCTTAATCGGAACTAGTGGGTCACGTTTTTACGTGAAAGCAAGTTTTCTTGCGGTGATTCTTAGCTATGTTTGATGAAAATCGTCTCAGCCGTTTAAAAGTGATTGGGGATTAACGCTTGAAAGACGGGGTTTTAATTTACCTGGCGAATAAGTAAGTACTACGGATATCAATTCCACTTAACATTGGTTGGAGTGTGTAGTCACTCATCACTAGATGGTGAAGTTTCGGAATGAGGATGATTTACGTTACCTTTAGTTAAAAATCTTAGCTGATCGTGACGTTACGCGAAATTTAAATGCGCTCTATTTTCGTCATTTTTGCTGATCAGAGAAAAGATAAAATATGTATAACATACTTTTAAATAATCTATCTGTTGAGCCAAAAATCATTCCACGTTCCTATTGTTTGAAAAAAAAAAAGCCTGATTTTCTAATAACTTTTTAGCAGCCTTTTCACCTTTGGTTAGCTGTCTCGCTCGCACAATCAACATTTTTAAAGATTATCAAAAAATGTGACTCATTTGAAGAATAGTGTTTCATAAACTTTTTAATATATTATAATGTAAGATATTGTAGACATGTTTTTTTATTGTTCATGTGTGTGTGTATCGAGAATAAGGTCATCAAAAATTTAAAATTTTGATGACCTTATTGCTCATTGATGAAAATGCTCTTAATGGAGATTAAAATACACTTAAGTAAGAGTCTGGTCCAAAGAAATATACTCAACTCGTGCAAGTCGCGAGCGAGAGCTAGATATAAGAATGTATTAAACCAATATAAGTGATCGAACATATGAAGAACAATGACTGTCAGTTTTTAAATTTTATCTATGCAAAATATGTTTTATCGGTCGGGATATTTTAATTAACTAAGTATGTGATGTTATCCCTATGTTATGACTACGTCCGATAAATTATATGATATACCAAATTTTTATGTTCAAGTCTTGTAATCATACAAATTATCACGTCTGTTTCCCACTGGGACAGAGACTGGACCTCACTTGGAAGTATACCTCTTAGTAAAAAAATATTAAAGAAAAAATTATAATAGTTAAGGTAAAAAAAAATACCTATACTAAGTAGGTATTTAACTATTCGAATCTAATAACTAGAAAGCTGAATTGTTTAAAAAATAAATATTTTGTTCTCAGGTTGAATTTTCAAAAAACTATTCATTGTATAATAAATTTTGTGCAAATTTAAAGTTTCTATCCCTAGTGGGTTGCACTACATGTAGAGAACAGGAAACAAAAAAAATCAAGTGGCTTTTTTTTTCAACATTTCACCGAGAAATCTTTAAAAATCGAGCGGTTTCAAACATTTTGATAATCAATTTCATGTGCTGAGTTACAGCGTTCAACTTGAGAAAAGTATGGATGCGAAACATCCTTGTTTTTTTTTTAATAGAATATAATTTGACGATTACTATAAAATAAAAATTTTAAAAAAGAGTGCTCAGAAACCTTCGGGAGATCAAAAACCTGCTTGTGCGACTAATCTTTACGAAAAAAGTTACTGTTGTACGCTATTTACTCATTGAAGTGATAAAAATAACGTTTTCGGTGGCCAATAAATTACACATTGAGAATAATTTACATGAGAAAATATGTTATTCAATAAAACCAAACTACATACTTATACGTAGATATACCTACGAGAAAATTGTTCATGTTAATCCTAGTAACAATAATATAGTTTTTTTTTTATTAAAATATCAGTCTTTTTAATTAATTTTGGCTTTGCAAAATTTTTAATAAGCGTCTGATTTAAGCCACTTTGTCAAATGATCATATTGATCATCTTATTAAAATTCATAAGAAATTGAAATCAAAAAACTTAAAATTCATAATTAAAAAAAAAAACAGTAAAAGAATATTTATCAAGAAAAACAAAGGGACAGTAAATCCAAATTCTATATAGAGATACAGATAACCATTGGAAACTCGCGCCTTGGCCCAGCTGCCCACCTGACCCTTGGAGAAAAACTGACCTCCTGCGAGGCCAGGTTTGTCAACAATTACAATAAAACAAAAACAGTTGATTTTTCTTGTCGTATAGAGGAAGTAACCTTGATCTAGATTCATGAAAGAAGAGCTCGGATTAATCTGTTGATTGGATAATTTACGTAAAACTAGCGCACGTTCGGTGTCTTTCACGAGGTAGACAGAGCCTTAGAAGATAACGGTTTATAAAAATAATTCCGATCAGTACAATTTAAAAGTCCGTTTGTAAAAAAAAGTAACTAGTTAAAAATTTTAAAAACGTATGTCCATTTTATAATTATTAATCGATGTAAAATCTAACTACCTCGTACTTATAAGGAAAATATCGTAGCTAATACACCGAATGAATGGGTACAAATGAATCACATCGCCGTTATGATGTTTTTTTTACTAAGATCAGCACCCGGTAATCATAAACTATACATGCATTACATGTGCTTATTGCTTAGTGAAGTATTCGCCGTTCAAAATTATTTAAAAAACTTTAGGTTGGGTAAAAGTAAAAATATTAAAGAAAAAAAAATTAAAGACAGTTACTGTTAAATTTTTTTACCTTCCCCTGGACAATACCAATACCAATTCTATCGGTAAACCTGAAGTAGATTGCCATAACAATTCTCATGATCACTGAAGCTTGTCCATAGTATGCTTCCATCGTGTATCAATTGATGAGTTATGGCGCGCCTAGGCAAGTGTTCGGCACATGTTGGTGACAAACTGACAGGCAGTGATGCCTGAAGTGTGTGCTAAAAATAACTTGAGATTCGAATTTTTGTAAGACACGAATCCCGATTATTTTATCTCCGGAATAAGTATCATAAATAAAATGGTACACAAATCTATCATTTATAGTATTATTTTTTTTATTAAGTACATCATTCTGTGATTTTTTTATGTTTGATTGACCATAAAAAAAACATAATTATTATGTTATTTGCACCTACTGTATTCTTATCTAATTATTTAGTAGCAAATTTAGGTGTACTTTTTTATCGTAACTACGATATTTCGAACCACAATTCTTCGCACATTTGTGTTTCGGAGTTCAGTTACACACTCATATTTATATTTTTCATACTTTAATTTCTCTTTTCATTTTAAATATAAGTGCGTTT
Source organism: Acrobasis suavella (assembly GCA_943193695.1). Classification (NCBI taxonomy): domain Eukaryota; kingdom Metazoa; phylum Arthropoda; class Insecta; order Lepidoptera; family Pyralidae; genus Acrobasis; species Acrobasis suavella. The sequence continues at coordinate 10,723,876 of OW971952.1, forward strand.
GTTTAAAATAAATTTATCTACAAAGTATTTAAAAGTTAGAATAACAACCAAATATTTGTCTAAAAATAAACCATTCCAAAAGTACTCGGAATTAAGATAATTCCTTTGTTTTTGTTGTATGTTGAATAAGATATTTCGCTAAATATTTTACTATTTACTATAACGTATAGTATATAATATAGGCGCTCTTAAAAGGCTTCTCAAACAACGAACACCGACTTTAAAAAAAAGCGATATTAGATCCATATCTCCATTACCTACCATTAAAAAACGCACTATTCTTTACCAAAAAGCAATCTCCCAATCTTTCACATCTTCCCATCATCTTCTATCCCAAAACCGTAGAACCGTTCCCCTAGGATTAAAAAAAATCTGGCGTCACCTGTTGCGCCCACGCATCCGTCCGCCATTTTAGATTCTCGCATGGCATACGGCCATATGTCAAAATTTACATTTGGAATTAATTATAACGGCAAAAAATGTAATTAAAAAAACGCAATTAGCATGCTTTGATAGAGTGATATCTTTTTAATTAATGCTGGTACGGTTATTTTGCGTCTATTAGCTTAGGTGATGACAAGTTACTTAAGAAAAGAATCAATAAAAAGTTGATACTAGACTATATTGATTTTAAAACATTTAAATACAATTTACGTATATGAAATAAAACCCCTAAACTAAAAAGTTTTACTAGGTATAAAAAAAGTAAATTTAAATAATATTACATAACTTAACGTATTTATTTTTTTTATACTCCATATTTAAATTTTAGTTGAACGCCGCTTGCAGTTTAATTATTTGCCTATTTATATACCTATATTTAAATGGTGTTTATATGTCACGTGATGAATCGTAATCTAGTTCTTTAGAAAATGCAGAGTTAGATTGATTCAATTATTATTTATTTTGTTTTTTACAAATACATTTTTTTATACGCAAACGAAGTTCTTATTTTTTTGTAACTATTCAACGTATCGTGTCACCAAATTGGTCTAATAGTAAAAAATAGGAAATACGGAAGCACAGTTTTTACTGAAACCCGTTCGAGGCACAAAAAGCAACCGAAAAACTGTCTAGGTGACCAACTTCGAACTCCATACCTCAGGAACATTACCAAAAAACCCATACTGACCCGTCTTATGCAACCGAAATAAACAAAAACTACAATGACTTAAGACGAAAAAAGTCTAACGGGTCCTATAGTATATGGGAACTGTCACACCATAGTCTTAAACAACAACGGAATAAAGTTCAGAATTGGAATAAAAATGAAGATGGATTCGAAAATAAGACTTTTTTTCTCGTCGAATCGGGAGCAAAAAGGCCGGAACAAAAAGTCTACAATGAGTGTTTTTGCAAACGCGTGAACTTTTTCTTATGTTTGAATTTCGAACATTGTTTTTGCCTCGCTTTTTGTCAATAATGTTGGGTTAGGTCACTATGTGTCTCCCTTGATAAGGTTTGACCCACAGATGTGTGACCTTTTATCATCATGCACGCATGATATGTGCGTGACCTTTAAAAATAGAATTATCTCCATTATCATAAATATCACGTGTGAAGATAATTCGTATTGATTGAAACGCTTATTCACAGCGAATTTACATCAAGTTTCGCGATAAATTTAATTTGAAATTGCTACTTCCAAAAACCACGGAATTAATAGAAGTACAGAACTGAACCACACCTGCTCCTACGAGATTACGTTCCTAAGTATCTTCCGCAAAAGTATATAACAAAATGGATAAATATGAATAAGGTTTGTCGCTACGAATCTAAAATAGCAACGCTTCCTTTACCGCCAATACCAGATACAATAGTAAAACAATGGACGGTGCATTTATTAATGCCATGCGGTAAATGAAGGGTCAAATGCTATAGAATAATGACAGATAGCGACACTACACATACTTATTGTATTTTAAAACAAAATAAAATACTACAGTAATCTTAAGTTATCGATAAGCGATACGTTTTCAGTGTAGGAGGGTAGTTCACATTGTATAATCGTTAAAATATGATAATTTAAATTCAGACCAGGCCATAGATATTCCTTTTAAATATTTTATGATTTATTGTTACAAATAATAACAACTTTGGCCAGTGTCAAATAAATAAAGCTTTCTTATTTTTAGCCACTTTTCCAGTTCATAAATTATATTCAAAATCAACAATGCTATTAATGAATTTTAATGATTGGTAACAAAAGTTTCCTACAATTTTGTATAAGTACCTATTCCTTTATGTTACTGACTTTTTAGAATCTAGTAAAAAAACATTTTTAAATAATAATCCAAAAAATACACGTTAAAATCTAAAAATCAACATGCTAGTAAAATGGCTCTTTTATTTCGTAACTTTAGTTCGAAGGCTTCAAAATTCTACACATCCCGAATTCCAAGGCACATGCAAGTGATAAATCCCATACACACACATACAAACACCTGTGTGCGTGGGGTGTGCGTGTGCGCATCTATCCATTGTTGCTTATGTTGTTGCTTTCCCACCCCCGCCGGTGTAATGGACCATAATGACTCGATACTTTAATCCAAGGAATATTTTTTCCTAGCCTACATTGTCTCAATGCTAGACAAATCAAATCATTTTATTTCAGGCAACGTAATTTAGTTACAATTTTAATGGTTCATAGAATAAATACCATACAAACAAACATAGGTACATATAATTATGAAAATTATGCAAATATTACATAATTATACAATGATTACTCCCATCTCTTTCCACTTATCTCTGCCCAACGTGTAACCAAATGTTTAAAACATTAAATTTTTACTTGTCAAAGGGATAGAAAAAGCTCAACTAAAGGTCAGCAAATAGGAAAAATATGTTAAAGACATTATTATTTTCCGTGATAAGACATTTAACCAACCAGCCACACTTTTGAGCTAGTTCAATCTTCGATTCTGAATTACTTTTCATATGTATGAGCGCTTAGTTGAACGGATTTCCTAAAGAAGCATGCTTCTAAGAAGGTGTATTTCCCTATACATTGTATAGGTATAGGAACCTGTTTTCGGTACCAATAAAATAACGAGAAAGTTGTAATAGGTATACTCAAATATATATCTATTTTAATGTACTGTTTTTTTTTTAAATCATGTTAATTTTCCAAGTATCAAAATTTGCGATCCCCTAAGCCGGGGTAAAATTTCGTAGGCGTATTATCCGAGGGTGGGTCGCATAAACCAACCTTTTTTTTTCGACAACCAAAAGATTTTTTCTACCTGCAAACCCGAATTCTCTACCTGCCTGAGCTCGCGCGCAGATTTTAACATGTTCAATTTTTTTTACAAAACTCCGTCCACATTTTTTACTATTTCACTTGCAGTAAAACTTTTTGTGGTGTTTACTTTATTTTTCATTAAACTGAAAGGGATCCAAAGTGTGCCATTGCACAAAAAATATTTTATAAAACAATTTATCATAGGTGTTTATTCATTAATATTTTATACTTTAATTAATGTAAAGACAATTTAATAGTTTGAATATTATATATGCACACATAATAAATCTTTTTTGCATAGTTAATCTTTCACTATCATTAATTCATTGAACTACCGTTAAATATACTTAAATATACCTCCAAAGCTAATAAATGAATGCATATTAAAAAAAATAAGATCGTTCAATGACATCGATTTTTAACTACATTCTTAGATCTCTCGTGTTTCTAATTAAGTTAAAATTATGTTAATTTAATATCTTCTGTTTTATATTTTTATTATTCGGTGATTTTGTTTTCTAGGCGGAACATTATGTCTTTTGTCTGTAAATTTGCATTCTGCCTAACTTCTAAGTGCCGCAACAGACGGGGCGCAAGTTGCGTCGCGTAACAGCTAGAGATGGGCAGTGGATAGTACCCTCAATCTACCCATTTGAGTATTTACTCACTAGATTTAATAAATAGAGTAAATATAGCGTGCACAAGTATTGACATCGCATTTGATGTCTGTTTACTTATTTTTACGTAAAATTACGTCTATGCACACCTCCCACCAAAAAATGATAATCAGTCAAAGAAGTCTACTTTCAGTGTATGATTAGTATGGTATTTTCATATAATTTAGCGTCGCATATAACGTTTACTTACATTTTAAGCATATTATGGCGTACGCACACACTTTCGGACAAGAATTGCAAGTGTATACTACTCGTAGATTTAAGTTTAAAAATTTTCATGAAAACATGAAATAATGAATATGAATATAAATATGAATCGCAATTCATATAAATCAATCTACTCACCGAATGGATAAATAAGGATATTTATCGGGTATTTACTTAGTCTACTGAGTAAATACTCAAACGGGTTGATTGAGTATTTATGCATCGCCCATCACTAGCTGTCTGTTACGGCCCTACAAGGCTAATTTTTCCATTGGATTTGACCAATTCATAATGTTAACTTAATTAATTGATAGCTTAGTATAGTGAATTATTTTCTTTATTTAAATAAAATACCGATGGCATTCAAATTATTCCACATCAATATTAAGTTAAAAGCTTGTTAATACGCAGAATTCATGAAACACTGACAATATATATTTTTTGGAATTTACGAAGACTCCGTAACTGTTTTAACTGTTACAATAGACTCCGAAGAATACTTTTTTAACTATTGTTAAGTTTCCAATAAGTACCTAAATATAATTATTTAATAATTGAAACCCCCATAAATTATGTACTTTGAAAATTTAAAACGCGTATACAAGTATTGTGTCTTTTCTTTTTTGAAACAATAGCAATTTGATTTTTAAAATTTATAAAAATTGTATACTTTCATTTGCCTAGTATTTCTTTTTACTATTTAAAATTAAGTCATAAAAATCTTTTGATATTAATCAAAGTTATACTTAAACGTATAATTTTCTATTGTATAATAGAAGAGTTCATAGTATTGTTAGTCTTATTCAAGTTGTATAACACAAGTTTCAGTGTCAAGCGTAACCATACGAACGTACATGTTACTATGTAGTGACGGCAACGCGGTTCACGAATTGTGGAATAAAACTATCATAGACACATCTAATGGTGTATGAGGTGATTATTATTTTAGAAGATATAAAAACAAGTGAAGCCACCTTTTTTCAGTTAGTTTAAAAACTGCACTACTTGTTATATTTAAGCAAATTTAAAAACCGCTCTCAAATTAATAACTTAATACATAAGTCGCATTATTATTATAAGAAATAAATGTAAAAAAAAATCAAAGAAAAATATATAACATAATATAAAATGCAAAGTGCATAGTTTCAGACACATGCCATAAAAATAACCTTATGTAAAATAAATGAAAATATTATTTATTAGTTAATTTTAACATAAAAGCGAAGGATCAATATCGATTAACTTAGTACTTATTCGATTTATTTTACCGTATTGACGTTAAGAATTTTATCATAAAGAAATGTATGAATGTAATGTATTTACTTTTTAAGTTCTTGTGAAAATCACTACTTATAATATTCTAAATTTTCGGTAGGAATGGTTTTTTTAATTACATCAAAATAATGAGTTACAATTACAAAAAAAGTCGTTTCTGGCCACTGAGAATGTATATTTTCTTCTTATTTTTTTGAATGAGGTACTTACAATACAAGTATGATTTCCGTTCCCCATTTCGTTACCGAGTAGCACGGCGCAGACGCAACAAACTGGTTTGGCCGCATGAAAGTCATGGTCACTGCCTAATACCATGTGCCTTCCGCCGGGGTTCCGGGTTCGACTCCCGTGTCGATTGATGCCTTTTTTTTGTGTTTAAGACAAATTATCATTGTCTTTCTTTATCACTTAAGAGTCCCCTTACCCTAGACAAAATCAGACTTTCCCATACAAACGTAGTCTAGGTTTTATTTTGAAACGGCATGTTAGATACTGGCGAGATAACTCATAAAGATACGAAGTTCCGGAGTGGGAGCTTGCGACGTCACCTCTATGTAAAAATCGTACGTAGCCGTGACGTCATACGAAATTTCAATGCGCTGTATATTTGTCAGTTTTTGTTTCTCAGAGAAAAGAAAATATACATGTACAATATTTTTATGTCATTTCAAAGAATTTTCATATATCTAAATATATATAACTCAAAGGTGGCTGACTGACTGACATAGTGATCTATCAACGCACAGCCCAAACCACTGGACGGATCAGGCTGAAATTTGGCATGCAGGTAGATGTTATGTCGTAGGCATCCGCTAAGAAAGGATTTTGATCAATTCTACCCCCAAGGGGATAAAATAGGGGATGAAAATTTGTATGAAACTTTGTCAATTTTAAACCCATCGGGCTGAGACTTTGTATGCATAAAGCTACTATGACTTAGGCATCTCCTAAGAAAGGATTTTGATAAATTACCCCCCTACGTGATCGAAGCCGCGGGCAAAAGCTAGTTAAGGTATATAACTTATCCAGATCCAGAGGACGAAGTCCCATGCGTTGGTCCGACCAGATTCGCTCGACACTCGAAACCAAAGTCAGCGACGCCATCCGAGCTGCAGAGCACATAACTAAATGGCGGGAAATAGTACACAAGAAGGTGTTTCATAGAGAGCACGACCCTCAGCAAAATGGTATCTGAGCAAATAAAATTATTCTTATTCTGAGGATTACGGCACAAGGAAGAGGAGAAGGTATATAACTAGTTGTCACAGACAAAATATGAACTTAGAAGAGAATATTGTGTATTATATCATATTTGACCATGAGTATCGAAAACTTCTACATCAACATCGTCCACTGCTGAACATAGGTCCTGTGCCGCTCTAAACCAGGTGCGACCCATGACTTTTAGTATGTCGAAAACTTCTACACTGTCATATTTTCTTTCAAGTTCATATTTGACTGTCGAAAACTAGTTTTATGCCTAGATATATGCAATTTCTTTAAAATTACAAAATATTGCCGAAATCTCACATGTCATTTCAAAAAAAAACCTAGACTACGTTTGTATGGAAATGTCTAGGGTAAGAGGGATTCTTAAGGGGTAGACAGAGTCTAATACATGTGTACCTTCCGCTGGACTCCCGAGTCACAGATGTGGAAAAAATATATCAGGTAAATTATAAAATATCGTACACGTATTTTTTTTCTGATTAGCGTGTAATGACAAATTGTACAGCGCATTTAAATAGCGCATGACGTCACGATCTAGTACGATTGATCGCTCCCACTCCAAAAATTCGATGGGCTGTTAATGTTTACTACCTTTTTTTTACTTTGATTTATTAAACCAAAAAATATTTTGTATGATATTATTGAGCCTTTTTATGGACATACCTACATCTAAGTATATTAAATAAATAAATAATATACTGCCAAATCACACAGATTGAGCTAGCCCCAAAGCTAAGTACTCTGTGCCCAAAGTAAGTTCGAGACTTGTGTTTGTTATGGGATACTAACTCAACGATACTTTATTTTATAATAAATACATTTATAGATAAACATTAAAGACCCAGGTCAATCTGGAAAAGGTCATTTTATATTTGAACTGACCGGGGATCGCACCCGGGACCTCCGATATGACAGCTTGGTATGCTGACCACTAGGCCACAGAGGTCATCAAATTAAATGTGATATGTTATGTTCTTCTCTTCATAAAGTCCTGTTCTCTCACTTAGAACTGAATTCTAACACCCCCGTTCTTTATTAATCAAGCAAGGTAGGGAAAGGACCTATACTCACTTACATAGGTATAGGTACTGAACTGGGTTCCTTTCGTCAAAGGATAAGTATATTTTCAACAGCGATCGTTTCAAAACGCTAGCAGTTAGTAGGTATCAAATTTTTTTTTTTACACTGTTTTATTTTTATTTATTTTTTGTTCTTTCTTACTAAAGATTTCTAAAAACATCTCAATTATGTAAGTAAACAATTAACTTAACCAAACCGAGCCATCCAATTCATACAAATGAATGAGAACCGAGTTCCTTGTATTCAACAAACTACAATTAGTTTGATGGTGTCTGAGTGTCGGTAATGGCGTACAGCAAAAACTTTGGAGCGTTGCGAATTCAAGGTTAGCGAGTTCGGGTACGCGGGTTCGAATCCTCGCAACGCTGATTACGATGTATCTAATTATATTTAATTTATTTGATAATTCTTTGACGGAAAAATATTTTTTGCAGCCAATAGATAATTCACCAGTGTGGAACTAGTCATATTTTCATATTATTATCCTGTTAGCTTCGAAGCAATAAACAATTTATTTATTCCGAACTGTGTTCCCGGACCGATACGACATTGAAACCTTCAAAAAATGAGTCTATATCGGGCTGAAAGGCCGGCAACGCTTCTGTTACACCCCTGGTGTTGCAGTTGTCCATGATCAGTGATCACTTACCATCAGGCGACCCGCTTGTTCGTTTGCCACCCTAAAACTTTAAAAAAATTATTTTATCTACTTATGAGATTTGCTTTTTGAAACTTTACACTTAAGAACTTAACTTAGCCCTGTTTTAGACATGAATTGATGAACATAATTGAACGAATACTTACAAATTTTTATATCACGAAGCTCTTGAAAAGACCTTGATTTTCTACAAAAATGTACTAGAAATAATATTCCTTCTTAAGGGGATACCTGAATTTTTCGGGGTCCAGTGCTGCCCCCATTAGAAACAAATAATTTATTTCTACGCACATTAGCCATAAGTGACTGTTTTTGCTAAGTGCGTAGAAAAACTTCACGTTCTTACTTTGAAATATAAACAGTAAGTACTTAGTTCATAAAATAGTTTGAAGGGTTATTTAGGGTCTGATAAACACAAAATTCTAAATGATATCTCCGTTTTCTTTCAAATGACTTGTTTCGAATGTGGGGAAACACTGGACCCCGAAAAATTCAGGTAGCCCCTTACAGACTAGAATTAATAGCCGAATTTCATATTTGGCTATTTATTTTATATTTATATACCTTACCATATTAAAAATCTCTCAAAATCTTACTACAAGAAAGCATACAAATATACGAGCATTTGATTGTAACGAAATACAATAAAACCTAAATCATATACTTTTAAACTTAACTGACCTACTAAAATCCCAAAAAGTAGATTATTAAAAAACTTTTTTACCACCAATACTCGATATTCCTTAACAATGCACAATCAAATGCAATAAAATGCTGTAGATTTATTTATTGAAAAGAAAAAATGTGCATTACGCATCGTGGGAGACTTTTTTTGTTGAAAACGTCGTTTTTTTTACAAAAGGGGACTTTTTTGTTCAAGTTCAGGTGTTTCGCTGTTGAATAAAAAAGAATTTGCTTTAAAACCTTGTGTATAATAGAATGCTGTAAAATGTAGGTTTTGATTCAAATTTGTAGGATTTTTAAAAAAATAATACTTACAAATAAAAAATTACATTGTACCAAATCGAATATTTAACTTTTCTATTACATTTATTTGGTTTTTAGGTATGAATGTATAAGAAATGATATCCTAAGCTTTTTTTATTTAAATTGACACTTAAAACGTTAAAAATCCAATATGTACACAAAAAATTATTCGTGTGGCTAGGTAGATAATATAACAGTTATAAGTTTCCAAGAAAAAAATGTTTTATCACTGATCTCAGGAGCTAAATTCTTGATGCATATAATCTTTTCGTTATTAGCTCAAAGCAGTAGTATTTTGCCAAGTAAGCCATAAATTAAAATCCTCTAAGTCACAGACATCTGTTGTCCACTCTGATGCTGTCTATTGTCAGATTTTAAAATCTCTAAAACTATGCAGCGCCACAGGCTTCTAATTCTAATAAATTCTGAAACGCACATTTTCGTTAAACCAAGCAAAATGTTCAAATCGTTGCAAGTTAATGATGTTGATGCCGAACCAGATATACCAAATACAACTCTAACGCTCAGCAATATAAATGAAAATCAAATGTCTAATTATAATATTATAAGTCATTAAGACTTCGGGGATGCTATTCAAGATGTTGCATTTATTGCTTTTACTTAAAAGAAGTAAGTGAAGTCATTGATGAACAAATATATGCTTTAAGTTGTGTTAATAAAGTTGAAGTTTGATAAACAGATCGTTATGATTTAAGTTGAGTTGTTTGTAAGGGATGATTGCAGGTAGAGAAATTTGAACATTTCAAGGGATGAGGGAAAAAAATAAGGGTCGGTTTTAAGACACAAAAGACGGCGTTGGCGTCCCGCAGGGCGACGGATGGACGACGGATGCAGACGTAGATGTTTCCAAAGATTTTAATATTCGAGATAGTTAATTGAATATGACCAATCACTAGATTTTAGAGAAGATAACTTTAGCTGTGCTTATAAAATACGATTTTTTATTAGAAACTTTTGTACATTTTGTATTAAATTCACTTTCAATAAATACCCAGTCTAATAATTTCAATATTATGCAACAGTAAGTAATTTAATCATTTACAATTTTAGTCAGGATGCCTTCAAGCTGTTTTTTTAAAGATTTATTGATCCAGATCCATGTTTATTACTTACTTTCAATATTGATCAAATTCTTTTTATTCTAGATTTTTGTAACAATTCTGTATCTATTCATTTTGAATATATTAGACCTATTTAGAAACCACTCCTAGATTCTTCTTAGCTACCACTTTATAATAGCGCAACATCTGCATAAAACAATCTATTTTGAATAAACATACAAAAAACTTCTATTGGAACACATTGCCACAATAAAAGCCTCAATCTAAGAGAAAAAAATGCTAAATTAAATTCGGATTGTCATCGTAACCCTTATACTAAAGGAATAAAGTATACAATTCAGTTAAACTTTAATGATCTCTTAGATTTTTTGTGAAATCTAGTAAAAAATCAGGCGCCCACAATCTTCCGGCAGGAAGAGGAACTTATTTGATTATAATAAACATAAGTGATCGATAAAAAACTATGGAACCAGGTGCATCGAGGGACGCATTGTTTTTCAAGACGAATCCACATCTCCATTGTTTGTTTTGTAATAACGTTCGTATGAAAAACCGCCACCCTTTCGCCGTCGAAAAAATTGACCACCCGCGCTTTGTCGGTAGCCAAAACTGTCATAAAAAGTACTATTTCTTCAGTGAAAGTTACTTTTTATAGAAATGTAAAAGGAAGTTTTTATTTTAATAGCGCCGGCTTCTTTACCTTTTTTACTACTATAAGTAGTTATTTCTCTTTTAGATTCAGAGAAAACCCTATCATAAAAGAACAAAGCTTTGAAATACAAACTAGTATACACTTTCCTTTTTGTTTTTTCTAGTTATAATAAAATTGTAGTTTCATTTTATTATTTACATTTGCTACTGTGTTATCAAGAGCATCAGCATCAGTCTAAGGAGTATTTGTTATCAGTAATAAAGATACAATTTAAAAAATCGGCTGTTCTCTCGGAACCCGTCTTGAACAAGAATCCGGTTTAGACATTTGCGTGATAGATGACTGAGCTGTTGCACGCGCGTTGCCTGCTACAGCGGAAACTACATCATCAACTGATCTTATAGCTTTATTCACGTCAACAGCGTCCATTGCTACGTTTTTAGAATTTCGAACTTCATTATTTCGATTAAAATCGGCAATGTATTTTGATTAATCTTTATATTCACTGTTATTTGGTGATTACGAATGTGATGAGCAATGGATAGAGAAGACCAAAATGGCGGACCCCCAAAATACAGGTTTCTTGATGATAGAACATTAAAATTAGGTGCATATGTTACTTGATAGGATTCTTGTAGACCCTAATGGTGCTAGACGAATATAATTTTATATTAACATGTTATTAATGTATCTTATCGGTTTGATAGATTCGATGGAAGTTTAATGACCAAAGTTTAATTTTGCAAATTAATTCCAAACAGATTCCCACCGGTTGAAAAGATTAATAATTTCAACTTTTCTTATAAGTATTGAAATGTTACTTTGCATAATCATCAATTTGCTAATAAATCTTATAATGATCTTGAGGAATTGAAATCATAAATTAAAAACTAACAATTTGGTGTAAGTATAGTAGAAAATTACAATCAAAGATTATAAAATGCTATACAAAATTTATTTTTTATATATTTGTTATACGAAGCATTTAATGGACTGCGGCTGTATATATGAGAAGAAAAAATTGATACTTTTGTTTACTAATAGCATTTATGAGTCAAATAAATGAGGAAATTGACACCGTGTCATAAAGGGAGGTCAAAGGGATGGCTCACAACTAGCTACTCCACCAACAAGAATGTGTTTCTCAATATTGATAGAGACTAAACTAGGCGTAAATTTTTTTAATGTAAAATAATCTAAAATCAATTGTACTAATATAATACATTTTACAATTTTGTGTGTCAGACATGGGATAGAAGTGTCTTTAGGGACTTACAGCCCTGGGCTCTGTCTGCCCTTTTAGAGATAAAGACGTGATAGTGTATGTAAATTGAATATCGAATAAATGAGAATGAGTCGCTGGCTGGGGAGCTGCACCACTGCATCCTTCGTTCCACCTGCAGAAAAGTTACCATCTGGCAGCGAACTGCCTTGGCCAATCTGGAAGTGCCTTAACAGGGTGAGAACCCAGGTTGGCCGATGTAAAGATAATCTAGTCAGGTGGAAATACATACCCAGAGACCGCAACGTTTGCGGCTTTGGTGCATCTCCACAGACAATGGCCCACTTTCTGAGTTGCCCAGCGTGCCCTTACACCTGCACGCTGGAGGACCTGTAACAATGCAAGCCCTAACGCAATTCAAGTCGCTGATTACTGGGCCCAGAGAAATATATCTAATCACATGAACATCGACACGCTAAGAAGATCGAATAAATGATGTATTTCACCTGTGATTGTCCCCACACCTGATAATTTGAATTCATACGCGATAATCAGATTGTAAGTACAATCGAGGATACAAATACAACTTCCGCACCCCAAACAGGTGATTCGGATCTGTATAAAAAATCCATTCAGTCAATTGTCAAACCCTCGAGAAAAAGAGCCATGAGAATTGAAAATAAAAAATCCGAGAAAAAATCTTTGAAACGAAAGCGAAATTTTATTGAAACTTAACAACCCTTTATAAAAGACTATGGAGTATTGAAGGATGGAGGTTTTATTTCAAAACATATTTTTTTGGCAAAAAGAACCATTAAGTATAAAATGTTTTTACTTGTTTTCTTATTTTGTACACAGATTTATGATACTAGGTTTAAAATATAATAAAAGTATGTTTAGAGTAAATGTCATTTTAAAAAATTGAGTTTTTATGATAATCGTGATTTATGCTGAAAAATATGCATATTTTTGGGTTTTTAACCTCTAACGCGTCTAACTCTAATACTAGAAATATTTTATTTTTCAAATATAGGCTACTACATTTTTATTTATTCATTAAGTAGCTAAAACATGCTAAGTAAATAGTTTAGACATATAAGATAAATTTATTTTATGCACAATTAAGTAAGTTTAATTATTTAATATTTGACTAATCCCAGAATAGATAATTATTTACCATTATTATTATTATTTTCTCTATATATGAATAAAAAATATATATTTATTCTTCTAAACATAAATATAAAAAAAACAGTATAGGTTTTAACACGTTTTTGAAAGCTAAGATCAGTTGACAATCTCATTCATATTTAGTTTATTTATTTTCTTTTACTCGAAAAACATTGACATTACTGTATGTTATTGCGTAATTTTGTTAAGTCACTAAAGTTAACAACCTGGGGGGTTACTCCAAACGCGGTACGCAAGACGGACGTTACTGCGTATCTGCGTTTCAGTGTCAAGCAACATTGAGCATTATTGTATGACTATAAACTCTAATTTGGTTTGACATAGAAATAGGACGTAACTATCGGACGACTAACGTATTATTTTGTAGAGTAACCCCCCTGACAATGATTCAGTATAAGTAAGTACAATATTTTTTTAAAACTAAAAACCGGCTTCAACTCCAAACTACTCAACCGATTTTGATGAAATTTCTAAAAGTCCACCTGGAAAGTTCTATGCTACATTATAGATTTGTAATTATTAAGGGATACCTGAATTTTCCGGGGTACTGTGCTGCCCCTATTTGAAATTAATTATTTTTAAGGAAACGGAGACATCATTTAAAACTACTGTTGACAGCTTAAAGTGAGAATGTGAAGCATATACTTATTATTAGTAATTTATCGCAAATGAGCGTAGAAAAGCTTCACGCTCTTACTTTAAAAAGTAAACAGTAATTCATACAATAGTTTGAAGGGTTATCTAGTGCCTGATCAAGACAAAATTGTAAATGATGTCTCCGTTTCTTTTCAAATTATGACAGCACTGGACCCCGGAAAATTTAGGTAGCCCCTTAACATATATTGAACTTCTATGCTATTTTAGTTTTTAAACACGTAAGGTATACTGCACTCAGTTTTTTTTACTAGTCAGAGCAATTAAAGTTTTGTTAAAAATGTTTATGCTTCGGTAGTAGTTTTTAAACAAAGGAAATAATAGTAACAATAGTAAAATAGCTTGAAATGGTTTTTTACAATTTTACACCCTATTTTAAAATATCTCGCGTGGCCTTAAAAATCGAAAGTCAAAAGTACCGACGGTTTTATTGTGCTGCCATTTAACAATATTGTCGTAAAACAAGTAAACTAACGTTTATTACTATTTTCTTTGTCGTGTCCAGTATTTGGGTCATCATTTAGTAGTTCAAAGCGCCGAAAATTTTGTTTTTTCTAAAGCGTTCTAGGTAATTGAAAAAATATTTAAGATGGCAATCAGGAACTGACGCGAAGAAATATGTGTTTCTTCGCAGCCTTATTCGAATGTGTACTAAAATGTTTTTTGGCTTTATGAAAGATTATTAAAAAGTATAGTATGTTAGTATGTACCTATTTTTTTTCTCTGATAGCAAAATAATGACGATGATACAGCGCATTCAAATTTCGCGTGACGTCAGGATCAGCTACGATTTTTAACCAACGATGACGTAAATCACCCCACCCTTAAATTACGAAGCGTTGTATCTTTATGAATTTCTACTACGAAAAATATGGGTCCTTTACTTTTGGATGATCTAGTTATCGGACTAATTAATATAATATATTTTATACCCTGTTCACATCCCTATTAAGGAGGGATTTGCCCATAACTATCACCCTGTCCAGACAGAAAGCTGATTGCAGAAGATGGTGTAGATTTTGCACAGAGGACGCTGCTGCCCGTTCTCTGTTATACTAACCTCTTTTAGTCGCCTCTTACGACACCCATGGGAGAGAAAAGGCGTGGTGATAAATTGTGTTTTTGTCAAAGAAACATTTGACAAAAGACTACTTGCAACTTAGACGAGTTGCTACATAGACTATTTGCGATTAGACCAGTCGATACTAACTCTTGTACTCTGCCGTTTTCACATGGTTATTATGAATAGGAAGTTTTTCTTTCATCGAGTTAGGGCAGGCTTGTGTTACTCCTTGTTTAGGTATCGGAAATATACCTAAATTTTTACTATGCGCGCGGCGACCACTTCGAAGGGGAAAATTCAGTTACATAAATCGTTTGTTCAGAGTAATAAGAATTAAATTGGCTTGCAATGGATGTCTAGGTATGTAAACGAAGAGGTGAGGAGTTCTGACGTGATCTAAATTAAATCATAGCGCTGACCACATTAAGTAGATATTTCTTTGAATTTATTTTCTGAGTAAGACTTCTGGACGTTAGTACTAATACTTATTCTGTGGTTAGGGGTAGGAAGAGCTCCAATTAGCTTTAAGTATCCTCGTTCAATTACTTATAATACCTAGTTAATTAGTTTTCTTTTTATAGAACATACATCTGCCACGGTAATTGCATTCATGTTGGCAATTAATTAATTTTATTAAAAATACTCTGAGTTGACTTTTAACCCTAGCACAAAGTACAGGTGTTAGAATTTATAATTTGTTATGCTTAATTGTTTATTTGTATTATCTGCCTAGAAATATTATCTGTGAAAAAATCTTGGGCACTTTTTAGGGTCAAAATGAAATTAGTTGTTACTGATACGAAAAAAAAGTCACAAAATAATGTCACCTGCCATGATCATATCAATTTTCACTATATTTTAGATTATTATGAGATGTAATTATATACAGTTTTTTAATTGAATGAATTTAATGTTTCGATATAGAAAATGATTCATACAAAAAATGATTGCTTTGACGTTTTAAAAAAGTAGCTAATTTGAGTTATGAGAAAGTAGCGAAATTCAGCGAAGACAAGGGATAGAGACACATGAAAGGACATATGTGTTTGTATCTGTAATATTGCAATATACGGTATATATTTATTACGACGACCTCCGTGGCGTAGTGGCCACCATGCTAGTCCGCCACCCAGAGGTCGCGGGTTCGATCCCCGGTCAGGGCAAGTTGGAAAATTGACTTTTTCAAATTGTCTTGGGTCTTGGATATTTATCTATATATGTATTTGTTATAAATATAGTATCGTTGAGTTAGTATCCCATAACACAAGTCTCAAACTTACTTTGCGGCAAGCTCAATCAGTGTTATTTGTACCTATATATTTATTTATTTATTTATTATATTATATGCATATTAAATTGTAAGTACCTATACTATACTATATTGTGATGTAATTTTTTGATTTACTTTTTGCACAGCAACAATTTACCTGTTTTTCCCTATGGTTGACTGCGGAGAGAACGCTTTCAGCGTTAAGTCGCCAATTGTAAATAATTTTTAATTGTGGATTAATGAAGTTATATAAATAAATAAAGGAAATGGGAGAGACTTTAGCCCAGCAATGGGGCAACAGTGGGATGACATAGGTTTTTTGTTTTTACTAGCCATTCAGGTCCCATTAGTTGGGCAAAGCTATTTCAATCTTTAGCTACTTCTTTCTAATCCTTGTCGAAAGCAGACAGGTTATACGATAAAGGTTGGTTACAAAAAAAATTATCAACTATCATACATACTTACATTACCGGGATACATTCCTAAATTTACATGATAAGGTTACTACAAAAATAGAAAAACGTCAAAGGGCATCCAAGGTACCCTGGATCCAATAAAAGCCAAAGAAATCTTTTACAAAACAATTATTCATTGATCTCGGTAAGGTTTTCTGCAGCCACGATTGAAAAAAGAAAAAAAACATCTTTTTGCAGTCATATAGAGAAATGTAAGTCACACAATTTGTAAGTATGTATCTTCTTAAGAATAGGAATTCAGATTTCCAGTGGGATAAAAGACAAAAGTCCTAAATTTTTTTTTTTTTTACTTACATACATAGAATGTTGTACCGTTGACAGCCTCCGTAGTCCAGTGGTCAAGGCGTTCGCCTTGTGACCCGGAGGTCATGGGTTCGATTCCCACTGGGAAGCATACTTTGTGAAAAGTTGTTTCCAGTCTGGATAGGATATTGCAGGCTTGAATCACCTGATTATCCGAATAGAAAGATGATTCCGTGTTTAGGAAGGTACGTAAAACTGTGGGTCCCGAACGCCACCTAGCGTTTGATCATCAAACTATCCAAGGATTGGTTCCTGGTTTGCCCTTTGGGTTGCGGAGGTCAGACGGCAGTCGCTCTGTGTAAAAACCAGTAACCTCGTCAAATCTCCTTGGTAAGGTAGCGGACCCCGGGCTCTGAAGCGTTACTGCTGAGGATGCAACCGGGAATACGCTCGGATGATGATGATGATAGAATGTTGTACCGTTGACTTAGTGACCCATATTACGATTGTAAACTTACTTGGGGTTATCTCAATCGGTGTGATTTCCTTACCTATTCATTTATTAAAATGGTAGAACCTCGCTTATTTATTTTATGCTTGGTTCGTATCATTCATTAACAAAAGTTTAAAAATAAAATAAAATAAAATTCAAATGTTTATTAAGTAATTTGACCTATAAAGGTACTTTTACACGTCAATTAGTGTAATTTATATTACGTGTAGTGTATATTAAAATTTAATTTATTTTTAAAGAAAAGCTGTATTAACAAAGGATATAAAAGGAAAAATTAACAAAGCAGTGGTCGTTGCGAAAACTGGTATCCATCGACCACTGCTGAGAAGAAACGCCGAAAGAAACTCATTTTTACAGTATTCATAAATTTTAACAGTGAATGCCAGGTTCTCAATAAAATACGAGTATTAGTTGCAACCTTTGATTAAAACAAAATAGCAGTTTTAAGTTATTTTAATCTTATCTACATTTAATCCGCTATTTTATTGTAATCAAAGATTGCAACTTGCAACCATATTATCCGAAAGCAACTTTCAGCAAATAGCTTCAGCATACGCTCTCTTTCTCAGTTTTCTCTGTCACTAACTAGTCTGGCCTGGAGAGTTTAGGATGCCTACTGTCTTACAGCAGCTTTCGAAAACCCATCCTGATGCTTACTTATAATTGTTCTGGGAGTAAACCAGTAATAATCTATAAGAAAACTTTGCACTGAGAAGTCACAAAAAAAAATTAAAAATTTTACAAGAGATATATCTATTGCTAGTAATTTAGTTTAATTTATAATCTTTTATTGAAATGGTGACAAAATTAATCAGTTGCTTCTGATTATAAATAATAATTTGCCAATTATCATAGTTTCTATAATATTGAAAGATAGGTAATATTTTTATTTTAGTAGATCTTTTTGTAATTAATTAATAAAATACCAAAAAAAAACTTACTAAAACTAAACTAATAAATTACTTACTTATAAATGAAAAAGCCCTGGTATATCGCTTCCAGGACGAATAAAATTAAAAAAAATCTAATATAATATTTAAATGGAAAAACAAATCTAAATTCAAACAAAGACAATAAAGGCCTGCTTGAAAACCTTCTCATGTGGTATTTTTCACAATGTTTTGAATTATTATTCAGTACAAATACATAGTTAAAGATGCATCTTCAAGGCTTAAAAGCTCTTATGGTTATTGTAATTTTAAAACTCTTCATATATCATATAGAGTAACGAGAGCTGCTTGATAATCTTTTACATATAATATACATATATGTGTTCCCGTTTGCACGCACCCTTAACGGTGCTGCTTAGAGCCCTGAGTCAGCTTACTAGCTTTAAGGCGGCCCTTCTCGGCCGCTCTGTTTTCAACGTGAGCATAGTTTGAAAAGCTTGGTGTTTCATCCAGGGCAATGTTAGAAAAAAAGGCAAACCAAAAGGAGAGAGATAGTGCCTAAGGGCATGGTTTGCATTCTATTAAATGAAATTTGTAATTATTATGAACTATCCATTGAACGAATATTAACTATTCATAGGGTGCGGAGATTTCATAAAACCTGTTCCAAGTGATACGTGTTTATGAGTAAGCCTTACAAGTATGTGAAATAAATGTTTTTTATTTAAAATTTTCATTACATTTGCAAGGTTTGTATCGTAATATTTTCTTTACTTTTACAATTAATGAGTACTTTATGAACGGTCGAAGTTCAGCTTAAATTTGTGCAAAAAAGCAGATTTTTGGAGGCTTATACTGACTTTGTTTTCCTAAATTTCAATTTTTGATTTCGATAGAAACCTAGAAATAGCACCCAAGATACCTGTGAGTTCAAAAGTTTTCAAGAAAGATCAGATACAACGCCATAATCACGTACGAGCGTTTGTATGAAAAGTAAGACGGGAAGGCCGTTCTTAAGCTAGTTGCTTAGGGCATTGGGTCAGTTTACTAACTTTTTTTCTCCAATATCCAATCAATAAAGTGCAGAACCAAACCCTTAAAATCTTAATCTGATGTCTTATAATTTTCTTTGCCATTACACGGAGTTATCAAAATTTCACAAATGTCTTCGTCTTGGCCAATTTCTTCAACAGCTACCAGACTTATGTTTACTTAGAAGACATCTACAATCCGAACGCTCCCCTCAAGCAAGCCATCGATTCCTGCCAACACCGCTTCTGCATACAATTAACCACCCTCATTTACGTCTGGTCAATGACAGCCCTGTTTTAATCAATAACTTCTTTTTCGCGCTGCGTCCTTGGTTTTTTTCGCCGGCGCGACTTTTTCTGCGCGTATTTCGCTTATTAATGTGTCAATCGGCCCCCGTTTTTTTTCATGATGAGTCCTACTAACGCGCCTTACCTCGTTTTCGCCGATTCCGCAAAAAGCTCCACAAAAAAGGCAAAAGCTCGCCAAAAAATCGTCTACTGAACAGTATCTCGTATCGCCGGTCTTGTAGCCATTTTAATTATTATTTAATACCGAGGGACGAGCACGTGGCGACGCGCGCTATCTCACTCCCCCTTGGAGGGTGCAAAGCCTCCGCCGCTCGCCGTCCCCCTCGCACCGAGCCCACTTACACACATAAAAATCGTGAATAATAAAAAAATGTGTACACATTTTTTTCGCTTAACCACTGTGCGTCTGTGTGCACGCGGCCTCACGCCGCTGGAAAGAGACGGCGCTAGCGAGCGGAGCAGCGTCGACTAATCCCCACTCCGATTTTTTTAAGCTCCGCTGTCGATGTTGGCGTCCGTGTGATTTTTTTCATTTTTATGTGTTAGTGTACCCCTCGCGCGGTGTAGTTCACTTTTTCTACTATAGATCTGAATTTCAGTCTCGTTTTTGCCGCGTCGGTCTTAAGGCGGGCGAGCGGGCGTTTTGTATTATATTTTTGTTGTCGACGCGAGTGGCCGGTGGTGGCTGCAGCCAGGAGCCGGCTTTTTATGCGAGCACATGTCGTCTTAAGGAGTCCTGTACCAGTGCAGCCGATGCACGCGACCGCCGAGTGCGAGCAGGACAGCGCGCTACAATCACGTGTGGATTACCCACAACTATAACAAATTATAGCACACTAAAATATTGAGCACAAAAAATCTGGTAATTTTGATCCTAGTAACGACGCTCGGCATTCATAATTTTACCGCGGGGTCAAGAGCACGGTTGTGCATTTTTTCACCGGCATTTTTTAATGTTTATTTTCGAGGCGCACGTGGATTTTTCGAAAAATTTTGGCGATAAAGCCTTGGACTGTTGCCTTTTGGACGTGTTGTGACGTTAGTGTTACCTGTATTATGTGATATATTTTTAGTGACATTTAGATAGGAACAAACTGTGATTTATTATGGTGATATAATTGGTGACTGTGAAGATTTTTTGGATAGTGACAGGTATTTTTTTTTTTAATTATCCTAGCCAGGTTCCTTGTTTCCCTTGTTGCGAGAGGGAGGGTTGTTCCCTCAGTGGGGTGAGGTGAGGTGTTCGCAAGATTTCGGGCTGTCGGCGGGCAGTCGCCGGCGTCTGTCAAACTCGACCTTGAAACATGCCCGCACTATAAATACGGAAATATTTTCGGCCAGTGTGCCGCTCTTAATTTTAGAATTTATTTGATTCAATGCGCTTACTTTGTTTTTAAACATTGTTTGTCAATATTTTGGGTACAGGGAACCTGCCAGATATAATTGATATATTTTTTTTATTGTATTAAACACGATGTTCAAAATGTTGTCGATTAAAAAAAATTATAACTTTAACTAGGTACTAGTTACTTGCTTCTGATGTATTCTTTTTTTTTTTTAATAGTAGATATTTAATTAATTATTTTTATATCATTCAAACTTTTGTCAACACTTATTTATCAATTCGAAAACTTTCAGCTTTACACCCTCGAAATGAAAAATAAAATAAAAATATTATCATCCTCCAAAAATAAAATTATGGATAAGACCTTACAAAAATTTGACCTAAGCCCATAGCCCACATAAAGTAGACAAATACTTATAAAAAAAAAAAATTTTTTAGCAGTGATAATGTTGACGACGAAAACGTATCAAATTCTTATAACAAACACCAAAAGCAAGTTGCAGCATAAACATAATAGCCACAGCGTGATATTCTAAAAATTTTCACAATATTTAACATTAGAAACGCTCTTATCCAACATCAAACTCTTGTCAAGCAGCCTTGTATCGCACGCTTCACTAACTCCGAAATCTCCAATACTCGACTAAACGCATATTTAAAATAATCTAAAGTAAAAAAAAAACTCGACAAGTCATGTTTTTTCTACAACAAAAAACTGGCACTTGACTCAGTAAAAAATTCGTAAGACAAGTATCAAAGTGTTACCTACTTACAGATTGAATAGCAAATGTAAATGGTATTTAGTGATTAATTGTAATAATAATGACTCTAATAACAATATAATCATTAGAAATAATCCCTAGAACATTTCGAGTAAAAACCATTCTTAAAGAATCTTAAAAAAATTAAATAAATGAGAATAAAGACGTATTGATTGTAATAGACGTTGAATATACTAATAATACAAATGAATCTAACAAAAAGCTAATTATTGGTGCGGAGCCACTTCTGAACTAAACTAGAACTATGATTACAAATCTTGAAGTCGATCAAGCGTGAGGCCCAGTATACATCAACAAAATTGTTTCCAACCACAACGAATCACGATTTTTTTGGTTTATAACTTCCTATGACCAAGTATTAAGATACAAAATCCAACGGAAGACGATATGGAGGAACGCAAAACATATATGGTTGTCTATTCTATACACGTAATTATAGCTTTGACAGCCCGGCATTGCTGGACTGTACAGGTACAGTTCCCAACAGAAGTCCACCCGGCATTCCTAAGAATACATTAAGACCCCGAAGATAATGCATCGAGCTGATGCTATACCAGTAGCAATTTTCTATTAAAAAGAAGTTAACATACACGTACAGAATATAAAGATTATAGTATACGGCTAGGTGCTAACTACATCCTTTAACAAACTATAGGTTTAAAATTTTCATTATAACGAAGATAAAAATCTCCATTAAACGTGCACATTGTACGCGCGGATGTACAAGCTGTGTGATTATCGAAGCCTTATTTGATGCGGCATGTGGGCTAGGGGCTAGATCATTGACACAACCTACGCGACGGCTCACTCGTCACCTGCTTGCTCAGAAAAAAAAAAACGCCAACTTTTTTCAACCGTCAAATCTAGTTTTAAATAGACAAACAAGTAGTCTCTTTACGCTCGGAATTAGAATCAATTCAACAGAAATAATTAATATAATTACAACATTTTGAACTTCAATACTTTATAGCAACAAATCATCAACATAGATAAATTATTTTTCAGCAAACGAAACGAAACTGAGGATCTCGAACAATTCCATGACATAGCAAGAATTTAATACACATATATTTTTATGAGATAGTGCCAAATAATCACTAGATAACAATTATATATTTAGATAGAAATTTTAAATCAATCAAGATGATGGAAGGCAGGACAATCGATTACAGGCCGGATGGTGGCGGCCTGGATTACCACAACTCGCCACTAATGGCAGAAATACCCGTAGACAATTACTCCCACATACACAGAAGTATAGAGCACTTGAGGTCTATAGGCGTGCCGTCTCTAGACCATCATAGACATTTAACAACGAACCTAGACTTAAGAAGGTACGAGCATCCAGACGAAATGCCGGAAATCAAGCCGTCCGTACTAAGATTATCCGAGTTCAAGAGTGGACTGCAAGAGATCAGAGTGAGCCACGACCAGGAGAATGAAGTGCAGAGGCAGATGACACCACACGACGATGGACCTAAGGGATACAGTGCACCTTCGACCCCGCTATCAGAAAACGGAGGCCAGGTTCAGGAAGAAAAGGTTAGACCATTTTTTGTTTCCTAAAGCAATATTAATCATAGGAATCCTTGAGCACTTCGGAAGTCTTCATCTTCGCTTGACGTCATTAAGGCGGTAATATTCGGCGGTTTAACACATTGTTCCTTTGAGTGATCATTATATGAAATCACGATGCAAACGTGTGTTCCGTGTTGGGCCTATTAATCTCCTAAGTCTTAACTTAATATTATGCTGAGCTTCGTGCTATAACGTAATTATATCGCGTTGTAAAAATCGCTTTAAGTTATAAAACGAGTCAAATCTTTAGCTAATATGAAAATGATTACACATTTCTAGTTTCCTTTTTTTTTGTTTTGTCTCATAATACTTTTCGCGCCTCGTATACTTATAAGTCTTGATCATAGTTGTACTTATTCCTCTCTTCTAATTTCAATATTCGGTACCAAGTTCAAGAGTACTTCGTGTCAAGTAGACGTAGGATTCGAGTGCTTTACTCGAATGTTTATCAAGCTTCCTTATTCACTTGCTTAGATCATACTGCTTCCTATACAAACACTTTAATCGTTATTTGATTGCGTCTATTTTATTGAAATTTGAGGATAATAATAATTCTACAAACTTCATACTCTTAAAATATTCCTATGTAAAATTATTTCCTTATATTATGTCATTTGATAATGTAATAGTTTACTTTTAAGAAAGATTTGAGAATTTCAAATTAAATACAATGATTCAAAATCGTTTTTTGTCAACCTATTGAAAATTACAATAATTTTCACAAATGTTATAGTCCAGTCACGCATTTGACTGAAATTACCTAAAATGTGTCTGGAAGTATTATTAATTATAACTTACGCAAAACACATTGCCAACAAAATCATTTGTAAAGTCAGCAAAAACCGCAGAAATGCCACAAAGTAGCATTCGTCTACATATGTTTTAAAGGACTTAGCTACCCTTTGGGGTTAACTGACTTGGACTTATAAGACGATTGTCTTATAAGCCTTCCTTCTCACAAATATCTTAGTAGAATTCTACAAGTAAGTTTACTTTTTCAAAAACGGGGACTTGGAAATCAGAAACTTTGCAGCCATTGAAAATTGGAAATAATATCTCGAAAGAATAATTAAAATTTTAAACCTCAGTAAACAATAAACATCTTAGTTGCGACTCTTGTGAATAAAGTACTTAATACGTGAAAAAATCACATTATTTGTAAAGTAACAAATACTTAAAAGAAATAGAATATACAGATAATTGAAAAAAGAAAATTTTACAGATATTAAAATCGTAAAATTTTCGAACTGGTTCATATTATCTTTATATAGATAGGTTATGTTTCATTTTAGTATCCCATATCACAAGTCTCGTACTTTTCTTGGGGCGAGCTCAATCTGTGTGATTTGTCCGTATATAATTATTTATTTATTCACGTGTTAAAAATTGTCGTTTAAATTAATGTGATAAGTATGAAAATTCTTTAAAAAATGCATAGTTGACTGTATTTTTTTACACATTTTATGTAAAAAATGAGGTTTAAACTATAAGTTGAATTAATATTCATAAATCATTCACGCTCGTAATTCTATTTAGGATCCTAATTTACACATAATAAACCACAGCTTACGAGTTTTACTCGCATTTGGCAATTGTCTTCAGGTAGAATTATTGCGTAATTTTTAAATATTTTTAAACCTTAGAATGCCCTTTATTTGTATATTTTATGTATTTGTTTAATTCTTCTTGATTAATTTGAGTTTGGATAGAATTTACGAACTGTTGTCACTGGCATAGATAATTGGGAGAAGGTTGGCCTTTGCGTAACACTGGCACGAGACTCAATAAGCTAATTTAAAAAAAAAGTCTTTCTAATATGGTATTGTCTCTTTCTCATTTAAACGTGTTCCTGATTTTAACCCTAGCTGTTTTACTTTGGAGTCCCAGGTTGAGTTATATTATTATATGATTTTATTTAATCTATCTATCGTTGAGTAAGTATCCCATAACAAAAGGCTCGAACTTGCTTTAGGGCCAGCTCAATCTGTGTGAATTATCCGTATGAATTTTTTATTTATTTTTATCTTTCTATCTATCTCCCAAAATTAACATGTTACTGAGAAATTTAACTAATTTGAGATCTTGTTTGGATTAATATGCATTTCATAAAGGCACTTATGTTTAAGATACATTTTAGACATCTTTAACCTCAAAAGGATTTAAGAATCATCTTATTAGCTTCGATCTACACCACACGCTCTAACTAGACTTTGTGTTATTAAACCGTTAAACCAATAAGATGTCAAAATTAAACCTTGATTATTTTCTGGAAGTTCCATCTCTTCATGATTTGTTTTAATGGTGCCAAATATTCTTCTCTACTCGCACGATCTACAGCCTGAGTGATCAATAATTTTGACATACATATCTTAGGAGAGAAAAAAAGCTATAAAGCACACTCTGGACTCACAGATAGCAAAGCTAGAAGTGATAGTGGTACAGGTAATCTTTTAGGGAAAATACCCATACTACGTAACCCTTTTCGGGAGGGGTCGTCAAAATACCACGCTTCGTCATAGGGGTGAGGGGTTTAGTTCTTCTCCACGTAGTCAATATCGTCTATGGAAATCTCACAATATTCAAATTATAGTGCACATCATTCAGCATTTTTAAATCTTACAGGCATTCGATGAAGATTGTTTTCTATAACATATTATAAAAATTAAAATAAAATTGTTCTTTTTTACTTGGATATGATAGATATGCACGCACTCTTAGCGTCACACGGTAAGTACACACATATAAAAAAAATCTTTTTGTTTGAAAAAATGGTTTAAAACCATATTTTTGAAATGTTACATAAAAACTAGATGAGGAGGCATCTTAGCATATACTGCAAATGGTCACCAAAGGGGGAGGATGATAAAAAACGTGGAAAGAATGTGTCACGTAGTATGGGTACGTTCCTTAGAAGATTTTTAAGAATTTAAGTATTCATGTGGCCTGTTCTTTCCAAAAGCCTCAGCAAACAGCACTTGATTCGTTGATGAGTGCGGATACACCTTGAGCGGCGAAGGTCGGAACCCGGGTCGCTCAGAGGTTGTATAGGACGATACCTATTGTCTGCACGTTGGTTTTTTTAAATGCAATTACATAGATAAAGAGCGTTGTATCTAATGAATATTTGGCGTTTTGTTTTCCGGGCCGATCGTATCTGTGAATTCATTTTGTTTAATCGCTGTGGATTGTCTTATGAGATTTTGTGATACAAGTAAGATATCATCGTGATATCCAACTTCGGCTGTCAATTGTTTACCTTATGATTTTTATTTTACTTCCATTCGAACAAGCGTTCTAAAACATGTACCTTCTTTGCTTCGTAGAGTTTTTTTTTACAAACTATTGTTTTTTTTTTTAATTTCTCATAATTTTCAGAGTATTGAATGTCTTAAAAAAGTTTTTTTTTTCACTTACCTTACCCTTATATTCCTAGAAATATCAATCAATCATATAGTGACTGTGTTACCAATCTAGGGAGTGTAGATTTTTCATAAATATATAAGAGTTAGTTAGTGTTTTACGATTGGAACCAATAAAATCCCGAAATTCCAAGTAGCGTAACTTAAGAATAGGTATTCTATTAAATTCTAACATGAATCGATAATATCAATAAAATTTTAATTTCTGCATAAAGTTTACACAAAAATGATAAGATAGCTCGACTGTGACCCGGTAGAATTCCAAATGGTTACAAGGTTAGTGATAAATCCCCCTCCATACATAATGTAAGCATTGGCACAAACATACATACAGCCTAGGGCTGGTACTGGCCGTTTATGAAAAAGCTAATTGTAATGTTAATTCGGTATTTGACTATATTTTTTTATTCATATCAGAAAGTGATATAATACGAAACAACAATTAAAATTCATATTTTAATCCGTTTAAAAATAAGTAACTTATAAGCCTTTCAAATCCGGTGGAAGGGGAAACTGTCATGTAACAAAAAAAGATGCACATGTACTCCGCATGACGTCACTGCTATTAGGTTTCACGCGTACGAAAGAGATAGCAAGATGTCCCCACTACACTCCCGCTCTTAAATATATTTGAAATGCTAATAACCTTAATCAATAACCGATCTACTTGTTGTTTTGAAGAAAAAGTCTGCTTGTTAGTGTTTTTTGTTAATATACTTCCCGAAAACGAACTTAGTTGACTAGCCTACTGAACATAATACAACTTGCTTAGTATAAAAATATTTGATTGTTCAACCGGTACCCAAAACGACATAATTTTAGTTGAGTTTTATACAAAAATGGCAGCTTAGCGAGTAATTTATCACTAGATATTATTGTGCAAAGAACTTCAGGTTTCACTTTAAATTATTAGTTTCATATTTATTTTAAAAATATTAATCAAGAATCATTTATTTGCATCAAACAACCGATTTCTGAGATGTTAGTAAATGTTAGTATGTACATTGTATAAAACTGCAGACAGGTATGCAAACATTGTTTTCGTTTAAAGTTAATTTAAACTCGTAGTAATTAGCTAAGAAATACAATTATATAAGTTACAATACAAAAACAAATAATATCAAAGCTTAATATTTCGTTTTGATTTGCAATAGGTTCTGGTATGATCTTATAACGTCTTCAGAAGACTGTCTTCTAAGCGTGAAATTTTCTACTAAGATTCGTTGCTGAAATATCAAAAATTAAATTAAACTGAATATTTACTGAATTATATAATACTTATGGTAAAACAAGGCGTCCCATGAATAAAAAATCACTTACTGAATTTGTCTTTTAACTCATACAATATTAATTGAAAGATTAAAATTATTAAAATAGAAGAACTAAAATGGTTGTATTCAAATATTCCTACTCATACTCGTAAGTAAAGAATGAACCAAACACGCAACTGGCCCTTCACTGTTTGCCTTTACCTGTTATCAATAAAGTCACAATTTGACTTTCAATTGATCACCTTGAATGAAAAACATC
Organism: Acrobasis suavella; assembly: GCA_943193695.1. Taxonomy (NCBI): domain Eukaryota; kingdom Metazoa; phylum Arthropoda; class Insecta; order Lepidoptera; family Pyralidae; genus Acrobasis; species Acrobasis suavella. The sequence continues at coordinate 10,752,485 of OW971952.1, forward strand.
CAATATTTTCGGAAGCCGAAAATAAATTAAACATACCTCGTGCTTTCATGACCAGAGAATATTTTGGCAATGAAAAGTTTTAAATTTCTTGTTACCTAGCGGAGTTTTCTCAAATTATCGTTGGCATATAGGTTGGCATATGAAAACGAAGCGATTGAGTTATAAACTGTTCAAACGTAGATATTTCGTACACATGAAATATAAACTCAATATTAAGAAAAAAAATCTAAAGGAATAAGTTTAGTATTAATTAAAATATATATTTGAAAAAAAATTATTAATATTGCTCTTTTTGAATATTGAACTTATAATTTTAGTTATTCCGTTTAACCATATACTTACCTTTTATTACAAAATTATCTAATTGCAAAGGCTGGTCCTTTTTTTACTTAGTACTTAAATATATTTTTTTTAAATACCTTAAAAAAAGAACAATTTGTGAAATAACAGTTAAGTCAATTAATCGATAACCAATTCACCACTGGATCGATAATTCGCATATCTCAATTCGGCACGAGTTGAATCTACTCGAATCTATTGGCGGCTCCCGCGCGCAGGAACCAAACCCAAGGCCGCATACTTCCATTGTCAATGTCACCAGTGACGGATTATGTTTTCTTCGGACGCGTTCGAATTTATATGCGTTTTTTATTTAGATCTTGACATAGTGATGTGTATGAGAAAGAAAAACACTTATTTGTGTTTACAAATTAATCAGATTTACACACATTTTTTAAAAAGTAACGAAGTTTGTTGCAGTTTATTCTAAGCATGTGTTGAATGTTATTATATTTATATTTATTTTTAAATAAAATGAGTTCACAAATGAAAAAAAAATATAAATAATAGTCATTTGGTACGCTTCAAATAAAAAAAAATGGGCTTGTTTAATATTCTATTTAAAAAGTATACTATTACTATGATACTTAAGAGTTAAGTCTTAAAAAAAATAATATGATTGACTAAGCATTTCATTAAAGCCCAGCTACTTTGCTGACTTAGGGAGCAAGTGTCAAAATTAAAAGACCAAAGTAACATGAACGTCAATTTCCGATTAAACGATTCTTTTCAAAGATCAAGCAGTTTTGGTCGCATTAGTTTAAGTCAACGGTCAATGTTAACACACAGGGTGCCGCAGACATGTGTCAGAACATTTTTAGCATAAGCAATGTGAACACCAATTAATCTATTTAACTAATGACTTTTCAAAGTTCATTGACATTGCCAATCTTTAACGATAAGCTTTTTTTTAAATTACTAATGATAATTATTAATTCAATATTTTGTTCTTGACATCATTTTAACTCCTGAACTCTTAGAGAATGACGGTGGAAAATAAACACTGAAAACTATTGAATAGCTAAAACGATTTAATTTACATAAAATTAATGTTGTGTCATATTTGACTTTAAATCCTTGTTTTGTTCTCCCGCATATACATATTTAATAATAATGTATGCGTCTATTTCTTGGAATAAAATATTATGTCAGTAACTTTTAATTAATCATGATGACCTTTAAATATAAGGAACATCTTAGCATTTAGATATGGTAATTCTACATATCATAGAATAAAGTTACATACTTTTAATTGTACTATTTAAGCACAAATAAAAAAAGTTGGTAAATGGAAGGGGGCTAAATTATGTACTTCATGTTCTTATATACATTTTGTTTTGTTACTTACTCTTTAAATTTGAATTTTTAAAGTATTTTTATATTTAAAGGATATGCCTGAAAACTAATGCTTTAAATTTATATTTTCATTTAAATTTTAAAAATATACAATATGTAACAAAAACCCTGTCCGATCCTTATAGGAACAACTCAGACCACCAATATGAACAACTTTTTATATGGGACCAATGCTTGAAACTCGAAAAAAATCGTCATTTTCATACAAATCGCCGGGCCGGCCGAACACTTTTGTATGAAAATGTTGATTTATTTTTTCGAGTCTCAAGCATTGGTCCCATAGGAAAAGTTGTTCATATTGAAGGTCTGAGTTGCTCCTATAAGGATCGGACATATTGTATACAAAAATAGTTAATACTTAAACTATTTGAAACTTAACGTTCCTAAACACGCCCGACCAAATTCGTAGGCAACTCGACAGGTCTTGATCCGTGTGATTCTCGGAATATATTCCGTAAATCATTTGCCATACAGACTTCTTACTTAATCTTTATGGTGTTGGAGTAGAGTTCATAATGAGATTCGGAATTATTTGGCAGGCGCATGTAAAATTTTGTAGTGTGTAATTTTGATTGACACCAACCATTACGGTTGAGTTAGGTATTGCGTCATCACGTAACTACGTACAGTCGCGTACGAAATTAGTAACAATAAGAAAGAGATGAAAGACACACTGGTACTCCGTTTTGCCAATTATATTTGGCACTATTTTAGTCTTATTTGAAAAAAAAATTAAGTCTGTGTTTTGAAAAATGTTAATTAGCTACGTTTTTATTTGATTAAATTTCAATTTTTTGCAGAATTGAAGGAACTTGTCTTGAGAAGTTTTTGTTGTATATAAAGAAAAAGACTTCAGTTTACGTACTATCAGTGAATACTGATAATTTACAATAATATTATTTATTGAATACGTTTAATTCAATAGGCACTAGAAAAACGCTTTAAGTATGAATTTTATTTTTAGAAAAACCTACGTTTAATTTAATTAATTGTGATTAACGCACAAATTTTTTATACTTTACTTGTTAAAAAACTCATAGCTTTTTTTCCCTTAGCATAATTATCAAAAGTAACGTTAAAAAAAACGATAACATTTTGACGTGCTTTTGTTTCCAGACTATTTTTTACTTTTGACACGTAATATTTTCAATCCAAAAACCTTGTTGTGTACAAACCAAAGATTTGGGCACGGTAAATGAAACAAAACAAATTATTATAATGGTTGCATGGTCACGCGATTCGTCTATCTTAGCTCACGTATGATATAATTTGGAAGTAGCCGCAGGCTGAGACGGCATTCTTTGGCAGTTAGTTGCTCATGATTTTGGAAGAGAAGGGATACAAGACTGAGGATTGATTGGTACATTATTCATTACTAAGCACTATCATGGTGCATACACAAAAAAATCACTGATAGTCTTAAGTTATTTTTAAAGAAGACATTGTTAAAATTATAATTACAAAATTCAGTCATTTAATAGTTCCATTTCCAATAAAAATTTTGACTGCTTTTGATAGTAATTTATAAATTCATTAACTTGAAATATGATGAAATAAGGCAGTAGTGGTAAAAGTAATAATTTATAAAATTCAAAATATTGCTTTGAAAGTCATACAATCGTTATTTAAAAAAATATGATTTTTGATCCTTCACAGGGTTTCGTTTGTATTTCATTCCGTATTTTTGTAGTAATTAAGAGAACATGTTTTGGTTATTTATACATTTCTATTAATAAATAAATAAATTATGATGTCCGAAAAACTTAACCTTACCAGGTTATCCTACAACACGTTGAGTTGAGTCGTTAAGTTACTTATAATAAGCACTTGTCTAATATTACTTCCTTTTAACTTCACTGTACCAAATAACGATTAACAAAAATCGACCGTAACGTTATTGATTTAAAATTCACTTTAGCCAACACATACATTCAAAAAAATTGTAATATCATTTTGGTCCTTAATGCTGTTGTAATAAGAATTTCCCAATTCGGCAGGTGTATAAGTTTATAGCTTACTGAGAAGCAAAATGTCGTTAGTCAGTCAATTATATTATGGCGCATATGTCTTTTGTCTGTTACGCACACAATTTTGTATGTTGTTCCTACTTCAATTGCGTGTTGGTTGATTGTTGGTAGACACTTGTTAAGTACTGTTTATCTACCATGGTTACCGCGGACAACTTACCCGCACTGTATTGTTCGACGTTCAAGGGTAAATAAAACTAATAGTCGATTTTTCAAGATCGATTTCATACCTCATACCTTTAGTCCCTAACTTCTTTAAGAAAATGTTGGACACACACCTTTGTTTTGTTATAAAGGTTCGTATATTTAAATCTAAATGTTGTACAATATTTATGAGAGTAGTATATATGTATAACTAATTAAAATTTTTGTAAGTAAATGAAATATATAAAAGATGAATTTTGTCAAATTTTAAACTATTTTATTAAAACTTTTAATTTTTTACCCAATAGCAATAAGTTTTTTTTTATTAACCTATAGCGTCCCAATGCAAAGGTAGCAATTACTGCACAATTTTATTAATAATTAAACGATAGGTTTATCGTTATTTATATCAAACTTTTCCCTTATAAATATCTACATCTATACGATAACGTCTTTTATGAACCTGTTTGGTGATATTAATCACTATGCGGCAAATAGAAGGCATTCTCGAGCCGAAATGTCACTTGTATTAAGTTTCCTACTCTGTGGTTAGGGTATTGTTATTGTTACAATGTAGTTCAGAAATTGTTTTGAACTTCCAACTCTACATGTAATACTTACCTAAGTCGCATTTTTCAGAAAAAAACTTAAGTGTTGGTTCGTTTAAAAAATACAAATACTTGATGCAATCATTAATAAGCACTACATCATGTATTTATTTTATTGTTTATTAATCAATCAATTCATTTATTTTAGGAAACAGTAAACACCAAGACCCATGTCAATATATACCTAAACTAATCTTTTATAATTAAATTTCTGTTAAAATGAAAATCTCTCAGAGTGGTTGGTAGGTAGCTCTTTCGCACAAATATACCATTAGTCAAAACTAGATAAAATCATAAAGTATGTTTGGCTGAATACACAAATGCTTTGAGCAAAAAAAACACGAAGTATATTAAGAAAAATTATCATTTGAACGATTTTTTTTCAAGGACGCCAATCCTCTATGCCAGTACGTCAATTTAAAACTTCCTTTACCCAAACAAATTGCTACAAGTACTCCTGTTGTCAAAACAAATCAATCAATACTTCGCAGATGGAAATCTTAAAAATAAATAGACCTCCTAATTGGTTGCTTTGTAACTTTTTTTGGCTAATGAATCTACTGTGTAATGACGCGAAGGATCGCGAAGCTTAGTTGCGAATTTGTGATTTATTATTAACGTACGAGGAAAATGAATTAGATAACCTGTTTGGAAATAAACATTACGAAACTACTAAACTCGTTTAAAAAAATTGTGGTATTTTACCTAAATCTAGAATTTGAATAAATGCCTACAGAATACACGATTCAACAATATGTAAAATTCTGTTTAATCATGGCATCAAATATTAAAAGTTGTAGTTCCGCCTTAAATAAAAATTCTCAACTGATGACTTTTGCTGACTCGAAAATGAAATAAAATGTGACTTATTAACACGGTGTACAATATGTAACAAAAACCCTGTCCGATCCTTGTAGGAGCAACTCAGACCATCAATATGAACAACTTTTCCTATGGGATCAATGCTTGAAACTCGAAGAAAAAATCGACATTTTCATACAAATTGCGGGGACGGCCGAAAACTTTTGTATGAAAATGTCGATTTATTTTTTCGAGTTTCAAGCATTGATCCCATAGAAAAAGTTGTTCATATTGACGGTCTGAGTTATTCCTACAAGGATCGACAGGGTTTTTTTTTACATATTGTATAGGACAAATTAGAATTAAACAGGCGATTAAATACTGATTAACGGTCAACCCGTGCGGTTAACAAATAATGATCAATAAAATGCTCAAGCAGTTAACGCTAAATTAAAACAAGTTTATTAGGCAGCTACTTTAACCCTTTCAACGCGAACGTCGGATTTATCCGACATACATTGTCGTGGCCATTCCGCAAGCGTCGGATGCTTCCGACAAAAAAATAACTACTCGTATTGCACATCACTTAAGTATCCACATCCCTTTTTGTAGTAGGTATTTATTTTAGATTTCATACCCCTCGCGCTGGGGGCACGGCAACTGATATAAAGTCTCACGGTGAAAGGGTAAAGAAAATCCGACTTTCAAGCGTTCACCCTTATAATTTTTGAACCGATAAACCGATATCCATCAATTCAGCTTTCAACAAAAAATACACATCAACATCGGCCCATTTGTTTAGGCACTATGATGGCACATACAGATACACAGACTCAAAGTTAATAAACTACATATATCCAAAAACGGCTCAGGGTTTATAGTAGAATTCGCTCTTAGATGTAAGTCAACATTATATATTTAGTTTATTTAACAAAGAGAACAAAACTTGAATCACTATTTTAACTTTGACAAATTAATTCGATCCTTGCAGGACTAAATCAGACCATCAATATGATCAATTTTTCCTAACAGATCAATGCTTGAAACTCGAAAAAAACGACATCTTCATACAAAAGTCTTCGGTCGGCCCGGCAATTTGTATGAAAATGTCGATTTTTCTTCGAGTTTCAAGCATTGGTCCCATAGAAAAAGTTGTTCATATTAACGACGGTCTGTGTTGCTCCGTTAAGGATCGGACAGGGTTTTTGTTACATATTGTATATAATAAATACAATAATTTTTGTTACATATTTATCCAAGGATTGGTTCCTGGTTTGCCCTTTGGGTTGTGGAGGTCAGACGGCAGTCGCTCTGTGTAAAAACCAGTAACCTCGTCAAATCTCCTTGGTTAGGTAGCGGACCCCGGGCTCTGAAGCGTTACTGCTGAGGATGCAACCGGGAATACGCTCGGATGATGATGATTGTATATAATAAATAATTACATTTATGCATGACGACATAGGTTTCAGAATTTCAGCTGCCAGAGGTAAAGAGGACGGCAAGTCTGAATCGTGACGAATAATGACATTAATTGTCATTTCGATAATTATTTTTTTAATAAAGTTTGAATAAAAAAAAAAACAAGTATTTTGCAGTGAACATATTTGCTGACTCTAACGACATCGCACTGACGTTCGTTTTATAAACATTGCCTGTTTCATTACAATAAACTTCTGTTTGATCATACAAAACCAGCAATATATATAAAATCTGTGAGTGCAGGGGGGTTACTCCATAAAATAATACGATAGCCGTCCGAAAGTGACGTCCCATTTATATGTCAAGCCAAATTAGGCTTTATTATTATACGTTAATGCTCAATGTTGCCTGACACAGAATCGCGGATACGCTGTAACGTCCGTCTTGCGTACCGCTTTTGGAGTAACCCCCCAGGCAGCCTAATGCGTCAGAACGCTCGAACTCAAAGAAATGTACGCGAAATCTATAACCCTTTCGTCAACTAATTACGTAAAATACAAACTCAAAACAAAGCACACCCACAGTCGCATAGTCTGGCCGGCAACAGACGGGGTGACGTCATCGCGCGAATTTAGCCGCGGCCTTGAGCCGAATCAATGCCAACAAAAATTGGGCAGGTTGAGAGTATCGTGGCTGTGTTCTTGCGTAATAGATAGCCTTGGAATAGGGTATGAAGTTTTACTATTTTCTCCGCTGCTTTTATAGGGAATTATATAAAAAAATATATATTCGTTTTTTTTTTTTCATTTACTTAACAGTTTTCAGTAAGGTTATTCGTATTCGTGGCTGTATTCTTGCTGGATACACGATATCGGAATAGGGTAGGAAGTTTTTACTTATCTATAAAGCTTTTATAGATAAATTTCTTTATTTGTTTGTTGGTTTTAACATTGGAAATGTTTCTTCGATTGCTTCGGTCGGGGCCTGATTTTAACAAAAGTGCGACATGTGTATGTTTGTAGTTATTGAGGTGTCAATAATATATGTTTGTATTGATCAGGTCTACAATGTACAAAAAAGTAAAATTAAATTAGCCTATTAATGTTGCTTAGAATATTTTTTTATACCCAAGACCAGCCATCTTGTAAGATACAAAAATATAATTCTTTGAAAGGTCTTATTCGCATTCAAATACAGCATTTAACTAGAAAATATAGTTCGTTATTAATTTTTAATTGTATAGGTCCTAGGACTGTACCCTGCGGTACGCTATACGGAGCTAGCATTTATCTATTATTTTCTTTCACATCACCTTTAAAACTTTATGGTAATTTTATCATTTGTTGACGACATTGATTTTAAATTAGTTTTTCTAAACGACTTTTCGTAATATTTGAGATAATTTTATTTCTTTATTCGTTTTCTTTATAAAGTAACATTCTCCATGCCTGGATTCCTTAGACTACAGAAAAAAGTTTGACTTCCTCTATGGTCTCATCAGGCTGCTGTCACTGTCATTTGTCTAAATGTTCATTCAGTTTAAAAAATATATATATACGTACAGTTCGAAAGTCATTGCATTTCCTTAGTGGGGGGAATTAGGACATTTTGGTGATCTTACTACACCCATGTGTTGGGTTGGAGTTTATGTCTTCGAACGGATAAGTCATAAAATTTAGAGAACTTCGATTAAGGCAAGTTCGTTTAATCACAAATTTTACGTAACACTCAGGTTAAAAACAACATCTCTGTGACTTAAATTTAATATCCTAGAAATTAAATTAATTACAGCATTCTAGAGTCATGTCACATCTAAAATAGAGAGTTCCCTTAAAACTAATTAATAATTACCCCTGGCAGGGGCAGGCGTTTAAAGTGGCCATATTAGGAAAACCGCCGGTCATCGTTCAGGCATAGTTGGGAAGAGAAATTAGTTTAATTTATGATTTTGGCTTTGGCTTGGCTTCCGGTTCCTTAAGTTTATAAAATACAGAATCATCTTGACGTCACACATAAGTTGCATGACGTAGGTAATGAATGATATTTGAATTTAATTAATTTTAAATTTCAATTTTGATATCTTTATTTTTTTTTATGTTTTATTTCTCGTCTCCCAAAACTTGCTATTAGGTAAGTACCTACTTAATTGTATGTTGTTTATATCAAAAATATATAATAAGGTCATGTCACATAAGTACTTACCTATGATTTGTACCCATATATTATTTTAATCTAAAACCATTAAACTATTTCTTTTCTTTAGTAATACGAGAAATCTATGAATAGGTCTTCATGAAAACCTGTCCCACTCATGGGCAGAAGTGTCCCCCATATCCCTCCATGTACCTTTTTCTATTCAGTGCAATTTACAACCATCTATTATCAAAAATATTAAATTTAAATTGTCACGAATCTATAGACTTATAAAATGCCAGAAACGTTAAGAAACAGGTTAACTATAAGAAACAAGTAATACTCATCTGCAATGACTAGTCAAGCGAGAAATGAGCTACATTTGGCTTTCAAAACGGTGGGTGCTCTATCTTTTTATTTTAATACCATGACGAAATTTTAAATGACGTCCTACCAACTGGGGTCTAGTTATTTATGAATAACCACGTCTTGTAAATGTCGTGGAGCATAAATTCAACAAGACTATCACGCAACATTTAATATCAAAATCAGGATTGCAATTGAAGTCTTGTGTAGAATTATGATAATTTTTTTAAAACTATAAACTGACTTAAACGTCAACACAAAGGAATTTTAATAAAATTTCTATGGAACTATCTTGAAAGTATTCTAAATTGGACGAGGCGTCTTCGAGTAATCGGGAAACATAGGTACATAAAAAAAAGTATTTGTATTCATATTGATAACCTATTACTGCTTTTTTCTACTCCTGTACTGTTATCCGTTTTTTAAATGGTCCCGAACACTAATATAAGAACATAGATTATATGATTTCAGAAATGTCTATACTTCTATAGTCTATTCCTAATATAATAGCACATGTGTCGTTATTTCGCCAAAACGATACTCCTAGCCATAGACCTATAACTTTTTTTCTTTAGATCTACCATACTGCCAACATAATAAAATCGTTATTTTAACATATGGTGCCATTTCTCAAACGTGGAGTGACTGAACAAACGGTTTTTTTGTATGAAAAACATTCGTTTAAGTAAATCCATGTTTTAAAAATGGCAATTTTGATCACTAGGAAGACGTCAATAAAAAAAAATTAAGTCGTCCATAGATACCTAGCATCTACCAAACATATGGTAGTATTTCGTACTTTTCTTTGTTTATTTTTGTATTTATTTTAGTAAATATAGTCGTAGAAAAAGTATTGTATGCAACGTTGTACAAGTATGTCAAAAAATGCTTGATGGCGTCTCCTTACGATGCTCGCCAAGGCTCGCATCGTAACTTGCGCCACTCGCATTTTATGAACCTTCTTATACAACTGTTGCATAAAACACTATTTTAAAATCGTTAAAAAGTTTATTTAAACCGTAGAACTAGAATAGCATAAGAAACTACCTGAATATTAATGATATGTGTCTTTATCTTTATTTAAAGAAAAACATATGTAGTTTAAATTAATTACAACTAAATTAAAACTAACTGAACTAAGTACTTACTTGAATTCGCCATTACATTATGAAACCTTTTTGAATCTACCATTAATAAATTTAATTTTTAGTAAAAACATGTAAGTATGTACATTTTGTCAAAAATTAATATAGATGCTCATATTAATTTTTGACAAAATGTATATACATACATGTTTTTACTAAAAAATAAATGTATGAATGGAAGATGCAAAAAGGTTTTTTACCAATACATATTGTTAACAAGATGTAGACATACAATTTACAACTAGTCATTTTTATGTTTAACAAAAAACGTAAAATGTCGAAATCCGTTCCATAGCCATATTTGTATAAAAAATAAATAAAAATGTATTTATTAATATGAGTTTGTAAAACAACTGTTACACAGCAAACTAGTATTTTAAACCAATCTTTACAATAACAACGAAAGGTAAATCAAGCCATTTTAATACCTTAAGAGCAGCCTTCCTGTCTTACTTTTCATACAAACGCTCGTACGTAATTATGGCGTTGTAAGTGATCTTTCTTGAAAACTTTATAACTAACAGATATCTTGTGCACTATTTCTAAGTTTCTATTGAAATAAAAAATGAATATTTGTAAAAATCAAGTTCAGTATACGCCTTCAAAAATCAGCTTTTTGCACAAATTTTACCTGATCTTCGACCGTTCATAAAATGCTCATAAATGGTAAAAAAAATATATATTTCTATAGAAACCTCGCAAATGTAATGAAAATTTTAAATAAAAACCTTTATTTCACAAACTTGTAAGGCTTGCTGACAAAAACGTATATCCTGGAACAAGTTTTATGAAATTTTCACAGCCTATGAATAGTTAATATTCGTTCAAAGGATAGTTAATAATAAAACTAATTTCATGTAATACAGTGCAAACCGTGCCCTAAGGCTCTATCTCTCTCTCTCTTTTTGGTTTGCTTTTTTTTCTAGCATTGTCCTGGATGAAAAAACAAGCTTTTCGAACAACGCTCGGGTTGACGTTAGAGCCGCCGGGAAGGGCCGCCTTAAACTACCATCAACATTTAATAAAGTATAGAAGCCATATATAGAGCGGAGCTTGGTAGCCCGGTAGGGTAGGATTACGCATTACTAGCAATCCGCTAAATCTATGAGCTAGATCATAGACCTAAAATTGTTTACTGCGTAAAAAACTACACTCTCCGATTGCGACAGATAACACAATAACTGTCACCCGCACAAGAGCAACAACAAAAAAACATCTTTTTGCAGTCATATAGAGAAATGTACATAGGTCACACAATTTGTAAGTATGTATCTTCTTAAGAATAGGAATTCAGATTTCCAGTGGGATAAAAGACAAAAGTCCTAAATTTTTTTTTTTTTTTACTTACATACATAGAATGTTGTACCGTTGACTGCCTCCGTAGTCCAGTGGTCAAGGCGTTCGCCTTGTGACCCGGAGGTCATGGGTTCGATTCCCACTGGGAAGCATACTTTGTGAAAAGTTGTTTCCAGTCTGGATAGGATATTGCAGGCTTGAATCACCTGATTATCCGAAAAGAAAGATGATTCCGTGTTTAGGAAAGCACGTAATACTGTGGGTCCCGAACGCCACCTAGCGTTTGATCATCAAACTATCCAAGGATTGGTTCCTGGTTTGCCCTTTGGGTTGTGGAGGTCAGACGGCAGTCGCTCTGTGTAAAAACCAGTAACCTCGTCAAATCTCCTTGGTTAGGTAGCGGACCCCGGGCTCTGAAGCGTTACTGCTGAGGATGCAACCGGGAATACGTGAGGATGATGATGATGTCACCCTCACAAGAGCAAAAGAGATAGCGAGCTCTTTGATTAGCTTATATCTATTTATTCTTTTTATTGCTTTGCTTGTTCGTTTAATTTCTTTTACTTTTAATTTATGTATAAATAAATATATGGGGACAAATAACACTGATTGAGCTTGTCTCAAAGTAAGTTTGAGACTTATGTTATGGGATACGAACTCAACGATACTATATTTTATAACAAATACATATATAGATAAATATCTAAGACCCAGGACAATTTGAAAAAGGCCATTTTCAAACTTGCCCTGACTAGTTTTTTGTTGTATTTATTGTTGTTATAACTGTAAATATTTATTTAAATTTAATTAAAAAATCGGTTTATTTTATTTTAAATTAAATATACAACTAAATATTTTGTGAATATTTCAAGAGTCTACCTGTTTTCTGCATAAATAAATGTAAAATCATGTTAAAAATAGATCAATGAAAGTGACACTTTTTTAACGTTTTATTTTATTAACTGAACCGATTTTTTTTTGACCCAGTTGTCTACTTAATTTTATTAACTGAACCGAATATATTTTTTTTTGACCCAGTTGTCTACTAAATGTTGCATTTATTGGAAGGCACGTTATACCGTTGATCCTGCCTCCTTCTTCTTCTCGTTTCGGAAGCTCAAAATATTTTTTCCCCCTCTATTAGGTTGCCACTTTCACAACGTTGTCAGAGAGCTCATATTGTTCACGTTTAGTGCAGCTGGTTGATAGGGCATGATGGGCAGGAGAGGTGCGACATAATCTGGTCGTTATGACCACATTGACACTGTGTTGCAGTTTGATTAATACACCTTCTCCGGGCTAAATTATGCTTGCACCGGCCTCCCTCAGTTCGGAGTCGGTTATCATTTTATGTCAGGCGTCAAACTACACATCTTAAAAATCTAACACCAGTGTTGGCCACTTACACACACGACAAACGAACCATTAACATTGTCTGGGAGACTCAACAAAATCTTAAATTCTAGGCGGGGCTCCTTGATAAATAGTTCATAATAAATTACGTCACAGATAAGGTCCGTCTTACCCGGTCTATCTATGCTAATTGAGGGTTTATCCGTGTGACCGGGCCTTTAGTTTAAAATGGTAGCGATTGTTTAGTGCTCGCTATTTGTATTTAAAACTTAATATATTTGCAGTCCTAGATATAAAGTATATTTTTTGACAAAGATTTGAGTATTTTATTTTTTTTTTGTAAAAATTGGTCCTAATTTTTTCTTGCGTTTTCTTTCTCTTTTTTATTTGCGTACAATTTGTACCAAATAGTATTTAAAAAATTTTGTAAAGCGTTTATTAGTAAGTACTCATGTGTTTTGTAAATTTTATCAACGGTACGCTTCAAAAATTGAAGTCATAATCTCTCATAATAATTGTAAGAGAAATTATGACTTATGTGCCAATATAAAACTAATTAAGATGTTAAAATCTTACAAGTTTTTATTTTAAATAAACAAAAATATATTTAATTTTTTTTTTTCACTTTCGGACCCACTTTTTACATACTGAATCAAAACTCCAGATGTATAAAATTGACCATAAGGTAAATGAGCAAGCTTTAACCCGTTACTTGAGCATTGCTCGCTCTCCCATGCAATTGCTCATCCTGTATCACCAAGGTGGTCCCACTGACCATCTGACCTATTTCTTTTGGCACAACACCTGTTAAAACCTTACAAGTTGTTAAAAGGCAATTTTTTTATAAAAAAAAAAATTCGCAAATTACTTAAATATTTTTCGTCAAGATATACAGATTTGTGTTTAATCATATATTTTTTAAGTTGTTTGGTTTTTAATTAAGTTCTTTTTCTTTCTTCTTATATTTCTGTAATGTTTATACCCAGAGTTTGTATATATTATTGAGGAAGTTAACAAATAAAGAAAAAAAAACATTGAATCATATACGCCTACAAACATAAATATTGGTCATCTACTAAAGTAATTTTTTTTTAAATCTCTGAGCAGATATTTCTTTTTACTCAACTATGTATCGAAACACGAGTAGGTATAAGTATTAAGGTTTATTTTTATTTTACTTTTTTTTAACTTTCATTTTTCAGAAAAAAAAAACAATTCTTCATTTGACGTACAAGCAAATAGGTACTTGCTTAACTATCTTATCTAAAAGTAGCTTTAGTAGGTATGATTCTTCCATTTCCGCCAGTATATTAAGCGTATTCCAATGACAGGCTTGCGTGTTGGCGAAAATTAAGCTATTGCTGACTCATTTGATGAAATAGTCATTATTTTTTCCATTCACAACCATTATATCATACTTACCTATTAGTTTTTTTTTGTTATAATAATCTCTATCGCATAACCACCAGGTAAATTTTTGGCACTGACTAACTTTCTATAAAATTTGTTGCAAATCGATAAAAAATATCGTTCTCCCATACAAAATCCGTTCGGCCAAGCGGTGATTTTTATGGGAAGCCGATTCTTTTTTTTGCTATTCGTTAATTGTTTTTATGAAAAGTAATTCAGTATCATGGACAGAACTTGCTTCAAAAAGGTCGGTAATTAAAAAGTCAACTGTATGTAGGTAGGTATATTAAATATTTGTAATTTAGGCTACTCCTGTGGAAAACAGGCGTGGTAATATGTATGTATGTATGAATTATTTTTCTATACGTCACATAAATTTACGCTACGTATTTATTTGTCACATGGGACTTTACAAATCAAAGAATGTTTGGATTCAAAGTTTTGACACTAAAAAAAATACTTCATAAAATATAAGCAGCACGAATATTTTAACACGTTTACATTATATAACATTTTAAAATAGCCACAAAACAGGATATCTCTATCTAGATTAAACTGGAATATAGGCAAAGGAGCCAACCTGTTATTAAAAAAAGAACTGTACGACATCTGCGGCCATCGAAATCGAACATATGTCGTTTACAGTTCTTTAATGGGAAATAGACTTTATTACACAACATCTAAGTTAATTTTACAGTGAAAACAAATTTAGACAATGCCCTTAGTTCCTTATACTTTGACCTGATCTCGGATTGTGAGTCATAATGATGAACCTTCATTAAGTTGAAATATTTCAAGTTATTTCCGGTTTGATGCTTTTTGAAATAATTTCCTCATAAGTTTTACCTTAAAATAATTTTTTATATTTGAAATTTATACATTTAAATATTCTTTAAAGATTTTATGGAATAAGGTAATGTATCAACAAATTTGTGGAACTTTTAAAAAAATGAAAAAAAAAAATTTGGCTTATTTTGATAAATTATGGTATACGTATTTTTTCCCAGTTTAGCCAATAATGACGAAGATATAGCAAATTTAAATAAATCTAAATATATATAACTCAAAGGTGACTGATTGACTGACATAGTGATCTATCAACGCACAGCCCAAACCACTGGACGGATCGGGCTGAAATTTGGCATGCAGGTAGATGTTATGACGTAGGCATCCGCTAAGAAAGGATTTTGATCAATTCTACCCCCAAGGGGATAAAATAGGGGATGAAACTTTGTCAATTTTAAACCGATCGGGCTGAGACTTTGCATGCATAAAGCTACTATGACGTAGGCATCCCCTACGAAAGGATTTTGATAAATTACACCCCTACGCGAGCGAAGCCGCGGGCAAAAGCTAGTAAATAAATATATAGGGACAAATAACACTGATTGAGCTAGCCCCACAGTAGTTATAGACTTGTACGTTGACGTAAGCCAAGACTCATTGACTTGTTATGGGATACTAACTCAACGATACTATATTTTGTAACAAATACATATATAGATAAACATGCAAGACCCAGGACAATTTGAAAAAGGCCATTTTCCAACTTGCCCTGACCGGGGATCGAACCCGGGACCTCTGTGTGGCGGACTAGCATGGTGACCACTACACCAAATTTCGCGTGACGTCACGACCAGCTACGATTTTTAACCAAAGGTGACGTAAAGCACCCCCGCTCCGAAACTTCGAAGCGCTGTATCTTTGTGAGTTTTTACTACTTCGCTAAACGAAAAAAATATAGCTCCTTTATTTTTGGATAATCTCGTTGACGGACTAAATATAATCATATATTTTTATCCAGTCAACATCCCTACCCGTGGTTCGATTTATTATGCATACATATTTTAAATATTTATATTTATATTGTGTAGAGTTTGTACATACATTTGTTTATACATCTTAATTTATTCCTTTCGATAAACTTATCTAATTAAATTCGCACCCTATATACCATTTTTTCTGCTACGTCCCAAAGGTGAATTGGTAGACAATGCTTAGCATTAAGTTGTGCCGTTTGTACTACAATCTTAAGATTTAAGTGCAATAAATTAAATAAATAAATAAGTATGTCACGTTCACGTTTTATATCTACTAACTAATATTCTCGTAGACGTTAACACATTCGAGATGTGTTCGCTTTGCGTTAACATACGTATACACATGACTTACGAGAAAAGACAAGCCTACAGGACACGTTCAAACTAACACAACTCAAACGTGTTAACGTCGTGTACAAAAATATATGTAAATACTTATTAACAACGAAAATTTACAATTCACGTGACATTCTCAAATCATATTTCTATGGTTATGAAATATACAGGGACTCACAAAAATACTAAAAATGACTGTCATACTGAACCCTGACTTTCGAAATATCGATATTCGGTACTTCGAAAGATTCTTCAATTACGAGTATTATTTTTTGGGAATGTAAATTTTTTTTTCGTTTTTCTTTAATTGCATTTTTAAGAAAAGTAGTTTAGTCTCATGGACAGAACTTACTCCAATTTGACTGGTGGTCAAAATGTCACCCTGTATATGAATGTTCCTATGGGAAAGTCAAATTCAAAGTCAAAGTCAAAAATTTTTTTTCAATGTAGGATAAACTTATCTCTTATTGAAGGTAATTTTTTTAATATTATATTAGTGCAAAAGCTAAAAAGTACTAGCGTTTCGGAACGACCACTGCTGGGAAGATTACGCCGAAAGAAACCCAGTTCAGTATTGGTTCCTACCCAGCCTGATGGGCTATGTTTCAGTTACAATACAGATTTACACTTAAGCTCAGTATACATTATATTATACATATAAATAATACAATTAAAATTTGCAGTCAATAATTTCCAAGAATTTTGATCAGAAAAATAGTTATTTACATGATAATCAGCATTTTTTAATAAATATTTTTTAACTGCAGTCTTAAACCTAAATAATGCTAACGCTACTACATTATCTGGAATTTTAGTATAGATTGCCATCTTTCAATACCATGGACTGAATACGCATTTAAAATAGTTTCAGTATATTTTCATCATCATCATATCAGCCACAGAAGTCCACTGCTTGACATAGGTCAATGGGCTTAATCTTTATAACCAATAAATATAATATTGACAGCAAACTTAGCCCTCAAATTCAAGACACCGTATCCAACTCAAAAACAGGATGCACAAATTTCGCGTTTGAAATTTGAGCAGGATGCGTGCAAGAGGGATGCTGGCGTGACCCGTCCCACGACCCTCTGACGTCACATATGGTACAATACCACACCACCACCTGCACCCCTCACATTCGAAAACCACCCTTAAAGTACAAAAAATAAAGTTTAATTTAAAAGTTTATGGAACTCGTGGGAACACAAGTTTTAAAGATTTAAGGAAACTCTTAAGTTTTTTTTTGTTGATGCATTTCCGTTATACAATGGATCGTAGTGATATATTGCATTGGGTTTTATTGTGCAATGGGTGTTTGCTGATCGATCTGCCAATTGTGCATATTCATGCAATTCTTTCAATTTGAATACATTTTGTCAATAAGAGTACATTAGAGATTAAGAATTGAATATGAATTCAACATAGGGAAGCTTTTAACATTATGAAAGATAGATTTTAAGCATTGAATTATTATAAATACCTATATTTTGCCCTATAAGGGCTATGGAGTAAGGTGAAAGAACGAGAGGTTTAGCGCAAGAGGCCGCAGTGCTCTCAAATTATTATCATAATTTCAGCCCACTCCCCTCATATTGTCCACTGCAAGGATTTCCGAAATGATATATATGATAGCCTTTGTCTACCCCGTCAGGTATAAAAACGTATCTTTATCTTTATTTTGGAAAAATATAAATCATAACTTTTTTTATGAATATTTCAATCACACTCATCATGACACTAATATTATAAAGGCGAAAGTTTGTGAATATGTGTGTGTGTGTGTGTGTGTGTGTGTGTGTGTGTGTGTGTGTGTGTATGTTTATTATTTCTTCACGCGCAAACGGCTAGACCAATTTTTTTTAAAATTTGGTATACAGGAAGCTGACACCCTGGATTAACACATAGGCTACTTTTTCCGCGAGTATCACCGCGAGGTTATTATTAAATACAAGGGTTATTTACTTACTTAAGTTCAATAGTTCATGATATTTGTACCTTTATAAAAAGGATAATTATAATGGTTTTCAGATCTACCTAAATAAGTATATAATCAATGATCAATTAGAAGAGTTTTTATAATAGAGGTTAGTTCAATGATTGACAGCCAAATATATACAATTGAAATATTATTTCCTGGTATAGCGATAATCATATGTATTTTTTATAGTATGACTTTATTCCTATAACAAAAAACACTTTAAGTACACTCTTATCTTTTTAAAATAGTATGACTGTTGTAAAAATATAAGTGAAAATGAATAAAACAAAAAAAAATTACCGTTTAATTTCTTTATACATAGAATTTTTTATTAGACAGATGTAGTGTCCCACTGCTAGGCAAAGGGTTTCCCCTCTTCTCTCCATCTATCTCTATCCTAAGAAATCTTCTGCCATCCACTCAAGAAACTAGATATATTTAACTAAACTAAATTGAAACTGACGTCAGGATAAAAGTATTATTTAATGTATATACAGGGTTACTTTTAAAACACCAGCAACCCTTTTTAGTGCGAATTCAGTCAATGATAATAACTACTTTCCAATAAAACAATAATCGAAAAACGAAAAAAGAAAACGGCTTTACTTACAAAATAGCGATCAGCCATTTGGATTTTGTATGAAAAGTCGAAATTTTTGTTTCGTTTTTCAATAATTGTTTGTATGGATAGTAGTTCAGTATTAATTTTGAACTCAATATTAATTTATATGATTATGAAATCTAGTCATTTGTTTATATACTAGGTATATAAAATATAATAATAAAAATAAATTTCTTTATGCACATTTCTTTTTTTAATAAGAACTAACTAATTTAGTACCATTAAATAACCATAAAACTATAAAAATAACACAAATCCTAAAACTATGCCTTATCCCGAATATTTTAAATATGTAAATACAATTACATTTACCTTACCCTTCAGTGTATTTTGTGATCCTATCATCTATAAATGCATGAATTTGTGCATACCTCTGCAAGTTAATCCTGGGGGATGTGTAACGGTCATCTCGCCCTCTGATGACCCCCTGACCCCTAGGGGATGTCGGGATAAACGATGGCATACTACCCCGGTTTGGTATTGTTACTTTTTGCTTATTATTAACTGTAAAGGGAGTAGAAAAAATATTTTGTAGATGTCTGATTGAATGATGGTGTTTCGAAATCAGAATGAAAAGTTGATTATATTCAAAGTTTGTACTTTAATTTGTACTAGACACTTAATATATCAGTATATTAATAGAAAAAAACATTTTTCAGTATTTGTTCAGAATTAAGTTTTTCAACATACAATTTGTACTAATTATTGAATATGTAATTACTTTTTTATACCTGCTAATGTAAACAGGATTGCAAGAAAGTTAACATACTATTCTTATTATGAGAAAAACTGTGAAAATTTTCATTTTTATATTACCTTTATCCCCTCGTTAGTATAAATTCTTACTAAGTAAGACAGTAGTGATACTCATTGAGTTCAGCAGCTATATTACATTTATAAATATACTAGCTTTTGCCCGCGGCTTCGCTCGCGTAGGAGTGTAATTTATCAAAATCCTTTCTTAGGGGATGCCTACGTCATAGTATCTTTATGCATGCATAGTCTCAGCCCTATCGGTTTAAAATTGACAAACTTTCATCCCCTATTTTACCCCCTTGGGGGTAGAATTGATCAAAATCCTTTCTTAGCGGATGCCTACATCATAACATCTACCTGCATGCCAAATTTCAGCCCGATCGGTCCAGTGGTTTGGGCTGTGCGTTGATAGATCACTATGTCAGTCAGTCAGTCACCTTTGAGTTATATATATTTAGATAGAAGATAGTTATTTATGCATATATAGATATATATGCGTATATTTATATGTAGATTATACATGGATGCATATATTTATATATAGAGTTATTTAAAATTATTGTTAACATGCTTGCAAGGTATGTACTTTTTATTTTTAAATATATATTATTGTATATGTATATGCTTTTCTGGTAAAGCAGTAATAGAACCTAAGACCTTCGAGGTAGTAAATACTGGTAGATATTCCAAAGGAGAAATTGTGGTCACCTGCTGTATTACGTGGATATCACCCATTCATGCTAAACCATAGATTTAAACATATAACAGAAGTGATCAAATCAAATTTTAAAAATAGGATAAATACTTATTTAATTCTTTTATATTTTTAATAAAAGTAAGAGAAACTAAAAATTTGATAGTTTATAAAATAAACAACTAAAATATAAGTTAACCATATTAAAAAAGATAAATGGTTAATATAAGAAAAATTACAATATAGGGTATTTGTACTCTTACTAATTTAGGACAAGTCAATATAACATACGATAATCCCTATAAACTAAGGGAAGTTACTAGGTTACTATAAAATATGTATATTTTGTAAAAGTGAAACTCTCATGTCCAAATAGTTGAGACATTTATTTATTTGACTTAAAACTTTATACTATTATTACATAAATAGGTATATTACTGTTTTAAAGAAAAGAAATAAGGCTTTTTCTGTAGCTTTAGAATAAATATTTTATTTTAAACCTGTGCCCTTTTCAATCGATTTCAAAGTCTATAGCAGTTGATAATAATTCTTTAGTACGCCAAAACTGGTATTACGTAAGACAGAGACAGCACTATCCTTGGTAGTGTTAGAGGGAGATGCAAAAGGCACACTTCCTGTAGCAACGAGCACGTAGGATACTTTTTGTCTGTCTTCATTGCAATACTAGACTTTGCTTGTCCATTTTGCATAAAATTTGATAATTTTCCTGAAAAAATAAAAACTCTTTTATATCGTAATAAATGTTGTATATTAAACATATTTCGTTTTAACAATTATGAATGGGTCAAAGGCTCATTTAAGCATTGCAAGTTTCTTGCCTGTTTCATTCTATTTTAGTAAGGGGCTATCTGAATTTTTCGGAGTACGTGAGCTCTTTTTATAGCATTTTTGCCAAAATTGGCCGTTTTTTGCAAAAATGCTATAAAAAGCTCCACGTTCTTACTTTAAAATATAAACAGTAGTTCATAAAATAGTTTGAAGGGTTATCTAGGGTTTCATCACGGCAAAATTTAAAATGATACTCGTATCTCCGTTTCCTTTCAACTGATTTATTTCGAATGGAGGCAGCACTGGTACCCAAAACATTCAGGTAGCAAAGATAGGCAATAGATAAGTAACTTGCATGGTCTAAGCGAAACGTCTATCACACAAATAATTTATTCATTGCACCACCTAAATAGGCCTTTATTGTAATTATTAAACTACATATTATCATCATCTTAGTAATTTATTTTATCACAATTAAGATAAGTACTTTTAGGTGCACTTTTAGCCTTTGCCCAACAGCCGATTATTACTTTATCATGACTAAGTATATTTTCTCATTCAAAACATAATGTTTACAATAACAACATAAAAGGCAATAAATATAAAATACCTAATTACTCAACGAAGAATTTGTTAATTAACGTAACTTATTAATAATTTCGGGAAGCTTTGATAAGGTGACCTGTATATACTCATAAAACGTGCAACAGTGGCGAGATTACAAATGCCAGTTGATTTTGCAAAGGTAGCGCTATGACTTTTGTAGTTAAAAATTACACTCTAAATCCCAGAGCGTTCCGGTCGAGTGCGGATATTATAATATGATTTATAGGAATCATGTTAATAGACAATGCGGCTAGCAACCAATCACTATTTCAATTTTTTTTTTCACCTTTTCCACCACCATTACACTATACATAGCATTTGAGTCTTGCGTCCCTGCACGTGGTTTGGATCTTGCAGCCCTAGGCTCTGTCTGCTTAAGCCGCTAGATCCAAAATACTTGGCTGTAGGAATAAAAAACATGATCGTGAATGTGTTATTAATTGATTTTTCCTACACAGTCCATAAACAGCACTAGATCGAACTTCTTAGGGTGATGAACTCATTGGGGATTTGTAGTTGCATTAACGCTATTCGCTTATTTGAATACTCTGTAGAGCTCGGCCCACAGTATTCCTGAAAGGCTCGGGGTTTAGAGTTTGTAAATAATACTGCAGTACAAAATATTATTTTTTTTTAATGCGCAAAAGGGTCAATAAGAAGGCCTATGTGTATTTGAATTTTAAGCAAATAGATAAGGTTAATTTGAAATTAAGTATATGTTTTAACTACAAAAGATGAGCGATTCCTAGCTGAAATCAACTAGCATTTGTAATGTTGTGCAAAAGTAAGATTATGGCTTATTATAATAACATGTATTGATTTGATGATTGCTCATAACAACCCGGCGAATTTTCCACTACATGTGATTAGTCTAGACGTAAAAAGTAATCGGATGGTTCAAAGGCTAAATATTTGTATGCGAAAATATGTTTATGCGGGAGTTAAAAGTACTTCTTTATTACGTTTACTTCAATTTTATTATGTAATATGTGAGTAGGATATGAGTGAATACTCTAGTAAATTGTCAACAGTTTCTTAATCATTTCTTAAAGATACTCTAAATTACTTGATCTTTATTTTTGATTTTATCTGACATCAAATAGAAAATTTTAATACTGTTTTAAAGTTTTTGATGTAATTCATAGGTACACACATACATACTATTAACCCTTTTCAGAGACTATGAACCTCCACACCTTTTTTAATAAAAATATGCTAAGTAACTTATAAATTTATACTTACATATTTATGTTGATGGTTAAATTGAAAAATGAGATCCTAACCCTAGAAAATGTTTTAGACAAAACTTAAAACGAAATCTAGGTTTAACAAAAGTAAAAATACTAAAAACACCATTGATATAAAAAAATGTAGATAATAAATAAATTTTCTGCAAAAATCACACAACAAATAGTAGATAAGTATAATTTGCATTTAACATGCCTAACTTGACTGGACTTATAAAATTCTATAGGTTACCTTGTAAAGGGGTGAAACAATACTATTATCTTAAAACCACTATAAAAATGAGTAATACCAAACAACATCAATTTTCTGCAAAATACTAAACTTAAAATGACAAAATTCGATCTTAAAACTCATGTATAAAGTCTAAACTTGAGCGTACTTAAAAATACTATTTCACAACACATTAACGTACCACAAATCGATCTAAAATCATCTTTATTGACTTAAAATATGGTTTGTATTTCATAACCATCGAAAAAAATAATTTTCGTTATCAGTTTTTGTAAAATATTCGTAGTTTTCATCTTCATAGAGTCGAATATGGTTTGACTATGGATTTGTGAGTTAAGATTGTTTTGTATCAGAGTGATTGAGATGCTCCCGCGCATCTTACGGCGGACGGAAATCTTAATGGATCCTGGAACCCGAACTAACGATGGGATCCATCGATTCGATATTACATAGACCGAGAAATGAGCCAGAAATGCCGTAATTTCCCAATGATATCAGTTTTTTGTTGACTGTGTAATCAAAATTTATATTGATCTTTTACTGTACTTGGTTTTGCTTTCACAAGAATTAATAATGAGATACTGTGTCAAAATATCTTGGTAATAATAGTAAAATAAGAAGGTTTCAAACAACTCATCTCGGATACTGTTTTCTAAAGGTCAAAACAAACATTTTATATGGGATTTGTATAAAATAAAGACTTTTGACGTCATTGTTTCTTGAAGTCAAATAGCGCTCTTAATATCAGTTTTTCTACAATAACTAATCTAAAAACACGTTAAAATAGATAAGTTATTAGACAAGTGACATTATTTTGTGTCGTTTTATTTTCTTAAACGTACCAAATAGTTTATTTTTGCCCTGGGAAACTTCCTTATTACTATATACATACATACAACATATTATTATGTACATACTATTACGTCTTTATCCCTAAACAAGCAAACAGAGCCGAAAGACTCAAAGGCCATTTAAGCGTTATAGCGGAAAACAGAATCAAAATAGAGATGGGTTGCTAGCCATGCATGATCCATAATTCGTATTTTTTTTTTTGTATTGAAATAAGTAGCTGGTACATACTATAAAATTAAAAATCATTTATTTTCAGACAATGGGAGTCCATAAATACCTATTTTAGTTTTGACCATAAATAATAAATAAATGAAAGTTACATCGACAGAAGATTCACTGATTGTCATGTAAAACATGCAATTCAGTGAACCTCCTGAAGATGGCTGCATCCATCCTATCCGCTATATGCTTTTTCTTTTATCCCAGACCAGCATGGAAGGAATCATACATGTTATCGTATTATTAATTAAAAGGTGATGACAATTAAAATTTGAAATGAATAATATTTTTATTTAATCCTTATTACACAATAATCTAAAGATAATAAATACAAAACGTAAAAAAAATTACTAAGAATACTAAGCACGTTCTACGAGTTAACCAAAGGGACATAGTAGGTTAGAATTTTGTATGAATTACCTGATGCGTGTCTATGGATTGCTAGTTCTACATGTCATTACGACGCCATATTTGCACAGACTGGATCGCGGTTCCAGACATCAGTTAAAGGCTAAATTTCACACGACACCGCCTGTATTATAATATATTTTTATTATTATTTGCTTTCAAGATTACATATTAAATGTAAACATTGGCTGTCTATGAAAATTGCTTGTGGTCGTATCTTGATACAGACTACACTTGTTTTCTTTTCACAACCTATAATACTCCACTGCTGGACTAAAGGTCTCTCCCAATACTGGGAGTATTTGCCCATAATCACTTGTTAAATTTAAATAATCGTATAAATACAAAGTGTTACTTTTTTTTTATTTCAGTAAGGTCCCGTAGTAAAAGTTGTTCACATTGATTAGAACGTTTACTCCCTTTCGGGTAACTACCCCTTTTACGTTACACGTTGTATAATAGACACATGTACAGGTGTTTATTCTAACCCAAAGTTATTCTTTATTTCATTTATTTTTTTATGCTAAATAATGTGAATAAACCGTTTGCCTCCGTAGTCTTGTGACCCGGAGGTCATGGGTTCGATTCCCACTGGGAAGCATACTTTGTGAAAAGTTGTTTCCAGTCTGGATAGGATATTGCAGGCTTGAATCACCTGATTATCCGAAAAGGAAGATGATTTCGTGTTTCGGAAGGCACGTGAAACTGTGGGTCCCGAACGCCACATAGCGTTTGATCATCAAACTATCCAAGGATTGGTTCCTGGTTTGCCCTTTGGGTTGTGGAGGTCAGACGGCAGTCGCTCTGTGTAAAAACCAGTAACCTCGTCAAATCTCCTTGGTTAGGTAGCGGACCCCGGGCTCTGAAGCGTTACTGCTGAGGATGCAACCGGGAATACGCTAGGATGATGATGAATGTGAATAAACCGTTAGGGGTTTAAACTTTGGGGCCGTGGGGACCATCGGCGCATAAATTATATAACACTGTCGCCCGAAAATTGACTGAAATTACGCGTACCTTTATCTGGCTCAAAAGATAAGTATTGCCATACAACGTGGCAATGCTGCCAGCCTTTTGGGCACGTTACCATGGGGCAGCGATTTGGGGCTTTTTTATTTAAGTAAGTAATTTAAGTAATTAGTTTAGTTTTAGTTTCTTTTTTGTTTTGTTTATATTATTTATTGTTAAATTGTCAATTTTAATTACTGAAATAAAACAAAGATTGCACATGTGAATTTTATAATATTGAGACTTTTGCCCAGCAGTGGGACGATATAGGTTAGATAAAAAAATACTGCAATACATTTTTGAAAAGCATTTCCTAAGTAAAACCATTTATTTTCCTGCATCATTTTTTCAAATCTGTGAACCAGAACGTCTAAGAGTGTCACTTAGGTATTTTTTGTAAGCTTAAAAAGTATCAATAGGC
This sequence comes from Acrobasis suavella, assembly GCA_943193695.1. Classification (NCBI taxonomy): domain Eukaryota; kingdom Metazoa; phylum Arthropoda; class Insecta; order Lepidoptera; family Pyralidae; genus Acrobasis; species Acrobasis suavella. Next base: position 10,778,873 of record OW971952.1, read on the forward strand.
GCTATGTAGTCTTACATTTTTGCGTGGCCATATCTATCTTTTCATAATTCGCATCACAACCATTACTAGTACAATTTATCCTTCAATCACCGTAAATCTCAGCGGTACTGATCACGATGTACCAACGATAGGTATATTTTAATACATTTTTAATCTACAACAATGTCCAAAACGTGACATTTATCTTAGGCGCGACACGGCTCGCCAAATTATACGTCTTAAAACCAAATCTTTACGCCCAAATCGACAACCGTTCAATGCCAATATTAAATGCTCTTTTTTATTTTCTAACACGATTTCGACTTTTGCGCTGGCCAGTTGGGTGTCAGAAGAAAAAATACAACTTTTCAAATTTTAAACACTAAATTCATTCTTATTACGTGCGTCCAAAGCTCATAATAGTAGACTGGAGGTGCATAATTTTTGGAGGTTTAAAGTGGGTCTTGGTCGCTCGCTTCTTTACGCCGGAGTTAGGAAAAACGGTTTCTTTAAAATGAAACGTTTTTCGTGGCACGCGCGTGCCCCCCCGCTGATCTCGTTCGAATTTTGAATAAGCATGATTTGTTTTGGCGGCAATATTTGTCTTTGGTTGTGAGCAAGACAGTGGCGCCGCTTAGCAACATCAAAAAATACATTTATTTATACAATGGAGTCGTAGTAAAAATTGAATTTTCTATGTTTGATTTATGTTATAAATATGTTATTGATTTATTACACATTAATTATTTATCTTATTTTGTTGTCGAAGCAAAGGAGGAGTAAGGGTTGCAGCAAGTAGAAATCTATAGTCTCTGCCTACCCCCATGGGAAACAGGCGTGAAAATAAGTATGTATTTATTTATGTAACATGTAGATAATTTAAAAAAAAATATGCTATGACATAAAAATATTATATACTTAACTTTATTTTAAGCTTGATCATTAAATTAGATAATATATTAATATTTATAAAAATCATATATACATATGTACAATATATTCAAACGTCTTTAAACCTTACTAGACAGACAGACCAAGACTGGCAGAAATCAAGTCAAATTAAAGCAGAACAGCATTAATATAATTATTTAACTAAGTATTTATAATTTTATATACTTAGAAACAGTCTAACGTTATCGTTATTATCTCGAATGATAATTACGTAATTTTTTATTTACGTTTTAATAAACTTGGCATAAATTAAGCACAGATTTTAGTAGGTACTCGTAACTACTTACCATTGAGATTCGTTAGATTTCCGCGTTGTTAGACGGAATATAAATTGCTTGCCTACACTTAAAATACGTTAAGGCCGGACTTGATCGTCAGTGGCGCAATGTTTTAAAATAAATCAGGTAGAAAATATAATTTCGAGACGTTATGGGATACTAACTCAAAGATACTATAATTTATGACAAATACATTTTTAGAAAGCTGTTGGTGCTAGCTTGGACCCTGTCAACCAATATAAATCAATCTCTTTTTTAAGACAAAGTGGTAGCTAAAGTGGCGCCCTCATTTGCAATAAATTGTTTAAAACTAAATATGGCGATAATAAAAAATTTGAAAGTAATATTGGTAGTCCGTCTAGTTTTAAAACTGTTTTTCGCCAAAAGTGGCCACTTTTGGCGAAAAACAGTTTTAAAACTAGACGGACTATTAGTAATAATTTCAAAGGTTATTCATAAATTAGTTTAAAGGTCTTTCTAGACATTTATACAAATCAAATTTTTAATTATCACCATATTTAGTTTTAAACAATTTATTTCAAATGAGGGCGCCACTTTAGCTACCACTTCGTCTTAAGGTTTTTAACAAATCTGTAATAATTTTTGTTATTTGCTTTTTTTGCATGTATATATATGAATGACTAAGTAGGTACGTATTTAAATTATTTTAATATTAATCCAATACAAAAAGAGCTCGTGTGAAAATGAGTATTTCCTAGCTAGTGAAAGACATAAAAAAGTATATATAAAGAAGTTCCAAGATCACATTTTTATCGCCGAGCTTTCTGCTCAGGTGCCTTATGCTAACCCACACAAGAACGGAGGTATCTATCTGTATGTCTGTTTGTGGCATCGTAGCGCCTAACTAAACTAATGGCCCTATTTTGATGCGGTTTTTTTTCTTATTTGAAAGCTATGTTTGATGGTTTAAAAGATTTAAATGATAAACGCTTAAAAGTTGAGGGTTTTCTAATTTGTCTGGGAAATAAACATTTTCTTGTGTTTACTACCACAGAATAAGTACTAGTACTCACGTACAGAAGTCCACTTAGCAAAGAAATTCAAAGCAATATCTACTTCAGGGGGCTACATGAATTTTCGGGGGTCCAGTGCTGCCCCCAATTGAAATAAATTATTTGAAAGGAAACGGAGATATCATTTAAAATTTGGCCTTGATCAGACCCTAGATAACCCTTTAAACTTTTTTATGAACTACTGTTTACAGTTTAAAGTGAGAACGTGAAGCTTTTCTACGCACACACGCCAAAAGTGGCCGTTTTTCGCAATTGTGTGGTTTTCGCTATGGTTTAATTTAGTTCGCGTCAGAACTTCTCGCCTTTTCGTTTAGATACATCCATTGCAAGCCAATCTCATTCTTATTTCTCTAGACAAACGATTCATGTACCTAATGGAATTTTCCCCTCCGAAGTGGTCCCGCGTGCATAGTAATAATGTAGATATATTGTACAAGTACATATTTTATAGTAAAAAATTACGAAAATCTATTAAATAAATAAATAAAATATTTTTAATTCAACCAACAAGGATTATATTACATTTCACATTTTTGTATTAGTACCAGAAATGCAGAACTTAAAACTAGTGTTTTCTAGTAAACTTTAACGAGTCTAGTCGGTCTTAGTCAAGTTTGACCTAAACTCTGCCTAGGAGGAAGGCGTAAAAGTGGCAACGTATTGAAAGAACAAAATTTGAAATTTGAGCCAGCGACAAGATAAGGAGAAGAATACGAGTCTAGTGTAAAAGGTTTTTGTTTTTCAATATATGAATTTTGAAATTGAGCAGCGAATATATTCAGTATATACTGCACTGCTTAACGGGGAGTGACACAGGCGTGATATTTATTTTTTTAAAAACTTTATTGAGCCAAAACCTACAATAGGTGGACTTAATGCTAAAGCATTCTCTCCCTGTCAACCTTTAGGAAAAGATAAACAGATAAGAAAGTTGGCGTCTAAATAGTAGATACTTAAAAGATATAAAATACTTTAATTATCGTACAATAAATACATATTTAATACATAATATATAAATAAATAACTAAAATATAGTATATACATACATACATATACTTATACATATATGGAAAATAGTAAGTAACGATGAATTCTGCTAATTGATTATGCTTTCAAAAAGTGAACCATGCACTTTTTTTTTACATACATGTTGATACATGATACTATTAAGAATAAAATTTTATAAGTTTTCATTACATCGAATAAGAGCGCCACTGTCGTTAGAAGAGAGCCTTAATTTACTTTTGGGAATCACGCAATTTAATAAGCCTAGTTGATGTGTTGTCGGATAACAATATTTTTGGAATTTAATTATTTTACAATCGGTAATTACTTTGGTCAGTCTTACCTCATTTTTAACCCCCGTCAAAAAACAGGGGTGTGATAAGTTTGAATCTAATGTCTGTCATTCTGTCTGTCTATGTGTCTGTCTGTGGCATCGTAGCGTTCGAACGGATGGACTGATTTCAATGCGGTTTTTTTACGTGAAAGCAAGTTCCCTTGCGGCGGTTCTTAACTATATTTAAGCCATTTAAGAGTAATTGGGGATTAACGCTTGATCAAATAATAGATGGCGCTACGGATATCCATTTCGTGATGAGTAGCGGAAACCGATACGACTTCGGTAGTTACACTACTCGTCACTAGATGGTGTTTGGTGACTTGTACATAAATGTTCCGAACTATTTGATAGTGATATGAAAAATACAAAACAACATAAACAAAGATGCTTATATTAGTTTATTCCACCGAAATGATGTTCACTGAACTTTTAATAGATAGACCTTGTGACATTTCTATTTTTTTAGGGCTTACACTGTGCACGAACGTAAACACTTTCCTTATCAAAAGTAACAAGAAAATCTAAATTTAATTTGCTTTTATCTTTTATAATTAGATAACAAACTAAAAAAATATATTTTATGAATGATTATTATAAAAGTCGTGTAGGTACTTCCCAATATTTTTTATCCATATATCGATAAAAAATATATCACTGATATCACTATTTTATTCATATTTTATAGATATATCGGTTTATCGATACAAATATCGAAAATACTGATATCGGGTATCGATATATCGATACATAAAATCGGTATTCCTGTCCCTGCTTAAAATCAAATTTAAATATCAAAAGTATTTTTTTTAGGCGACCAGGTTTTAATTAAAGCAATATATTTTTAACCGATTTCAAAAAAGGCGAACGTTATTAATTGTTCGAAATCTTTTATGATTTTTTCAGCGATTTCTCGAAAACGCCAAAAATTGTTTGAAATCATTCACTTGACTCTAACAAATTTTTTACTTTAATATCAAATATTTCAGAAACGGACCCCTAAATCGAAAAACGGTGTTCACAAGCTCATAATATTTTCGAAAGACCTATTCAACGATTTCCCACATGATTGCTTAATCGAGAAAAATACTTTTCACTTTACACGTAGGGGAGCTATCCCAAAAAAAATATTTCAATATTTCATTTTACCACTTTTTCCGCATAAATTATATACATACTGATGCCAAATCACAGCTTTCTAGTACTTATAGTCGCTGAGTAAAACCGCGGACGGACAGACAGACAGACCAGACAGACATAGCGAAACTATAAGGGTTCCTTGTTTACTTAAGGAACCCTAAAAACGGTCCAGGCGTTTTCTAAAAATCAGTGAACATACATAAAAAAAGATCACGAATTGATAGAACCTCTCCCTTTTTGGAAGAGGGTTAAAAATCACGTTGAAAATGAATATGATCATGCCAATTGACTTTATTTTGTGACTTTTATATTCTTAACAGTATCAAATAATTTATTTTTGACCCAGGAAAGAAATAAACAATACGAATATTGTAATATCGCAGCGTTTAGTAACGTTGCTTGATTTCTCGCTATTTACTCAGATTACTCGGTTTTTTTCTACGGTTGCGACAACTTAACGCATGGCCGCTGGTGACATTGGCTCAGAAGCGGTTTTTGCCGCCAAAACGCAGAGGTCACGAGGAAAAACGCTTTTCGAGACCAATATCATTGATGTCTGAGACTATTCTAGTTTCCAATGAATCAAATAAAATAATTTTTAAATAAAAAGATTGAAAGATAAATCATTTAATTGTGTAAACTCACACACAACAAAATAACAAATGACGTTTACGTACATACAGGTTTTTAGCGATGTAATGTGTGTATGTATGCTGCAGCAGCACAAAAAGGCTAAATAAGTGTAATACATAAGTATTTGTATAATGGTTTCAGCCACATTGCAGAAATTCTTAAAAGGAGAGGTCAGAAGTAACCATCCAAGAAGAGAGTGATGAGTATAGATGAAGCGAGAAAGGTCTCAGGATCGTAGCAAGTGGAAGACGTCCATAGGCTATCCTATCCCTGTGGGAAACAGGGAGTTATATATGTGTATAGTATACCTACTTAAGTTTCTCCAAATTTTACCGCGGTTTTAGTAGCATCCTTAGTTGTCTGAATCGGGGCCTGGGGTGTGTATTTTCTTACCCAAAGATTATATTTAAATTGTTCCACAGACACCAAATTTTTTTTTTTAATAAAAACTAACGTTAGACACAAAACATTATTAGCATGAATTGAATGAATCAGTGTGACTCGAGCGTCGTCGTGTGCGCGCGTCTTCTAGTCACATTTGCCCTGATAAAGACCTGATGAGGTCAAAACATGTCGGCCAGTAGCTAACTCTCTACGTGAGAATCCGGTAATTCCAAATTCCAAACCAGCACCATATTTTTATCAATTCTGTACTTGCGCCGTCTAAATGGGCCTTTATTCTATTAGTGTTTAACATTCGTAGTCGCATCGTCCGGATTGTACCATTCCATGCGTAACGTATTCATTTAATCATTGTATTAATCAGGAATCAATTCCCAATTTAATTGAAATTACTTACCCATTCAACAGTTGTCCATTCCGTCAAATTTGATTCGTCGTTAATTATTTAATCATATTATTCAAATCGCAAATCGATTAGGGAAACAATTGTTTTATATTTCCTGTGAATTCTGTTGATAGATTTATATGCCTTCATTGCATAGAGTTAATTTTTTTTATTAATGCATTACAGTTTTATAATGCGGCAACGTTGTTAATTAATTGTGAGTGTGGGGTAAATGTGAAACTGGGGGTTTCATAAGTATGTAAATGCTAGTCAGAAAGAAAAGAAGCGTATAATATTTTATTATCATTCGTATTAAATGTGCCATGTTTTGTATGTTTTTTTTTAAATTAAATATACTATCAACATTTTCATACAAAAGTGTTCGGCTGGGCCGGAAATTTGTATGAAAATGACGATTTTTTTCTTCGAGTTTCAAGCATTGGTCCCATAGGAAAAATGGTCTGAGTTACTCCTACAACGAGCAGACAGAGTTTTTGTTACATTTTGTATAAGGACAAATTACACTGATTGAACTATCCCCAAAGTAAGTTTAAAACTTGTGGTATGGGACACTAATTCAACGATACTATACTTTATGATAAATACACGTATAGAACGAAAACTAATTTTCTTAAAATTTTCGCCGGACGCTAGCAAAAAGCGGTCAGCGGCAAAAACCGCCCAACCCTTGGTCTGCCAGTTTTTGCGCCTCAAAATTATTATTAATTGCGGGCATACATTTCGTCTGTTTATCTAAGGATATTAGGGTTTGTCCTCGGGCAGAGTTTGCAGGATTTTCTCTAATAAGACATAGTTTTTGTCGCCGAGATTAATTTGCAAAAACACCGCTGTGGCAAAATGGCGCGCGTTTGTTATATTTAACTTTTCCCTTTTGTGAGAAAAAACGTTCCTGATTTATTCGCCTTTTGAGGAAATGTCGCCTTTTCTTTGCTTCCTGTTTCCTGCAAATGGAATACAATATTTATAACACGAGTACTCGTACATATATTTTTAATATGTAATTTTTGGTTCTTTAGACAGGATTTTTTCGCTTTTTTTGTAATTTTTGCTTTTTTTGTATTTATTAAGCGAATGTCATACCAGCCACAGGAAGTCCACTGCTGCATGGATATTATCCTCCCCTAAGTATTTTTAAACCTAGGTAGGTTTATGAAAAGATTCTATTAACTATGGCTATGTGAGCTATAGACCAGTAGACCTCACGAATCACCCCCAAACCGTTGAAGTTTATCGGATAAAAAGCAGTTCACGCAAAAAAAGTTGCGTCTTATTAAGGGTTACAAAAAAATGTCACTTTTGTTTTTTTTTTTTATCTGAATGGCTGTAATATATTTTTTTAAGTTATCAACTGCGCACATATTTCGACATAACTAAAAAAAATCCATAAAATTACCGAACTTGACCACAAAATTTTACAAAACTGTTACGAAATGCGACCTGTAGATGAGAACAGATGGACTGACAGACGGACAAAAGCATTATTGGTCAATCTCGAATCCGGGACGCTTCGCTCGCTCGCTCAATAATTATTAAAGAAGATAGTTTATCATTTCTACGACGTTCTTTCTTTTTTATATCAATAACACTAATATGTTACAGTTAACATTATTTCTTTATATCAATACAACCAAACTTAGAGCATAAACAAACACTGGAATACTTAATTTTAACTTAATATAAATAAATATATAGGGACAATTAACACTGATTGAGCTAGCCCCAAAGTAAGTTCGAGACTTGTGTTATGGGATACTAACTCAACGATACTATATTTTATAACAAATACATTTGTAGATAAACATCCAAGACCCAGGACAATTTGAAAAAGGCCATTTTCCAACTTGCCCTGACCGGGGATCAAATCCGGGACCTCTGGGTGGCGGACTATCATGGTGACCACTACGCCACGGAGGTCGTCAAAACTTAATAACATATTCAAATGTTTTTTAATAATATAAGTAAGTTAGACTAATTTTCATATTTACAAATAAAAGAAAAAGTTAAAACCCTGTTACAAATTTAGTCGAAATAATCATGCCCATAACTATAAAAACTACACGAGTAACTACAAAATAGTTAATTAAATGTAAACAATTTCTATTACACAAGTACCTACGTACAAAAATCCTATTTGCACATATCCCTGTCAGTTCCTGACACACTGACACGAGAGTGACACCGAGATTTGTGACCCACGGAGTGTCAGGAGCGAGACGAGACAGTTTCCTTGACTCTGCCATTGTTTGCATTAAAACGTTTATAATATCTTAATCTCAATATTTTATTACATAGACTCTTGCATGTGATTATGTGTGTTTTCGTATTCATTTTATTCATATATGGTATTAAAGCAGAATTATGCTTACTTAGTTATTAAGGACTTTAGCCTCTGTAGAACCACCTGCCGGTGGTTCTATAAAAAATTTATCACAATCGGTTGTGTAATTAGGGGTTGAAGTCGGTTTTAGTTTTCAAAAATTATTAAAACATTAAAAATCAATTTAATTTTTATAAGTATAAATGTTACAGTTATTAAGTTAAATTGAATTGAGAAAAAATATTCGAAACTTCCTAATTACTATAGATTTTTCATTTGTCTTTTCCATATAATATACTCTTAATAAAACACGTCAGATTTTATTATTTCAATATTTAAATAAAATACCTAGTCAAAGTCAAAAGTCAAAAATCATTTATTTATATTTGGATATTTGTATCACTTGATAATTGTCAGTTTTTTGTTTCGATTTCATAATAGGTAGTTATTGACGTCAGCTAAGTTTACTGCCGCCTCCTAAACACAACTACAGAAGTTTAAGCGGTAACAAACTGTACTGCAGAGTTTTCTCCAAAAAACCTCAGCTTACAATTAAACTGACATTAAAATTAGATATGTGGACTGAAAATACACTGTTATCTATGGGATAATTATTATATAATAATAAATATATCGGTTTTCTATAGGATACATTTTGGAGAGTGTTCGAAGGCTCTTTTTGATCTCGTGAAACCCTCACCATTTCTCTATCGGACTACGAGGCGCGGACAGGGGTTTCACCCCTTTGTCGTTGAAATACCTAAGTCTCGAACTAAACGCTTTGACAATTCCTTTTTGGTTCGAGTAGCTAAGGTGTGGAATGAACTGCCTGCGTCTATATTCCCAGAGGAGTACAGCCCCGGGACATTCAAAAGTAGATTGAATGGGTATCTTTTGGATTGGCATGCTTCATCCTAGTCTTCATCGTCGCTTTCCATCAGGTGAGATTGAGGACAAATGCCTAAACCAATAAATTGTAAAAAAAAAAAATCTCATAATTTATAAATTAAGAATGATGTCAAATTTGAAATTAGTATCAATTTCTAAATTAAACACTGAATTGTGTGCCGATTGTACTCAAACTATGACATTTGTGTGTTTACAAATACAAACCTTTAAGAGAGACCCGCGCTAAGCTCATGCTAGACGTTTTCATTTTTAATGTTACATCGATACTAATACTTTGTTACTTAAATTTTGTGTAAATACAAATAAATATTTTTAATTAGTTAAGTAAAATGCCTGAAGGATATGCCTTATGTTTAATTATTTTTTTAAACAAACTTTGATACTATATATACATCGTTATCCATTTCGAGATAGACAAATCCCAAATAAGACCCAAAGGCAACGTAAATGTTATCTCTCTAATAACCCTGGAAATCTCTAATGTCAATCTGAGAGACATTTTTCTCGCTTGCATGGAAGGGTCCGAGGGTCACCAAAATTTCCTAATAGATGAGCCCTCTTTAACAAATGTAATCCTACCTCACGTCCTGTCACAATCTAAGCTGACTGTACTTGCTTAAGCTTGTACAGTCAGCCACACGTCAATCTTAACACTTCAGTTAGGAGACGGTTTCGCGGTGTAATGTGCGTAGATGTAGGTACAGTAAAATAAACACGTATTAAATTTTTTACTATTTTCTACGTATAAATTTCTGAAATTACTGTTTGATGGTATATTGTAATTTCTTTCTGATGACATAAATTTAATTTAATGTTTAATGCTGCCAGCCTTTGGCCTCGCTGCTAAGTGGTGATATTTTAGAATGACTAGACAATTGGTTTTTAGGTCTTAGTATTCCTTAGTTTTACTACCTAAAGTTTCAACTTTTATTTTATTTTTGCGTTAAACTTATGAATATATATATATATATATATATATATATTATACATATATTATATATATATATATATATATATATATTATATATATATATATATATATATAAATGATCATTATATAAATTATTATTAAAATAAAATTTTTAATCTTAAACAATTCTTTGACTAATCTTAATGAGTTATCTGTATTTTATAACTAATTAGATAATTAATCTAAAATAACTATTATTAGTATATACAGTAATATACCTCAAGTTCGCAACACCCTGCCCGGGAGCATGTATACTTACTTACCTTATCAATAATCATCCTAATATGAGTGCATCGAAAAATAAAGAAGTAAGTACTATTGCAAATTCTATTTTATTTTCTGTAATTTGTTTATTTTACATATGATTTTTGTCTGTAACATCTATTTGAACGAAAGTACTCTATATTGATTTACTTTATTTTGTACACAAATTACTGATCTTCGTTTTATTTTATATTTTATATTCGTTATAGAGTAAAGGTATTTTTTGTTAGTTGTTTTTTTAGGTTACTTATTTATTTTTAGAAAATCACAACAAAAACCTTTTTTAATGCAATCTAAAAACTAAAAAGGTTTGTCCGAAGAGTATAACAGCTACGTTCAATCTTATATTATCATAAATTACGTAAAAAAAAAACAAATAGGTTAAACCCTCACAGATATAATACACTACCTAAATATCAATTTTATGCTTAGATACTTTTGAAAGCGTCGTCAGTTAGCCTTAAAATGATTAACCTAAATATGTTTTTTAATAATATGTCTGATCATAATCACGTATTTATATAAAGATAGTAAAAATCACGCATCCAAAAACAAGTAAGGTAATTATTTAAGCTAATCTCTTCAGTGAATTGACAAAACATGTTGCGGATAAAATTTAAATTGATAGGCATGACCTCTTTATCAATCTGAGAATGAATATCGTAGAAACCATAAGCAATTTATCATAAAATATTTCGTTAGGTACCAAAAATATGATGATGATTAGTATTTAATGCAAATATTTGCAATTTGCAATGTTAATTATTGGTAAATGATTATGATTTTATCTTACGATATTCGTAAATATTCATTTAGTGTACCTTTTATGATTAGGTATTATTTTATATTTATTTGCAAAACTCTCACTATTGTTACTATTAAATGTGAATAGTAACTTAACAAGTAACAAGATAAACCGTACTTACATCGTAATCCACAGTAACTAAAAATTATTAAACATTTACTCGTATGAAGTTAAATAACAAATCTATGATACTACATTATGTAGGTACATATTCTAATTTTATAATATTAATGAAAATAATTATTATATTAATAATATTAATTAGTGAGAGGCTTTTTCCCATCAGTGGGACATGAACAGCTAAAATAACCTACTCATATCAATGATACTACATAATATACATATACTACGAGTATATAGGTACTTATATATTTTTTATTTAACAGTATAAATAATGATACTTTCATCTATTTTGACCAGGAGGGTTCAAATCCGAGACCTGGTTACACTAAGTAAACCCTTCGTTTTTATTTTATTAACAAGATTAGGACTTTAAAACGGTCTACATTAGAAGCTCCGTTTGACCATGTCGCAGCCATGTTTTGGGCCGCTCCATTGTTGCTAAGCTATCAGCACGTGCTAATAAAAAACTAACAATAAGTTGAGATCATAATTTTTTGTCGATCGTAGTTTTTTGTCGGCGAAACGTGGTCCACGAAAGTTATCATTGAAATTTACGTGTTTTGATACTTACTGGTGAATTTTTTTGGTTGAAACGGTGTCATAAAGTAAACCGTTTATTGTGTACTGTATGCAAACCGTACAATAGCTAACGTACTAAAGCATTACTCAGAATACTCAGTGTATGCAAGGTGTAACAAAATACAGCGTAAACTTTATAGTGGCACTGAAGGAAATGCACATTTTATTTATTTTAAAACTTTATTGATCCACATATAAAATTGTTTACAATTTTTTGTGGCTTTATTGAGAGTTGTCGTAAAATGGAGAGAAAAATCTATGTTGTTGTAGTATTTTACCTAGTAATAGGAGATGAGTAATCAACTGGCAAGATATCGCTCAGAACAGAAAAATGTGGCGCTCTTTCGTCTCGGAGGCCAAGATCCACTTTGGGTCGCTGAGCCAGCGGAGTAAGTATTAAAATAGTACAATAACATAGATTTTTAGAAATTACTTTTTTTATTAAGTGTATAATATCAAACATCTTAAATTAAAAAAAAAAAAACACAAAGGGCATGAGAGGAAGTGTTGCATAGTATGATTGTCGTGACCACGCTATAGTACTGTGCTTTTACTTAGTGGTTTTGGTTGCCAGCGTACCAGATTATTCCTACATCTAGCACGAAAACGATACATCTTTTTTACAAGTTTAATCTTGTCTGGGTCATCTATCAAATTTCAGTTTTAAACAAAGTTTTATACACTTATTTGGATTTGTTGTTCCAATAACTTTTAATAATAAATGTCAAAAAACAGATCTAGTCTAGACATACACCAAAAAAGTGTTAAAATAGCATGATCTCGCTTCAGTATAACACTGCATTTTTTAGAAATTGTCAACGTTCTTTAGAGGAAGTTGACAATGAATCAAAACGTTGATTGACAATTGCATTTTACTGTTATAGTATCTATTCAGTATTTCTTCAATATTTTTCTTGTTTCTATTTGAGTATCAATTTGATAGACTGGAGACAAAAAAAAATACTTTTGTAACTTGTTGAAAGACAGTTAGAGTTTTTAAAGTAATGATTCAGTTTAAATTTTATTTTTATGGTTTCGTTTTTTGGGTTTTGTTTATAGTTAATTAACTTTTATTTTTTTACATTAACAATATATGTTTAATTGCTTAGTCAACTCTTAATTCTAACAGTTTTTAAAACTTCGAGTTATGTTGCTCCCCTTATAGTTTTAACTTCAAGAGCACGTATAGATACCTATTAATAATAAAAAAAAGAAGTTTCTTTTCTTAACCTTACCTGGAGTCAAATTCAAAACCATATGCTTCCTAGGCAAAAATAAACGCCACAGTCATTTATTACGAGTAAATTATAAAATTGCCTTTATAAAAATGTTAATATTTATTTATCTTTTCAAATTCTATCAATACTTCCTCAATTGCTCTCAAAATTTCAAAAGCAGCGTACGCTCAGCTATTTCTATTATCTCGCTAGGTGCTCTACGGGTCCAATTTACCACAGATTCTCTCGAATCGATCCTTCACGAAGTCCTATTAAAAGTCAGCCACCACCTCGAATTTCCAACCTCACACCATTAAGTAGTGCTCCAAACTTTAATTATGTTCCGGCTGTGACCAATTGCGTTCGTGTCTACATTTTCTTACAAGTCATCCAGCGTGCTACCGAATCCTACAGCGATCACAACTACTGCTTTGCATTCAACTACTAAATTTTCATCCTTAACTGTTTACATTTAAAGTCCAAAATCAGTTTGAAATTTAACATCACTTAAATTTGTTCTATCTTCAACCAGAAAGCAACCATCGTCATCATGTACTGATGATGTGATTTGAACTCTATTTGCACATTTGTAAAGATTGATATTAGATTGATTGGTGTTATAAAACTCGTTGAAATTGAGTCGTGTCCCAGCAATAAGTTTTGGTACCCGGAGGAACGTGGCTGGTTCATTGTGAATAAAATCCATTGGTGGCATGACGCGTCAGTTTCAGCTAGAAACTAATTTGAAATATCACAATGAGTATCAATGGTGTTCGGATAGTCTTTTGAATATGCGAGTGTTGGGGCACAATAAACGTTGCTTGGGGCACGTGTAAGCAACCGTAGATGTGTACTTGGCTTAAGACCTCAAATAGGATTTTGATTACATTTAAAATGCGAATTTTAAATTAACTGACGCAATGGTTGCGTAGCCGCCAACTGATCCGATTTTAACTCGAATTTTTATTTAAGTTTCTTTAAAATGACTTTTGTGACTGTAATGCTTTTTTATTTTTCTTTTAGAAATATATAGGTATACATATTATTCAGATAATAGGAACACATACTCACAACTCAAAACTTTTTCTGTTTAATAAAAATATAGTGTTTTACTTCATATTATACAAAACCCACCGCAAAACCCAGAATGGTTATTTCTAATTCAGGTATCGATTTTCCATCCTAGATCCATTGACTTTCTCAGAAGTAGAAAAACAAAAATTTCTTACCTAATCTTGCAAACATATAGTTACCAAACTAGTTGACTAAAAAGGCATTTAACACAAACCTTTAACTCTTTGTTCAAACGGAAGATCAATTAAACGCTAGTTAAGTATCATATCGCCACAACAAAGATCTCGATGGTTCACGAGATGAGCTTCAAGGAAGTCGAGCCACGGCGCGTGAAAACGGCGTGACGCCGGCATCCTGCCGTCATTACCATCCTGACAAATAAAAAATGATTGTTTTGCTCTGAACGACATTTGTTCCGGATGCCCGCGGATTTCGTTCAAGGGCGAATTTCGCTTTCTGCAGAATTTAATTTTCTTAGGGAATCTTGCAATAGTTATGCTGGTGTCACCTAATTTTGCCGCCAATAAGCTGTTGTTATGTTTGAAGTATGGAGAGTAGGCTAATAAATTTGTTATTTAACATCAAAATTTAAATCTTTACAGTGTTAACGCTAATGTGCTGATGTCAGGGCTCTCAACCAGCGGCGGTCTGCGATAGTAACAATAGGTGTCGCGGGTATACTATCATTGTATATAAGAGCCCTCAATATTATACTGCTTCGAGTACAGTAGTATTATAATCCCACATACATTCAGACAAAATTGGTCAAAACCTTCATTCCTAAACAAGTTATCGTGTATTTTTAAATCATTAACCTTTTATTTTTCTCTTAATTCCAGGTGTTCGGTTCCAAAGCTGACCTCCAGCTGCATACTCAAATCCACCTTCGTGAAGCGAAGCCCTACCGCTGCACCCAATGCCCGAAGGCCTTCGCCAACTCGTCGTACCTAGCACAACATTCCCGAATCCACCTCGGGATCAAACCTTACCGGTGTGAGATCTGCCAGCGCAAGTTCACCCAGCTTTCGCATCTCCAGCAGCACATCAGGACCCACACAGGTGACAAGCCCTATCGCTGCACGCAAATTGGCTGCACCAAGGCATTCTCCCAGTTATCCAACCTACAAAGCCACAGTCGCTGCCACCAGACTGACAAACCATTCAAATGCAACTCCTGCTACAAGTGCTTCACGCATGAAAAGGATCTGCTGGAACACATCCCCAAACACAAAGAGTCGAAGCATTTAAAAACCCACATTTGTCAATATTGCGGCAAGAGTTATACGCAGGAGACGTATCTTAGTAAGCATATGAATAAGCATGCGGAACGAGCCGATAAGCGGCCTCCGATATCAGCGTTGGGACTGAGTGGCTTGAACAGATCTCTGGCTGCGGCGGCGCCTACGCAACCTTTCGAGCACCCGTACTGGCCGAAAGTTAGTCCTGACTCTGCGGCTCACATGTCAGATGACGGTGGATACCACCAACAGCGCGAGAGTGATGATCATCACGAACAGCAGCTGCAGCAGCAAAGAGCTTTATTCGCTCAACATGAGAGTCAAGATGACCGTATCCAGCCACCTGTGTCATCTGCGGCGAACTCAGCGTTTACCCCCATCAACTCCATGGCACCCCATCTCAACGGACTGTCGCATCACAGCGCACTGCCCACGAGACCGTACCTCTACGACCCATTGCACTTCCAACAAGGGAAACAGCAGCCAAATTCTTTCCCCAATCAGCTGATATCCCTTCACCAGATTAGAAATTATGCTCACCAGCCTTCCGCACTCCTCCCGGCTGAGCACATCCTGCCTCATGCTTTATCCCACAAAGATAAGCAGTAAAACCTTGCCGTTTACCCTAGGTACACCTACTTTAGTACTTACGATGGTATTATTAGTCTATAAAGTAACGAAATATTATTAAAGTGTTTAGAATCTCTCGACGACAGTGGTATTAATGTATGAAATACGAAATTGATTTTATCGTTAGTGAAACGAATCCATGTTTTTAGACTTAATCGTGTATGAATACTCTGAAATTTTGTGAGTAGATAAAAATACTGGTTATACAAATTCTAAATATTTGGATCAGCATTTTACAGGTTTTAGATTAGTTGTCATTAAAGCAGGTACTTGTTATTACAGGGAAGATGGAATAGTCATCTTAAAAGTTTGAATGCCAAATATTGCGACACCTTTCTGTCTTGATGGCTGACTATTCCTTCATCCTTGATGGATAACCTTACATATGCTTTTACGAAAACTAATCTTTAATATTGAATAACTTATATTCTATATTATGCTTTTTGGGAAATCCCTATTTTGTTATCCTTTGAAGTATTCGTAGTAATGTTGATATGAATTTTAAAAATTAAAATTGTTCATATAAATTCCAGTGATGCTCTGATCTAATCTCACGTACTAAATTGTTTAATTCATTCGTTTTAATGTTTTCAAAGTTAATTAATTTCATCACGCACAACCGATTTGATTGTAATATCCAATGTTTTATTTTTCTTAACGTGAAAGTTCCTGATATACAAAATATTTGTAATAGCAATACCATGAGGTCAAGACTATTTTAGATCACAGATACTATGTTTCTTTCTGATGCATTTTTAACGTGTAAGAATGTACCTAAACTTAACAGATCTCTTAACACCGCTGCACTCAGTTCCTAATTAGATCATATACATTTTATTTGTTAGCTTTACTTTCTTTACCTACCTTACGAGCATTAGGTATCTTATTTTTGATGTCTAGAAAATGTGTTTCCCCTTGCACACTTAAATCTACTTACGGGAAAGGTAAAACATATTTTCTATAATGTATAATTTTAAATTATATATTTGTAAAAAATATTGAGTGGCCAAATCGCTTTTTATCTTTATCATTGGGTACGATGGCGCACTTTGTGTACATATATTGTAAATACGGTACATTTTTGAGAAACCTTGAAATTTATCAAAATGTTTTTGTTTAAGTCTAAAATGCTTATGCTCAATTATATTAGCAATAAGACCAGTGGTAGCACTCAGATCAGCCCATGTATTATATTTCATTTTGAAAAACCCAATTATTCCTTTTTTTTATTAAATTTGTATGTACATCGATTAATTTAGCATAATTTTTCAAGTATACGAAAATTGTTATTTTTGTTTTATTGAAGAACAGTGTAGTAGTAAAAAAAATGAAATGTGATAGGAGCGGAGTGGGGAGAGTGAAATATTTTTGGAGGAGTACTTTCGTCTGATGATTTGCTTTTAGAATTTAAATTGTTAGGTTGTGGTTATTGCGAGCAGGGCGTTGAAGTTCCGTGAAATAGGGTTACCAAAAGGATTTTTAAAGATTTTTTTCTTGAAATACCGGCTTGACGGTTATATTATTAAATTATGAACAAAAGCAATTACAAATTGTTTATTTTTGCTTTGATGTAATTAACATTTTTTGTGCCGATTTTTGTCAGGCCATGCTACATACATATGTTTTTTTTTTTAATATTTTTTTTTGGTAGGTAACCCGTTAGGAATCTTTAGTGACGTCACATTAGCCAAATGCTGTTTTATTTGTGTACAAAAGGTTCTTTGTTTTTAAGATAATTATACGGCAATACTTGACTCTTCCGATTTGTTATAGTATGATTGTAAGGGTGCACTTTTTAATGTATAGTATTAAATTACATGACAATGAGCCAATAATTATACCCAAACTTTTTGAAATATCATTGGATTTTAGGGGAATCGCCAATATCTCTCTATTTTAAGTAGAAATGTGATATTGTACTTGATTTTTTTTAGTTAAGTGTAAACTTATTATGATTAAATACATATTTTTGTAAGTAATTTCGTTTATAGTTTCGCTTAAGTAGCGTTTGATTAAGTTTATTAGATGAAAATGAACAAAATCATTTTTTTGTTACTTAAAATCGATTAAAATTACAACTATGCCAAGAATTAATTATGTCTTTTATTTTCCGTAAACATTTTATCAATACTAGATACAAATTTGTATTTAATAAAGTAATATTAAATAAGACTGTGGTTACACGTATAATAGGAATGAGCACACATTCATTTGTGAATGAAAGAAAAAACATAATGTTTGTAGGATTATTTGTGGGTATTGAAATGAAAGACTAGTCGTAACTTTCCTGTTTTATTTAGTTAACAGTCGCAAATATATTATATTAAACACTTAAATTAGGTATTTACAGTACCGGGGACATTCTACCTACGTAGGTAAAACTCATACATAACAAACCATACATAATAATTAAAAAGCGAAGTACATATACTTAAACAAATAGGTGCAAAGGTGCGAGTTACTTATGCAAAAGACAGATGTTTGTTAAAAAATATGGAAATTGATACAGAATTAGCATTTTACACGTTTTACAACTGTTAAGAAATAAAAATAACATGAATAATTTATAAAAATATATAAAACATACTGTAAAATTATAAAACATATGAAAACGAAAAATAAATAGGTTAAAAATAGTTGAGATCCCAAAATCCGCCTTTTAGCAATATCCAAAAGATTTAAAGGAGTTTTTAATCCCTCTAACGTTATACTTTTAATAAAAAAAGGTGTAGAAGAATTTGCATATAAAAAGAAAATAAAAAAAAAAACTCCACATATATTTTTTGGATTTAAATAAAATGCACCTTTTAACTTAAAAATAGAGGGAATACTTTGAGTTAATACTTTATATGTTGTCATTTAGTAGCCCTAAAAACTAAACGAAAATCATATAAAATAGTCCAAAAATTCGGTTAGATAAAATGCTGGCGAAAAGATGGATGTGAATATTTTTAAGAAAAATAATAAAGTATAGGAACAAGAAAACATAAACACAGTTGGGCTGCGACAGGATGCAAATTATAGTAATTTTTTGCTGAGAGATCACATTTTTTTACAATCCTCTCGCAACCCTGTTCAATGAAATTTGACTAGCTATATCAAAATCATTGATGAATGACAGCGTATGTAAATCTTAAAATAATATAATAAAATACGAAATGGAACATGGAAAAAGGCATTTTTCTTATAGTCTTTTTCTTAATTCTTACAATATATTTTTTATTATTCCACTATGAATGTCTAATCTTAAAAATAAGTTGTCTTCAAGCGTACATTTTGATATGAAGAAGTTATATAATTTTATATTATGCATAAAAATACGGTTGATTATATTATACGCAGTCAAATATAGCTTACTAAATAAATAAAAAACCATTTTTTACATTGAAATCTAGCTTTTACATAAAAATACATATTTGTATTGCGTAACAATCGGAGCGAATTGTAAAGTATAAAAATTAAATTTAAAAAAATCGACAAGTAATATATTGAAAACCTCATTTTTGCTGTCGGTAAAAAAATAAAAAACAATAAATAATCGAATATAATATTTTATAGCAAACTAAAGTAACTTACAGCAAATAAATTTACGAAAAAATACACTTGAAGTCCAATAGCCGCACACAGCAAAAAAGTGACAGATTTTTTGGAAGACGAAAATTCTTTACATACGCTGCCATCGGCCATTTTGTTTTTAGACTTCCACCTTGTAGGGGGATCCAGGGACGTGCTCGTCTCCCCACTTGACGATGACGATGTAGTCTCCCCTATCTCTGACGACGTACCAGCATTCGTAGTTGTTCTTGCCCTTATGTTTGAGCTGGACCTCGTCACAGGGTCCCTTGGGACCGTAAATTCCGACGTAAAGGATGTTGGTGCCTGAGGGAGACAGTGAAGAATTTAAATACAGATACAGGGTAGTCAGAGCCTTGGGTCGTAAGACCCAAATATCTACCTATAGATACGAATTCACATGGAAGAAGTAAGTATGACTTCTACATATCGAAACTGTTGATATTAGAAGGTACAAAAAAATCCCTTTTCTTGTTTCAAATTCCTCGAAGTTTTAACTGTCGTGGCAGCCAAAATTGCTGATAGAACTAAACCCATTATTTTCAATGTTAACTGTTTTCTCTATACTCAAACAGCAGCTACCTGATTAGATTAGATCAAGATAGATTAAGTTACACTGGAATGTCGCTAATAACATTCATTGAAAGCTTATTACCAGCAGTAGAAGATTGCAGAAAAAAATACATTTCTTACCAGCGTCTCCAGCATGTACTGTGAACTGGTTATGTTTGTTCAAGTACGCCTTCTTCAAACCCATGCCCTTTGACTGGACCTTCGACGCGTCAGACTTGAAGTGGGGCAGCACTGGACCCTGTTTCAGGCCAGACTTGGACACCTTCTGCACGGTCTCCACTGTTACTGACGACGTTTCTTGAGCTCCGACTTCGGCGAGGTTTCCACCTGGATAGACGAAAATGATTAACAATTCTACTCTATAATTAATGATTTTCATGGAGAGGCCTTTACTCGAGCAGTGGGCTAGTAAGGAGGAAAACACATTTTATATCTTGTTTCTTTGTCAAACAAAAACACATGGTTGAGTAGATTTTATTTTAAATGAATTGAAAAAAAAATACTATTGGTATAAAAATATAATCATGTTGTGAATAATAAAGATGTTTTTAGTGAATATAAAATCGTTCCTAATGTGTAAACTCAAAAATAAGCTAAAAAAAATATCATGCGTCTTTGAAAACGCAAGGTATGTGTTTTTCGCTCATAGGCGACGCGTGTGCCGCACGCGAGAAATACACACGGAGTGTTTTCCGCAGTCGAGGTGTTGAATCACACTGTATGTGAAAGGTAAAATATAACGTCTGATTAAATCTATTTAAGATAAGGAAGATTAAAGTCCATGATACTTAACAACTTTTCCCGAAAAACATCATGTAGTAATAACATTAACTAATGATTTATGTATTTTTTACTTAATTAAAAACTCGGATCATCTCATCGGTTCCCTTATGAGTATATGAGAGGTCAAAAAAATATTTTTTATGTTTGGAGATACGTTCCAAAGGGAAAGTTGTCCAGTATTATGAACTGAATTTAGCCTTTAAACAGTTTCAATAAATTTTTTAGACCTTGTATACAAATAAGGCGATTTTTAATTCCGTACAAATACTTTAAGAGGTGATTCAGTTCATCCTCACAAAAAAGGTTCATACAAAAGTAGATCACGTGATCTAGCTACTATAGGATGTGAAAACTTTTTTCGTTTTTCGATAAACATTTATTGGGAGAAAAGTTTTTCAAAATTATGGACAGAATCGGCTCATAAAATATTTTTACTGAATTGATAATAATAGTGTAAAGCAGTAGGTGGCTTACCAGAAGCTTCGATCTTGAAGGGAGATCCCACTATGTGCGCACCGTTGTACTTCACACTCATGTAGTAGAACCCAGGCGCCAGCGGCGTGTAGCGGACCTGTCACCAAAGAAGACCAAAGTAGATAAATGAGAAACACTTCTTAATAAATAATTAAGACTATTATAGCTAAGCCTGGTGTCGCTTTAAAAGTAAAGCGACACCATGCCTGGTCCGCACTTGGATGGTAGACTCCAAGTGCCATAAAAAAATTCTCGAGCTCTTCCAAGGCACGTATAAGCCGTTGGCTCCAGCTTTCATCATTGTATGGCAGTCTGAAAGAATCTGACACCCGTGTTGGCCGCACAAGAAAAACCAGAAAAGGCCAAAGAAAGGTTAGGTATTTTCAAGGAGAGTGACGTTAAGCAAGAGTTAACTGGCAGTGTTATTGGCGTCATTCTAAACAGTTTAATTCCTCCTGATCCCTCCACTTTATCCCTCATGATCTACACTGCACACAACCTTCAGCTGATGGCGAGCAAACCAAGCTAAGAGTGAGACCGAAAACGTGATATCGCTGATGATTTCCATTTCTAGGAATATTGCCGGGAATGTTTACGGAAATATTGCCCAAAGTTTCCAAAATTCTCGGGCACGGCATCACTAGCTGCAGCGTCTTCTGTGCAAAGACTTTATACCATTTTCTGCGATCACCATCCCGTCTGTCCAGCGTTGTGATTATGGGCAAATCCTCTTTTTATTTCGAGGTGCCTTTGATACAGTGGATTTAGGCAGACTGTTAAAGTATAGCGATGTTTTTTACTTGGTTAAACTGCTATGCTAAAGAAAGGTTAGGTACTTCCAAGGAGAGTGACGTCAGGCAAGCGTTAACTGACAGCTTATTGGCGTCATTCAAATGGCTTAAGTAACTCAATTTTATCCCTCATGATCTACACGGCACATAACCTTCACCTGATGGCGAGTAAGCCCTGGACTTGAGGCTAATAGTGAGACCGAAAACGTCATATTGGTATGAGATAGAAAGTTTTATTTTTAGAGAGACCCAAAACCAAACTCACCTTGTACCCTTCTTCAACTTCAGTGCAATCCATGGCCACTCTGCTAGGTCCATCCATGGTTACAGCCAGGATACCAGCTCCAGCGTTGCATGTGTCAATGATTAGGTCCGTCTTCACTCCTGGCGGACATAAAGTAGGGATGTTCAGAGCTGATTTATCAACAAGTACAGAAGAAGCAACATACTTTACTGCAGCATTTTCTTCAAAAGCGTCAATTTTCATCAACATACATGATTTTTGTTGGTTTTTTAACTACCGCGCGTGGTTTAAGTTTATGAATGGGATTTTACACGAATGTTTTTTAAAAGGTCTAACGTATCGAAAAGGAGTTAGATCCTTTGTGATCACAAACAGACTCTGTCTGCAGAAGTCTATGTTTATACTTATTCATGATTCTTTCATATGTTCTCCGATTTAGACCATCTCTTCTTCATTTTCTACTCACCAGTCTTAACCTGTCCCAATCCAGGCCCGTGGGCATGGACGGCTGCAGGATCAGCGTCATCTTTGCCGACCTGCACCATAAAAATAAAAAATATTTAATCTGGAAGTAATAAATAATCAGATATACTTGTTGATATTATGTAGAATCGACTGAATGTCCTCTAAAAATTGGGCTCACAGAATAACTCCAAAGATATCCGAAAATAGTCGGCATCGCAGGGGTATGCCTAAAAAGCGTTGGCGCGATGACCTGGACGCTTTCCAGCGTGATTGGTCAGAAACAGCTCTGGATAAAGAAAAATGGGAGAGACCTTTGCCCTCAGCCTTTGCCCAGCAGTGTGACTATGTAGGTTAATTTAAACAAACTGTAGAATATAATAGAATTACAAAAAATAGAGAGATTTGATCGACTTGCAAAACGTATCCGTCACGGGCGACCCAGAGGCCACGCTTAGCATGTTAATGACCTTAATAGATGAAGAAAAGGAATTATAATTAGCCCATAAATTCCTAGATTAAATCTAATCAATAACCTCAAAACAAATTTTGGCAGTTTTAAGACAAAATAAATTTCTGCATCTTTTGTTTGTCCCCGTTGAAAAGTCCTTCATTTTAGTGATACTGAGTAATCTTCACCGTGTGGTTTCGGGAAGATTAAAATAGAGCCACTTCAACATAGGACCTAGTCTTCCTGTGGATGTCGTAGACTTAGGAAATACGAGCTTATAAACATCAATGAGACCTCTCCAACCCATCTGACCAGCGTGGAGAGTGTGAAAATCCCTTGACTGCTCTGGCCAAGTATAGCTCTAGTAGTAAGAAAACTCCACCGAAAAGATCGATGACTACAGAGAAATGGTGCTCCTGCAGTGAAGACTAAAAGGCCTTATGATGATGATGAATACATTACCTTGATCCTCAAAGGTGACGCAGGGATGTGCACGCCATTGAATTTGACATTGATGTTGTGCACTCCGTTCTCTCTGGGCATGAACCTGATGCTGTACTGGTCCCCGTCGATGTTCTGGATGAAGCAGTCGTCCGTCTTGCCTGAGGGGGAGATCACCTGGAGCAAAGGAAAATGATACATATAAAATACAATAGGCATGACGAATGGATAAATATTTTAAGCTAATCGGTTAGATTTTAAAAAAATATTGTACACGTATTTTTTATTTTCTCTGAGAAACAAAAACTTTCAAAAATGCAGCGCATTGAAATTATGCATGACGTAAGATATACACTTATTCGATGGCCGACACAATTTAATTTTTACAAACTTTAATTTAGTTTCACCTGTCCCGTTGTCTGTCTGTCTGTAATCAAATCTTGCAAGTAACATTTGACCCACTTCCCGGTTTCCGATTGAGCTGAATTTTTGCACGCATACGTATTCATTTCAGCCGCATAACGTCCACTGCAGGACATAGGCCTCTCCCAACGATTTCCAAAATGACTGATCTAGAGCAGCCTGCATCCAGCGCTTTCCAGCGACCTTATTCAGGTCGTCAGACCACCTTGTGGGTGGGTGTTCTACGCTTCGCTTGCCAGTACGTGGTCGCCATTCGAGAACCTTTTTGCCTCGAGAACCTTGATGTATATTGAATATGATAATGACATGGAGCTGATGAAGCTGATAGAAACTCGCCAAACGAAGCAACCAAATCGAGTTTGGGCTCGCTTAATTCATCTTGAGGATCACTTTAGATAAAAGTTTGTTTTAATTTATTTTTTTAAATGATGACTTTTTTCAAGCTAGAAACATAAATGCATTCAAGATTCAACATTACTACTGCCATCTAGCGATAGGAATCGATATTAACATAATTAAACAAGTTTATTTGCCGGACAAATTAAAAAGAAAACGACTTTCAAGCGTGCATTTCCGTAACTTTAAACCGTTGAACCGATTTCCATCAAACATCCAGATCAAGTCAGCTTTGAAACAAAAAAAAACGCATGGAAATCAGCCCATTCGTTCGTTTAGACGATATAATGACACAAACGGACACACAGATACACACAAAAGTCAAACTTATCACATTCCTCATTTTCCTCGGAGTTTAAATATCTATAAGGTCGTATCTGTATCAAAACAAACCACTTTCCCACAGGAAAAAAACTACCCGAAAAAAAGCCAACAACTGGGCACGCTACCGATGAATTTTTCATAGTTTTCCACACTGTTTCGGCCCCATATTAATTTTGATGCGGCATACGGCCCTCAAATATTAAAAGGGAGATTTATTTGTACGACGGACACGTCCCGGTCAGTTTTATTACTTTTTTTCGGAAAGTTGGCAGCAGTGAGGATACACGAGTTGACTAATTTTGCGGAAAAATGGACTGCTGTTTTGGAAACTATAGAATTGCTTGTCAAACATAACAGGTATTATTATTGCAAGCATTGCTTGATATAACATTGATATACAATTGTAACATATTTACATGAGGCAGGTCCAGCTTAAATATCACCAGTACAACTAGTAAAATATGAATGTAAGGCGTAATGTCAGGCTAAATTATATTATTATTATTATGTCATGTTATGTCAGGCTAAATTAACATTTCAAGTATGGGTCAACTGTTTATTAATACCCTATTTTTTTATGAAATATACAATTATGATTATTTATATCAAATATTCATGAATTAGGAAGCAAAGCGCAGGACACCCACCCACAAGGAGGTCGGACGACCTGACCAGAGTCGCTGGAAAGCGCTGTGTGCAGGCCGCTCTAGATCATTTGTTTTGGAAATCCTTGGGAGAGGCCTATGTCCAGCAGTGGACGTTATGCGGCTGAAATAATGTTGATATCAAATATCTTATATATCTATAACTTAGAAGGACAACTGCATCTTGTTCTAGAGAAGATCTAATGGAGGCCAACCATAGATAGGATCTAATAGACGACTATAGATGTGGCGAAATTCTGGGCATTGGCCATTATTGACAATTTAGATAAAAATAATTGCCATTGACACTATAATATAATAAGAAGAGGAAGTACAACAGTTTTTTTTTTCATATCTTGCCATTGTTTTCCGTAATCAATACTGATCAATATTTCATAATTGTTAAATGTACATTTAATGATTGATATAGCTCAAAACAGCATCGATTCAGTCGTAAATAAATCATGCATTTCGACTTCCCGACATGAAATCTGAAAAAATCCCGCCGGTACAGTCATCGATCATAAATCAGAGAACGTTCTCACCATAAATCAGCTGACCGCGTTTATTGGAAGACATATTGCGCGGACTGTACTCGCTTCTTGAGGCGGGAGGATCATAAATATTATTTTATTTTATGGAAGGGATAGCTTGATCGTCATATAACAATAGAACGTGGATTTTTTAATAGATAGGTGCCTAAGAATAAGTAACAGATTGATCTAGACCCAAAATTTCTTCGTCTTTATTTATATACCTACTGTTGCAGATAGAGCATTTTGGTTCTAAGCAGAGAGAGACCAGGAGTGCAAGCCCCAAAGGCCTCTTTCAAGGTGGTGGTAAGCGAGAAGGTGAAAAAAAAAAATTGGTTGCCTGTAAAGTCGGTATACGGGCGAAAGTTTTACGTGACAACGACTTTGAATGCCCGAGTGGAAGGGACGCGTGCCTCTCACTCGCTCTCATTGTGAGCGCATAACGTGAGCGGAGCGTAACGCAGTTTCTTGAAGTGTCACCCGGCAAACCAATTTATAAGACGTTGTCACGTCAAAAGTAATCAAAATAGTTATGGTTCCAAAGTAAGGGGAACAAGATCGCTGGAAAACGCTGGATGCAAGCCGCTTTAGATTATGGAAATCCTCAACCTTAACCTTTAGGCCTTATATTAGGCACATGTCCAGGAGTGGACGTCATGCGGCTGATATGATGATGCAAAGAATGTGTGCTGCATGCTGCTAAACATATGGGGGATGATCTGACATAAGAAAGGCGTAGGCGTTAAGTTTAGACCAAATGCGGGTCGGGCCACGCGCAGTGTAGGATTTCGTAGAGTTCACGCTACTAGAAACTTCTAAAAACCAATTTTCTATTGAATTTGTATGCACTTTTCCTTTTCCGAGTACATGTCATAAGTTGGTCGCATATACATTTTTAAATTGGAGACCCTACTTGGTTTAGCTCTAATAGTTTTCCTTCAAACTTCGTTATAACAACTGTTGTGATTTTTTTCACGTGTCATGTCAATTAGTATTATTCAATAGATAGAGGGCCCCCCCCCCCCTCTATCTATTGAATAATACTGCATGCAACTGATATGCAAATTTGCATATCACACAATATTTTTGAAAGACCTATTCAACCAGACCCCACATGACGGTTAGTCGAGAAAAAAAATACTTTATCATATGGGAATATTTTTTCAACATTTTATTTTAGCACTTTTTTGGCATGGTCAATATACATACCTGTATCTAATTACAGCTTTTTAGTTCTTATAGTCTCTGAGTAAATCCGCGGATGGGCAGACATACAGACATGGCGAAACAATAAGGGTTCCTTGTTTACAGTAACATCGGAACGAAATGAGATGATTTGTAAAGAGTTGCTGCGAGGTATCCGCTACGTAAGCCCATCCATGTAATATAACTAGCGTAGCTGTAATGCACCATAAACGCGAGATTATGGTGTCCTCCGTGAACTTCCTTGTCCCACCTGTATAAATACTATCACGTCGTTATGACTAATAGGGCAGACAGAGCATTATAGGTCACGCACGCAGCCCTAAGACAGATCCAAGGCCCAAGACTCAAAGGCCATAACGATGGGTTGCTACCGCATCGACTATTAACATGATTAGCATTTTTGCCTATTCCTCTGATCGACTTCTATGATCCACGCGGGAAGAAAAGCAGCCGGTACATTTTTCTTTTCTCTTAGACAAGCATGAAAGGATAATAAAGCTACATTCCTTAAAAACTTACCCTCGCATCCAATTCACCCTTCGCCCCGTTAAATCGGATGTAGAACTGGGCCGGCTTGTCAACCTGCGCCGAGTCTGGGAACTGGGCCACTTCCAGCAGGTACGCGTCGCCCACTGCTGGGCTGATGTACACCTTGAATGGGGAGTCTGGGATGTGCTGCTCGTTGAACTTTAGGCCGATACGGTATTCGCCTGGACAAAAATTGGAGTGATTTAATTCAAATTCAATTCCAATATATCTTTATTATCATAGGATATTTATAATATCTCTTAATAATCGTCACTTTGTTTTGTTGCACAATTATTGACGTCAACAAGTAATTATTACAAAAACAACTGCCTTTTTTGTTCTTTTTTTTATATTCTTAGTGTCACTCTCACATTAAATACGAATCTAACGACACCTCTCAAGCTAAAATCCATAGAGTCGTTCAGGCTGCAGCGCGTTCTAAACAATTATACATACATACTCTCGAAGAAAATAACCCTCCTTCCGGCGCAGTTGGGAAAAAGTTACTTAGAGCTAAGTTTACTGCCGCTTCCAAAGCGCTAGTGCAGTATAGAAGCGGTAACAAACTGCACTGTAGCATTTTCTCCAAGGACGCCAACTCACTCACAATTCAATCTATATTTAAAGTTGATTTGTGGACTAAGATTACATTATTTGTTATGACATTATTATAAAAAAAAATCTTTTATTGAGAGAGGAAGAGAACCTTATTACTAGCCTAGGTTCAAACCAATTAAATAAAGAAAATATCTAGGTCTATGATTTAAACCATTATCCCGCCCAAATCGAGTTGACACGGACAGATGACATAGTGTCACTTTACTAGATGTCAACTTATTTAGGGTAGATTAAAACCGAGTGGTAATGAATTTAGTGGAAAAGAGGTTAGTTTTGGAAACGCACCCTGCGCCCCTCGTCACTTCTTAGGAACCATGACAGGTTTAATAACCTAATTATTGGAATCAACTTAATTGTAATTTATATTATTAATATTAAGTATACATAATATTTCCTTCTAAATAGACATATGTATTTATTTAAGTATATGTGTAATATATGTATGTACATGTATGTTCATTTGTAGTTAGTGTAGTTTTATAAAATTTTAATTTTCTTCATCCTTTGTCTTATGTTTATAAACACGCCTATATGTTTCTCTGACATAAATATCTCCTCTTACAGTCCTACTGGAAGAGATCTCTTTTGAAATAAGTAGTGCCTTTGTACAACTTTTATTTGATGTATTCTTTGTATAAATGTTCCGTGTACTTACATAAATTGGTAAATAAATAAATACTTGCTAGGTTTAAACCATAGACATAAAAAAACATTATCCATCTAAATCAATTTGACATTGTCAGATGAGATAGTTTCAATTTTTAATAGAATTTTGATAGAATTTGTATAATAATAGAAGTCATACTTTAAAAAGTTATCTTGTTCAAGTCATGAAGGAGCATGATGCTAAATAGCATAAAAATGCAGCTGCTATTGTCTCGGTTTAGTTTCGCATTGAAAGTATTATATAGTGATTATATTAGTAACCAGTAGGTTACTAATATAATCACAAAAATTCAAGAAATAAAACAATTTTAACAGAAAATTCAAATTTAGAACGGAGGAAACAAATCTTCAAAGCCAATTACCCAACCGGAACACATCAAACACTATTTCCGAACTGAAATCACCCGACAAATGCACTAATAAATTGTCACTGGCCAAAAAACTCGCAACACTGGCCAAAAAACTCCATTTTAATGCCAACAAAAGAAAAAGTTTGTAGAGAACGTCACTCAATCTGAATAACGGACTAACGACGTCTTCAATATTTCTTTCCAACATTGACTTGGGAAATTTAAATTTGGAACATTTTTGTATTTTTTTCTTGAAGACATGGCGTCTCTGCGGTGGTCATATCGTTGTATTGGACTCATTTACATCGGAACTGGGGTTTTTAGCGGCGTTTTTGTGGATTGAATAAAAAATGTCCTGTTTTTAGAAAGCTTCTTTGTGGTTCGTTTTGTAGTGAAATTTGTTGCGGGCCAGTTGCACCGAGTTTCGTTTGGTGCTTATTTAATCGATAGTTAAGAAATTGTGTTGAACAAGAAAATGTTTTAAATTATTAATTTCTGTTATTTAAAGTAAGTAAATATAATATTTTGACGACCTACGTGGCGTAGTGGTCACCATGCTAATCCGCCACCCAGAGGTCTCGGGTTCGATCCCCGGTCAGGGCAAGTTAAAAATGGCCTTTTTCAAATTGTTCTGGGTCTTGGATGTTTATATATTTTGGATATAATTTGTAGCAATTTAAAAAGTTAATTTGCATTTAGTGTCTTGACGGCTCTTATCACTAACAGGTCACAATAATGGCTTAGCATATAGGTACTGAATAAAAGAATTTATGAAATTGATTTCCTTCATACTTACTACACTCACGTCTTTATCCATTACGAAGTAGACAGAGCCTAAGGCGACTTGAAAGGTTGCTAGCTGAATTGCTTATAGTCTTTCTTAAATCGGCTTTTATGTTTTGCAGTAAGGGAAACTATTTTTACATTCTACGTTTTAGACAAAAGTTGTAGTAAAAATGTAATGAAAACTAATTTGCCCACTAACTAAATATCAACAAGACCTCAAAATAAAATCCTTCGCTAAATGGCTTAACTATTGTTTTATTTTTATCGACAGGTTAAAGATTTCTTTCTTTTAATCTTTATTTATTAAAGAGGGTTTTGTCTTAACAGAATATGTCACCCTCGAAGATGCATCTAAACTTAGGATCATCTGCGACTATTTAATACCTTAAAAATTTATAAATGTCCTTACTGCCTCAGATGTGGGAGTGGCAAGTATGCTATTTAGGACTCCCACATCTGTGAGGTTCAGGTTGAAGATAAACTCCAATTCAACTCTCAGTGGTGCAAGCAGCCCCCAGTCCTCTGCAAATAATGACGTAGGTATGCAAAGTGGTGGTATTGACATGTTACGTCTGAGTTCGATGCCCGGCTGTTTCCTACTGATCCTTATTCACTTTTTCCAAGTACAAAAACATGTAGCAATTTTCAACTTCGCAGCTGGTTAAAGTTATCTCATAATACTCATAATAAGTATAACTACATACTTAAGAAAAGTTTACTGAGTTTTAATTGCTCTAGCTTTTTGTCTCGAATTTGCACAGTTTCCCGCAATTTTGGGTGAACATGGACATGAAGTAAGTAACATCTTACTTAGAACTCCTGGTTTAGATTAAAAGAAAACCAGTGTGTCGCTTCACAGGTTAACGCGTGGTTAACCGTGACTGTTGTTACCTTTTTGCACTGTTGCAGCACATACATTTACAATTTAACAGTGCATGTAAATTGTAAATTTTATTAGGATAAATTATGTTTGTAAGTTAATTTGTGAATAAACTATCTATCTTTGGAAAATAATAAGTAGACTCCAGACTCGAAGCGGCACAATCTAGGAAGTAACCGTGAATTTATAGAAAGCTAAGACCTAAAGCAGATAATTTGATCAGGTGGAGAAGACATTTCGCAGACATTTGCCAGTGTGACTCTTCACAAACTATGGAGCACTTACGTGTCCCAAGTGCCCAAACACATGATGGCTGCAAATGACATAGATGTCGAAGTGGAAGTGTCGAAGTGAAGTGGAGTGACCAAATGTTATGGTTAGCACATCGGCACGAAAAGTAGAAGGTGCAGGTGTCATTGTTTACTTTTGTTTACTGTCGTTACTTATGTAATGTAAGGACTGCCTCCGTGGTCCAGTGGTCAAGGCGTTCGCCTTGTGACCCGGAGGTCATGGGTTCGATTCCCACTGGGAAGCATACTTTGTGAAAAGTTGTTTCCAGTCTGGACAGGATATTGCAGGCTTGAATCACCTGATTATCCGAAAAGAAAGATGATTCCGTGTTTCGGAAGGCACGTAAAACTTTGGGTCCCGAACGCCACCTAGCGTTTGATCATCAAACTATCCAAGGATTGGTTCCTGGTTTGCCCTTTGGGTTGTGGAGGTCAGACGGCAGTCGCTCTTTGTAAAAACCAGTAACCTCGTCAAATCTCCTTGGTTAGGTAGCGGACCCCGGGCTCTGAAGCGTTACTGCTGAGGATGCAACCGGGAATACGCTCGGATGATGATGATGACTTATGTAATGTAAGGAGTACCCAAAAGGGAATATGCATGAAAAAAAATGTGTCATCTAACCAGTTTATCCATAAATATTTAAAAGTAAAGTGCTAACAGTGAAAACGGAATAAAAATTGGTTTAAAAACGATTTTACGAAAATATGTCTATCTCACTCGCAGAAACGCTATTTTCTATGAGAAATGTATAGATGATAAGGACTTTGACGTCACCAGTCCATATCGGACTTCTCTTTCAAATCAAAACTTTCAAGTATTACATGTCCGTCGCTGATTAGGATATTTTATAAATTCTTTTACATTTTTTTACTATGGATGTGATTAAAAAAGGATTTTACTAAGGAAATAAAAAATAACGTGCATATTCCCTAATCCGGACAGCATGCGTGAAAAAGGATAATGAGTATTGACGAAGCAAAAGACGTTTGCAAGGACCATAGCAAGTGGAGGTCCATATTATCTGCCTACCCCAATGGGAAACAGGCTTGAAAATATATATTCTGTATATATAAATAATATTTTTATATTCTTTTTTTTCTGTCTTTCGGTATTTCAATAACATTGTTAATTATCAATATCAGATGGTTTTGTGGCTCTAATGAGACGGACTAGCCTAGAGCTGCAAGACAAGATTGGGGGCAAGGTGATTTTTTTAAATATTACTTGTATGAACTTCTTCCATTTTAAATCAATTAATAAAATTTAATACGCCTAGTGTACAGTCGAAACAGGACGCAATTTATAACAATTTTAATTCCACTTAGACCAAATCACATTAATACAAATTTAATGAACCCTCCACACTTTCCCTTTAAAGTCATTATACACACGATCATTCTCCAATTTAGCCGCGTGTTAGCGTAACTAAGAATTAGCAAATCAAATGTCTTCTTAAAGCGCAGTTAGCAGCAGCTGCCGGTGACAATTATAAATGCGGTGCGTACGGTGGCGCGAAATGAAATGCCAGTAACACCAAATTTGAATGAGGGACTAGTACGGTACATACCTTCCAGAAGCATCAAAACCAAGTGTTAGCGGTTTGTTTTTCATATAAACCTTATGGGAACTGAAGCAAATAATAACGATTTTTGCAGGGATAATGGGATAATAGGGATAATCACACAGATTGAGCTAGCCCTAAAGTTCAAGACTTGTGTTATGGGATACTAACTCAACGATACTATATTTTATAATAAATACATATATAGATAAACATCCAAGACCCAGGACAATTTGAAAAAGGCCATTTTCCGACTTGCCCTGACCGGGGATCGAACCCAGGACCTCTGGGTAGCGGACTAGCATGGTGACCACTACGCCACGTAGGTCGTCATGGAGTGGTTTGCCATCTTTGTTTGCTATCGTCTTCTCCATTTGACACATTAGTTAACTTAAAGCAAGTACCGCGCAGAAGTGGCGCCCTTATTTGTAATAAATTGTTTAATATAATAGTGACAGTACATTTTGCTAGTTTTTAGGCATTAGATAAGATATACTCCAGGAATGTGTAATTATTAATCTAACCTTTGTACTCAAAATAAATCATTATCCCTGGTTCCTATATTTTCTTGAATAAGCTTAATAACCCCTTACCTGTTACTGGGAGAAATTCCTCTCAGGTCAATTGTTTATCTGTTGTTTTATTTATAGGGACAGGTAACGGGGTTATCTTACTAAACACATGGACATTTGATCCTATGAAACTCTTGACTCTATCTACTAAGATTCCAAAACGTAACTGTATCTGTATCTAACCATACCTAACGTCATTGATATTACGATCGAACCAAAAACACAGAGCAGCAAGAATTTAAAAAAAGAACAGGCGAAAGTCGAAAATGTTTCGTCCAAAAACGGGTCCAAGTTGCCAGCATTCCGTCATAGCGCGTCGTCTGCCCAACGTCGGGCTTAAAACCTTTTTTCCAACGATTATTTTCAACGGGCGGTCAATTAAAATGACTCTTAAACACCACAGGGAAAGAATGTGGGCCAAACAGAATTTGTACGTCGTCCCATTGTATTCGCGGAGGCAAAAAAGCAGCGCTTCCCGACAAAGAAGTCGGTCCCTTTTTGTCTTAAAATGCTTCATAAGTGTATGGCGATTAGAAATTTTTGAGCCATCCAACGGAATAATGACTTGTTTTATTAATTTTTGAGGCGACAGTTATTCTTTTATTGGCTACTGTTGAAGCTTTGATCGCGTGTCCCTTGAGATTTGAAGTAGCGGTCTTCCGATCCTTAAGTTTTCTTTCTTTATTTGTTATAAATAAGTTTTGTATGATAACTAGCATAGTAAGAATACATTATTTAAGAGAACATGTATTTTCAAACAATGCATTCTAGGATTATTTCGCCCATATGTACTTACTATCAACATTTGAAACTTAACCAAAATGTTAAAAGTCTCGAAAGCATGAAAAAATTACCATATTTTAATCATTGTTAATACTGTAAAGATAACAAAGTACCTTCAACCTACCATTGTTTTGCCAAACTCGTAATACACATATGCTGAAAAATTGTTTAATTGAATCAATACTATGTATGTTATGATACTTATGACGTACCGATTAATACATATATTGATATATTGAAAGCAATAAATAAAATTGGTTGATGAGGTAGGTAGAGGAGAGGTTTCGTTTCGGAGAGGATTTCATTTGTTTCAACAACTAGCATCATCACTTCATATGAAAAAATAAAATATTTTTGCATATAAAGAAATTTACATTTTTGAAGTTATCAGTGGACCATACTTAATTGCCATTATATGTACCTCTTTTTATTATTTATATCTTTAAGTTAAGTACCTATTCATTTAATCAATAAGGCACAATTAAAACAAATCAAAAGATGCCCGAGTATTTACAACCAATAAAAAGTAATTAAAATAACCCTCTCAAAAGCACGCACTAACATTACGACTTTCATTAACAAAAACAGCATCGTAAATTCGTACAATCACTGGCCATCCAGAAATCGCGACATCCATTACCGCGTTAAAAAAGGACCACATTTCTATGGTCAGTAAAAAAAGGAAAAAGAAAATTTAAAAAATGGAACTGTCAAAATGGTTTGCCGTAAATTTTGCCGCGCTGCGGTCAGCTTAGCCCCTATTGGTTATAGGTCTCAGTAGGCGTGGCCAGAATTCGAAATAATAAGTCACTGGGTTTATTTATGAAGTGCATTTGAGTGTTTATATGGTTTTTGTGGCCAGTTCACTATGGTGCTCCGGTGGGGTGATATTTGAATTGGTGATTACCGAGTCCTAGTTGAAAAACGTCGTGAAATATTCCGTGTGTTATTGAAATATGCTGTGAATTTTCCGTGATTTACCAGGAATGGTATGTTGACACATTGTAAATTGACGTTTTTCCGGAACCGCGTATCAGTTGTTTGTAGTATTTCTGTAACACGCGGTTCAATTTTTTATACTACCTGCTATTTTTATTTTTCAACCTTTATTTTTATTATCTTCAATAGTAATTGAAAAAAATACACAAAATGACTACCTACTAGAATAACCATACATAACTTTCTACTTACTCAAGTGTTTACACATATTTTTGGCAAAACCTTACATTTTAAATCAGCTTAAGTAACTTATCTTATTACCTTCTAGAGCAGAGGTTCCCAAACTTATTTTGTCAAACGCCCACTTTAAAAAATCAGTTATTTTGTAGCGCCCCCCATTTTTTTTTTCACCATAAAAACCTGAATCACATATTTGTCTTGCCTGTAGTTTAATTCAACCTATATTCTAAACTAGACTTTTTTACAAGAGAGAGCAATAATAATACATACACCAGTACATTAGAGTATCTTTTATAAAAAAATAACAATAATCAACATTGTTAATTTTAAATAAAAAAATAGCAATAATAATACAATTTTACAATAATAAACAGTATCGGAAGTGGGGACCTCACCTGCGAAACTTTAAAACACGAAATTTTTTTAGTGTTTGATTCCTTTAACGATATAAATAGCGTTGTGAACGCATTAAAATAATAAATATTAATTACATTTTTAGTTTATATTTGTACAATAAAAAAGGATATAAATATGAACTAATAAATGGATGTTGTGTAGTAAGAGGATTTTAATTTCAGTGAATTTTAAAATATGAAATAGCTGAAGTTATAAATCACTCATTGCTTAAATCACATCAGCGCCCCCCAACTTTATTCTGGGCCCGTTGCCGCCCCCCCTAAAGCCTCCAGCGCCCACAAGGGGGCGTTATCGCCCACTTAGGGAAAGACTGTTCTAGAGTTACATACTTTTCTTATTACCTTCTACTACCTAAAAGCGCAAAGTAAAGAAAGATTGAATTGAGAAAGATAGAACTCGTGGAGAAGAAAAACTCTACTTTCCGAATTATATTATAAATGAGTAAGTACTACAGATCAATGTAGAAATATTTCTCCAAAAACTAATTCTCGTACTTTTCAAGCACAGTGTAGAACTACCGGGTGGTCAGACGACCTTATTCTGGTTGTATTAAATCGGTAATTTTGGATAATTTTGGACAAACTTCTTTTGACTGAAATGATTAAAAAAAAGCATTTTGCTACTCACCAGGTTCTTCAACCTTGTAGGCCACGTCACAGGACCCGTCCTTCCTATCTGTGAAGTTGATCTCAGCCTTGCTGGGACCTTCCAGGGAGATGGCCAACTGCCCAGCCCCAGCCTCCCTGGTCCAGACGTTGAACTCGTTGAAACGCCCGGCTTCTCCCCTCTCCAGGCCAGTACCTCCAGCCTTGACTAAATGAGCGCCGGAATCCCTGAGAGGACCTACGGTGAACTGGAAGGGAGATCCTGGGGGCAAAGGAATTTTGTTTTCAAAATAAGTTGACTTTTAAGCAGTTTCTTAGTATTAATTAATCTACTTTAAGGTTTATCTACACCCATGCTATAAATCGTCTATAAACATTTCTGAAATAACTTATTGCCAACATTAAAAAAGCCAGTACCATAGTAACCATAATATCAACCAAACAAGTGTTATAATGTTGTACTAAATTTCATTATGCAACTCGAACTTGATCCTTTCCTTACTCATCATACAGTCACATTCAGCGTGGCCCTTAGGCAATATATCTGGTCTCTGTGTGCCCTCCGATGGACAGGGACGAGGTATTGTACTTAAAAATACAAATTGTCTTTTTTTACAATTTTTTCCATTAGATCATCCGGATAAATTGTAAGAAAATAATAGTAAACTACGCTACTACTTAATTTTGTTTAAAGTATTTTAATGTATTTAAAAAAAAGGAACATTATCATGCACGTGCGTTTCACTACCGTAGGCAGGTAGTTAAAAAAAACCTATAGGCCATTCAAATTCACGATGTATCCCTCGATTTTTGTTCGAAATTAGTATAATCTGCATTTCAATAATTGTACGATGCAAAATGTAAATAATTATATTATTACCTATACCTACATAGTTTGTTTATATTAGAATAATTAGCTTAAGAATTGATGAGTAGCAATTAAGCTTTACCAATGGTAAAGTTCTTACAACACTGTACATACCCTATGGTTTCAGAACTTTTCGTAGAGGATTCATAGGTGTTGAAGTATTGTTTACAACTGTCATAATTAGGTATTAAAACACTTATGTGATACTTTTTTGTATAAGTGTGCTTAGTTGCTACACAGCCTGCCGTCCGCTTCGCCGCACCCGCCCCGGTGACGTCGAGCTCGAGAGCGCCGCCGCCACGCGTCTATGCCGCGGCCGCCACTGCGCCCGCGCCCGCCCCCACCCCCGCCGACCACAAAGCGGCCTTCGGCACAGGGGCCAGCAGGGAGGCGGCGTAAGCCAGCTCCCACCAAGTCATTGCCACCACCGGGTCCCGAGAGGAACCAGCGCGACGAAGAGGGCTTCATCAAAGTGGAAAGGAGGAAGAGGAAGCCTGCGTGCCGCAAACACTGCGGAACCGCGCCGACCGAACCGGATTCTCCGTTGTCCCAGCTGCACTGGTCCACGAGGGTAGAGGAGGTCGTGGACTACGTTCGAAAGAAGTCCATTTTCACCTTGAGGGTTGAACGTCTGCAGTCTCGCCACAAAGCGAATTTCAATTCTTATGTGGTGAGAGTACCGACGCATCATCTGCCAACCTTCATGAAGGAGGACTTTTGGCCGCAGAGAGTCGTATTTCGGAAGTTCCGAGGTCGGCTACCTGACGTCACTGCGCGTCACACGTGTGATAGGATATTTAATATATACATATTAAATATCCTATCACACGTAGTGCTAGTTACAAGGTATTTTTTTTTATATGAAATTTATGTATGTTAGTCTGTAAGGTATTTATAATATGGGTCTCTGGTATTGTACATAATTGTAAGTACACTATTGCCTGAAATAAATGAATTATTATTGTTATTTAAGTTTAAGAAATATTTCTTCTCTCTTTCACTGGAAAGAGGTTTAAACAGCACGGGCCGAAGCCAACTGCAAAATATTTTAAAGAAATAAAGTTCTGTAGTACTCGTATCAGAGATTGAGTGTCAAATTAAAGAGAGCTGTTTTATCCTAGGAACTTTCTAGTAATGCGACATGTATTTAATATAGTGTGTGAATAATATTTGTAGGGATATTTAAAGTATCTAGGCTTATGTGAAGTATAAGTCTGGGGTATAACAGCTGTTGTAGATATAACTATTGGTACTATCCTAACACACTCAACACGCCACTGGGTCTGTATCTCAATGGCTAAGTCTCTGTATTTTGTTAATTTTTCAGTATGTGTGTTCTGAAGATCGTGGGCAATATGGGTATTCGGTACGGCGATGTCTGTGAGATAAACTGTGTTATTGGTTTTTATTATTATTATATTTTAACACATTCCTGTTTAAATACCCCTTATATTATACAACAGTTGCATAGATAACTATTATGTTTGTGATTTTTATGTCATGAACCTAGTAATACTAATATTCTCACTATTAGAGTGGATCAAAACTTCATGGCTATATAAAATAAAAGACTGTCTTAACATTCACATAACTTTCAAAGCTTAAAACTGACTTCAACTCTAATCTACACAACCGATTTTGATAAAAAATTTATGGGACCATCTGAGAAGTATACCCTTTAAAATTAAAACAAGAATTTTATGTATATTAATTAATAATTCGAATTGATAACCTACTTCTTATTGACTTCGGTTAAAATAGGAAAAAGGTTTTCATTTTTGAAAAATGAGAACTATGGGTGTACGAGTAACTACAAGTACAATTTTGCTGCATCGGCGTCGGTCGTCTTCCTACTTTATAATATTGGTAATTAATTATAAAAGCCAGTCGATTTATGAGTCATTCATTGCCATTAACTATACGGACAAGCATCTAAATAACTTAAACTTGTTACTTAACTAATAAACTTTTAACTACATGGATTGTGTGGTTTTATGGTCATCTCAACTAACGACTTCCGATTATACAATGGGAACAGTAACAAGACACTCACCAGGAATATGGATCTCCCTGTACTTCACGGACACAGTGTGAACACCTAGCTCCTTGGGTACGAAGTGGACGGAATACAGGTCGTCTTCGGCCTCCTGGATCTCTGCGTCTTCGGAAACGCCTCCAGGACTGGTCACCGTAGCCGCCAGGTCGAATGACGTGATGCCTGAAAAAGAGGTTAGTTTATTTAATTGCCAGCTAAACTAGATTTTTCTATCCTAGTCTGAGAAGTAAGAAGAAACTTAGAACGTACCATTTGATATACTCAGTGTCATCCCAGTGCATATTTGAAAATATAATGTATGCAAGAAAAAATATTGCTTTCCTTAATAAAACAGGTGATTTTACGGGTAGAAACTTACTATCACAATTTTGATTTTCATTCATTTTCACTTTCATGCTAAACGTGGTCTTTGGGCCTTATGGCCCTGCGCTCTGTCTACCCCGTTAGTAATATAAGCGCTATCTTAACTGGTTTCGTTTCTGATTGTTCTGTATGATGTGATGAAGTATAATTTGTGCAGACAATACTCGCAGAACGCATCAAACGAGCCACGGTATTAGTTATAAATAAATTAATGTCTCTCACCAGGCATTTTGAATGTAAGTTTACAGTTGGTCCCGACTTCAGTTAGCGGCGCGGGGTCGCGTTGCCTCTGAATCTTCTCCCTCTGTCTGTTGCTGCCTTCACCAGTTACCTGAAAGAAAGAATAGTCATGTAAGTATGCATTTGTGGAGGCCACCACGTCGGTGACATTTCATATCGGCCATTAACATACTATTGCATATCATCATGCGTTGAATGGACTAGCAGAGTAATCGTGTATCTTTTTTGCTGGTCTTGTAGAAAAGGAAAGACAGATAGTTGTTTCTCTTCCGGTGCAAATTGTAAAAGCCGATCGCGGGTCTGAGCAAAA
The DNA here is from genome assembly GCA_943193695.1 of Acrobasis suavella. NCBI lineage: Eukaryota > Metazoa > Arthropoda > Insecta > Lepidoptera > Pyralidae > Acrobasis > Acrobasis suavella. The sequence continues at coordinate 10,819,552 of OW971952.1, forward strand.
ATGCGAGACATAATATTAAATTAATAGGCATCCCTATATTTTGATTTCTTTACCCTTAAATTTGCCTTCGGGTCCTTGTCGTCCTGGTCTTTGTAAAAAAAACCCCTTAATGCTCCGCAGAGTACGCTTGCAATCATATTTTTTAAGCTATGCTTTCCTCAACAGTATTATTATTATTTGCGAAAATTTTAAAAGGCAAAGTAAGAGGCTTATAGATGGCTGTCAATCCATTTAGTAATATCGCTATCGGCTTCGTGTATTTTTCGAATGCCAGCCTTAATGGACAAGATTAGTCAAGCCTCATAGACTGTATAGAATATCCCCGCATCAGTAGTAGAATAAGTTGTATAGTACCTTGACAGTGAATGGAGATCCCTCGACATGGTGGTCTGCGAACTTAAGGTTGATGATATAGTAGCCAGGCTCGGTGGGCTTGTAGCTAATGGCAAGCACACCGTCTTTGCTGTCTGCGCACTGGATCTCGGCTTTGCTGGGACCTGTGATGAAAGACCATTTTCTTATATTTTCATTACTTGTTGTGAAGCCGGAAGAAAGTGGTGGTAGTGGTGGTAGTGGTATTTAATCACCACTACTTCTAAATTAATTTTCCATTGAACTGTGGGAAGCTAGCAGAGTTTCAAAAACGTTCTGTCAAAATTCTTACCTTCTATTGAGAGTGAGAGACCGCCGTAACCAGCGTTCTTGGTGTCAACAGTGAAGGTGTTCTCTGCGTGGGTCTTGCCTTCCTTAAGAGCTGATCCACCAACCTGGAAAATGATTTGGTAGTTAAGTATACAGTTTCTTTGAAATTAATTAATTTGCGTACTCGTTCAATACGTAAATAAATAAGAAGGACTTACTATGACTTTCTTAGCGTCACCGACTTCTTGCTCCTGGACGGTGATGTTGAAAGGTGAGTTCTGGATGTGGATGCCCATCTTCTTGACGGACACGATGTGCTGGCCTGCCTCGCGTGGCGTGAAGCTGATGCCGATGTTTCCTGACGGTAGACGCTTTAGGAAGCATGGCTCTTCGAGTCCTGAGGGTGCCTGAGGATACATGATAATTATTATTAGTCATCTTCCGAGTTTCTCTAGATTAGAATTAAAAACAAAGAATCGGGTATCAGGGATCAAGAATCAAGGAGCAAGAATTAAGAATCAAGAATCATGGATCAAAGATTGAGAATCATGGGTCCCTTGATGCTATAAAAATTAAAGATCAATGATCAAAGATGAAGTGTCAACGATCACCTGAATAGAAGCATTGAGACTGCGGATGTCGATGTCAGCGATCTTTCCTGGCAACGTGACTTCGCTGCAGCTGCCCACGGAGATCTGGTTCCTCTTGCGACCCTCGCCAGTCACCTGGAAATGACGATGTTTATTTTATATGAGTAAGTTGTTCTATTTTTTTTTTATGTGTGTACTTTGTGCAAAGAAGAAAAATATTAAAAATTCGTGCTCCAGGAAGCACATTTTACCTGATGGTTGATACAAGACGACAGCTTTTGAATGTAGTTAGATTTTATAGTATACTCAAATGCGCCAGGCATTAGCCTAATTAAAGTATCTGGTTACACTTGCTGGATACCAGCGGATTTGGCAAGAAGATGCAGCACCTCACCTTAGCGACGAATGGCGAACCCTTAATGTGCTTGTCTCCGAACCTGATGGACACCTTGTACTCTCCAGGTGCCGTAGGCAGGTACGACACGGAGACTGTCCCGTCTTTGTTGTCGTGGCATGTGATCTGAAATGAGAAATAAATAGGAAAACGTTATTTATTTCAATAAATAGCACCTTTCTTCCACGCTACTTGAACAAAAGAAACATTTACTGCGGGTCTCATAAGAAGGCACAAGGTCGCTCAACACGCTACGGAGAGGGCTATGGTCAGTGTTTCTCTACGCGATAGAATCTGGAATGAGGAAATTTAGAGAACAAGAACATGGCCGAAGGCTGATGGAGCAAAAAAGGTTCTTGAATGGCGACCACGTACTAGCAAGCGAAGCATACGACACTGGTGTGCACATTACCTGACAAAGGTCGCTGGATGGAAAACGCTGGATGAAAGCCGCTTTGCATCTGTCGTTTTTGACTGACATCAAAAAAAAAGAGGAGATTATCAATTTTTGTTTGAAAGGGCGTACTTTTCAGGTGGTCCAATAGAAATTTTATCAAAATCAGTTTAGTAGTTAGGTGTTAAATCCTTGGTTCTCCAAAGTATTTACATAACGACGGCCTATGTTTAGTAGAGAACGTTATGCTGCAAAAGATGATGATGATCAATTTTGAGTCTGAAATGTAAAAGAAATAAGATAAAAATAATTATATCTTTCACACACCTCAGCTTTGCTAGGTCCTTCAACAGCCATAGACAAGCCTCCAGCACCGGCTCCCTTGGTGCTGATTGTAAACTCGCTGGGCTCTCCGCTGACGCCGCTAATCAGGCCAGGGCCGTATGCCGTCACGTAGCCAGAGGCAATGGAGTCCACTGTGAATTTGTAGGGGGAGCCTGGAAGAACAGGGAATAATGTTAAGGCAAAATATTGGGGGATGGGAGACAGACACTTTTATATGCGAAAATTAGAGGAGGTTCATGAGAAACTTGGTAGCCTAGTGGGAGTACGCATAACTAGCGCTTTCGCAAGTTAAGTGACACCAACCTAGGTCTGCATTGGATGGTTAACAAGTGGCATAAAATTTTATCGAGCTTCTTCAAACTTCGGAAGGTCCGTTAAGCTGCCATCGCGATGGCAGCTTAACGGATCGTCATGCTGTTATGGCAGTTGTCAAGCTGTGTCAGATACCTTTAGGCAGCTTGAAATATCTAACACCATACCGCAGTGTCGGTCATACATAAAAATATACATACCTTACACACATACATTGTACTAGTTCTCCATTGTACTTGCGAACTGTATCTTCTTGTATATCGATTTGCTCCTTGAGGTAACATGAACAGAGATTTCGTTCAAAGTTTAAGAACAGAAAGATGCACTGGAACACCTTACCTTGCACATGTTCTCCATTATATTTGACGTACAGCTCGTGAACGCCTTCTTCCTTGGGCTCGTACTTGATGCTGACTGTTCCATCCCTATTGTCTTCGATGACAGGTTTGTCCACGTGACCGCTCGGCATCTTGACTTCCGCTGGAAAGAAAAAGTCATCATAAACGACAGGTCTTTTTAGTACCCACTGCAGCAGCACGACTCTCTCTATAGAGCCGACAGAGAGTTTGGCCTACAATCTCCACCGGCCAGACGGGTCGGAGAGTATCTTTGATGTATCCAACTTGGAAGGGGCATACCCGTAATAATTTTAACCACGGGCTATACTAGATCAAAACAGTATTAATAATTATAATTGCCATAGGAACTAAAGATTTTAAATATCAGGCTCTTTAAGAAAAAAATTATAAATGGGTTGTTGACAAAAACTTTTATAACCTCAGAAAATTCTTGGACTACTAATATTTGCATGCTATTACTACTAGCAAAACATATAAACATGTTTGTTCTTTAATATTTATTGTAAGATCTATTATATTACCATGTTTTTATCAAATATGATTATGATTATAATAAAATTAAAATAACAACCAAAAACAAAAAAATTATATTCCCATACAAATTGCCCGGGCGACTGCACACTTTTGTATGGAAATGCCGATTTTTTTTGTGTGTTTAGCTGTTATTTTAATTTCATTATAAAATAGTGATCTAGTATAGTCCGTGGTTTAATTTATTACGGGTATGTCCCTTACACGTTGTATAAGCTTTGTTTAGTTTAGTTTGTATTTCCTAATTTGCCTTCTATGACTTTTATTGAAGACTTACCCTTAAATTCATAAAAAATAACAACCATTTGCTAAACCTATTTTAAATAAAAACATGTTTTGTCCCTTTCCCTCTTTTCAATATTTGACATCGAAAGAACGAGACAAAACATATTGGAACGAAGTTCCTTACGGCAGGCTTGGAGGAGATAGGGATTTTGCTGCGAGACCGAACTGAAAAAAAATGTGATAGTAAAACCGTAAGGATGACCTCGTTAAATAAAACCGTTAAATGAGACGTGCGCAGGCGCGACAGTGGTATACACAAGCGAGTAGTAGGAACTTCGTTCCTACCTGGTGTCCCACGACACCACATTTCTTTTTTAACTAAAACAGGTTTAGCAACCGTTTGTATTTTTTATGAATAAGGGGGTTAGAGTGGTCCTATTCTACTTTACTCTAAACCAAATGACGAAAAATTTCTGTAAGGTAAATTTTCTTTACATAAATAACTAGATAATGTACTAAGTAGATTTAGAACTACTAAAATGTGTGATACCTACTTTGTTTCAGAAGAATGATAGTTTTTTTTTTTTTAAATACCTAACTTATATACATTTAAGTAATAAGTAGAGATAATTCCATTCCACGATTGTGGCAGACTAGGTGCCGTTGTTTCTATTGCAATAGCCCAGCATCAATACACCCTAACCTTCATCACCATTCCATAACCCAAAAACCTTTTCTCTTATTGCAATAGATCCTTCTCCTGCCGAAATCTATTCAAGGGTAAACCTTTCAATGGTATATCCAAGAAAGGGTTTTGGTGGGAGTGTCACAACATAAATTTCTCCAAAGGGCCTCTACGTATTGCATCTGTATCCTCACTCAAGCCTCTCAAAGGGCCGAGTGAAAAGACACGTGATTCCCAAAGTAGACATATTCAAAAAAGAAAACAAAGCTTTACACATAAAGAAATATACTATACAAACCTTTCCTAGTATCGATGTAGAATATAGATACGAAACTCAAAAGAATATAATCCAATCCAAATGCGGTCATCTAAAAATCGATATCGTGTGCTTACCCGAACACAATCAGTATACCTTCCTTGTCTACTTCAGAAACTGAGAAGCACTTCTTGGTTTTGTAGTAGACTCCAAGTAGAAGACTAAATACTTGTTCCATATGACCTTTTTAAAATTCTACAGTCCTGTCTCAAAGGCTATTCGCAGGATAAAAAGCCAATACTTCTACTTAGGTAGTATAAGAGGAAGTGGGGACGTTTATGGGAGTGAAGGTACTTATGTCGTTAGATCTAAAGAACTTGGAGCGACAGGTCATAAGGAGTACCAGTCGTTAGAGCGACGGGACACTGAACCGACTGGTCATTAGAGCGACGGGTCATAGGGCCTCATATATCGCAGAAGCAATGACGTCATCAGCAGATTTGAGAAACTATGGATATGGCAGAAGTGGCATTAGATTGATTAATTATAAAACTTTTTAGGATACGGGAAGAACCTTTGGCAAACAATGGCATACATATAATTTAGCTAAAACTACTTAAATGGTAGACTAAGTAAATACAAACCTTTTCGTGTATCAATGTAGAATATAGACACGAAACTTAAGGGAATATAGTCCAATCCAAACGCGGTCTTGTTGAAAGCGATATCGTGTGCTTCTCCGAACACTATCGGTATTCCTTCCTTGTCTACCTCCGACACTGAGAAATACTTCTTAGTTTTATCAAAGTAGAAAGATGAGAACTCTGTCCAGATGACTTCTTTCTCGTTATTGCCGACGAGAGAGTTCCACAGTCCAGTTACAAATGCCATGGCTCGCACTTGAAGTTAAAATGTGTTCATTGTGGCTGTGTTGGAAGTTATAGAGGCTTTTGAGACTTTAGTGGCATTGTTAACATTATGTAACATACCTATTTTAGGGACAAAACGTTAGGTTTTACCTACGCTACGCGTGCGACAAAGCCGCTTTCTGACAAGGGAAACATTGGTTGTGTTAATACCTGACGATGGTAAAGAAAGTCTAGTAGATCATATTTAGCAAAATTGGCGGATTGCAAATAGTAGACTTTGGATTGCAAATAGTAGATCTTAGAGTCTGAGAGAATTAAAGTATCGCGAGCCCCCCTCTGGCTGTGCCACTTATATATTGTCGAAATAAAATGTTGTCGTAATACTGTTTGTCGAAGTTAAGTTGGGGACTCCTGATGTGGGCACATTAAAGGCTGATAATTAGGATGATGATGCAGAAAGGACCTTTAGTACTGCAACTTTATGGTGTATGTGTTGCGTGGTGGCCTTTAATATACACGAAAATATTTTGGAAAATGTACATTGTGGATAAAGGGATATAAAGTACGATGAAGACAAAAAAGAAAAAGTGTAATAAAAATATGTGAATGTCAGATTGATGAATGTTAATACTTTAATTTAAGGTACACACTCCGTAAAATTACGAATTAATACAGCTCAACACACCCTTAAGTGTCCCAGAAAGTATAAATAAAGAAATTAAATTATAAAAATCAACAATGCCACTTGAAGCGCACAGATGATAAAACTGGTCATGACTGTTCAACCTTTTTAAGTATTTTAGAGTTTAAATTTTTTTTATTTAAAATTTATTTTTTACATTTTATACTGAGTGAGTGAGTAGTAGGTAACAGTATTATTATTTTTTTATTAAAAACGACAAACATTTATTTTTTTCCTTATAAATATTTATATAAATTAAACCCTGTTTTACAATAACGAGAATGTGCCTTTTAAAATATAATATCCTTAGGCAGACTGAAAATATAAAAAAAAAAATACGAAAAGATTTCAACGTAGCTAACGTTACAACTATAATTTTTATAACCGAATGTTTTAAACAGTTGCGGTTTATTCGCGTCAAGTTGTGGGTTATTCTAAATTAATACCGAACACGTGTCGGAGTATCGTCACAGAATATTATATAAAAAAATATGTTTATGTTACTCTTGACGTTGGGGAAAATAAAAATACTTGGCATCATTACACTATTTCGTGTCATAAATTTGAAAATAGTGCTCCATTGGCTAGCTGTGTCGATGTATTTATTATCACCCTTAACCATTGAAATTTTTATAACCAGGTGTCGCCAACAGTTGCCATCTCTAACGACTTAATAGTCTGTATTATTTATTTAATAGCCATGACAGTACATGGTTCAGTTTTGATGTATTTGTCATAAGTGGTAATAGTTTGACGTTTATAGCTCTAAATTACGTATAGCTATTTGCAAAACTGTGTAATCAGTTGTGAAAGTGAATCATAAAAGAACATTTTATAATACATTCGTTTTACATAACATTTCTCAATGAAACTATTACAAAAGATGTAATTTTCGGAAAAAACATTTACTACAACGATGAAAATTAAATTGGGCTACGCAGACATCTCGGGATTTTTTATTGTAGGGCTCAGAAAAGCGTCAGTATGCCAGTGGCATTTCGACACACTGTAATGATATTTTTCAAACGTAGAGTCACTAAACGATTGGTTTTCTTCCATACAAAAAATCCGTTCGTTTGATAACTCCGCGTTTTAAAATTGAAAAAGCAAATACTTTTCGTAACACAATTCTTCTTTGATTTCTTCATACAAATTACAAGGTAAAGTCAAAGTCAAAGTCAAATCATTTATTTATCTTTGGATATTTATATCACTTGATAATTGTCATTTCTTTTTTCTTTCGATTTCTTAATAGTTAGTTGTTGACGTCAGATCATTTACTTACAACTAAGTTTACTGCCGCCTCCAAAGCGCAAGTACAGAAGAAGCGGTAACAAACTGTACTGCAGCATTTTCTCCAAAAACGTCAACCTTACAATTATACTGATATTAAAATTAGATGTGTGGACTGAGAATACATTGCTGTCATAATTATTAATTAAAAATGTCAAATTTGAAATTAATGTCAGTTTGTATAAAATACATGTACTGATTGTACTCAAATTATGTCATTTGTGAGTGTACAAATATAAACCTTTAAAAGGGACCCGCGCCAAGCTCAAGCCAGACGTTTTTGTCTTTAAGATAATCATCGGTTCCGTAATAAGCCTTCTCACAAAGTACTTTCTTTACATAAGCTTTAAATTTTCTATCTGGCATATCAAGGACCGATTCTGGCAATTTATTATAAAACTTTATACAGTTTCCCTTAAACGATTTACTGACTGTTTTCAGCCTATAATACGGGGTAACTAAAACATTTATGTTACGTAAGTTTCTACCCGTAATATCACCTGTTTTATTAAATAAGGCAAGATTTTTCCTCACATACATTATATTTTCAAATATGTACTGGGATGGTACAGTGAGTATATCAATTTCCTTAAAAAAATCTCTTAGGGAGTCTCTCGATCCTAAATCATAAATAAAACGAATTGCCCTTTTCTGTAAAATAAAAATAGTCTGTATATCAGCAGCACTCCCCCAGAGAAGAATCCCGTAGGACATCAGACTATGAAAGTAACTAAAGTAAACTAGTCTAGCAGTTGCTACATCTGTCAATTGTCTGATTCTTCTAATAGCGTAAGCCGCTGAGCTGAGCCTATTAGCGAGTTTAGAAATATGGACATCCCACTGAAGTTTTGAATCTACTGTGATTCCCAAGAAAGTAGTATTATCAACGAGATCTAAGTTTTGACCGTCTAGTAGCACATCAACATTGGCCTGCCTCACGTTAGGAAGACTAAATCTAATGCATTGGGTCTTGTTTGCATTCAACAGAAGGTTATTGGCAGAGAACCAATTAGAAATGGCCGATAATGTATCATTCACCGCAGTAGCATCTTCGCTATGACGGTCTATTTCAAAAATAAGAGACGTGTCATCGGTGAACAACACAATACCAGCCTGTTTTTCAACCGCGTAAGGCAAATCATTGACGTACACTAAGAAGAGGAACGGTCCTAGGATAGAACCTTGAGGTACACCCATTTTGACAAGAGATCCGTTTGACTTTATGCCATTTATATCAACAGTCTGAAGCCTATCCGTTAAATATGATTGAATGAGGTTTATAGATTTATCGTCAAAACCGTACTGACGGAATTTGAGCAAAAGTGTCGGGTGATCTACGCAGTCAAATGCTTTTGAGAGACCGCAGAAAGAACCGATTGCATAATGCTTGTTTTCCCATGCGTTGTAAATGTGAGTAACTAGCGCTTCCCCCGCATCGGTGGTCGATTTCCCTCCAGTAAAACCAAACTGCTGGCTATGAAAAAGGTTATGGTAAACATTTTTCGACATCGAATTGAATCGTGCTATTTCTCCAGACAAATGCGTCTTGCTTCCGTTTGATCAAAACAGAAAATTCGCTGTTATTTACGAAACATTCCGTATTCTGCGCATCAATTAGTTATTTTGATAGGACATGTTCCAACATATTAATTATTGGCATCGTTCAACGCCGAATGTTGGCGACGCCTGCGCTGACGTATTTTCTCGAGTTATTTGACAGGTTGTATGAAAATAGTATTTTTTCGACACATTGTAGTTGCCAGTGCATAAACCACTTTGAAACGAAATGAAAGTGTATATTGTTTGAGTTTCCGGCCTCACACAATGCGTTTTCAACCGGCCAACTAAATTTACCCTTGAAAAAGTTTCAGTATATTTTGTTCGACTCCATTGGTATACTGAACTATTTTAAGGGAAGATCCGTGATACTGAACAATTTTCCCCAAGGATCTTGGGAAAAGTTGTTTAGTTTCAAAAACAAGAAACCCTTATAGTTTCGCCATTGCTGTCCGTCTGTCTGTCAGTCCGCAGTTTTACTCACAGACTATAAGTACTATAAAGCTGTAATTTGGTATAGGTATGTATATTAATCATGCCAAAAAGTGGTATAATAAAATATTTAAAAAAATATTTTTAGGGTAGCCCCCCATACAAGTGAAGTAGGAGTAATCTTTTTTTTCTCGACTTACCCGTCGTGTGGGGTATCATTGAATAGGTCTTTCAAAAATATTGTGAGCTTGTGAACATCATTTCTCGATTTAGGGATCCATTTCTGAAACATTTGGTTTGTTAATGCGAATTTTTGTTAAAGAGTCAAGTGTCCCCCTCTATCTATTAAACGGTTACATATGGACATGTAAAAAAATTCACAGCACTAGTATATAAACGAAGTTTAAAGGAAAACTATCAGAGCTAAGTAGGGCTTACAAATTAAAAAAATATAAGCGACCAACTTCTAAAATGTACTGGGAAAAGGAAAAATTCGTATCAGTTCAATAGAAAATTAGTTTTTAGACGTTATTAGTGACGTGAACATTAGCAACGGAACCCTACACCGCGCGTGGCCAGACTCGCTTGGCTGGTTTTTTTAGATTATGAACAAAATGGTTCGAGACAGGAAAGTTAAGTTTTTCCTTTTCTTCCATAAGAGCATGGAAGATTAACCTAAAAATAAACAAGTTGGGGTCATTGTCTTAAGAATTCGTATGACTTTCATACTTTATACCCGTAAATCAGTCGATATGTTTGAAAAACAAGCGATAAAATTATCCGTACCGAAAATACCAGATGCGTTTGTTGAGATAACATCATTTGTGAATAGCAATAATAAATATTAAAATATTTGTATGAATCAGTGGCAATTTGTGGAAGAAATGTCTATAGTTTGTGCAGTGTTATAACTAGTATACAGTTGGACTAAAGGCCTTTCCCAATAAAGGATTTTTCCATGTCGGTGTAGGCCAAAAAAAAAATAAGACACAGGGCTGTGGACTAAAGAAAACGTATTTTTTTCTTTTCACTGATCAGCAAATAATGACATAGATACAGCGCAATTAAATTTCGCATAACGTCACGATCAGGCACGATTTTCACTAGACAGTGAGCAAATTCAGAGCGCGGCTCTGAAACTTCGATGCGCTGTGTTTGTGAATTTTTACTTCTTCGCTAAACGCTGTGGTGAAACACTAATCAATCACTAAATAGCTCGTCGTATATGGACAATTGGACATAGATCGGCTACACGCTTAGGTGGTATCCCACTCACATTGAAGCGTAGCGTGAAGAGGAAGCGTGGTCGACCAAAGCAGACCTGGCGACGACGGTCGGTAACAGCGGAAATGAAGACAATCGGGCTATCTTGGCCTGAAGTAAAGCGCGTTGCTCAAGACAGAACGAGATGGAGAAGTACTGTAGCGGTCCTCAGCCCCACCCAGGGGACAATAAGTCAAGCTAAACGAAAAAAATATGGATCTATTATTTTTGAATAATCTTATTGACTGATTTAATAAAATAATATTTTTTTGACCCAGTCTACATTCTTATTAGGAGTTTAGGTTTCTCGCCTATTTTACGTTTTTTTTTCCCTCAGGACATTCCTTATTCTCTTGATGTTATAAACGACGTCACGTCACAACTACTATGATAAATGAACAGTTAACTGAACGACTGTTTCGCCCGCTTCTAAATGCTGAAACATTTCGATGATCATTATCAAAATATATTGCCAACATGTATACACGACCTAAATTCCAATATGGCGTCATAATATTAACATACTCATAAATATAAGTTTTACCTACACGCTGTTATTTTTGGAGACTTTTATGCCTTTTGCACAACTCGACCGTAGATTCGGTAAACATGAGAAAATGGGTGAATCCATTTTCCCCTAATCCCATAAAAATGTATGTTTTGACATTAAGATTAAAACTTCCAACTACTCAAACACCAGATTTGAGTAGTTTGGAAGGAAGCGAATTTGGAGGGAAAAAAATAGCGGCTCGCCTCTGTTTTTCGCTGGTACATATTGAAAATTAAGGGGCTATTTGAATTTTCCGGGGTCCAGTGCTGCCCCTACTTGAAATAAATCATTTGGAAATGAAAGGAAACGGAGACATAATTTAAAATGTTGTCCTGACCAGGTTAATTAACAATATAAACTATTTTATGAACTGTTTACAGTTTTAAGTGAGAACGTGAAGCTTTTCTACGCAAATAAGCCATAGTGGCCGTTTTTCGCAAATGTTCGTAGAAAAGCTTAGCGTTCTCACTTAAAACTGTAAACAGTAGTTCATAAAATAGTTTAAAGCGTTATCTAGGGTCTGGTCAAGACAAAATTTTAAATTATGTCTCCGTTTCCTTTCAAATAATTTATTTAAAATGAGGGCAGCACTGGACCCTAATGGTAGCATAATGGAAACACAAACGTCTCAATAATCAAAGAATTGGGTGGAAATCTGAATTAAATATTTTAAATTTTGATTTCTTTTTTCGATCTTCACCCTCACTGAGTGGCCTTTTGGTCTTGCGGCCCTGAGCTAGAAGTAACTTATACTCGTATTTACGAATTAATTTTACATCTTACCTTTTTCTGGGCTCAGTCTGCCCTGTTATAGATAAAGATGAGATAGTTTAGCGTATGAAAACAAATGTTGCACATTTTCAAAGCAGCATTTACAGGAAATATAAATCCAGACTAAAATCTAGTCTATTTTCACTATCCTCACATTTCGCAAGGCAAAATACCCATAAACTGTGTAAGATAGTCCACAAATTTCACGTTAACACTCCTGGAAGTGGTTTATCTAGATTATATTTTGCTGTAATAACTGTTGACCACACACCAGAAACTAATTACTACAGGAGTATTACTTAAGTGCGTTTCTAGCATAAATAATAGGAATAAGGAGCATTTTTTTTTATTTATAAGTGATTTAAGCGATTCGTAAGTACGAGTATAGTTTTAGTTAAAACTAGTTTTTATTTTATTATCAGTAATTCTTCTTGCTCAATAAAAGGCATCACTTTTTTGTTTATATATACACACAAAATATCATTATTTTATTTGTAAATAGATATGTCTTATTTTATTATAAGATATTAATATATTTATTATATTAGATGTAATTTTATATAGGTTTCTACCATTTTTTCTGCTACGTCCCAAAGGTGAACTGGTAGACAAAAGTCTACAGAATCTCGGCGAACGCTATACAGACAGCGTTAAGTTGTACCATTTTGTACTAATATCTTAAGATTTCAAGGGCAATCAATAAATAAATAAGTAATGTACCTATCGAAAATATTACAAATTGGCTTGCGGCTCTGGCACCCTTTTCCAATTTCTCAACATGTCCCAAAGGCAAACTGGTACAAAATGCATTAGCATCAAGTTTGACCCATTGTAATCGATCCATTATAAGATTGTGTTCAATAAATTGAAATATGAATACTATGCAGGTTTAAGGAGAAACCTGAATTTTCCGGGGTCCAGTGCTGCCACCGTTAGAAATAAATCATATGATATGAAACGGAGACATCATTTAAAATTTTATCTTGACCAGGCTCTAGATAACCCTTCAAACTATTTTATGAACTACTGTTTACAGTTTGAAATGAGAACGTGAAGCTTTTCTACGCACAATTGTGAAAAACAGCCACTTTTGGCGTATGTGCGTAGAAAAGCTTCTCGTTCTTACTTTAAATTGTAAACAGTAGTTTATAAAATAGTTTATAGCGTTATCTAGAGCCTGGTCAAGACAAAATTTTAAATGATGTCTCCTTTTTCTTTCAAATCATTTATTTCAAATGGGGGCAGCACTGGACCCCGGAAAATTCAGGTAGCCCCTTAATGATATCACATAGCAGATACAGTCCTCGAGGCGAAAGCTCAGGTTTGGATTAGTGTGAGCGAGCCCCAAAAGGAAAGTAGGTCAAAACATTACATCAAAATAAAATCAATGTTTTATTAGAAAGAAATGAACCATTAAGATTATAAAAAAACACGATATATCATGTTATTTATTATTAATGTTTTATTTTCCTAATTATTCAAACACAACAACAACACTGGAACGTCAAGCGGCTAGCGGTACTAAACGTTAAGATGAAGGCGGCACGGAGATGACGCGCGCCGTGCCGCGTCTCAGGCTAAGTATCAAAAACCAGTATAAACCTTTATGCCTATATTGTTACTTGTTGTTTGTAATTTTTGTGTCATTTTTATGCAATTGTATTATATTGTGTGCGAATTTGTATTGTATTGTATAAACCGGTGCGGGCCGTACCATGCCTCAGGCCGGTGTCTCACCTATACTATCTGTGTGCACTCACACAAATGCAAAGCTGAGCTCACGTCTCGAGAGCAATATCTCTTGGCATGATGGTGGAAAAAATAAATCAAATTAGTGTTGGTTTCCTAGACGCACGCATGATTCCGCCCTTTCTCTCGATTGAATCTTGCAATCTGCGCGCAAAAAGAAGCAGGTAAGTACATTTTGTTTTTTTCTCCCATACCAGGCCACCCTGAAGGTTCCGGGTTCGATTCCCAGGAAGTATAAGTTTTAAAATGGCCTGGGTCTGGATATCTATTTTCCTTCGTATCGTTTAATGATGTGCTGAGTGCGGCGTTACTTGAGTCAGACTCGATTTCTACTGTGAACTCGTTGACTGAAATACTGTTTTTATTATACTCGAGTCCTGTACTTGAGTCTGGCGGAGTCGAGTTTAGCTGATTCGATTCCAGTTCTCGAGTCTGACGGACTCAATTCCAGTATTCGACTCTGACTGACTCTTGTACCTAGCTGACTCGGCCGATGTTGATGCGGTTTTTAGAAAATATAGTGTGTTTATTCCGAAAGATTTACATATATATTTGTAGGTATTTTGTACTGAGCAATCATTATGGTTTTTTATTTATACTCTGCGTCAGGTGTTCTCTTGGCAAACGTTGCCCAGCTTATTCCAGGAATTGAATCCCGACTTGGATCGTGGAGTCGAATCCCGGACTTGAATCCTGGACTCGAGAGAGAGTCTTAGACTTAAATACTGACTCAAGTCCAGACTCGAATTGTGAACTCGAGTAAGGATCCGAATACCATACAAAATGACTCAAGTCTACGCTCGGCTCATCACTACTATCGTTAACTTACTGTGGGGCTAGTTTAATCTGTGCGATTTGTCCCTATATACCTATTTATTAATATGTTCAGAAAATAACATTACTCGCATATTTTTGGCAGCAATGTTTGCGCGTGATAATCCTTACAACTATTATTTATTAGCCGTGCGTCTAATGAGGCGATTTTCTACGATTTATGACAGGAATATCCGCTTTCTCACTTTCTCGTGTGTTTGATGTCATGAACATTAATAACAGGCATGAAACAAAATAATTTGTCAGTAGCAGAGACAAGGGATTATTATTCTATGGTCAGTAGAAATTGTTTATAATAAAACCGATGACGGTTTTAAACCGAAATCAATAAAAAAGGAGGTTATCAATACCTCGCGATTTTTTAATACATTTTCAGATTATTCAAAAACGCTTGGACCGATTTAAATTTTTTTTTTGTTTGAAATTATGTACTTATCAGGTGGTCGCATGGAAATTTTATCGAAATCAGTTGTATGGGGTGAAGTCCGTTTTTACTTTTGAAAGACTTTTATTGACTAAACTTATTGACGTGTTAAGTTGAACATGTCAATAAGTTTTGTTACATATAATTGCCTTTTGCGCATTTCCTAGTTTTTAAGATAATTATGTCCTGTATTTATTTATTTTGTGCAATAAAGGGTTTATTTATATTATATTGTGAAGTGTAATTTGAATTATTTGAAAGAAAAACGGCGAGAGAAGAAAAAACTTAAAGTGTACAAACTGCTTCCTTTTCCGCGCAGATTATAAAAGCCGATCGTGGAAATAGACAAAATGAGTATTTTGATTCCTTGATTCTATTAAACTTCCCTATAACTGTAGCTATTAGGCTCAATAGAGTTTGAATTAAATAATATAATATATAAAATTGTACACGTCGCAGTTGGATTGTATAATCCGCTGTTTGGCAAAAACACAGGGCAAAACCTGTGCAACTTACAAATTATTTATTTTATAAATTATTAATTTCATAATATATTTGTAATTAAATTGCGAAGGTATTGATTTATAAAGTATATATTTCAATAAAAAGAAATTTCAAGATTGTTTTCACTCTTTTTAATACCTAAACAAATGGACTATAGCTATTTTGTATTTCAGTTCAGTTTTGTAAAACATCTGAAAGAACGATTTTCAGATGTTTTACAAAACTGAACTGAAATAGGAGTTGGATTGTCAACCTGTTACGTTTGACAAGACACCACGTAGAGATTTCATGTCAAGTTACAATGGTTATTTAAAACTGTGTCGTATAAATTTACTATCGTTTCGGAAGTAGTGGAATAGTGGGTCAGGGTTTTCCTCGACGAACGTACTGCGGTCAGATTGCAGACATTCTTAATAAAGGAGAGGTCAGAAGAACCCGTAACCGGCGGACATTCATGAAGAGATTGATGAGTGTAGATGAAGCGAAAGAGGTCTGTCAGGATCGTAGTAAGTGGAGGTACATAGTTTCTGCCTACCCCTGTGGGAAACAGGCGTGATAATATGTATGTAAGTGTGGTATAAAATCAATATATTATGATGGGGGAATACTTGCTTTTTAATGTCAAAGTCAACATTTTTTATATCTCTTATTGAAGGTAATTTTTTAAATATTATTTTAGTACAAAAGCTAAAAACTACTAGCGTTTCCGAACGACCACTGCTGGGAAGATTACGCCGGAGGAACCCAGTTCAGTATTGGTCCCTACCCAGCCTGATGGTCTATGTTACAATCACAATACAGATTTTCACATAAATTAAGTAGGTATTAGTAAATTATATTATACATTAATTAATTATATTATACAGAATAATCATCTAAAAAGAGAAAATATTCAAACATTTCTAATTCTTACATTTTTATACCGGTGTCGCTGAGACATTAGGCCCATGGGGACTAGAGGCCAAAATATTTATAAAAGACTCGTCTACGCGTCTGGTTGAGGCAACAGGAGACTTCAGAGCTGGTAGCTTCCTTGCCCAAAGAATTAACCTTGCTATTCAGCGAGGCAACGCTGCGAGTGTTTTGGGTACTTTGCCTTAATCAGATGCATTTGAGGAAGTATTTCATATTTAATTTTATTTTCTTTAGGTTTTAGTTTAGATTTAATTAATTTAAGTTATTTTTTGTTAAAATATTTATTTACATCTCATGTATATTACCTTTATTTATTAATGAATGATCATGTATATTTAGACATTTAAATAATACTATTAAAATTTGCAGTCAACGATTTCCAAGAATTTTGATCAGATGACGATAAATAGTCATTTAAGTACACGATAATACGTATTCTTTAATAAATTATTTTTAAAGGCAGTCTCAAACTTAATTCATGGTAACGCTACTATATTATCTGGAAATTTACTATAGAGGCGCAAGTCGAGACCCACAAAAGATATTTTTTTTTGTTTTTTCTAATCACACGTAATATACGTATATATGGGTTTTGGATGTTTATTTATATATGTATTTGTTATAAAATATAGTATTGTTGAGTTAGTATCCCATAACACAAGTCTCGAACTTACTTTGGGGCTAGCTCAATCAGTGTAATTTGTCCGTATATATTTATTATATTTATTATACAAAATTAAGACATAACTGTTTGTTATATGCATGACAAATCATTTTAACGCATAGCACGCCATATGCAACGCCTATAAAATTAATGGCAACGAACATACATCCTAACAAATGGCACGCCTGATGTCCATACATCTTGGACTTTGTATGAAACTATGACATTATTATCGTACCTTTGATATATGACCGACGTTTGAGGCGTAGTGAAATATGTTATAACTCTATTTCAATTGCCATTTGTATCTATTTAATAATATCTAGCACCTACTTATGTTTCCTTTTATTTAACACACAAAAATATTTACAAACTCTGAGTAAGAAATATAACATCACAGAAATATAAGAAAAAAAAGATTTTAATTAAAACTAAACTAAAATTTAACCTAAATTGAAACTAAATAAAATAAAAATAATACGATAATAATGACTTACATTAAATTATAAAAAAGTGAGGCCTAATCGCTGCCGTCCCAGGGCAAAATACCCAAAAGAATGGCGGTATAAGTACCTACTTATATCTACAAAGTATAAGTAAATAAATTTTATTTTATTAAACTTAATTGTTTATTTATTTAAGCTTATTGCACACAATCTTATGACGGATTGATTACTATGGGTCAAACTTAATGCTAATGCATTATCTACCAGTTCGCCTTTGTTCCAAAGTACTACTATACTTTTAACATATAGCGTACTTTAATGCTAAAAGCATTTTTTCCCAGTCAACCAAGGAATAAACAGAGAAAATTATGAAGCACAAAAAAGCAATATAATCTATCTATACTATAGTAAAAGAGTTAAAAAAAAATGTGTCTTTACATAAAAAATTTATCCAAACAAAATATTTGGAGCGATTGAGACATATTAATAGAGTAAGAAAATAAAAAACAATGTCTGACTGTTTGTCTGTTTGTACACGCTAATCTCCGGAAATACTGGACGGATTTGAATGAAACTTTTTTTGTTATATAGCTGTAAAGCCTGGGCAACATATAGACTATAATCAATTTTGGAAAATGGAACACTTGATGCAGAACTGAAATGGTCCAGCTAAACTATAAGAAATATTAAAATGCCGCCTTAGCAAAATTTTTTAAGTCTGATGAGAACTTTTTGTTGAGGTCTAATATAACTGGCCAAGCGCTAGTCGGACGCGTGCGAAGGGTACAATAATCTATAAAAATCACGTTTGTAGTATGGGAGCCCCTATAAATATTTATATTATCTGTTCAGCGGCAACAAAAAAAACATCATCTATAAAAATTTCAACTTTCTAGCTATAATATTCATGAGATGCAGCCTGGTGATAGACAGACGGACTACGAAGTCTTAGTAATAGGGTCCCGATTTTACCCTTTGGGTAAAAGTTGCATAATATAATAACAGAAGCTGGAAGTAACTCCACGTGGTGAAGGCGGTATCAGTTTGAGCCTAATTTTTGATATCGACTTGGCTAAACTGGCTAAACCTCTTATTTGCTGACTAATCGTTTGGGATGACTGCACAATGGCCAACAAAAAAGGCATTGGAAACTGTAGATCGAACGTTGCGAGACATTCGTCGAGATGACAGGCCAATAGGCAATGTCACATTTTTGCTGTCGGGTGATTTTCGTCAAACCCTTCCAGTTTTATGTCGGGGCTCTAGGGCAGATGAGATTAACTCCTCATAAAAGCAGTCTTATCAGTGGCCTCAAACACAAAAGTTCAGATTGACAATTAATATGAGAGCCCAGCTTGGCGGTATTAGTTCACATGCCCGAGAGTTTTCAAGAATATTATTGAAAGTTGGGGGGGAAGGTCTCTTTCTTGAAGAGAATGGTCAGGTGAGTCTTCGTCCGAAGAAGAACTTATAAGTTTAGTATTTGCGGACCTCCATAGCATAACATGTAAATATACATTGTTATGTAAATGCGCCATGTTGCCTGCAATGTTATTTGCATTACTAGCAACACATAATGCCGAACTTCCGATGCTTTAGCCTCTCTTTCTCTCTCTCTCTCTCTCTCTCTCTCTCTCTCTCTCTGTAGTGGACTAGCGTAGTTACCATTACGCCACGGTGGTCATCCAAAGGATGTATTTACTGAACACATACATACACTTACTAAATCACGTCTTAGGTGGTGAATTACATCATTTTTAGGTAGTGAGTTTACAATAGGGGTGACGATAGGGTAACAAAAGTATGATTGTAATAAGTCCGTCTTTTAGATTATCCTAATATATATATATATTTTTTTTTTTAATATACCCATATTTTTTAATTTACCAAAATAGTAAAAATTCACCAAAGATATGGAGCATCTTTCCGGAGTAGGGGCTTGTGACGTCACCGCCAAGTAAAAATCGTACCTAACCGTGACGTCATGTGAAATTACAATGACCCGTACCTTTGTAATTTTTTGTTTATCTGACATAATTAAAATGATAATCATAATCATATCTTTATACCATGCCCCCTGTCGAATGTTTATTTGATTCACTGAAAACAGTGAATAAAATGCACTTTTACTCACTATTTTGATGTTTGAATTTAGAACAATTTACTCTTAATTTTAGTAATCATTCCAATTTTAACGTCCATTTTAATTAATTTAACCTTCTTTTTTCTTCATAAAATGTTTATTTTCGCTTAAATTCCAAAAGAGGAGGCTATCAATTCGTCGGAATCTTATGTTTTATATATGTTGATCGATTTATTCGAAGACGTTTGTACCGATTTAGAATATTCTTTCTTTTAAAGGGAATACCTGTCAGGTGGTCCCATAATTTTTTTTATAAAACCGGTTGTGTAGTTTGGTGGCGAAGTCGGTTTTTAGTTTTGAAAAATTATTATATACTATTATTATTACTAAAAACATGGTAATACGAGTATATATAGGTCTTACAATAAATATTAAAGAACAAACATGTTTTGCTAGTAGTAATAGCATGCAAATATTCTGAGGCTATAAAAGTTTTTGTCAACAAGCCATTTTTACTATTTTTTCTTAATGAGCATATTTGAAATTAAAAAAAAAATACGTGAACTATAAAAAAAAAAAATTATCTAACCGATGGGCTAAATATTTACCTTCGTCATGCCTAAAGTGGTGAGTTTATAGCAACCCCCCTTTCCCTCATGGGATTAATGGAGTATTTTGGGTCTTGCTGCTCAAAGCACATAAGGACGTAAAGGAGTTGTGTTGCAAAACCCTCTGTCCAAAGTCAAACAGAGAGAGATAGAAGACATTGATTACTCTAGAGACAATAGCTTAATTTTTTAATAAGATGAAGGGTCTATGCACACAGAATCCATGGCTGCAAACTCAAAGACCACTTTTAGCGTGTTGGGTGAAAGGGAATCAAAATTGTGACGAGCTGCAGTTGATTAGCCTATTAAGGGGCTACCTGAATTTTCCGGGGTCTAGTGCTGCCCCCATTTGAAATAAATCATTTGAAAGGAAACGGAGATATCATTTAAAATTTTATCTTAATCAAGCCGTAGCCTTTGAAACTATTTTATGAACTTCTGTTTAAAGTAAGAGAGAACGTGAAGGTTTTCTACGCACATTTAGAAAAGCGTAGAAAAGCTTCACGTTTTCACTTTAAACTGTAAGCAGTAATTCATAAAATAGTTTAAAGGGTTATCTAGGACCTGGTCAAAACAAAATTTTAAATGATGTATCCGTTTCCTATCAAATGATTTATTTTAATTGGGGGCAGAACTGAACCCCGGAAAATTCAGGTATTAACATGATTCGCGTTTTCGCCTATTCCCTCAATCAGTTTTAACGATCTGTGCGGGAAGAGAATCAGCGGGTATATTATTTTTTTCTAAGTTTTTTATCTCCCGGACCAGTTGTGATATAATACTGTGTGGAAGGGGATTACCCGTAATAAATCAAACCATGGGTAATTTTTTAGGGTTCCGTAGTAAACAAGGAACCCTTATAGTTTCGCCATGTCTGTCTGTTTCTCCGCGGTTTTACTCGCTTGGCCAATTATTTATATTCGGGATCACTTTAGTATAGTGATATTAAAATAACACCCAAAAGTAAAAAAAAATCGGCAGTTCCATATAAAAGCCGCCCGGGCAATTTGTATGGAAATTTCGAATTTTGTTTGTTTGTAATAACTTTGTTGTATAAATAAAATACATTACAAAGACAACATACTAAAGAGAAAATATATAAAGGCGGACTTATCCCATGTAGGAATCTCTTCCAGTCAACGTGCGATAGATTGAGAGGATATTTACTCAATTAAACGGTAGAAGCAAGTACGTACAAAATTAACTAAGTATAAGATCATACAAATTTTTTTAAAGGTAATTTTTGGTTGTTATTTTAGTTCCATTGTACAATAGTGATCTAGTACAGCCCGTGGTTTGATTTATTACGGGTATGTCCCTTCTACGCAGTGGAATAGGATTATGTCGTGTGTAGACGTTATGTATTACCACAGAGTATTACATTAATAACATTGGACGCGGATTTTGCGCAAGAGACTTTAATTCTGGAAACTGGAGCGTTTTCCTAGATGTGTGGTACAGCTGGCGATTTAATGAGGAGCTCGGTGGCTCGGCGGGAGTGCGCATTACTAGCGCTTTCACAAGTTAAGCGACACCGGGCGTGGTCTGCTCTTGGATGGGTGACAAGTGGCACAAAAAAATTTCCGTTTAATCCGTTGGTCCCGGCTGTCATCATTGTAGCAGTCGTCAAGCTATGTCAGATGCCTTTAGGCAGCCTGAAAAATCTGACACCATTGTTGGCCACTTACATCCAAGAAAAACAAACAATGTACAGATACAAGCACGTCTTTATCTATTACGGAGTAGACAGAGTCTAGAGCCGTAAGGCTAAAAAGCTACATTAAACGTGATTGGGGATATGGACGAAGTCCGAGCCATTCAGAACAATCCCTCTCACCGCAAGACCCCCCCCCCCCACCTCCAAGTAACTTAGCAAAGGCTGAGTTACCCCTGTAGCGGCAGGTCGGGTCAGCCCCACCAAAAACCCATTTTGACGACCTCCGTGGCTTAATGGTCAGCACGCTAGACCGCCAATCTGAAGGTTCTGGGTTCGATCCCCAGCCCGGGCAAGTTGGAAAAAGGCCTTTTTCAAATTGTCTTGGGTGTTTATCTATATATGTATTTATCATAAAATATAGTATCGTTGGGTTAGTATCCCATAACACAAGCTTAAGCTTACTTTGGGGCTAGCTCAATCAGTGTGATTTGTCCGTATATATTTATTTATATATTTATTTAAAGGCTTTTATCAAAAATTAAAGAAAACAAAAATTTTGGAGCTATTTTTTTAACATAATCTAAAAGTGGCCGTTTTTCGCTAATGTGCGTAGAAAATCTTCACATTCTTACTTTTAACTGTAAACATGTTTTGTTGTAGTTCATAAAACAGTTTGAAGGATACAGCTTGGTTAAGATAAATTTTTAAATAAATAATGTTTCATTTCAAATTATTTATTTCAAATGAAAAATTCAAATATACTTAACCAAGTTGTTCAGTTGACAACTAAACAGTTTCAGTATATTTTGTAAGACTTAACATATTATTATCAGGGTGTTGTGTTAATATATTAGAGCGAATCACAAATATCTGGGCCGTATAACATCTCTGCCGTGTCAAAGTGTGAGTAGAAGCCAAGAATGTCACATCAAAATTATACATCCGCTGAACGTTTGATGGGTAAGGCTGCGGTTTGGTTTTTAGCGGATTTTGTCACGTGGTGTACGGCAGAGTAGAATAGGACAAGTCTTCTCGTATATAATTATGTCGTAGAAGGCAACTTAGGAAATATAAGCTTAACATACCTACATAGATTTAAAACATAATAAGACCTTTCCTACCCGTCTGGCCAGCGTGGTGATAACAGGCCAAATTCTCTAGCTGCTCTGGCTTATAATATAAGTTATGCCCTCTTAGTACAGAGCGAGTTGTAACGGTAACAGTGTCGCAAGTTTAATGTTTTTTTCCCATGTCAAAAATGCCCAACGGGCCTATATAATTTTTCACTTCAAAATAATTAAATAAATCAACTATTAATAACTTTTATAAATCAACCCGCTGTAAGACCGACGCCAGCTTTCCAGCGCGATCATTTCAGACTCCGCAATTGCTTTTTCACCGCGATACGAGTGAATATTTTCTGCAATGTTGAATAATCGTGGATGTCCTATGAGCCAACCTTTGATATAACGTGTATAGATTCGCCACTCGCGCACAAAATATACCTCAGGAAAAAAATGTGTTTACTCACTGTAGTCTTAACAAAGTAAACTCACTCATTTTGGTCGTGGGTACTTTCCTAGGTCAAAAATAAATTATTTAGTACTGATAAGAGAATGAAACGCTACAAAATAATGTCACTTGTCATGATTATATCCATTTCCAACGTGATTTTAGATTGATAATTGCAGGGAAACTGATATTTAGAGACTTCTTTTCTCTAATCTACTTTGACTCAAAGAAACTATGACGTCATAAATACTTCATACAAATCCCATAGAAAATATTTATTTTGACGTTTAGAAAAAAGTATCTGATTTGAGTTGTTGGAAAGTAGAAAATTGACAAATTATATGGTAAGAGAGTTGGGAGTTTCTTCTTCTTCATTTTAGCGTGTTCTCCGGTTGCATCCTCTGCTGTGCTGCTTCGGAGCCCGGGGTGCTCTTTCCCGCGTTTTCTTCTCTAAATATAATATGCATGTCAATGGGTAACCTATCATTGTTACGAAACTTTACGTTCCAATTTCAGATGATTGGAAACGGTATATCGAAGTTCCAAACACCAAACTGATTATTTTACATAATTTTGTTCATCCATAAACTCATTTTACCTATGTTTCTGGAAGAAATTATTTATTTACATTTGACATAAATGTCTTGTTTACTAGTACTAAAGGTCGAAGTAACTTTTTTACTATAATTACTGAGCTGATGTTTCGTATTCTAAACAAATGTGTTCCATAAATTTTATAATAAAAAAACCGTTGCTATTATTTTATGTTTGGCCTCAACCAACGTATTTTTTATACTCCAACTAAGGGCGAAAATAACAAAGACGCCAAATATGGTTATGGCAAAACTATAGGTTAGGTAATGTTAGAACTGCGACCACCCAAGTTAGAGAGCCTTTAGTAACTATAGTAGTGTTACAAATACTATTAAATAAAAATATAATTATAATTTTATGTTAGCAGTTTTGCGTGTTGAAAAAAAGCTTTTGATAATTTATTAATATACGTTTATGTCATCTAAATCATCTTCCATAAGTAACGTCGGGCAAAAATCAAGCAGGATTTCAAAATATATAGATTTTGAAAAAAATCTAATTGAAAATCGGTTTCTCGATAAGTTTTCAAATAAAATTTTTACAACCGGCCGCTTACCTGACGTGAACCCTCTTTAAGAATGCATTTTTGCAAAAAGTCTTGTAACACCT
Source organism: Acrobasis suavella (assembly GCA_943193695.1). Taxonomy (NCBI): domain Eukaryota; kingdom Metazoa; phylum Arthropoda; class Insecta; order Lepidoptera; family Pyralidae; genus Acrobasis; species Acrobasis suavella. Next base: position 10,844,301 of record OW971952.1, read on the forward strand.
ATTCATACACACACATAGAATCTGTTTACCCTGTGTCACTTTAATATAATGTCAGGTAGTGAGAAATGTGTTTTGTTTTATATGTTTAGGTAAGACAATGCCTACCCTGTAAAAAGGAGATGTGCACTTCACTGTGGTTCAATGAAGTATCTTGAAATATCGTTACATCGTTGAAAGCGTTGGAACCAACAGCCAACAAACGCAACGGAATTTGTAAGTAATTCGGGAATGCAGTGATATATTACTTAAATAAACATATAATTTGAACACGTCGAGGCGTATTCGTAAGTTTATTAATACACGTTTTGAATGGTATGTAAGTGTCTTGAGCTGAAGGCATTTATACACTGTCTTATTATAAAATGTGGACTGTACAATGCGACACAAATAAGTTGAACGAAAATGGCGGACTTCAAAGCATTTTTGTACAAACAACCCGACACGTAAATTGAACCAAAATGGCAGTCATCGGCGCATTGCTGGTACCTGCGCCGATAACTGCCATTTTTGTTCAACTTATTTGTGTGGCATTGTACTCGATTTAAACAGTTATTCATTCCTAAGGTGCTTCCGAGTAATCAACGGCCACTTTCAGCGTGATGATGGGCAAGAAGGATTTACAAGTCTATTTGCAAGGCAACTCAAAAACCCCCAACTTTCAAGGGATCATCCCCAATATCTTTTGAAAGGCCGAACTGATATTCATCAAACATAGCTAAGAACCATTGCATGGAAACTTGAAAGCAAGTTTCCATGCAAAGGTTCTTATTATTTGTTAGTTGGTTCTTATTAAGCAAGTTTCCATGCACCTTAAAAAACCGCATCGAAATTGGTCCATCTGATTGAGAGCTACGATGCCACAGTCAGACATTGCTGTCAAACTTATAACCCCCTTTTTTACCGTCGGGGGTTAAAAATAGAGATGTGTTGCTAGCTACGTCGCTTATTAACATATTTCGCATTTTTGCCCAAAGCCCAGAGAGGTTTTTACGGTCTGCCCAGGTAGAAAAGCGGCTGGTACATTCAAAGTCTTTTCTTTTCCCTCAATCCTGCGTGGATTTTGGTAACCTCGTTAGCTTCTTGAAAATGTAGCTGACTTATTTAGCTGTAGGTACCAGCCATGATAAATTGTCACCTGACAAAATTACCGATACCAAAGTTTCGGGACCACTGCTGAGAAGAAACATTTGCTCCCCTTCTCGCTAGACGGGCTTTGTTTACTTATAATACTTTAACACCCATCTTTTTCTCGTCAGGGTGAAAACCTTTCAAAAGCAATGCTACCGATAGTAGCGTTTTGGAACGACCACTGCTGAGAAGAAACGCTTGGTTATAAGCAAGAAGGACTTTGTTAGTTTACTTTTTGACACCCATAATTTTCTCGCCATGGTAAAAATCTCCCAAGACATATGAGAGGAGACAGAGATATATAAGAATTTGAGATGTAAATGAAGAATTTGACGACCTTCGTGGCGTAGTGGTCACCATGCTAGTCCGCCACCCAGAGGTCCCGGGTTCGATCCCCGGTCAGGGCAAGTTGGAAAATGGCCTTTTTTCAAATTGCCCTGCGTCTTGGATGTTTATGTTTATATGTATTTGTTATAAAATATAGTATTATTGAATGTATGTATTTATTTATTAATGGATTTTAGCATATATCTAAAGGTACAAGATAGCCAGAGCGTATTGTAAAATATGACCCAAAATGAAATATTTTGTCACCTTAAAAGGGTTGTATTGTACTTGTAGCTACTACACGAACTATCGGTAAAACAGTATGATACCATCTTTCCAATGTAAGATATAAATTAACACAGCTTACAATTTGAAAAATCCAATTTTCGTGTTACGATGTTCGAGCCAGGCTGCTAATGGGTTTTGTACCAAAACTTGTCACATTGTCAATTTAATCGCTCTCTCTGTTGCTCCTGTGAGGGCGACCGTATCGCGCTCGGCCAGAGATTCTAGGTCTATGGATTTTAGAAATCTCGTTACTTGAAATATGTAGTTGACCTATTTAGCGGTAGGTACCTACCATAGCCATGATAAGTTGGCACCTGCCCGCGGCAGGTGGCCGCTGGCCTGTCAAATGTTATAAACACGATCTATCATTCTACCAAGGACGCTTGGTCGTAAAGTAAACCGCAGACGAGTCAACAGAAGAAAATTCTTCCATGATCGTCTGGGAGAAAAGAAAAATACTTAAGGGGATACCTGAATTTTCCGGGTCCAGTGCTGCCCTCGTGTGAAATAAATCATTTGAACTGCAAACTTTAAACTGTAAAAAGTAGTTCATGAAACATTTTGAAGGGTTATTTAGTGCCTGGTCAAGACCAAATTTTAAATGATGTCTCCGTTTCCTTTCAAATAATTTATTTCAAATGAAACTATACATCAGTGCACGCACACGGCAATGTGTGTGAGTTCGCACGTTGCGCGGGACCTTAGGAGATTCCGTTCTGTTTATGTATATAATACTTATATTAATTCTGCGCTTTAGACAAAAAAAATAAACAAGATTTCAGTGTACAGCGGTAATATTTATATTTTATAAAGTGTTAATCATTTTCGTCTCCGTTTTTCGGCCGAAAACATAACAAAAGCCGAAGCTTATTTCGTGTTTTCGTTTTCGGTAGGACACTAGTTATTAGGCGATGTGACTAACTACCCATTATAGTTTGATTCCTTTTTCACCTTCTTCACCCACCATCACGCTAAAGGTGACCTTTTTGTCTTGCGCCTTGAGCTCTGTCCAGGCGCGGTCCGAAGGGGGGGGTCACAGGGGACATGACCCCCCCCCCCAAAATGTAAGGTCAAATTGAAAAATCTCAAATATTTGCCAAATAATAAAAGTGAATTTCTAGCTATCCCCTAACAGCGATAAATTTATAATTTGCTGACATCTAGTGGTGTTTTTATGAACTACGTACGATGGCCAAAATAACTTGGAAATGACATCTAGTATACCTATTTTTTATTAGTGTAGTGAGTGACTCCCTCCAAAATTTCAGGCTGCGACCGCGCCTGGCTCTGTCTGCTTAGAGCGTTAAGACCCAAAATACCTACTCTGTCTCCGCTATTAGAAATAAAGACATAATAGTATATATGTATGTATCATACAAACCCCATCGAGCACTTACATGGTTACAGTTAGAGGTTATAAAAATACATCTCTTTTATTTTTTTGTTTATTTCTCTTGATCTCACATTTTATTGCCGTGTGGAAACTCACGTGAGTGTACACATTCAAATATTTATGTAAGATGTAATAAAAATTATTTTATGGATGGAACGGATTTGGGAAGCCTGTTGGCCCGGTAGGTGTACCAATTAATAGTACTTTCTTACGTTAAGCAATCCAGAAGGAAGCCGGCATTTGGATGGATAATTTATTTCTTCTTATATTTAAGAGCTAGTGTCTTGCCGGTGGCGTACTTTTCATATCTTTCTTCCCTCCGCTAAGTTCTTAACCTCATATGTTTTCACGTTTAATTTGATTTAATTAACAACTAGCTTTAACCCGCGACTTCATCCGCGTAGAAGTCGAAAATGTTTCTAATAGCATTTTTAGTTGGTTTTTTACGTTATTCATTTTGTTAATATAACAAATGAATAATGTTAAAAATTTTAAATATTTGGACACTTATTCATTATAACAATAATAAATAAATAATAAATAAATATATAGGGACAAATAACACTGATTGAGCTAGCCCCAAAGTAAGTTCGAGACTTGTGTTATGGGATACTAACTCAACGTTACTATATTTTATAACAAATACATATATAGATAAACATCCAAGACCCAGGACAATTTGAAAAAGGCCATTTTCCAAATTGCCCTGACCGGGGATCGAACCCGGGACCTTTGGGTGGCGGACTAGCATGGTGACCACTACGCCACGGAGGTCGTCATACAATCTTTTATAATAGTGTAGGCCTCCTGTTCCCGTTCCCATTCCCGTTTTTTCTAACCACTAAATCAAAAATGTCGTGTTTCTCGTTTGTTCCCGATAAGTAACACCCTCTCGCTTCAAAACTGACGAAGATTCATACATACTTGCAACCCCTATTGCACCCCTATATAATAGGATAGGATAGGATGTTTCAAAATCGACTAAATGCATTATTGTTTACTACTAACTTCTAAAATGAATTAAAAATATCATTTGTCTCACTTAAAAAATTACGAAGTTTCATAAAAACTGGCAGCCCCTATTTCACCCCTTTAGGGATTTCCAAAAACCTTTCTTAGCGGACGTCTCCTAGTCACAATCTAGCTTTCTGTCAAATTTCATCTTCATTGGCTGAGTAGCTCTCGAGATTTCGTGATGAGTGAGTGAGTGATTTTCGCTTTTATATATATAGAGTTCATAAGGTATAGAATACTCCGAGCTCTTCGTGTTTCGGAAGGCACGTTGAGCCGTTGGTAACGTACGTCATCATTAGATGGGAGCTATAGCTATTTCAGATGCCTTTAGGAAGCTTGATTTAAACAAGGCATACGCACGAAGAAGATCGAAAAGCAATCAATGTAGTGATGGGTTGCTAACGACATCACCTATTAACATGATTCGAATTGTCGCCGATTTCCTTCGATCGGCTTTTACGATCTTCGGGGGAAGAAACGCAGCTGGAACATATTGTTTTTTACAAGCTTTTATTTAGTTTCACCTGTCCCGTTGTATGTCTGTCTGTAATCAAATCTTGCAAGTTAAATTTGACCCACTTCCCGGTTTCCAATTGAGTTGAAATTTTGCGCATATACGTAGATCGCGTGACAATGCAATTTAATAATGATATGGAGCTGATCTGATGATGGAGCCGAATGTTGGCCATAGGAACTCTGTAATGAAACGAAGCAGCCCTATCGAATTTGGGCTCATTTGAGTCGTCTTGAGGAGCACTTTAGATAAAAGCTTGTTTTAAAAAATATTTTTTTAAATAATTACTTGTTTTCTTTTCGCTCAGACCAGCATAAAAAAGTTGTTCACCAAAACACGCAAGAAATAATGAAAAAGGTTGCATTTTAAATCTATGCTCCACTCGTAAAATTCGATCAAGGGAATGACTAGACTAGAAATTGTCACTAACCCATCAACATACGTCTTTTTTCAAAAGATGAATGATAAGCTACACGAGATTGAATTCGACTTTAACCCTATGGCCTTAAGATGCAAAGACCACATTCAGCATGAAGATAAGCATGCGTAGTTGGAAAAGGAATCGAAATAGTGAAGGGTTGCTAGCCGCTTTACCTACTGACATAGTTCCTCAGATTTTTCTGTCTGAATCAGATGCATCTCTTACATAAACATCTCCTCTCACAGGTGTACCACAACAGATCTCTTTTGAGATAAGTAGTGCCTTTGTTCAACTTTTATTTGATGTATTTTCTGTATAAATTTTTCATGTATATAAATTGGTAAATAAATAAATAAAAGAAATAAATGTTCGCCCATTCTTTTAATCGGCTTTAACAGTCTGCGCGGGAAGAGAATCAAATAGTTCATATTGAATTTTTTTTTCTTTGTTCCTAAACCATCATGGAAGAAAAATAATAAAAAAGATGTTTAATAAGTGCGATCGCTTATCAGTAATACATAGGTTCAAATACTAGTAAGTATAATATGTTATTTTTGCTCCTACTATGGCCTCATTTGTTGCACTAGTAGAGAAATCTCAAGGCTTTAAGTCTACCATTTACAATTTTTGTAATAAAGTTGCATGAATAAAAGAAAAAATCACTTACACTTAATCATCGAAATACTGGCCAGCAGCGCAATTTCTTTTTAAACTATGCAATCTAAATGTCACGCATAATAAATAGATCCACATCAAAGAGGATTTCGTCCGGATTCAAATTATGAATTCGACCTGCTGGAAAACTGGGAATTGTCTCGAATTAATTTCGTGCTAGCATGCAGAGGTGCCGTTTTTGAGTGGAGTCACTAAAGAAATGGTTTTCTATAGAAAAAAAAAATTAAAAATGGCACCTTAAATCTGTCTGCGTGAATTCTACGGGAATTTGTTCGACTTTTAATAAAACTACCGGTCCAGCCCGGGTGCGCATGGGTATATATTATACATAGAATAATCAATGAGTTATTCTATCTACTTAAGTAAATCGTTTCAAAATCTGTTACGTAATTTAAAAGACCTGAGCGTTCATACACTACACACACAGGGTGATACGCGATTTTATACTTTGTAGTATAAAATCGCGTACTAGCGCCTTCCCCCGGCTTTGTATAAGCATGTATTTGTACATGTTACCTTCCATTTGAATCACTATCTATTGATGAAAAAAACAAAGGTATGTATATAATTGTATGGTTTTTGTTTTATTCGTTTCATTAACTAATTGAATTTCCACAACCGATGTTATAATGAATTTTCACATTGACCGATTCTGAACACATAATAATAATAACGTTTTAGGTTTACTTGGTTATCGAATTTTGACGATTCGTTATTTATTGAACTCCTCGTAGTATATACATTCTGAACAAAAAATGAATCACTCGCAGATTTGTTTTTTGTTCAGAAGTATATATTTGTGTGCTTAGGAGTTTCAAAAAGTCGCAGGGCAATTTGTTATATTTTATTCTTCTGCAAAAATATTTTGTTTAAAATGTTTAAACATGCATTTTCTATCTGTATTTTTTTTAGCAATGCTTCTTGCTTTCCAATATTTGCGTATTCAAAAATCATGTTTGTATCCAAAAACTTGTTTGATTTCACTGCGAAATAGTTATTATTAAAACGACAATCGCGATTGGAAACGAACAAATAAACGTCGTAGCACCTCGTAGCTGTTCGTAGCAAACGATTTTCCAATAGTACATACCCGCTACTCACTCACCGATTTCAACACAAAATTCAAAATTAGAATTTAATAAAATATTATTTAGGGTTAAATTGTGTAGTGTAGCCATTGTAAAAAAAAAAAAAACTATAAAATCTCGTACTAGAGCCATTTTCATTTTTTAAACACCAACCGTATTCCAAATTTAAATTTACCGAGCACTGACACTTCACTTGCACTTATTATTTTTATTTTTTAATTCACTGCCGATCCGCACTGGCTAAGGCGCGCCGTGAGACTAGGCTACTCCGCCCGAACGCGTAGGTTCCAAAACGTACTAAATTTATTTATATTTTACAATAATTAGGGATATTTGACCGCTGCTATTTCAGTCACTGCAAATTGTAGGTAATTACTTACGGACGTGTATTTTTTTATATACATTCTGTCATAATTTGACGTTGATTGAAAGCGCAGTTTGGGTTCGATATTAAAAACCACCTGTTTACATAGCAGTCACCTTTGTGTATTTTCCAGGACATGCAATGTGACATTCTTTGTCCAAAATATATTTTTATGTCGGTTTATTATAAGCTGCGGTTCTTTTTATATCTAGACTACATAGTGATAGGCCGATGTCCGCGCTTTTGCGCCATAATGAGGTGATTGTGACAAAAATTACGGTCTAAAGTCTGGAATAAGATTAGATCTCGCTTGTTAGTTTGAGCCGTGTCTGTGTATAAGAAAATATGATGTTGAAGTCATTTTTCCGGTGAAAAAAGATGTCTGTACAATCTCTAACTTTGATTCACAATACTTAATGGGATACATGAATTTTCGGGGTCCAGTGCTGCCCCCATTTGAAATCAATTATATGAACGGAAACCAAGATATCATTTTAAATTTTGTCTTGATCAACCCCTAGATAACCCTTAAAACTATTTTACGAACTGCTGTTTATAGTTAAAAGTGAGAACGTTATGGTTTTTTACGCACATTACTCAAAAGTAGCCGTTTTTTGCAAATATGCGCAGAAAAGCTTCACGTATATAGCCAGGTCAAATGTTAAGATTATTATAAATAAATTGCAGGATTTTTGCAGAACTTGGCGGCTATTTCGATCTTAATTCTTTTGTCGGATTTTGAACTTGGCTCAAATTTTCACATTTATGTTTTTGGTGGGATTATGTATTACTGATACTGCTTTAACAACAAAAAAATAAGTAATTAATTAAAGACTGTCGTCATACGAGAAGCGTGTTTTTTAAGCGTTTTATCTCGATCTTTATGATGGCATGTACGGAGGCATGGGACCCTTCATGTACAAGGCCGACTCGCACTTGACAGGTTTATTATATTTCACACAAGAAAAAAAATAAAAGCTTTTAAAAATCTTACCAATTTCAGTGTGTTATTCTAAGATAGCTGGAGATGAATAAAGCATAATATTACTTCAAGTACCTTTTTATATTACCCACAGTGACACTTTACGTACGAATTTTCGAATAATAACTGGCAAAGAGCGAGTCGGACCCAAGTACGAAGGGTTCCGTACATTATCTATTAAAAAATCACGTTTGTTGTAAGGGATCCCCAGTTAAATATTTACTATATTCTGTTTTTAGTATTAGTTGTTATAGCGGCAACAAAAATACATCATCAGTGAAAATTTCAACTGTCTACCTATCACGGTTCATGAGATACAGCCTGGTAACGGACAGACAGACAGCGGAGTATTAGTAATAGGATCCCGTTTTCACTCTTTGGGTACGGAACCCTAAAACAGTTAAATTTAAAATATTTTCGCAACATCTAAATACTGATTAATTATTTTACAGACCAGCTCGTGACAGACGGACAGACATATCCTTTTCATGAGCAATTGCAATTTTTAAGATTGGTTCGCACTGATGCAAGAAATGCTTGACATCGTCAAGAATGATATATAACTTTTTATTCGACATTTTTGTTCATTATTAAAACACACTTGAGGTAAGCTAACGAAATCAAGCACTGTAAAACAAACTAAATGACAGCTGACGCTAAAATTTCGCGCCAACATAGAAAACAGTTTTGCCAACTTAACGACGAAAAGAATTATTTGATTAGAATTTGGAGTTACAATTAAATTACCAACTCCCGTTACTTTTTTGAGTGAATGAAAGTCTAGTACATAAGATTTTTGTTTGCAGAATAAAGATTTTCTTTCTTTCCTTCTTTGTTTCTTTCTTTCTATCTTTCTATATGCGTCAATAGTTTTACTATAATACAATACAATTCAACTTTATTTCACCATGATATCATCATCATTTCAGCCCTTTTTCCGCCCACTGCTGAGCATAGGCCTCCTTTCATCGACGCCACCCTACTCGGTCGGCTCTAAACCAGATGCGACCCGTGACTTTTACTATGTCGTCAACCCATCTCATTGCTGGTCTTCCGGCGTTTCTTTCACATGCTCTTGGCCACTATTCGGTTAAAGCCCTGCTCCACCTGCCATTACTCCGTCGAGCTAGATGCCCTGCCCAGTTACATTGCATGACCGCTGTTCCAACATCTCGTACTTTAGTACGATGTTGGGAACACGATCCTGCAACCTGATGCCAAGCATGGCACGCTCCATGCGACTCTAAGTTTGTGCACAGCCTCCTTAGTCAGCGTCCATGTCTCAGCACTATAGCACAGATTAATAAATAGTTACTCTATAGGTCATAGTGGGCAAGATACACTGGCTGTATAAGCGGGTCTTCAAGCATTGTGGAGTGTCAGCTGATTTAAGAATGTCATCTAGTCTATAGAATGCCGCCCATCCGAGTTGTACTCTCCTATCAATTTCCTTGTTTTTCTTCTTCTTATAAGTTTGTTCTTAGTCCCTTTCTTGGCCCCTTTCTTTTTCTTTTCTTTGGCAATTTCTTTAATGATAGATAAGATAAGATACACATATTGTTCCACTTTCTCCAAACTCTCGCCCCCGAAAGAGAACTCTCGCACCATAATAAAAACACAAAAATTACAAAACAGCCAACCTTTACTACCAAGGATGCTCAATACTATGAGCGTATGACTACTTTAGGACTAGCTCGCAAAATCGAGAAAAAATTAGGCTTTAATTAAGTGGCCACATATCCCATAACACAAGTCTCGAACTCACTTTGGGGCTAGCTCAATCAGTGTTATTGTCCCTATATATTTGTCGCGGACGGCCGAGTAAAGATGGAGGCAGAGCAGGGCGAGATCGGCATCTGACATTCCTAGTGACGTGAACTACCCACTTGGTTACTTACAGTACGAGAACAGACTAGAGTCAGGATGAAAACTTACTTACAGTCACGTCACCTTACCGATGCCGCCACTTGAGAGACCTTACGTGGGCCTTATAAAAATGGGACGAAAGACCGCGCCCCACCTCGCGCTGATCCATGGATTACAACCACACATGTTTAATCCTCTGCCCCCACAGAATTGAATACTGTGTATACACCTGGGCTTACCGTCTTGCTGAAATAAACTGTCATTGTAATAAATCGGTTCACCAATCCACATCTATTACAATTATCACAATTAAATGAGTCATGGCCAACTAACAGAAAACCACACAAACGAGTTGTACACAGTACGGCCGCTCGAACAAGACTGCCCACCGTGAAAGAGTTTCCCCTGACGTTTCGTTAGCACGTCACTGCGACACTAACGCCAACCGCCGATGCGGCAAACTCGCGTAAAGTGTCTCGGCGTAGTCAAATCACCGTCTAATATAAACCGCGCTGACATATTTATTTATTTATAATGCGTACTACTGAACCAGAGAGTTTTGAGTTATACAAGTGAAAACCTGTCTTTACATCCGTCCATACAAGGTTGGCGGGGCAAGCACCCAGCGACCTTTAAAAGCATCGATGTTTTCTCGTAAACTAATAGCACTGAAATAGCCCACCGCTGAGATCGTATCGATGCAAGTTGATAGACAAAATGGCGTAAGGTGACAGCGCGACGGTGGGTGACGTAAAAATATCTAGCTCAATAGTGACAATATAGAAAAATATTTCATACGAAGTATTCGTATCGCCTTGTACGCAAAAATGAAAGTTCCTTTTTAACCGACTTCATAAAAGGAGGAGGTTATCAATTCAAATGTATACAATATGTAACAAAAACCCTGTCCGATCCTTGTAGGAGCAACTCAGACCGTCAATATGAACCTCTTTTCATATGGGACCAATGCTTGAAACTCGAAAAAAATCGACATTTTCATACAAATTGCCGGGCCGGCCGAACACTTTTGTATGAAAAGTTGTTCATATCGATGGCCTAAGTTTCTCCTACAAGAACCGGACAGGGTTTTTGTTACATATTGTATAGATTAAATTTGTTTATTTTACTCGAAGATGAGGAAATAAATCGAAGACGACTGGAACTATTTGGAAATATTTTTGTGTGAAAGGGTAAACTTGCGAGGTGAAAAACACAGACAACAAAGAAAAATTACAACAGCGTGTCTACATTTAGCCCGTCGTCGCTGACACAAACAAGCAGACAGACAAATCGCCGTTACTTTAAATGCCATCACGTTTGTCCTTTTAACAACGTCCAATTATGTCCAATTGGTAAAATTCCAAAACCAGGACATTTTCGCGCTCTGAGATATCTTCCTGATCTATTTTGGGGTAAAATCCTTGATTCGCGTTATTTTCACTGATTTATCGTAAAAGTGCATTTATAAAGAACGTGTATTGCCAAAAATGAGAACAAAGGAATTTTATAAAGTTACAAAAGTATAGAAGTGGCAATCAATTTCATAGAAGCTTCGTGTATACGAAACTGTACATCCATGCACACGACAATGTGTGTATGTGTTCGTGAACGCGATTTTTTGAACAAAATAAACACAAATGTTGCATTGCTCATTCGAGTGAACAGTTTTATTTAAAAAAAATGTTTAGAAGATAAAGGTGAAAAGCGGACCTCAGGCTTCATAGAATTACAGCTGAAGATGCAACTGGAAATACACTGAGATGTGAGAGAGATATTTGTAAATCTCCTTGTTAAGAGAGAGATCTTTGTAAATCTTCGCTACGGGAACGGGAAGCTTGAACTATTCAATTGAAACGCATTTAAATTGTACCAAATGAATATGTAAGTGAAACTTGTATAATCATTAAGCTACTTATGTGAAATGCTTTTGGTAAAGAACAAGTTTTTTTGTTGTTATGATAGACATATAATTTTTGTCTAAACTTCGTATATACAGACAAATAACTATGTATCTAAACAAATTCTATTCAATCTAGATCGTTTTATCAAATTTAATAAAACCGTGGAACGTACCTTGATACCAATAACTATTATTAGTTCCATGGGTCAATTTTAAATGATACTTGTAGGCAACAGAAATAAGGTGCAGACATTTTAAAAAAGAGAACATAGACTGTATTTTGAAGCACTTTCGGGCTATACGCATGCGTGTCTTTGCTTCGGTTTGTAGCGGTCAACTGCCTTGATGAACCATGTCAGTGTGATACTGACACACACATACGTACTCTTCACGGAGCGTTAAATAGACACATCATTTACAATATACAACGGTAAATAGTAAGTATGTACCCTATTTTTGTGTATATTTTTAGTATGTTCACAGGTGCAGCCGGTTCGCAAAACTAGTGAGACTGAACTTAAGAGGCTTTACACCTTTGGTTGGCTGTCTCGCTCGCACAATCAAACATTTTTAAAGATTGTTAAAAATGTGAATCATTTGTAGAAAAGTGTTTCCCTTTTGTAACTTTCTAAATAAATATTGTGGATATTTTAGACATGTTTGTATATTGTATAGACATTGACTACATCGAAAATTAGGTCATCAAAATTATTAATTTTTGATGACCTAATTCTTGATACCCACACACATAAACAATAAAAAAACAAGTCTTAAATATCCACAATATAATAATATAAAAAGTTAGGGAAACACTTTTCTACAAATGAGTCACATTTTTAAATAATCTTTAAAAATGTTTGATTGTGCGGGCGAGACAGCCAACCAAAGGTGTAAAGCCTCTTAAAGCCATCCAAAAGCCTCCTCGTAATCTGAAGCCCTTTGGGCTTTAAAATAGATTTAATTTTAGAAATACTTAAGAGCAAGAAAATAGCACTACTTCTGTACCGTCGAGATTTATAATTCTTCGACGTGACAGCACATACGTTCCCGAACTTACTGCTTGTTTGAGCGCTCACGTTAATTTATTCGGATTTTAGCAAGTTTTTACAGAAAGCTGACAAATTAGTCTCACTTGCAGGCGTCGTATGTATCTGTTTCAGATTTATGCTTATAATTTAACAACCTCCGTGGTATTATGGTCAACACGCTTATAGTCTGCCAATCCGGGGGTTCTTGGTTCGATCCCCCAGGATCACTTGGGTAATGGCCTTTTTAAATTGTCCTGGGTCTTTGGGTGTTTATCTATACTTGTATTTATCATAAAATATGTATCGTTTTGTTAGGATCCCATAACACAAGCTGAACCTTGCTTTGGGGCTAGTCAATCTGTGTGATTTGTTACAATATAAAAAAATATTACTTCAAGGAGCTGGATAGCCCAGCGGGGCGTATTAGCGCTTATGCGTGTTCATTGTTGACAATGTTTATAGTAATGCATGTTCATAGTCCACGCTGGTCTAGAAGGAAAGAAAAAACTTAGCACGCACCAGCTGCTTCTCCTCCCGCACAGATCGTAAAGCTGATAAAGGAAATGGGCGAAACTTTTTTTTTTTAATCTTGACAAATCACACAGACTGAGCTAGCCTCAAAGTAAACTTAAGCTTGTATTATGAGATACTAACCCAACGATACTATATTTTATGATAAATACATACAAAGATAAACACCCAAGACCCAGGACTATTTGAAAAAGGCCATTTTCCAACTTGCCCTGGCTGGGGATCGAACCCAGAACCTCCAGATTGGCGGTCTAGCGTGTTGACCATTACGCCACGGAGGTCATCAAACTGCGAATAAGCATGACGAATGGAAAAATATTTTAAGCCCATCGGTTAGATTATCAAAAAATATTGTACACATATTTTTCCTTTTTTCTAAAAACTAAAAATTACAAAGATACAGCATTGAAATTTCTTTTTACATAAAGGTGACGTTGCAAGCCCCCACCCCGGAACTTTGATGCTTCGTATCTTTGTAAATTTTTACTTTTTTGGCAAACTGAAAAATATGGGTCCATTATATTTGGATAATCTAAAAGACGGACTTTTCTAACCCTGTCGTCACCCCTATTATGTTAAAAAGCGATGCGGCTAGCAACCCTTCACTACTTTTATTCCTTTGCCCAACTTCTCGCCTACCATCACGCTGAAAATGGCTTTGGGTCCTAAGCAGACTGAGCCGTGGGCCGTAAGACCCAATATGCTCTGTTTTCCCCATTAGGAAAGACGTTGTGTACACTGTATCTTACTGTTTTAGGGTTGGATCTCACTTGTTAGCACTGAGCAGCACTTTTCTATGCTGCCATCCTTTTCTGTCGCACAGAACCGTCATTTTCCAGAGCTAGAGAGTGTGACAGAATGCTTCAGCACGGCTGCTGCTTTATGTCTGACTGTTAAAAAACATACTCGAGCTTTTATTTTAGCCTCAGAAAGTGCTAGAGAATTTAAAATCCCCAAGAAAACAAATTAAATTATCCCACGCGGATAAACTTAGGATCAAAATCCAATAACTCATAATAAAACGTCATAGATGGCGCTATGAGTCACGGCGGTGGAATTTTCAGATACCACCGTTTTTCGACGCTGAACCCCTGCCAAATTGAAGATGACACTATATTAAATAGTATTACATATAAACCCGCACATTGCATGATAATTTGGCACCGCCTTTGATGTGGCCAGGTTATAGCAACGATTAAGAAATAGGATGGAAAGAGCAAAGACATTAAACATCAAATGTAAAGTTGCTTTACTATGTAATTAGAGATATTTATTAAGGATATTTTAAAACCCATGATTTGAATATTTTATGATTTGCTTTAAAGTTTTTTAAATTATTTATAAATATGCAAAGAGTGTAGCAGTATAAGAACGGGTCAGATGCCCCTGGGAAAATTTATGTTAAAAATATTGATAATGAAATCACCGTCTTAAGAGAAATATTTTCCTAAGCTATCACAACTCTGAATGCGTCAGGTTCTCAAAAAAACAATTTTTTCAAATTTTGAAAAAAAATTTTTTTTTTTTTTACAACATAATATTTATTTGTGATTTTTCTTACAAACATTAGATACACCAAAGAAGCATTGAATAAGGCATTTTCGAAGTCTCTGCAGTGATTTATATATCAGAAAATCACCAATTCAAAATTTTAAAATTCAAAATTTCACGTATTTTAAGAGACACTATTACGATTTTTTTTTTATAAATAGCCCTTACTATGCTCTACAACATATATTTTTTTCAAAATTTTATCCAGGGTAGAACAGTTTTAAAAAAATATTATTACTATTCTGATATGACTATTTGAGCATCTGAGCAAGTAATTCTGCTTTGATGTTTTAAATGTAATTTTTAATAATATAATAATAGTTAATCTTCATCACTGTTGGACAAAAATCAATATATTTTTAAATTATTTGATTATTTAAAAATATATTTATTCATGATAACAGTGCAAACATCTATATGAGAATCACTAATACTGAACTGTATAAGAGCCAACTTTGTAATAACATAATTTTGTATTAGCAGGCAAAAGAAAGATACGTTAAGACCATGGATTCAAGAAAACAACAAAGTAAACAAACACGCATCAACATGTCGCGTATTCGGGGCTACGACTAGATGCTCACTTGAAACAAATGTAACAATAAAGCGATAACTAGAAAAGCAACAATATACATATAAATTAACTTCATATAAAATATATCCAAATAAAACAAAAACTAAAAGAATTTTTTTTAAACAAAGCCAAAATACTCTCTTTTCATGCCACTTGAGTAGAAATACGACTGAATGCATAAAATAGATAATAATTTTCCATAAGAGTTACAAAAAATTGTAAACATGATAAACAAAAAGCGCGTTTCAATTTCTTACTGTTATAATTATTGAACATTGTAATTATTAAAATTTTAAATTTAAATTGCATTTAAAAAATCAAAGCAAAATTACTTGCTCAGATGCTCAAATATTCATATCAGAATAGTAATAATATTTTTTTAAGACTGTTCTACCCTGGATAAAATTTTGAAAAAAATATATGTTGTAGAGCATAGTAAGGGCTATTTATAAAAAAAAAAATCGTAATAGTGTCTCTTAAAATACGTGAAATTTTGAATTTTAAAATTTTGAATTGGTGATTTTCTGATATATAAATCACTGCAGAGACTTCGAAAATGCCTTATTCAATGCTTCTTTGGTGTATCTAATGTTTGTAAGAAAAATCACAAATAAATATTATGTTGTAAAAAAAAAAAAATTTTTTTTTCAAAATTTGAAAAAAAATTTTTTTTGAAAACCTGACGCATTCAGAGGTGTGATAGCTTAGGAAAATATTTCTCTTAAGACGGTGATTTCATTATCAATATTTTTAACATAAATTTTCCCAGGGGCATCTGACCCGTTCTTATACTGCTACACTCTTTGTCGAATACTTATCCGGTCTTGTAAATAAAATTGGAAATTAAAATAATTTTACATACTATATGTGACAGAATTTAATACTAGGCAAACATCTATGACTAAAAAATCAGCTGTTTTATTTTATAATATTTCATCACAAGTAAAATGATTGCATGTAATTTATCTAAGTACAATACAATACAATACAATACAAATACTCTTTATTGCACCATAAACAAAAGGAAAAACAATTAACAGTAAAAAGAAGATCGATTTATGATACAAAGGCGGACTTATCGCATAGCAATCTCTTCCAGTCAACCTTCGAGTAGAGGAATATACAAACTTTGGAGAGTACATAATCAGACCCAAACCTTTTTCCAGTAACACACTTGATAAATTATTCATACATAATTACACATACGTCTTTATGTCTTTCGGTCTTGCGGCTCTAAGCAAACAAACCCCAGGGCCACAAAACTCACAGGCCACTTTTAGCGTGATGGTGCATGGGCGAGAAGGTGGAAAAAGGAATCAAAACAGTGATGAGTTGCAAGCCACATCGCGTATTAAAAAGATTAGCGTTTTGCCCATTTCCTCGATCGGCATCTACTATCTGCGCGGAAAGAGAAGCAGCTGCTACATTCTAAGTTTTTTCTTTTCTCTCAGACCAGATAGAAGAAACCCTCACCATTTCTCTATCGGACTACGAGGCGCGGACAGGGGTTTCACCCCTTTGTCGTTGAAATACCTAAGTCTCGAACTAAACGCTTCGACAATTCCTTTTTGGTTCGAGTAGCTAAGGTGTGGAATGAACTGCCTGCGTCTATATTCCCAGAGAAGTACAGCCCCGGGACTTTCAAAAGTAGATTGAATGGGTATCTTTTGGATAGGCATGATTCATCCCAGTCTTCATCGTCGCTTACCATCAGGTAAGATTGAGGACAAATGCCTAAACCAATATATTGTAAAAAAAAAGTTGTTCAATGGATGAGGATACCTTATTATCTTCCACTCAATAGACATAAGTCATTTGTATATAATAGAATAAAAAAATAACCGGCAAAGTGCGTGTCGGGCCACCCGCAGTGTGTAGTGTGAATGCCCACTTTGAGTCCACGCCACTAAAAACGTCTAAAAACTAATTTTGTATTAAATTTGTATGAACTTTTCCTTTTCCGAGTACATTTTATAAGTTGGTCGCTTATAACTTTTTAATTTTTAAACCCTACTTAGTTCTTATAGTTTTACTTTAAACTTCGTTATATATACTACTGGTATGAATGTTTTCACATGTCCATATATAACTATTTAATAGATATAGGGGGACGACACTTGACTCCAAATATTTCAAAAACGGATCCATTAATCGATAAAAGATGTTAAGAAGCTCACAATATTTTTTAAAGACCTATTCAACGATACACCACACAATGGGGTCGTCGAGAAAAAAAATTAACTCCTACGTTACTTGTATGGGCTTACACAAATTTTTTTTTTAATTATTTGTTTTACCAATTTTTTGCCATGATTAATATACATACCTATACCAAATTACAAGCTTTCTAGTACATATAGTCTCAGAGTAAAATCACGGACGGCCAGACAGACAGACATTGTTTACTACGGAACCCTAAAAAGAAATGTTTTGAAAGTCACTCCACATGATTGCTTTAATATTATTCAAGTTATTTCATAAAGAAACAAAAAACCGCGTACGACAATAATTATTTTATTAGCAACAGCAATAGTACATCATATGTAGAAATTTCAATTGTCTAGCTATCACGGTTCATGAGACACAACCTGGTGACAGACAGAATGACGGACGGCCGGACAGCGGAGTCTTAGTAATAGGGTCCCGTTTTTACCATTTGGGTACGGAACCCTAATAATGTACAAGGGGCGGACCCAAGTTCATTAAACCAAGCAGCTAATATATGTGGCTGGCGCGAAAAAATTAACTGAAGTGCAATGCAAACTAGCCGTCACTTCACGAAACCGTGAGTCACCAAAATATCAAAATCCTGAATCACGTTCACCCACCCGATCCAGATTATATTTACTGTGAAGACTTGGCACTACGGTTCTTGGTTCCGAAATAATCCAGCCATTTTATATTCTTTATTTTTATAATATTTTTACGACGCCTCTAGTGCTATGTAACAAGGTGGGAATTGAAAAAGTTGAGTTTGCCTTGGCGACTTTGGTTTTGATCGCCTTACGTTAGATTTGTGTTCATTTGAAATATCCACAGGGTGCTGAATTAATTAGACAGTTATCTTGTAGGCCATTCCTAGGTTTCTATCGAAATTAAAATTTAGAGAAACAAATTCAGTATAAACCTCCAAAAATCTGCTATTTTGTACAAATTTTAGTTGAACTTCGACCGTTTATAAATTAATCATAAATTTTAAATGTAAAAAAAACATTTCGATAAAGACCTTGCAAATGTAATGAAAATTTTAAATAAAAAACATTTATTTCACACAGTTGTAAGGCTTACTGAAAAACATGTATCACCTGGAACAAGTTTTATGACATTTACGCAACCAATTAAAAGTAAATATTCGTTCAATAAATAGTTAATAATTTCATTCAATAGAATGTCAACCGAGCCCTCAGGCGCCATCTCTTCCTTTTTGATTTTCCTGTTTTTCTAGCATTGCCCTGGATGAAATAACAAGCTTTTCAAACTATGCTCGCGTTGTCAACAGAGCGGCCGCCTTAAGCTCGTTTGTTAGGCTTTTAATTTAATTATTTACTTGTAATTTATGTATGCAGCCGGACAGGTGGGCCTGAAAAGTCACCTTATGGGTGTCAGAAGGAGAGGTAGGCTGCGAAAGTGATGACGGGACGATATGACTCTTTCATGAGTGGATGGCAGCAGACTGCTCAGAATAGGGGCGAGTGGTAGGAACAGGGGGAGGCCTTTGTCCTGCAGTGGGACACAAAAAACAGGCTAGAGAAAAAGTTGTAATTTAATAGTATTGCTGTATTTGTCGATTACCGATTCCCATCAAACATAGCTAAGAACAACCGCAAGGACACTTGCTTTCATGTAAAGAAAATCGTATCGAAATCCGTCCATCCGTTCGAGAGCTACGATGCCACAGACAGACATTGGCGTCCAACTTATAACACCCCTTTTTTGTGGGGGTTAAAAAGATAAAGATACACGAGAGAGAGACTCAAGATTTATCATCACGTTCTTCTGTCTTGCGGGTTAAACAGAGCCTAGGCTCGTACGATTCAAGACCACGCTTACAATATTAAAAATTAGGTATTTTTCCTAAAAATTATGTAATTTTATATGAAAAATTTACATAATACTGTAAATATCCCGATAATTCTGGGAAATTAGCGGAAAAATATGAAACATGAAACATAAATTTTTTGAAAATTGGCGAAATGTATGTAAAATTTCAAATTTTTCTCTATTTTAAAAGCGTGATCTTATAAGTGGAATTAGGGAAACAGATAAATTGTAATTATTAAATATTCTATAGATTTCCCCGTACCTATGATTGGATTCCACGATCTGCGAGGGAAATAAAGCAGCTTTTCTTTTTAGGGTTCCGTACTCAAAGGGTAAAAACCGGACCCCATTACTAAGACTGTCCGTCTGTTCCTCCTGCCTGTCTGTCACGAGGCTGAACATGAATCGTAACAGCAAGACAGTAAAAATTTTCACAGATGATGTATCTCTGTTGCCGCTATAACAAAAAATACTAAAAACAAAATAAAATATGTTTAATAAAATCTAATTAATTATCTTATGTTAATTTTATATAATGAACTTTACTTATTAATGTTTCACATTAACTTGAATTTGAATTTATGTATAAAGTAACATATTAAGGTATGAATTCAAATTTTGCATGCTGGAAACAGCTAAGTGTTACCACGCTTAAGCGAAATAAATAATTTCAATTTCATTTCAATAAATATTTAAGTAGGGCTGTACAACAAACGTGATTTTTTATACATAATGGAACGGAACCCTTCGTGCGCGAATCCGACTCGCACTTGGCTGGTTATTTCAGACTATTATAGATAACTAAGACACACTTCAAACCTCTTGTCTTTTTCGACACGCTTTGGCAGAGTCTAAGAATTTCTTTTTCATTCATACGCATTATTATAATGTCTCCATGTGTCTACATCACAGAAACATATAAAAAAGAGGACCTTGTAATCGTTGTAGGCCATTTAGCTAGGCGTTTCCTTTTCACATAAAAGATACGCTTTTAGACCGACGCATGTAAATTAAAAACAGAGTTGCGGTCTTTTTCATGTAGACCGTAATGACAAATTATTGTTTGGAATTTTCGTATTTTTTGTAAATAATTTCTATTTTTTAACTCCATCAATAAAAGCAAGTTCTTATTACACGAAGAAGCGTATGGTTTTTAGGCAGTCATATCTAGACGTAAAAACCAGCCAAGTGCGAGTCGGACTCACGAGCTAAGGGTTCCGTACCATTATCTATAAAAAATCACGTTTGTTGCATGGGAGCCCCTTTTAAATAAATATTAATTTTTATATTAAACAACTAAATATTCTGTGAATATTTCAAGCGTCTACTTGTTGCCGTTATTAAGAGGGGGACTATAGGTAAATTGCCCATCGCATATTGGATTTTTAAACTCAAGAATAAAACACAAATAACTTGGTTTTTTAAATGTAGATATTACATTGTATTTCAAATAAATTGGTCTTGTTAAAAACATAAAACCATAATATTTTAGTAATGAAAAAAAAATCGCAAAGTTACGTCTAATTTTCAACTAGAATTCTTTTTTTGATAAAACTATTCGTGTTACTGAGTCAATATTTTTATGCATAATATAAAATTATATTGCCGATAAGCCGTATTACCATTTTTCTAAAATAATGTATATTTCACGAGTAATTAAAATAGAACGGATTCGGCGCATTTGGGCGCTTACTACGTTCTTTCTCCGCGCAGAATGCTCTCGTTTTGTCGCACATGACCCGAGGTAATGCGCATGTTTCATCAATCAGTCGTGATCGCTCCATTGAGACGATAAGACTGTGCTTTTGTGCTCCAGCCCAAGAAAATACGACATCGAAATTATGGCAACAAAAACAATCACAGAAAACACTCCAAAAGAGAATACGTATATAAGAATAAGAAGATAAAAATTAAAATCATGGCTAATTGTCGAGGGCATGTATCTCTTCTATTTAGTTATTTTAGTGGACGAAAGCGGGGTGTGTGAAGTGCGCGGGTGAAATCTGATATTTTCTTAGCGCTCTTAATATCAAGCAAAAATCGGCTAAAAAAATCGCGTTTGTTGTATGGCAGCTCCCCTTAAATATTAATTTTATTCTGTTTTTAAATTTGTTTGTTATAGCGGCAACAAAAATACATCATCTGTGAACATTTCAACTGTCTAGCTATCATGTTTAATGAGATACAGCCTTGTGACAGACAGACAGTCAGACGGACAGCGGAGTCTTATTAATAGGGTTCACTTTTTATCCTTTGGATACGGAACTCTAATATCATAGGATGTAAGTAGCTGATTTACTTCCGGATCGAGGGAATGGGCGTTTTAATAGACGTTGCGTTGCGACTGGTACCGGTTCTTGTTTTTTTTATTCGCTGAAAGTGGCCTTTGGATTCTTATAACCACTTATAACTGGTATGATCACGGCCTACGGAAGGCTGCAAATTACGTGGGAAACAAATGTATAGCCATGCCGCCTCCGCCGGGGCCCGGCAGCCGGGGTAGACCCAAGAAGTGCTGGCTTGACGTCGTCAAAGATGATATGCGTGCTAATCGTCTTACAACCAAGGATGCTCAAGACCGTGTTCAGTGGAGAAGAAAAAGTCGGAAAGCGGACCCCGGGCTTCTCAGCCTTGCAGCTGAGGACGCAACTGGGAAAACGCTGAGATGAGAGAGAGAGAGAGAGAGGATTCTTATAACCACAGGCTCTATCTACCTAAAGGGATAATGCCGTTTTCAGTAAAAGATAAAATAAATAAATAAATAAATATATAGGGACAAATAACACTGATTGAGCTAGCCCCAAAGTAAGTTCAAGACTTGTGTTATGGGATACTAACTCAACGATACTATATTTTATAACAAATACATATATAGATATACATCCAAGACCCAGGACAATTTGAAAAAGGCCATTTCCCAACTTGCCCTAACCGGGGATCGAACCCGGGACCTCTGGGTGGCGGACTAGCATTGTGACAACTACGCCACGGAGGTCCTCAAAAAGATAAGATAAAATTTCTTTATTGCACCAACTAAGTATAACAATGATCAAAAGTACATTTAAAATCTAGTAGGTACAAAGACGGGCTTATCACTAAAGCGATTTCTTCCAGCTAGCCTTTGGGTAGAGAAAACTACAAAAGATGTGGGAGAGTTGGCGCAGTTCGAGTATTACAGTGTAGAAGAATATAAGTATACCAATAAATAATAGGAGTACATACTATAACAAATAAATGAACAATAGAGTAATATAAATACGTAAACTATAAAAGTTGTACGAACATTAAGAAACATTTAGTACGTACTTATGTAACCACAAAGGTAACAAAAATTTTTAAACAAAATCATTGACGACAGAATTTTGTTTGTTAAAGCTTTATTATAGTTACATAAAAAGTTTATAAATAAAACCCTATCTATTTATATCTAAAGAAGGTAGATATTTAATTTTTTTATAAAACTTGCGTACGACGCTATAAACGCTACCTGTAAATCTACCAGCCGTGTCACTCCACACCCTATATTTAACATTTGCAATATATTTTTCCCGTCAAAGTATAAATATAAATTATATTTATGACTCGTTCGGGGTACGCAGAGGACTTTACTATTTTAACTAATTGGGTATATCTTGCTGTCACATATTATATTTTTATAGCGTTATTTAGACCGCGACACCTGTTCTCGTAATATATGTATATTTGCGTCACAGCCATCGGTTTGTATAAATAACTGGAATTTGTCGGGGTATTTAGAGATAGTCATTGACAGGCCTGTGCCACTCCCCGTTTAGGTATCGAAAATATACCTACATTATTACTATGCGCGCGGCGACCACTTCGAAGGGGAAAATTCAGTTACATAAATCGTTTGTCCAGAGTAATAAGAATAAAATTGGCTTGCAATGGATGTCTAGGTATCTAAACGAAGAGGTGAGGAGTTCTGTCGCGAGCTAAATTAGACCATAGCGCTAACCGCGTTGAGTAGATATTTCTTAGATTTTTTTTCTAAGTAAGACTTCTGTTCGTGAGTACTACTACTTATTCCATTGATGAGCACACTTGATGTCGAAATCATATGTAAGTACATTACTAAACACCAGCCAAATTTTTGGAAAAAGTTCAGTCCAAAATACCAAACCACTTTCTATAAAAAAAGTCATTAAATATCAATAATTAATTTTCGTCCCCCCCACAAAATCCGTTTTGCCGAGCCACAGAATAAGTACTAGTACTCACGTACAGAAATCTTACTCAAAAATTCAAAGAGATATCTGCTTAATATGGTGAGTGCTATGGTTTAATTTAGCTCGCGTCAGAACTCCTCACCTCTTGGTTTAGCTACCTAGACATTCATTGCAAGCCAATTTCATGCTTATTACTCTGGACAAACGATTCATGTAACTGAATTTTCTCCTTCGAAGTGGTCGCCGCGCGCATAGTAATAATGTAGGTATATTTTCGATACCTAAACGGGGAGTGACACAGGCCTGGGCGAGCTCAGATTTTTGTGGGGATGCCGAATATTTATTTTTTTCTTCTCGTTGATGTTTTTTATGGAAAGTAGTTCCGCATCATGGACAGGAATTGCTCCAAAAATTTGGCTCGTGGTTAAAGAGTCACCCTGTATGTGTAAAAGTAAAACTTTTTTCCAGTGCGTAACAGAAACTTAAGGTTGAACTAGTCCCGGGCCCGAACGTAGAGGCGGGCGCGGCGAAAAATCATGCTGTCTCACTCAATGCAGCAGTGAGGTGAAATGCATGATAAATTCATAGTAAACCGAGAGCGTAAAAAATAGGTAAAGTTCTTTGGAAAAAGGGGTTTCATGCAAAAACTACTGCATTAAGCGATTACAAATAAAGTTTATTAAAATCTTTGATAAATAAGCCGTTTCGGTGTGGCCCACAGAGTACTTTTGTATATACTGAAATAGAGACCTATCTTCGCGGTGTGAAGCGGAAATAAATTTTGCAATGCATAACTAACGCCATCTGTTATTTTTAGTAAGGATTAGATATATATATCTATACCACGAAGCCGTCTATGGTATACCTACTTTATAGTTTACCTACGTATGATGTTTTTGTTTTGGGAGATAAACCTGCCATACTTCACAATGTTTATGTAATTACGCCAAAGAGACAATTAATGGAGATGGCAGTCACACAATATTTTGGATTATAAATAATTAAGTACATAAACAATGCGAAATAGGCTCAAAATGAAAGCCTTATTTAAAATGTAATGAAAATCAATTATATTATCAAATCACACGATCATCGCAGAATATACATGGTTGAAATGACAAAACATATCCAAAATATAACACAGTTCTATTTGTCTCAGCACATACTTTATATATTTAGTAAGTTTTCTTGATTTTTGTTTCACACCAAAGTTCACATCACAACATTACAAACTAGTACCTACAAGTTTAAAACTTTATCGGTGTTGCCATTTACAGATATAGAAATTGTACCAAGACAAAATTGACGTTGATGTAATTTTACGGACATTTGTCTTTTTATGGTTTGTTAAATGTTTTTTTAGTTAAAATCATATTTATTGGTTTTATTTTCACCCTCATTTGTATCGAATTATATTTTTTTTTTTATTTTTAAAATCTACTATCGTTAAAAAATGAGTAAGTAACTAGAGACATCTTTTCAAATTCTATTGAACTATTTAGTTACTTTTACTAGTTATGCCATCTGTTATTTCTAGTACAAACTTATATTATATGACCAAATAAAATGATCTTGGTTTATATAAGGATCATACAAAGATAGAATACATTTTGAATCGATATCATTATACATCATAATTTCCTACTTTGTTGTACTAACATTAACCCCTCTGGTGTGGACTTAGTTTTTTTTACACTTCTTTCATTACTTATTTACACCGAAAATTGCGTAAAAATAAGCAAAAAAAAAACGAATATTTGATGGGTCATAACTTTTTAATGACTTTTTATTTTACTATTCTGTATTCATACAGACAAAATTTATAATCAGACAAAACGATATCATGTTAAGACGAAGTGGTAGCTAAAGTGGCGCTTACTAATAGTCCGTCTAGTTTTAAAACTGGTTTTCGCCAAAAGTGGCCACTTTTGGCAAAAACCCGTTTTAAAACTAGACGGACTACCAATATTACTTTCAAAGGTTATTCATAAAATAGTCTTTCTAGACGGTGATACAAATCAAATTTTTTATTATCACCATATTTAGTTTTAAACAATTTATTTCAAATGAGGGCGCCACTTTAGTACCACTTCGTCTTAAGCTTTGAAGGTACAATGTCAAACAGTGGAAGAAATTCTCTCCAAAATTTATATAAAAAAGTATAGACTAGTTCGCTCTTAAGTCTATATGCTCCATTATTCTAATTGAATGTTTGTTTGGGACAAATGTAGAATGTTCCTACTTCTCTTCCTACGCAGATAGTAAAAGCCGGTCGGGGGAATAGATGAAAATCTAAATCATGTTCATATTATAGGCGATGTAGCTAGCGACCCATTACTTTTTCTGACATTCTAACAAGCGATCGGCTGATCAATCTAAGTCGCTATCCAGCGAAGGAATGCTGCCAGCATATTTGGTACGTTGCCTCGATGATCGCACCACGCGGCTGTATTTTAATAATGTAATTTTTGTTATGATTAAAGAATTAGTACATCTAAGTAGGTACCTATGAAATGTACCTAGGTAGTAAGTGCCATGTTTTGTTCATGTTTCGCCATTTGTTTCTTCATATATGTTACCAGTTATGTCAGATGCCTTTAGGTAGCTTCAAAAATCTGACACCAATGTTGGCCAGTTACAAACTCGAAAAACAACCAGTAGCAAGTACCAGAGATTGAACTTGCTGCACAAATTTGCTAAGGTAGGTATGCTGAATAAAATTGGGACTGGTTAGTTGTCAGCTCATCACACATTTGTATGGAAAGTAGGATTTTTTTAACTTACTATATGTTTTAGCATGACGGACAGAACTTCTTGTAGAATTGGATAACAAATGACACTGGATAGGTACAACTTATCCAGTGCCTTACCTAATATCTGTTTTATTTATAATTATTAAAGCTTTATTGTTCCACGATAAAAATTTAAAAGCGATCTCACCCAGTCAACCATAGGGTATTATTATTATTTTTCTATAAGTAAAAAAAAATACAAATATATTTACGAATAAGCTTCCAAGCTTTATTCAACAATCTTGCGATTTACGTATTTAACGATAAAAAGGACAGTGTTCAAAAATCTATTTAATTTGATTAATGTAATACAGACAGTAGCGCCACCATTACCTAAGCTTCAAAAACTTAGAGTGCTTTTGAAATAGCGCCACCTATCGCCGCATAGCTGAACTACGAGAGCTACAAACACGAACCCAAAGCAGAGTAATCATTAGCGTCACCTTAGTTTCATCGCAAAAGAATAGATGGCGCTGTAATTAAAATAACTAAAACATAGTTTGGCAAAATGTTAAAACATTTAAAATGCGTAGGTGGGTACAGTAATTATTCTACTAAAACGGACATCACAGTAAATAACAAATAAAATCGGACGTAACAAATGAAGGTGATATACATTGATTGTATTACCATTGCAATAAACTTGAGGTTAAACTTATAAGATGGGTTTTTCGTAACACAAAAGGGTTTGTATGGTTTGACTTGGGTCACACCAAAACTAACATACCCGTTATGTATCTTCTAATATCAGTTTGCCAAAATTGTGGTGGATAGAAGTCTGTAAACGACATTTTTATGTTAGCGTGTTAAAATTTACAATAGGTCCTTCAATAAAATAAAATAAATATGCCAAACTAATAGGCTAATTGCGTCATTGTATATTCACAAAATCTAGTTTGTAATGTCAAGATGTCCCTATGTTATTGAATTTCACTTTATGTGGCAAATTCTAAGGCAATTTCAAAAACTGAAATAATCTTTATACGTCACTGAAATATCTAGACACTCGAAAGCGTGTCCAGCCAAGTTTAAACAAAAAGGATCACAGATTACACCTAAATTAAAAACTATACTTACGTACCTAAATACCACCATAATCAGTAATCACACTACATTCATTTTGTTACTGTAGCTTTTGCTTGTAAAGTTACTAATAAATAACATAGGCAGGTACCTAGATAGACTTACCTTCTAAGAACTGCCTGGTGGGAAGCCGGAGGGAGACCTTGAGTGAGGAGGCGTACGCGGAGTCGATGTACCAACGTGGGTCAGGCTGGTCACCCAGTCTACTGCCACTGCCTCTGAAAAATAAATAAATGCATTTCGTGAAATAAAACTTTTATTACTTTACGGGTAAAAATCCAAATGCTGGTTTTGTGATGAATGACACATATTTAGACTAATCTTTACAAAATAGGATATGTTTATAAAATCATCATCTTTTTCATCATCTTTAAACAGCATTACAATGCTAGGAAAACTATCTTAATTCATAGTAGTTATGTGAAGAAAATTTTTCGTCACGAGTGAGATTCATTCATTAATATAGTACAAACATCGAATCTTTCCAGTGACGAAAATTTTTCAGCATCTAAAATTCAGCATATAAGATTCCCGCCCAGCTAAAAGGTAAACTTAGAATAAGGTTTGGAGGTCTTAAGGCTCTGGGCTCTGCCTGCTTACAGCCGATAGACCAAAAAGGCTCTACTGGCCAATCAGC
The DNA here is from genome assembly GCA_943193695.1 of Acrobasis suavella. Classification (NCBI taxonomy): domain Eukaryota; kingdom Metazoa; phylum Arthropoda; class Insecta; order Lepidoptera; family Pyralidae; genus Acrobasis; species Acrobasis suavella. The sequence continues at coordinate 10,872,685 of OW971952.1, forward strand.
CTGTTAATATCAACATTAGCGAGCCTCATAGCAATATTCTTTTAAATTTTAGATAAACAAAAAAATACAGAGGCACTCCGGGAGTTCCGACAGAAGTTAAACTTGGTGTCGGTTACGGCTACAGTGTCGCGAGTTCAATGGTTTTTACCCATCCCAAAAAATACTTTTCGTGCATATATGCCCAACGCGCCGTAAGGAGTTTTCACTTCAAAGACTTGAAAAAGGAATTTTTATTTCGAGGTAAATATAATATTAGATAATTCTAATTAAAGTAATCAGTTTAAATCAATTTGATAGATTTGCTTATATAGCATAGCTTGGTGTGAGTAAATAATGAAACGAGTTGAAACTGATTTAACAAGAAAAGTGATAATTATGTGATATTGAAGATATTGAGAACAAAGACCACCTTCCATACAGAATTTTTATTGCACCAACTTTATGAACCACAATGAACAACTGGCAAAGGGAAGAAGGGCTTATCACTCAAGCTAAACCTTCCAGCCGAGGTTTGGGTAAATAAAGTTTTTTTTTTTTATTTCTTTAATGTTCTTATAATTATTCTGGTAGGGTACATTACATTTTAAAGTTCTAAAGTATCGATCTTAAAAATTATTTTCTCCAGGGTATCTACTTCAAATAAATTTAAGCAAAATATTGTAAAAAATATATAAAAATAGATAAAACAAGAAACCAAGACAGCAGAATTTATTAATTTATTCTCCTACCAACCGAAAAGATTGTAGAATTCGATTAAGGAATTCAACGACGTAAACCTTTACAGCTTTGAGATTGGTAGCTAAGTAGTTCTTTAGGCGATGGGGCCAATATTTATTTTAGTACCTATGTATAATCGCATAATAGTTTACTTTTTGTTTTTCAGTTAAGTTTAATTCTGTGCTTTATTTTGTTTTTTTAATTATGTGTATCTCATTTTTTTGCTTACATGATTTTTAAGTTTTATGACCTTTAGCTCTGTCTACTCCGTATGCGATAAAGATGTGGTCTGTATCAGACATGAACGTAACTAAAATAAAGATGTAGTGTAATAGGAATTTGTTTATAAGTATATATTTGAAACGGCTAATAAAATATATATAAATTATGTGTACAATAACATGTCAAACTAAAAATTGCAGTTTTATGATACCACGTTTAATACATTTTAGTCAGAGGTATATTTTTAAGCCAAACGACATTGCACACCCGATAAGTGTCAACTATAAAGAGAATACTCGTAAAGTAACAGAAAATCACATAGAGGAGGTTATAACAAATGAAAACATTCGCAAAAACCGAAGAAAAGGCAATTAACACACGAGCAAACGCAAACTCTGAAGAATAATTACCCTGAATCCATTTTGTGGACCATCTAACAGCTTCTTCTAAAATCTATACAAGAAATAAAATTCGCCAACGATATTCAAAATAAAAACTACATGTTTCCCTCGTACATATGTCAAACTAAACTATTTTCGGACGCCCAAGTTCACGTTGGTTAGCCGTAAGCATAAATATATCTTAAATACTCTGAAATCACGGTGAAGCACTGTTCGCAATTTCTTTTCAGAGCTTTCAGTATGGTTCGGATCGAAGTATTTCAGTTTATAAACTGTTTTCATAGAGGGCGCAGCAGTCGTTCGATTAACTAGTACCGCTATTCGCCGATAGATGGCGTTAATCTCTTGTAAAAAAAAATCGATTTGTAAAATGAAAAGTTCAAAATAGTTTCTGGGTGTGCCGTATCCTGTCTAGAATAAAACTAAGACTTTATCTTTCTCCTGTGGATGTCATAAACGAAGATTAAAATGGAGGAGTAATGGAGAGAGAGAGAGAGAATAATTTACCCACCTAATTATGTATCTCAACTATTAACGTATAAAAAAATTTCATTTTCGTGAAAATATATTTGTATTTAAAAGAAGGCAGTACAATACAATTCGTGTACAGGCTCGAAAAATTCAGCGCGATTTTTAACACCATCCAAATTTTGGAGCGAGTTCAGTCCATAATACTAATTAAATTATCTTTGATGATACGTTAGTCTGCCATTTGGTACTGTGCTACAAAAAAGTTTTGATAACTACTTACTGAAGTACATTCCATAAAAAAATGACTCGTTCTCCAGCAGGGGCGTAGCTACCGCCGTATCTGCCGTATCAATTATACGGCCCCCCCGGGCCATGGTGGCCCCCAACAAGCGTAAACAAAACTTAATAAAAACTTCCTAATTTTTTTCTTTTCAGATATGACACAAGTCAAAAAAGCAATTTGTTGCTTTCCCGCGTAAAGCGTGAGTTCAAAAGTTGGCAAAAAATCTACATCGGTTATCGCGGGCTGCGGAATCCGCTAGTTTCCAACAAGTCAAATCAGAAACCTTTTTCTAAACGTCAAAACAAACATCGTCTATGGGATTTGTATGAATTAGCACGGCGTGACGTCATAGTTTCTTGGAGTCAAATAGCGCTCCTACTCGTATTATCAGTTTTTCTGCAAAAATAAATCTAAAATCACGTTAAAAATGGATATGATCAATGACAAGTGACATTATTTTGTGACGTTTTATTCTCTTATCAGTACAAAATAATTTATTTTTGACCCTGGATACTACCCTATTTCCCCGTTTAAGTCATTAGTACATTAACGGGGAATTTGGCAATTTTCAAAATTTCGAGAAAAATGGCCGATGGATAAATATGAAAAATAAATATTTCTTTTAATTTTATGCAAACATTTTATTTTCTTTTGTGAGAAATCCTTGCCCTTCCTAAGGGCCCCCAAACAAATTTTTATACGGGGCCCCGCCAAGGCACGCTACGCCACTGCTCTCCAATACAAATCAGTGCTCAGCCGAACGGATTTTCTAAAATAAAATGTAATTTTTTTTAGTATTATGGACTGAAATTGCTTCTAAAATTTGGCTAGTGGTTTGAAAATCACCCTTTTCATATTTGTTCAACGGGAGCATTTACGACCCAAGACCCAGTTCTTCCAAGAAAGAAAAACTTGATCTTTTAAAACTGCTTCCATATCAAAAGCATGCAAACACTCGTTAAAATCAGTCATGTTTACAATTTATCAAGTCGGTAAAAATACCGTATTACTGTTTATGCAGTTGCAGCTGTTACGCTTAAACTGAGATTTAAATTCCTGAACTTCTTTGATACCACATTAGTTTGAAAATTTATCGCGACGAGGAAATGTTTCGGACATACTCCAGTGGAAATTGTTATAAGAAAGACGAAGTGGTAGCTAAAGTGGCGCCCTCATTTGAAATAAATTGTTTAAAACTAAATATCTTGATAATTAAAAATTTGATTTGTATAAATGTCTAGAAAGACCTTTAAACTATTTTATGAATAACCTTTGAAATTATTACTAATAGTCCGTCTAGTTTTAAAACTGTTTTTCGCCAAAAGTGGCCACTTTTTTTATTTCAAATGAGGGCGCCACTTTAGCTACCACTTCGTCATAGTTTATCTACAATCTTTAACAAAAACCCTGTCCGATTCTTGTAGGAGCAACGCAGACCGTCAATATGAACAACTTTCCCTATGGGACCAACGCTTGAAACTCGAAAAAAAATCGACATTCTCATACAAATGTGTTCGGCCGGCCCGGTTTTTATGAAAATGTCGATTTTTTTTCTTCAAGTTTCAAGCATTGGTACCATAGGGAAAGTTGTCCAAATTGAAGGTTTGAGTCGCACCCAAAAGGATCGGACAGGGTTTTTATTACATATTGTATATTTGAACATGTGTAGGCACTATAATAATAAAATAAAAATAATAAATTTAATTCAGGCTTCAAAACATACGAGTATATTATTCGCCCTTATTTATATATACCGTACAGACTAACATACATAGTATACTATTTTGTACGTAGGTAATATCTGTAACGCACTCCACGATGTCGCACGATGATGAACTGATGATATACTATGAATATTATTTAATTTTTTTTAATGAAAATTAATTTTAATTATAATCTATCTTCACCCCCAAACTATATAATCAAAGCCCCCAAACTACTCTATGATTTTGATGAAATTTTTATGGAACCACCTGACAAGTATACTCTTTCAAACAAAAAAGAATTTATCACAAGTCGATCCAGGCGTTTTCGAATAATCTGTGAACATACTTAAAAAACTAAAGATTGCGACGAATTGATAATCTCCTCCTTTTTCGAAGTCGGTTAAAAATAGAAACCTCTTCTGCCTCTTTCGCTCCCTTATAGATCTATGAGAAAGGAATGAGGGAACGAAAGCGGAAGAGTAACTTTCTAAATATCGTAATAAGGAAGCGGTGCCTTGTTGTTTTTCTCGTGTGTGTAAGTAGCCAACACTGATGTCAGATTTTTCAAAATATCTAAAAGCATCTGTCTTGCAGCTTGACGACTGCGCGGTCCGACCCCCCCGCATTCGTCGTAATCGAATACGCAGGCGTAGAAACATTAGCTCGTTCACTAGGCACCGCCCGGCGGCACCTGGACGATTTGCGTCCTAAGTAGGCCCTTCTGGCACCGTAGCTTCGGCCCTTTCGGCAAAACATGGGTGTTGCAGCACCCCAAAATTTGCCATAATCCCTAGCGCGCCCAAAGCCGAGGTTTTCCCCCCTTGGGAGCCCTTTGCGCTGCTGCTAGTAGTATATGAATATAGGAAGCCGGGCCTCTGGCCCGCTCCTCAAACCTTGTCCGGGTGAAGTAGGAAATGCCGTCCGAGGCAACCTATGTCTGTCAATAAAAAATAAAAAAAATTGACGACTGCCATACAATGATGACAGCCGGAACCAAAAGCACGCGGAGCAGTCATTTTTCTGATGTATAAGGACAGATATGAAGGAACAGAGGGCTCGTGCAAATGTGGTGAATGGCAGAAAGAAGTGGAAACAGTTGACATACAGAGCCGACCCCAAATAGAATGGTGATGATGATAAAAGTCATCATCCTCGTATATTCCCGGTTGAATCCTCAGCGGTAACGCTTCAGAGCCCGGGTTCCGCTACCTAACCTAGGTGATTTGACGATGACGAAGTTACTGATTTTTACACAGAGAAACTGCCGTCTGACCTCTGCAACCCAAAGGATAGACCAGAACCAATCCTTGAATGGCTTTGAGCAAACGGTAGATGCCTTCCGAAACACGGAATCATCTCTCTTTTCGGATAATCAGGTGATTCAAACCTACAACATCCTAACCGGACGGAAAATCACTTTCAACGAAATATGCTTCCCAGTGGAATTCAGAACCACGGCCTCCGGATAACAATAGGCCTTGTCTACTGGACCACCGGATGTGCGAAAACCGGAACGGGTCGACCTCGACGAACGTTCTGCTACCAAATTGCATATGTTCTGAAGAAAGGTGAAGTAAGGAGTACCTATGACCGGAGAGCATGTATGAAAAGAGTAATGAGTGTTGACGAAGCAAAAGAGGTTTGCAAAGATCATAGCAAGATAAATAAATAAAGAATTTATTTTAATTTGATTGTTGACATTGACATTTTATGCATGAAAAGTTCAATACTTAATATAATTTTAATTGTGTTTAGTATATTAAATTAATTGATTGCCATCGTCCGATTGTATTTGCAATACTTACTCACTAATTAATAAATAAATTACTTCATATTTTTAGAAAATTAAGGGATTCCGCGGATTCATCATTAATAACCAGAATTTATTATGCTCTTTGTCAATCGATTCTGACTTATTGTATCGCAGTTTGGGGTGGAGCTGCCACTACTCATCTCATAGAGTTAGAACGAGCACAAAGGGCCGTTATCAAGGTAATGTTTCATATACCCCGGAAATACCCAACCGACAAACTCTACAAAGACTCGGGCTTACTTACAGTTAGGCAACTATTTATTGCTAACTCGGTTCTCCGTCACCATAAAAAAATTTACCCTTCGCTCATTCTACTATACATTCATGTTGTGCGGCTTGGGGTGGCTCAAGGGCCACCCCGCCGCAACCTTAACCTACCTATAGCGCTGTGTCACAAGTTTTTGTTTTTGTTTGCTTTTTTCAGCCTATTTATACAATCCGGCCAAACGTGGATGACAAAATCGTGAAACGTTGACGATTTCATGATCTGGTCAAATTAAGTTGGCCGTTTCATGAAATGCGACCATTTCATGAAACGTTTGATCATTTCATAAAGTGATCAAATCTACGATATGGCCATGACATATGCATAACTTCCACAAACGCTTTCCGCTCGTCGCCTACTCACCATTGTACAGGCTGACGTGCGTGAGGCCCGCGGCTGTGCAGTAGATTTTGTAACTACCCTCCCTAACTGCATTATTATTTTTTGTTCTCGCAAATTGTTATAGTATGTCTCGTTGTAGTCATAGCAAATACGGTTCTAGCTGTTTTCCCGCGACTTCCTCGCGCTTCGTCATAGCGTAAAATTGATTGTTATATAAGTGAATTCTCATTTTATGTAAATTTTGTTAGATAGATAAAAAAAAGATTATTTTTTCTAGACCACTCACTGGGGTGGAGAGTTGATAACCTGAGATACAGGATATTTCCTAGTTTAGGTATCAACCCACCATAATCCTCTGATTAAGATAAACTAAATTAGTTTATAAACATTTGAAGCTTGGTATATTGTGTCAATTAGTTTTAAGACTGATTGTAATATTTCGTGGTTATGGTGAGAAATAAATAAATTATAAATTATTATAATTATACTCCTTGAGTTGCTATGATTAGAACATCAATATACCTAAGACCTGCATGTATTATGACTCATAATTAGCAAATAAATGGTTGAATCTTTGAATGTTCTAAGTTTGCGCGTTCGACGAAATCAGTTAATAGCCGATTTCCAATGCCAACACGCTGCCAATAAGCGTTAACCAACTAATATCTTAATACATGCTGTCTGTTCGTGTGACGGCTTGACGTGTCTGCAGGCAGAAACCGCTTAAACTAATAGCTCTAATTAGTTTTCAGAATAAAGTTGTTTACTTTAATCGAACAAATGTTACTGGAAAATTTGTTTCCTTTCAGAATTTTTTGCAGCAAGATCTGGCATGATACTATTTATCTTCCCAAAATATATAGCAAAATAACCAGCCAAGAGCATGTTGGGCCTCGTGCAGTGTAGGGTTCTGTAGTTGTGAATGCCGACTTTGAGTTACAGTTACAGTGTAGGGTCCCGTAGTGAGTGTCGACGGGACTAATGAAGTGTAAAAAACTATTTCCTTGTGAATTTGTATGAAACTTTGTTTTTCCGAGTACATTTTATAAGTTAGTCCCCATAACTCTTAAAGTAAACCCTTCTTAGCTCTGATAGTTTTCCTTTAAACTTTGTTTAATAATATAATAATATTGCCGTGATATTTTTTCACTTGTCCATATACAACGTATTAGTAGATAGAGGGCAAAGAACAGTGGACTCTTGATAAGTGGACAAAAATTTGCACTATAAAACAAAATATTTCAAAAACGGATCCTTAAATCAAAAAATGGTGTTCACAAGCTCACAATATTTTTGAAAGACCTATTTAACGATACATCTTTCTTATCTTAAAAACTCAACATCTTATAGATCTTAGCGCGGTCCCGGTCGCTGTGACACCGGGGTACCCGCGGGGTGCGCTTGTCCGCTTTTTCTTCTCCAAATAAATAAATATAAATATATATGGCCAAATAACAGAGATTGAGCTAGCCCCAAAGTAAGTTCGATACTTGTGTTATGGGATACGAACTCAACGATACTATATTTTATAACAAATACATATATAGATAAACATCCAAGACCCAGGACAAATTGAAAAAGGCCTTTTTCTAACTTGCCCTGACCTGCAATATATTATGCATGTCAATGGTCACCCAAGGATGCTGAAGACCTTGCAAAACCAAGAAGAAATGGCTGGAACAATTCAGATTTGGCTATTGTCTTACGACCGGCGGCCTGCCTGACGTCAACCCTCTTTGGGAATGCAGTTGTAGGTCGAGATGTTTATGCTTAGTATTTTAGTCGCCTCTTACGACATCCACAGAAAGAGATGGAGTTTCCATCTTTAGCCAGAAGTCACACGTGACATACATACTCGTACATTTATCCATATGGAAAAATCACACATATTTCATTTCATTTCATTTGAGCTAGTCCCAAAGTAATTGTGTTATGGGATACTAACTCAACGATACTATACTTTATAACATACATATACAATGTCCTTTTTAATTAAGTACAAATATTTTAAGGGGCGATTCAGTCCATCATTTTGAACAACTTTTCCCAATAAATGTATACAGAAATACGAAAAAAAAATTTTAGGTTCTCATACAAATCGAAGTAGTCACGTGATGTAGTTAGTATGAAAATTGCAAAAAAAATTGCATTTTCCGATAAACATTTATTGGGAAAAGTTGTTCAAAATGATGGACTAAATCACCCCTTAAACTATTTATTCTTAATTAAAAAGGACATTGTATAGACAAACCTCCAAAACCCAGGCACAGAATAAGTACTAGTACTCACGTACAGAAGCCTAACTCAGAAAAGAAATTTAAAGAAATATCTACTTAATGTGGTTAGCGCTATTGTTTAATTTAGTTCGCGTCAGAACTCCTCACCTCTTTGTTTAGATACCTAGACACCCATTGCAAGCCAATTTCATTCTTATTACTCTGAACAAACGATTCATGTAACTGAATTTTCCCTACGAACTGGTCGCCGCGCGCATGTAAGTATATTTTCTGACCCAGGTCAATCAAAAAAAGATCATTTTCGATCTTGACATGACCGGGTAAAGAATTCTAGATTATTCGTCGATCATTCGACCATATAAACGTATGTATATTATTCGTAGTGTGTCAATTGGAATCATATAACTCTTATATCATTATTAATTATTAAAAGTTGTTTAATGTTGATCAAATATCGCCACGTTGTAAAACCCCTGTATTATTTAATAATCAAAGAGATCCACAATTTATAACACCGTAAAATAATATTACGATGCCAATAAACGCATTTATAGCATACGAAAGTACGAGTATGAATCAAATTATTTTATCGAATGTTTATCGGTGATTACGTTTGGGCTACATCTGGATCAAATGGATTGCATCTGCTCATCGAATTCACTGGCATTCTTAGTTACACAATGTGTGTTGCACATTTTATCATATTGATTAAGCTAGCTTTTCTACGCGTCTTCGCTCGAGAGCAGTGATGCCATTTTCCCATGGACAACTGCAACACCAGGGGTGTAACAGAAGCGTTGACGGCCTTTCAGGAAGATATAGACTCGTTTTTTGAAGGTAACTCTTCGTTTCCAAAACGGCACATCTGGTGGTTTTCTGCATGCTGCTATCCACCTTATTCCTGCATCATCTCATCCTGTCTTCCTTTTTAGAAGCTAAATTTCATTTTCAATCTCCATCTTCAAATTTTAGGCACATATCCTTAATTCATATCTAGACTCATTTCAGTTCCATTTCCTTGAGGTGTGCCTGGATCGGCTGCGCGGGCGGCGGCTGCTCGTCGCTTCGCTATCGAGACAGCTGGTCTCTGGTGTCCCGAAGCTAAGGACTTAGTTAATGTGATAGGGCACCGCTTGCGGCTTGCGGAAGGTTATAACCATCGCTCCGGGTGGTACCTGGCTCAAAGGTCTGGCTAATTACCATTCAAAGAGGAAACGCAGCAAGCGTAATGGGTTCTTTAGAGCGGGGTACAATTCGGGGTGGGATTTTAAATTAAGTTCTGTATTTTTAAAATTATTTTTGTTTTTAATATCTTTATAATTTTTGCTCCAGATTCTATCAGAAAATATTTTTTACTTAAAAATTGTAATTTTTATGTCCAATGAAGGATGTTAATATCCAGTGTATTGTAATAATGTGTGTCTAATATACGTGTTCTAATTGCTTCTTGAGCATTCCTCCATGTCAGTAATATAGTAAATAGCTTTTCAATCTCATGTGAATTGCACCATACTAAGCTGGGATAATTGGGACCTCACACGCCTTTATTATGTAAAGGTGTAAGTATGAAAAAATCCAGCTCATAAATCTTTACATGCCGATCTTACTTAGTAAAGAACTATGCAAAATAAACCAGGAATAAACAGTGTATCATCACGTCATGATGGTGGTTGTGATTGATAGCTACGTGCTCGTTAGCGTGCAATTTTAAATCGATATTTCTCAAAGTCTAGCACTGTCTGAAAAAATTGGCTCAGACACCAGAATTATTATATCTTACAAAAGATTCGTAGATTAGTATTGAAGGACTACGCTTGGCAAAGGCTCATGTTTCCTTACGATGTTTTCTTACACTAGTAGCAAGTGGTGGTAGTTGGAAATCCTTTAGGAACAGAAAGTTGAATTCCTAAAATGTTGAATTCCCAGAAAGTTGAATTCCCAGAGAGTTGAATATATTTCGTTTCGCAAAATGTTGAATTCTTATAATGTTGAAATATCAAAAAGTATATAATATGAATAACTCAGAGATACAAGTCGCATTTTTGTCAAGCATTTTTAAGAAATATTTTACGGCCCTGGATGAGAGTCCTTACGAGGTATTTATCTTTATTTTTATGTATTTTTAACCGACTTGCAAAAAGGAGGAGGTCATCGCTTCTTTTTATGGTTCCGTAGTAAACAAGGAACCCTTATAGTTTCGCCATGTCTGTCTGTCTGTCTGTCCGTCCGCGGTTTTACTCAGCGACTATTAGTACTAGAAAGCTGTGATTTAGCATAGATGTGTATATAAATCCGGCTGAAAAAGTGGTAAAATAAAATATTGAAAAATATTTTTTTTTTAGGGTGGCTCCCATACAAGTAATGAAAAATGGCAATTTTTTTTCTCCATTAACCAGTCATGTTGGATACCGTTGAATAGGTCTTTAAAAATATTATGAAGTTGTAAAAACTGTTTTCCGATTTAGGGATCCGTTTCCGAAATATTTGGTTTTAAAGTGAAAAATTTTGTTTGAGTCAAGTGTCCCCCCCCCCCTCTACCTGCTAAACGGTTATATATAAGCACGTGAAAAAATTCACAGCTATAGTATATATAACGAAATTTAAAGGAAAACTATCAGAGCTACGTAGGGTTTACAAATTAAAAAGTTATAGGCGATCAAGTTATAAAATGTACTCGCAAAATGAAAATTTCACACAAATTTAATAGAAAATTCTTTTTTGGACGTTTTTAGTGGCATGAACTAAAGTGGGCATTCGTAACTACGGAACCCTACACTGCGCGTGGCCCGACACGCACTTGGCCAATTATTTTATGTATGTTCACCGATTATTCGAAGACCTGGATTGACTTCGAAAATTCTTTTTTCGTTTGAAGGGATATAATTGTCAAGTGGTCTCATAGAAGTTTTAACAAAATCGGTTATGTAGTTTGGGGTGAAGTCGGGTTTTAGTTTTGAAAAAATATTAGATGTTAAATTTCAAATTTCATTTTCAATCTCCATTTTCAAATTCTTGGCACATTCATATCTTGACTCATTCCTTTTTGATTCCTTTTTGAACATATGACGACCTACGTGGCGTAGTGGTCACCGGTTCGTCTTTTTCAAATTGTCCTGGGTCTTGGATGTTTATCTATGTATGTATTTGTTATAAAATATAGTATCGTTGAGTTAGTATCTCACTATCACAAGTCTCGAACTTACTTTTAGAGTTTTTTTAAGAAAATTGATATACTCACTGTACCATCCCAGTACATATTTGAAAATATAATGTATGTGAGGAAAAATATTGCCTTATTTAATAAAACAGGTGATATTACGGGTAGAAACTTACGTAACATAAATGTTTTAGTTACCCCGTATTATAGGCTGAAAACAGTCAGTAAATCGTTTAAGGAAAACTGTATAAAGTTTTATAATAAATTGCCAGAATCGGTCCTTGATATGCCAGATAGAAAATTTAAAGCTTATGTAAAGAAAGTACTTTGTGAGAAGGCTTATTACGGAACCGATGATTATCTTAAAGACAAAAACGTCTGGCTTGAGCTTGGCGCGGGTCCCTTTTAAAGGTTTATATTTGTACACTCACAAATGACATAATTTGAGTACAATCAGTACATGAATTTTATACAAATTGACATTAATTTCAAATTTGACATTTTTAATTAATAATTATGACATAGCAACGTATTCTCAGTCCACACATCTAATTTTAATAACAGTATAATTGTAAGGTTGACGTTTTTGGAGAAAATGCTGCAGTACAGTTTGTTACCGCTTCTTCTGTACTTGCGCTTTGGAGGCGGCAGTAAACTTAGTTGTAAGTAAATGATCTGACGTCAACAACTAACTATTAAGAAATCGAAAGAAAAAAGAAATGACAATTATCAAGTGATATAAATATCCAAAGATAAATAAATGATTTTTGACTTTTGACTTTGACTTTGACTTTGGGGCTGACTCAATCAGTGTTATTTGTTCATATATATTTATTTATATCTTTCTAATTTTTGCTTCAGATTTCATCAGAAGTATCACCACTTTAAAATTGTAATGTTTTATCTCCAGTGAAGGATGTAAATATCCAATGTATTGAAATAGTCAGTATCTAATGTGTTTTGATAGCTCCCTGAGCAATCCTTCATCTTATATGAGGTGAGGTGTAGTTCACCATACTTAGCTGTGATAATTGAGACCTCACACGCTTTCATTGTTAAAGTGTAAGTCTACAAAAATCCAGCTCATATATCTTTACATTCCAATTTTTATTTAGTAAGGGACTATACAAAAGAGACCAGGAATAACAGTGTGTCATCACATCATGATGGTGGTTGTAATGTAATTGATAGCTACGTGCTCGTTAGCGTGCAATTTTAAACCGATATTTCTCAAAGTCTAGCACTGTCTGAAAAAATTGGCCTGAATCCAATTTTTCCAGACAATGCTAGATTAGCAGACAATAGAATATGCACGAAAAAAAATATGTGTTATCTAACCAGTTTATCTATAATTATTCAAAAGTAAAGTACTAACAGTGAAAACAGAATAAAATATGGTTGAAAAACGAATGAGATATAACGATTTAACAAAAATATGTATATCTTACTCGCAAAAAAAATACTTTCTATTTTATTTCTAAACGTCACCAGTCTATATCGGACTTCTCTTTCTAATTTAAACTTTAAATTATCACATGTTCGTCGCTGTTTAAAATATTTTTTCTACTCCTGTACTGTTATCTGTCTTTTAAATGGTCCCGAACACTAATATAAGAACATAGATTATATGATTTCAGAAAAGTCTATAGTCTATTCCTTATATAATAGCACATGTGCTATTATATAAGGACAGTGCTAGACTTTGAGAAATATCGGTTTAAAATTGCACGCTAACGAGCACGTAGCTATCAATTACATTACAACCACCATCATGATGTGATGACACACTGTTATTCCTGGTCTCTTTTGTATAGTCCCTTACTAAATAAAAATAGGAATGTAAAGATATATGAGCTGGATTTTTGTAGACTTACACTTTAACAATGAAAGCGTGTGAGGTCTCAATTATCACAGCTAAGTATGGTGCACTACAGCTCACCTCATATAAGATGAAGGATTGCTCAGGGAGCTATAAAAACACATTAGATACTGACTATTTCAATACATTGGATATTTACATCCTTCACTGGACATAAAACATTACAATTTAAAAGTGGTGATTCTTCTGATGGAATCTGAAGCAAAAATTTGAAAAATATAAATAAATATATATGAACAAATAACACTGATTGAGTCAGCACCAAAGTAAGTTCGAGACTTGTGATAGTGGGATACTAACTCAACGATACTATATTTTATAATAAATACATACATAGATAAACATCCAAGACCCAGGACAATTTGAAAAAGACGAACCGGTGACCACTACGCCACGTAGGTCGTCATATGTTCAAAAAGGAATCAAAAAGGAATGAGTCCAGATATGAATGTGCCAAGAATTTGAAAATGGAGATTGAAAATAAATTTGAAATTTAACATATAATAATTTTTCAAAACTAAAACCCGACTTCACCCCAAACTACATAACCGATTTTGTTAAAACTTCTATGAGACCACTTGACAATTATATCCCTTCAAACGAAAAAAGAATTTTCGAAGTCAATCCAGGTCTTCGAATTCAAAAAAATTCGATTCAAAAAAGTTCGATTTCAAAAAAAAAAACAGATTTTTGGAGGCGTATACTGAACTTTTTTTTCAAAATCTGTTTGGCACAGATAAAGCACAGTTTCTACAAACATCTGACGATTTAGCGTAATAACGAAGTAGATAAGAAAACTGAAATCCGATAGTGTTCGCCCGCCAAATTGTTACGACCAAAATAATCAGATACACGCGGGAATAAAGTTTTTTTTGGTCACGGGTGAATGACACGGAATCTGAGAGTTTGTTTACGGTTTACTGTTAGATTTAGAAAATTTATGATAAGTGGCTTTGAGTGTTGCAGTGTATGTTAAGATGGTGGTTAAATAAAGTCTTAAATCAGAGGAATTAGCCAACTGTTTTAAAGGCGAGGGAAAAACTATGTAATACTTTTTAGAGTTCCATACCCGGAGGGTCTGCCTGTCTATCTGTCACCAAGTTGTATTTCAAGAACCGTGATAGCTAGACAGCTGAAGTTTTTACAGATGATGTTTATCTGTTGCCGCTATAACAACAAATACTAAAAACAGAATAAAATAATTATTTAACTGGGGCTCCTATACAACAAACGTGATTTTTATAGATAATGCTACGGAACCCTTCGTGCGCGAGTCCGACTCTCACTTGACCGGTTATTTTTGTTTCAGGATTGACAAAGAAAACCTCTACGTCGAGATTTTATGTCAAGGAAGCAGTGTCGTATCAATATCAAGATGTCGAGGTTGACAGAAGATAGAGAGGAATGAAGGAAACTCTACCGACTTTTTATGGCGCCGCTCTTAAATTATCATCATCATCCGAGCGTATTTTCCCGGTTGCATCCTCAGCAGTTGCTTTTCGTGTGTGTAAGTGGCCAACACTAGTGTCAGATTTTTCAAGCTGCCTAAAGGCATCTGACTAAGCTTGACGACTGCCATATAATGATGACAGCCGGGACCAACGGCTTATACGTGCCTTCCGAAGCATGGAGGAGCTCGAAAATTTTCATGCCACTTGTGGTCACCAATCCAAGTGCGGACCAAGCCCGGTGTCGCTTCACTTGCGAAAGCGCTAGTAATGCGCACTTCCACCGCGGGCTAATACTGGTTTTTATACAGAACGACTGCCGTGTGACCTCCACCAGAACCAATCCTTGGATAGGTTTGATGAACAAACGCTAGATGGCGTTAGGGACACATAGTTTATACGTGCCTTCCGAAACACGAAATCATCTTTCTTTTCCAATAATCAGGTCATTCAAGCCTTCAATCAGAAATGAGGAAATTCGTAGGAGATTAAAAGTCACTGACATAGCCCAGCAGATTAGCTCGTTGAAGTGGCAGTGGGCGGGACACATAGCGCGAAAAACCGATGACCGATGAGGCATAAAGGTTCTCGAATGGCGACCGCGTACTGGCAAGCGAAGCGTATGACACCCACCCACAAGGTGGTCAGACGATCTGACCAAGTTCGCTGGAAAGCGCTGGATGCAGGCTGCTCTTGATCGGTCATTTTGGAAATCCTTGGAAGAAGCCTATTTCCAGCAGTTGACGTTATACGGCTGAAATAATGATGATGAAGCCTGCAATATCCTAACCAGACTGTAAACAACTTTTTACAGATGCTTCCCAGAGGGATTCGAACCCATGACCTCCGGGTCACAAGGCGAACACCTTGACCACTGGACCACAGAAGCAGTCAAAGCCACTTTTAAATTATATCTAATAATAAAATATTCCACTTAAAATGCTGGAATTAACTAAATGTTTGTAAGAGACTATATTGAAAGCTTTAGATGAAAAGTGAAGAGTGTTGATACGAGTATTTATAAGTCTATTTTAGAAAAAATCAACGTCTCTTCGTGTTTTATATTTCTTGTGTAAACCGTTTCGAGTACGTTTTGCAGACTGTATATGTTTTAGCATTATTTTGTCAGTATTCCGTAGTTCCTACCCTTCGCTGTATCTCACTCTCTCGGTTCATGAGATACAGCCTGGTGACAGACAGACAAACAGACAGACGGACGGACAAAGGACTCTTAGTAATAAGGTCCTGATTTTACCCTTTGGGTACGGAGCCCTCGAAAGGATCTCACGTGAGAACAAAATTAGAGGTACAAGTAGAGTTATTGCCTAGGTCACCACCGCTTCCGCACGTATATAAAACAATACTGGTCTATCAGGAAGCCGAATTTCCTGTAGTTTCGGTTTTATGCCACATTCTTGCGATGTTAATACAAAATCTTACGTGTCGGCGACATTGGACCGAATTAGAAGCTAGTGCAACTGCATACAGGTCCCGGGTTCGATCCCCGGTCAGGGCAAGTTGGAAAATGGCCTTTTTCAAATTGTCCTGGGTCTTGGATATATGTCTATATCCGTATTTGTTAGAAAATATAGTAGTGTATAAGTGAGTTAGTATCCCATAGCACAAGTCTCGAACTTACTTTGGGGCTAGCTCAATCTGTGTGATTTGTCTCTATATATTTATTTATTTACACAGGCTAATCGAAAACGGACTTTTCCAGTGGCTTTAATAGTTACAAATATATACTTACTTAGTTACAAATACATATTGGGCCAACGAGGTTTTAAAGGGCTTTTAAATAAAAAAAGAATCATCAAAATTGGTTCACTAATGGCAAAGATATCGCGTAACATACGTACAAAAAAACATACGAGTCGAATTGATCATCATCATCATCATATCAGCCACAGGAAGTCCACTGCTAGACATAGGCCTCCCCCAAGGATTTACAAAACGATCGATCGGAAGCGGCGTGCATCCAGCGCTTCACTAAACCTTGCTCAGGTCATCCGACCATCTAGCAGGTGGGTGTCTTACGCTGTGCTTGCCGGTACGTGGCCGCTATTCGAGAACCTTTCTGCCCCGTCGGCCATCGGTTCTTCGCGCTATGTGCCCCGTCCACTGCCACTTCAATGAGCTAATCCGCTTGGCTATGTCGGTGACCTTCGTTCTCCTTCGAATCTCCTCATTTCTATATATAGTCGAATTGATAACCTCCTCCTTTATTGAAGTGAGTTAAAAACACACTTTTATCTAGAACTGCATAATCCAAAGTAGAGCAAAGACCTCATACATACATACAAACATACATTTGGCCGTCTCCCTCACTCGATTGTTTATTTTTCATATTCTTGCTAAATGTCAGTGCACCGCGCGATTACACAGCCGTCGCATTAATTCGCATAACATTACACTCGTAATTACTATGTCGGATGACTGTTATAGCGGTAATTGTAATTTACGAGCTGTATATTGTTACAAAGTATTGAATCTTTGGATAAAGTTTAAAACTAATGCGACATTAATTATTAAAAGCATGAATTAAACGGATTACTTACGTAAAAAAGAGAGTCAGAAAACGTACGTAAATAAGTAACTGGCCGGCATGTTTCGACCTCATCCGGAGGTCTTCATCAGGGCGAATGTGACTGGAGGGCGCGCGTTTAGTAGACATGAATAAGTATAGAAAATGGTCTGAACGCCAATAGTCTGTGTTAAATCTCGTCTAAAACGTAACCAAATTGCAAGTACCTACCTAGTCTAAAATGTTATTTTGACTAATTCTGCAAGTCTGCTACAAGTGCTCCATTGCCATTTGGAATATTTTGCGTACAAAATACAAGTAGAATTTTTGTTTCGACTCAAGACTTCTGTACGTGAGAACTAGTACTTATTCTGTGCCCGGGCGTTCTTATTTATTAGCTGAAGAAAAGTTTGCAACGAAAAATTCTCATCTCTGGCTAATATTAAACCAACATCACTTTGCATAAGAGCTCCTCAATCACTGCCACGTCTCCACGTCTCATATCTCAAACGGATTAAAATACAATCTGGACAGAAGATGATCATCTTCCCGTATTCCCGGTTACATCCTCAGCGTTAACGCGTCAGAGTCCGGGGTCCGCTACCTAACCTCGGCGATTAGACGAGGTTACTGGTTTTACACGGAGCGACTGTCGTTTAACCTCCGCAACCCAAAGGGTAGACCAGTAACAATCCATGGATAGGTTTAATGAGCAAAGGCTAGATGGCGTTCGGTATCCACAGTTTTATACGTGACTTTCGAAATACGGAATCATCTTTCTTTTCAGATAATCAGGTGATTCGAGCCTGCAATATCCTAACCAGACTGGAAATAACTTTTCACAAAGTATGCTTCCCAGTGGGATTCGAACGCGCGACGTCCAGATCACAAAGCGAACACCTTGACCACTAGACCGCGGACAGAAGATGCACTCATAATCATCTGAGCGTATTCCCAGTTGCATCCTCAGCAGTAACGCTTCAGAGCCCGGGGTCCGCTACCTAACCAAGGAGATTTGACGAGGTTCCTGGTTTTTACACAGAGCGACTGCCGTCTGACCTCCACAACCCAAAGGGCAATCCAGGAACCAATCCTTGGATAGTTTGATGATCAAACGCTAGGTTGTGTTCGGGACCCACAGTTTTAAGTGCCTTCCGAAACACGGAATCATCTTTCTTTTCGGATAATCAAGTGATTCAAGCCTGCAATATCCTAACCAGGCTGGAAATAACTTTTCACAAAGTATGCTTCCCAGTGGGATTTGAACGCGCGACGTCCAGATCACAAAGCAAACACCTTGACCACTAGACCGCGGACAGAAGATGCACTATCACGTCTTAATCCCTAACGGGGTAGACGT
This sequence comes from Acrobasis suavella, assembly GCA_943193695.1. Taxonomy (NCBI): domain Eukaryota; kingdom Metazoa; phylum Arthropoda; class Insecta; order Lepidoptera; family Pyralidae; genus Acrobasis; species Acrobasis suavella. The sequence continues at coordinate 10,891,510 of OW971952.1, forward strand.
CCCTGACACCGCAAAACCCAAATACTTATGTAATGGTGGAAATGAAAGAATAATTATTGATATTTTTCCAAAACAAAAAACCGACTTCGATACCAATAACAACCACAGTAGACGACATTTGTTTTTTCCAGTTATTTTCGTTAAAACCAAACTAACCACCGACAAAATTTCTCTGTGACCACCAGAAAAACCATTCATACAAAAAAAAGATTTTAATCAGTCTCGAGTAATCGGAACAGACATAAAATAAGTTTTTTGAAAAAATATTATATTTGTACAAGCTATTATTGTGAAGCCAAAGTATTAATTAAGACAAATTTAATAATCCAATACTCGATGGAGAATCCTTGTTTTATTTCTGAGTTCCATCGACCAGCTTCAGTCTCCGTGAGCCTAAACAGCGTCTACCATAAAGTGCTCGTCAAGACAAATCACACGAGTCCTTTTCAATGAGGTTATGTTGTTGAAACTAAGTTCCGTCGATTATCTCCCGGCTCCATCATCAGAACGGCTCATTGACTCCATAATATTGCACTGTCATCCGACTTACACAAGTATGCAAAATTTCAGCTCAATCGATTAAGGGGCTACCTGAATTTTCCTTAAGGAAAACTGGTTGAAAATCGAGTTACAAGATTTGACCTAGACAAACATACATACAAGATACATTTAGAGTAAATAAAAGCTTGCATAAACATTCCGACAATTTGAGAACCTCCTGAAGTCCTTTTTGAAGTCAGTTATAAAGAAAACAAAATAGTGATGGATTGCATCACTTAGCAAATAACGCCTCAATCACTGCCACGTCTCACGTCTCATATCTCAAACGGATTGGATGGAACGCAAAAATATGGCGGCCATGACGCATCATACTCGTTACAATGTTGTGTTGAGAATTTATTAAAATAAATTGGCTAAGTGGGATTTGTACCAACGTAATACAACAAATTTGCTTTTTTCCCACAACTCAAATTAATCAGATACTTTTTCCTAAACGTTAAAATAAACATTTTCCTTGGGATTTGCATGAAATATAGACTAAACACGTCATAGTTTCTTGAAGTAAAAAACGATCTTATTGTCAGTTTTTCTGCAATAATATATCAATTCAATTCAAATATATCTTTATTATCATAGGATATTTATAATATCTCTTAATAATCGTCACTTTGTTTTGTTTCACAATAATTGTTGACGTCAAAAAGTTACTTAGAGCTAAACTTACTGCCGCCTCCAAAGCGCTAGTGCAGAAGAAGCGGTAACAAAGTGCACTGCAGCATTTTCTCCAAGAACGTCAACTCACAATGAAATTAATATTTATAGTTGATATGTGGACAGAGTATACATTGTTTGTTGTGTCATAATGTATTTTTTTTTATTTTATTTGTGAATGGGCTACTACCGGCATCTATATATCTAAAATCACATTGAAGAAGGATTTGACCAGGACCACTTACATTATTTTGTGACGTTATATTTCCTTGAAAATCCCCTTACCCTAGACTCTTCCATACAAACGTAGTCTAGCTTTTATTTCGAAATGACATGTGAGATTTCGGCACTATCTCCTACACTCCTTTATCCCTATCTACGAGTCCAACTGGTTTCTCGTGACATGAGAGTGGTATAACGAGGTTTGGCGTCGCCATGTTCTAGGGACTGAGGACGATATACATGCATCGGCTTTGGTCTGCAAGCGTGATGACGTACTCTCCAAGGTAAACCTCATTCATAAGCTCTTGCAGCGTAACTGCTGGCTGGGCGGACTCAGAACAGAACAGAAATGACATGTGAGATTTCGGCAGTATTTTGTAATTTCAAATAAATTGCATATATCTAGGCATATAACTAGTTTTCGACAGTCAAATATGAACTTGAAAGAAAATATGAGAGTGTAGAAGTTTTCCATACTGATCGACAAATATGATATGATACACTATATTCTCTTTTAAGTTCATACTTTGACTATGAAAACTAGTTATATGGCTTAATGTATGCAATTTCTTTGAAATGACATAATTTCGCCAATATCTGACATGCCATTTCAAAATAAAAGCTGAATCAGACAGACAGAATCAGACATTCCCATACAAACGTAGTCAACGTTTGTATGGGAATGTCTGATTCTGTCTATTGTAAGGGGTTAAGGCGGCCCTTCCCGGCCGATCTGTCGTTCATAAGGCTGATCTTAAGAACGGCCTTACCGTATTCGTCCGTCCCGTCTTTTATACAAACGCTTGTACGTGATTATGGCATTGTAACTTGTAACTGATCTTTATTGAAACATTTTAAACTAACAGGTATCTTGTGTGCTATTTCTAGGTTTCTATCGAAATAAAAAATTAATTTAGTAAAACAAATTCAGTATAAACCACGAAAAATCTTTTTTGCACAAATTTTAGCTGAACTTCGACCGTTCATAAGCTATAATTATTAACTTGTAAAGGTAAAGAATATTTTAATACGAACCTCGCAAATGAAATGAAACTATAAAAAAATACATTTATTTCGCACACTTGTAAGGCTTACTGATGAATACGTATCACCTGAAACAATTTTTATGAAATTTCCGATGAATAGTTCATATTCGTTCTATTAATAGTTAATAATAATACTAATTTCGCTCAATAGAATGCAAACCGTGCCCTTGAGGCGCTATCTCTCTCTTTTTGCTTTGCCTTTTTTTCTAACATTACCCTGGATGAAATAACAAGCTTTTCACTCTATGTTCGGGTTGACGATAGAGCGACCGGAAAGGGCCACCTTAACAGTATAATTTTTTTTAAGTCGCTTTAAAAAATATAAATTTTTTGACCTTTTTTTATAATTTTTGTACATTTTGAAGTATAAAATTTGTTTTTAGTAAGTACTTCAGTTGTTCCTTTAAAAAAGGAAATACCTATCTTTAAAAAAATATACATATGTAATGTCTTTGTATGCCCAGCATAAAAAAACATTACATATGTATATCCTCAGAAGAAAGCATATTAAGTAAATTATAACGTTATAAAAACCGCTACGGCGTAGCAGTTATGACCGCTCGTAGTAATCTACGAATCGTAGAATCTTTGTAGCATAGCTCTTAGCACCTCTACGAATATATGTTCAGTTCTTGATACTCGTATCTAACAACAAATCTTATGGCGGCAGTGACTGGTAGGATGGAAGAAAAAAGTAATCTGGAATTGCAATCGTAGTTTTGACAGCGGTTTCGATACAAAAACAGCGCTCAAACTATCCAAAGTAAGATCATTGTGAACACAAGAATACCAATTGCCTATCGACAGCGTCAAATACACGATACATCTAGTTTCGGTGAATACCGATTCACATCTGACAGTTCAAATCGTAAGCAAATCCGCGGAAAACTGTTAACTTGCTGTCATCTATGACAATAAAGTCCAGTCGATTCAAGTTGATTCAAACAGAATCAAGTCGATTTGTGTGTCAAAAAATATCTCATAATACCAATTTACAAATGACAAGCAAGATCTGTATCGACATTGAGGGTACAATTCCGTGCATCGCGATCGATCGCAGCCGCGCGCGGCCTTCGACTGTCGTCGGTCGCTCGCGACACTAGTCAGAGTATGAAAAAGTATGGCACCGCTTCCGAGGCCCGCAACAGACACGCGCGGCCGACGATAGTCGTGAGCCACGCGCGGCCGTATCTTGAAGTTAGTCGGTTTTATTTGTCAGTTCCCTTTAGATATGTGTCTACCAAAGTTAAAATCATGGTCGAAATGCTTATTAGCATTTTTGAAAAAGAAAAAGAGGATGACGAGCTGCTGTTACTATATAAATATTATTTAACTACTTCTTCCCACGCATTTTCACGCTTGTATGAATTTCTGTAATCTCCATTACTCATATCATTTATCATAGGATTTTGAGACACAAAATTTATTAATAATTCGTCTTCCTCGACCGAAAATTTTTCTCTTGCGTTCCTAGACATATTTGCGCCATGAAATCCACGATGTTACTATGCGCTTGAGCATGTCAAGACACGCACGGCCGCGCGCGTTCACGACATTCGTCGGCCGCGCGCGTCTGTCACGGGCCTCGGAAGCGATGCCATACTTCTTCATACTCTATTGTCGCGAGCGACCGACGACAGTCGTAGGCCGCGCGCGGCCGCGATCTATCACGATGCACGGAATTGAACCTTTACAAAACTAACAGCTCAGAATCGCACTGCTGGTAGGATGGAAAGACAAAGAAATAAGGGTTGTAGCCCGATACGATGGTCTGACCAAATCAAAAAAAATCCTGAACACCAAAATCTGGAACAGGCAAAAGATCGTAAACAATCGCTACTCTCCAACAACTCAAACCTAATACTTTTTTCTAAATGTCAAAACAAACATTTTCTTTTGGATTTGTATGAAATATAGACTAATGACGTCATAGTTTTTTTTAGTCAAATCGTTCTTAAGGGGATACATAAATTCGGGGTCCAGTGCAGCCAGCATTTGAAACAAATTATCCGAAAGGAAACGGAGATATAATTTAAAAGTTTACTACCTAATAATTATTTTATGAACTACTGCTTAAAGTAAGAGAGAACGTGAAGCTTTTCTAAGCACATTTGCGAAAAATGGCTAAACTATTTTATATGGAGACAGCACTAGACCCCAAAAAGTTCTTATGTCCCCATAATATTAGTTTTTCTGTAACAATAAATTTAAAATAACGTTGTAAATGGATATGATCATGACAGCTGACATTCTTTTGTGACGTTATAGTTTCTTAGCAGTACCAAATAATTTATTTTTGTCCCAGGAAAGTACCCAATTGCAGATCGTAAAAAAGTTTACGACGCTCAGCAGTGAGGTATCAACTGAAGGATATCCCAAAAAACGTGTAACAAATATTTGCGATTGCAGATGAATGCAAACACTAAAATAAATGGAATGTCGGTCCGTGCGTCACGGAAAGCAGCTGAGATGAGCCGGGATGTTTTTGTGGCAGTTAATTACTGGGATCTCCTATTTTTACGACATTGATACAGTCTCCAGTTTGTTTAGATAATACGTATAATTGACCGAGCGAGCGAAGCTTCGCAGTTTTAGCTGTGGCAAAAACTCTTTCGTGTGTCCGGATGTCAGACGTCCAGTTTTTCGGCTGATCTTGCATTTCTCAACCGATTCTCGTGAAATTTTGTGAGCAAGTTCGTTAATTATATTTTTAAAAAATCGATTCATTTTATTAGAAATATAGGGGTTGAAAATTTTAAATAATCACATTTTAGCTATTTTGAAAAAGTTTAAATATGCTGTAAGACATTTTTGTTACCCTTAGGAATTTGCAACTTTTTTGTCCAAACAACTTTTTTATCCGATAAACTTGGTGTGATGCAAAGAGAGACTCGCGAGGTCTACAGATCACAGAGTCACTAATAGTGTGCCTACTTGGGTGACTTTCAGCATTTTCCCAGTTGCATCCTCAGCAACAATGGTGTCAAGACTGTGGTCCGCATTCCGGCCTTTTCTTCTTCACTTCTTGGTTATAAGACCATTAGCAGTTCAGTTCTGTACTCACCCAGCCCACGTTTCGCAAGAGTGTAGGAACTAAGTCCACTTTGGAATGAACATGACTGCACTTACAGGGCCGATATGGGTATTATCAGCTCCTTTTTACTCGCGCAGTCACGTTAGACCTCGTTGAACAAGTACCAGACTCGATAAACCAGGTGAGCACGTATATATTAGGGTATTATGGAGCGTGTGGGGGGTTGCCGTCTGGAGGATGGGAAATACATGCGAAGTTACAGTCTACCAGCAAATGGTAGCAAGACCATTGGCAACCACATCATTGCCCTTGACGGCGTCAAGTCAGCATTACTCTGTTCTGCCACGTCTGCCGAGGCCCGGCGTAGACGGCATGGCTATAAAATTGTTTCCCACGTAACTTGCCGATTCCCGCAAGACGTGACCGCACCAGCTTAGGCGGCTCTGTTGCAGTTTGCACGACATCCTTTGCGTTCAAAATATAACTAAACTATAGTATCTGGTTTTTAGCCTATAATATAAGACCATTCTTTCCCTGTGAATATCGTGATATTGTTTATACCATTCTCCCTCTAAAAAGTTTATTTTATTCACTAAAAACAGTGAATAAAATGCACTTTTACTCACTATTTTGATGTTTGAATTTAGAACAATTTACTCTTAATTTTAAAGAAAGAAAGAAAGAAAGAAAGAAAGAAAGAAATATATAAAAATATTTTATTCAGTGCAAATTAGTATACATCAGTAGGATTACTAAATAACTAAGTAATTAACTTAGTAACTTTTAGTAATTGATCCAATCTTAATGTCCATTTTAATTAATTTAGCCCTCTTTTTTCTTCATTAAATGTCTAGTTTCGCTTAATTTTTCTTTTTAACCGACTTCCAAAAGAGGAGGTTATCAATTCGTCGGAATCTTATGTTTTATATATGTTAATCGATTTATTCGAAGACGTTTGTACCGATTTAGAATATTCTTTTTTTTTAAAGGGAATACCTGTCAGGTGGTCCAGGTTTTATGAAAAGCGGTTGTGTAGTTTGGTCGTGAAGTCGGTTTTTAGTTTTAAAAAATTATTCTCGTAGTCATGGTATAAAGTATAGTATGCAATTCTTGAATAAAGCGGATTTTCATCAAGGGCCATGAATCACTCGCATTGCTCAGGATTCTAACACTTGAATCACTCGCTACGCTCGTGATTCAATCATCATGAATCACTCCCTACGGTCATGGTCGTTAGAATCCTTCTCCTGCTCGTGATTCATCTATGGCCCTCGAAGTAAATCCGTCCTTTATTCACTAATTGCATAATATACTATTGTTTTGTTTTTTGTGCGTGTAAGTGACTAATACTGGTGTCAGATTTTTGAAGATTTCTAAAAGCATCTGAAATAGCATAACAACTGCCATACAATGACGCCAGCCTAATGAGTAATGAACTAATGACCCATAGCACGGAGGCGCTCAAGAAATGTTTGTCAGTTGTGATGACCCATATACCAACTTTCGAAAACGCTAGTGATACAAACTCCCACCAGGCCACGAGATCCTGTATTTCATTCACGAAAACGGTATAAACAGAAAGCTTTAAGGTAAAAAATTGAGAAAGGAATGTTGATATGGTTCGGACATGTAGAAAAGATGGATGAAAGGAGATTCACTAAAAGAGTCTACAAAGCAAACGTGAGTGGAAGAGTGGGTCAGGGTCGTCCTCGACGAACGTACCGCGATCAAATTGCAGACGTTCTTAAAAAAGGAGAGGTTAGAAGTACCCACAGTAACCACGGGCATGCATGAAGAGAGTGATGGGTGTAGATGAAGCGAAAGAGGTCTGTCAGGATCGTAGCAAGTGGAGGTCCTTAGTCTCTGCCTACCCCTGTGGGAATCAGGCGTGATAATATGTATGTATGTATGTATGTGTTATAATTGGCGCTACGCCATTTATTATTACGGATTTACCTGTCTTATGACTCTTTTGACTATGATTTGGCTTATAACCTGTCTCATGACTTTTTTGAGAATGACTTAATTTAGTTAGACGGTATTTGACATGGGAGCCAAATGTTTCAAACATTGTATTGATGAATAACTATCAAAGTGCTAAGTACTTAGTGGTTCTAACGTGATTGTTTAATAGCTAATAAAATATATTTTAGGCATAAGAAATCTAATTAATTCCTATAAACTATAGATATTCTAATATTTATCAGCAAACGATACATAATTTTTCGAGGTCCAGTGCTGCCCCCAAATGAAATAATATATATGAAAGGAAACGGAAATTTTTGTCCTTTTAAATAATTTTATGAACTACTGTTTATAATTTAAAGTAAGAACGTGAAGCTTTTCTACGCACATTAGCCAAAAGTAGTCGTTTTTTGCAAATGAGCGAAGAAAAGCTTCACTTCCTCACTTTATACTGTTAACAGTATAAAGTGAGGAAGTGAATTCCTCACTTTATACTGTTAACAGTAGTTCATAAAATAGTTTGAAGGGTTATCTAGGGCTTTATCAAGACAAAATTGAAAATGATATCTTAGTTTCCTTTCATATTGTCGCGTAAAGAGATGAATGACACTGTCAACGTCACGAATTCGAACAAAAAGAATTCAACTGAAGGAAAATTTCATCAATAGCGTCAGACATGATTGGCCTAGTGGTCTAAGCTATGGAATCTAGAGACCGCTGGTTCAAATCACAGCCACTTGTAGTGTTTTGAAGTTTTGAAAGAAGTTTCTAGATAATACTTGACTAAAGACTAGACTACTTAGTCATTTGAGTTTGGAACATTGATGCGATTTTGTTCGAATTCGGGGGGTATTTAAACGGAACAAGGCGCCGCCTGAGGCAGTTTTAGTTGAAAAGTGAAATCCGATGAAGAAGGAAGAAAAATAGAAAAGGAGAAGAAAAGAATAGTAGTGAGTAAAGTGAAACAGTGAGTTAGGTGAAGTGTTCAGTGCAGTGAAGTCCGCGCGTGTGACAGTGCAGTGACGTTTACGCGTGCGTATCAGTGCTGTGACGTTTTCGCGGACCTGACAGTGAAGTGACAGTTGGAGTGCAAAGAGGACTTACGCTGTCAATTGTGAGTGCTGCTTGAGTTGTAAATAAAGGCACCATTCAATAGGATTGTTGTTTCCTTTCCTATCCCCAACCCACTCTCGTGACAATATAACTTATTTCAAATGAGGGCAGTAGTGGACCCCGCAAAATTCATGTAGGTGTCCCCCTTAAATGTTAAGTTTTAAGAAAAAATGCTTCCTGTGATTTTTATAAGAACATATATTTTAACCATGCAAAATTACCTACAGCTTTTTAGGTTACCTTATAGTCCAGTCTTTCCCAAAGTGGGCGATAACGCCCCCTTGTGGGCGCTGGGGGCTTTAAGGGGGGCGGTAACGGGCCCAGTATAAACTTGGGGGGTGCTGATGTGATTTAAGCAATGAGTGATTTATAACTTCAGCTATTTCATATTTTAAATTTCACTGAAATTAAAATCCTCTTACTCAACATCCTCAACATCCATTTATTAGTTCATATTTATATCCTTTTTTATTGTACAAATATAAACTAAAAATGTAATTAATATTTATTATTTTAATGCGTTCACAACGCTATTTATATCGTTAAAGGAATAAAACACTGAAAAAATTTCGTGTTTTAAAGTTTCGCATGTGAGATGACACTTCCGATACTCTTTATTATTGTAAAATTGTATTATTATTGCTATTTTTTATTTAAAATAAACAATGTTGATTATTGTTATTTTTTTATAAAAGATACTCTAATATACTGGTGTATGTATTATTATTGCTCTCTCTTGTAAAGTCTAGTTTAGAATATAGGTTGAATTAAACTACAGGCAAGACAAATATGTGATTCAGGTTTTTATGGTGAAAAAAATGGGGGGCGCTACAAAATAACTGATTTTTTAAAGTGGGCGTTTGACAAAATAAGTTTGGGAACCTCTGCTCTGAGCTAAGCCACGGACGGATATACCAAAAAAAACGTACATTCAAAGATAAAAGTTTAAAAGCAAACAAAACAATTCGCAGCTCATAAAACATTCACTGCAAATATTGTTACCTTCGGTCATAACGAAAGGTTCATGGTCAAGGTTATCTGAGTTCAGGGCCCGTTCCCGGAGGCCTTGGTCGAAGGTCGGCCTTCGTGGAGGCCGGGAAAGGTCGTGAGTGAAGGTCGAGTCCTTGCGACCTTCAAGCGAGGACGCTTCCGTGGCTAGGCCTTGATTTGGAGGTCAAATTTTGGAGGTCCCGTTTCGAGGTCGAGGAGAAGTGTGTGGCAATTTATTTATCTTTTTAACCGACTTACAAAAATGAGGATATTATCATTTGTCAGAATCTTTTTTTTAAGTATGTTACCCAATTCCATGTCAAACTCAAAAGTCAAGTCAAACTCGACAACGCTTCCATGCTGGTCTGCGAGAACAGAAAAAACCTAGAATGGTACATTCTAGGAGCTTCTATTCCCGCGCAGATCGTAAAAGCCGATCGAAAGAAAGAATCGGAAGGGCGAGAACCTGAATTTCTAGTACCATGTCTTTAGACCTAACGGTTTGGGCTGTGCGTTAATATGTCAGTCAGTCAGTCAGTCATTCAGTTTCTTCTTTTATATATATAGATATAACTTTACTAAGTAGGACTCTTAGCTAAGCCGTGGAGCGCCAGACGGACATACCGAAACAGTGAGTTCCTAGAGAATGCGGAACTTTAAAATGGGAATCAAAATAGTGATGGCTTGCTAGGCCGCATCGCCTATTGATGATCGACTGTCAAGTTCAGACATAACAGTAACAAATCGAACCACGGGCTATACTACATCACTTTAGTATAATGAAATCAAAACAACAGCCAAAACATCGCTATTTCATACAAAAGTATGCAGCCGCCCGGGCAATTTGTATGGGAATGTAAATTTTTTTTGTTTTATGTTTGTTATTTTAATTAATAGTAATTAATAATAAATGATGTAGTAGAGCCCCTGGTTCTATTTGTTACGGGTATGTCCCTTTCACGATGTATTAATAATAATGTAGACCTCGCAAGTTATCATCATCATTTCAGCCGCATAACGTCCACTGTTGGACATAGGCCTCTGCCAAGGATTTCCAAAATAACCGATCAAAAGCGGCCTGCATCCAGCGCTTTCTAGCGACCTTGGTCAGATTGTCTGACCACCTTGTGGGTGGGTGTCCTACGCTTCGCTTGCCAGCTCGCGATCGCCATTCGAGAACCTTTACGCCCCATTGGCCATCGGTTCTTCGCGCTATGTATCCCGCCACTGCTAATCCGCTGGGCTATGTCAGTGACTATTATTCTCCTACGAATTTCCTTATTTCTGATTCGATCACGTAGAGAAACACCGAGCATAGCCCTCTCCATAGCGCGCTGAGCGACCTTGAGCCTCTATTGCCTCAACGCAAGTTATCTATTACCTCAATAAAATGGTACGACAGGCAAGAAAGTTGCACAGTCTAAACGGGCCTTTAGCAGATACACGTGTAAGCACGTCATCGTGGCCTTGAGCGAGATTTCCAGATATCCTTGAACCCAAGGATTTCTGGGCTCTGAAATGGAGCATGCGCAGCGATAGCATCCACAGATGACATAGAAATGTCAGAGAAGTTGATGTCAGTGTTAGTAAGAACTTTGTTATGGTCGGTGGAGTGTTTTCAGTCTTCATATCTTTAGCCGTCTGACCTTTATGTTGTAACTAGGTACTATAACTTTTTCCTTTAACAGGTCTAAATTATTCTAGATTTTTAGGAATTGAATTGAAAAAAAAGCCCTGCCGATCGGTGCTTGAAGGATTACCTACTTACAATATGTTCGAATTACAAGTTTAATTGAGTTTGGCTGTTATATATTTTGTTACATTTGTGAAGCGACTAGTCCCTTAAATAGGTTCCAAGAAGAATCTGTGCTACAGGAGGTAACTAAATTAGGCCTCTCTCTTAGATTGCTCCAGAAATTTAAATAGTAAATATGCTTTCCCCTCAATAAACAAAAACAGTATAATAAAAACCAAAATATCACCGCATAACAAAAGAAAAATATCGTTCGCGGGCTGATGACAGACGCCCGTCAGGCGTGACAGCTGTTAATTTGAGGGGCGGCCATTTTGATCTTTGTTCTCGCTTCCCGCCAATTTAGCGAGTGTTTAACGCCAATCGTTTAGCTCTTGAGAAATGGTTTTAAAATGTTTAGACGATCGGACAAGAAACTTTTGCTGTAAGAGAATATTATGTAGGAGGGTTTAAATATCGCGAAATTCTCGGGTTTTTCATCAAACTCATAGCGTTAGCAGCCTAGAAAGTTGTCCATTTAGTAGGTACTTATTTGATTTTTGTAGATTTCTTTATAAATACAAAAACTTATCCGATGAATAATAACCAGATGAATTACTTACGAGAATGTATTTATTCGTTTAAAGTTGACACACACATTTGGTCTGATATCATCCAAATTTACTGCTACAATCATTTATTAAAGTAAAGAATTAACAAACAACTAACTATACAGTCTTTTGTCAATTATTGCAACTTGTCCAAAGATATGTTATTTTTTTGATAAAGTACCTAACCAGAATTCGCGTGGAAATTATCTTAATACCTATACACAGAAATTATAAAACTTTTTATTGTTATAAAAAATATATTTTCTACTATGAGCTAGAAGACAATTTTTTTTCTTTAGTCTATTATACAGCATCCAAAAAACGTTAGAAATTTTATTTTGAGCTATCGTTTAAATCTATATTTACAATAAGTGGCATGCAAGTTTATTGGTAATATAATTTACAAATGCATTATCAAATATAGAACAACTTCTCATTTTTCCTACCTTTGCTGCTAGTTTATCTTATTTTCAAACATGTGAAATTGATTTTTAACCATAAATTACAAATTTTTATAGAGTAATAAAAAAAGAACTTACCGAAGACAATACCACAACACTACACTACAACTAGGCTAGGTCTACGGGCGTCTACACGTTAATACTAGTAGTATAGCATTGCCGGGACCACGTGTTCGAATTCGTTGGGATAAAATTAGACGTCGCCGAGATTATCCCGATTTCTGGATTACAGATTTTATGATGTGACAACTTGTAGGATTAGTAGTAAGTAGTCTATGGAAAGTAGTCAATGAATTTACTAGTTAATAGGATGGGGGTTTATTAATGAAGTTACAAATTATTGTAAAAATCTATTTTTTGTCTTTTTTTAGAAATTAAAAGTTACAATAAACTACAAATGCAGTGTGCCTTTCCTATATGGATTGTAGAGTAAGTACGTGCTGTTTTTTGTACATAGCTGACATATGGTCAAAGTTGCTGACATATGGTCAAAGTTGCTGACATATGATCTAAGTTGCTGACAGATCCTTTTAAGCGCCATAAACATCAGCGTCATCTCAACACGTTCTCAGTTGCATACTCAGCTGAGCTGCTTCGGTTCCCGGAGTCCGGTTTCCGATTTTGTTTTCATGTTGTTATATAAATATGTGGCACATTATTGAGCACATTGAGTTTTCATGAAGATAAGATAAGATAAAATTTCTTTATTGCACCAACTAAGCATGACAATAATCAAAAGTACATTTAAAATCTAGTAGGTACAAAGGCGGGCTTATCTCTAAAGCGATTTTCTAGACAACCTTTGGGTAGAGAAAACTATAAAAGATGTGGGGGAGTTGGCGCAGTTAGAGTATTACAGTGTAGAAGAATATAAGTATACCAATAAATAATAGGAGTACATAACAAATAAATGAACAATAAAGTAATATAAATACATAAACTATATTTTTTTTACGAACATTAAGAAAAGTAAATGAAAGTAGCCAGTGAAAAGAAGAGAAGTAAAGATATATTAGTTAGAGCTAGAATAAAGGTCCTGGGACATCATTCAAATCTTTGAAATTTTTCAAAGATTGCACTTTACGAATATCCAATGGCAAAGCATATTAAGAAGTTAGTCCCGGCTGTCATCAATGTTTGACAGTCATCAAGAAATGTCGAATGCCTTTATGCAGCTTTAAAAATCAGACACCTGTTACCACGTACACACATGAAAGACAAACAAGTCAATAGGTATATGCACTGCGTAAAAAAATAATTCTTTATTAGCTGTCAACTAGATCAGTTCAGTTCAGTTCTGTGCTCATCCAGCCAGCGTTTCGTAGCAAGAGCGGAACTAAATCCACTTTGGAGTGCACATGAATGCACTTACAGCTACGGGCCGATATGGTTACTTATCACCTCCGTTTTACTAGCGCAGCCCCGTCAGACCTCGTTGAACCAGAACCAGGCTCAAGAAAAGAAATGAGCACGTATATAGGATTTTGAGGAGCGTGTAGGGAATTGCAGTCTGGGGGATGGGAGAGACAGAAGTTAGAGTCTACCGTATACCAGCAACAAGTGAACATAGGGTGATAGAATTCTATACTTGGTGTGTTATATATAATAAGGAAGGGATTAAAACTGCGTTTTTTTTTCTGCTTACGGTCTTTTTTTCTTGATGCGATGTACGTCTTGTGGTGGCGGGATGACTGACGCAGATATTATTTAGTCCGTCGACTAGATTATTAAAAATTAATGGACCCATATTATTTCGTTTAGCATAGTTGTGAGAATTTACAAAGATTACAACGCATTGAGGTTTCGGAGTGGCAGCGATTTACGTCACGATCTGTTGAAAATTGTACCTGATCGTGACGTCACGCGAAATTTAAATGCGCTGTATCTTCGCCATTATTTGCTAATCAAAGAAAAGAAAAAATAAGTAAATACTTTTTAGTGATCTAGCTAATAAGCCAAAAAAATTTTAAACCCCATCCTTATCGTCCAAAAACTGTGCAAACCGGGGAAGATAAACATACAAAGATACATACTATCATGTTTTTAACTCTAACGGGGCAGACAGAACATGTATGTTAGAACTAAGCAAATAGAGCTTAGGGTTTAGTGTGATGGTGAGCAAGAAAATGAGATAAGAAATCAAAAAAGTGGTTTGCTTGCCGCTTAGAGCATAATATGATTTGCATTTTAGCCCATTCTCTCGATCGGCACCAAAAGCACCTGGTACAAGTTTTTTCTTTTTTCCCAGACGAAGCATGAAACGAAAATAAAACAACAACTGATTGAACTGATGAACTGACAAATTACACTGATTGAGCTAGCTCCAAAGTAAGTTCGAGACTTGTGTTATACGATACTAACTCAACGATACTATAATAGATAACAAATACATACATAGATAAACACCCAAGACCCAGGACAATTTGAAAAAGGCCATTTTCCAACTTGCCCTGATCGGGGATCGAACCCGGAACCTCTGGGTGGCGGACTAGCATGATGACCACTACGCCACGGAGGTCGTAAAACCAATTAATAAATGCATACACATGTTTTTTTTTTCATTTAATGTTTAGTCTCCTTCCCTTTATGTCTGTGGTATGGTCTCATAGTAAAAGTTGTTCACGTTGATTAACCTGTTAACTTCTTTTCGGGTTGATACCTCTCTTTCTTCTCTCCTTGATAGTGCAGTTGTTGTAGTCCTCTGATTATCTCTTTGCACATCGACTGCTAGAGATGGAGTTATCCTATCCTAGAAGCTGAAAAAACACACGACTTTGCGTCTGTGTTCAAAATGACGCGATCCTTGATAGTGCAGTTGTTGTAGTCCTCTGATTATCTCTTTGCACATCGACTGCTAGAGATGGAGTTATCCTATCCTAGAAGCTGAAAAAACACACGACTTTGCGTCTGTGTTCAAAATGACGCGAAACCAATGCCGTTTTCAGCCTAGCAACTTTTGTAATTAACGATAGCTATATTACAAATTACTAATAAATTACTACGTTTAATCGGTAAGTTTAATACGTCGTTGTTTCTCTGCGTGATCGAATCAGAAATGAGGAAATGCTTAGGTAAACAAAAGTCACTGACATAGCCCAGCGGATTAGCTCGTTGAAATGGCAGTAGGCGGGACACATAGCGCGACGATCCGAATGCCGATAGGGAAAAAAGATTCTCGAATGGCGACAAGCGAAGCGTAGGACACCCAGGACCCATAAGCTGGTCTGACCAGGGTAACTGGAGGGCGCTGGATGCAGGCTAGATCGGTCATTTTGGAAATCCTTAGGAGAGGCTCATGTCGAACAGTGGATGTTATGCGGCTGTAATGATGATGATGATACTACGTTTAAGGGAACATACCCTACTACTTGACCCTTTTAGGGGGTCTTCAAGATACCAAGCTTGGTCACAGAGGCAAAGGGGAGTTTAGGTCTTCGTCACATAGTCAATATCCTCTATGGAAATCTCAAGCATCGAGCTATATTCAAATTACAGCGCACAGTGTTCAGCATTTTTAGAACTTACAGGTACATATGCTTTTTAATGAAGAGTTTTCCTAAATCTTTGACCAAACATTTGTAAAAAAATATTTTTTTCATTTATAGGATCTGACAGATATGACAGACGCACTCTTGGCGTCACGCAGCAAGCGGATTGTTGAATTCTCTTTGGCGGACTGATATGAGCCATATATTTTTTTTACTTTTTGTTTGCAAGAATGGTTTAAAACCATATTTATGAATTGTTACCTGAAACCTAGAGGGGTCTTGGCATCTACGGATGTTCATTGAAGTGGGGGAAAGGAATGGAAAAAAATGTAGTATGCGTACGTTCATCAGGTATGTCCTTATTTACTTGCGCGGCCAACGACATGGCATTATATTTAGAGATGCGTGGGCGCGTCCCAATTTTTCACAATTTCACCAGCAATATCTCATCGCTTTCAGCCCGGACATTGATGGATGGCGCGAATTTTATATTTAATATTGGGAATGATTGCAAGCTGCAAGGAATTTCTGGTGGAGAGTAGGTATGTAGCAAATTTAAAGCAACTTTCACTTGTCTTTTTAACCCCCGAAGAAAACAGAGTGTTAAAGTTTGACGTGTCTGTGTTTCTGTATGTCTGTGTGTCAATGTGCCTCTGTGTCTGCGTGTCTGCGTGTATGCTGTGTGATCGTACCGCCTAAACGAATGGACCGATTCCGATGCTGTACTTTTGTTTTGTTTGGAATCTAATGTGATCGAAATGGTTCTTGGCTTTTTTTGATGCTATTGAAAAGTTATTGGGGGTGAACGCTTGAAAGTCGAGAGATCTTTTTATTTGCCTGGCAAATTGAGTTGAAGGAAAGCGTAATTTACTCCAATGCGCTTAAAACATGTCTGTTCGTTCGTTTCAATAAAAGGAAATAAATTGGTATTAGCAGAACACGTAAGGAATGTAGAAGAACTAAGAACTAATGGAAATTGTTATTTAATACGAGCCACCATCATTCGTCAAACATCGGTGACCTCAACACCCTATAAAACAAGTTTAAACGTAAGTGCACTCCTAACCTAAAAACATGACAAGTTTTTTTTTGCTGACCGAGCCCCTTTGGTTGCACATTTCTGCCGCGACAAGCGCAACGATCGTTTTCCTTACCCCTTCCACCCACTTCGCACGTTCCGAATACTAAGGATGGTCACCGAAGGGCGTAGGGGGATAAAAACTTGGAAAAAATGTGTCCTAAAGTATGGGTACGTCCCTTAAATACTGATGTTCATTTGAGCCCACTAGAAAGGCCACCCTCTCGGACCTCAATTTCTCTCTAAATAACCTCTCATTTGGTTTCGAAATA
This sequence comes from Acrobasis suavella, assembly GCA_943193695.1. NCBI lineage: Eukaryota > Metazoa > Arthropoda > Insecta > Lepidoptera > Pyralidae > Acrobasis > Acrobasis suavella. Next base: position 10,908,734 of record OW971952.1, read on the forward strand.
GAAACTTACGTAGTAGTATTTTTCTAAATCTCCAAAATATTACGTTATTACGAAAAATGTTTACACGAATATGAAACAAAAGCACATAAAATTCGCTGCGAAGCCACATTTATCGGAAATAGTGTGGGCATGACTCATGGTTTGATATTTATAAACCAGCAAAGATGTCCACTTACTTCCCACTCCAAATAGGAGTTTTTGATCGCCATTCTATCGCCGGCTTTTGATGGCACCGCTTTTATCTCCCATGGGCATTGTAAGAAGAGTCTAAGCGAGGTATAGATAGGAGACATTGACAGGGGAATCCTCTAACGATCATTTTATATCATCATCATCATCATGCGAACGTATTCCCGATCTGATTCTGGACCGGATTCTGAAGCGTTATTGAGGAGTACCTCGGTAACGCTTCAGAATCCGGTCCGCTACCTAACCTAGGAGATTTGCCGAGGTTACTGGTTTTTATACAGAGCGAGTGAAGTCTGACCTCCGCAACCCAAAGGGTAGACCAGAACCAATCCTTGTATAGGTTTGTGCAAACGCTAGATGGCGTTCGGGATTTACAGCTTTTCGTGCCTTCCGAAGCACGAAATCATCTTTCTTTTCAGATACCTAATATCCTGCTTGTAATATCCTAACCAGTCTAGAAACAACTTTTTGCAAAGTATGCTTCCCAGTGGGTAATGAACCCACGACCTGCAAATCAGAAAGCCCCTGGACCACGGAGGTGATCAATCAGTAACGATCATCATATATCACGTCTTTAACAAATAAAACTTGTGGCTAGATTTTTATGAGTGATTTGGAGAATGAACAAAGAAAATTACACTCATAAATACCATGGTGACAGTTATGACTTATGACGAAAATTGAGTGACACTATAATTATGTCGTAATTTTCCGAGAACCGTTAAAACTAGAACTAGGTCTGAAATTCGGACAAGGATAATTCGGATAAATATTTTTTATTTAATCAAGACGCAACTTCACGTCTTTATTACAAATGGAATAGACAAAGTCATAGGTAACAATATCCTATGACATAACTAACACTGTTTAAAGGCATCTGACGTAGGTCAATGATGATAACAGTTTATTGTTTATCAAAATAAACACTTTTTAACAATACCTTCGCAAATTGAAATAAATTAATTTATAAATTTTAAATTACATATGTAAATTTGTAATGTGTAAAGAAACTAATTTTCAAAGCATATATTTCTATAAAAGTTTATGATACAAGTGTGGTAAGTTGTTCATTACAGTCGAGGCGGGTTGACTCACAAGCGGGCGAAGCCCGCGCGCGAATCTATGGAGCCGAGACTTGTGATGAACAATACACACGTGTGCCATACTACGTTTTTCAACACATTAGTGAGGAAAAACATCTTCAATAATAAAACACTTCACTTTAACTTTCAATAAATCTTGTTAAAGAAAATTAGAACTATGGCGCGCTTAGATTTTCTTTTTCAGGCGCACTTCGCGCATGCACGAGTCTGTAGTGATACGAGAGACTCAGAAATCAATCCACCAACAGCCAAACGAAAATTTAAAAAAGCTTTTTTTTTAAACAGGACAGATTTATAAATTCATTTTAATTTTGTTACAAGTATTTTAATTAATAAATAAAATGGAATAATTTGAGTAAAACAAGGGTTTGGTATGAGTCTAGGCTGGCTGCATGCAGAGAGTATAGGTATGTTTCAAAGATAAAATTCGATATTTTGGATTTATAGAATCTTATTCCTAAAACATTTAAAAAACACTTTACCGCACTTGTGCGGTAAGTAATATTTACCGCATGATTGCGAATGTGTGCGTAATGAATGGCGTTACATAAGTAAAATCAGTGTGGTAAATAGCACTTTCCGAGCTAATGTGTTGAAAAGATTGTTTACATTTCAGGTCACAAATCCCTCTCCTTCTTTTAGTAGGAATAGCAACCCCTCACTAGTCGAATTACATTCGTAACGTTCACTATTTTGTTGTTCAAATAATTAAATAAAAATTAAATATTTCAAAACTTCCTTTTTGGGAAAACCTTTTCTAATAATGGAAGGCGCCTAATTTTTTAAACCAGGATTTTCCGCTGCTGCCTCCGTTTAAAATAAATCATTGAAAAGGAAACATAGATTTCATTTTTCAAATTTTGTCTTTATCAGACCCTAAATAACCCTTCAAACTATTTTATGAACTACTGCTTACAGTATAAAGTGTGAACGTGAAACTTTTCTACGCACATGAGTGAACAATGGCCACTTTTGGCTAATGTGCGTAGAAAAGCTAATGATTTATTTCAAATGAGGGCAGCACTGGCACCCGGAAAATTCCGGTAGCCCCTTTAGACAAAGTCAGAAATAATTATGGCACAACTGTGTTTTTAAATATGATAGGTACATGCCTAATATGGTATGTTTCAACAGTTGCCAGTTTCAGGCATGGAATAGTGATATAAAAGGCATGCAAATGTGTAGTGACATAAGTATGTAAACGTAATAATTTCAAAGCAAAATAGTTGAGATACATACAGATTTTGAATCTCCTTGCTATATTCAAGGATTACTCTTAAAAATCACAAATTCAGTCACTCATTTAGTACCTTTTTTTATAATAATAACGAAAGGTTTCAACCGAAAATTCACCCGCCTGAAATAAAAATTTCATCCACATCACTTGGATAGTTGGCAATCAACCACCGTACGTTTATAAGGAACTTTTTTACCACTTACGACCGAGGTGTGAAATCATACTTCTGCAGCAGTGTTCCCGGACCGATACGACATTGAAACCTTCAAAAAACGAGTCTATATCTTCCTGTAAGGCCTACAACGCTTCTGTTACACCCCTGGTGTTGCAATTGTCCATGGGCAGCGGTGATCACTTACCATCCGGTGACCGGCATGTTCTTTTGCCGCCCTATAACATAAAAAAAAATGCATAACAAAAATTTCCCATTTGAGTGTCACTGCCCGCTGCCGGATGATATGCCTAAGAGCCCAAGTAGAAATAAAAACAGCAGATAAGGGACCATCCATTAATCACTTGATGTTTTTTTAACCCCCCCCCCTCCCCCTTGGTGATACATGGTGAGATGCAAGACTACCCTATATCACGTGTATTTTTTAGTACATACAAAGAATCTTTAGCCTAAAATTCCATTTTAGCCGCACGAATATTAAAAATTGATCTATTGTGCGCCGCTTTTCGGTTGAGCACAGCGCGTTTGTCGAAAAAAAAATACACGTGATGTATTTCTACTCCCCCTCCCCCTTGTGATATTTCGCGATTCTTTATGGACCCCTCCCCCCCTTTCGAGCTTTACGTGATTAATGGACAGCCCCTAAGTAGCACTGTGAGTACTGATCAGCTAGTCACTAATTCCAATTATTAGACCGGTGTAACAATAAATGTCGAGAAATGTTTACTTGTAATAGCGGCACGTGTCCAAACGTTAATGTTCTGCTCCTAATTATACCGCGTTACACTCGGAGTGTTTTGTCAAACGCTTCGATTATTATTTGTCAGACCAAACGCTCCGACAGTTGAAGTGATATTATCTAAATCCGAACACGAACTTATTGCTTTTATGGAAGACTAGCTGTGCCCGCGACTTCGTCCGCGTGAAAATCCGTTCAGCAGTTTCGGACATTCGGGTGTACAGTGTGCATACAGACACTGACATACAAACAAATAATTATAACCTTTGTGTATAAATATACACAAAGGTTATAATTATTTTATAACCTTTTTGTATAAATATACACAAAGGTTATAATTATTTTATAACCTTTTTGTATAAATATACACAATTTTTTTATAACCTTTTTGTATAAATATACACAAAGGTTATAATTATTTGTTTGTATGTCAGTGTCTGTATGCACACTGTACACAGACTGTGTGTATAGGTACGCAGACGAAGTCAGCAAACGTAACTCCCTATCTGTAAAAGTCTCCGAGGCGCAAGATAGCGAATGACGTTCACGATCAGCACTTAGTCAAGACTCCTTTTGAGTGGAACTCTCCGAGGCGCGAGTCGATGAATTTCGTTCTCGATCAACACTTAGTCGTGCCTGTCTTTTGTCATTGGATTCTTGGGATCAACTCATCCGCTTTCTTTTCGCTTGTCTAATATTCTGAGACAGATTTGACTTTCTTCGTAACATTTTTGAAAGCAAAGCACAAAATACAATAATATATATATATATTATATATATATATTTAATTCAATGAATCTATGTAGCCAAGAATTTTTTAAAGATAATATCCGAAATACCTAACCAATCCACAAAGCAAGATCACAACATCCGTATTGCTATAGCCAAATGTCAAACTTACTTCAATAAATTTATAAAGCCAAGAAGCTTTTGATGATATCCAAAATATCTTACCAATCCACAAAGCAAGATCAGAAAGTCCGTATTTTCGTAGCCAAGTGTCAAATTATAAATCAACAACATTATCCGAAATATTAACTAACCAATCCACAAAGTAAGATCAGAAAGTCCGTATTTTCATAGCCAAGTGTCAAATTACAAATCAACATTATTATCCGAAATATTAACTACTACTCTTTTTTACTCGCCCACACCCATTTTTTGTTAATTTTATCTAATGTACAGACACGCGGTTCCTACTGTTTTATTATATGTATTGATTATAATACAAAGCCTATTTATAATACGACATGTTTTTTGACAGATTGATAAAATGTGATAAATATGTGAATTGTGTAACACATTGCATTCGTACGGTAAACATCTATAATATTTGACTTACGTTGATAGTTGACCACATAGAGTGCAATTTTTTCAAAAATTACATAAATCACTAAAAATATTTATTTTGATTACATTCTAGGGGCATTTTCTGGCCTCAGAGGGTGTCCAACGAACACCTTTGGGAGGTATACCGGGAAATGCCAATGGACAAGCAGATCATCCGCTGCAAATGAATATGGAGGAATGAAATATGAAGCCCCACCTGGGCCTTAAGACCATAAAAGGCCATTTACACACAGGACAATCCAATAGGACAATTCATTGTCTTATTGGATTGTTCTGTCAATGGCTTCGTGTAAATGAAGAGAATCCACTGATCCGAGACAATGATCAGGGCGATCGGACAATAGGACAATGAGATAGAACGATTTCAAATTTTCGGATGACAATGCCTTTCCCCACCAGAGCGTTTGATTGTCCTGTCTATTGGCTTCGTGTGAATGTGTTTTGTGTCTGCGACTAAGGGCCCAAGGCTCTGTCTACCCCGTTTGTGAAAAAAGACGTAGTTATAAATCTGTATCTGTTATCTGTAGGCGGTAATTTTCGCCTGCCTATGTATATAACAAGCGTCTGCACTTGACGGCAAAAGTGCCACGTATTGTCCTACGTGTAAACGGCATTGCATTTTCATCGCATTGATTGTCCCCGCTATTGTCCCTGTGTAAATGGCCCTTTAGTCAAAAATAATATAGGTCAAGATTAAGGTACAAAGCTTCCTTCTCCCACTAATTAAATAATATTTTAAGATTATAATTCATGTCGCTAAACCCTAGATATTCAATCATCTGAATGAAATTAAAATATTCTAGGAAGAGATCAACATGTTCGTTAACCATCGTTCTGTCTGTCCGGCCGTCTACGTGATTTACAACAGCAATATATCTTGATTTCTATTCATATGAACACTCATTAAATAGGCTATTATCATTTTAAGGAACTAGCAAACTGGAGCGGATGAAAAGCTGCATCGCAAGGCAAAAATTCGCTGCGATCCGCTTCGAATTGTTTGTTTCGTTATGGTACAATTATTTGCGGAAAGATAGACTCACATAACGACCATGTGGATTCCAGGAGACGGGAAACGATCAAAGGGTAAGCCTAAAATGAGATGAAGAGACGACCTGTCTGCTTTTGAAAAGGATTGGAAAGAAGTAGCTAAAGATAAAGGCCTTTGCCCAACTATGCGACATAAACGGCTAGAAAATAAACTGTTGCTTATCATTTGAGTAGAAAATCAAATAATTATGATGTCACCAATGGAAAAATACAGTGTAGCCCAAAAACTCTTTCGAATAATATATAATCTATAATAATCTAAATATATATAACTCAAAGGTGACTGACTGACATAGTGATCTATCAACGCACAGCCCAAACCACTGGACGGATCGGGCTGAAATTTGGCATGCAGGTAGATGTTATGACGTAGGCATCCGCTAAGAAAGGATTTTGATCAATTCTACCACCAAGGGGATAAAATAGGGGATGAAACTTTGTCAATTTTAAACGGATCGGGCTGAGACTTTGCATGCATAAAGCTACTATGATGTAGGCATCCCCTAAGAAAGGATTTTGATAAATTCCACCCCTATGCGAGCGAAGCCGCGGGCAAAAGCTAGTAGAAGTATAAAATCACATTTCATACTTTGAACACACGCTTCATCCAAATTGTTTTAAGTTGAGAAATCGATAATTTGTTCTAGAAGATGTTGCCATGTATCTAATATAGGTCGTCAAATTTAAAAATCTTTTTTTCTCGTACAAAAATACCAGTGGATCGGATAAGAATTTCGGTATCTTAATTAATAGAGACGACGCTGTGTTTATTTATATCCAGTTTTATGAACGGCCGCCGCTCTGCGTCGTGCGATGGCGTTCTCACTTGTTGAAAACGGGGTTGATGTTTTCTTCAGCTTGGCTACAAATGCATTTACAACTTTTAGTCGAGAATTATAGGAAAGTATAGCGCGCACTCCATCACATAAAAAAGCAGATGATGAAAACGTTTTTCAACTACTAAATGTCATAAACTGCCATGGGCCACATGGAAGAGCTTGAATCGCCTCCGAACTGAGGTAGGTCGATGTAGACACAATCTGGCGCGCTGGCGCTACATTGACCAAGCAGAAGCACCGTGCCAGTGTGGTCACGATGACCAGACTATGCAGCACCTCCTCTCATGCCCTTTGTGTCCTACCAGCTGTACCATGCTTGACCTAAACTCTGCCTCGGAGGAAGGCGTAAAAGTGGAAACGTATTTGAAGAACAAAATTTGAATTTTGAGCCAGCGACACGATAAGAAGAAGAACTACTAAATGTTGGAAAGGATCGACCTCGGCGAACATTCTGCGCCCAGATTGCCGAAGTACTGAAAAAATGGAGAAGTAAAAAGTACCCGTAACCGAAGGGCATGCATGAAGAGAGTGATGAGTGTAGATGAAGCGAAAGAGGTTTGACACGATCGTAGCAAGTGGAGGTCCATAGTCTCATCCTACTCCTGTAGGAAACAGGCGTCATATTATGTATGTATGTTGTTGACACAATAAAAAACTGGGTTTTCAGCAAACTTTGAAAAAAGGTAAACCTATGAACCTAGTCTTTTATTGTGTACCTAAATACATACATACTATTCCATCTTCATCCATAATGGGACATACAAAGCGTATTGTATCTCGCAGCTCTAAGCAGACAGATGTAACATAAATATATAAATAATAACGGTAAATAACATACAAAAAAATCATTGAGATCAAATAAAGGAGTGAAAAACGTTTTCTATTTTTGTATACACGAGTGCGTGCTATACTTCCCTCTTAAATAACAAAACCACGAATTCGTTGATTGATTGTAATGAAGCATTTCATTAGGTACAATCATCGTAAGCCTAACAAATTATCTTAAGGGGATTTCGCGTGAACCGAAACTACATTCTCTTACACACATAAATAACTTTAATTATAAATCAGACATAGCGTTAATCATCCTCTGATTTATATCAAGGCGACTCCTCCCTTAACAATCGCTGATCTGGAAATAGTTATCCACGATCCACGGCTGCAAATAGGTGAAGCAATAAAGTTCTTCACAATCGTTTTCCTTCCTAGTGACTAGTGACTCTACACAATATGGATTCCACACATCATCATTTCACCAAAATTTTCCTGGGTCGAAAATAAATTATTTGGTACTGTTAAGAAAATAAAAGGTCACAGAGAAAAATTCTTGGTCTATGCACAGAGTATGTCACTTGACATGATCATATTAATATTGAAAGTGTTTTAGGTTTAAATTGCAGATAATAACATTGAAAGCGCTTTTTGACTCCAAGAAACTATGACGTATTAAATCTATATTTCATACAAATCCCATAGAAAAATTTTGTTTTTACATTTAGAAATAAGTATGATTTGAGTTGTTGGTAAGTAGCGAAATCACAGTCGCGTTTCTTCCTATTCCCGATTCTTAACATCAGCGTTTCACAAAACTAGCTATTCCACATATGAACATTATGTTGTATACATAACTAAACTAAACGTGGTGGTGATCCTGTTCTTCAAAAAGGGAGATAACACTGTTGAAAAATTACTTACAAGGCCTATAAGGCTTCTGAGCCATGTGTTCTTGAGGGTTATACTTATCACCAATCGTCTCACAAATAGGTTTCATCGAATGTCTTCCAGTCTCCCGAACAAGCCAGTTTCTTTAAAGGCTTTAGAACCATGGACCGAATTCACACGCTATGGCAGGCAGGGAGGAGAGGACGAGGGAGTATAGACATATGTTTAAAAACTCTTTTTAAGTGTTTAGTAGCTTGATGACTGCCGTCTAATGACAGTTCGTGTAAAAAAATTCTTTGGGACGATATGGTCCACTTTCCTATCAAGTAATTGAATTCTCTTTGTTTCCTATCTTTTCTATGGTTTTACCCGTGACCTGAAACTAAGATTTTTAAAGAGTTATATACTTCCTGAAATTTATAAAGAGTTATAGGTCATAGCCTGAAATTTCATTAAAAAAAGTCATGTAGTAGCAAGATATTTACTCTGAATTTATATTTGAACTGTGGTTAACAAAACAACGTAATAATTCCGTCACAATGTAAGTAATTAACGGAAAACCACGTGAGAACAGCTCAAAACGAAATAGCTTATCCTTGTCCCACTTAGCCAGGGTTCCCGGCAATTAATTAAGGAACCAGACAGTTCATAAATATCTGGGTACATAAATTTTCTAATTTTGACACCGTATTATGACTATAATAGAACGCGATTATTTGAACTCTAAGCTTTGCTTAAGTGGTTAAAATGCATGAAAATTCGTCGTACTTCTGTAGTTTTGTAGTAATTCTGCAGTTTGGCTACGTTTCTTTTTGTTCATACAACTTTTATACAGACGCGTCCGTATGTGAATAAAACTTAGGTCTACCAAAAAGCGGTACATAAGGGCTCTACCATAACCAACTGTTTGTCATTATTGTACGGTAGTTGTCCATGTATTCGAATTCTGTGTGGAAAGTTCTCGATTACCACCAAGAGAAAAGTATTCGAGCAGTGTGTTCAACCCGTCATTACTTATGGTGCGGAGACTATTGCAGTGACGGAAAAATCAGCAGAGATGTTTCGTGTTGCGCAGAGAGCCATGGAAAGAGCCATGCTTGGAATAACCCTGCGTGACCGAAGACGAAACGAGGGATAAGATCCAAAACACATTTGCGAGATGTGGTAGCAGTGATAGCGGAGCGCAAGTGGAGATGAACGGGACATAATGCTCGAATGAGCCCTGAGCAATGGATGAAAAGTGATCTACAAGTATGGAGACCACGTACCCACACCAGACCCAGGAGACGGCCACCGATGAGACAGGTCGACGATATTCGGAGACAAGCGGGCCCAAATTGGGGAAAAGAATGGAGGCCTACATCCAGAGATGGATTTATAACGGCTGCTACTGATGATGTCTATGTATATGAGATTCATAGCGATTAATCTCGTTCCGTATCTCTCTATATTATACCTTATATTTATATGCACATAGCTATGCAAATTTGTTTGTTACTTAGAAGATATCTATATCAATAAACAAAACTAAAATGGATGAGTAATTAAGTTTTGAAGTCCGTTTTAGTCAGTAGTTAGGTATGGTTTTAAGTTACGCAGCTTTTATTATACTTTGTGCATTTATTATTATTCATTATCATATCAGCCGCAAAGAGTCCACTGCTGGACATAGGCCTCCCCCAAGGTTTTCCAAAACGACCTATTGAAAGCGGCCTGCACTCAGCGTTTTCCTGCAACCTTGCTAAGGTCGTCCGACCACCTAGTTGATGGGTGTCCTACGCTGCGCTTGCAGTTACGTGGCCGCTATTCGAAAACCCTTCTGCCCCATCGGCCATCGGTTCTTCGTGCTACGTGCCCCGCCCACTGCCACTTCAATGAGCTAATCCGTTGGGCTATTGACCTTTGTTCTTCTACGAATCTCTTTATTTCTGATTCGATAGCGTAGAGAAACACCGAGCATAGCCCTTTCAATAGCTTGTTGGGCTATAGGTATCTTGAGCCTTCTTATGAGACTATGAGTCTCATATTTATAAAACAAAATTACAAATTATTATGGGACCTTACTATGAGTAAGGTCCCATAATAATTTATAATTTTGTTTTATTCCTAAGTCCATTAGGTGGTCGTTTGGATAGTCTATTCACGTCTACTAATGGCCGGTTGATACAAAGTAACAAGATCTGAATTCATGTTGCATTCGACTCGACATGTCTTCATACAGCGTCGAATAAAATTAGATAAATATAAAAATAATATTAATAGATATCAGGCCACAAGTGATCACGAGTGTTAAATTGAAAATAACGGATTTAAAATCCAAAAATAGCAGATTTCGCCCCATGATTACATCACTAGTTGACATTCTCCGGTTATACTCGGAACAGCGTTTAATAATTCTCGTAACTTATACGAAATCTAGCATTTCTGCCAAGCCAAGCCCAATTTAATGTATCTCTGCGCAATAATTAGTTTAGAAACACACTCCAACAATTTGGCAAACAACCGTGGTGAAACGATACGAAAGATACACCACAGATAATTCTTCAAGTTTCGATGAAATACAAATTTCGACACTCAATCAATCTTTCGAAATAAAACATTACTTACCTTGCCGCTGAGTGAGAAAAAATCACTCGCACAACACACAAAAATAAGCACAACAATTGTGGCTGTATATGATTCGATTCCTTTGCACTTACTTCCGGGAAAACTCGAAAAATGTGCAAGATGGCGGGAACACGTAAGCGCGGGAAAATGTCAAGTTTCGCGTTGGCCGCGTCAATTGATATTGGCGTCGGTTAGAACAAAACAGCGCGAATATAGCTTGTTATATAATATATAACGGGTTTATAAGTTTGGATTTGAGCTGGTGGAATTTTTATCGCGAGAGTCTGCGTTCCCGGCCGGCCAGCATTCGTGACTAAGACAGTTTCATGTGCTTTTAATATAAAATTTAGGTGGCACGGTGGATTGCTGGGCGGTGTATTTCGGACCAGTCGTAAGTCATATCGTGGTTTAGGACGCTAGTTGTAAAGGCATTGGTAATGGAGTTACACAATTTGCAGACTGTTGTGACTTTGTGACTGTTGCAAATAATTGTTATCAACGCAAATCATAGCTTAAAGAAAATGAACTGAAAACTTTTTTTTTATTAACTTACACATGCTCAATAGATAATGATTTTAAGTGTTCCGTAATAAATAAGAACCTTACAGTTTCGCCATGTCTGTCTGTACGCGGTTTTACTCAGAGAATATAAAAAGTACTAGAAAGCTGTAACTTGCTATGGGTGTGTATATTAATCATGGCAAAAAAGGTATTCACAATAAAATGTTGAGAACATTTTTTAAGGATGGCTCACTTACTTATAAAGGGGGAGGCAACTAACCTATCGTGTTTGGTATCGTTAGAATAGGTCTTTCAAAAATATCGTGAGCTTGTAAACACTATTTTTTGATTTAGGTAGGTATGCGTTTTATAGTGCAAATTTATATCATATTCAAGTGTCTCTATTTCCCCCGTCTCTATCTGCTAAACTGTTGTATATGGACACGTAAAAAAATTCAAGGCAGTAGTATATGTAACAAAGTTTAAATGAAAACTATCCGAGCAAAGTAGGGTATACAAATTAAAAGTCATCGCAAACAACTTATAAAATTAATAGGAAAAGGAAAATTTTATACAAAAAGCTTTTTTAGACGTTTTTAGTCGCTTGAAGTGAACTCAAAGTTGGCATTCGTAACTACGGAACCCTACGCCTCGCGTGGCCCGACACGCTGTGATCCGCACTGGACCAAATATAGCAAAAACATTCTCCAGCTCGCCTCTGCCGTGCTTTGGAAGGCACGTATAAGCCGTTTTGGTCCCAGCTGGCATTATTACATGGCAGACGTCAAGCCAGATCAGATGCCTTAAGACAGCTTGAAAAAGCTGACACCAATGTTGGCGGCTACTTACACACACGATAAATAACAACAAGGGAAACGCGGGAAATTCGAAGATGTGAAGAGGGTATAGAAAGCGCTTTCAGGTATGGTTTTCAAGCTAGGATGATCACCGTGGTATATTGGTTATAGATTTTTTTGACATTGATTGAGCTAGCCCCAAACTAAGTTCGGGACTTGTGTTATAGGATACTAACTCAACGATACGAGTTTACGAGAACGTAGTTAATAATAAATAGATATATAGATAAACATCCAAGACCCAGATCAATTTGAAAAAGGCCATTGTCCAACTTGCCCTGACCGGGCTCGAACAAAAACTGTTCGTTTAGTGATTTTCAAAAATGGGTTCGTTGGCGTGGAGGTGGAAAAGGTGGTGGTGAATCTATATACTTCTAGTGATTGCCAAAAGTCAAAAAAAAGTCAAAAATCATTTATTTATCTTTGGATATTTATATCACTTGATAATTGTCATTTCTTTTTTCTTTCGATTTCTTAATAGTAAGTTGTTGACGTCAGATCATTTACTTACAACTAAGTTTACTGCCGCCTCCAAAGCGCAAAGTACAGAAGAAGCGGTAACAAACTGTACTGCAGCATTTTCTCCAAAAACGTCAACCTTACAATTATACTGATTAAAATTAGATGTGTGGACTGAGAATACATTGCTATTTATTTATTTTATTTATTTTATTGGTTCATGTACACTTGAAAATTTATAAATAAAACCTTATAAAAGTTAACGTAGTACATAGGTGCTACTTATTTCTAAAGAAATTTCTTCCAGTAGACCCGCGAGAGGAAATGGGAAGAAAGAGGTAATTGGCGTGTACAATACAAAGATAAATAAATACTTATACCTACAAGAAACATAAATAAATTAATAAACATACCTACATAGACTTACGTAAAATATACTTACATAAATACATAAATATATACTGATATATACAATTAATGAATACATAAGATAATATTTCTAAATATGATGATCAGGATGATAAAGACAGATAGTATTGTTTTACTCGTTTCTTAAACGTGGTTATGGTTTTTGATTCACGAATTTTTAGTGGTAACTGATTCCATAGCCTAACTGCTTGCACGGAAAAGGAGTGGGTATAGGTAGCGGAGCTATGAATTGGGAATTGAAGGATTAATTTATGGGTGGACCGACAGGGAGCGTTGACAGGCCGTGCGAAAGAGAATCCTTCACGTAAGTAGGGAGGATAGGAAGGATAGGATGCTATGTCATAATTATTAATTAAAAATGTCAAATTTGAAATTAATGTCAATTTGTATAAAATTCATGTACTGATTGTACTCAAATTATGTCATTTGTAAGTGTACAAATATAAACCTTTAAAAGGGACCCGCGCCAAGCTCAAGCCAGACGTTTTTGTCTTTAAGATAATCATCGGTTCCGTAATAAGCCTTCTCACAAAGTACTTTCTTTACATAAACTTTAATTTTTCTATCTGGCATATCAAGGACCGATTCTGGCAATTTATTATAAAACTTTATACAGTTTCCCTTAAACGATGTACTGACTGTTTTCAGCCTATAATACGGGGTAACTAAAACATTTATGTTACGTAAGTTTCTACCCGTAACACCTGTTTTATTAAATAAGGCAATATTTTTCCTCACATACATTATATTTTCAAATATGTACTGGGATGGTACAGTGAGTATATCAATTTCCTTAAAAAATCTCTTAGGGAGTCTCTCGATCCTAAATCATAAATAAAACGAATTGCCCTTTTCTGTAAAATAAAAATAGTCTGTATATCAGCAGCACTCCCCCAGAGAAGAATCCCGTAGGACATCAGACTATGAAAGTAACTAAAGTAAACTAGTCTAGCAGTTGCTACATCTGTCAATTGTCTGATTCTTCTAATAGCGTAAGCCGCTGAGCTCAGCCTATTAGCGAGTTTAGAAATATGGACATCCCACTGAAGTTTTGAATCTACTGTGATTCCCAAGAAAGTAGTATTATCAACGAGATCTAAGTTTTGACCGTCTAGTAGCACATCAACATTGGCCTGCCTCACGTTAGGAAGACTGAATCTAATGCATTGGGTCTTGTTTGCATTCAACAGAAGGTTATTGGCAGAGAACCAATTAGAAATGGCCGATAATGTGTCATTCACCGCAGTAGCATCTTCGCTATGACGGTCTATTTCAAAAATAAGAGACGTGTCATCGGCGTACAACACAATACCAGCCTGTTTTTCAACCGCGTAAGGCAAATCATTGACGTACACTAAGAAGAGGAACGGTCCTAGGATAGAACCTTGAGGTACACCCATTTTGACAAGAGATCCGTTTGACTTTATGCCATTTATATCAACAGTCTGAAGCCTATCCGTTAATTATGATTGAATGAGTTTTATAGATTTATCGTCAAAACCGTACTGACGGAATTTGAGCAAAAGTGTCAGGTGATCTACGCAGTCAAATGCTTTTGAGAGATCGCAGAACGAACCGATTGCATCATGCTTGTTTTCCCATGCGTTGTAAATGTGAGTAACTAGTGCTACCCCCGCATCGGTGGTCGATTTCCATCCAGTAAAACCAAACTGCTGGCTATGAAAAAGGTTATGATGGGTGATAAAGTGATGTTGCATTTGATTAAGCATTATCTTTTCAAACACTTTGCTCAAAACTGGCAAAATGGAGATAGGTCTATAATTACCAGGATCTGTTCTTACCCCCTTTTTAAATAAAGGAATCAATTTACTACATTTCATTAAATTTGGGAAAAAACCTTCATCAATGCATTCATTAAAAATAAAAGCTAGGTCTGCAGCAATGATATTTATGATGTTGCTTACTACATTAACGGACATACCCCAGTGATCTTCAGACTTTTTTAAATTTAGCTGTTTAAATGCATCAACTATATCTTTGGGGGTAATATGTTTAAATTGAAACTTATGATTACATGGAGCTATATTATCTTTAAGTAAGGCTTCAGCATGTTGAGGACTTGAATTGACATTGTAAGTGCCAAGGGAATATTGGTAAAAAAATTATCGAATACATTTACTATGTCTTTAGGTGCGGTAATATTTTTGTCAGCATATTTGATTTCACGAATATTTTCTCTCGCTTTAGTTTTTCCTGTTCCTTTATTAATGACATTCCATGTCTCTTTTATTTTATTTGGTGCATTATTGATTTTTCTACTAATATAGATAGCTTTAGCCTTTTTGCAAACTCTTTTAAATAATTTTGAATAATTTTTAACATAATCAACAAAGCTGCCGATAGATTAGTTCCACAAGAGCTCTCAATACCATGTGTTTTGAATTACTCTGTGCGATTCCGCCACCAGTTAGTTCATGCAAACTATTGCCGGCCGGCGTCCACCCACTACTGTTAGTCCCAGCATACCTGCCACCCACAGCCAGCAACATCGTGCCTTGTGAGTTTGGACCCAAGGGTTGACTGGAAGAGATTGCTGTGCGATAAGTCCGCTTTTTATCATAATTCTATCTTCTTTTTTTCTGTTTTTAGAGTTCCGTACAAAAAAAAAAAAAATGGAACCTTTTTAAGATCACTCGTGCGTCTGTCTGTCCGTCCGTCTGTCACAGCCAATTTGCTCCAAATCTACTGGACTAAATCAGGTGAAATTTGGTAGGATAGTGTAATCATATGAGCCAAATACAGATGTGCGAAGTAAATAAATATTATTTTAAAATAAGGAAGAATTAGGAAATTAAAACAAAAGTTTTGCATACCTTACTGTGACATAATTATATCAAATGAACGGGCTCGTTATGAAGATCTAAAATACATTTTTGTTATTATTGTAAAATAAAGAGTTTTGATTTTATTCGTGAAAGAAGACGAAAATTAACCATTGCCTCCCTGATCTCCGAAAATAATGAGGCTAAAATTTTGAAAAAATTATTAATAAAAAGTATAGTTCATTGCTTGCAGATTAAGGAAAAATAATATAAGAATACTATCAATTGAAAATAAAGTGGTAAACTCAATATAATACGTTCCCTTACGGAAAATCACGAGCATTGTACGGAACCCTCTCCACGCGAGTTCAACTCGCATTTGGCTGGTTTATTTGTTTTTCCTTTTGTTAATGGTGCAATAAAGAGTATTTGTATTGTTTTGTAATTGGGTATTTTCCTGGGTCAAAAATAAATTATTTTGTACTTTTAAGAAAATATAACGTCGCATAATAATATCACTTGTCATTGAAAATATCGATTTTAACGTGAGTTTAGATTTATTATTGCGGAAAAACTTATAATAAGAGCGCTATTTGATTCCAAGAAGTCATGACGTCATCTGCCTGTATTTCATACAATTCCCAAAGAAAATGTTATTTTTGACGTTTAAAAGTTTCTGATAAGACTTGTTGGTAAATAGCGGATTCAAATCACATAGTATACAACTTTAACTTCCGCAAAGTAACTATCTTAGAGCTCTCAATCTTACACCAAAATAGCTAAACCTTACACTTGTCAATGATAACGGCTGAAAAGAGTTAAAAACGTTTCCCGGGTCGTTACAGTTATTTACGATGCTGTGCCGTTGATTTTTATCTAGATATCTGTACGTTTTATTCTAGAAAACTATGCGGTTGGTATTTAATTGCTAATGTTAAAAGATAGACATGTTAGGATACATTCACACATAATTAATCAATAAAATATTTTGGCGATAAGAAAAACCAGCGAAGTACACTTCAGGCCACGCAGGGTAGGGTCCTGTAGTTGCGAAACTTGCGAACGCCGAATTTGAGTTCACACCTCACGGTTTCACGACTAAAAACGTCTAAATGTAATTTTCTATTGAATTTATACTTTGAAATTTTCCCTTTCCGAATACATTTTATGAGTTGGTCGACTATAACTCTTTAATTTGTAAACCCTACTTAGCTTTGATAGTCTTTCTTTCAACTTCTTTATATATATGTACTACTGCTGTGAGCGATATTTACGAGTCCATATACTTACGACTTATATGACGCATATATCCAAACTTTGTAGTGGTTCAATACCGCCTGAGGTTGAAATGCTGGGTTTAATCACAGTTAAGCCTTGTTTTATTTTCATTAAAATCGTCATCTTTGAAATGCATTCCACAAACAAATTTTAATAGGTGCAGTTTTGTGATTGACATATGCGCTAGATCTGCTTTGCTTGTCATTTTGACCCACTGCAGACAGCTGGAAAAAAGTATGGAAAAATTAAAAAAAAATTATAACCTCGCTTTTTCAGATAATTTCTTATAGATATATGAATGAACAAGTAACTCTTAGTAAACTAAGAAAACTTTTTCTTACCGAGGTTCGTCTAGGGGTTAATGTACTAAACTGCGCAGTAATATCTCATATACAAAATCTCAACACTGCCACTTATTTTAGCCGACTTTCCTGTAAATTAGTTTTGTTGTTCATGTGTTACACACCTTATCTACACCTTTTCTACCTTCACGCCCATTCGGTGTAGTAGTAACAAAAGACTTGTAGTCTGCTATAGATTCATCGTTATTCAAAAGAATATCAAGTAGTTGGAGTTTATGTACTCAATAGTACGAGAAATGTTTACTGCAGAAACAACTCCCAAAAATACCACAAGCTTTTTAATTTAGTAAATTAAAAAAAATTTTCGGAAAAGAGTTTTCACGTGACATAGTTTTGTTTAATCTTCCTAGCAATCGTATATACAATTCATGTGACCATTCAACGCGATTAAGGTATTACGCGTTGAGCCGCAATATAGTTTGTAGCTGAAAATAAAAACTTATCAAAAAATAACATATCACTAGAAGCGCTGCTATTTTACCCAGACGATGTCGAAGAATGTTTTCTTTTTAACCGACTTCATAAAAAGAGGAGGTTATCAATTTGTAAACTTACGTGAGACACAGACATGCTAATTATATATGTATTCTTATATGTTTTTTATATATGTTTCCCGATTACTCGAAGAAGCCTTAACAAATTTGAAAATCATTTTTTTTTTTGTTTGAAGTACTTGTTAAGTGATTCCATTTTTTTTTTTGCTACGTTAACGTTATAAAAGTCGGTTGAGCATGGTTTTGAATAAATATTCTCATATGAAAGGTCCCTTACAATTTCGTCTCTTTCTGTCGCTAGGCGCTAAATGAGAAAAAAAACTTGGCAATAGTGGCGGAAGTTCGAGGATCATTTTATATTTCTGTTTTAATTACAATGTTTTTTCAGCACTTACTATTTCTGCGTTCAGACGTGATAACAAAGTAGGTAATGTATTTTTATCTATAAGTTGCATCACGTAGATTTTTTTTATTCTCCCAATATATTGTCCCATAGCAGAGCAAAGGCAACAGGCCTGTGTTCTTTCATTTGTCTTTATATATATCTGACCAACGAGCAAAGAGAGAGAGAGAGAGAGAAAAACCGTTCGTTTAATGATTTTCAAAAATGGCAATACTATGTGATTTGAATTACTTTGCCGGCCGGCGCGGCGGCGCCCACACATTACTGTTAGTCCCAGGCTCCCAGCATACTTGCCACCAGAAGCCGGCATCATCGTGCCTTGTGAGTTTGTACCCAAGGGTTGACTGGAAGAGATTGCTATGCGATAAGTCCGCCTTTTTATCATAATTCTGTCTTCTTTTTTCCTGTTTTTAGGGTTCCGTACAAAAAATTAAAAAACGGAACCCTTATAGGATCACTCGTGTGTCTGTCTGTCCGTCCGTCTGGCACAGCCAATTTGCTCCGAATCTACTGGACCAAATCAGGTGAAATTTCAGAGTGAGCAAAGGCAACGGGCCCTATGTGCTTTCATTTGTCTTTACAAAGAGCTGTAAAACTTTTTAAGGATTTATTCCACTTAAATATGTGTATCTAGTATACATAGGTACTTAGGTTAGATAGGTATCCTACTCTATGGAGAGGGAACGGCAGTTGAGTGATAGTAGACACCCTCTTTATGACCATAGCCTTCCACCTGCACGACTCGAAAGCCGACGCAGCTTTATCACACATACCGCACCGCTAGCTGGCGATCCCCAAGCGCCAGAGTTGAGGCAAAAGAAGTTTCCCAGCAACTTCCCCCTAAGTGAAAAGCTTCCACCAGGCCACGATCTACCCTGGCGCACTAGGAAATCGCTAAATAGAGGGCGTCGGAAGATTTCAGGAGCTAAAGAAGAAGTGTAAGTAATGGAACATCTGCTGTCATGCTCCACGTCCATTGCATCTTGTTCTAGAGACGATCTAATGGAGACTAACCAAAGGACTATAGATGTGGCAAAATTCTGGGCCATTACAATTTAGATAACAATGATTGCGATTAACAT
Source organism: Acrobasis suavella (assembly GCA_943193695.1). NCBI lineage: Eukaryota > Metazoa > Arthropoda > Insecta > Lepidoptera > Pyralidae > Acrobasis > Acrobasis suavella. The sequence goes on from OW971952.1 coordinate 10,928,330, forward strand.
GATACGAAGAAGAAGGTACCACAGAAACTAATAATATTATTAAATAAACAAAATAAAATATTGTTTCAACCGACTTGCAAAGGAGGTAGAAAGGAATATTTTTCTGGTTATTAATATTTTTGACCCTCAGCAAAAAAAGGGGGTGTAAAGTTTGACGCCAATGGCTTTCGTCTGTTAGTTTGTCTGCCTATCTGTCTGTCTGTCTATCTGTCTGTGTCATCGTAGCTCTCGAACGAATAGACTGATTTCGATGATGTTTTTTTAAGTAAAAGGAAGTCTCTTTGCGGTGATTTTTAGCTATGTTTGATAGAAATCGGTTAAGCCGTTCAAAAGTTATTAGAGATGAACGCATAGAAGTCGGGGATTTTTAATTTACCTGGTTAATAAACTTGTCATTTCATTCTATATTTACTAACAACTCTAATACTCTATATAGGTATAGGTACTCCATACCTAGAGATCACGGGTATGTAATACTCTGTCACGGGTCCGGCCTGAAGACGAAGTGGTAGCTAAAGTGGCGCCCTCATTAGAAATAAATTATTTAAAACTAAATATGGTGATATTTAAAAATTTGGCTTGTACTAATGTCTAGAAAGACCTTTAAACTATTTTATGAATAACCTTTGAAAGTAATATTGTTAGTCCGTCTAGTTTTAAAACTGTTTTTCGCCAAAAGTGGCCACATTTGGCGAAAAACAGTTTTAAAACTAGACGGACTATTAGTAATAATTTTAAAGGTTATTCATAAAATAGTTTCAAGGTCTTTCTAGACATTAGTACAAGCCAAATTTTTAAATATCAGCAATCGTATATACAATTCATGTGACCATTCAACGCGATTAAGGTATTACGCGTTGAGCCGCAATATAGTTTGTAGCTGAAAATAAAAACATCAAAAAATAACATATCACTAGAAGCGCTGCTATTTTACCCAGACGATGTCGAAGAATGTTTTCTTTTTAACCGACTTCATAAAAAGAGGAGGTTATCAATTTGTAAACTTACGTGAGACACAGACATGCTAATTATATATGTATTCTTATATGTTTTTTTATAAATGTTTCCCGATTACTCGAAGAAGCCTTAACAAATTTGAAAATCATTTTTTTTTTGTTTGAAGTACTTGTTAAGTGATTCCATATATTTTTTTTGCTACGTTAATGTTATTAAAGTCGGTTGAGCATGGTTTTGAATAAATATTCTCATATGAAAGGTCCCTTACAATTTCGTCTCTTTCTGTCGCTAGGCGCTAAATGAGAAAAAAAACTTGGCAATAGTGGCGGAAGTTCAAGGATCATTTTATATTTCTGTTTTAATTACAATGTTTTTTCAGCACCTACTATTTCTGCGTTCAGACGTGATAACAAAGTAGGTAATGTATTTTTATCTATAAATTGCATCACGTAGTTTTTTTTTTATTCGCCCAATATACTGTCCCATAGCAGAGCAAAAGCAACAAGCCTGTGTTCTTTCATTTGTCTTTATATAGATCTGACCAACGAGCAAAGAGAGCGAGAGAAAAACCGTTCGTTTAATGATTTTCAAAAATGGCAATACTATACAGGGTGGCCAAAAAGTCGTGGATCAAACGAAACAGGGAGATAAAGGAGGTAATTTCCAACAAAAAATCTTTCCCCAGCATGGCCATAACTTCATTGCAAATAAGTGCTCTTAAAGTGAGAAGTAATTTTTTGTAACGCTTTAAAATTTACGGAAAAAAAATCATTGCTCGTTAAGTTTGATACCAAGAGCTGCAATACAATTTTTGTAGTATTGATACATTATCGACTCATAATACAACACCTTTTGTTTTATTGTTTTTAATCAATTTAATTTATTACTGATTAAATTGTAAAAAAACTCGGTAGTTTCATTGAAAAAACTAAAATAATTCATATCTTTTCGTGCAATGAAGTTATGGCCATGCTGGGGAAAGATTTTTTGTTGGAAATTACCTCCTTTATCTCCCTGTTTCGTTTGATCCACGACTTTTTGGCCACCCTGTATGATTTGAATTACTTTGCCGGCCGGCGCGGTGGCGCCCACATGTTACTGTTAGTCCCAGGCTCCCAGCATACTTGCCACCAGCAGCCGGCATCATCGTGCCTTGTGAGTTTGTACCCAAGGGTTGACTGGAAGAGATTGCTATGCGATAAATCCGCCTTTTTATCATAATTCTGTCTTCTTTTTTTTTGTTTTTAGGGTTCCGTACAAAAAATTAAAAAACTAAACCCTTATAGGATCACTCATGTGTCTGTCTGTCCGTCCGTCTGTCACAGCCAATTTGCTCCGAATCTACTGGACCAAATCAGGTGAAATTTCAGAGTGAGCAAAGGCAACGGGCCCTATGTGCTTTCATTTGTCTTTACAAAGAGCTGTAAAACTTTTTATGGATTTATTCCACTTAAATATGTGTATCTAGTATACATAGGTACTTAGGTTAGATAGGTATCCTACTCTATGGAGAGGGAACGGCAGTTGAGTGATAGTATACACCCTCTTTATGACCATAGCCTTCCACCTGCACGACTCGAAAGCCGACGCAGCTTTATCACACATACCGCACCGCTAGCTGGCGATCCCCAAGCGCCAGAGTTGAGGCAAAAGAAGTTTCCCAGCAACTTCCCCCTAAGTGAAAAGCTTCCACCAGGCCACGATCTACCCTGGCGCACTAGGAAATCGCTAAATAGAGGGCGTCGGAAGATTTCAGGAGCTAAAGAAGAAGTGTAAGTAATGGAACATCTGCTGTCATGCTCCACGTCCACTGCATCTTGTTCTAGAGACGATCTAATGGAGACTAACCAAAGGACTATAGATGTGGCAAAATTCTGGGCCATTACAATTTAGATAACAATGATTGCGATTAACATGATACGAAGAAGAAGGTACCACAGAAACTAATAATATTATTAAATAAACAAAATAAAATACTGTTTCAACCGACTTGCAAAGAAGAGGAGGTAGAAAGGAATATTTTTCTGGTTATTAATATTTTTGACCCTCAGCAAAAAAAGGGGGGTGTAAAGTTTGACGCCAATGGCTTTCGTCTGTTAGTTTGTCTGCCTATCTGTCTGTCTGTCTATCTGTCTGTGGCATCGTAGCTCTCGAACGAATAGACTGATTGCAAAGCGAAAGCAAGTCTCTTTGCGGTGATTTTTAGCTATGTTTGATAGAAATCGGTTAAGCCGTTCAAAAGTTATTGGAGATGAATGCATAGAAGTCGGAGATTTTTAATTTACCTAGTAAATAAACTTGTCATTTCATTTTATATTTACTAACAACTCTAATACTCTATATAGGTATAGGTACTCCATACCTAAAGATCACGGGTATGTAATACTCTGTCACGGGTCCGGCCTGAAGTGCCATTTCTGAAACGCGGAGTCACCTAAACGAATGGTTTTTCCATAAACCGTTCGTTTAGTGACTCAGCGTTTGAAAAATGGAACCTCTGCACCAAGTGCAAAGGGCAACTTGATAGTGAACTAGTGAGACACAAAGTTTTTCGAAGGCCATTAAGGAAATTGAAGCATTGTAAGTATTTGATTTACCCCTAAACAAGTTTATTGGTTGGTTGCTCCAAGTAAAACTTAATTTTCTTAAAACTGACATGAGATAAAATTTTTATAAATATTTATTAACTGGCTACTACTACTCATACATAGTCAGCTCGGAACAATTACTAGGTCTCAAACTCATTAGGAATCCATCATCTCATCAGGACTATAAAGATAATAATGTCTGTTATAAATAAATATATACGGACAAATCACACCGATTGAGCTAGTCCCAAGTTACTTATAAGAATAATCATTGGAGAATTTGTGCTAAGCCGAAGTTATAATAAAAGAGTCTGTAGACTGGTAGAGTATGGGAATCCATTTAAATTCTTCTTTAGCAGCACAGAGTCGCAAAATATTTATTTAATTTTTACTAAGTGAATCCCTATAGTAGGTATGCCTAAACCTCGGAATTAAAATTAAATAAATTTGTTTCATTCTGCTTTATATAAGTGGTAAAAAATAACTTGCTCTGCTATATTCTAGCTATGCCCAACGCCATCTGTTGATGAGTAGTAGGTTTTGACAAATCAATAAATGTTGATCAATTGGATTTGGATAAATCCATTCAAAAATATTATATTATGTACCGTGTATAATGACTGTTATATTGCTAACATGTATGGATATTTGGTTTTGATTGTTGGAAACATATCAGCGCCATCTTGGTTTCGTCTATTCAATAATACTTACATATCAATTTCATGTGTCATCATGTGTGTAAGCAAAGATTATTGTAGATGTCGCTCTATTCCATTTATGAAATTAAAATATACATACCGTAATACCGTGGTAATACAAACAATAATTATCCAAGCACATGTTTTAATATATACTGTATAGGTACCGAACTATCTATACATTAAGGGGCTACCTGAATTTTTCGGGATCCAGTGCTGCCCCCATTTAAAATAAATCAATTGAAAGAAAACGGACATTTCATTTAAAATTTTGTCTTGATCAGACCCTAGATAACCCTTCAAACTATTTTATGAAGTACTGTTTAACAAACGGTAGTTAATAAAATAGTTTGAAGGATTATCTAGAGCCTGTTCAAAACAAAATTTTAAATGATGTCTCCGTTTCCTATCAAATGATTTATTTCAAATGGGGGCAGCACTGGACCCCCGAAAATTCAGATATCCCCTTTACCCATATCCTGTCCTGCCTAAGTGACTCCTGTGGTGCTATTTTTCAAACGCGAAGTCAAAAAAACGAACGGTTTTTTTTGGTATAGAAAAAGCATTCGTTTATGTGACTCCGTGGCACAATAATAGCACTTCTGCCAGACTGCTGCTTTCCTGACTATAAGCCTGTGCTGTGCCAAAAGTATGGGTAGTTTAGGGCATAGAATAAGAACTAGTACTCACATAATTAGGGCTAGTCATACAAAAGTATAGGTACCTAGTTTGTGGATTAGGGCTTGACTCATGTCATGTCATACGTACAATCATATCAAATCTGAATTTGCTTGTAAATAAAATAAGCTTCATTACCTGTGATCACAGTGCTGCCATTTAAGGGTTTTGGGCGCTAGATCTGGCGCATTTTTAGAGTGTTTAGCGCCTATTTCAAATATTTCTAGCGCTTTTTATAATCTAAAACCACCACCGCCGCTGAATTTATATTACCGACTAGCTGTGCCCGCGACTTCATCCGCGTGAAAATCCGTCAGCAGTTTCGGACATTCAGGTGTACAGTGTGCATACAGACACTGACATACAAACAAAAATCTTAAAAATCTTTTTAGTGTTCTGTATTTCCTTATATATCTTGCTCACGAATACATACTTCATTATCTGTATTTGATGCCCGCGACTTCGCCCGTGTGAAATTCAGTTGTTACACACCCTTGTTGATGAAATGACAAATTTAAAAATTTTTATCAGATTAGTCTGTATATTTACAGTTCGATATTTTTAATGTAATGCGGTATACTTTTAATATTGCTAATGTGAAAGTTTATAAGAATCTATAGATGTATGGATATCAGTTACTCATTCATACAACAACTTATGAATGGATTATAATGAACCCTTACAATAATAATGATAACCTTTGTGTATAAATATATAGGTACGCAGACGAAGTCAGCAGTCAAACGTAACTCCCTATCTGTAAAAGTCTCCGAGGCGCGAGATAGCGAATCACGTTCACGATCAGCACTTAGCCGAGAGTCCCTTTGAATGGAACTCTCCGAGGCGCGAGTCAATGAATTTCGTTCTCGATTAACTTAGTCGTGCCTGTCTTTTGTCATTGGATTCTTGGGATCTACTCATCCGCTGTCTTTTCGCTTGTCTAGTATTCTGAGTCAGATTTGACTTTCTTCGGAGCATTTTTGAAAGCAAAGCACAAAATATAATAGCATATATACTTAATTCAATAAATCTATGTAGCTAGGATTTTTTTACAGATAATATCCAAAATACCTGACCAATCCACAAAGCAAGGTCACGAAATCCGTATTGCTATAGCCAAATGTCAAACTTAGTTTAATAAATCTATAAAACCAAGAAGCTTTTGAAGATATCCGAAATAATAATAATAATAACCAATCCACAAAGCAAGATCAGAAAGTCCTTATTTTCATAGCCAAGTGTCAAATTATAAATCAACAATATTATCCGAAATATTAACTAACCAATCCACAAAGCAAGATCAGAAAGTCCGTATTTTCATAGCCAAGTGTCCAATTATAAATCAACAATATTATCCGAAATATTAACTAACCAATCCACAAAGCAAGATCAAAAGTCCGTATTTTCACAGCCAAGTGTCAAAATATAAATCAACAATATTATCCGAAATATTAACTAACCAATTAACTAATCAATCCACAAAGCAAGATCAGAAGTCCGTTTTAACAAAAACAACCATAGCGCATTTTAAATTTCTTGAGGCGCATTCTGTTGCTATTTTATGTAATACTATAAAATCGGCCATAGAAAAATTATCTTAAAACTTTAAATGACGATAACTTTTTTATCTGACATCAGATTTCGATAAAACAAAGCCTATATGTTGCTCAGGGATGAGCTTAATCTTCAAGTGAGAACCGCGTTAAAATTTGTTCAGTAGTTTTAAAGATTAGCGAGTAATTACAGACAGACAAAAAAAAATCAAAAAAATGTTTTTTGTGTTCTGTTACTCTTTTTTATCGCCTACACCTATTTTTTGTTAATTTTGTCAAATGTACAGACACGCGGTTCCTACTGTTTTATTATATGTATTGATGAGTTGGTCTTATGACAGCAAATATTGTTCTAATTGGTTTATTGAATCATTTTTTTTCGCTATAAATAGAAACATCATGATATTATTAATAAGTATAAAAGAAAACTATTTTTTTTGTTTCGTTATTCTCGCTATATTAATTAAAAAGTTCAAGGTAAAATAACTTTCTGAATCGAGTACCGAAAACACGCCGACGGCTTCCGAACAAATTCGAGCATGCGTGTAACGTCCAATTGCTAATTCTTTCACTCCTTGTAGTTATAGCGTAAGGAGATGTTGAACCTTAGAGGTTATCGTGCTTGTTTTTTACCCTTATGTATGTACAAATACTACAAAAAAAAACTGCCGATAAAATGATTTTAAACGTTCGACCTGATGGAAAATAACGTAATAAATGGTTTCAGGCAGTACGCCGAGCTAATCCCAAAACAACTTTTTGGAGCGGATGCGTGACCACAAGTAGCATTATAATTCCTCCGTTCTTCGGAAGGCACGTTAAGCCTTTGGTCCAAGCTGTTATTGTATGGCAGTGGTCAGACTATATCAGATCCTTTAGGGAGCTGTAAAAATCTGACACCAGTTTTGGCAAGTTTCGTATCATCATCATCATCATCTCAGCCCTTCTTCTGCCTACTATTGAGCATAGGCCTCCCTTCGTCGACGCCACCCATCTCGGTACTGTGCTGCTCTAAACTACGAGGGGGGGTCAAAAAGTTCGCGGAATGGAGGGGATAGCGGGGGGTGGGGGACCTGCCGCAGGTAGTAACTAATGAGCAACTCTTTGTGAGTATATATGCCAAGTTTGAACCTGATTGTGTCAATAACCTTTGACCTGTCGTCGATCAAACAAGTGAATCCGGAAGAAAAACTTGAACATGGAAAAAATCGAGTTTCGTGCCGTCATAAAGTTCCTCACTAAGCAAGGAAAACCACCTCAGAAAATTTTGGAAGAAATGTTATCAGTATACGGGGACTCTTGCCCTGGGAAAACCATGGTGTACAAGTGGAATAGCCTTTTCAAGCAAGGCAGAGAGTCTCTTGAAGACGACCCTCGCTCAGGACGGCCGATTGAGGCCACCACCTCAAACATCGTTGAAAAAGTGGAGAATCTTATACTGGAGGATACTCGTTTGAAGAAGAAACAACTTGCAGAAATGGTTGGAGTATCACCTACAACCATTTTAAATATTCTACACGACAATCTTGGGATGTCAAAAGTCAGCGCAAGATGGGTGCCAAGAATGCTCACACCACCACAGAAACAGCTGCGCGTCGAGTATTCAAAGGAGTTTTTAGACCTCTGTAGCGCCGACAAGGAAGGAATTTTTGCAAGACTTGTTACTGCAGATGAAACTTGGGTTCATCATTATGAGCCTGAGTCGAAGCAAGAGTCTATGCAGTGGCATAAAAAGGGTCAGCCCCCCCCTAAGAAATACAGGGTGTCACAATCGGCTGGAAAAATCATGGCAACTGTTTTTTGGGATACAGAGGGTATTTTATTAATAGATTATAAAGATAAGGGTGTTTCTATAACGGGAGAATACTACGCTAATCTACTAAGACAATTAAAAGAAGCAATCAAGGAGAAAAGGCGGGGAAAGTTGACAAAGGGTGTGCTGCTTTTGCATGACAACGCACCGGTACACAAGAGCCGCGTTGCGATGGCTGCCCTTCATCACTGTGGCTTCGAAATGTTAAACCATCCTCCCTATAGTCCAGACTTAGCCCCCTGTGATTATTTTTTATTTCCCAAATTAAAAAAAGAGCTTCGGGGGAAGAAATTTTCCGATGATGAAGAAGTCAAGTCGGCGATTTCGGCCTATTTTGAGGACAAAGACAAATCATTTTTTTTCGACGGTATTAATAAGTTAATAGAGAGATCTGAAAAATGTATTCGACTTAAGGGGGAATATATTGAAAAAGAAAAATAGTACAGTATTTTATTTCACCCCCCTTCCCCTCCGTTCCGCGAACTTTTTGACCCCCCCTCGTAGGTGCGACCCATGACTTCACTATGTCGTCAACCCATCTCATTGCTGGACGTCCGACGCTTCTTTCACGTGCTCTGGGCCACCATTTGGTTAAGGCCCTGCTCCACCTGCCATCATTCCGTCACGTTCGTATACGAAAATTTTTCAAAACTAAAAACCTAGTTTTACTCCAAACTAGGCACGCAAACACAACTGATTTAGATAAAATTTCTATGGGATCACATCAAAAGTATGTCCTTTCAAACTAAAAAAATCCAAATTGGTCCACTCGAGCGTCTTCGAGTGATCGGGGAACATAGATAAAAACGTATACATTCGAATTGATAACCTGCTTCTTTTTTTAAAAGGTCGGTTAGAAAATAAACAAACCTTCTTGAATCACTCTTTCTATTGACGAATTCAGAATACCGCATTCAATTCGTTGTTTATAAGCTGTTAGTGTACCACTTACTTCCATGCTAGTCTAGGAGAAAAGAAAAACCTAGAGTATACCAGCTGCTACTGTTTCCGAGCAGATCGTAAAAGCTGATCGAGGGAATGGGCGAAAATGCAAATCATGTACCAACTAGCGATGCGTCTAGCAAACCATCACTATTTTATATTTCTTGTCCAGCTGCTTACCTTTCCGTGCAGATCGTTAATGCCGATAGACGGAATGGGCGAAAATGCAAATCATGTACTGATAAGCAATGCGTCACTCTAGTAACCCATCACTATTTTGTATTTCTTGTTCAGCTGCTTCTCTTTCCGCGCAGATCGTAAAAGCCGATCGAGGGCATGGGCGAAAATGCGAATAATGTACTGACAAGCGATACGTCTAACAACCCATCACTATTTTGTATTTCCAATGCTTTTGTTCTCGCGCAGGGAATGAGCAAAAATGCATTTTTTTAACTGGATTTTAGAGATTCTTTTCAATTTACGTGCAGCCGTTTGCATTGAACTGAGATGAAATCCCTTCAGAATTATGACATCACACGCATGCCTACCAATCATGGCGCGTTCGTATTGTCGTGATTTTGTTGTTGTTTTCGTCTATTTTATTTGCTTACAATCAATTTAAAAACAATTTCAAAGTTTTTTTTTATTGGAATCTGTATATTTTATGATAAACTTTAAAAATATGTTTCTTTTTTCCAATTATCAGCCACAGTCTCAGTCTAGTGTTGTGAACTTATGACATAGATTTGAACATCTGAAAAGTATATATAACAGGTGTAAGACAAAAAAATACTAAAAGGTACCATAGCTCAGCTATTTTAATTTAATGTCAGACTTTGTTTCTTCGATTTTTTTGTGGTTTTTATTTAATTCTAGAAAGAACTGTAGATAACGAATAAAATATTCAGCGTGAAATGTAGTGCTTTTTATGGTTCTGTACAAAAATGAAAAAAAAGGTTCCCTTATCTTAGGATCACTCGTTATGTCATACATCAAATGAAAGGGCTCGTTAAGGGGTATATGTTATTATTATTCTAAAATGAATAGCTTTGATTTTATTCAAGAAAGAAGACAGAATTGACCATTCCCCCCCCCCCCTCTTTCCCCTGATCTCCAAAACTATTGATGATCCTAAAATTTTTAAAAAAAGTACAACATGTAATTCATTACTTGTAGATAACAGAAAAACTTATAAGAATTCTATCAATTCAAAATAAAGTGGTAAACTCAATAAAATACGTTCATTTACGGAAAATAGCTCACTAAAACAGCACTGTATAGCGCTTTTATTAGTTGACATGCGTCTTAATATGATGATTTGATATAAATTTGTATAAATTTACAAACTATGGCGTTGTACGGAATTCTCTCCACGTGACTTCAACTCGCACGTGTGTGTTTGTAAATAAATATATCTTTATCTTTATCTCGTTTTAGCGCTCAATCAGATTTTTGATCTGGCAGCACTGATCGAAGTATTCTAGTCTATGGTTCAATGGTTTGGTTGGCTTGTACCGTGCGTGTCTGTTTTAACTTTGAAAAGTCATTTTCTAAAAGAAATATGTGCAAATATAAGTGTTATTCCATGAAAATCAATTAGGCTTACGGTGTTTTTATAAATAAACCAAGCTTTACAGTCACAGTGCGTGTAATCTAATAAAACCAAACGACCTTTTTAATTATTCACCTACGTATCTATAAACAAACAGCTGTAGAGTCGTGGATGTGTGCTACACTTGTTGCTGCACCCTACTTTCAAGTTTCAAGAAGAAGTTCATCTATTTACCTGTTATGTGAGAAAGTGTGATAAATAATCACCTTGTTAGTAAATTCGTATTCGCGTTATCTTTTTACCGTTACGGTTGGCGTTAGAATGTGGGAAATGCGTGTTGTTTTCATTATCTATACAAAGTTCGTTACGATGCACCTGCAATGCAGATTACTGCAATGAGTTGAGTGCACTTTGATTATGACATGGATGACGGGAAACCAATCTAAATCCTGTTAGTTGTTACGTACTTGCTAGTCGTGAGCAGGTAAAAATTATAAAACAGTTAAAAGGAGTCATCAGTCCCAAAAATGACTCATAGGTGGTCACTGGCTGGCAGGTTATTGTTTTGTTTTTGTGAAATTCCTGGCCGATGACAATGCTCAGGAACTCGAAGAAAAAGTTATCAGTGTTGTCTGTGATGTGAAGTGATAAAGTTCTCTACTAGAAAGTGAATTATTTGGCGGTTAAGTTGATGGATTTCGTAACTTTTGTGAGTGCTATGTTTTGCTAAAATGGCTCAGAATTCTATGGATTCAGATAGATTATCGTCCGCTGGTATCTCAACGCATAGTTCGGGCACTGCTGGGACAGTAGGGGGTTCAGTAGCTGGTGTCAGAGTGGAACCTAACCATAAAATCGAGGATGATGATGAATTCAAGCTAGGATCATTGCCTCCAATGTGGGAAAAAGCATTTACTCCGTCTGGAGAAGCATACTTCATTGAGTAAGTCCATTCATTATGAATTACTACTTAGTAGTCAACAACACAGATATCTACCTAATTAAATTATGATAAGATAAGATAAGATAAAATTTCTTTATTGCACCAACTAAGTATGACAATAATCAAAAGTACATTTAAAATCTAGTAGGTACAGAGGCGGGCTTATCTCTAAAGCGATTTTCTAGACAACCTTTGGGTAGAGAAAACTATAAAAGATGTGGGGGAGTTGGCGCAGTTAGAGTATTACAGTGTAGAAGAATATAAGTATACCAATAAATAATAGGAGTACATACCTTAACAAATAAATGAACAATAAAGTAATAGAAATACATAAACCATAAAATTTGTACGAACATTAAAAAAAAAGTAAATGAAAGTAGCCAGTAAAAAGAAAAGAAGTAAAGACATATTAGTTAGAGCTAGAAGAAAGGTAATGAGCTAGAGGAAAGGTAATGAATTATGCTTACTTCTAAAACAATTAAACGTTTATGAGACTGAGTTTATAGTTAATAGACCTTAGCAGGTACTTTTACTTATCCTAGTATACATTCCGTAATGTTCTAAGTAGGTATTGTTGGATAACAATAATTCAACAATCCATATTAACAATTTTATTTCTTAGGAAAATTTAAAAAAAAAACATCACCGTGAAATGGTGGGGTTTTTTTAACCCCACAATAACTTTTGAAATGCTGAACCGATTTCCATCTAGAAGCTAAGAACCACTGCAAATAAATTTGCTTTCACGTAAAAAAGCCACATTGAAATTGGTGAATCTATTCAAAAGCTACATTGCCACAGACAGACTTAAGCATCTAATTTAAAACATCCGTCTGTGTTGTCGCAGATTTAAAAGTAATGTGTTAATTCAGATATTTATTACCTACCTACTTAAAAATGTCCTGACTTAACACACATCATACTTTTTATCCTAGAATTATTATATTTTACATGCACTGAAAATGAAACTAAGTAGTGTTTTTACAAAGTTTTTGCAACACACCGAGTGTCAAATCTGAAAACAAAAGCCTTCTGTTATGCAAACTGACCTCTCAATACCTTGTGAAAGTTTCTAAAGTCTTTGTTTGCGAAAATAACTTGTATTCACCAGTTAGCATGTCCATGCCAATTATGTCCCGTCTAATTGAGAGTAATTGTATGAGAACTAGGAGCCCGGGTGTGTTTACATAAGTCTTGGGACGTAGTGAAACAAATGTTTTCTAAAAATTCGCCATTAAGAATAAGAAAAAAGTTTTTCTTATTCTTAATGGGTACTATCCTGGGTCAAAAATAAATTGTTTAAAATATAAATATCAACAGACAAACACACAAATTGAGCCCAACGATACTATATTTTATGATAAATACATATATAGATAAACACCCAAGACCCAGGACAATTTGAAAAAGGCCATTTTCCAACGAACCCAGAACCTCCAGATTGGCGGTCTAGCGTGTTGACCATTGGTATTTTTAAGAAAATAATACATAACTTGTCATGATGGACATGTGATCAAATAATGTCACTTGTCGTGATCATATTCCATTTCCAGTGTAATTTTAGATTTATTATTGCAGAAGAGATATTAAGAGCCCCATTTGACTCCAAGAAACTATGACGCCATTAGTCCATATTTCATACAAAACTATGACGCCATTAGTCCATATTTCATACAAATCATATAAAAAATGTTTGTTTTGATGTTTAAATAACCGGCCAAGTGCGTGTCGGGCCACGCGCAGTTCCGTTCCGTAGTTGAAAATGCCCACTTTGAGTTCGCGCCACTAAAAACGTCTAAAAACGAATTTTCTATTGAGGTATGAACTTTTCCTTTTCCGAGTACATTTTATAAGTCGGTTGGTTATAACTTTTTAATTTGTAAATTCTACATAGCTCTGATAGTTTTCCTTTAAACTTCGTTATATGTACTACTGCTGTGAATTTTTTCACATGTCCATGTATAAACATTTAATGGTGCACATTTTGGCCAGAGATTAAGTTTGGCCATACAACGAGGCAATGCTGCCAGTCTCTTAGGCACCCTGCCTTGCGACCGTAGCGACCTGGGGTCTATTTTTTATATAATATAATGTTTTATTTTTAATTAGATATATTTTAATTTATAGGTAAGTTATTTTGTTTTTAGTTTAATTATTTATTTTATGTATTGTGCTGTGTATAATTTATTCTGGAATAAATGTTTTATTTACCATTTAATAGATAGATAACACCAAATATTTCAGAAACGGATCCCTAAATCGAAAAATGATGATTTACAAGCTCACAATATTTTTAAAATACCTTTACAACGATATTCCACACGATGGGTTAGTCAAGAAAAAAAAATTGACTCCTACTTTACTTGTATGGCAGCTAACCTAAAAAAATTTTTTTTCATTATTTTATTTTATCACTTTTTTGGAATGATTAATATACATACCCATACAAAATTACAACTTTGAACTTATAGTCTCTGAGTAAAACCGCGGACGGACAGACAGACAGAAAGACATGGCGAAACTAAAAGGGTTCCTTGTAGGTACTACGGAACCCTAAAAAAGAATATCTGATTTGAGTTCTAGAAAAGTAGCAAATGCTGAAACAAACTTGGTAAGGGAAAAAGCAATTTACTACACTACTACAACCCAAGTAGGTACGTGCTTTATGTTTTACACTAACATTGCGGTCGGTATCACATTTTTATTCCTTACTTCTTGTCATTGAGGAATGTGGAACTTGCTCTTGTCTGTTGTGTTAAGTGGAGAAGCCTCCATTCTTCTTTTTTCTCCATCCTTTTTTAAGGCCCTCACTGAAAACTTTTTATTTATAATTGGAAAGTCCTACTCTTTTTATCACTTACATAGACAATGGTAGATAAATTCAACAGTTACATGACCCTAATTGTCAGAAATAATTATAGGAACCTATTGCCTTGCATATACAATGACAAAATATAGAGGTAAATGGAAATGACCACTTGGAGTGGGAGAAGGTGAGGAAAAAGAATGCCCATTCAGATAAAATGGCAAACAAAGCAAGGAATTGATGTGAAAATTTTGATATTTTATCTAAAAATTCAAATTTCTCAACATCTTAAATAATTTTTTAAAACTAAAAACCGAGTTCACCCCCAAACAACACAACCGATTTTGATAAAATTTCCATGGTACAACCTGGAAAGTGTACCCTTTCAAACAAAAAAAGATTTTTTAAATCGGTCCAGGCGTTTTTGAATAATCGGTGAATATACAAAAAAAAAAAGCAATAAATTGATAACCTCCTCCTTTTTTGGAAGTCGGTTAAATAACTACGTACATAAGTAAGTATATTTAGGTTAAAGAGTCAGAAGAATTTCTTCTTCTATTGTGTGGGTGTTTATCTATATCTATATATGTATTTTTTATAAAATATAGTACTGATGAGTTAGTATCTTCTCTTAGTTATACTTACTTTGGGGGGCTATCTCAATCAGTGTAATTTGTCCCTATTTATTTATTATTCTACTTTGTATCAAATAATTAAGTAAGCTTAAAATTAAATAATTAATGTCCAAATAGCACAGTTAAGGATATTGTTAAAAGAGTTTCATTCAAAAAAGTCTAAACTTGCAGCCTTAACTAAACCTAAAATCCCGTAAGTTAGTCTTGTCTAAAATTACTAATCCATCCATTGTTTGTAGCGGGATTTATGTGCTGGAAAATTGAATGTTTATTATTATTGCTCATGTCTGCTTAGCATATACTTTGGTGTAACACTTTGGTAGCACTCTAGCGGTTACTTCTAAAAATAAAAACCTATTCACTGAGCTCTCAAAATATATTGCTTTCTTTTGACATAATTTATGAATGCTTTGGTTAACCAACAACCGAAATAAATTTATAAAGTTTTTTGGTTTGCTAATAACGGTGTTGCATAGTAACATTTTTGATAAAACCCACAGGATCCACTTATTTTCTTGGGATAAAAAGTATCAATGTAATAAGCTACCTTAATGCCAAATTTCATTCTAATCTGTTCAGCCATTTTGGAGTGAAAGCGGAACAAACCTCCATACATCCATACAAATAATAGGATTAGTATAAGAATGGGTGAACTAATACAATATGAACATTTCAGCTACAACACTGGCACATCTCACTGGCTTGATCCAAGACTAGCTCGTTTCCGGAAGCACTCTCTCGGTGAATGTGGGGAAGATGAACTGCCCTACGGCTGGGAAAGAGTGACAGACGAGCGGTATGGATCCTACTATGTCGACCACATTAACAGAAGAACACAATATGAGAACCCAGTGTTGCAAGCCAGAAGACTCAGAGGTATGTATGTTTTATTGTATTTTGATTTAATTTTTTATCTTTATTGCTTGCCAGTGTCGCCATTCGACAACACTTCAGCCCAAAAAAATATTAGAAAACTTGATGATTTTCTGAGCATAAGTCTGAGGCTAACACTACCAGTCAATCAACAAGTGGTTCTGAGTAAATTGAGTTAGGTGACTAAATGTTTTGTAATATTTTTTCTAATATTTTTTTGAGCTGAAGGTTTCTGGAATGGTGACAATGTACCGGCAAGCGCAACGAAAGAAACCCATCTGCTAGATAATCAGACAAGCAAGGTTGCTGAAAAACACTGAATGCAATCCGTTTTCATTTTTGCTATCAATAATTTAGGAAATCCTTGGGGGAGACTGGACTTCCTGCAGCTAAAATGATGATGACCATTGAATCAAAATTCGAATAATCTCAAAATGAGTTGTCTTGAATCGTGACTATGCTAATACAGGAATTATATGCAAACATCTGCAGTAAAAGTGATAATTAAGTGCCGATTTGATCTAATTATTCATGCAAAATTGAGCAGCGTGAACGATGGAGGAGAGAGTGTGAAATGGACGAAACTATGCAAATTACTGATCTGTTCAAACCAATCTAGGACTGTCTTCTTATCGAGTCATAAATGGTTTTTTAGACCAGAATTTAGCTATGGTGTCAGCCTTGTCATTGGTCTCATTAAGATCTGCCGTTTTACAGGGTTTCAGGCAGTTGAGATATGACAGAATGTGGTCCATGTGTATCCCTGATAGGTGTACCTTTGTACTATTGCTGCAGCTGTTTCACAGTAACCCAATTTGGCTAGACTTGTTCGGCATCCATTAGTTCGAGACTAGAGGTCTAGTCTATGGACTAATTTCTTTGTTTGTTTTGTTTATAAAGCTTTATTATACATAAGAAAGAACACAGTTACAAATCAGAAAAGCAAACATACAATGGCGGACTTATCCCTTATATATCTCTTCCAGTCAACCGGCCAGTAATTGAGAGGAATGTTTACTTATTATGTGATTGGGGCAGAAGTGGAACAGTACAATATAAAATTACAGAAGGATACTGTACAAATAAAATATAGATGTAAACTACATGAATACAACTAAGAATAAACTTATATATCTAAATAAATATAATTCAAAGGTGACTGACTGACATAGTGATCTATCAACGCACAGCCCAAACCACTGGACCGATCGGGCTGAAATTTGGCATGCAGGTAGATGTTATGACGTAGGCATCCGCTAAGAAAGGATTTTGATCAATTCTATTCCCAAGGGGATAAAATAGGGGATGAAAGTTTGTATGAAACTTTGTCAATTTTAAACCGATCGGGCTGAGACTTTGCATGCATAAAGCTACTATGACGTAGGCATCCCCCTAAGAAAGGATTTTGATAAATTACACCGCTACGCGAGCGAAGCCGCGGGCAAAAGCTAGTAAGTATATATAAATATACATACATAGCTGAAATATATATACTTATAAAATATATATACTTATAAAATATAACTAAAAACATTAAAGTAATTAGGTAACTAATCAGTCATATAATTAGAGTACTATAGCATTTTTGAGTCAAATGCACTTTTAAGTCACTATTCCAAAGGGGGTAGGCAAAACCTATCTCTGTAAGACTCAAAGGCTTAAGGGGCTACATGAATTTTTGGGGGTCCAGTGCTGCCCCCATTTAGAATAAATCATTTGAAGATAAATGGAGACATCATTTAAAATTTGGTCTTGATCAGACCCTGGATAATCCTTCAAACTATTTTATGAACTACTGTTTACATTTTAAAGTGAGAACGTGAAGCTTTTCTACGCACATACGTCAAAAGTGGCCGTTTTTCGCAATTGTGCGTAGAAAAGCTTCACGTTCTTACTTTAAACTGTAAACAGTAATTTATAAAATAGTTTGAAGGGTTATCCAGGGTCTGATCAAGACCAAATTTTAAATGATATCTACGTTTCTTTTCAAATGATTTATTTCAAATGGGGGCAGCACTGGACCCCCAAAAATTCAGGTAGCCCCTTAAGCGTGAGGATGGGAATGAAGTATTTTGATTCCCTGTACCATTAAAATAATTGACCGAGCGAGCGAAGCATCTTAGTTTCGACTGGCCGAAAATTCTTTTGTCCGTCTGTCTGTCTGTTCTCGCCTACAGGTCGGATTTCTTAACCGATTCTCATGAAATTTAGAGAGCAGGTTCGGCAATATTATAGTTTTTTTTGTCGAACCAGTTTTTCGATATTATTAAAAATGGCGGATATATGGGGGTTCGAAACGTATAAAATCTCATATCTTAGCTATTTAAAAATAAAACTCAAAAATGTCATTAGACTTCTTTGTTATTCTTATTAAAACGCAACTTTTTTGTCCGAGCAATTTTTTTTTTATATGATAAACTTGAACTTGTTTATAGACGGCAATTCGCTTAAAAGTTGTTTAGAAAAAGATTTTCTGTAGCTTTAACCTGCGACTTCGTCCGCGTAGAAGTCGAAAATGGTTCTAATAGGATTTTGAATTGGTTTTTTTTATGTATTTATTTATTTAAATAGCTTTGCTAAGCCAGGAAAACGGTAAAATATCGGTTATTTTGTTGTTAAAGGCTCGCGAGGACTACTGTTCTCACAAAACCACTAGTTTAAATGTCTCGAAAGTACCTTTTCGTCTTATGACCTAGAGGCTTTGTCTTTCCCGTAAATGACGGGGAGAATGAATGAGAAACATAACGCCTACTTTTATTTCAGCTGAAAAACTAGCTGCAGAAAATGGAGGTAGCAGCCAGCCGAACGGTCCGCCGCCCACGGGCGAGCTTCGCGGGGAGCGGTTTAGCCTCACTCTCACAAAGGGAACGCAGGTACGACCTACTTAACCACTCGGCAAGACTACTAAAAATAATAATAGTGCAGAAATGTATACTATAATTTTTTAAAACTAAAAAACAGCCTTCTCCTCCGAACTACACAACCAATTTTGAAAAAAAATTTATGGGACAAACTTAGTAATTCCCTTTGACATAAAAAAAAAATAATTTTTCAACTCCATCCGGGCGTCTTCAAATAATCGGTGAACATACACAAAAAAAAATATTCCGACCAATTGATAATCTCCTTTTTGGAAGTCGGTTAATATGATATAATATTGTAAGCAGAAGGATGCTCTCCAGACAAACCTTTGTGGTTTTTGAGTTTCATAAAACGTATTTAAGGGGATACCTGAATTTTACGGGGTCCATAAATCATTTGATAGGAAACGGAGACATCATTTAAAATTTTGTCTTGACCAGGCTCTAGATAACCCTTAAAACTATTTTATGCACTACTGTTTACAGTTTAAATTGTGAACCTGAAGCTTTTCTACGTACAATTGCGAAAAACGGCCACTTTTGGCGTATGTGCGTATTAAAGCTTCACGTTCTCACTTTAAACTGTAAACAGTAGTTCATAAAATAGTTTTAAGGGTTATCTAGAGCCTGGTTAAGACAAAATTTTAAATTATATCTCCGTTTCCTTTTAAATGATTTAATTCGAATGGGGACAGCACTGGACCCCAGAAAATTCAGGTAGCCCTTAACGTATTTTTTTTAAATCAATAAATTGTAAAAAAAAATACTAGTGGTATAAATACTGTGTATCCCTTATTGTCGCCCCACCTGGTTTAGCCTCATTCTTAAAAAGGGAACACAGCAAAATTGACCTAGATATTCAGATGGCAAGAGGATTATATCATAAAATAAGGTAACTTACAGAAGAACACCTCAGGAATGTTCACACTTTACACACGGACCTTTACGTAACATGCTGCTCATGTTTAGGTCACATTAAATTGGTGTACCCAAAATTAATTAAATCTGTCTAGACTCGAAGAAAATTTTCTATGACAGAGGGACAGACAGACAGTTCGTCACAAAACTGTTGCTAAGAACTGTATAGGACGTCTGTTTTGTTGGTCTGTTAAGGAACTATAAAAAAATGAACTAGGACCGTTTCAAGGCCCATCTGTTTGAGGCTCATCCGTAAATCTAAATATATATAAAAGCGAAAATCACTGACTCACTCATCTCGAAATCTAGAAAACTACTTAGTCAGTGAAGATGAAATTTGGCAGGAAATTTAGATTTTGACTAGGAGACCTCCTCTTAAAAATTCCATCCCTAAGAGGGTAAAATACGGGTTGCCAGTTTGTATGAAACTTCGTAATTTTTAAAGTGAGACACATGAAATTTTTATTGTATTTTAGTAGTTAGTAGAAAATGGTAACGGGAACGGGATAGGGAACAAGCGGCACAAAGTCTATTTATAACAAAATTAATAACGTAAAAACAATTAAAATCCTTTTAGAAATATTTTCGACTTCTACGCGGACGAAGACGCTGGTTAAAGCTATACATTTAGTCTGATCGAGAAATTTCCCAGATAGCGAATATAATATTTTTTCAAAACTTCATCCCTAAACTACACAAAAAAAATTGATAAAATTTCTATGGGACCACCTGACAAGTATGACCTTTCAAACAAAAAAAAGTATTTTCCAAATCCGTCGAGTCAGGTTTCTCCAAAAGCGGCACGCAAGGTGTTACGTTACTGCATATTCGCTTTTGAGAGTCAAGCCACATTGAGCATTAATGTATGATAATAAAGTCTAGTTTTGTCTGACAAAGGACGACTATTGTATTATTTTATGGAGTAACCCCCAGGCGCGTCGAATAATCGGTGAAAATATATAAAATAACCGGCCAAATGCGAGTTCATGCGGACTCACGCATGAAGGTTTTCGTACCATTTTCTATAAAAAACACGTTTTTTGTATGAGAGCCCCCCTTAAATATTTATTTTATTCTATTGTTAGTATTTGTTGTTAAAGCGGCAACAGAAAAACATCGTCTGTGAAAATTTCAGCTATCAAGGTTCATGAGAAACCGCCTGGTGACAGACAGACAGACGGACGGACAGCAGTCTTTGTAATAGAGTCCCATTTTTATACCCTTTGGGTGCGGAACCCTAAAAAAACGAATCGATAACGTCCTCTTTTTTTGGGAATTGGTTAAAAAAGAATTATAAATCTCACATGCCTACTGGAAGATGTCTCTTTTGAGATAAGTAGTGCTCGACCAGACAATAAATTGTCATGTCTGTACCCTCTATATTTTCTGTCGAGAGGATTATGTTCACGTGTCAATAAGGCCGAGGTTACGCGACACTGATTTAAACTGCGAAAGGCGATCCGTAATTATAAATAGTGGTATGCTTATATTGAAGGTTGAATGGAAGAGAATGAAATTTGAGTCAATTATTTCTTAAACGACCATTTGGTCTGATAAGTCGATTTAATGCTGTATCGGTCCAACTGACTGTCAGGATTAACTAGCTCGATATCGTCTTCTGTCGGTCTAGTGTGTGAAAACTAAATGAACTGTAGATAGAACGTTCTCCGAGATTTCGTCTATCGGAATTGAGTGGTAGACTCGAACGCAACTGCAGAATTAGTTATTTTGCAACTAATCAAATCAGATATTTTTTTTATACGTCAAAACAAAAATATTTTCTACTGAATTTGTATGAAATATAGACTAATTATGTCATAGTTTCTTGGAGTCGAATAGCGCTCTTAATTAATATCTGTTTTTCTCTAAATCTATGTTCTTCTCCAATAATAAGTCTAAAATCAATGACAATTGACATTATTTTATGACTTTTTTCTTAATAGTACCAAATAATTTATTTTTGACCCAGGATATCACCCAAATCCGCGTTAGGGAATAAAAAAAAAGCTGCAACTTGAGTAAACTGAACGACAGCCTAAGAGTTCCTTTCCTCAAAAGTTTGACACCAGGAATGTTTCCTCAGTTGGTTGCCAAAGCGGCCGTAGGGCATATACTTACTAATTTGTTTGATTAAACTAATCATCTGGCCTTACTCCTTCTTCTTATCGAATGTGTTATTATTAAGGATGAGAAAATCCGTGGTTATTATTACTTGTACCACTGGTGTCAGATTTTCGAGCTGCTTAAAGGCATCTGACGTAGCTCAGGCTCGTTTTTAACTTATCTATCTAATGCTTATGAAGGTCACTTTTTTTGTTCTCAGGGTCTGGGTTTCACGCTAATCGGAGCTGAAGGTATACCCGAGACGGAAGGATACCTTCAAATAAGGAGCATTGTGCCGCACAGTCCTGCGTGGATTGATGGTGAGTTATGTAAATTAATAAATATATACGAACAAATAACACAGATTGAGCTAGCCCCAAAGTAAGTTCGAGACTTGTGTTATGGGATACTAACTCAACGGTACTATATTATATAACAAATATATATACAACGTGGAAGGGACATACCCGTAATAAATAGAACCACGGGCTATACTAGATCACTATAGTATATTAATTAAATAACAAACAAAAACCTAGAAAAAAATTTGTTCTTCCCAAACAAATTGCCCGGGCGGCTGCACAATTTTGTATGAAAATGCTGTTTTTTTTTCAGTTTTGGCTGTTAGAGTTAGATATTAATTTCATTATACAATATTGATCTAATTTAATCCGAGGTTTGATTTATTACGGGCATGGAATCTTCCACTTTGTATATAGATAAACATGTAATATGTAAATCTAATACATAGTGTGTCTGTCTGTATAGCTTAGAACTGAATGTTTGTGTTCTCCAACGATTACGATGTCGGTAGCTCGTTGGTCCGGTGGAAGTATGCAAGTGAAGCGACACCGGACATGGTCCACACTTGGATGGTGGCATAAAAATTTATTGAGCTCGTCTGTGCTTCAAAAGGCACGCTGGTCCCGGCTATCATCATTGTATAGCAGTCGTCAAGCTATGTCAGATGCCTTAAGGCAAATCGTAAAATCTGACACACATAAAAAACTATGTGTATTAAATGAACACAATTTTGTACAACTTTTATTTTATGTACTCTCCTCTCTGTATACATTTTCATTGTTAAATAAATAAATAAACAATATCTCCTATGTTTGCGTGACGTTAACAGTCACGCATGCAGAAGTTAATTAAATAGAAAAGTTTAGATCAAACTAGTCTGATACGTCATACAAAAAAATTACTCAATGTGCTCGTTTCCAGTAATCACATCACATACTTTTTCTTAACGTGGGATTTGTATGAAATGGAAACACTTGTCTTGATTCTTGACACCTAAAATCACGTTAGAAATGTTTTGTGACGTTTTACTAATAATAGTAAAAAACACAATAATAACAACAGAGGTAGATGGTTAGCAAGAGAGATTGGTTTTTATTTATTTTTAAGGACATGAGGCTCATTCAAAAAAACACCTCTCGAGACGGTCTGCTTTATGACTGTTCTTGCTCTAACAAATTATATTACTTTAAAGACTAAAAAGTACCCAAATAGAGGGTTTGGAGCAAAAGAGGTGCTATTCTGAATTTAGTCGCTTGCCTATTTTTATCCCCCAACGCAAACACACAGACAGACACGTCAAACTTATAACACCCCTCGTGGGCGTTATTAGTTTGACTTATCTGCATGTGCCATCGTAACGCCTAAACGAATGTACCGATTACGACACGGTTTTTTTTTAAAGCTGACTTGATCAAGATGGTTCTCAGCAACAGCTGTGTGGGTTTACTTAAGAATCCACTTACCCTAGACTTTTCCATACAAACATAGTCTAGCTTTTATTTTGAAATGACATGTGAGTTATCGGCGGGATTTTAGAATTAAAAAAAAATGCCTGTATCTAGGCATATAACTAGTTTTCGACAGTCAAATATGATTAAATACCATATTCTCTTTCAAATTCATATTTTGACTGTGAAAACTAGTTATATGCCGTAATACATATATGCAGTTTCTTCGAAATTCCATAATTTCACCAATATCTGATATGCCGTTTCAAAATAAAAGCTAGACTATGTCTGTAAGGGAAAGTCGAATTCTGTCTCGGGTAAGGGGATTTTTCATTTTATTACTTGTACACAATAAAAATAAAAAAATCTTTATTTTCTTAGGTGCGTTGCGGCCAGGTGACGTGTTAGTGGGCGTGGGCAACCGGGGGGTCCGCGGGCTGTCCCACGCTCAGGTCGCCCAAATCTTCCAGTCCATCACTCCCGGAACGAATGTCACTCTCCACCTAGTCAGAGGTAAGGTAACAGCAACAACACACGCTTTGATATTTTGGCAGTTTGATATACAGGGTGACTTTCTAACCACCACCCAAATTTTTGGGGCAAGTTCAGCCTATAAGGCCGAGCGTTCACCAGAAGAGGCGTGGCGAAGATACTGAGAAGTTCTTCTCCCATCGGATTTTTTAGAGAAACGTCTGAGCCGCTTTGGTTGCGCCGAAATGAAGCAGGGTACTCATACACATATAACGCCAACTTTTCGAAAGCCTGAGCGTCTGAAAGCACCGTAGAGCCTTGCCTTTGGCATACATATCGATTGGAAGCCGACTTTTATGATAAAAATGTTTATTATTTACAAAAAAATAAATTAAACCCTAATTCTTAAATCATAAGATTGAAAATGCCACGGAAATTATAAAAAAAAAGCAAGTGGTCACGAGAGTCGACGTGCGACTGCTCCTATCGCTGCCGCGGACGCCCAACCTCATTGACCCATTTTCTTTTTTATTCCTTTTCCTCTGTTCTTCTTCATCTGCAAGTACAGCTGCAATGATAATAAAGTCCCTGCCAGTCAACATCATGACATCTGTCCTGTCTAAAGTATCGGACAACCAACGCTAGCTAGCCATTCGTAAGGAGTCATCGTTTATTGTTTATTTATTTAAATTACACACAGATTAAAAGTTTACATCAACCAAAGCATCCGCATGTTAGCTAAAATTTTACACAAATATAGAAAATAAAACAAAGTCAGGTTAGTCAATTTAAAATGTCAAAAGATTAAATAGTAAAGTTTATAGAATTTAAATACAATATTAACTTATTTATAAAATTATTAATAGAATCTTTAAATATGTCAATGTCAATTTGTTGAACGAGCATGTCACCGAGCAACTGCAGAGCTCTTGCCGTTGGAGCATTCGTGCGCCGCTCGGTGTCTCTTGGCCGCGCTCAGAGCCGCCGTGCGCTTATCTTCGCCTCTTAGCTCTTCTAGTGTGCGCTGGGCCTAATACTGAACTACTTTCCACAAAAACAATTAATGAAAATTGAAAAAAAAAAGAACGCTCTCCCACACAAATCAGCGCTCAGCTAGACGGATTTTGTAAGGCGGAATAATTTAACTTTTTTTTATATAAAGGGGTTCAATACCATGACTGAACTTGGTCCAAAAAATTGGCTCATGGTTAAAAAGCACCAACAAGATAAAGTTAAAAAACTAAAACCCGACTACGGGAGGATTCTTGCTGCAAATTATGTTTATCCAGTGAATGCAAGCGCAGCAGGGAGAAACAGCTTCGAATTCAGTCATTCGAAAAAAGATTTAGGGATTGAATCATGAATAACTGTCAGTACTATTTTTTTTTTGCTCCTTGAATTATATACGTTTCTGGAAAAAAATACGGCGCCACTGTCTATACCATAATCTACAATTGCAGCGTATTTTGTTATATGTTGTATACGGAAACATATCTTAATTTAATAACCGTCTGTGAAGCGAGACGCCATCGTTCCGCTTCAACTGATTAATTTTATGGCATCTCCTTCCTGCTGGTGAGACATGTTTCATAAGTTATTACGGCGAATGCCTTGCAGAAGTGGCGCCCCCTTTCGAAATAAATTATGGTTTTCAAAAATATAGAACACCAGATGGCAGCACAGTGAAGTCAGGTCCTATATTGGATACATTTGACGGAGCAAAAAAACCTGTCAACTGACGGTCCAGTGACAGCAGTCGATTGGACCTGACGTCACTGTGCCGCCATCTGGACTCACATATTTTTAGGGTACAAAAAATTAAAAAACGGAACCCTTATAGGATCGTGCGTCTGTCTGTCCGTCCGTCTGTCACTGCCAATTTGCTCCGAACCTACTGGACCAAATCAGGTGAAATTGGGTTGGATGGTGAAATCCTATGACCCAAACACAGATGTACAAAGTAAATAAATATTTATTTTTAAATAATGGTCATTTTCGGGGGACTAATAAGGTATAAAACAAAATTTTGCAACCCTTACTGTGTCATATATCAAATGAAAGGGGTCGTTATGAGGATCTTAAATATATTTTTGATATTATTGTATTATAAACAGTTTTAAAAACTACTGAGCCTTAAATTTTAAAAAATATACAAAATATGGTTCATTGCTTGTTGATTACAGAAAAACCTATAAGAATTCTATCAATTGAAAATAAGGTGGTAAACTCAATATATAATACGTTCACTTAAGGAAAATAGTTAACTAAAACACCACTAGATAACGTTAGTGGTAGTTTTACTCGCGTCTTACTGTAAGGATAATGTATTTCAAAAGTGATATAATAAAAAAAAATGATTTTGACATTGTACAGAACCCTCTCCACGCGAGTTCAACTCGCACTTGGCGGGCTTTTTTTTTAATAACAAATAAGTTAGTGAGACAGATTAAAATTGTAGTGAGTGGCAACATCATTTCAGCTCTAAGTTGATGACCTTTAAATCTGATGATAATTAACTTTTTTCCAACCGTCGGACATTCAATACCATCTCTTCTTCAGTTATGTTTCGTTTATATTTTTATTTAGCCGCACAAATGGCAAACGGGTTGTTCAAGTTGTTTACCTAATCTTCAACTTTGCCATCACCACATTATATCCATACGATTAGACCCGATGATGGCTTATACGTAACACTCACTGTAACTGTTAGTGTGTCGAATTATGTAAATCTTTATTTTTGTCTAGGTTTGTTCAGTTATAATCAGAGATCCGAATCACGGCTGCTATTGCTATCAAAAGTATGGATATGACTAAAAGTTCCGGGATTTTTCGAGTAGTTAATTGGGTACTAAGTAAATAAAACAATCATAATTATGTGATTTCAGGATAAGTATATTTCTTTCGATTAAAATATCCTGAAATGTCATAATTATAATTGTTTTATTTATAGATTTTATAGTCATATCCATACTTTTGATAGCAATAGCACCCGTGATTCCGATCTCTGGTTATAATCTAACCAGCTCACGCTTTTCAACCGAGATGCAAGATTCGATTCGAGATATTTTGGATTGTATTTTATATTGTGAAAAAGAATTTCTTTCGGCGTTTCGTTTAGCAGTGTTCGTTCGTTGCGAAGCACTGGTATCGGTAGCTTTTCTTCAAAAATAAATTAAATTTTAATATACTCTACACCTAATGTAAATTATACTTATTGGCGTGTAAAAGTGATTGTAAAGGTCTAATTATTACCAGCTATTGGATAATCGGGCACTTATTTGCCTAAACTTCACGCGGCACATAACACAGCGTTGATACAACCACCAACCTGATAAAATAATTATGTTTCTGTGTTGTTTAATTATATGCTGTGTGATCCACTACTAGCCCATGCACGACTTGTTTAAAGCTACATGTAGTCAACGTAAATCGCTAGAATGATGCTGCGAAACATTATTATTTTTATCAGTTTGGTGGTTGTATCAACGTTGTGTTATGTGCCGCGTGAAGTTTAGGTAAATAAGCGCCCGATTATCCTATCACTGGTAATTACTGAATAAACATTTTTTAATACAAATAAGAAAAGAAGGCATAAAGTGAAAAAATACGCAAGCCTAAAATTTTTTTTGGCCCATAGGTAGATTAATCAAAAATATTGGATGCGTTTTTTTTTTTACTAGCTTTTATTTAGTTTCACCCGTCCCGTTGTCTGTCGATCTGTCTGTCTGTAATCAAATCTTGCAAGTTGAATTTGATCCACTTCCTGATTTTCGATTTAGTTGAAATTTTGCACGCATACGTATATCGCGTGACAATGCAATATCATGATGACATAAAGCTGATCTGATGATGTTGCTGGAATGTGGCAATAGGGCAAGTATGTAATGAAACGACGCAACCCCATCGAGTTTTGGTTCGTTTGATTCGTCTTGAGGAGCGCTTTAAACTTTTAAGTTCACTGTTTCAGATAAAAGCTTGTTTAATTTATTTGTTTCATTGTATTAGTGAGATAAAAAATTGTTTTAAAAAATATATTTTTTAATAATTACTTATCTCTGATTAGCGTGAAGAAGATACGGCAGTTAAATTTCGCATGACGTCACAATCAATACGATTTTCATTAGACGGTGACGTATATCATCCGACTCCAAAACTTCGCTGCGTTGTATCTTTGTGAATTTTTACTACTTTGCTAAACAAAAAAAATGTAGGTCCATTATTTTGGATAATCTAATTGGCGGCTTAAATAAAATATTTTTTGGAATCCGCATCCCTATATTGCTTGTGTGGGTGCGCATAAAATGAAGGAACACTTAAAACTATCTTTGACATGTAAACTTGTTTGTTTGTATGTTTGTAATAACTTTATTGTACAAAAAAAAAAAACATTAAAAAGACAACATACGAAAGAGCAATTATACAAAGGCGGACTTATCCCATGTAGGGATCTCTTCCAGTCAACCTGCGATAGATTGAGAGGATATTTACTCAATTAAAAGGTAGAAGCAAGTACGTACAAATTTAACGATAAGATCATACTTACATCGCTACGCACATACATAAATAAATAAATATATATATATATATATATATGTATATATATATATATATATATATATATACACATATATAAACATACATACATAAATTATAGCAAACTTTATATACCTACTTACTTACTACGGTACGGTGGTGCAGCCATAGACTTAGAATTTGTAAACTGTGGTAATTTATTAGTCATCTTACCTTGAGAAGGTGGTATCGTACTGCTTTACTGATAGTTCGTGTGGGTACAAATACAACCCTTTAAAGGTCACACAAAAATATTTAGTTTCTGGTCACATTTTACGATTTGCTATATCCATCAACTTCTAAATGTATGGGTGCAGCGACTAAAAGTGGATTTTGGCCTCCGACACTAGATGGCGCCATTTCTTGCGGTGTTGTAAGCGTTTCTGCCAGTCGTCAACTCCGAGGCACAATCAGACAACAGCTTACTCAATGGAAACCTTCCTTGTCAGGCTACCCTCTCTCGTTCGACTCGGAGGATCCCAACACCCGCGTGCTGAGCACCCGCGCGGTGGACGCTACCACCCCGGCCTCGTCGGATGCTGTCGCCATGCAGCACCTCACCAGGGCGTTGCGGACCAGGTACATCATTTTTATATACAACTACCTATTAAGACGAAGTGGTAGCTAAAGTGGCGCCCTCATTAGAAATAAATTGTTTAAAACTAAACATGGTGATAATTAAAAATTTGATTTGTATCACTGTCTAGAAAGACCTTTAAACTATTTTATGAATAACCTTTAATATTGTAAAAGTAATATTGGTAGTCCGTCTAGTTTTAAAACGGGTTTTTGCCAAAAGTGGCCATTTTTGGCGAAAACCCGTTTTAAAACTAGACGGACTATTAGTAATAATTTCAAAGGTTATTCATAAAATAGTTTAAAGGTCTTCCTAGACAGTGATACAAATCAAATTTTTAATTATCACCACATTTAGTTTTAAACAATTTATTTCAAATGAGGGCGCCACTTTAGCTACCACTTCGTCTTAAGCTGTAAATCCAAAAGATCACTGTAAGAATTGTTTTCTGGGTCAAATATAAATTATTTGGTAATGTTTAGAATATAACACGTCACAAAATAGTGTCAGTTTTTATGATCATATCCATTTTCAATGTGATTTTATATTTATTATTGCAGAAAAACGAATATTAAGAGTGCTATTGGACTGAAAGAAACTATGACGTCATAAGTCTATATTTCTTGTTTCATACAAAGTAGCGAATAGTTAATGTCCTTTGATGCAATGAAGTTTTTTGTATTGTATTGTATTATACATTATGTTATAAGTTTGAGACTGATGTCTGTCTGTGTGTATGTCTGTGCCATCGTAGCACTCGAACGGATGGACCGATTTTGATGCGGTTATATTACGTAAAAGCAAGTTCCTTAGTTGTGGTTCAGCTGCTTAAAAGTTATTGAGGGTTACAGTTTGAAAGTCAGGGCTTTCCCTAATAAATATAGATGGCGCTATAATAACGGAACTATCGATACAATATCAAATCGTTTCGGTAGTTTTTCTATTCATCACTAAATGCCTTGCTTGACATTTTTGCTCGGGGGTATTTAATTTGATTTTTCAAATAAATTTATAGACGACCTCTGTGGCGTAGTGTTTACCATGCTAGTCTGCCACTCAGAGGTCCCGGTTTCGATCAGGGCAAGTTGGAAAATGGTCTTTTCCAAATTGTCCTGGGTCTTCCAACATCCAAGGATGTTTAACTATATGTACATGTATCTGTTATAAAATATAGTATCGTTGAGTTAGTATCCCATAACACAAGTCCCGAACTTACTTTGGGGCTAGCTCAATCAGTGTTATATGTCACTATATATTATTTATTTATCCGCAGATTCAACCTAGAGTCTCCGGAACAGTCCCCGAACCCGGGCCGCGACGAGCCGGACTCGTCGCCCGCGGCGCCGCACAGCCCCGACCAGCGCCGCATGCTGTCCCGCTCCTTCGACCTGGACGAGCTGGGGACAACGGACACCACACCGGCGCCTCCTAGGTGCCCATCTGCAGACCACCTATTGTCCTTAGCCACAGGTACAAATATTCGCTTGATTGCTTTACCCAAGGCAAAGATAATTAATTACTAACGTAAGCGATACCCGACGCCATAGAAACTATTGGAGGGCGCGTAGTAGGCAAAACTGGAGTTGCGGGTAGGTACACAGAGATGGCAGCACACTGTGCCAGCAAAGTGTTGAACTGACATAGCCCAGCCGATTAGTTCGTTGAAGTAGCAGTGAGCGGGACACATAGCGCGACGATTCGATGGCCAATGGAGCAGAAAGGTTCTCGAATGGCGACCACGTACTGACAAGCGAAGCGTAGAACACCCGCCAACAAGGTGGTCAGACGACCTGAACAAGGTCGCTGGAAAGCGTTAGATGCAGGCCGCTCTTGATCGGTCATTTTGGAAATCCTTGGGAGAGGCCCATGTCCAGCAGTGGACGTTATGCGGCTGAAATGATGATGATGATACATAATTAATAAAGTATTTAACGTACCAATCGCAGTTTGTAATGTATTTTTTATTTTCTGTTTAAACAGCGATGCTCGCGTCAATGTGCTTTAGGGGTGAGATTATAACCTAAAATGGCATTTGTACTGTTTTTGTATATCCCTTAAAGCAAGAATGCAACCTAAATCCATCCAGTATCGTAGATTCATTAATAACAACATTTTCCTTTCTGGTCCCTATGATCTTCGTTACAACGATTTCTTAACATACTTTGGGTACATTCACCTAAACCCCCCCACCCCCACCCCCACCATAGCTTTTAAAAATCAAACATGTAATTCGTATTATACATACATTAATTCATACAAAAATGTTTATTTTTATATTCTTACATTTGTCTAAATATTAAAGACATTATAACCCCCCCCCCTGCCCCCTTAGGGTCGGGCTACATTTGGCAACACGGAAAAGCACTTACCTATGCTGCTATCCTTTTCTGTCGCTCTGAGCCGTTATTTGCTAGAACGAGAAAAGACGACGCAACGCCGCGAAACCGACCATGCTGATGCGTTCCGCCGCTCTCTCTCGCTCTAGCAAATGACGGTACTGACCGACATAAAAGGATAGCAACATGCGAAAGTTCCGTTCCGCGCTGACAGATGTGTCTCAACCTTTAAATAACTCATATAGTTAGTATGCTACGCAAAAAAGGAGTACATATTAACAATTAATTTAACATAAAAATAACTTAAATCGGTAGCAACTTAAAAGTTCATTGTATGCACTGTTGATAAGTACAATATAGATCCAAAGATCTATTACCATGGATACCAATATATGGTATTTTTCGTACATTGTCTCTATTCCTTACTATTAGGGATTATGTTTCTATTCTAAGGATTATTATTCTATTTAGTCCTTCAGTTAGATTATAATGGACACTTTTTTTATCAAATTAAGAAAAAATACAACCATACAAAGCAGTTCCAAAATGAAGGCTTTTGACGTCACTGCCCTGTTAAAAACCTATGATGCTGTGACGTCATGTGTAATCTTAATGCGCTGTATCTTTGTAATTTTGTATCAGTCCGAATAAAGAAAGGAAAGAAAGGTGTTTTTCAATAATTTTACTGATAGGTCTAAGACATTTTTTCTGACACTACGAGTATGTCTACTGTGCCAAATAATAGGGTTTGCTAGTTTTCGCATATCCAGTGACCCATAAAATTTTACTGTACGTCTTGTAATAGTATACAAAGAAAGGACATACCCGTAATAAATCGAACCACGGGCTATACAAAATCTCTATAGTATAATGAAATAATAACAGTCAAAATACAATAAAAAAATCGAGATTCCCATACAAAAATATGCAGCCGCCCGGGCAATTTGTATGGGAAGGCGATTTTTTTTCGGTTTTTTGGTTGTTATTTTAATTTCATTATACTAATACATAGTGGTCTAGTATAGCCTATGGTTCAATTTATTACGGGTATGTCCCTTGCACTTTGTATACAGGGTGAATTTTTACCCACCAGCCAAGTTTTTGGAGCAAGTCTTGTCCATGATCCTTAACTATTTTCCATAAACAAAAAAACGAAAAACAAGAAAAATCGACTCAATTCAGCGCTTGGCCAAACGGATTGTGTATGGGAGGAGAAATTTTTTTTATTGTTTTTTAATTATTATTATTTTTTACAGAAAATAGATCAATTTGGTGAAGACCGGTGTCCTTGTTTTATTTTAGAGATGAAATCCAGCAAACACACTTATATTAAGACGAAGTGGTAGCTAAAGTGGCGCCCTCATTTGAAATAAATTGTTTAAAACTAAATATGGTGATAATTAAAAATTTGATTTGTATAAATGTTAAACTTTAGCTACCACTTCGTCTTAAATAAATTTATTAGCAGACAAGGCGGGCAACGCGGTGACAGTTTTTTAACAGCCGCTTTCAATACGCACAGATACTTATAGAAAATATTGACATATGACAACTGACAAGATGTTGCCAATAATTAAAAATACATTTTATGTCTTATACTGTATCATGGACTTAACTTGCTCCAAAAGTCTGGCTGATGGGTAAAAAGTCACCGTGTATATCAGTAAACAGTATTGGAATATGTTTTGCAGAACACCCCCGGAATAACAACAGCGAAGCAGGTCGCGAGCTACTGCTCACACTACGCCGGGGCGCCGCTGGTTTCGGTTTCACCATAGCTGACAGCGTACATGGACAGAAAGTCAAAAAGGTGCGTACTTCTTAAAAACAAAATGGCCAAAAATTTCACGTAATTGTCTACCAAAGTGTTTTATTTAATTTACAAATATTTATGATCAAATCACCTGCAAAGTGGTCTGACGACCAGACTAAGTTCGCTAAAAAGCGCTGGAGGCAGGCCGCTCTAGATCGGCTATTTTGGAAATCCTTGGGAGAGAGCGCCTGAAATGATGATGATCAAAACTTTTATAGTTATAATTTTTTTTATCCATTTTTAAAAACTTTTTTAATAGAAACAGGTTTAGTATCATGGAATTGTTCTCAAAATTTGACTGGTGGTTCAAAATTCACCCTGTATGTACAAACATTCCGGCTCTGACGACTTGAGCAAGTTTTATTAAAAACTGTTTACTTTTTATTGATAAAATTGATCTGCAGACTTTCGGAAGTGTATTTTTATTTGACTTTAGAACAAGTTTATTTGCAAATTAAAAACCTCTAACTTTCAAGAACGCCATCTTGTGATGAGTACTACATATTCCTATTGATATACGTAGCGCCATCTTTTATTTGCTAGGTAAATTTAAAAAAAAACCGACTCCAAGACTAATACGCCGAATAACTTTTGAACGGCTGAACCTCAAACAATCAAACATAGAACTTGCTTTCACGTAAAAAAAACCCGCATCGAAATCGGTTCATCCGTTCGAGAGTTACGATGACACAGACAGGCAGACACTAGCGTCAAACATTCTTATTATTAAGTCTTCTGAGTAATGTTTCTCTTTCAACAGGTGTTAGACAGAAGTCGCTGCGCCGGCCTCCGGGAAGGAGACTTGCTTTTACAAATCGGTGACACAGATGTCCGCCACTCTCCACACCAACATGTTGTACAAGTTAGTATAGTACGCCATTGCTAAACTCTAACCTCCCATATTCATGAAAGTTATCAAACCTTTGCTAAACTTCTTTTAGTTAAAATGTGTTTTGTCTCGTTCTTAGTAAGTCAAATATTGAAAACAGGGAAAGGGACAAATGATGTTTAGTAATGCAACTGATGGAAATTTGCACTGAGTAAAATAATTTTTTGTTTCTTTCTTTTTTTCTTTTGCAAACGGTTGTTTACTATTTTTATGAATGGAGGGTAATATGTGATAAAAAGTACACTTTGAATAAATGAGCCGTCGTGACTTTGAAAGTAGAAAAAACACACGAGTATTTGAATAAATACAAATTGTGTTGGTTATAAAAGACTTCAATTTTTTTTTGACAAATATTAACGCAGATATAGCTCATTTAAGTTTCACATGACGTTACGAATCAATTACGAATTCATAGGATACAGGGTGGTCACAAGGCCCCACTCGGGAACTTCGTTGCTTTGTTTTTTTTTTTAATTGTTACCTAATTAGATTTGTTATTTGAACGTGCTTCGGAAGGCACATATAAGCCGTTGGTCCCGGCTGTCATCATTGTATGGCAGTTGTCAAGCTACGTTAGATGCCTTTAAGCAGCCTAAAAAATCAGACAACAATGTTTAAGTCACTTACAAGAAAACCAAACAAACGACTAATTTGACAAATGGAAAAATGGGTCCATTACTTGTGCATTATCAGACGGACTATATAAGAACTTATTTTTTTCATGAATAGCTGGCTGGCCGGTACACGTGTAAGCTATGTGAATGCGTTGTATCTTAATATAACTAAAATATTTAATTACCAGGTCCTCAAAGAATGCCCGGCGATGCACGAAACGACTCTCCGCGTGTGGCGACGAAACAACGCCATTGCACGGGCTCCCCGCAGTCGCTCGGCCACTAGAGTCCAACCTACGCCCTGTAAGTTATTCTAAGCTTACATACCCACAGCCCAAACCTTTAGCGCTAGCGTAACCCTATTCACCTCTATGTCTTTTTACTTAATGCACATCCGTAACCAATTTTGTTGAGAATGCGGATTTATAGAGCCAAGAAATCCATAACATACAGTGCAAAAATATATTGTTCTACGATAAAAATTGACAAAGTTATGATCAAATGATTAGCTCGTGGCCGTTGCGATTGCTGTGACGTCACCCGGCTGGTCGCACCTAGTACATTTTCATAACCATCTATGAGAAAAATTTGCACAATATAACATACAAAACAGAATATAAAGAACAATAGAACACCTACAATACCTAATCAGACTTCAACCGATAACTTAATACTAACCTTTGTTCGGTGTCGTTTTCATACAATAAATACTAAGAAATATTTTTGTCGAAGACCACCAACTTAAGATAAAATGTTCACTCATAACTTTGTTTGCGTGGTCCTTCATATCTTTTTATTTTTATAAGTAAACTTTATAACTATTTACTATTGGCTTAAACTTACGAAAAAGTATTCACATTTACACAAATAATTAAATTTCAATACAAATAACCTAAAACATCTGTAATTACTTGAATAAAAGAATAAAATTGTGCGTTTTTAATTATACTTATTTGTTTTTCCGAAGCGAGGAACATAAAAATGTTAACCTACATTCGTCCATGTTGACGACGATATGTATTCTAAATTTAAAAAATCACGACGTCTATACCAATTATTTTTTATTTTGAAACAAAATTCTTCTTTGTTTTTGCTGGACTGCCAACATTATGTTTTAATTCTACATAGATTACACTCGTATTACTAAGACTCCACTGTCCGTCTGTCTGTCCATCTGTCTGTTACCAGGCCGTATCTCATGAACCGTGACAGCTAGACAGTTGTAATTAAATTTTCACAGATGTTGTGTTTCTGTTACCGCTACAACAACAAATACTAAAAACAGAATAAAATAAATACTTAAGTGGGGCTCCTATACAACAAACGTGATTTTTTATAGATAATGGTACGGAACCCTTCGTGTGCGAGACCGACTCGCACTTGACCGTTTATTTTCTTCGTTGTCAATAAACAATAAGGTAGTTTGGTCAATATGTTTCAATAATAATAAACTTTGTATCCAGCAGTGACCAACAACCAACTGGGCAGAAGTAAAACTCCGACTGCCGAACAACTAAGAAGTCCAGCTCTCACGCAACAGGACAACCTACGGGACCGACTCAACGGCATCAATCCAGGTAAAATTTTCATATTCATCATCATTTTAGCCGAAACCACATTATTATAGGACCGATGACTATCTTAAAGACAACAAAGTCTGGCTTGAGCTTGGTGCGGGTCCCTCTTAAAGGTTTGTATACTCAAAAATGTCATAATCTGGTACATTAAGTACATACTGAATATACAACTTGATTTGACATTATTTCAAAATTTCGACATTAAAAAAATTGATTTAAATTATGACAACAAACAATGTATACTCTGTCCACATATCAACTATAAATATTAATTTCATTGTGAGTTGACGTTCTTGGAGAAAATGCTGCAGTGCAGTTTGTTACCGCTTCTTCTTTGGAGGCGGCAGTAAACTTAGCTCTAAGTAACTTTTTGACGTCAACAATTATTGTGCAATGAAACAAAGTGACGATTATTAAGAGATATTATAAATATCCTATGGTAATAAAAATATATTTAAATTGAATTAAATTGACTGCTAAACATTGGACTTGACCCAGGAATTTTCAAAAAGCAGTTTAGATTTCAGACGTAAGGTGGAAGATCGAGAACTGTTGTTTGTTGTTTTTCATGTGTGTAAGTGGCCAACACTGGTGTCAGATTTTTCAAGCTGCTTAAAATCATCTGACATAGCTTGACAACTGCCATACAATGATGACAGCCGAGACCAACGGCTTATACGTGCCTTCCGAAGCACGGAACCGAAGAAGACTTACTTTGACGCATGCTGAACCGACAAGAGTCACTAAACTCATAAAGAAGCGGCAAAAACTTAGCTGTAAGTAAATGATCTGACGTCAACAACTAACTATTATGAAATTGAAAGAAAAACGGACAATTATCAAGTGATACAAATATCCAAAGATAAATAAATGATTTTTGACTTTAAAGAATAAAGGAGGTCAGAACCCGCATTCAGAATTCGCTTGTCAAGTAATTTGACAAAAAAAAAGATCTAATTCACAAACCTTTTCGAGGAATAGCCTTTAGGAGAAGCTTTCTCTAATCAGATTTTAAAATAAGGTCTTAGTTATTAAGATATTTGCAAAACTCCAAATGACCTTCATTTTCAAGCAAAGTCAACTTATTTGAGGAAGTGAAGTCACGATGAAGATTGGCAATTTCCGCTTTCACTACTGTACTGTCTAATGAAGTACATATAATTCCATGGTACTGTCACTGTTACTGTCATCTCCCTATAACAATATATGTCAAACGACTACAACCAACATAACAAAAATAATTTAAACAGGTGACATTGACAGATGACCGTTGTCATTGTTTTTTTTTTTGTGCAGGCATAGGAAAAATGTAAACTTTAATTGCTGTGTGTCGTCACTTCCGGTGCAAATTTTAAAATGATATAAAAAAATCCTGATAACACGTAGAATTTTTTTATTCAAATTACCTTCTTAAAATGGTCTATATTTTCCATCAAAACCAACTACAAAAATTTTAATTATTTAGTTGACAAGCCAATTATTCAAAGTCACAATAGTGATGTCATTATTCTTACGTAGTATTTGAATTCTCTTTGGTCATCATCACAATGGCTCCTGTTAGGGTTGAAATTTTGTAGATATTTTTCAAAACTATTATTTGTTGGAGCCGAAGTGAATCATCCTTCATTCATTTCTCAAAATTTACTCCTAATACATAGCTTGAACTTTCAGTAGAAGCCACATACGCCGTGCCTGAACACAAAAGCCGAGAACGGGAAAGCCTCATCGACCGCCGCAGAAGAAGCAGCACTCCAGGCGGTAGACTCACGTTGCCTGCCGTGACGGCCTGGACCGAGCCGCGGAACGGAAACCATCAGGTAAATAACACTACAGCATAAATCTCAATTTAAACTAACTTCACTTCTGTATGATGTGCAAAAAAATTGAGCAAAATAATATAAAATTTCAATTTCTTTGAAGTATGATCAGGTACGACATACTTGACTAGTTCATCATACTATGATGAACTAGTATGTCCTAACTGTGTAACTATGCGCCAGTGAGTGTTATCAATCGAATAAAAAAATTTAATTAATACATAGAAAGGTGTAAAAACATGGAATATCGATGATATCTTTTTAATCTTTTTTTTTTGCATACAGTACCAGGCCACTCAGAAAGTATAGCGAAAAGAAGCTGTTATATATGTAAGACTGGCCAGTTACAATCTATTTTGTAAATATAATTATTTATGAGTAAAAATAGGTACGTTCCTCAAAATTACCATCAGAACCCAATTTTTTATTTTCGAAAAACTTTCTGATTGTCCCACGCCTGTATGGGTTATAATTCTATGGTCCCACGTACAAGCGTCTGAAGTTAGCAAACAGTCCGTCCCATTCTTATTTTAATCGCATTGTCCAATAAGCGAACGTTGAATCTATGGTTGTTTGACAATTTTGCTCAAAATGTAGTTATCCAACTTTACAGTTAATACGAATTTGGATATTACTTTTTGTATTCAGGTTGCTCCCTGGCAGGAACCACAAAACGGGAACCAATGGCAAGAACGCGAGACATGGGTCGACAACTCCAACAACATCCGAAACTGGGCCGAAAGTGCCCAGAAGTGGGACCAAAACGGGCAGAAATGGGACCACAATGGGCAGAAATGGGAGGAGAACGGGCAAAAATGGGACGAGAGTAACGGGGTGACGTGGGATGGGAATGGGGAGAGGTGGAACGGGAATTGGGGGGAGGTGCCCACGCCCACGGTGCACGTGGACATGAATGCTGCGTATTGGAGGGGGAACGCTAGTGTGGCTGACAGCAGCGATAATGGAGGTATGTTTGTTTTGTATTTTTACTATATCTTGCGTAGTAAAATCATTCAATAATAATAAAAATCATGGACTTAATTCGGGTTCCGTACCCAAAGGGAAAAACGGTGCCTATTACTAAGATCCGTCCGCTGTCCATCCGTCGGTCCGTCCGCCTGTCTCTCTGTCTGTCACCAGGCTGTATCTCATGAACTGTTAAAATTTCAACTGGTTAGCTAGACAAATTTTGACAAATGATCTATTTCCGTTGCCGTTATAACAACAAAGAAACTACAAAATTAATATTTAAGTGGGGTTCCAATACAACAAACGTGATTTTTTATAGACAATGGCACGGAACCCTTCGTGCGCGAGTCCGACTCGCACTTGGCCAGTTATTTTTTAATCAATCTTAGGAATATTGTTAGTAAATTATGTATTAGCATGAATTAAACGGGTAACTCACGTAGAGAGTCAGCTACTGGCCGACATGTTACGACCTTATCCGGAGGTCTTCATCAGGGCGAATGTGAAAATAACTAGAATAAATCAAAAATTGCTAATAAAGTCACCTTTCAAAAAAAATTTGAAAATCGGTTCGTCTCAGTATATCCCAAAGTGGATAGTCATAGTACGGCTTTAGTGATATGTGTTTAGCGGGCTGTGGTTGGCGTCCTTAGGCGACGTCCGCATTCAGTCGGTTGAAAACCAGTTAAATAATTGTCACCAGAAACTCCCTTGAAGCAATCAATGGACCTACACCAACCTTTAATTCAAATTGTTAGGAATAAATATAAATTAATATATAGGGACAAATAACACAGATTGAGCTAGCCCCAAAGTAAGTTCGAGACTTGTGCTATGGGATCCTAACTCAACGATACTATGTTATATTTCATAACAAATACACATAGGGATATAGATAAACATCCAAGACCTAGGTCAATCGGGTATCTAAGGTGAGATTTATTTATTTAAACTTTATTGCACAAAAAAAAAGTGTACAAATGGCGGACTTAACGCCGAATGGCGTTCTCTGCCAGTCAACCATTGGACCAAGTGGAAAATAATGTGGGTGGTGCGACAGAATGTGTAAACTAAATAGAAAAGCATAAATTAAATATCTAAAAGAATACAATAAAATTATAACATATATACACCCATATATGTATACCAATACAATTACTATAGATAGAATAAACATATAATAAATATCAAATAATACATAAATACCTAAAATAATATATACGCATAAATATAATTAACATATGGATGACTACTAGTTACTGCACAGGGACATCATGAGAAGAGACTTCTCGGAGAAAACGTTTATGAACCGCCCGTTTGAAGGCTAAACGACTAGGTGCACGCCTAATGGATTCCGGAAGAGCATTCCAGAGGAGAATGGCTTTAATTTGAAAGGATTTGTTCATGAAATCAGTATGATAAGCAGGTACAGATAAAGTTAAAAGATTAGATGAGCGGAGATTTCGCGAATGTGTAGAGCTAAGAAGAGAAAATTGAGACTTGAGATAAGACTTGGGATAATGGGATCTCCAGTCTGACTACCTGGCATGATGACCACTAGCCCACAGAGGTCGTAAATAAAGAATAAGAAAAAAAAAGAAAAATATTTATTCAATCACTTACAAAGGTTACAAGTAACATATACACAAGTAAATATTATACTTTGGATTTTCTGCTCCTCTTAAGGGGCTACCTGAATTTTTAGAGGTCCAGTGCTGCCCCCATTTGAAAAGAAACGGAGATATCATTTAAAATTTGGTTTTGATCAGACCCTGGATAACCCTTCAAACTATTTTATAAACTACTGTTTACAGTTTAAAGTGAGATCGTGAAGCTTTTCTACGCACAATTGCGAAAAACGGCCACTTTTGGCGTATGTGCGTAGAAAAGCTTCACGTTCTCACTTTAAACTGTAAACAGTAGTTTATAAAATAGTTT
Organism: Acrobasis suavella; assembly: GCA_943193695.1. Taxonomy (NCBI): domain Eukaryota; kingdom Metazoa; phylum Arthropoda; class Insecta; order Lepidoptera; family Pyralidae; genus Acrobasis; species Acrobasis suavella. The sequence goes on from OW971952.1 coordinate 10,969,574, forward strand.
GAAGGGTTATCCAGCGTCTGATCAAGACCAAATTTTAAATGATATCCCCGTTTCTTTTCATATGATTTATTTCAAATGGGGGCAGCACTGGATCCCGAAAAATTAAGTTACATTTATGTATGTAAGTAATTAAGTAAAATAAAGAAACGAAAACCTTTAGATAGGCTATATGACTTCTATTCAGAGCCGTAAAACAATTATTTTAAAAAAAATGCCCACTTCCCTGCGTAAGCCCTAAAATTCTTCACCTTTGTCCCAGGGTTCCCGGAAGACGGTCTTTTGCATTCGCCCACCACAGCGGCGATGGGCGGGCACCACCAGTCTCCTTCAACTAGCAGGATGAGGCCACACTCTCCTTCGAATTCCACGGGTAAACACAAAACACAAATAATGTTATTCTAATCATAAAATATATAATTTTTTCGGGGTCCAATGCTGCCCCCATTAGAAATAAATCATTCGAAAGGAAACGGAGACATCATTTAAAATTTGACCTAGGGCATGGTCAAATTATTTTATGAAGTACTGCCAATTTAGAGTGAGAACGTGAAGCTTTTCTACGCACAATTGACAACATTTCATTTTCAAAAAGGTATGAAAATTCTAAAATAATTTCAAGATTTAACGATTCTGAAAACGTAAAATGATTTTTCAGTTTTTTTTTTAGTTATATTCTAAGAGATAAATGAAAAAAACTGAAAAGTACAGGGATATAGGCATTTAACAGTTTACGCCTTTGCTTGAACATAAAGAAGTAAAAAAATGATATACAAGCTGTCAGCTGTCAATTGATACGTGCGTCAATCATGCGTCAATCTGACAACTGACATCATGAGTGAGAGAGAGAGAGAGAGATAATAGTAGTGTTGTTCTATAGAAGTATCAGTTCGATAGAGGGACCATCTAATATCGATAGTCCTTTAGTATTATAGCAGAATTAGGATTGAAAAAAATACACATGCATTCAAATGTTTACATAGTTTGGTGACGAAATGATAATATTTCCTTGATATGATTGATGTTTCAGATTAAATAAAAATAATATTGACATCAATGTCTAAAAACTATTAAAAAAAAAATAAGTAAGGAAAAATGCTACCGTATTATGTGGCGACTTTCAAAACACAAGGTGGCATTAATAATAGCTTCTTTGTTTATTTTTGGAACGAAGTTCCTTACGGCAGGCTTGGAGGAGATAGGGATTTTGCTGCGCGACCGAACTGAAAAAAATGTGATAGTAAAACCGTAAGGATGACCTCGTTAAATAAAACCGTTAAATGAGACGTGCGCAGGCGCGACAGTCGTATACACAAGCGAGTAGTGTATAATACCTTTGAGCACGATTTTTCTTTTGCAAATTGTGTCGATTCTACATTAGCCGAAGGAAGTTCCTACCTGGTGGCCCACGACACCACATTTCTTTTTTTTTATTTAAATCTTCCAAATATCTGAACGCATATTTATTTATATTTTTGAAATAGCAAACCTGGTATGTCCGCCATCTTTCCACAACGCGTGTACGCCGGTGCCCTTGTTTTCTTTTTCAGTCAAATTCACCTCAATTAACTTTAAAACGCTGTAACTTAAAAAGTAAAAAGTGAAACAATTTTTTCTTTGTGTTTGTAACAACCTGGATGATACATCCTGGGCATTTAGCACCAAGATGTAACATCCTAAACGCTACCTAATTGAATTATCTATAAACTTAAGAAATAAATTATAAATACCTTAATTTACCATGAGACCTCTCTTACTATAAATCTTTATCTTGAACTTAGTGAGTCCTCGGTTTAGGCGGTGATCGTCATCGTAGTGGACCCAAGTTATACAAAGTAGTAACTCAGTTTCTAGCGCATCACGTTCCGTTCCACCATTCATAGTACATATAAATCAGTTGTATTTAGGATTCTGTATTAAATAATAAAACTAAAATTAGAGAATTAGAGAGATGAAGTTCTGTAACATGTTCAGTTCTTTATGTAGAAGGATAGACTTATATATACATATTTATATTATAGACATTCGCTCATTATTTTATTACGGATATAGGAAACGCTCCTCCCCGCGTTTTCCTGTGAGTTCAACCATAGACATGACCACTCCCCATCCGAGGGACTTCAAATGCTCAGCATCATACATAAATATTAACTCTAATAAGCCTTTTCAGGCAAGAGACAGAGGGAGGAATGCGAGTAAAGCTCACCAAGCGTTTCCAGCAGCTTCGAGACCTGTACTTATACAGTATCCCGGTCTGAGCATCAAAGTATTATATCAAATCAACTGGAAACTGATTGCTAGAAGAGCATTCTACAAATATTTGTTCTAGTCTGTCTTGTCAGTATATATGAGAGTAATAAATAAATACTGTAATAACAAATACTGTGATTATAAGGTTTCATGAAGATGAGTAGAAGTCATTTCAGATAGCAATAGAAGCTTAATTCCATAGTGTACATAATTTGTAATATTGTTTAAGAAATACCTCTTTGTCAGTAGGTAATTTTATTAGTTCTACACGACTTCTCCGTGTTTGATAGAACATCATAATATCTTTGATATTATGTTAAAACAGCAATTAGAATACATAGTTAGAAGTCTGTTAAGACTAAGCTTATTCAACAGGCCATGGCAACAATGTCCAAAGTTTAGCCTCAACCAGAATCGGTTCAGATAATTCCAATAAATGTTGTTAATAATATAAGTCTCTTAGTCAGTAGACTTCATTCCAAACATAACTTTTCTATGTTCAAGGGGAATGTTTATGACGAAATAGGCTTCTCTAAACAAATGTGTACATAACACTGACGGTGACGAAAGGGAACATCCATGCATTGCAGCGGGATACCCTCTGGGAGTGTCCTCGCATAACCCAGTAAAGTGCCAACACAGCCTGTTTAGACGGCTTAAAATAATATATAGATAAGTATTAGAATTATTCAATCCAACCTCAAGTCTCGACTTTTCCAAGACAATTTACCACTCCACTGTACAAGCCAGCCAACCAGAGTAAGTAATTATAATAACAAAGCTATTGCTTTCTGAAATTGAATCATTTTACATAACTCCAGCTTTGAAGGCAATATTCTAGGAAGGATAAGTATTCGTGAGGTGAAGTAGTTAATAATGATATCAATAAACATTAAACACATCAGTGATATCTGATGTAACAGATGAATATAAGTATCTTCAAGTCAATGACAAGAATAAATATGTTCTCTTCAGAGAATGTAAACGTTGTTCAGGTTCCTTTGGAACATAAGAATCTAAGGTCCTTGGACCGTAATCCAGCCTATAGATTACAACAAAGTTTGTTAGAACAAATCACTTACAGAATAGGTGAATCCTCATAGATCATATCATCTCATCGTAAACTCGTCGTGTCGTTTTTATTAAACAAAGCTATAATTAACTCAGATTAGAGAAAACGCAGAAATAAACATATATTGATTAATTCATCCTACATAGGGATCACATATTGTAAATGTAGGGCAAAGGCTGAGAGAAAGATTCTACCTCTCTCATCTTAGTAGACATACATACTTTTCAATGCAAACAGCGTATCCAAATAGGGTTGACTTGGTAGTAAAATTGGAATCAAAAGTTTAAATACCTTTTCATATACATTTTCATATCCATATCCTCTTGTGATAATCTTCTTTAAAATAGTATAGAGTTAAAACCTTACCCCGGTTTGTCCTTGTATAAAGTGACGGATTTAGACTAATAGATGCCCCAAGCAATCCACACCTGTGGTCGATCTTTAAACCTTTACCGCTTTATAAAGATTCCACAAAATTCTCTGCAAATAAATCTTTGGAAAGATAACTACTATTTTCCGTGACCAAATTACTTCATCTCCAAAACAAAACTATTTTTTCTCTGTCAGTTTTGATCTAAGCTTCTTTTTATTTTTATCGAATTTCTTCTCTTTTGTCAATTACTATAATATTTTATCCGACTGAAAAAAGGATAAATACATTCCTGCAAGTTTGTAAAGTATTTGAGAATGGAAATAACGAGTGCGTATTTGCGAATCGTTACATGTTCTAGATTCCTGTAGACTATGAGAATCCGTTAAAAACGTGGGTTATCAAAAAACCTTATTTCAAGTATAGAGTTGATAGGGCGCATTTTTTTGTCGAATATTACAAGTTTAATTTTTAATGCCAAAAGTAGCTGAGATAGATGCATTTGAATTTTTAAATTAATGAAAACAACCTTTTTTTTACCTACCTTTTAAGTTTAGATAAAACTACTAAGATTATATCTACTTCTTCAATTTTACTTTTTGTAATTCATAATACTATCGATATCGATATTTTACTGCTACAAAACACAACTCTATAGATGTCAGTAAAAGTTTTATTTTTTAATTATTGCAAAGATGTAAACTCGTTACAACCTAACTCTTGTACTTACGCTCTTTTAGAATGGAGAGATTTAAAATAATTTAACTTTAGGAGAAATAATGAAAAGAAATGAAAAAGAAAAAATACGTATGTCCTTTTTTTGAAGTTCTTTAAGGATAAAAAATAAAATATGCATATTTTGAAATGTTGTAAATTGCGAAAAACGGCAGGTTTTAGCGTATGTGTGTAGAAAAGCTTCACGTTCTCACTTGGAACTGTAAACAGTAGTTCATAGAATAGTGTGAATAGTTTGTAGGCACATAAGCCAAAAGTGGCCGTTTTTCGCTAATGTGCGAATCTAAAACCATGAGAAATAAAATACATCAAATAATTTGGTGTTGGGTATCAAATGAAAGGGCTTAATTAGCACATTTCAAAAATATACATTACTAGCTCTTTCTTTCCGCTGCACTTGCATTAACGGGATAAACGTCCTTTTTAGTACGAATTTTGTCGCGGTCGGTTTATTTCTGCTTGCTAATTTGTTACAGCAGTCATTATCTTGAATCGTGTTTTATATTATTTATCTTATCGTTTATTTATTTCAACTTCATACACAAATACAAGTGTAATGGCGGACTTAAAGCCTAAGGCCTTATCTACTAGTCCACCAATGGGCGAATGACAGGGTTAGTGCAAAACTTGAATAGGTATGTGGCGAAAAAAAAAGACAATGTATAAAAATAATCATCAAAACAATAATCGTTTAGTGTGAACTCTTGAATATTTTTGTGGTTTTTGTGCAGGTCGCCTTCGCAGCCACTCCCCATCCACAGCCAGCGCGACAGAGCGCCTCCTGGCCAACTCTCCGTCCACCAGGCTACAAAGCCAGTCCCCATCTAACAACTCTTCCACTGGCAGGGTCAAAGGATCTCCCATGAGGTATGCCTTCGCAGCCACTTCCCATCTACATCCAATGCCACAGAGCGCCTCCTGGCCAACTCAGTTCACTATGCTGCAGAGCCAGTCGCCCTTTAACAGCTCTTCCACTGGCAGGGTCAAAGGATCTCCCATGAGGTATATCTTCGCAGAAATTGTTTTACAGGCAGCACGACTGAGCAACTCCTATCCAACTCTCCGTCTAACAGGCTGCAGAGCCAGTCCCCCTCTAACAACTCTTCCACTGGCAGGGTCAAATGATCTCCCATGAGGTATGTTTTCGCAGCCAATGGCACAGAGCGCCTCCTAAAATCTTAGCCATCTCACCGACCACTGAAAAGCCAGTCACCCTCTAACAACTCTTCCACTGGCAGGGTCAAAGGATCTCCTATAAGGTATGACTTCGCACTTACTACCCATCTACAGCTAGCGCGATAGAGCGCCTCCTGGCTAACTCACCCACCGCTGCAGAGCCAGTCGCCCTCTAACAACTTTTTCACTGGCAGGGTTAAAGGATCTCCCATTAAGGTATGACTTCGCACTTACTACCCATCTACCGCTAGCGCGATAGAGCGCCTCCTAGCTAACTCACCCACCGCTGCAGAGCCAGTCGCCCTCTAACAACGCTTACACTGGCAGTGTAAAAGGATCTCTCTTTAGGTATGACTTCGCAGTCAGTGCCACATAGCGCCTCCTAAAGTCCTAACCAACTTACCGACCGCTGCAGAGCCAGTCGCCCTCTAACAAATCTTCCACTGGCAGGGTCAAAGGATCTCCCATGAGGTATGTCTTCGCAGCCACTCCTCACCTACAGCCAGCGCGACAGGGCGCCTCCTAGCCAACTCACCACCAGCCTACAGAGCCAGTTTTCCATAAAAATAATTAAAAAATCTGATTTTCAATCCTTTTTAACAACCATGAAATACAAAACTGTGACGTCAGATGCTTGAAGTCAAATGGCGCTCTTAATATATGTTTTAAATATAAAAACAAGTTTGTAATAAATTAATAAATTACAAGTGAAATTATTTTGTGACATTTTATCAGTACAAATTATTTCTTTTAACCTTGATTACCGTGATCTGAGTTTTTTCTTTCACTGCCCTCGATGTTCCTATTCTTCTTCGGTCTCGTCTTTACCTAAGTTTACCTTACATTTACCCTAGTTTACGTTATATAATGTTTCAGGTTACGTGCCGGTTCCCCCTCGCGTCGCATACACTCACCGTGTTTAGAAACAGACTCCATGGCGCAGCCCCCTGGTGTCTATGTGGCGAACTACCCGCAGGTAACTGTCGACTATATCCTGTCCTATCTGTGATATAATCATCATTATCCGAGTGTTTTTCCGGGAGGTTAATTGAATGAATTAATGAAAAGCTCTTTATTGCACCAATACAATAATAATAAATATAGAAGGACAAATTACACCGATTAAGCTAGTCCCAAAGTAAGTTCGAGACTTATGGGATACTATCGCCACGATATTTTATATCTGTCTTCCGCAACCTAAAGGATAGACTAGAACCAATCCGCAGGACGATCACATGCTTTAGTTATCAGTTTTTCTGCATTAATAAATCCAAATTCATGTTAAAAATGGATATGATCAATGAAAGATGAACATACTGGCAAGCGAAGCTTAGGACATCTACCTACAAAGTGGTCTAACAGTCAAGTTCGCTGGAAGGCGCTGGATGCAGGCTGCTCTAGATCGGTTACTTTGGAAATCCTAAGGAGAGCTCTATGTCCAGCGTTATGACGTTATGTGGCCGAGATGATGAATGAAAGATGACACTATTTTGTGACGTTTTATTTTATGAACTCTAACGAAAAATTTATTTTTGAATCAGTCATCTACCCATTCCGCTAGATGATAACAAGTCAAATCAGACACTTTTTCTAAACGTCAAAATAAACGTTTAGTATGGGATTTTGTATGAAATACGAAAGCGTGACGTCATGCTTTTTTGGAGTCAAATGCCGCTCTTAATATCAGTTTTTCTACATTTATAAATCTAACATCTTGTTGAAAATGGATATGATCAATGAAAAGTGACACTATTTTGTGACGTTTTATTTTATGAACTGTACAGAATAATTTTTGTTTGATTCAGTCATCTACCTAATTCTCATTGTCAAATTATTATGTGGTGTTGCAGGTAGAAGTAGGCGGTGCTGGCGCAGCGGATCCAGCTGCCGACGTGGTGGTGAGGTTGGCTCGAGGAGCCGCGGGGTTCGGGTTCCGGATCGTCGGGGGGACGGAAGACGGCAGCAGGGTCGCGGTGGGGCTTGTAGTGCCAGGTTAAATTTATTGTATTATAAATCGTTATGACATAAAAGTCTTTTGCTTCATCTAAATATTATTTTTACTTTGAAGTAAAAAAAAATATTTAGATGAAGCGAAAGAGGTTTGTCAGTTGTCGTAAAGGGAAGGTCCATAGTCTCTGCTTATCGTTGTGGAAAAGCGTAATATTATGTATGTATGTAAATAATACAAATTCCTCAAAAAAGTGGAAGTGTGCGGGTTAAGCCGGAGAGAGGATGGAAGATGGAGCCGGAAAGTAGTGGAATGGAGAACGAGACAGGGCCACAGAAGCGTAGGAAGACCAGCGTTGAGATGGGCCGATGACATAACCTAAGAAATGAGAAAGACCTGGATGAGAAAAGCTCAAGACCGAAGAGAATGGCATGCATATGAGGAGACCTACACTCAACAGTGGGTGGAAAAAAGGTTAAAAGAAGAAGAAATGATACACACTTACAATTAGTGGCTAGCTCAATCAGTGTGATTTGTCCGTATATATTTATTATTTAAATAAAACATTTTCCGCAGGCGGCCCAGCTGACGGTCTTCTACGGCCAGGTGACTTGCTGACGTCAGTGGACGGTATCCCACTAGCGGGCGCCACACACGCCCGAGCCGTGTCCTACGTCTGCCAAGCTGCCGCTAGAGGACACGTAAGTAGAAAACACATGTATAACCCCTTTTTTAGGGTTCCGAAGTAAAGAAGGAACCCTCATAGTTTCGCCATATCTGTGTGGCTGTCTGTACGTTCGAAGTTTTACTACTAACATTGTGTTCGGGCGAAGCAGTGAGGTGAAATGCACGATAATTCATAGTAAACCGAGCGCAAAATATAAAAAAATACGTAAGGTCCTTTGGGAAAAGGGGTTTTATGCAAAAACTACTGCACAAATTAATTTTTTATAAAAAAAAGTTTTTATACATATTATTCATAAAAAAAGGTATAAAAACGTGAAAATGCATCTGTAGCGTTTGTTTTTTCTTTGCGTAGGTGACGCTGGGAGTTCGACACAACCGCGCCGACATCCAACCTCTCGGCTTACCGACCATGGTAGCACCACATGCACATCAACCTCTGCTCACGTGAGTACCTTTTTATTTTTGAGGCAACTTTCCCTGATGACAAGCACATTTTTTTGTTCACATTTGGAGATTATATTGTAACGATGTTCCAATAAACCTCATGTTCCCGTTTACCTCCTTTTCCGTTCTCTAAAAAATAATTTCATTCTCAAATTCAATTTTTAAATTTTAAGATTCCTTCCTCATCATTCTACCATCTTTCCAATACCATCTCTCGAGCTGATTATATATATATATAATCAGTATTGTAAAGTTATAATAAACAAAAATATTTCTGTTGCTGTTTCTCTCAAGCTCTCCACTACGTACCTTACCTACCTCTTCATGTAGGAGCTCCAACTGCTCCAGCTAGTCCGTGGCTACCTACCTACTAGGAGTTCCTACAATATTCATATTTAAAACAAAAATGTTTTGCTCTAACCTTACTATTAGAGTACGTCATTAAAAAAATGCAAAGGGTCAATGATAAATTGAATTGTCATTGATGACATCCATTTTCAACAAAAGCACAAAAAAATATTAATGATTGTCAACGTTATTTTAGATTTATTAACCCTTCGTTTACCGCACGGCATTTTTATATGCACCTTCCATTGTTTTCACTGGTATTTGCTGTTAAGGAAGCGTTAATACAGTAAAACTGATAATAGGAGCGCTATTTGACTCCAAGAAACTATGTCGTCACGACGTGCTATTTCATACAAATTCCATATACCATGTTGTATTTAAATTTTAAAAAAAAAAGTATCTCATTTGTTTTGATGGAAACTGTAGTCCATTTTGTTAGGTATTTAAATAAATGTAAACAATCTTGATGTGTCTTTTTATTGAAACATACACTATATAATTGACTACTTTACACATTACATATTAACCCTCATATTCATAAAAAAATACAACCGTTTGCTAAACCTATTTGTCCTAAAACATGTTTTGTCTCTTTTCTTCTTCTAAATATTTGACATCGAAAGAACGAGAAAAAACATATTTTAACTAAAATAGGTTTAGCAAACGTTTGTACTTTTTTATGAATTTGGGGGTAGATAGATAAATTGTTTATTTGTCACGGCCGACACACCACACACACACACGGTAAGAGTGTAATTCATAATTTATATGTTCATTGATTTGTAATTTGCAAAGATATTGTTTTATAAAGTGTATATTGTAATAAAAAGACATGACAAGATTGTTTACATTTATTTAAGTACCTAAACAAATAGACTATAGCGAATATTACAACAGAAAAAATATCTAGGTTTCTGATTTACCCAATATCTTTTAATATTGGGTAAATCAGAAATCAAGTCAGCTAATCTTGAAATTCTGCCTTTAAGTGCTACACATGTTAATCCTTCTACTGATGACACACTGCTTGACTTAATTCTCACTTCTTCCCCTGATCTTGTGATCAAGCACGGACAACTTCCTGCCCCTGGCTTTTCGAAACATGATCTCTTATATCTTCAATATAAACTGAAGCCTTCAAAGCCTAAGCCCACAGTAGTATGGATGCGTAATTTTGCAAAAATTGATTTAGAGCGCCTTAGATGCGATGCGAAGAATACTGACATGACCAATGTTTATACTGCACAATCTGTAGACGAATAAGTTTTGATGCTGAACTCTATTATACTGAAGCTGTACGATACTCATGCGCCATTGCATGCTGTGAAAGTAAGGCGACCGCCGGCCCCTTGGATCGGTAGAGGGGTCCGTATGGCCATGACGCGCAGAGATCGTGCTTTCCGAACGTACAAACGTGACAGATCCGACGTAAATTGGGCGACATATAAAAAAGCACGTAATTTGTGTAATAGAATGGTAAGAGCAGCTAAACAGAAATACTTTCATGACCAGCTCACAGATTCTTCTTCGGCCAACACATGGAAGTTCCTTCGTTCATTGAATATTGGTAAAAATACACAAGAAACGACTTCTACATTTTCATTAGACAATTTCAATAGTCACTTTTCCACTTCTTTTTCCCTTGATTCGTCGGTCAAACTTCGTACCATAACAAGGATTTCTTCCATGGCCAATCTCAATATTGAACTTTTCTCTTTTTCTCCATTAGCTGAGGATGATATACGCAGAATTATAATTTCTCTTAAATCTAATGCCGTTGGGTGTGATGATGTAAGCCGCCAAATGAATATTAATTTGCTTGATATTCTTCTCCCGGTTATTACACATATTGTCAATTTTTCTTTAACCTCTGGCACTTTTCCATCTCTTTGGGCGAAAGCTTACGTCATCCCTTTGCCGAAAGTGTCTAATCCGCAGACTTCAAATAATTTTCGACCCATCTCTATCTTACCTTATCTTTCTAAAATATTAGAAGCTGCGGCTCATTTTCAGGTCTCTTCTTTTGTGCACACCCATCATCTTCTTACACCGTTGCAATCTGGGTTTCGCCCTGGGCATAGTACCACCACTGCCCTTCTCAGTGTCACAGAAGATATACGCCTTGGCATGGAGAATTCATTGATCACCATTCTTGGTCTTATTGATTTTTCAAACGCTTTTAACATGGTTGATCATGATATTCTCCTGGCTATTCTTCAATACATGAAGTTCTCACCCTCAGCAATGGAATGGTTTTCCTCATATCTCCATGACAGGCAGCAAGCGGTTCGAAAGGATCGGGAGGTGTCTCAGTGGATAAAACTGTTGTCAGGCGTCCCTCAAGGCGGCATTCTGTCTCCGCTATTATTTGCATTGTTTATAAATCTTTTATCACTTTCAATTAGCTGTTCTTATCATTTCTACGCGGATGATTTACAAATTTATGTTCAGACCACTGCTGAAAACGTTGACTTTGGAGTGGATCAGTTCAACAAGGCTTTATTAGAGATTTCTTGCTGGTCGGACAGTTTTGGCATCAAGGTCAATCCACTTAAGTGCCAGGCTATTTTGATGGGTAGTTCAAGGCAACTAGCTAAATTGGATATGAGATCTATTTCCCCTATTGTTTTTAATAACACAACCATTCCCATCAGTAAATCGGTAAAGAATCTGGGCCTTTATCTTGATTCAACATTGAGTTGGAGGACCCAAGTGACAGAGGTCTGTAGAAAAGTTAATTATTCTTTACAATGTTTGAATCGTTTAAGAAATTTCCTTCCTGTTAAAACCAAGATAATTCTTATTCAGTCACTTATTTTGCCTATCATCGATTATGCTGATGTGTGTTATCCTGATCTTAATCAAGATCTTCTCGATAAGCTTGATCGACTCATAAATAACTGTATCCGCTTCATTTTTTGTCTTCGTAAATACGATCATATTTCTGTTTTTCGATCTAAGCTCGAGTGGCTCCCTGTTCGTCAGCGTAGACAGCAGAGAATGCTCTACACACTATTTTCTATTCTAAAGAATCCTTTTGCTCCCGAATACTTGAAGAGTAAATTTCAATATCAGTCTGTGTCCCACAGTCGAGAGCTTCGCTCTAGTCATACACTTCGATTAGAAATTCCTTTGTTTCGCTCCAATTTCATGTCTACGTCTTTCACTCTTCAAGTTATAGGATTCTAGAAATCCCTGCCTGAGGACCTTAAAACTATTTCAAACAGATATCTTTTTAAGAAAAAGTTCATATGCGTTTACTTTCTCCTTGAATGCAGCAGAAATTTTTATACTGGTTTTCTATAGTAATTAGACATATTTATTTAATGTATTTATTGTTTGTATGGTTATGTATATATATTATTTATTTATGTATATTGTATAATATATGTTTATTTTATATGTATTTAAAATGTTGTATGTTTGGTGCATACTGTTTGAGTATACATTACTTTTACGCCTACTACGCAAAATTTCTATTTATCCCGAAGGTTGACTGGTAGAGAATGCTATTAGCATTAAGTCCGCCTTTTGTACCATTTATTATTGGTAAATAAAGTATTAAACAAAAACAAAAAAATAAAAATAATAATTTACCCAACTCCTATCGAATACAACTTTTTCCTGATTTTAAACTGTCCGTTTAAGTATTTGTAATTGATTAAGGATCCCACAATCACAAAGTATATGTTTTTCAGCGCGGACTCTTCCATCCACCACCTGCCGCAAGCGTCGTACAACATCCTGCACCCCGCGCCCATGTACCCGCCCGCCTCACACGTGCCGCCCATGTAAGTCATCTCACAAATGTTGGGGATTCTACACTCTAACCCTCAAATTCAATAAAAAAATAACAACCATTTGCTAAACCTATTTTGGATAAAACATGTTTTGTCCCTTTCCCTCTTTTGTATATTTGACATCGAAAGAACGAGACAAAACATATTTTAACTAAAATAGGTTTAGCAAACGTTTCTATTTTTTTATGAGTAAGGGGGTAAGACATTGAAAGAAAGAGAGAAAAATACTGTATTTGCGTAATTTTGCGTCATTCTCCGCTTTGATGAATATCTCTAATTAGTAGAAATATTTTAAGGGGTAATTCAGTCTATCATTTTAAACAACTTTTCCAACAATATGTATATCCAAACACAAAAAAAAATTTAGGTTCACAAACAAATCGAACTAGTCACGCGATAATGTTACTACGTAGAAATTTTTTTTTTCGTATTTCGATATAATTTATTTATGTCTCTATTGTTCATCAAATACAAGATCTACAGAACAAAAGGCAAACTTAATTTATTGGAAAAATTGTTCAAAAGATAGACTGAATCACCGCTTTGAATATTTGTACTTAATAAAAAAAGAACTCAGCACAACTTGAAAAAGGCCATTATGCCTTGGCTGAGATCGAACCCAGAACCTCCAGAGTGGGCGGACTGGCGTGTTGACCAAAATAATGAACTGAATCTTCAAATATTTGTACTTAATAAAAACGGACATTTAATAGATAAACACCCAAGACCGCCGGAAAATTTGAAAAAGGCCAATTTCCAACTCGCCCTGACTATGGGATCGTACCCAGAATCTCCAAAGTGGCGGACTGTGTGTTAACCAATACGCCACAAAAATGTCGCCGTCTTCTTAAAATCACATAGATATTTTCTTTCCGCGAGTGACATTTATAATGTGCCTACCAACTTTCTTTCTTCCTCCCCTTGAGAAGTACTTACGTGTCCCAGTAGACTTATTAGTCCTACCGGTAGGATTAACTTCTACGGAATTGTTTATTATTTTTAATTTTAGGTACGGCGTCCAATACGATAACTCTCGCGGCGGGTGGTCGTCCGTTCCGTATGACGTCACCGTGACCAGGAGCGAGGGGGAAGGTTTCGGATTCGTCGTCATTTCGTCCACCAACAAGGCCACTAGCACCATCGGTAAGATTAATGCAAGGCGTTGACTGACACACATAAATAAAAGCGAAATCACACTGGTCACACTGACTGATAATCTTCGATTTCCAACCAAGTGGTATTTCCAACCACTTGGTAGCAGCATATTCGGTCAGACCAAGTGGTATTAACCACTCAGAGTCGTTAAGACTCTGAGTGGTTAATACCACTTGGTCTGACCGAATATGCTCAAACCGAAGATTATTTAATACTTTAAAGATCTAAAAACATACTATGTTAGTCAAAAGGGGGGCTTTTTCCCAGCAATTGAACCTAAAAAAGTTATAATTTTTGTGTGTATAACTATGTATGTAAACACCTAAGCCGAATGCTCGGCCGAGCGCTTGGCCTAGAAACAGGCGAGACAGTCACTCGGACCCTGTTCTATTTGCTATGATGAGTACCCACCCCCCCGCTTCCCCGTCCTGTCTCGCTCACTCACTCGGTAGATCTGAACACGCATTCGGCGATCACTCGCCACTCTACGCCATCTGGTCATTCTACCGTATAATTTTAACCATGCCTATCCATCCCCCTATAAACATTATTATCTCCCTTTCTTGTCACTAGATAGCGCTACAGCTATTTATTGAAACATTAAAATCTTTTATTAATGTTATTTAGATAAAGTAGTGCTATAATTAATGAAATGCAATAATAATAATAATAAATATATAGGGACAATTAACACTGATTGAGCTAGCCCCAAAGTAAGTTCGAGACTTATGTTATGGGATACTAACTTAACGATACTATACTTTATAACAAATACATATATAGAAAAACATTTTTTTTAAACATATTCAACACTTTCTTTGCCACTTTTTTGCTAGTCGTGTGTGCTGCCATCTCTGTGTGCCTACCGGCAACTCTAGTTTTGCCTACTTTTGAGACCTCCAATCGTTTCTATGGCGTTGGATATCTGTAACGTTAGTGATAATATTATCTATGTATGTACTGACTGTCTCTCCGCAACTTCAAAATTTACATAAACCCTCACTCTGTGGCATTTTACTGTCTTACCACTCTAATCGGTAGGGGTGATCAAGGCATATCCACTTGTCAGTGACGTGTGAACACCCACTTGTCACCTGTCAATATTTTACATATTGACAAGTGGCAAGTTACCAGGCTTAAATAAAAGCTTGTAAAATTTGCCCTCAGGCCAACTGATACCGAACTCGCCCGCCTCCCGCTGCGGGCTGCTGCACGTGGGCGACACCATCCTGGCCATCAACCACACGCCCATCCGCAACCTGCCGCACCCGGAGGTCGTTGCACTCATCAAGCACTCGGGGACGACGGTGACACTCACCGTTTTGCCACCGGACGGGAGAATAGACTGAGAAACACAACTAGAATAAAAGTGGGGGTAAGTTCCGACATGAGAACAATATTATCAACTTTTCAACCGTAAGAAATCACCAGTGGACTTGACTGTGTATAGTCCTATTATGAAACACGGACTAGGTTTAAACTTTTACCCTCATATTCATAAAAATTAACAATCATTTGATAAACCTATTTTAGGTAAAACATGTTTTGTCCCTTTCCCTCTTTTCAATATTTAACATTGCAAGAACAAGACGAAACATATTTTAACTAAAGTAGATATAGCCAACGTTTGTAATTTTTTATGAATAAGGGGGTTAGGGTTTGATCTCGGAACAGCAATATCTATGCTGATATCCTTTTTCGTTGCACTGAGAGAGAGCATCAAGACGCTATAGCCCGGTTATATACACGCCCGGAACTAGTGGTCCGTACAGTCTATAATTAAATAAATATTGTAATTCGTCTCAGACTAGCGATTGTGGCTTTATTATCGCCAACTGTATTGCGGCCATGGCGGCCATCGCTTGTCTCCCGCTTTCGCCGTTTACGTGGCACGAGGCACGCAGTTGTTGTCAACCTCGACTCGAACGGGCGAGTGGACGCGGCAACCATATATTGCCAATTCCGTTTTATATTTACAGTATATATAACGGTATGTACATAATTGTTTAAATAATATAAACGAGCCGCAGGTTATAATGAGCTAAGAAGCCCTGAATTTCAACTCTCCGCGAACATAGGTTATGGTTTAAACCTAGAAATAAAGTCCGTGTTTGATAATAAAATAGTTTTACTTCGTCACTGCTAGATCTGCGTCCAGTAATGGATTTTGGGTGAAATCCATGCCTCCCCCAAGAATTTCCAAAAATTTCTTGAGCGGAAGGAACCACAGTTCTTAAAAAGTTATTATAATCGTGAGGTTTTGTTCCCTTGGAAAAGATTTACAGATTAAATTGTCAATATCTATACGTGCTACATGGTATTTTTTTATATTTGTACATGTAAGTATCCTCCTAAAACTTATGGAATTGACTATGAATAAAAAATTTTAATATTATGTAACGTATTTGTTATTTGAACTAGAATTTTTAATTATAAATAATAATGGACTATTTTTTATCTTCATTAAACAATACCATACTTTATTACTGTCTCACACTCCTTTAGTACTCGCATTTTTTACCTGTTTTTGGGTAACTTTTCTATGTACTTGTCTTGTTTGGTATATTTATCACGAAAATCTCGTTTCATTCCAAAAATCTCTTCAGAATCTTACGGATATTATTTTTTGTGTCTTGTTTAATTAGGAATATTATTAAAATTATTGGTATGAACCAGCGAACTAAAATACTATATGGAGGAGTAACTTCAAACATTAAGGTCCACTTACACGGTGCTAGTTTCTTACCTGCTGCATACAATCAAATTGAAGCAATACATAATAGATAGTAGTATATATATGTACTGTAGTTTATTCCTTTAACAATCTGCACATTGATCGCACAAAAGTCAAAAGACAAAAATCATTTATTTTTCTTTGGATATTTGTATCACTTGTTAATTTTAATTATTTATTTTTACACACGACACATCGCGAAAAATCTGTGTGTACATAAACGTCATCTGCTTTTTCCTTGAGTGTGAGTTTGTGTGTGCAGTTTTCACAAATGACTTATCTATATTTTTTTTTAACGGACCAATCACACGGTTTGAGCTAGCCCCAAAGTAAGCTTAAGCTTGTGTTATGAGATACTAACCCAACGATACTATATTTTATGATAAATAACATATAAAGATAAACACCCAAGACCCAGGACAATTCGAAAATTCCATTTTCCAACTTGCCCTGGCTAGGGATCGAACCCAGAACCTCCAGATTGGCGGTCTAGCGTGTTGACCATTACGCCACGGAGGTCGTCTATCTATCTATATAAAACTTGCATAGTCTAAACGTACTTGGCCATACAAATGATTTATTGCTTCAATAACATGGTATACAACAGGTAAGAAACTTGCTCCGTCTGAATGGGCGTTTATCATCGCGCTAAACGGCTCCATGAACTTTATCTGACTGTCGACGCAGTTTCAACTGCCGACCAGTGTCCGCTATGACGCATTGACATACAGCAGCTGCTGATTGGACCAATATGGATGTTTACTGGGTAAAATATATGTTATTTTATTTAGTCTGTCAACTAGACAATTTAAAAAGAAAGGACCCACATTTTGTCGTTTAGCAAAATAGTCAAAATTCAAAATATACAGCGCTTCGAACTTTCGGAGTGGGGGTGATTTACGGCCCCTTCGGTTAAAAGTCGTAGCTGATCTTGACGTCGCGCGAAATTTAAAGCGCTATATATATATATATATATATATATATATATATATATATATATATATATATTGTTCACATATTTATTTACATTGCTTGTTCACAGCCACTTTTAAAATAACAATTATTTTGCATTGTTTGAGCCCGCACCGGTGCGTAGTCGGTGGCGATAGTAACCTTCTATCTTCTTGGTTAATAATCTATGTAATAAGCAAAAATAATCTGTCAAAATCCGTATTGGCACGAGATAACGTCGGTAACAGTATTGGCGGAAACAAGGTTTAGTTGCTAAGTACCGCCTACTTGTATGTACTTTGATGGGGTAATTTCGCTTGTTTATTCTTCCATCGTATTATAATTAGCTGGTATGAACTGAATAAATGAAGTCATAATCTTAATTTGGCAGCAAGTTAGGGTTTTCAAAAACATATGACTCCAGATAGCAGCACAGTGACGTCGGTCCAATGAAGGGCCTGATACGCTTTGATAGAGCGAGATAGTCTTATTGCGATTTCTAAAAGAAGAAAAGAGTGCTGTGTTTTGTCCTTAATCACCGACCGAGCATTTGTTCATGGTCGGTTTCATTTCAAATATATGCAATTTGACTTTTACCCGATCATGAAAAAAATATACAATTATCTTAGTATGTCTTTCACTTTCTCGCTCGGTGGCAAATCTATATTACTTGTAATTCTATATTATCTTTGGGTCCTTCAATCGACTGTTGTGATCGGACCATCAGTTGACAGGTTATTTTGCTGTGTCAAATGTATCCAATAACAGCAGCTTATTGGACCTGACTTCACTGTGCTGCCATCTGGTAACACATATTTTAAAAACACTAATTCCGACAGCTTTTGCATCATTATACTTAAGAAAAATTTAAGTAACGTAGATTAGGAAAAGCATAGCTTTAATATTGACATTAAGTATTAATTTTAAGTAGGTATGGACATGTTTTATTGAAATTAATTTTTGTATATAGATTTATGCCGTCCAGAATTGTACTGAAATTGTGCCTTAGATGTGTCAAAATATGTAATTTTTATAATACTGAGTACAGTTATCATTATCAAAGATCCAGTGTTTTAGTATCTGTAACTTATCCTTGATTGATAAGCCACTGTGTTTACAAAAAAACTGCACTCCTTATATCAGGTAAGTATGTATGTATAACGACCGGGATAACTATATGACGGATTTAGGAAGGCAGATTTTTTATAAATACGAAAGTAGTTCTCTAAGCTCTTGTCTATGGAGCAAGCAATGCCTTCCATCTCTCTCTGTCTAAAGTTAGATAGTTTTATAAAAAAAAAACTAATAGATCAAATCAATGCTTCAACCTACAACGATGTAAAGAAGTTGATTTTAGACGAGAGTAGTGTTCATATTTCATAAGGTTATTATTTTTAAGTGAAGATCCCAGTTTTATGTCTGATTCTGCCTCCTCCGTATGTTTTATAAGATAAAATTTTGCTCAACTAAACTTAAATATAATCAGACAGAAAATGTAAGAGTACACGTTAATGTATTAAATTCGTCACAAACAAAAATGTTGAAATTTAATTGTTGTTTCACTGTTCAAGATGTACATAAATTATAAATATACATATTTTTAGAAATAGAGAATACAGCATAATAATATTAGCAATACATTTTAATGTTCTAAGCTTTTATTTGTCATATTTATCTAAGTTTTTTTTAAATATTAAGTTTAAATCATGTATTATGAATAAATATTGAATAAATGTTTTTCGGTAAGAGGCAGCAAAATTGTTGACTGACTAAGTTTGTAATTTTTGAATCTAACTATTGACTTGACTTATTAAATATTAAAATTGTACGGGACCACCGAGCTTAATAAATTATTAATATGTTAAATATTAAGTATCGTCAAAATGTTCTGTCTGTCCCATTGGGGATAAAGACGTGATAGTATTTAAGTATGTCAAAATGAATAAATGTAAATAGAAGTACTTACAACCAACACACGGGACATGATTTGTAGGACTAGTAGGATATTTGTCCCAATAGATCTACCAGTAGAACTTCTGGGACTTAAGTTCTTAGTAGTCCTACTGGTAGCTCTATTGGGTACAAAAACTCTCAGTAGTCGTACTGGTAGCTCTATTGGGACAAAATTCCCAATAGTCCTACTGATAGCTGTATTGAGACGAAAATTCTCAGCAGTCCTAAGGGTAGCTCTATTGGGAGAGAAATTACCAGTAGTCCTACTGGTAGCTCTATTGGAACTATAATTCACAGTAGTCGTACTGATAGCTCTAATGGGACAACAATCCCCAATAGTTCTACTGGTAGATCCATTGGGACAAAATTCCCATTCGTCTTACTGATAGCTCTATTGAGACAAAAATTCCCAGTAGTCCTACAGGTAGCTCTATTGGGACAAAAATTCTCAGTAGCCCTATTGATAGAACAAACCTAGCTAACTGAAACTAGCTTGATTTTTCGATATAAGTTTTGTTACATAAGTTTCGAAGTAACAAAAAAACTTAAACTTTGTTTTACATTTACCCACGTTGACAAATATAGTATTAATGTGAAAGGAAATGCAATAAACTTGTGCCTTGTGTAATCGATGTCTTGCCTATTCAAGATAATGTATAAGATATATGATAATATATCGCCTGTAAACATATCCAAAGATAAGAATGATCTAGATTTTACCGAAAGTGTCGCTTTTAGCAACATGCAGAAGAAATGGCAATTTTTAAACTTAGCTGTAAGTTTATTTTGAAATAATTCCACAGATTTACTTAATAAATATTTTTTTTATTTAAAAACAATTCTTTTATTCCGAATTTCACAGAAATAACGTTAATTCTAACAATACGGAGGTCTCTATTTCTTCGGAATTCTCTTTATTTAGACAAGGAATTTTGTACATGCACAATACATAATTTTAAAGCTTATCAAAAAGAGATTTATAATTTTTTTTATCAGTATATGTCAATTCTTTATTGTACAAAAAGGACATAAATACAAAAGAAAACAATACAAAAGTGGACTTATCCCTTTTAGAGATCTCTTCTAGTCAACCCAATTCCAGAGGAGAGAATCAGTTAGCAAATCCTTATTTTCCAAGGAATGTTGTAGTAAGCGTGAAGTGACTATAAAGACCCAAAATCATCCTGAACTACAAAGTCAAAGTCAAAAATCCATGTTATAATTATTTTATATAACAATTGTTCTTTTACAATATTAAGGGCGGTTTCGACCAAACATTAAGTTACACCACCTGTATAACTTATTCTTATATTCTTGGGTTAATTTTAATCTTTGAAGTTAATCTCGAATAACTTCGTTAACTTCTTACCATTATATTCCTGAGTAAGTTATCTTTGTTATTGTTAATCTGTGGCTAAGGAAGTGAATATATAACCCGACAATAATCCGTATAAAATTTTTTTCTATAGATTGGCTTCAAAGTTTTACCCCTTTTTTCATAAAAAAATACAAACGTTAGCTAAACCTCTATTAGTTAAAATATGTTTTGTCTCGTTCTCCCTATGTCAAATATTAAAAAGAGAAAAAGGGACAAAACATGTTTTATCTAAAATAGGTTTAGCAAACGTTTGTTATTTTTTATGAATTTGAGGGTTCGAATATACAAGTACGGGGGTACTTAATATTCATAAAAAAATACAAACGTTAGCTAACAAACGTTTGTTATTTTTTATGAATTTGAGGGGTAATGATTGGCTTAGATTGCGGAGACAATTTAGCACGAGATAAATGTCAAATTCAAAAACAAAATAGACCATGCGTCAAAGATGTCATCTTATCAGCTGTTAAGAGTCCGCCATTATACACAAATTAAATAGTTATTGTCAAGATGCCATTAAAAGACTTAGCTATCTATTCCTTAAAAAAATGGCGGTATAAACAGCTTATTCTGAAATAGACAGCTTATTCTTGGATAAGTAATTAATAAAACGCAAAATCGAGTTATTCTAGAGTATTTTGCCATTTAATCTCGAAATAAGTTTTAAACTAGTTTGGTCGAATCCGCCCGTAATAACAATAAGTTATTTCTTAGTAGGTTACTTCAGCAACTCTCACGTAAGGTACACTCTCTACGCCACCAACTCTCGAGGCCGACACCTCTACGACCCAATTAGTATATCTGTCGATCCTGGTGAACACGTCCGGTTTCTCATCGTTGCAGCTGTCGAAGTAGGACGACAATCCTACCAGGGTCTCTCCGATCACCATGGGGGCGCCCGAGTCTCCTAGACACATGCTACGTCCGGATGCCGCTGCGCAAATCACAGCTGAAACATAACATTCAACTTTAGGGTTGGTACCAAAGAAATTACGAGAAAATCTTCCAAGTACTAAATTCGTAAAAAAACCACATTGAAAATTAAACCTAATGTGGTATTAAAGTTTATGTAGGATGAAGGAGTTATGCATGGAAAGGAACGTACAAATTGTAAGAGAAGGACATATGTTATAAGTAAGATCTGACTAAGATGGTGTTAAAAGAAAGAGATAGACGCGCGAAAAGTTTGAATTTGGAAAGATGCGTAAAAAATAGGAATTGAGTAATGGAGATTACATAAAGGCGAAATAAGGTGTAAGACACGTTTGAAAAAAATATATTTTTTTAAACAAGTTTTATCTCTGAGGATATTACTCAGCCCCAATCCCACAGTGATATTCCATAATGCTTATGTTTAAATACCTAACGTTCCCATAAAATATAACTAGAGTTCCCTCCAACCCTTTCCCGCAAATAATGTAGAAAGAGATGGAGGCAACTCTGGGTATATTTTTCAAAAACGGCGTAAGCATTCTAGATTGTTTGTTACTTCTATGGTTAGGACACATCTGTCGGCACGGAACAGCACTTTCCCATGCTGCTATCCTTTTCTTACACTCAGAACCGTCATTAGCTAGAGCGAGAGAGAGAAACGGAACGCCGCGGAACCTCGCTCATGCTTGGTGGCTAAGCAGTTTAGGCACTGACTGTGTGTCTGTGAGGTACAAGATCGGTCCTCACCATATGCATCTTGTACCTCTGTGTTTATACCCATACGGTACAGTAATTTTTAACGATGAACTACTCCCACATTAAGATTCACCGCGGCGGCATCGTTTAATAGATAAATAAATATGGACAAATAACACTAATTGAGCTAGCCCCAAAGTAAGTTCGAGAGTTGTGTTATGGGATACAACGATACTATATTTTATAACAAATACATATATAGATGAACATCCAAGACCCAGGACAATTTGAAAAAGGCCATTTTTCAACTTGCCCTGACCGGGAATCGAACCCGGGACTTTTGGGTGGCGGACTAGCATGGTGACCACTACGCCACGGAGGTCGTCAAACCAATTAATAAATGCATACACATGTTTTTTTTTTTTTACGGCAAATTAAAAAATCCCCGACTACACCATCTAGTGATCAATGGCGAAACAACATAATCCAACCAATGTTAAGTGAAATTGATATTCATAGCGCCATCTGTTATTTGCCAGATAATTTAAAAAGCTCAGAAATTCAAGTGTTAACTCCCAATCACTTTAAAACGGTTAACCCGATTTTCATCAAACATAGCTTAAAACCACCACAAGAGGTAACTTGCTTTCACATAAAAAACCGCATGGAAATGGTTCATCCGTTCGAGAGCTACAATGCCACATACAGACATTAGTGTCGAACTTATAACACCTCTCTTTTAAATTGTGGATTAAAAATCCAATGCGAGTGACGCCGCAGCAGCGAACAGCTGCCGCGGCGGCAGAATGTGCAAACACTCTTAACCCTTTCACCGCGGGACTTTATATCAGTAGTCGTGCCCCCAGCGCGAGGGGTAGTAAATCTAAAATAAATACCTACAACCAAAAAGGGATGTGGATACTTCAGTTATGTGCAAAACGGGCATTTTTTTGTCGGAAATATCCGACGCTCGCGGAATGGGCACGACAATGTTTGTCGGATAAATCCGACGTTCGCGGTGAAAGGGTTAAGGCTCATCGTCATTGGTCGTTCCGGCAAGCATTCAGGGTGCGAGAGATTTCTTAAACGCATGGGGGGGGTGGTGTTTTCACAAGTCGATAGAGAAATGTACACATGAGGAGAATAACCGCAGTCGGCATAACGACCAGCATATCGACCTGCGGTTTTCATTAGTCGTTAGCCCGAATGCGGGGAGTCCCCGCATGCGGGCTAACGTCTATTATTATATTCCGTTATTTCGGATATGACGAATTTCACAAAAAGCAATTATTTTTCCCGCGTAAAGCGTGCGTTCCAAAGTTGACAACACCCTACATCGGTTATCGCGAGCTGCATGATTTCCCCGTTAGAATTGTTTGTGAAAATTTTGGAAAAAGTGACATATTATGATGAATAAATATGATATTCTCATAAATAAAAAAAAAAATATTTTTTCCTTTGTGTGAACCCTTTACCCTTTCTAAGGGCCCCCAAACAAATTTTTATACAGGGCACCGCCAAGGCACGCTACGCCACTGGCCATTAGCTATGAACAACTTTATAATAAACAAGACTCACGGTCCTCAATGCTAACTTCGTCAGAGTCTGCGTATATCGCCTGGCAGTCGGCTAACGGCAGCTTGTTCATGAGGACGGACTTTATTGAGTCAATTTGTGGTCCGGTTTCCTGAAAAAGCAGTTTTTTTTATGTATACACCTTAGGGCTAGTGCAAATATGGTGAATGGCAGATAGACATACAGATCTGACCTCAAATAGGGAATTGGCGAGGAAAATAATGATAATGACACCTTAGGGCTCTATCAGACGAGCATGAGATGCCCGCGACACTGAACGGTGACCCTCACTGCTGTTATTAGCATTACGCACAGTATTCCAAAGACCCTTCGGACCGGACATTTTTAACTGATCCCGTAGGTTGACGTAGTTGGTTATACTGAGCAATTGTCTAGAAGTAACCCCTATTCAAATATGGATAGTTTTCGAGAAAAAAATTCTTAAAGTTCGCGGTTCCGGAGGGACCGAAAAATGAAAAATACTTATTATTTATTTATATTATGTTATTTTTTTTTCAACTATTTATTTCTAGTATGATGTGCCATTCAATTATCAGCTCTTAAGACTTTTTATAAAATAACAATTGTAAACAGTTTAGAAGATATTAAAAAAAAAAAACAATTTTTGATTTTGATTTTTTTTTTCAAAAAGTATGTAGTTTCCGCACGAACTATTTTATGCTGGTAATACTTCAGCTTTGAAAAAAAAACAGCCCAGTATCTTGCGTCTAATTTGAGATATTCGCCATTTTAATTTTGTTTAAGTGTGTCCGAAGGATCTTTGGAATACTGTGTTACGCAACTAACCACGATTAATATAATTTTTAGCCTCATATTCCGACTTCTGCCGTCATGATCCCGTAATTACTAATAACAGTAATTGTGAGCGCGAAGCTCTAAAATCGTATAGGTCCGTCTCTGCTGTCACAAACTTTTGCCTTTCGCGCTCGTCGCGCCCGGGCGGTAATTAAATGCACCAAATATTTTTCCTAATTTAGTTAAACATTTTAATAACTGCAAAAAATGTTAAGAACCGCCTACATAACGCCCGAATGCTGAAAGGTTACTTAAATAGTTAAACGGTTTTAAACAGTTAATTAACTCTCCACTCAAACGTATTTTAATCATCTTAGTACTTAATTAAAGACTGCAAATTGTGATTTTGTATGCCGGTATGTACACAGTGATCTTGAATTATAAGTAAGTAAGTAAATAAGTATATAGGGACAAATAACACTGATTGAGCTAGCTCCAACTAACTGCGATTCACCTACTAACTGTGATTAGTAACCATTATAATAGCTTCGATTATCAAAATAAATCATATACCCACAAACATTATAACCTACCTCTATTTCTCCCTCCCACATAATAAATAATACACCTAGTATAATGGATACACAGATATTACTCACAGATTCAAATCCCCAGCTGACAATCTTGACTTCAAACCCGTCGGGGATGTAAGTGTTCTGCGGGGGGATGTACAGCACCCCTATGGAATCGGTGATGCCCAGTGGGCTGGTCAGCACTGCTATGGCGATGTCTCCAGCCCTAGAATACACAGTCAGCTGAATACTTTAACTTATGTCACTATAGGTACCCTAAATAATAAAATCCCCTTAGTCCTTTGGAGGAACTCCTGCGCCTTTTTTGCCTTTGTTTACTTAGAACTTTTGTTCTCAAAAAAGTTTTCACCAAAACTGGCCACTTTTAGTAGAAAATCGTTATAATATAACCCTTTCACCGCGAGACTACATAAGCAGTTGTGCTCCCAGCGCGAGGTATAGTGCATCGAAAATACCTTCAACCAAAAAGATGCGTGAATACTTAAGTTATGTGCAATACGAGCATTGGCTTCTTTAGGAAATATCCGACGCTCGCGGAATGGGCACTAAAATGTTTGTCAGATAAATCCGACATTCGCGGCGAAAGGGAGCTACGAATTTCTAATAGAACGCAGGCCTCATGGATTTCTAAAAAGACCGATTTAAAGTTCAAACGTCACAAATCTCTGCCAATTTTCAGCTAAAACTCTTATAGAGTGTATGTACTTACCTAGGGGTCTCCACGTAGTCAGGGTGCTTGATGACGTCCTGGATGGTGCGCAGCGTGCCCCCCGCGAGGCTGTAGGCGGACCCGGCGCGGACCAGCATGTTGGATAGCTCTGCTCCACTGGAATAAAAATTCAAAGTCAGTCATAAATTAAATATCTATGTTTATGCCTGGCAAACGGCTCACTCAGCCGGTTTTTTGCAGATACCTATCTATTATGAACCGTTTGTTTAGAGGAATAAGGATGAAATTAGCTTGCAACTGAAATACGAGGAGGTGTCGATTTCTGATGCGAGCTAAATTAACCATATCTTTAAGAACATTGAGTAGATATTTTTTTAAATTTCTATTTAGAGTAAGACTTCTGTGCGTGAGTACTAGTACTTATTCTGTGACTGCAGTCTGACCTACGCAACCTAAAGGGTAGATCAGAACCAATTATTGGATAGGTTTGAGCAAACGCTATTTATGGCGTTCGGGAACCACAGTTTTAACGTGCCATCCACGCAACACGGAACTTAAACGCAACGCAACGTAAACACGGAATCATCTATTATCACCTTTCTTTTCAGATAATCAGATGATTCAAGCATGCTATCTTAACCAGACTGGATACAACTTTTCACAAAGTATAATGCTTCCCAGTGGGATTCAACTTCCGGATCGCAAGGTGAACGTCGTGAACACTGGACCACGGAGGCAGTCTACCTTTCGGGACCCGCATGGCTTGATATCGAGATACTTCCGTTGTTTTACTAGATATTGTGTCGGGTATTGGCAGATTATAAAGGATTAACTTACGTAAAGCAAAATCCAGTGGTCAGCACATGGAACGAGGACACCAAGGATCCGACGCATCGCTGGATCCAGATCTGCGGCCGCGGGTAGTAGTACACCAGGGACACGATGTAGGGGAAGTCCTGGATGGAGGTGGGGGTGCCGCCGACCAGCCTCGAGTCAGGGGCTGATGACACTGAGCCTGTGGGTTTAGAAGATATTCCGTCTGATAACAAAACGTGGTACACTCTCACCGCCACGATTGCAGACACTATACTTTAAAAATTCTACGAGACCAAAAAAAAAGAATCATCAAAATCGGTTCGTAAATGACGAAGTTATCCGCGTACACATTTAAAAAATAAGGGACAATCCCGTAATAAATAGTCTCTACAGTACTCGTATAATTAAATTAAAATAACAGACTAAACACATAAAAAAATTCGGCATTTACATACATAAGTGTGCAGACGCCCGGGCGATTTGCATGGGAATGTCAATTTATTTGGATTTTGATTATTATTTTAATTTCATTATACTATAGTGATCTAGTATGGCCCGTGGTTCGATTTTTTACGGATATGTCCCTTCCCCGTTGTATATGTCGCAGCCAACTGGTTAAAATAGCCGTTTAATCATACAGCTAGCCCTTTGACTGAACAACGCCATTCAATCACACGGCTATACGTCGTTTAGCTAACTTGTTGACTGCAACGTTCAGCACTACAGCTCGATGACGCTTAGCCAACTGATTAAATGATAAATTAACTAGGGTGACCATTAGTTTAGTATGTAATTTGAAAGAATAGGAAAACTTTTTGTAATTTCTTCGGAGATTATTCTTGGATTAAGTTTAAGAGGTGACCAAACGTTTAATGAAATAAGTAACAATGAAAAACAAATTAATAATCATAATATTCTTTATTGCACCAAACAAAAAAATTTCAAACTCAAAAATTTACGAAGTTGGAAATTATATATCATTTGTTCGTAATATTTAATCTTTTAACAAGGGACAAAAATACTATTTTAAAAACCTTCGTATTAATTAGAATTGCCTTTGCGCCGGCTTAAACGAAAAATTTCTTGAAACAATCAAAAACACCGGCTAGTTGACGCCATGTTGAAAACAAAACGCACCTAGTGCCGCGGTGGTGAGCGCTGAACTAATTCAATTAGACCCATGAATTAGACGGTGGCTTTTGAATCAGCTGTAGTGTTGAACGTTTTGAGCGCCTCAAATGTTCAATTAAAAAGCTAGACGTGTGATTGAATGGCGTTGTTCAGTTAAAGGGCTAGCTGTTTGATTGAACGGCTATTTTAACCATTTGGCTGCGACATATATACGGTCGGATCGAGAAACCTTTTCTGAAATCGGTCAATAAAATCTAATGTTTGCACGCAAGCGGACCGCAACGCCGGTGAGAGAGTGTTTACTTCTTACCTAATTGGTTTGCGCCATCCATCAACCAGCTCAAAATAAAATACCTCCAGAAATTGTAAATGTGCACCAAATAAAATATTTTTCTTTCTTCATCGCCGCATCATAAGTCATCTTCTCTTTTGTCATTGTCAACTTAATTTACAATTAGAACATGCTGTTTTCTGAGTTGACAAGAGGAGATGGAGGGTTCCATCTCCTTTTGTGGACACCGCAAGAGGCGACCACAAACAAAAAATAACATACAGGCTTAAAAATAACGCAGAACCTCCTCTTTGAAGTCGGTTTAAGAAGGTTAATGTCAACCGGCGGCTAGTTTGATCAAAAGTGATGAAAAAAATACATACCCATCATGAAAAGAGCAAAAATCACAAATAATTTTAGAGATTTCATTTTGAAATAATTTATTTGTAGGCCTAACAGTGGATACCCTTGCAACTCGCCTTGCAATCAATGCAACA
The DNA here is from genome assembly GCA_943193695.1 of Acrobasis suavella. NCBI lineage: Eukaryota > Metazoa > Arthropoda > Insecta > Lepidoptera > Pyralidae > Acrobasis > Acrobasis suavella. Next base: position 10,998,510 of record OW971952.1, read on the forward strand.
GATCCTTTTATACTTTTCATTTAGTCGATTTATACAGTCGCGTCGTTTGAATATACAGGCCGTTTAACAACAGTTAATTCAAAATAAAGTGAGAAGAACATTACAACATAAGTTTTTCTCTCTCGTCCACCAGCTATTCTAATTCACGTTCATCTTTATTTGTTTCATGTACATAAAGCAAATACCTCGGTCTTCTTTCCTGGTCTTCTTTTCCATCCTTTCTTCTTATTAATGATATTTTATAACGTAACCAGCCCTGGATATTGGGGGCAAGCCGGGGCCCATGCCCCAGGCGGCGAAGTCAGAGGGGCGGCAAAATCGAATATATCCATCCTTCCCATGTTACCGATACGGAATGTGGGCGGCATCTGGTTACTTTTGAAGAAGTCTAAAAGTTGTTTACTACTCAAAAATGTACAATCGCATCTCGATCTAAATCTTAGCTGACCCCCTGCCCCAAACAGCCAAAAAAAATAACATTCCTGTACAAATTGGGCTGCTGCACACTTTTGTATGGGACTGCCAATTTTTTTGTGTTTTGGCTGTTATATTTCATTATACTATAGTAATCTAGTATAGCCCGTGGTTCGATTTATTACGGGTATGTACCTTCCATGTTGTATGACAAAATAAGGTTTGCAAAACTTTTTTATTAATTTCCTAATTATTGTCCCTAGAAAATGACCAATATTAAAAAAAAAAAATACTTTGCATATCCGTGTTTGGGTCTTAGGATTACACCATCCTACCAAATTTCACCTGATTTGGTCCACTAGATTCGGAGCAAATTGGCTGTGAAAGACGGACGGACAGAGGCACGAATGATCCGATACAGGTTTCGTTTCTTTAATTTTTTGTACGGAACTCGTAAAATGACTTATGAGCTCACAGTTAAAGTTAACGGGGTAAAATAGGGGGTGAAAATTTGCATGAAACTCAGCTAAAAACGGCTAGACAGTGGCATAATGTAAGTCAAAAATTTTTAAAAATTTTACTCTTTTACCTATATTGCAAGGTAAAATAAGCTTGTAAAAAAGTTTATTTCAAGAACACGCTGTATAAATCGCATTTGATTACTGGGACTACCTATCTCGCACGTATTCTTTATCGAATTGTATAATTATTGTATGTGATAAGGATGAAATAATTTTGGAAAAGGATCTCGTATCTAGTCTAGTTATCTTTTTCCGCACGCAAAAACACTGTCAAGCAAAAATGTGGGTTGAAATAAAAAAAAAGAAAACATATGTATATACATATATATTCGAATTGATAACCTTTTTTGAAATAGGTATGTTAACAAGTTTATTGTTAGGCAAACTACAAAAACCCCGTCAATACCATCAAGTGATAAGTGGCGAAACTTCATAATATTCTAACCTAACACACATACAGACAGATGGACATTTTTAGGGTCAATCTTACAATAACCTCTCTTTTTTATCGGAGGTTAAAAATTTGTTCTAATTTTGAACAGCACCATATAACGTTGACCAAAAAAACGATTTTTTAAGGATCTGTGTATCTTTAAAAATTCGTTTTTTTGGTCAACGTTAAATGGTGCTGAAATTTCAAACAAACAGAAAAATTTTAAAATATATTTTTTTTTTGATGCGTTAATAAAAGCCCCCAGCAATATCCTTTCTCATTATCTTCCATGTATATTGTACAGACTATTGCCTCTGAATACAGCTACGACTGCAGCGACACCTTTTTGTTACGGATTTTTTATGGAAACCTAGATAGCCATCTAGTTATAAGCCATAATTAGGATTTTAAATTGTGATAAAAAGCTAATATTCGATCTTTTTTTACCAAAGATAAAAAAATTAAAAAAAAGAAAGTGAGTGTCGTGAAATACTTGGTTGGAAGTAAGTTACTTTCGTATGAAATTATTAATTCGTAACGGAAAAAAGTGACGGAAAATGTTTACACTTTTTATTAATAAATAAAGGAGATACATAATAATGCATTAAACAATAGTAATTTAAAAAAAAATACATGTGTATGCTGTGACTTCAACCGGTATCATCGACTATACAAACAAAATGCTCAATAAACAAGCAATTTTTTTATTTTTTTGAACAAATTACACTGATTAAGCTAGCCCCAAAGTAAGTTCGAGACTTGTGTTATGGGATACTAACTCAACGATACTATATTTTATAACAAATACATATACAGATAAACATCCAAGACCCAGGACAATTTGTAAAAGGCCATTTTCCAACTTGCCCTGGCCGGGGATCGAACCCGGGACCTCTGGGTGGCGGACTAGCATGGTGACCACTATGCCACGGAGGTCGTCAAAATATGACAATAAATGACAAGTTACTCAATATTTTGAAATTACCTGTGGAAATTACCTTTGACTGTAATGTGCTAGATAGCGCCATCTAGTTGTAAACCATGGGTTAGATGGTGATAAAGAGCTGATATTGACTAAACTGCTGGATCAATTTTTACCAAACACCTGTAGCTAAAAACAACCGCAAGGAAACCTGCTTTCACGTAAAAAAATCCGTTCGAGCGCTAGGATGCCACAGACAGACAGACAGACGTTAGCGTCAAACTTATAACACCCCTCATTTTCCGTCGGAGGTTAAAAAGCGACACGAGACGTACTTTCGTTCGTAGCTACACGTCGAAAGGCCCACTTCGCAGTGTCAAGCAACATGAATTATGATCATCATACAGCGAAAGAATAAAGTGGATACGCCTCAAATCCCGAGGTTATTTTAAAGAGCAGAAAAATCACGTGATTTACCAAATAAAAAAGTTGTTTAATTTTACACAATTTAAACCACTGCACGCGCGACAAATTTTATGTCAATTAACTTTGTTTTATTTGTCTTATCTGTCTCTAAGGTTTTTTATTATTATTTATTTGTAATATTATTGGCAACACGGGATCGTCCATTAGAAATCCCGGTAAGATTCATATTAATATCAACATTTCGATGCAAGTACATAAATAACCCTAATTCCGACCTCTGATTATGATGTTATTTATAGACTTACAGTGTACTGTGCTTACAGTCTATATAAATACTCATTTGGTTTGTCTTAAAAAGCAAAATAATTTACCTTTTTTACCTTTTTAGGGTTCCGTACCCAAAGGGTAAAAACGGGACTCTATTACTAAGACTCCGCTGTCAATCCGTCCGTCCGTCCGTTTGTCTGTCACCAGGGTGTATCTCATGAATCGTAATAGCTAGACATTTGAAATTTTTTTACCGCTATAACAACAAATACTAAAAATAGAATAAAATAAATATTTAATAGGGGCTCCCATACAACCAACTTAACTTTTTTTTGCCATTTTTGGCTCGATATTAATGACGGCAACAGGTAGATTGGAATATTCACTGAATATTATGTTGTATATTTGCTTTTAAAATAAATAATTAAAATTAATGTTTTATCTCAATTTTGATTTGTTTTTTCACCTTCTACCCCACCATCACGCTAATTAGCCTTAGGGTCTAGCGGCCCCGGGCTCTGTCCTCTTGGAGCCGCAAGACCCAATTTTCTCTGTCTGTCCCCGATATCGATAAAAACGTAGTTAATGCTTGCTTTGCTTTTCGTGTGTGTAAGTAGCCAACACTAGTGTCAGATTTTTCAAGCTGCCTTAAGGCATCTGACATAGCTTGACGACTGCCATACAATGATGACAACCAACGGCTTATACGTGCCTTCCGAAGCACGGAGGAGCTCGAGAAATTTTCATGCCACTTGTGGTCACCAATCCAAGTGTGGACCACGCCCGCTATCGCTTTACTTGCGTTAGTAATGCGCACTCCCGCCGGGCCACCGGGCTCCTCAACGTAGTTAATAGTGAAGAATGTTCGCTGTCTCTTAAAACCCGAGGCCCTGCTTTATTACTAGTACCACAGATGACTTACTAATAAGTTAAGTACTTAGTACGTAACCAGTACCCAGTACAGTTTCAGTTCGATTGGGGTGCAGACAGGCAGGTTTGATTTAGCCACCCCACGTCTCCCCCATTCTAGGCCGGTAACTAATTTTATTGTAAATTTGTAACCATATTAATAGGATTATGTCCTACGAGTACCCCAATCTAATTTAAGCTATAGTTTCACATATAAATAGATAAACTACGACCTATGCTTACTGATTTTTGATAGATAATTGAGAAGCTCAATGGCCCAGCGGCATACGAACTAAGTTAGTAGAAAGGCCTACTCATTACGGTCAAGATGCCGACGTAGGATAGGAAGCATGAGAATTCTTCTTCAGGTTAGTAAATAAAGAAAGAAAGAAAATCTTTATTCGGCAAAAATATCTTATGTACTTGTAGATGGTATGTACCATACAGCGTCATTCATTACATTTAAACATATACAGGAGGTGTAAAAAGCACAGATAATTCGATGGTGAGAATTTAAAATTGATTCTTTAAAGTGTAACTAGATGGCCCTTCTGTATCTTCATTATATTCTATGTATGTAATAGATGGCGCTTTATTATAATATGACAAGATGACATACAGCATGTTATTTTGACAGGACTGGTCAGAGAAAGTAGGTATTGCCAGATTGCCACTCATAAAAAATAAGTTGACATTTGACTTTTTACATGCTTTTTACAGATTTTAAGCCAGGTTTCCCATTAGTTTTGGAAAAAATACACATGTTTTAACTTTTTACAGAAAACCTTTTTGTTTGAAAGTATGTAATAAGTTGTTATAAATAATATTTGTTAATTAATCGCACATAGATAGCTTAATTTCAAATAAATTATATAATTTAGAGATTTTACACATTACACCTGCTGTGCATTATACCGTTGCGGTGGCCGCACGCATGGATTTTGTGTGCATGGGTTTTGTAGACCCTTCATACGCTCTCGAGCTTAAAATTTTCTAGATCCTGCATTGAACGGAGAAGTGCGTGCATTATGCGTGTTATAAGTACACTTGGTAGCTCAATAAATTATCTAAGTTATAAATGACGTATTATCACCCAATCTACTGGTGGATTACCATAATCTTTTTATTTTAATTATATTTTCGTACAGAACAGTTTAAATAAAAACACAAAATATACATCAGGATTCATCTAAAAAGTTTAAACTATTATACTTAGTACTTATAATCTAATAGCAATAGTCAGTGCATGAGCTTTCTAATTTTATTAAATTACAGACCAACTAAAATGTAATCATCGCTGCTTTGTTGTTTTAACATGGGATCTGCAAAATCTTGTTATTAATTTTAATTATCATTTCACTATGAAGCAAACAGTAGAAATTACATCTGAATAATAAAAAAAAAATTGGCTAAAGCCTAAATCATTCGAGCGGTTCCCGAGTCATGAGTTTGCTTTGAACAATACATCATCTTTTATTTACCCTACAAGATATCTCAGTACTTGAAGTATTTAGCAGTAGGACTATGAAATAAGTTTACTTATTTACAGCCCTGTATGTTTCAGCTTAAATGATATCACTAAAAATATTAAGATAACAATTGAACGGAAGCTAAATGGAATAAATGTGGATTATAACGTTACAGCATTGGTAGTTTTCTCAGGTCATTAGGATTGATCATACACCATGGGATTCAAATTGGCTTGGTTTGCGCTTTCCATACTAGCAGCTGGTAAGTAAGAGCCCTTTACAGTAAGTTTTTGCTTCGTTTTAAAATGTCTCAGCTCAGCAACTTTTAGATTTTTTTTATTTACTTGACCTTTTAAAGCTGGCTGATTAATATATTTTTTTAATATTTTGATGTTCTGGATAGAGTATCGGCATGTATTAAAGTTCCCTCTCTTTATCAATAATTGGGTAACAACTACTTTTAAATAAGTACGAAATTTTCATCATAATTCTCCTTTACAAAAGCATTAGCTGCCCCTGATGCGCGCATCGTGGGCGGCACCCCTACCACGATCTACGAGTACCCGTTCATCGTCTCCATCGAGTATTACTACCCAGCTGCAAATCTCCACGTCCAGAGATGCGTTGGCTCTCTCATCTCCTCGTGGCACGTGCTGACCACCGCCTTCTGCTTCGTGTAAGTTATGATAATTTTCTTACTTTAGTACTAGTAACAAAAGTAATTTTGCGATATTAATTATTTTATACAAGCCTTTATTACGGAACCAAAGAATTTGTCAAGATAAATCATCGCAGAGAGGATTTTGTGATTTCGTCTTAATCGTCTTATGGCTACCTTCCGACTTAATTATCAGACTAACTCTTGTATTGTCATTCGGTTTGTCAAATATCAACTCAATCGGTTAGGGATAACTGCTTAATAATGCTGTTGCAAGATTTAAACCGAACAAACATTCATACATTTGTAAATCTGTATTATATTTTGAGAGTTCAAACCTTACATACTCATAAGATTATTGCACGTTAGCACTTATATTAGGTAATTCTGTGTCAATGTTTTATTTCAGCGAAGCCAACCTGGACAACATGCAAGTCCGTGTGGGATCCACTACCAGCCTCTCTGGAGGCAGTGTGGTATCCATTCAAGATGTCATCAAACACCCTGACTTCCAAGAAATCCCCAGGGCCGGAGATATCGCTATAGTAGTCCTTGCCACTCCTGTTGGTATCACAGATGCAGTCAATGTTATCTTTATTCCTCCTCAGGAGACCTATATTCCTGATGGGTATCCCGTTCAGGTCGCAAGTTGGGGCTTTGAGAGTGTGAGTACCTTAAAGTTAAGTAATAAATCTTTGCATAGATATTGTGACAATCTATGCAAAGCAGCAGGTGCGGCTTCAGTCTTAAGAAAAGTTTGTGGTCAGGACTTCTTTTTGCCTTTCACGAATTTAGTGTGATCTTCTGACCATGAAAGTGTGTCGCAATAATCATGGCATCAAATTATTTAGATTTTTATTGATGGTTTCTCATAAAATAATTGTAGATTCTTATTTACTTCCCTCGAATTTAATTCGACCTTGAAAGTGTGACGCCACATGTCTGTTAGTTAGGGTTGTGGTCATGTCCATCATGCTCACAACGGTGGATCCACGCTTGAATCCTTGTGAATTCAAGAAGTCTTCGTTTTGTTTAGCACCGTTCCTGTTTATATTTTTAAGCAGTCATAAAAGTACGTTACTTTGGTCTTATCTATCAGTGGGATTAACAAATGAATTATTGTTTCTATACTAGGAGGAAGGACCTCAGATTAACGAGCTGAAGAAAATTGACTCGAATACCATTCCTCAAGCAGACTGCCAAGCTGCCTATGAAGACTCTGACAGTGTTACTATTTACGACCGTAAGTTTAAGTTACCTATAAGTACTTAAAATCTCCTTTAGGATTCACCAGCATTTCTTATATGGGATTTATGAATCTGTAAAAATACCGCCTTTGGGTCTTACGGACACTTCTACTAGCCTAGTCTCTGACTACTCCGTAAGGAATGAAGACTTAATACCTAAGTGAAGGTAAATATTCAACATACAGTTCTTAATTATTGTTTTGAGGTCTACTCATAAGTTGTAAAGACCCGTTGATTCTTTGCTTTTGAATGATTAAGTACTTACCTCCTTGCTTTAATGATCTATATCCGAATTTCCAAAAAAGGACTGTTGATGGTGGGGCGTCACATTTCATTCTATAATAGTACCTCATAACAAAAGTTCTTTCCATACTAGATAAAAATGAACTGATATTTATATAACCCTCATTTCTTTAACAGACGTTATCTGCATTGCTGCTGAAGGTACAAGCATGTGTCTCGGTGACTCTGGAGCCCCAATGATCATCAGTCAGACCCTCATCGGTCTCTCCTCTTACTACGGTAACTGTGACAACTCTACACCCAATGTCTTCACCAGGATTGATCGACACACTGGATGGATTCTGGAACATGCCGTAGCACCTTCAGGAAGGTCTGCAGGTGTCCCTGTTACAGTGGCCCGTTTCTAATATACCGTGATATTTATTATTAAATTATATTGACTTCTCACTATGTCCTTTAATAACTTACTTATTTGCATCTACTTTTTATCTTGGAAAGTCAAGGATATCCAGCTCCTAGATATTATTATTCATTGGGAATTTGTGAATTTCGCTAGTTTTGCATTCCGCGAGACCTTGATTTAAAACACGACCCGATCACCTCGTCTCGTAGTTCAATTTTTTGTTCTGAAGTCTTACTCTATGTATTAGTTACTTTGTTTTGAAATTAGCAAAAAGTTTTTAAAATGAAGCCTTTGATTTATTTTATTTTTAATTTCATATGATCGTTAAAATATTATGACATCATTATGACATCTTGAAAACTTGACACCAAAATCCTAATAACATAATTTCAAATTAATTCCCCTATTCCAAAATAAAAAATTTGCAGTTAATGTGAAACAAGGAAAAACATGGGCAACCGCAGTGCTCGAGGTTTTTTACATGACTTAGTCAATCAAGACATAATTTCAGGTGATACAAAAGTTCATAAGATAACAAATACTAAAAGACCTAAGAAAGCACGCAAAAAGCGTTCGTGCACCTCGAAATCGAGCTCTGATGACTATAAAAAAATACGAGCGCTACTGAAAGAAAATACCCCTGTATTGTTAGCCTTCTTAACATCTGAATATGGTTGTCCGCTGCAGTTCTATGGACTTCGAAACTATAAAAGAAGTCATACAACACAGTGTTATTCAGAACTAAATCTAGGCATTCCATGCCATGAACTAAGTCAACGAGTAAAATCATTTCCATGTGCGACATATTGCTCTCAATGTGATAAGAAATCTATCGGCGTTGGAAGCAGTAAATAAGATAATGTTTGGAGTGAAGTTCTGATATGCGTAAAGTGTGATAGTCCTGTATTCTAACCAAATAACTTTTTATATTTGGTATTTGTTAGCGTCGACAACACAATAAAGTAATTAATGTGCACTAATGTTTTTTTGGGGTAAAACTGAATCACATGTGGCAACACCGCACAGTGGCGCGCCTTCGTGCTGGGTGAACGTGTTTCGCTCGTCGTGTACCATTGGAAATCAAAGTTTTTTTATGTTTCTTCTGGAATTATCGCATTAAATCCATCATAAATCTTTTTGTGACGTTTTAGTGATTATGTGCTGTTATCTTATGTGTGGTCGGAGTATACGATAAGGGTAAGATAATCATATAAACATTTTGTCTATTAGTTTGAGCAGGGGCATCGTAGCGGCATAGCTTGTAAAGTATAATTTATGCGTTTTAGAGGGTTCAAATCATAATATTGTTCTATCAGTTATCCCATAACAGCTTGGCGCTGTTTTCCTGTGCCGGCGTTATCAATATGTGGTACATAAGTTATTAAGTTATGTGTAATGTTTTTGCATGTAATAGTTACTTTGACATTGATAATCTGTTTTTGTGCAGTTTCAGGGACTTTGTAATCTGTTTTCCAACCAGAATCTTATTAGAATTCGTAATTTAGTACTTCTCTTTTTATAAACTTTTCAGTTTGAAGGTACTTTCATTACTAAAGTACTTTCATTAATTTGAAGGTATCTTGCATATTTCTTGCAGGTCAACAAATTTTTAGTTTACATAATAAATTAGGTTAGTTCTATGTCTTGTAACACCATATGAATTTAAAAGGTTTTTGAAATAAATTGGAATCATAATAGAATGATACATATAAATAAAGTGAGTAATAAAGAGAAGAGATTTTTAACTATGCCTTTTGAAGTTTTGCGTGGAGGTACAGTTTCAACACATGCATAATTTCTTTAATAAAATCGTTTATTTTTGTTCAGTATCATCAGCTTTGATAGATAGATAACTCTATTGTACACCAAAAGAAAAATGTAACAAAGAAATAATTTTAAATTAAATGAGTACAATGGGCGGTCTTATCGCTGAAAGCGATCTCTTCCAGACAACCAGTGGATGGAGAGGAATGTGAGAAAGACAAAGACGGTGGTGCTGACTACTGACTAAGAAGGGAAAAAAAATGTACCTATCTAAAGTAACTATAAACTTAATAAATTTAACATAAATTTACACACATTTTAACCTTTGTAGCCTTATGTATCCCTGATGGGAACTAATAATGAAGTTTGCACACTTACTTAAACTATTAGTGAAAAATATCTCAATGCAATATAAAAGTAATATTTAGTTTGTACATGGCTTGATAACACATGCTGAATTTTAATAGCATTGGTAAATAATTCAAAAGATCTCAATAAAAGAACAGCCTGTAGATTGCAAAATTTTGGCTGCCTCAATTGTGTCATCAACATAATACATATATTTAGTAAAGGCCAACGAGATGGGCCAGCACTCTACCTATATCTTGAATTTTCTCTTAAACTCTAAGTTCAAAATGAATAAACTTTTTCTAAATATACATTTTCATGTTAATATTATTTTTCAAGTTAGCAGAATGTCCCCTGAAAAATGGCTCACAGGTACAGGCTCGCAGGGGTAGGCCTAGAAAGCGCTGGTGCAATGACTTAGACAATTTCCAGCGTGATTGGTCAGAAGACTCAAAAGCTGCTCTGGATAGAGAAAAGTGGAGGAAAATGGGAGAGACCTTAGCCAAGCAGTGGACCAGTATAGGCAAATTACAATAAAAAATATTTTGAGTTTAAGGGAATATTCAAGATAAAGGGCCGGCCCAGGTATCTCCTTGGTTTCGATCTTCTCTAAGCACAACTTGGACCTTTGAGTTTGTACTCTTGTTTGTAAATTTTTCAACTACCACACCACTTTCTTCCATTGAAGGAAAACATTGTGAATAAAGCTGCACACTAGTTTTTTAGGGGTTATTTATTTATTATTAGCTGGTGCCCTAAACTTTGTTCATGTGAAATTTAAAAATTATGAAAACTTTTTTTACTGACTTTAGATTTCAATAAAACAAAGCCCATATGTTGCTCTGAGCTGAGCTTAATCTAATTATTGAAAACCAACTAAATATCCATTCATAAGTTTCAAAGATTAAACATGAACATACATACAGACAGATTTTTTTTTGTTCAGTCACTTTCTTTTTTATCGCCTACACTAAATTTTTCATGAATTTATTAAAGGTACAGAGACACGCGATTTTTACTGTTTTATTATATGTATGTTTTGATAGGGTAGGTGCAAAATTTTTATTTTATATAAATTTAATAGGTTAAAACCTTTGATAAAGATTGGACTCAAACTCGGGACTCTTTCCTCTTCTTTTGGGTTTCTTTAACACCCTACTGGTCACTGCTATAGTCTCCATAACTCTGTTACAACACTTATCCCACATGTGCTCCTTGGAGATCCTTTTTTCTATAAATTCCTAGTAGTTATCAGAAGAAAACTTTGCCCAGCATAAGTTAATATAAAAAATATATGGGATGCTTAATCAAACACTTAATTAACAATGGTGTAACCTAAACATGTAGAGTTCAAAAAACTGGTTAAGAAAAATCTAATTACTACAATTTCCAGCACTCGAGCAGCATTCTACTTCAAGTACTATTCTCGGAATGTGAATAAAAACAAAAATGTCTATGATTACTCGTAATAGGCCATAAAGCTGGCAATGTTATTGCTACAAGAATATTGACAATGCAAACTCTGGCACTCCGCCAGAACACCTGTAAGTGCTGTCGGATAATGGAAATGATGGTAGGATATGATACAACAGATATTAAATAACAGACAGGCTATTTGTCCAGCTCAAGGATAGTTTAGTGCAGTTTAATGGCAAATGATTTTGCATTGGCGTAGATCTGGTTCTGTTTGGTTCAGATAGGAATCATGTTTTAAGCCCTTAATGCAATATTTACTGGCGACTTCGTTTATCGGTTGAAAACCGTTTGTTAAAGGATAAAATGTGGCCTATGTATACTTTCTGCTGTTGCAACTGTAAAAAAGAAAAACATCTTTGATTTTAAATAGCATTTCATTTTTAATTGTGAAAAATTTTTTGAACATGTGCTAAATTTTAATAAATATTTTAGTGGTAGTAAAAAATTTTTTTGGTCTATGGTGGTAGTGTTCATAATGCCACGCTGTCACACCAGAGGTCTCGGGTTCGATCCCCAGTTAGGTCAAAATGGGAAATGATCTTTTTCAGATTGACCTAGGTCTTGTATGTTTTTCTATATATGTATTTGTTATAAAATAAATTATCATTGAGTTACTTTGGGGCTAGCTCAATCTGTGTGATTTGTCCGTACCTAAATATATATTTATTAAAAAAAAAAAGAATAAAAACATTCCCTGTTCAGCAAGCACATGACAAGTCTCCCTGACTTGTCAAGGAAGGCTATGGAAGAGGCCTAAGTCCGAAGATGGACAAAAAGGCTGAAATTATGAATGATGATGACTATGACATGGAAGTCATAAAATGCTCTATCTGCCTCGTTATGGAAATAGACGTAGTCGTTTAATGTTACATAAAATATTATTCATATACATGCAAGTTCCGCCGGTTGTCCAAGTTACTAAATACGGAGAACCAAAACAGTGATTTTGCTATAGTTTTATGTTCAACTTCCTTGGGAATGCAGTTGTAGCACATGTTTGTGGTTAGTTCTTTAGTCGCTTCTTACGACATCCACAGGAAGAGATGGAGTGGTCCTTAGGCCGGGAGTCACACGGCCAAGATGCAAATGCACCTCACTAGAAGTCCTGAAAAGTCCTGGTGGCGCTTATGACGATTTGGCACGACCAGCCGTCTGTCAAACGTCAACCCTCTTTGAGAGAACTCGCTCGTTCAACTACATACACTTTATAACGCTGTTTCCCACAGGGGTAGGAAAAAGTCACGAGTCAAAAATCATTTATTTATGTTTGGATATTTGTATCGCTTGGTAATTACTGTTATTAGTACTACGGGTCTTACCACGATTATTATCATCTTTAGCCAAATATTTCGACGACCCTTCTGTCGTCACGGTCGCTGGCAGACTGAGGAACTGCGATGGATGTTCGGCTGTCAAGGGTAACCATATCGGTCTACCCTCTTTCTTTGTCGTTTGTTGCTTAAGTCCTTACAAACAACACTTCATTAGTCTGGCAGCCACCGTGACGGCAGAAGGGTCGTCGATATATCTGGCTAAAAATGATAATAATCACGGTAAGCCCCGTAGTACTAATAACAGTAATTGTGACCGCGAAACTGTAAAATCACTTGGTAATTGTCAGTTCTTTCTTTCGATTTCATAATAGGTAGTTGTTGACGTCAGATCATTTACTTACAGCTAAGTTTACTCCCGCTTTCTAAGCGCAAGTACAGAAGAAGCGGTAACAAACTGTACTGCAGCATCTTCTCCAAAATAGGCAGTCGGACTTCCACTTGCTACGATCCTGAGTATCCTGACAGACCTCTTTCACTTTATCTACACTTATCTGTCATCACTCTCTTCATGCATGCCCGCCGGTTAGGGTCAGTTCAGACAGGAAACATGTCCGTGCAATTTACTAAGTCACTATACAGACCGTATTACCATACCATAATGCTCGCGCGGTCTCGCGTTTTGCGCTAATGGTTAAACCACTCAAGTTTATTTTCAAGTGTCATACAAAAATCCTCTCCGCTGCGCTCCTATCTGTCTAAACTGACCCTTAAGAGTACTATTGCCTACAATAAGTCTACGTCGCTTGGCCTAAGTCTTGTTAGCGAGCGTACAGACAGCACAAACACAATGCGTATAGTGGGCAGTTAGAGCAATTATATCAAAGATTGATTCGTCTTCTGGTTGTTGGCGCCCTAAATGGTTGATGTTATTGGTGGGAATTGGTATTTGGTAAACAAACTATGTAGTCTAATAAGGTAAGAGAACAACTGTTGTTTGACGTAAAGTTACCATCTTTAATCTTAATGATCTGTCCGTCACGCCTATTTCCTACAGGCAGGCAGAGACTGAGCCTCCATTTGCTACGATCCTGACAGACTTCTCTCGCTTCATCTACACTCATCACTACTGGTTATTACATACTTTAAATACATTATCAATTATTTATCCCTACTCGGGCAGAAAGAGCATTTTGGGTCATACTGTTCTAAGCACAAAGAGCCCAGGGCTCTCAAGAACCAAAGGCCACTTTTGGCGTGATGGTGGGCAATAAGGCTACTCTGAACGGTTGCTGCTATGCATGAAAATTGGCATTTCGTACGAAAGTAAGACTTAAGCCGAAACGTTTTCGTTTTCGACTGGATATACGTTTTCGGTCGGACAGTACTTTTTATCACGTGTTAAATTCGCTATTCGATAAAATCGTATGAAAACAAGATGGATAGCCCAGCGCTCCGCTCGTTAGAATAAGTGATGTAAAACTATGTTGATTTCTCCCGTATTCTGACTGATCACATCTTTTATTTTAGAATACCAAGTCTTCGAATTTTAATGATTTAGTTACTCAACTTGCTATGAACTTGAACAGTCTACAGTCCCTTGTACTATTAAGTCATTGCGTAACGTTTGCTTGTCAACAAGGTAGGGCACAGCGCTTCTTAAAATGTTAATGTATGCCTTTTAGATATTATGATGTGTTCAAGCTAGTAGTGTAGAAACAGTAGTTGACAGTAAACCCAGGGGCGTAGCTACCGCCGTATCTGCCGTATCAATTATACGGGGCCCCCAACGTGCGTAAGCAAAAATATATAAAAACTTCCCAAAATTTTGTCAGACCTGTCACTATTGTAAATAGAGGCAGAAACTTTAGAAAAACTAGTCATCATCAGCTATAAATGATTTATTAAATCAGTTTACCGAAAAAAAGCAAAGGAGAGTGTATATTTAATTTGAATTGTTTGTAAAAATATTGGAAAAAGTGACAGATAGATAAATATGATGAATAATTAGTTCTTTTAATTCAATGCAAACATTTTTTTTCTATTGTGAAAAATCTTTACAAAAGATTTTCTTCCTAAGGGCCCCCAAACAAATTTTTATACGGGGTCCCGCCAAGGCACGCTACGCCACTGAGTAAACCCAAACCGTGTTTTATTATAAATCACGTACTAATTTTATATCTGGGGTTTTAAGCTAGGTTTAAACCGGATAATGACCCAAACAAGTTGATATTGACAAAATGAGACAAAAATTTTACTCAACTTCTGTAGGGCGAATGTTTTACACTTTTCTTCTTTTCGTGTCGATAGTATGTTTGTATATTCTTTGACTAGAATCGGGTCACCTCTATTGTATTGTTTTAATTTTTATACTAAGATGGATAAAGCTCTGTCTGACTTCTCCATTAGGAATAAAGAAAGACGTTATAAACCCAAGACCCAGAGCAATTAAAAAAGGCCATTTTTCAGCTTGCCCTGGCTGGGGATCGAAACCAGAACCTCCGGATTGGCGGACTAGCGCGTTGACCGTTATGCCACGGAGGTCGTTAAGTTGTAATCGTCCTGTGGTCGTTATTATGGGTTCTAGAATATCGATAGTATCGGTTTTATAATACCACTAGCTTTTGCCCGCGGCTTCGCTCGCGTAGGGGTGTAATTTATCAAAATCCTTTCTTAGGGGATGCCTACGTCATAGTAGCTTTATGCATGCAAAGTCTCAGCCCGATCGGTTTAAAATTGACAAAGTTTCATACAAACTTTCATCCCCTATTTTATCCCCTTGGGGGTAGAATTGATCAAAATCCTTTCTTAGCGGATGCCTACGTCATAACATCTACCTGCATGCCAAATTTCAGCCCGATCCGTCCAGTGGTTTGGGCTGTGCGTTGATAGATCACTATGTCAGTCAGTCAGTCACCTTTGAGTTATATATATTTAGATAGTCTTTCGATAGGATATCGATAGGGAACTATCGAGCGGCAACACTACACTATGATCAGAGATCGGAATCACGGGTGCTATTGCTATCAAAAGTATGGATATATCTAAAAGTCCCGGGATTTCTTGAGAATCTAATTGGGTACTATAGTCCATTTGCTTAGGCATTTAAAAGAATGTAAACAATCTTGACAATTCTTTTTATTGAAATATACACTTTATAAATCAATACTTTTTAAAATTACAAAAAAAAATATGTACATTTTAAAAAATTACTAATTTGTTATTTGCAAACGTATTGATTTAAAAAGTGTAAGTATATTTCAATAAAAAGACATGTCAATATTGTTGACATTCTTTTAAATACCTAAACAAATAGTTTATAAATACTATAAGTAAATAAAACAATCATAATTTTGTGATTTCAGGATATATTTTAATCGAAAAAATATACTTATCCTATAATATATCCTGAAATCACATAATTATGATTGTTTTATTTATAGATTGTATAGTCATATCCATAGCAATAGCACCCGTGACGTGATTCCGATCTCTGACTATGATCCACGCTGCAGCCAAACAAGTGTGTCTGTGCCGACTTTTAAATAGTTCAAGAGCGTGGTACTGACTGATATAGGTAGTTAACGTACTTAGTTTTGGTTAATCGTTTACGTATTATAAACAAACAGTTCACGATCGTGCGTCTGCGAGGCAAGACTTCGATCCACACTAGTCGCACTTGTACCTCTGAGTTTGTACTCGTGTATGTCATGATTAACTACCACCACTTGCATTTCGTGTGTGTAAGTGGCCAACACTAGTGTCAGATTTTTCAAGTTGCCTAAAGGCATCTGACATAGTTTGACGACTGCCATACAATTATGACAGCCGGGACCAACGGCTTATACGTGCCTTCCGAAGCACGGAGGAGCTCGAGAAATTTTCATGCCACTTGTGGTCACCAATCCAAGTGCTGACCACGCCCGGTGTCGCTTTACTTGCGAAAGCGCTAGTAATGCGCACTCCCGCCGGGCCACCGAGCTCCTACCACTATCACCACTTGCTTCCGCAGAAGGAAGACATCGCGAGGAAACTTGCACAATAGTGTCACAGAATAAATATAAGTATTACATACAGAAAGAAATCTCCTAAGGAGCGCAATATAGTAATACCTGTCTTATGAAAAAAAAGCTCCATTTTGTGATGAAAGCAAGCCGCTTTGCACAGCAATAGTGGGACTAAAATAAGCGATTTCACCCGCAGCAGTGAAAGTTTCATCCCTTAGGAACAGAGATGGCGCCACTTACTTACAAAAATAAAAAAAAAATTCTACAAGCCAAACCACCGCACCGATGTTGATAAAATAGGTGTCAAATTAAAGATAATTACAAAACTTTCATTTTAAAAAAATATTGTAAAATCTAACCGGTATAAAATGCCCAAATATTTGTTTTATTTTAGAAAAAAAAATAGTTTTAGTTGCTTTTTAATTAATTTTATTTAAAAAAATGATCCGTGGGTTATTGTTTGCACCCCCCCGTTCTCGCCTTGTCGAGGCGGTTGTAGGCGCCTGCAGCCGCCCGCTCAACCCCTTCCACACAGCTCGAACGGGGCGAGTGCGGGTGTAGTGTACTTATAAATTGTTGTTACTCAAAGATTTAGAATACTAGATGATTTGATAGTCATTGAGTTACGTCAGTTGCGTTTAGGCAGCTCGAAAAATCTGACACTAGTATTAGCTAATAAGTAATAACACTCTCGATAAGAGAGAGAGAGAGAACGAACTAGGTTACCAATCAAACATTGACTCATTGTAATAAGCCCCCTATATTGCGGCTCAGCCGTTTGATTAAATTTTAATTGGTACGCGTCCTGAAAAGGGAAGCGTGGCCTAGGCGAAAGCCCTTACTAGATTATTCAAATAAGGGCTCTTTCACACACATTAAACAGACGAGCGACAGTGCCAAGTCAGGGCCGAGGGACGGTACGTGGCGTTGGTCGACGTAGGACGACAGAGTTGTGAACTGCCGCGTGGCGGTCGCCGACTGTCGCTGACGCCAGTCAGCGACAGTCTTGTCTGTTTGAGTCCTAATAGTCTAGTCAGCTTAACCGCCCCCGGTTAACAAAGAAACTTGTTTACTACTACAAAACTATATATATGGTTTGACAAAACATAATAAAACTTTTAAGTATATTAGGTACATATTATAATATTATTAAAACTAACGTGAGATGACAGGAGTAAATATTTCAACACTTTTTTACTCACGTAGTGTAGTCGGAAAAGGCCGACTAGTTTCGTTCGGTTTAGACGATCAATATCGGGCTGCGCTCAGTGCGTTGAGCGAAACCGTCTGGTCGCCGTCCCTTCTAATACTCGCCATGATGATGATCATGTAAATCGATCGAAACTAGTCGGCTTTTCCGACTATATTACGTGAGTAAAGCCGTGTTAAAATAATAAGTTATATTCAGTATAACTCCATCATCATCATTTCAGCCGCATAACGTCCACTGCTGGACATGACCTCTCCCAAGGATTTCCAAAATGACCGATCTAGAGCGGCCTGCAGCCAGCCACTTTGGGAAGGTCGTCTGACCACCCTGTGGGTGGGTGTCCTACGCTTCGGTTCCCATTACGTTGTCGGAATTCGAGTAAATTTTTGTCCCATCGGCCATCGGTTCGTCGCCTTATGTGTTCTGCCCATTGCCATTTCAACGAGTAAATCCGCTGGGCTAGGTCAGTGATTTTTGTTCTCCTACAAATTCCCTCATTTCTAATTCAATCACGAAGAGAAACACCGACCACAGTCCTCCATAGAGCGTTGAGCGAACTTGAGCCTTATGAAACCCATAGAAAGGGATCTCGTTTCTGACCCATATCATCATTACTGGTATCACACATTTATTTATTGACACTGAGGTATTTTGGTTTATTGGATGTATTTATAATTTAATCGTTTAAATTGATTTCCAAAGATTCGGATCAGTTCCGAGGTAGGTTATTTGCTTATCCAATAGGGTCCATAGAAAAATGTTTTACAGAACCACGCCTTACAGAACCAATTAGATATATTGTGACAGAACTTTTTAGATTTTTAACCTTATTGTTCATAAAAAAGTTCTGCTTTCTTGGCTCTGTTCTCTACAAGCAAATTAACTACAAAGTTCTCATATTTCCACTGAAAACATAAGATTGCAAAAAGGTTGTAGAGTGGTTACAAAAGATGAAATGACAATTAAATGAAAAATTAAATGAAATGTTAAAGGAAAAACATGACATTGTTAAGAATAAATTTATAACTTAATTACAAGTAATTGTTATTGTTTAAAGGTATATTTTGTTTTTATATTATTTTGTAATTACTGAATTAAAGTAATTTTGGTAAAGATAGCGGGTCCTGGAGACCCTTAATTATAGGTTCTTCGGAAACCTAGCATGGGCACCAGTCCTCCAAAATCATCTATATATATAAAAGAAAGTCGTGTTAGTTACACCACTTATAACTCAAGAACGGCAGAACAGATTTGGCTGAAAATTGGTAGGGAGGTAGCTTAGAGCCAGGAGACGGACATAGGATACTTTTTATCCCGTTCGACAGCGTTCCTGTGTGACTTGACATGAAACGTCAGTCACTATAAAACGTTCAAACACATTAAATTTTTAACATAATAATTCATATGTCATAACAAAATTAATAACGTAAATAAAAAAAACAAATAAATATCATGTTAGAAACATTTTCTAGACTTCTACGCGGACGAAGTCGCGGGTTAAAGCTAGTTTAAGTATAACCTTTGTATATGTATATTAGTTGAATAAGTTTTATCTTATTTCTCGTGTATTTTGTATAAAACTGTAATCTAGTGGAGGAAAATAAATACATTTAATAATTATTATATTATTATTACCATTTCCATCAGTGATGTCCCGTGGCCTTCATTCCATATGCAGAATGAGTTATTTGCTTCCTAAAAAGGCTTTTCAATGGTCTAATTGGCCGAGACATTTTCGTTATTATTTTACTGTATTAAATTAACATTATTAATTGAACTTGAGATAAAAACCAAATTGTTTTATTAATGTATATAAAATATATACATAAATATATTTAAATTAATATTTATGAGATGTTCCAAGTCTTCCGTAACACTATTTCCCGACACCGGCCTGTCGTTTTTAAAAACAATGTATCTAATTAAGTATACTAATACACTACTACATACGAAACTATATGTATATCCGTGCAGACGGCGATGTGTGTGTGTTCGCCGCTCAACACCTCGACAAGGCGAGAACGGGGGAGAGGTCCGAGTACGAGGAACGGGTAACGCATATTGTGCGGGATCTTGGGAGATTTCGTTCTGTATATAATACCGTACCTGTCACTGGGAGGAATTCCTCCCAGGTCAATTGTTTATCTATTATTTGGAACAGATGAAGAGTTATACACAAGTAATTATTTCGAAAATATATTTTAAAACAAGCTTTTATCTCAAGTGCTTAACTCTTCAAGCACCGATTGGCCCGATCGGGTCAAAAGAACAATTGAATTCAATTGTGTTTGCGATTTATGTGCTTGAAGGTATGACGAATCAAACGAGCCCAAACTCGACGGGGTTGCGTCGTCTCATTACAGAGTTCCTATGGTCACCTTCCGGCTCCATCATCAGATCACCTCCATGTCATTATAATATTGTATTGTCACGCGATATACATATGCGTGCAAAATTTCAGCTCAATTGGAAACGGGAAGTGGGTCAAATTTAACTTGCAAGATTTGATTACAGACAGACAGACAGACAGACAGACAGACCGACATCGCGACAGACAACGGGACAGGTTAAACTAAATAAAAGCTTGTAATATTAATCCTGTGCCAAAGGTGACGTATATCACCCCCACTCGGAAACTTCGAAGCGCTGTATCGTTGTGAATTTTTTACTATTTTTCTAAACTAAAAAAATAAATTCTTTATTTTCGTATTATCTAATTGACGGCCTTAATAAAATAATATATTTTTCAACCAGTCTACATCCCTATCCATCGTTCGTTGGTGTAGATTGAGGAGCTCGGTGGCCCTGTGGGAGTGCGCTTTACTAGCGCTTTCGCAAGTAAAGCGACACCGGGCGTGTCACTTGGATTGGTGACCACAAGTGGCATGAAAATTTCTCGAGCTCCTCCGTGCTTCGGAAGGCACGTATAAGCCGTTGGTCCCGGCTGTCATCATTGTATGGCAGTCGTCAAGCTATGTCAGATGCCTTTAGGCAGCTTGGAAAATCTGACACTATTGTTGTCCACTTACACACACGAAAAGCAAGCAAGCAAGGTGTAGATTCTTTGAAATGAAAATATTCTTGACGCTGGTCATCTTATTATTGATCATCTTACATAATCTGTGTTTGATCAAGAGCATACCTATTGGTCCCAGGTTTGATTACCTCATCAAATCAAATATTTATACGACTGTTTAAAGAGTAGTGTACAATACCTGCTTACCTAAAGTAAAGACTTGAAGATAAAATCGATAAACAATACATGCAACAATGTATTCGACGATAGCACATGATCCTTGCCCGAAACTCCATTGAAGATTTGTAGCCGAAAGTGGATGTGCAGTTTTTTAGCAACCAAGAGGATTTCGAAGTCACTAGACAGCTTAGATCATTTAATACAGGATGAGTTACGCAGACAAATCTTCTTACAAAACTCTCTGCCGCTTTTGGTGCGGGGGTAAGCTACTACTACATCTAAACATAATCTTTCACACATTCACAGAAATAATTTGTGTCGCTATAAATGCACACTACAAAAAACTCAAACACTAGCTTATTTTCTGCACACCAATAAAACTCACACTGGAAAAAATCTGTAAATACACATAATAATACACTCTTGGCAAGAAAGAGAGAGAAGACAAAAAATATATCAACTCTAATGCACAGGGAAAAAAGACGAAAGTTGTAAATCATAAACACAAAGTCTCGTGAGAAGTGCGCCTAAATCTTGGGATTACAGGAAATCAGTTGCAAACGTGATTCGATTATTTTTTTCGTAATCGATACCAATAGATATTTCTTCGATTTTTCAGAAATTACATTTAAAGAGAAAACATAGTTAATAAAATAAAAAAATACTAATGTAAGGTTATGCCATCTCTTGGAAGATTAAATGTGTTTGACCTCTTTTTACACAGAAAATTGCATAATATGGCATTTTTAATGGAGCACTTTTACACGTCTTTTTGATACCTTAACCGATTCACATGATGATCATAATCGATTACGCAAATAGTTTTTATGAACGCATTAGATTTTTGTTCTCATACTTTGGCAGAGGGGAACGCGCAGGTAAGGCTTATCCTGTATTAAATGATCTAAGCTAGACAGATATTAACTGTCTCTATCTCTCTCGATAAGGAATAAATAACGAACTGTCATTGGTTGCTCTTGAGCCTCCTTAGTAGTAAGAACATTGGTACGAATTCTAACTAAATAAATAAATACTAATTACTAATTGAGCTAGCCCCAAAGTAAGTTGTAAACTTGTTTATCCACAACGAAGTTACATGGGTCGATAATGGCCTGAACTGCTTCGAGAAAAGGATGGTATTGCCGTGCCGCTTTTTTTTTTGCTTGACTTGGCGGGGGCACTGGCGTGTTTCCAGATTATAGGATACTAAACGATACAATGTTATGATAAATTATAAATATTGTAATTATTTTATAATAAATACATATACTATAGATAAACACCTATAACAATTAGAAAAAGGCTATTTTTCAACTTGCCCCCGGCTGGGGATCGAACCTAGAACCTCCGGATTAGCGTCATTGAAGAGTCAAGCCACCAACATTTTATAATAGCTCGCTATTAACTTTCTAAACTACAAACACAAAATGGTAACAAAATGGCCATTCTTCAACTTGCCCCGGCTGGTGATCGAACCCAGAACCTCCGGTTTGGCGTCCTTGACGACGTCGAGCCACCAGCATTTTATATTAGCTAGCTATTAACATTCTAAACCACATACACAAAATGGTAACAAAATGGCCATTTTTCAACTTGCCCCAGTTGGGGATCGAACCCAGATCCAGCTTTTATATTAGCTAGCTATCAACTTTCTTAACCACATACACAAAAAGGAAATAACATTTAAACTCCTTCATCGTCAAGGATCCCAAAACTTGTTTTTACGAGCAAAAGTAACTGGCTTCTCTTCCTTTATTACATTTCCCTTTTATGAATTCAGCGAGTTATTATGAGGTTCAAAGGTTGGTAAAATGTAAAACGGGCTTAAAAGTAAATATAGAAGGTGCTATAATGTTTAGAAAGGTATACAGAGTCCATGATACTGAAGTGTGAATAAATAAAAATAAATAAATATGTATATAGGGACAAATTCCACTGATTGACAGTGTCTAGCTAGCCCTAAAGTAAGTTCGAGACTTGTTTTATGGGATACTAACTCAACGATACTATATTTTATAATAAATACATATATAATTAGGTATAGATAAACATCCAAGACCCAGAACAATTTGAAAAAGGCCATTTTCCAACTTGCCTTGACCGGGGATCGAACCCGGGTGGCGGACTAGCATGGTGACCACTATGCCACAGAGGTCGTCGTATGAATGGGACATTACATTATTTTATGAACAGTAGGAAGGTGTCTTGACAAAGCACATCTTGCTGTTCATTAGGGAGTGTTGATCCCTACTCTTATGTATGGTAGTGAAAGCTGGATATGGCAGAAGAAGAATGAAAGTCTGATAAATGCAGTTGAAATGCGAGCTTTAAGAAGTATGTGTGGTGTAACTTCCAAAAGACCGGATAAGAATAGATGTAATACGTGAGAGGTGTGGGGTGAAAGAGAATGTAGTGACAAAAATTGAGAAAGGAATGTTAAGGTGGTCTGGACATGCTTCCCGACTTACTTTTCATACAAACGCTCATACGTAATTATGGCGTTGTTACTGATCTTTCTTGAACTAACAGATATCTTATGCACTATTTCTAGGTTTCTATCGAAATAAAAAATGAATATTTGGAAAAATAATTTCAGTATACGCCTCCAAAAATCTGCTTTTATGCACAAATTTATATCCTGGAACAAGTTTAATGAAATTTCCGCACCCTATGAATAGTTAATATTCGTTCAATGGATAGTTAATAATAATACTAATTTCATTCAATACGGTGCAAACGGTGCCCGAAGGCGCTACCTTTCTCTTTTTGGTTTGCTTTTTTTTTCTAGCATTGCCCTGGATGGAAAAACAAGCTTTTCGAAGTATGCTCGCGTTGACAACAGAGCCGCCGGGAAGGGCCGCCTTAACAGGATGGATGAAAGAATTCTAAGTAAAAATATTTATCGTGCGGATGTGGATGCGAAAACCGGACTGGGGCAACCTCGACATACGTTCTACGACCAAATTCCAGAAGTTCTGAAGAAAGGTGAAGTAAGGAGTACCTATAACCGGAGAGCATGTATGAAAAGAGAAATGAGTGTTGACGAAGCAAAAGAGATTTGCAAGGATCGTAGTAAGTGGAAATCCATAGTTTCTACCTACTCGTACCCCTATGGGAAACAGGCGTGAAAATATGTACAATACCCGGCACGTAAGTTGAACAAAAATGGCGGCCGTCGGCGCATGTTTAATTGGAGATAAAAGTGATAAAAGAGTTTTTGGTCTTTCTTCAAAGCCGAAATCATTCTATCTGAAGTTCGGATAGAAATGTGATTCTAATCGGACAAACAATGTACAACAACGACCGCCATTTTTTTTTCAACTTACGTGCCGTGTATTGTATGTATGTATGATACTGAACTTTTCATAAATAATTAATATTTAACAAAAAAATGCAGACTTAATGTTTTTAGGACTTCCATATCTCCAAAGTTCTCCATCATATCTACACCAGATTAATATGGGACCAACTCGCTATTAAAGGCTTCCAATAAAAAAGAAACATTAAAATCGGTACACAAGTGGCGCACTCCCAAACAAAATCCGTTTGCCCGCCGCAAACAAGTCTTAATACGGTACTATTTTCCACTGAATGCTGTTTATAATTTTTTTTTAGTTTCGTCACTCACTCCCCGTTTAGGTATAGAAAATATACCTACATTATTACTATGCGCGCGGCAACCACTTTAAAGGGGAAATTCAGATACATGAAGCGTTTGTCCAGAGTAATAAGAGTGATATTGGCTTGCAATGGATGTCTAGGTATCTAACCAAAGAGATGAGAAAAGACGCGAGCTAAATTAAACCATAGTGCTAACCACATTAAGTAGATATTTATTTGAATTTCTTTTCAGAGTAAGACTTCTGTACGTGAGTACTAGTAACTTATTCTGTGGATTCGTATCATTGTCAAATATCTGTACAATACCCGACACGTAAGTTAAACAAAAATGGCGGTCGTTGTTGTACGTTGTTTGTCCAAAAAATCTCTTTTAACACTTTTATCTCCAATTAAACATGCGCCGACGGCCGCCATTTTTGTTCAACTTACGTGCCGGGTATTGTACAGACACATTGCCTTTTTTTTGACGTGCATGTCCCATTAATAAAGTGGAAAAATTAACAAATGGATACACAACACAATACACCTACAAATAAATAAATAGCTCCGTGTAAACACATGATAATGCGAATAAATTCAAATTGGTTCTGCATCAGGTATTCCAGATCTTCGATTTTTATACTTACCTCAACAAAAAATGCACATCTGGCTGAAAAGATTTTGCTAAGGCGTTATTTTTTTATTTTTTCTAGTTTAGCTGGACCATAATGTTTCTGCATCAGGTGCTCCATTTTCCAAAATCAATTATACCCTATATGTTGCCCAGGCTTAACAGCTATATAAAAAAGTTTAATTCGAATCTGTTCAGTAGTTCCGGTGATTAGCGTGTACAAACAGACAACCAGACAAATAAACAGACAGACATTTTTTTCTCTATTAATATGGCACAATGATTTCATGGCCCAATTTTTAAACTGTTTTACTATATGTATAGATTATGGAAGCAATAAATGATGAGTATTGAGCTCTACTGCTGAGCAAGGGCCTTGTAGAAACTACAAATTAATTCAAAGTAAGCATAAGGTCAAATGTTAGATTACAATCAGTCGGGTTCTAACAGCAATATTGTTATTTTCATAAACGTAGTGCAATGTGTATTATCGATTGATATTTGTAATTCATCATATTTGATAAATTGAGAAAGGCATGTTGAGATGGTTTAGGGCATGTAGAAAGGTTGGAGGAAAAGAGATTTACTAAAAGGATCTACAAAGCGAATGTGAGTGGAAGAGTGGATCGGGGTCTTCCTCGACGAGCGTACCGCGATCAGATTGTAGACATTCTGAAAAAAAGGAGAGGTCAGAAGTACCCGTAACCGGCGGGCATGCATGAAGAGAGTGATGAGTGTATAGATGAAGCGAAAGAGGTCTGTCAGGATCGTAGCAAGTGGAGGTGTATAGTCTCTGCCTACCCCTGTGGGAAACAGGCGTGATTAAATATTAATTGCTTCAATTGAATTGGTTAAATTCAAGCAATTAATGCTAAAAAAAATAAAAATTTAGTGTTTAGACCACGACATACATTTCGTTAATTCATCATCATCATCCGAGCGTATTCCCGCCCGGTGACATCCTCAGCGGTAACGCTTCAGAGCCCGGGGTCCGCTACCTAATGTTATTTGACGAGGTTACTGCTTTTCATACAGAGCGACTGCCATCTGACCTCCGCAACCCAAAGGATAGATATATGACTCCGCAACCAGAACCAATCCTTGGATTGGTTCTGGTCTATCCTTTATTTTTATTTATCTTTTTTTTATGACGTTTGATGAGCAAACGCTAGACCCATAGTTTATACGTGCCTTCCGAAACACGGAATCATCTTTTAAAGTGATCCAAGCCTGCAATATCCTAACCAGACTGGAAACAACTTTTCACAGAATACGTTTCCCTTCCCATCGGGATTCGAACCCACGACCTCCGGACCACAAGAATAACGCCTTGACCACTGGACCACGAATGCTGACAAACACGCATTTAATTAATTGCTTAAATTTAATTAAATAAAAAAATAGTGCGTTTAGGTACTTAGACAAAGTACTTCTACTTATACTGATTGCAAAATTTAACGAGGTACGTGACCGACAAAAAGAGAAAACGCCTTCGTGATCTCTCGCGAAATCTGATGACAACTGCTGTTTCTATTCCTTACTAAGATTTCTTACGAGTTTGATAAGACAAGAGTTTTAAAAGGTACGGCTCATGTTATTTTTTTTTGGGAGTACCAAAAACTATCGGGTTGGGAATACCAAAAGCTATTAGGAATACCAAAAGCTATTTTCTGCCCATATAGGTCAATCACATTTAGAAATTAGAAAAGATAATGTTGATACTGATCTCTCGTAAAATTTTACGTATGTTTCGTATTTATTTTATCCATACGTTTCTGCCTTTTTTCAAAGGGGATATACTAATTTTTCGGTGCCCAGTGCTGCGCCCATTTGAAATAAATTATTTGAAAGGATAGGGAGATATCATTTAAAATTTTGTCTTCGGTAAGCCCTAGGTAACCCTTCAAACTACTTTTAAGGGTTCCTTAGTAAACAAGGAACCCTTACAGTATCGCCATGTCTGTCTGTCTGTCCGTCCGTGGTTTTACTCAGCGACTATAACTACTAGAAAGCTGTAATTTAGTATAGGAGTTAGGTATGTATATTTATCATGGCAAAAAAGTGGTAAAATAAAATATGTATTTTTTTAGGTTAGTTCGCATACAAGTGGGAGTCATTTTTTTTTCTCGACTAACCCATCTTGTATGTAATCGTTGAATATGTCTTTCAAAAATATTGTGAGATTGTGTCACAGACTACATAACCTAAAGACCACGCTTTCATGGACTTTACTACTAAAACAAAATCGCCAAAAGTTGGTGGGGTGCGGGGCAAGGTCCGATAGTTTTTATTGGCTCGCTCAAGGTCACGCCTAGATTGACGATAGTAGGTACATGTCACCGGTAACTCCATAGTGATGGATGTCTTCATCTTGATATCGATAAACACCGTTGAGTTTACGATAAAATGGAAAAATAAAAATAATGTTTATTTCTATTAAATAGTAAAACACACGTGAAATAAAGTAATTGCAATCGTTCAAACACGGTTATATAATGTTATATATATTTGTGATTTTTTTTGTATATAATCTTCATAGGTTTACCTATACGAAGTTGTGACGGAATAAATAAGTAAAACTCCCTAGGAGGGTGACCTTAGGTGGACGGACGACTTGAGCAAGGTTGCAAGAAAGTTATGGATGCAGGCCGCTTATAATCGATCGTTTTGAAAATACTTTGGGGAAACCTATGTCCAGCTGTGGACTTCCTATGGCTGATGTGATGATGATGATATATATATGCATATAAACATACATGACCCATCCGGGGACTTTTCTTTAAATATATGAAAGGGGGACCATTCGTCCATACTACATTGTTTTCAAGGAATTTAGCAGCGTTTTCGATGAAAGCTTCAGGTCTGCTGGTTTTTTTCCAACATCATTAACTTATACACAAATGAATTACACGTCATGAATCACTTTATCCATTAGTGAAAACTGTATGAAAAGTCGTTCGGTAGTTTTTGAGATTATCGCGATGACGTTTGCAACGATTTTGTTGATAGTGATGGTATGTATTCTGACTGAGAGCGACTGATCATATGTGATCGTGAAACATGTCGAGAACTCTTCGGCAAATTCAATATGTTAACAGTCACGGGAATTTATATTTTTGAATTATGTCGCTTCGTTCGTAAACACACGCACTACTTCGAACGATACGGTGACATGACTCGCCGTTTTGCATCACGTCGAGCAAATGATATAATTCTACCCACATCACCCATAAAAATGGTCCCTATTACATGGCTATCACGGTATACGATCACCTTCCAAAGTATATAAAAGAATCTCAGGGACCTAAATTTGACGCTGAATTAAAAACTCTTCTGACTAATAAAAAATATTATACATTGAAAGAATATTGGGACGATAAATTATAAATTTTATAAGACTGACATTTAATTTATTATTATGTTTATATAATTTAATTTCATTCCCATGTAAATATAGACAATTTAAGAATTATTGAACAATTTCGTTAAAGTTAAATTTATTTGCTAAATTTTGTAATAACTTCACAATGCCTTATAAGGGTAAAATTTGTAAAATAATAAGACCTTTTTTGACAATGTAATGAAATGTGCATGTGTACTTGTTACAAATTTTATGTGAATAAATGAATATAAATATGATCGTAACAAGGTACTATAGATATTTACTTATGTGAAAAAAAAGTTGATAAACAAAAGATTCCCTAGCCTTTTATGCATTTAAAGTTTTACGCACACGAACGTTTATTTTAATTGTTTTTAATTTTATTTTCTGTTAATGGAACTAGTGAGACTTTTTAGTTGCATTTGTTCCATTATTATGTTCAATGGAACTAGTGGGACAAATGAGTTGCACTTGTTCCATGGGACAACAACGCAATGGTACTAATGGGAATCATTCAAAGTGAAAACGTGAAGCTCTTCTTCGCACATTTGGGAAAAACGGCCACTTTTGACAAATAGGTATGCGAAAAAAACCTTCACGTTCTCATTTTACTCTGTAAAAATTAGTTTAAAGGGCTTACTCAAAACCAAATTTAAATGATATCTCCGTTTCCTTTAAAATTATTTATTTCAAATGGGGGCAGCACTGTATCCCGAAAAATTCAGGTAGCGGTAATATCTACTGTGCGTTTAGTTTTTGATCAAAATTCAAATGTTTATTCAGTAATTAGACCTTTACAGGCACTTTTACACGTCAGTAATATTACATTACGTGTAGTGTATATTAAAATATTTATTTTTAAAGAAAAACTACCAATACCAGCGCTTCACAACGACCACTTCTGAGAAAAAATCAAGAAACGCCGAAAGAAACTCATATTTACAGTATTGGTCGCCTGTTCGCCAGGAGGGTTTTGCCATATTATTATTGTCTTTTAATTAATAAATACTTATTAATACAATGTTGATTATTACATGTTTTCGGGTTAGGCAACCGTTATCGGAGTCCTTTTGCGATAAGCGGCTCGTGAAACGTCATTGGAAAGCGGTCATGACGTCAGTGAGTACTGACGTCATAACCGCTTTCGCAATAAAATACGAGTTTTTTTAATCAAATGGATTTTATGAATCGGTAACATGGTAAAAAATAAGTGTGGTGGCAAAATTGTTTTTGGATGAAGTGACAGGAAAATGGTTATTCACGCCATTTTTAATTTCGGTTTTACCTAGTATAATTGTAATTCAACGGTATTACCGTTTTACCGTAACAACGTGAAGTATTGAAGATTTAGTTTATTTTTAATCTAAAATTTTTTTGTGACAAGGCACTGTCAACAAATGTAATTAATTTAGGCGCAGAATGTCCAGCCCGCAAAATCACTTACGAAAACCGGCACGCGTTATGTCCTTGATGTTCGCAAAACGTCAGGTTCACGAAACCTGCAATTTACAAGACTGATAAGCCCGCTTTTAGAACAGCGAGTGCTTCTTAAAATAGATTCATAAGTCGCCTTAATAAGGCGACTTACTGTGCTACAGCTTTTAATATGTTCGTATGTGTAGGACTGTGTTAGTGTGCTTCTAGTGTAATGTTTAGCGTTAGTAGTTAGTTACTGCTATTAACGCAATGGCACTGTTCTCCGACCAGCCTCCACTATCCGACTATTTTTTATTTTATTCGCTAAAACGTTAAAATTTCGCGCGAAAATTATGAAACGGTACACATCCAATTTAATCAGTCATCAATGTCATCGTACGCCACCTGTTAAATTTGTCTACCATATACTAACGGAAAATCTGAAATTTTGACAAAAACAACATGAGGGTGCAGTTTGCATGGGTTTGAATGCGAAGAAACTTAAATCCGTGCAAACAAACAACTAAGTTTTTTTCGGCGACTTCGTCGTAAGTTCGAGGTTTATTTACTTTATATGCTTTATTGGTATATTCTGATCTTAAAATTTCAACATGTAAGTAAAAATCGCGTATTTTCATAGATTTATCGAGTAAATTGTAATGGACGGAATGCGGAGACCTATAAAATAACAACGTTCCGAATTCCGACCAACGTGGTCGGTGAAGGATTTACGTACTTTTTAAATAAAGTTAATTTGCTATTATACGGGTTATTTTATGAGTATTTTGGATTTAGTTGTTTATTCTTAACACTATCCTTATATAATATACCTGTATCCGACCTATGCTAACAGTAATAGATTCTTTGTAATAAGAGTTAAACTTTTGGTCGGAATCAGGATATGATTTATTTCCCATATACCTGTTTCCGTCCAACTTGGGTAAGTACCGTCCTAGTTCTTATTTCGGTAAGCTTGAGCAAGCTTGAGTGAGATTGCATGTGCGCTTCATTCAGATTTAGTCATCATAAATGAAAAAAAAAACGAACAAATGCGAGTTAACCTCGCGGAAAGAGTTCAGAGGGAGTAGTTTTACAAATTTTGACTGTATTTTGTAAGCCATAAGGTAACTTTTAGTAGGTGAGATTTATCTGGTCGGAATTCGGGTACTTACTGGTCGGATTCAAGGATATAGGTAGTCAATTGGTCGGAAAACGGTGCTTTCGGTTTATTTGCAGTCTTTCAAGTTTAAAACAAAATATAGGGATAAAACTGCAATTACCACTTACATTATTATACATTTTTTAAAAATTATGTAATCTTTCAGAAAATCATTTTTTTTAATCTTTAGAATGATTTTTTAAACTGAATTGACCAGTGGTCGGAATTCTGTGCCGTTGTTAGTAAGTAGGAATAGGGACATTATGTAATTTTTTTCAAATTGCATAAGGGCTGTGATTAATGATCAATGATGATTAATTATATAATTATCTGTATAAAGTTATTTAAAGTAAAGTTTACTGAAAGGAACAACCCACTGATTCCAAGAACGCATGAGTCATTTTGCGAATCTTGTACAGATGACAGACGGTTAAAAGCGCGATCAGGAAGCGCCCAAACTACATCACAAATGAATGATTGACGTGCACACTGTTTCGCGCAGTGGCTCTCAAACAAACCAACGCTAGCTATAATTTATGTGTATATGTTTCAATTAATCCGCGCAGAGCCGGCAAAATAAACACACTACAAAGACGAGGTCTTTGCTGGCGTTAATCATCACGGACAAACACACGCCATGGGAATAGCTGTGGTGTGAACCGTGTGAAGCTGGAGGTTCAGTTGGCGGGAGACTACGCTCGGTGTAATGTGGAAAGTGTGTGGATTCTTGCGTAATAGAGTGAAACGGAATGTGAAAAATTTTGTACGATTAAAAAGTGAAATTAGGAATTTAGGATACTATAAAGTTTTATGGCGGAAAAGATACATACAAGTTTGATATTCGAATTATGCAAACGTTAAAGGATGTATAGTAGGGAAAATCTATTCTACATAATATGCAGTACAGACAATTTTTTTTATTGAAGCACGTTCTTGAATTTAGGTTGCATCAATATTTAGTAGAACCTCATAGATCTGGCCGCTGAGTCTTGATTACGCTTTATTAGTCACTGTCTTTGGGAGCAGCATCACATGTCGAATATCATTAATGCGATCCATAAGTATAACATACCGTAATATCCGAAGCGACATGTTTGTATATATTCCAAATCTTGGTTTATCCATCTTTTTTCTAATTCAAGCAATGTCAGAAAAGCAGCAGATTATCCCAAAAAACTTAGTTGCTATGTCTAAATGCCAATAATTATGTCTAAATCCATTTATAGGTTGCTTGCATTATATCGGATCAATGCCTTAATATCTAATGTTACACTCCGAATACTCCGATCTAATTAATCTCAGTTGAAGGAACGTTGAAGGTGAGGTAACTTATAATGTCAAAGTAATATCTTCTAATAAAAGAACTTTGACAAAGTATTAACGTTTATGCATAAAAACCATCATCATGTTGTATGACATGTTACTGCACGAATCCCAAACATTTAGTGGTAGGTTTTTGGAACGAAGTTCCTAATCGCGCGTTGCGAAAGGGAGCTAGACGGAAAAAATTAAGACCAAAAGTTGTAACGACACTTTTTGTTCATTCAAATTTATGAAGATAATAAAAACTTGATTTAGACCGCAGAAAAGAGTTTGAATGTAATTTAGACCTATTTATATTTATATTTTAGTTCGTTCCATCCGGGTGTCCCTTGACACTTCTCAAGTATGGAGTTCACGAAGTCCTCCAAAGAATTGGTGTAGCGGAGAAAAAGCATATATGTAAAAGACTTAGCTGACTAAAGTAAAATGAAGTATCATTTATTTATTGAAAAAATCTTTAAGATTTTGCATTTTGCATATATTATTTCCACTTTTTCATAACTTTCCACTGTCAAGATCATCATGTGAATCACAGAAGCAACGGCTTTTAACATAAGATATGTATGTTAATTATTTATCAGGCGAAATTCAAGCATAGTCTGAATATCTAGCTTAAAAAAAGGATCGACAAAAAAACTCCCGGTTTCGTAGAATATAAAAAAACCAATAGTAAAAACCTGTTTCACGCTTTATCCTGAAACAGGTCAGTAGGCTTGTAAAAAGAAAATACACGGTCGAAAGCCTTCATGCCTTCAGCGCTCCACAGTCCACTATATATAGACACCCCTGTCCTGCCTGATTAGGCATCACACCACGCACCACGTATCGATTGCTTTATCTCCCTGCTGGAAAGTTAGTCTCGGATTATATTTATTGAACAATGGCCGAGTTGCCGTTGGCTTAAAAAATAAAAACAAACCTGAAATAAAAAAGCTCCTCACACCCTACTTTTGGGCGCGGATCTTCTTTCCCAATTAAAACTTTTAAAGTACATACTAAAAGTAATTTAGATCACAGTGACAGTTTACTTAGTTTTTACTTTTTAAGGATAAAAATTCTAAAGTCCCTTCTACACGAAGTTGTGGTTACGTATGTTGTGGTTGTTTTGTGAGTTGTTGACTTAAAAACGAATTCTTAAGCCCCTAACACACGGAGTTTTGACGCAGTGGTTTGGAGGGTCATTCCAAAAGCGGAACGCAAGACGGACGTAACTGCGTATCCACGTTTCAGTCGCAAGCAACATTGAGTACTAACGTATAATCATAAAGTCAGAAATAGGACGTCACTATCGTACGACTAACGTATTATTTTATGAAGTAACCCCCCTGTTTGTATACGTCAAAAGTGGTTTTTAGATATGGTATAGATATCGAAAAGCGAATAATAAATCAATAATAGCCTACACTATCTGAGTTGTGAATAGCGATAGTTTGGCGTTTGACCGCTTTTTTAAGGGGCTACCTGAAACGTACTACGTAAAGCTTTTCTACGCACAATTGCGAAAAACGGCCACTTTTGGCGTATGTGCGTAGAAAAGCTTCATATTCTCACTTTAAACTGTAAACAGTATTTTATAAAATAGTTTAAAGTGTTATCTGGAGCCTGGTCAAGACAAAATTTTAAATGATGCCTCTGTTTTCTATCAAATGATTTATTTAAAATGGGGGCAGCACTGGACCCCGAAAAATTCAGGTAGCCCCTAAAGTCCACCACGCTTTTTTGTTTTCTCAATTTTCTGTACGCGTAACAAGGAGCGAATCAGGTACTTCTACGCATTTCGGTTGATTGGCATGGAAAATCGTTAACGAATAGAGTTGTTTAAACCTTTTACTTGGTTGGGCCTTGCTTAAACATCCAGGGTTACATAATCACATACCAGTAGAGCCGTCAAATTTAAGAATACATTCTCCAGAAGTGCAATTTCTAAAATGCGGAGTCGCCTAAACGAATGGTTTTCCCATACAAAAAACCGTTCGTTTAGTGACTCCGCGTTTGAAAAATTGGACCACAGCTCGGCACCGCTCTGTATTCTGAATCTTCTATCGCTGGAAACCATCTTATGCAGTAGTCAGATCGCTTTTTGTAAATTATTTTCCCTGATTACGCCCCGTTTCATTTTACTTTTATAAATTTTCAAGTAATAAGGTTCGTGTTAAGCGCCATTGTTATAGCTAATTGTAAACAAATGATTGTTTGTATTGCCGCACCACTGACCTTGTTTACTGTACAGTCAAAAGCATAAGTCGATGATAGAGATCGGAATCACGGGTGCCATTGCTATCAAAAGTATGGATATGACTAAAAGTCCCGGAATATCTCGAGACCTTTGTAACTAATAAAATATATGAGGATAAAAAATATTAAAAAAAAAAAACCTGAAATTTCATAATTATGATTTTTTTTTTAATATCCTGGTTCTTTTAGCCATATCCATACCTTTAATAGCAATAGCACCCGTGATTCCTATCTCTGAATTGATTAAACTCGAGAGTTTCAAATCTAAACAATCATAGTGCGACTTGTGGCAGTTATATGTTCATTGTAATCTGTAGTTATTTCATCATCATCATCAGTGTGTTTATGTATGTATATACATGTAATAAATATAGGTATATTTATTAGGTATGTGTTGGATGTATTTAGGTAAAAAATTTACGCCGCAACTAAATCACTGATTATCCTAATGATTGACTGGAAGAGAACGCTTTAAGCATTAAATCCGCCAATTGTAAACAATTGTATATTGTGGATCAATAAAGATGAAAAACAGATGGTTTATTTAAAGAAAAATTAAATCTTCACTGCAAGGGCACGACCCTCTCTGTACTACCAGGATGAGGATTTGGCCTACACTCTCCACGCTGGCCAGACGGGTTGGAGATTCAAAGATTCAAATGTTTATTCAGTAATTAGACCTTTACAGGCACTTTTACACGCCAACAAAGAGAATTGGCTCCGTCTTTGATGATCCTTTTTGTCGACTGTACCATGCTAAATGGCTACAATTAGAGCAGTTAGAACTTCATGAAAAGCTGTTGGTCTCTCAATCAATATTGCAAATGATGTGTTTGTTGTCTTGTTCTTGTGTCAGTTTATTGTTTTGTACAAACGAGGTTTTCATGCAGATTTCAAACAGGTTCAAGAATTTGACACCTGTTTAGGCCATTTACACCAAAAATAACGATCACATTATAACATACGTTACGTTACGTGCTTATATTTCGAGGACTGATAGAGAATGCATTAGCATTAAGTCCACCTTTTGAACCATTGTGGTCTATAAATACGTATAGAATAAATAATCTAATTTATAAATTACGAGAATTTATCTTAGGAACTCGAAATAGGATACTGAATCTTATCAGGGGGAATAGGTTTCTGAAAGGTATGTCACAGTTAAAGCATACTCATTCTTACTCGTTTCATTACGATACAAATAAAGGTAAACAAACGCTCTTAATTAAACTTGTTCGTCTTCACTGGCACGTAATGTTAATGTGATGTGAATCGACATGAAAGCAAATTCAAACTCTCTGAAAGTTCTGTATGCGATAGATGAATGTCTTTATTAGGATGGGAGTCATAAAGTCTATTTTTCTTTAGCAGGTTTTCAGTTTTCATTACTGTTATTAGGTTATTGCTTTTTATTGCAAAATTTTGTTATGTTTTAAGCAAACAATGGAATAGAATGTTGTATCTGTAGAACCACTTTTCTTCATTAGCTGAAGTTAGCAGGACGTTCCATTGACAAAACATATTACCTTTCAATGTTTATTTGGAAATCTAATTTGATTTCAAGTTCTTAATCTTTTGCTTGTTCCTATGCTAAATAATGAATATACATACCATGTAAGTTTTATTTATATATCGGTATCTAGTGGTATTACTAAGCTATCATAAAGATGTAACGTAGCGTGCATCACCGTCCTAGATTCAAGAAGACATCTGTTAACTCTTAAACTATTGATAGTTTCCTGCGGGGCTTAAGAATTTGAATTCATAATCCACCAATCGAAATTCTAAAAACAATATTTGCTATTCATTAAATTTTGTGACCAGTGTGGTGGCGGCAGAGTAGAATACAATTTGTCACCACCCCTTTCCTCCCATGAGAGTCGTAAATGATGACTAA
This sequence comes from Acrobasis suavella, assembly GCA_943193695.1. Taxonomy (NCBI): domain Eukaryota; kingdom Metazoa; phylum Arthropoda; class Insecta; order Lepidoptera; family Pyralidae; genus Acrobasis; species Acrobasis suavella. Next base: position 11,035,337 of record OW971952.1, read on the forward strand.
GGGAGACAGGGTAGGTAGCATAGAAAGGGCAGCAGCATTCTCTCTGCATAAAAACTATACCATCTACTGCGATCACTGACCCTGCCCAGCGTGGTGATTATTGTCAAATCCTCCTTTCTTGGGAGTGGCGGCCTTTAGTCTGGCAATGGACTGATAAGGTTGTAACACAGGCTTTTGTACTTGAAACTATAAACTGAAGGGCAAGGCCCGGCCGAAACGCTCTGGGGTTTGGAATTCGAATTTTAACTACAAAGTCTTGTGTGCATCCTGGCTGTTATCAACAGGCTTATGAAATGCCGCCACGGCAATGGTGAATACACTCGAGGTTTACCAAAAGTGTATAAGGTGCGAAATATTTTCCCAATCCAAATTCTACAAACAACATGAGAATGTGCGCACTTCGTGTATAAGGAGCTTAAGATTTTTCCAATCAAATTCTAGAAACAACATGACAGTGTGCGACTCACAACGCTGCGTAGCTTTCTAAGTCGAGTGTTAACGGCAAAGATTCAGATGGTGATATCTGAAAATCGTAAGATATGTTACGCCGTGGCTTTGGTTTTTGGAATAATTCTGCTGTGCTACGTTATTGACGTGAAGCGTGCGTGGTATAAGATTATATTGCATACTTTTTATACTGCGTGTGATTTGCTCAAGCTTTTAATCAAGCTGGTTGAGCTGTATTGATGGAGCGTGTATGAGGGTAAGTTTGATGGTTCTACATCTTGGTAATCATTAATTATTTAAAATATATATATTAATTAAAATATATGTAACTCAAAGGTGACTGACTGACTGACATAGTGATCTATCAACGCACAGCCCAAACCACTGGACGGATAGGGCTGAAATTTGGCATGCAGGTAGATGTTATGACGTAGGCAGAAGGGAATTTGATCAATTCTACCCCCAAGGGCATAAAATAGGGGATGAAAGTTTGTATGAAACTTTGTCAATTTTAAACCGATCGGGCTGAGACTTTGCATGCATAAAGCTACTATGACGTAGGCATCCCCTAAGAAAGGATTTTGATAAATTACACCCCTACGCGAGCGAAGCCGCGGGCAAAAGCTAGTTAATTATAAGCATAGTATAAGCTACTTCAACTTGACGCTATGACAAGTTTAGGTTGGCTGGAAGAAATCGCTTTAGTGATAAGCCCGCCTTTGTACCTACTATATTTTAAATGTTCTTTTGATTGTCATAATTAGTTAGTGCAATAAAGAAATCTTATCTTATCTGCCAGGCAAATTAAAATATCCCCGGACGGCACCATCTGGTAATGAGAGTCGGAACTACATATTCCAACCAAAGGATATCCGTAATGCCATCTATAAATCGCTAGGTATATGAAAAAACCCCGACTTTCAGTCGTTAACCCAAAATAACTTTTAAACGGCTGAGCCGATTTACATCAAACATAGCTAAGGACACAGCACTTGCTTTCACGTAAAAATACCGCATCGAAATCGGTCCATCCGTTCGAGCGCTACGATGACACAGACAGACATTAGCGTCAAACCTTAAACACTCCTCTTTTTTGTCGGTGGTTAAAAATTGAGTCCATCGCCTAGCTCTTGACAGTTTCAGTTTATGAGCTGGATGGGAGTAAAACTCGCCTCATTTTTATTAACTCTATCAAACGAAAATATTCTATGAGTACAAGTTAATGGTTAGTAGAATTTTAATTATCAACTCGTTGACGAATAAAAAATACTTCAAATAAAGTATAATACAATAGCCTTTATTGCACAAAATTAATAAATACAGGACATAATTATCTTAAAAACTAGGAAATGCGCAAAAAGAGGCCTTATCGCTAAGCAATTTCAACCTCGTTATATAGAAAATAGTAATGGGAAATTAGGTAGTGCGGGTTGGTCAATATATACAATAATTATAATAAACATACATATATATCTTACATAAATACATACAACTTACACAGAAAAAAATGAAAGTAAATGGAAACAGGGGAAGAATACGAGTATATACTTACCTTTCATAAGGATAGAAAATAAGGTTTAACTTGGGATTTGAACCTGGCTAGCCACTTAATTAGGTAGCCACTGGGCCTCGCCTAGCGTTTGAATTATTGGGGGTTCAGTGCTGAAAGGAAACGCTTTTCTACGCACATTTGCCAAAAGTGGCCGTTTATCGCTAATGTGCGTAGAAAAGCTTCACGTTCTCACTTTTAACTGTAAACAATAGTTCATAAAATAGTGTGAAGGGGTACCTAGTGCCTGGTCAAGACAAAATTTTGAGTGATGTCTCCGTTTCCTATCAAATGATTTGTTTCAAATGGGGGCAGCACTGTACCCCGAAAAATTCATGTGCGTGTGCTCTGAGGGCCACTCTCTCCGAATTCTTTGAAAATGTGCTCAAGATTTTGTGAATATTCCCAAACAATTGTGAAACTTAGAACCAGATTTTGTGAAAATCAAATAAGAGAGTTATGGGCTTTAAAGTCGGACCCTCAATCCACATATAGAGGATTGAGGGTCCACTTGTACCCAATTAACTAAGGGCACTACACAAAAACTCTTCAGGTAGCCCCTTAATATTTTGGATCGAAAATTGTGTTAAACTTTACTACATTTCATTGTGATTTGATTAGTATTATAAACTTTTTGGGCATCTTAATCTTATGAATGGGGAATGTTATGAAACTTTCGACATTGTTGTATTAAAGTTGTAACTGTTATTGGTTTTGTGTGCTAAATACCAACTAAAATATAATTTACTTACAATGCGACTCGGCGCAGGTACAAATAATGCGCCGACGACTGTCATTTTGGTTCAATTTACGTGTCGGGAATTTGTATAAAAATGTTTTGAAGTCCGCCATTTTTGTTTAACTTATTTGTGTCGCATTGTATAGGGCTTTGATTTCAAAAACAAAAGTAAAATAATGTTACCACTCGTTCATTTTATATCCAGGAACAAAGATAGCTTTAATGTACGAGTACCTGAACCACTTAAATAATTGAAAAGGTATCGATTTTATTGCAAGACCACGCGCTGGATTCCCGTGGGAACCGTGCTTTGTTGAGACGAAACGTTTAGAAGTCATTTAATCAAACTAATAATCTAAAAAGGTATTCTAGGAGTATAAGGAGGCAGTGGCGTAGCATAGGTCACTAGCACCCGGTGCGGATTCCAAATTTGCCGCCCTCTTATTTTTGTAATCCATTATAAAAAATTTGGGCATGGTAAAAAGAGTACTTTTATTAGTTTTATTGAATGATTTATTGAATTGAAAAGTGAAATTAACATTTTTTATTGAGAAACCTTGCGCACCCATGCATAGAACCTGCATAGGTACCTGGGTATTTGGTAACATAAAAAAAAATTACGAAAAAAAATTAAAAACACTGAAAGAAATTAACCTTTTTTAAATTTTTATTTTTATTTCTAAATTTTAATTTTTTTTTCTAAATGCTACCCCCGCAGCGCCGCCCCCGGCAAAGTGCCGCCCGGTGCGGACCGCACCCTCCGCCCCCCCCATGCTACGCCACTGTAAGGAGGGATTTATCGTGAAAATATTGTTATAAATAAGTTATGAAGAAAGGCTATTTCTCAATTGTAATTTGTAGATTTTGAAAAAAGTTCTTAGTCGAATGGCAATTTTGGGTTCGCAAAAAGGCAGTACGCAAAATGTCCTTAAAGTCTTTTTGTAGATACCTACTTAATTCATTTTTTAAAACGGATATACTCGTATTGCGAATCGGACATTGTGATCTAACCATAGAATAATAAATAAAACTAGGTAAATTAAAGTAAAGTGACTTTCGGTACCTATGAAAAATTGCTCACTATTAACATTCATTGTTATAAAAATTAAACTGGTAAAATTTAAATTATATTAATTGAAAATAACTATAACAATACAAAATTAAAAAAAAAATGTTATAGTGAATCCAGTTTAAAAATAAAGTAAAAAATATTTAGATATTGAGTCCTTATTTTGGGAATAATAGCACAATCAATTAGTTTAGCTGTTTGTTCTCTGAACGCCCCTGATGTTTAACACCTTGACTGCCAGCAATGTAAACACAACAGATTTTTACTTGTCTGTCACCAGGTGGGAAACATTTAAAATTTGTTTATCCGGTACGTCCTCTGCCGGTTCGTCCGCGAATGCTCTTGGTGTATTTTTTCGCTACGTACTGCCAGTGCCAGATCCCCCGACGGGGACTACCGGCTTTACCCAAAAGAGTGAGTTCATCATAATTAATGATTTTTTTGTTTTGTTGACAGGTGTCGTTGCATGGTGGGGGTAAGGAGAAGGTGCCATCATGGGGGACAGCTTCCTGCACCTGGGGGACATCGTGTCCCTTCATGCGGAGGGCACTGTATCAGGATTCCTCAGTACCTTAGGGTGAGTTTCGACGTGGTATGGACAGGGTATAGGGCCAGCTTCCTGCACCTAGGGGATATCGTGTTGGTGTCCTTTCTTGCTGGGAACACTGTATCAGGATTCCTCTGTACCGTAGGGTGAGTTGCGACGTGGATTGGACAGAGGTGTAGGGACAGATTCTTCCACCAGGGGGACATCGTGTCTCTTCATGCAGAGGGCACTGTATCAGGATTCCTCTGTACCGTAGGGTGAGTTCCGACGTGGATTGGATAGGGGTGTAGGGACAGCTTCTTCCACCAGGGAGACATCGTGTCCCTTCATACAGAGGGCACTGTATCAGGACTCCTCAGCACCTTAGAGTGAGTTCCGATATGGTTCAATTCGACAGGGAAAAATAAGTCTTTTTGCGTACGTCCATCGGTTTAAATGTACACAATAACTAATAGGCAAAATACCTATCAATGAGTGTAAGACCTTTGGTAGGGGAAAATGTCAGAGTTTGCCAAAGGTTAAGACCTTTGGTAGGGGAAAATGTCAGAGTTTGCCAAAGGTGGTAATAGATAGAGAATGATCATTTGAAACTCCTTTAATTTCTACCAAGAGTTGCATCTGGTAGCCCAGAACAGCACTTACCTATGCTGCGTTCTTTTTCTGTCGCTCAGAACCGTCATTTGCTAGAGCGAGAAAGGGCAACGGAAAACCACGGAACCGGATACTCTGATGCGTTCCGTCGCTCTCTCTCACTCTACAAAATGACGGTTCTGAGCGACAGAAAAGGACAGCAGAGCAGCATACGAAAATTCCGTTCCGTCCCAAACCTAAACTCGACAGATGCCTTTAGGCAGCTTGAAAATTCTTACACCAGTGTTGTGTATAAGTGAACACACGAAGAACTAAAAAAAATTACTGCAATAATTTTCATCATCGTTATAAATCATTATGAAAAAGATATCAAAAAGTCATTACGCTCAGTACTTGTGAGTCGACCGTTTTATGTGTTATTCATCGATTTGATATTTCCAAGTCAATGGCATCGATATTTAATAACTGGCCAAGTGCGAGTCGGACTCGCGCACGTAGGGTTCCGTACCATTATCTATAAAAACTAACGTGTGTTGTATGGGAGCTTTTTTTTTCTGTTTTTAGTATTTGCTGTTAAAGCGTGAACAGAAATACATCATCTGTAAAAAAATTAACCGTCTAGCTTTCACAGTTCATGAGATACAGCCTGTTGACAGACAGACAGACGGACAGTGGAGTTTTAGTAATAGGCTACCGTTTTTACCCTTTGGATACGGAATTCTCAAATCGTCACTGTTAACAATTCAATTTGTGAAAAGAAATTGTAATCGTCACAGCTCTACAATGAAAGAATGGGCATTGTTGTCACAAACTACCGCCTATTCACTACAACATTTGTTTCAGATACAGCCTGGTGACAGACAGCCAGACGGACTGTGGAGTTTTAGTAATAGGGTCCCGTTTTTACCCTTTTATTTTAAGATCTCATGTAAACTTTTTCCACAATAAAGGTGGTTTGATTTTAATTTAATTTTTGGGTACGGAGCCCAAAAACTCGTCACTGTTAACAATTTGTAATCGTCACAACTCTACAATGAAAGAATGGGCATTGTTGTCACAAACTACCGCTATTCACTACAACTGTTGTCAACTTTAGCAAATAGGTCATTGCTACAGCTTGAAGACCCGGTGGGAATACCCATTACGAGCGCTTTCGCAAGTAGCCCCGGACCTGGTCGCCAGTTGGATGGGTGACCGTAATTGGCACAAAAATTATTTCAAGCTACTCCGTACTTCGGAAGACTCATGAATCTGGTGGTCTCGGTTGTGATCATTGTACGGCAGTCGCACCTTTAGGCAGCTTGAAAAATCTGATACCAGTTTTCGCCTCTCACACAAGTAAATAAATTGCAAATAGAAAATAGGGCCGATTTGAACAATTATAATTAACAATTTAATTTAGCTGTTGTTCAGACTTAAGATAGAAACCAAGTTTTGTAGTACTTTTAAACAATATTATCCTGGGATCCCGGACTCTCCCGGTGCCAACTAAAAACGTGGCATTTAGGTACCTACACGACATAGAAGGTTTATATATTTTATAAAATGGGACATTGCTTTATTTCATCTTTGTCCATTACAAACGAACAATCAAATCATTTCACTTTATATTTATAAATTTAACTATTAATAAATAAAATAGGCATAATTTGTACAAATTTATCTAAATAATAAATATATAGGGACAATAAGACTGATTGAGCTAGCCCCAAATTAAGTTTGAGACTTGTGTTATGGGATACTAACTCAACGATAGTATATTTTATAACAAAAATACATATATAGATGAACACCCAAGACCCAGGACAATTTTAGAAGGCCGTTTTCCAATCGATCGAACCAGGGACCTCTGGGTGGCGGACTAGCACTACGCCACTGAGGTTGTCTGTTTGTCAACCGTAATGTTAGATCACATAGAACACCTAAGTTTTATTTCTAGTATTAAACATTTTGGTTTTGTTCCCCAGGTTGGTAGATGACAGGTGCGTGGTCTGTCCAGAGGCCGGCGACCTGACTGATCCGCCCAAAAAGTTCCGGGGTAAGTACAACAAATTATATGTGTATAAAATTGGCCCCTTAGCAATGCACCGGTGATAGCGTTTATCGAGCGTCTGACATAACTTTACTATATTAACAACTGCTATACTGTGATGCCAGCCGGTACCAGAAGCACGATGGAGTGCAAGAACTTATTTATATGGCAGGGTGTGTAATATATGTAATAACAACAAATCCTCTAATGATCATACAACCCAATGTTATTTAATATAAAGATCAATTGATATACCGTATTATTTATATAATTTCATATGACCTAATTTTATGTGGTATAATGAACATTATATATAAATGCTCATTTTCATTAATATTTACTTACTATAACATTATTTTATCTATACGTAACATGTGTCATAATTTTAAAACGCGTGTATTTATTTATGCGCTCAAAGTATGAAATAAAAAACAAGCAATTATTTAAAAAACAACTGAATTTTTAAATTCCCAGTGTCACTCTCAGAATTGAGACGAATTAAACGACACCTCTCAAGCTTTAATCCATCAAGCGGTTTAGGCTGCAGAGCGTCCCATAGAAATATACATACATGCATGCATACATACATACACTAGAAAAACATAACCCTCCTTTTGACGCAGTCGAGTACAATGAAATTGGTTACAATAATTTAAGTATTATGTATATGTAAAAGTAAAAAAATGGTTACACATCAAAATGCGCGCCGCATTTTGTATGTGTAACCAAATTTTTTTTCAATATCGAGGGCGCAGATAAAAATATATTATAACACACTTACAAATAATTTAATATCGAGGCAGCATACGAAAAAAAATTAAATGCCTACTTATAAAAAATTTTTGTAAAAATAATTTAAATATTTTTTTAATATCGAATGAGCAGATGAAAAAAAAATTATTAAATACAAATAATATTTAAATATTATTTACAAAAATAAATAAAAAAAATTTGGTTAGACATAGACAATGCGCGTGCAATTTCTATGTCTAACCAATTTTTTTTTTATATTTAAATTTTTGTAAATATAATTTAAATATTCTTTTAATATCAAGGGAGCAGATGAAAAAAATGTGCAATATTTTTTAAATTCAAATATTATTTTAACATCGAGGGAACAGATGAACGTACTTACATACAATTAAAACAAAAGATGGGTTATGTGCGGCGAAACATATAAATAACCCTCCTTTTGTTTTAATTGTTTGAAATATCTTCGAGCTTTGGCCTCAAACTTAAATTTAAAATAAAGTTAGGTAATCATTACTTTTGTAACTGATTATTTCCTAAAAAATAAACACCCGTGAATAGGATTCATTAATGTAATTTTTTTTTCTTATATACAAAACACTTATATTATTATAGTTACCAATTTTTAATTAGTTTATTTTAGTAAATTAACGTTATATGAAAAGAGCATTCGAATAAGGGATAAATATATAAAAGAAGATTATGTCAAATGAACGTTATATAAAAAGAGCATTTGGACAAGTGATAATTATATAAAATGAACATTAAAATAAAAGTTATTAGAGCACGCGATGGTTATGTGGTATAATATTAGGTGAAAAGAAATTAGGTAGTGCGTTTTTATATAAATTGAAAATTATATTATTTGAGCGTTATTGCAATTGAAATTATATTATCTGTTTTATTGTATTACATATATTACACACCCGAATTTTTCAGTCCCTTTCACCGCGAACGTCGGATTTATCCGACAAACATTGTCGTGCCCATTTCGCAAGCGTCGGATATTTCCGACAAAAAAATACCGCTCGTATTGCACATAACTTAAGTATCCACATCCCTTTTTGGTTGTGGGTATTTATTTTAGATTTTATACCCCTCGCGCTGGGGACACGGCAACTGATATAAAGCCTCACGGTGAAAGGGTTAAGACGAAGTGGTAGCTAAGTGGCGCCCTCATTTGAAATAAATTGTTTAAAACTAAATATGGTGATAATTAAAAATTTGATTTGTATCACTGTCTAGAAAGACTTTTAAACTATTTTATGAATAACCTTTGAAATTATTACTAATAGTCCGTCTAGTTTTAAAACAGGTTTTCGCCAAAAGTGGCCACTTTTGGCAAAAACCCGTTTTAAACTAGAAGGACTACCAATATTACTTTCAACTTTATACTTAACTTTAAGGCGACTTTAACTCTATACTTTCATATTTAGTTTTAAACAATTTATTTCAAATGAGGGCGCCACTTTAGCTACCACTTCGTCTTAAAGTGAGAACGTGAAGTTTTTCTACGCACATTTGCCAAAAGTTTTCGCAAATGTGCGTAGAGAAAAAAGCTTCACGTTCTCACTTTAAAGTATAAACAGTAGTTTATTAAATAGTTTGTAGGGTTATCTAGGGCTTGATCAAGAATTTTTTTATATGTCATCTCCGTTTCCGTTCAAATTATTTATTTCAAATGGGGGCAGCACTGGACCCTGAAATATTCATGTATCCCCCTTAACGTTAACGTACAGTTAATTAATGTATGTAATGTACTGATTATGTGACTACCTAATTAGGTCGAAGGTTACCGCTTATCGGTCAAAAATGGCGAGTGCGGGTTTAGTACCGTTACCGCAAACTGTGTTACAGTTGATAACTATTGTTAGGACTAAATATTGCAGTTTTCACTTCCATAATGCTGGTCTCGGAGAAAAGACAAAAACTTAGAATGTACCCGGTTCTTCTCTTCCTCTACAGATCGTAGAAGTTAATAGAAGAGGGCAAAAAATGCGAATCGATGCAGATAACAACCCTTCACTATTTTAATTCCTTTTTCCATCTTATCGCCCACGATCACACTAAAAGTGGCTTTCGGCCCTGGGCTCTCCGCTTAGAGCTGCAAGACCCAAAATGCTTGTCTGCCCCATTGGGCAGATATTAAGTCCGTCTGAATTGATTAGCCGAATTTTGATAAAACCGGCCAAGTGCGAGTCGGACTCGCGCACGAAGGGTTCCGGTACCATTCTATAAACAACACGTTTCTTGTATGGGAGCCCCACTTAATTTTTTACTTTATTCTATATTTGTTTTTATAGTGGCAACAGAAATACATCAGCTGTGAAAATTTCAACTGTCTAGCTATAAAGCCTAGTGACAGACAGACAGACGCACAGTGGAGTCTTAGTAATAGGACTATTTGGGACCTGTTTTTACCCTTTGGGTACGGAACCAAAAAGCATACCATACCACACCATACAGTGTATGATAAGTTAATTTTGTAGACCGAATCCTGGCATTTGTAATAAAATGTAACTATCAAACATTACATCTATGTAAAAGTAGCTACTCAATCTTAAGCGTTTTCGAAAATATGGGACACTAGATGGCAGCACAGTGACGCCAGGTCCAAAAAGCTGCTGTTATTGGATACATTTGGCGGAACCTTTTTAACTGATGGTCTAATCACAAGAGTTGATTGCACCTGACGTCACTGTGCGCCCAAATGGTGTCCCAAATTTTTGGAAATCTCCAAAAGAAAAGTATTGCATCTTTAGTACATACTGGTGTTTCTAGTCGCCAACTGTTATGAATTTATCATCCTCATCTAAGCATTTTCCCGTCATCCTCGGCAGTAACGTTTTAGAGCCCGGGGTCCGCTACCTAACCGAGGAGATTTGACGAGGTTTTTACACCGAGCGACTGCCGTCTGACTTGCGTAACCCAAAGGGTAAACCAGAACCAATCCTTGGATAGTTTGATGATCAAACGCTATATGGCGCACGGGACTCACAGTTTATACGCGCCTTCCGAAACACGGAATCATCTTTCTTTTCGGATAATCAGTTGACTCAAGCCTGCAATATCCTAACCAGACTGGAAACAACTTTTCACAGAGTATGCTTCCCTATGGGATTCGAACCCATGACCTCCGTGTCACAAGGCAAACGCCTTGACCATTGGACCACGGAGGCAGTCAAAGCCAATTGATATGAATTATTGAAGATAAATTGATTAATCCATTATTTGCAGATTGCCTGTTCAAGATATGCCCTATGAACCGCTACTCCGCTCAAAAGCAGTTCTGGAATACTGCCAAGCAGTCCGTGAACAACAACACTGACACGGGCTTGCTGAAGAGGTTGCACGTAAGTACTACTATTAACTCCTTGTATGCCGGAATATCAGACACAATAGTTAAACAATGCATTCTTGCGTAGATCTACGCAACGGCATACGAGAGGTGAAGGAACGTATTAGAACAAGCGAATTGTGATATTCTTCTTCAACTTTTCTCCGCCCAATGTTGCGTGTAGGCACAGAATTAATGTAAGTATTGTTTACAGAACGGAATCTCCTAAGGTCCCGCGCAATATGCGTCCCCGTTCCCCGTCCTCGCACCTCTCCCCGCTCACGCCTTGTCGAGGTGTTGAGCGGGCGGCTGCGGGCGAACACACACACATTGCCGTGTGCACGGATGAATAGTTTCGTTTGTAGTAGTGTAGGCGTAAATGATACTCCGCTTCTATGAAGTGTCATACATGTGGTGTAGGTCTCCTCAAATGCATGCCATCCTCTTTGGTCTTGAGCCTTTCTCATCCAGATCTCATTACTTCATATAGGTCGCTGACTACAAGGCAGTACGCGTAGTGGTGGTCAAGGCTATGCATCTGAGAGGCACTAGTTCGATTGATTAGTCATCATCATCATCCGAGCGTATTCCCGGTTGCATCCTCAGCAGTAACGCTTCAGAGCCCGGGGTCCGCTACCTAACCAAGGAGATTTGACGAGGTTACTGGTTTTTACACAGAGCGACTGCCGTTTGACCTCCACAACCCAAAGGGCAAACCAGAAACAAATCCTTGGATAGTTTAATGTTCAAACGCTAGGTGGCGTATGGGACCCACAGTTTTACGTGCCTTCCGAAACACGGAATCATCTTTCTTTTCGGATAATCAGGTGATTCAAACCTGCAATATCCTATCCAGACTGGAAACAACTTTTCCCAAAGTTTGCTTCCCAGTGGGAATCGAACCCATGACCTCCGTCTGACAAGGCGAACGCCTTGACCACTAGACCACGGAGGCAGTCAAGTTCGATTGATTAGTATTTCAGACATTTGATCTGCTTATGTAAGGTATTTCTCAGAAACATACACACAACGAAAATCATGCAGTATTCACATCAAAGAAACGAGCGTACGTACAGACAGTAACTAATGATGCATTTGTTATTTGTGAACATACGAAATATTTGCATCAGTGCCAAGGTATCTTCTCAGTATTTATTATGAGTAATTTTTATGGACACAATCAAGTATCTTTTTACACGATTGTCCCTTTAAAGCTGTGTCATGTGTTAACCGTGGTCAAATTTTGGTCCAAACAAATTAAATTTTAGCCATTTCGACTCTATAAGAAGAAGGGTTTCCCTGTGTACTTACTTATGTGAGTTTCACCAAAACATGGAAATGATTTGAGTGTATTTGTTAGAATCTTTTATATTATCACGAGCAACGAGCAAAAAAACCTCCTATATCAATAAAATAAATATAGGGACAAATAACATTTGAAAAGAAAATTTGACGACCTCCGTGGCGTAGTGGTCACCATGCTAGTCCGCCACCCAGAGGTTTCAGGTTCGATCCCCGGTCAGGACAAGTTGCAAAATGGGCTTTTTCAAATTGTCCTGGGTCTTGGATGTTTATCTTTTTATGTATTTGTTATAAAATATAGTATCGTTGAGTTAGTATCCCATAACACAAGTCTCGAACTTACTTTGGGGCTAGCTCAATCAGTGTGATTTGTCCCTGTACATTTATTTATTATTTATACGAACGACAGTATGCGGCCGCTACAGTTCATGATAGACCAACAGGTGAAGCAGGCATACTGTCGCTCGTCTTCTAGAGCCTTAACCAACAGTCCCACATTAACATCAGTTATAGATAAATGTGTGAAATCCGGGTGAGCGAACTGCAATCAAAATGAACATTAAATTTACTGAAACTCCGGTCGATCACGCTCTATTTAATTTAAAACGTCGTAGACGTTCGACACGCTCGTCTAAAAATATTCAAACATTATGACTGTAAAATTTGTGGGATTTTAATTCAAATATCAAGTGTCACCACAACACTTCCACGCTGGTCTGAGAGACAAGAAATATCTTAACTTTCTACACTATTCTGGAAGAGGACAAAATTTTAACTTTCTTCCACGCTGGTCTAGGAGAGGAGAAAAAATTTAACTTTCTTCCAAGCTGGTCTGGAAGAGGAGAAAATTTTTAAGTTTCTACCACGTTGGTCTGGGAGAGGACAAAAAACTTAACTTTCTTCCACGCTGGTCTGGGAGAGGAGAAATATTTTAACTTTCTACCACGCTGGTCTGGGAGAGGAGAAATATCTTAACTTTCTACCACGCTGGTCTGGGAGAGGAGAAATATCTTAACTTTCTACCACGCTGGTCTGGGAGAGGAGAAATATCTTAACTTTCTTCCACGCTGGTCTGGGAGAGGAGAAATATCTTAACTTTCTTCCACGCTGGTCTGGGAGAGGAGAAATATCTTAACTTTCTTCCACGCTGGTCTGGGAGAGGAGAAAATCTTAACCTTCTTTCCCGTTGGTCTGGGAGAAAAGAAAAAGCTGAGAATGTACCAGCTGATTCTCTTCCAGCGCATATCCGCGGGGTAAAAAATGATTGAGAGAATGGGCGAGATTTAAATCATGTTAAAAGCCGCTGCGGCTAGCAACCCATCACTATATTGACTTCCCTTTTCCTTATTTCTGTTCTTTCGGGTTGCTAGCGGCATTTCCTGGTAACATGATTCGCATTTTCGTCCATTATCTCGAACCGTTTTTACCGATGCTTCTCTTCCCGCGATCTGCGCGGGAGGAAAACATCTGGTAAGTACATTCTCTTTTCTTGCAGACAAGCAATTGAAGTCTCACTCTGTAAAATCTCTGCCTCATTTCAGAATAGTTTTGCGCGGACTCGAAAGTATACCAATCGTATTTTTTTCTGATTTTGATTTCCAGACGTGTCAGTGTCATCAAAAATAAATCAATGGTATACGAAAATAATGGGGCGCACGGCCGGCTTTCCTGTTATTTTCACCTTTCATCAAATCGGTTTTTAATAGACGTGTCATTGACCTTTCTTGATCGATAAAGAAATTTGCCGCACTTGCCGAAGTAACAGTAGATTTCGTACGTCTTCTCAAGTTAATGCTCTAAAAAGTCCAAATAAATACTCGTTCCTACGTGTATTTGACAGACAAAGGTGAGAAGGGTTCGTTTCTTCTCGACAACAGCTCTCCGAACCTGTCCCATTTGACTCAAGTGCGGAAAAACGTATTTGTGTGCTAGTACAGTCTGTAAACAAAAAAAAAAAAATATCGACTAATTCCTACACTCTTGATTTCTTTTCCTAAAGTGATGTTTTTAGACAGCCTTGTATGTAAACTTTTGTCTCATTCCTCCAGGAGTATTATAAAGTAGATAAAAAGAAAAAAAAAAAGTTCTCCAGTTTGTCAAAGAAAAGATTGCTTTTCTATAAAAAAAAGATATTTACAAAATCACACGAATGGTGAAAATTTGGGAATACGAAAAATATATATCTTCTTATGACGACGACCTCTGTGGCCTAGTGGTCATCATGCCACGCTGTCACGCCGTTAGGTTCCGGGTTCGATCCCCGGTCAGGTCAAGATGGAAAATGATCTTTTTCAGATTGACCTGTCTTGGATGTCTATTATAAAATTATAATGTTTTTTTTATAAAATAAAGTATCGTTGAGTTAGTACCCCATTACACAAGTCTCAAACTTACTTTGGGGCTATAAATTATTTTTAGGGGTCTTTTCTTACAAAAAATTAATAAACGAAACACTTGAATAAATATTTTTAAAAAATTCATAATTTTGTTCATTGCTTGTAGATTACAGGAAATTTTTTTTTTAAATTAGGATCATTTTCGAGGGACAAATTATGAAAATAAAAATAAAAAAGTTTAGCAATCCTTACTGTGTCATATATCAAATGCAAGGGCTCGTTATGAGGATCTCAAATATATTTTTGTTATTATCGTAAAATATATAATTTTGATTTTATTCATGAAAGAAGACAAAAATTGACCGTCCCACCCTTGAGCTCCGAAACTACTGAGCCTAAAATTTAAAAAAAAAGTATACAAAATATAGTTCATGGCTGTAGATCACAGGAAAAATAATATAAAAAATCTATCGAATGAAAATAAAGTGGTAAACATATCAGAAATGAATATTTTTTTACTGAAACTTTTTAAAATGAGTTCTCTAAAGCAAACTTGTTCCCTCGAATTCGTGTCGGTAAATTAAAACTTTTAAAATTAAATGCGCTTTACGTGTCTGCTGGTTGGAAAGTTGGGTCGAATTGTCGGAAACCGAATCGGGTTGCCTTGCTATGCTTATGTCTCAAACAAAAGTACATTTCCAAACAATAAAAAAATATTTTACATATTCATCCCTGTCGTTGTCTACGGAACCCGTCCATTTCCTTAACATAACTGACCCTTTAGGTTGACTTTGTCTAATTTCCTAACTTGTGCCTTTCCTATCCCGTCACTGTTTTAACCCGTCCATAAGCTATTCTTAACTCGTCAACTTCCTAACTTCCATTATCCTTTTTTTTTTTTTTTTTTTTTTTTTTTTTCACGCGGAGAAAATCCCTTCGGATACCTTACCAGTCACGGGAGACCGGTAAGGTTATGTGGTGTTACCACTAAAAACTCCGCGGTGTCAACGCCGGTACCGCTATTGCCAGGCCCGTGTGCTACTCTCGCTCCACAGACCTGGCGCGGCGGCCGCTTTTCAGCGACCTCGGCTGGGCTCACCACTCACGGTACCCTCTCATAAGCGAGAGGGGTCGGAGTGGTCTGCGGGGTGGCCCGTCGGCCTTCAGCTCTACCCGCTAGGGTAAAGGCGCGTGTTGACACAGACGCGCCTTTCAACCCGGAGGACCATATTTGTCGAGCGATAGAATCCCGTTTCCATCGCCCGACTGGCCCTCGTTATGGGGGCAGCAGTTGCAGGTTATAGGCCCGCCTCCTGCGCCCTGTGCGCCGGCGGCGGATGGCTAGGTCGGTTGTTGCCTCCCGGTCTCTTTCCGCCGCCTCTTTGCGGAGCATGACGCTCTCCGCAAAGGCCTGCACTGCTGTCCACGACGTCTCACTGTCGACCATGCGACGTACCACAGTCGGCAGTGAAAGGTCGTCCCCCACAACCGCGCACAACTCTGCGCGGTCTTCCGCCCAGGCTGGGCAGTCCGCTAGGGTGTGTTGGGCGTCCTCGTCCAGACAGCCGTCACAGTGGTGACAGACAGAAGTCGGTTCCCGACGCGCTCTATGACACAGATACCGACCGAAACAACCATGTCCAGTGAGTATCTGTGTCAGACGGAACGTCAAGACGCCGTGGCGCCTCGTCAACCACTGAGCCAAGACTGGCCGGACCGCCTCAACGGTCCTGAGCCCAAAACTGGGCTGCTCCAGCCTGTGGACCCACTCATCAATGGCGAGCTGACGCAACTCATTCCTGTATCCCTCTATCTCCCGAGGGGCTGGTCTGTGACCCCGGGCTAGTTCCTCTTCGCGCCAGACAAATAAAGACGCGAGGATAAAGGCATCCAGATCCCAGGGTACAGAACCGGCCAACACGCAGGCTGCCTCACAGGAGGTCGTACGATACCCCCTAATGGCCCTGTTCGCTATCGTCCTCTGTGGCCTTCGCAAGAGGGCGATTCCATCGCGAGTCAGGGCCGTTGCCCACACTGGGGCGCCGTACAGGGCTATGGACCGCACGACCCCCATGTACAGGTTCCTGCAGGGCGCATCAGGACCCTCCAGGTTGGGCAAAAGTTGCGCCAGCTTTCCAGCCACCGCTATTGCTCGCGGCACCATCTGCGCAAGATGAGCACCAAAGTTCCACATGCCGTCAAGGACGACGCCTAGGTACCGCATCGTCGGCTTGACGGCAATTTGGACTCCACCCACAATTATGCAAGAGCCTGCAGGCGGCGCCCCCCGGGGACCGTGAAAACACAGCGCTTCGGATTTGTGTAGCGCCACCTCCAGGCCCAGCCGGTGGATTCGGCGCACCACCTGTGCGACAGCCGCCGTTGCGAGTACAGACGCCTCGCGGAAAGAAGCACCACGGGCGGCCACAAGTGTGTCATCGGCGTAACAGATTAACTCAACTCCAGGAAGATTGGCCGCCCGTAGAACCCAATCGTAGCCGATGTTCCACAGGAGTGGCCCCAAGACAGACCCCTGTGGAACACCGCACGTCATCTGCCTTTCCTTCCAACTATTCTGTGTAGGGAAGACAACCTTTCGCTCCGAGAGGTAGTTCCCAACTAGGCGGCGCAGGTATGTCGGCACTCCGTGAAACTGGAGCGCCTCCATTATGCAAGCCCAAGGGAGGGTGTTAAAGGCATTGGTGATGTCAAGTGACACCACCAAGACGACCTTACCCTGGGCTACTGCTTCCTGCGCTACAGTTCTTACCTTCAGGATGGCGTGGATGGTAGACCTTCCACGGCGAAACCCATACTGGCAATCCGCGAGGTCCGGACCAGTCGTTTCGAGGTGCTTGACAATGCGGTTTGCAGTGACTCTTTCTAGCAGTTTGCCCACCTCATCAAGCACCACGAGAGGACGAAAACCAGATGGGGAATCCGCCGGTCGTCCCTCCTTCCTTAACAAGACCAGTCGTCCCTTCTTCCACGCCTGGGGGAATCTTCCCTGCACAAAACAGGCACCGAAAAGGCCCCTCAGTCGCTCCTCTAAACCATCGTGATTCAGAGCGAGGACGAGAGCTCGACCCGGCACTCCGTCTGGGCCCGGGGCGGTGTTTTTGGCGCGCGTTTTTAACACAGCAGCGCCCAGCTCGCCCCGGGTTATCTCGGAGATAACTTCTCGTTCCTCACCCCGTACACCCGTCATAGGAGGGAGCATACTGGGGGGCTGAAATTCCACTCTTTGTGGGAACAAGCAACCGACTACCTCATTCAGGAGCTGCGGCTGAAGACTCTGCGTCAGTGGGACGGCATAGGGGCCAATCTTTTTACGGATTGCCTTGTATGGCCGTCCCCATGGATCGCGGTCAAGTGTTGCCAGCAACTCTTGTCTAGCTAACTGTTTCGCTTGTGCAATGGCTTCCTTTAGGGCACATTTTGCCTCCATCAGGGCAGTCAGCAAGGCAGCCTCCTCAGTCTCATTCCGGCGCCGCCTTCTTCGGTGTCGGGCGTATTGGCGTCTCGCTACTATGCACGCTTCGCGTAACTGCGAAAGCTCAGGTGACCACCAATACACCCACCTTCTGGGAGGACGAGTACTGGACCGGGGCATCGACGCATCGCAAATAGCAGTCATAGCACCCCGGAACCACTCCGTCTCGTCCTCTATCTCCACCTCTACCGGCGCACGGAACCAATCCTGCACTATGGCCGCCTCACGAAAAAGTTCCTTGTCGAGGCGCTTCAGCTGCCACCTTGGGCCAGCCTCGCCCGGGGTCCAGTGTGGACCGCCTGTGGGAGTCGAGGACGAGGAGAGATCAAACCGCACATAGCGGTGATCGGAGAGCGTCTCCACGTCCTCCATCACAAGCCAGCCCTGGGAACGGCGTGCTACAGAAGGACTTGCGAAGGCAATGTCCACTATAGAGCTGCCGTTCCAACGTACACAAGTGGGAACTGAACCCTGGTTAAGCAACGCCAGCCCGACAGTAACGAGAAGCTCCTCTATCACAAGCCCACGTCCCTGCCGGTCAACTGCCGGAGACCCCCACGCCGGTGATTGGGCATTAAGGTCCCCGACGACCAGCACAGGGCGGGGATGGTATCGGAGCAGAAGCGTCTCGATTTCAGCCAGGAATGCCTCGAACTCGGAGAGTGGCCGATTGGGCGAGAAATAAACCCCAACCACAACCAAGCCATCCAGCCGAGCCGAGACAAAGCCGTGACCGCGGACAATATCTGACGGAGGCGAAATGTTCGCCGACAACACAATCGCCACAAGGCCATCGAGATCCGGCACCCAATTTTCCCTAGGCGGGACAAAGTATGGCTCTACGACCACCGTTATATCGATCAACCACTGCGCCATGCTCTGGCACAGAAGATCCTGGGCTCTGGCACAGTGATTGATGTTCGCCTCAAGTATTCGCAGGGCCATACTAATTATACAATGGGTGCCGTGTCCATCTCTGCGGCGTCCATATTTGGCGCCAGCTGGGCGGGTTGCGTCTGGGCCGTAGCCGCGGCCGCAACGCGCTTTCTCCTGGCTGGTCGGGATGCAGGACAGCTCTTGCTTCCGACACGGTGGCCCGCAGGTTTGCCACTCTCCGTGCACAGAACGCATTTAGGACTGGCATTACAGACCGCGGCCTTATGGCCTGGGCCTCCGCATCGGTAGCAGAGCGCACTCCGGTCAGCCTCTGATGTGCACGTCTGGCTGACGTGCCCTGCTTCAAGACACCTGTAGCAATACTGGGTCCTAGTCGGCAGTAGTTTGACCTGTGCCCACACCCAACCAACCCGGAGCCGCGGACCATTCGCAGTTAGCTTTTTGGCCGCTGCCACAGGACACCTCGCCCACACCGCACGAGCACCAGAGAGGTCTTCCTTTATCTCCCCCAATTTGATTTCACTCTCAGCACACTGTCCAACGCGGGCTATGGCGGCGCGGACTTCGTCGGGCGTCGTGGAGTCACACAGGTTTAAGACCCGCAGTTCAGCGCACTTCTGAGGCCTGGATACGCTTACGACTTGTGGATCCAGGGTTTTGCTCAGCTTTTCTGCCAGCAGATTTGCCTTCTGGTCTCTGTCAGGCCCCGATATTTCCAGCAAACGGGCACCAGTTGCCGCCTTTTTTATTTTAACTCCAGAGATGTCCAGTTCGGAGATGTCCACACTCTGTCGGGCATGAGCTAGTATACTGGCATAGCTGATTCCTCTCTTTTCAGCATCGGGATCAAGCTTAAGGAGCACCGCAGCTGAGCGTGGGGGGCGCAGCTTAGGCTGCTGAGCCCTTTGCTGAGTCCTTTGCTGAGTCGCCTTTTGTTGGGTCTGCTGTCTCACCGGCGGTTGAGTGGCAACCTGAGCGCCCAGTGCTGGGGCAGCCACAGCCATCTTTTTACGGCCTCGCTTAGCCACTGTTGTCCAGGTTTCTGTCATGGCCGCAGGTGCTGGAGATAGTGCGTGAGGGACGGCCTGCACGGTTTCTGCCACCGCAACTTTAGGTGCTGCATTCTGTGCAGCTTGTGGCACCTTCGCAGTTGATGCAGCAGACGCTGCCGCCCCAGCAGCTGACCTAGGCACATCGTTCGCAGATCGTCTTTTACCCTTTCCCTTCCCCTTCCCCTTCCCCTTCCCATTCACCTTGGGGAAATAAACTTCAGGGAGATGGATTTGGGCTTGGGCAGCCACAATCTCCTCTGGGGTTACAGCGCGGCGAGCAGTCTCAACAGGCAACAAAGCTCGACAGGCAACGGCCTGTCGAGCTTTGTCTGCCGCTAGTGGGGGCCGCATTCTAGGCTCCGGCAGAAGGCGATCCTGAATACCGTCGAACCGAGCACTAATCATCGGTCCGACGGTGCGCAAAATAAATGCCGCTTGGGCTTCAATATCTTCCGGAGTGGTAGTGACAGCTGCAGGAGAGGGCGTCGATTGGGGCTTATTTATCTGAGCCCGCAATTCAGCCATCTCTTTCTCAAGCATGCTCACCTTCATCTGCAGGCTTTTGTTACTGGCCTGCAGCTTCTTCGTTTCCTCCGATAATGATCTACTGTGTAGAGCAGATACAGCCTCTTCTATATTTTGACTGGCGGTCTTAAGGTTCTTTACAAACGTGCCTTTAAGGTTGCCCGATTTTGCCGCGACCATCTTGACGACCGCCAGACTCGCCATAACCTGCTCGTGCAGATCCACCGCTGTTTTTTCAGCCTCCGACTCCGACCAATTGACGGATCCAGCCCCGGTGACACGCTTTGCATCGGCCAGCCGCGCAAGCTCAGCAATATCCTCCTCAGCCACCGCTGAGGCCAAGTCACTCTGACTCTTAAGGTATGCTGACTTTGGCTTCAGAAGGACCGCCTTGCCTGCAGCGGAGCAAGATCGCCCCCGCACTGCGGTTGATACTTTGGTCGAGCCCGCATAGCAGGCCGACCCCGACAAGTCGCTGTCATCAATAGGTAATAAAACCGAATCGGGTTGCCTTGCTATGCTTATGTCTCAAACAAAAGTACATTTCCAAACAATAAAAAAATATTTTACATATTCATCCCTGTCGTTGTCTACGGAAAATGGTACCCGTCCATTTCCTTAACATAACTGACCCTTTAGGTTGACTTTGTCTAATTTCCTAACTTGTGCCTTTCCTATCCCGTCACTGTTTTAACCCGTCCATAAGCTATTCTTAACTCGTCAACTTCCTAACTTCCATTATCCTAGCTCAACCACAGTCTAACTAGTCTTCCCTAAGCTATTAGGTACTTCGACCACGCACACGGTGGTCAGACCTGACCATGTCGCTGGAAAGCGCTGGCAGGCCGCGCTATATCAGTCATTTTGAAAATTCTTGGGAGAGCCTATGTCCAGCAGTGGACGTTATGCGGCTGGAATGATGATGATGACTTTTTCCTCTCATAATAAATAAGACATGAGATTACACAATTCATCAGGAAGAACATCAGTAAATCCACGAAGAAAATATATCTGTCAGGGAGAAAATTTAAACTTTATTTCCTGAGCGAAAAGCCAATTATTTTGACGCATGGCTCCATTAAGACGGGCGTTCATATAAATTGTCCCCATCCTTTGTATTTAGGGCTGAAACACATATTATATTTTGTCAGTTGTGTGTGTGACCTATTTCACATTGTTAGGCGAAGACAGGGCAGAAGTGACACTCTCATTTGAAATTTTTTTTTAATCGTAAATGTGGTGAATATTAACTTTTTGTCAACTGTTAAACATTAGATAGACCTTTAAATTAATTTATAAATAATCTTTAAAAGTATTGACATTGCTAGTCCGTCTAACTTTAAAACGCTTTTCTACTAAAAGTGGCCACTTTTGGCGAAGAAGGGGCTTTCAAGGTCTATCTTATGTCTAACAATTTGCAAAATAATAATTATTCATATCATAAAGTGAAATAAACCGAAATCAACAATATTTTCACCTTTGCCCATTGCTGGGTAAAGATCTTTCCAAACATCTCGATTGTATGCCACTTCCATCTACTTCCTCTCGAACTGTCGTTTGCCAAATGTATCATGATAGGTGGGCCACTTTAGTAACATTCCCGAAAATGGTCGTAAGAAGAGCCCCGGAGGCGTTGGTGTGATGACTTACGTTAGTTTAAAGGGCTACCTAAGGTCCAGTGCTGCTCCCATTTGAAATAAATCATTTGAACAGAAACGGAGATATTATTTAAAAGGGTCTAGCCGTACTTTCATAGCGAAACTGCCCCCGATAGGAACCTATATCGTAACCTATGTTATATTGTACAGGGTACTAATAGTAGTTGATCCAGGAGATATTAGCTCTATATCTTAGTCAATTGAGGAGCTATTTAAAAAAAAGTGTCTGGAGGCGACTTTTTTTCAAAATGATATATTTTTGTTAATTTTAAAGCTAGAATAATGAATCCAATTCCGTTTGTTATCGTAAATTTTACAGATTATTTTAAAATAATTTGCTATGAGCCAGCCCTAAATAACGATATGAAAAAATGAAAAAAAAAATTTTTAATTAATTTCTATCAGATCGAATTGAATTACCACTTATAGAAAAATATATAATAATTGTCTATACCTTGCCTAACAGCATGCCAAGTTTCATTAAAATCCATTAGGTGCAACATGTTAAAAAAAAAAAATAAGTGGACCGTCTATGACCACTTTGTTGACGCTTCCGAATTGTATTGAATCGGACTTTGCCCGCACGTGCATGTTCCTACTCGATCACAGTGCATAGTCGTGGTACGCTTTCGTTGTTATTATTTGCGCAGTTTACAAATTCCTAATTCTGGGACGTATTTTGTTCATGTTTAAAAATATATATATATAATAACCAGTAAATATAGCAGTGACCTAAAAATATATCGACTATGTCTGGGAGATGTAGTAATTGTGGTTTTATATTGCGGAAGACTGGAAATTTTCATTCTCAAATTGTAAAATATCACGTCGTTCTGTTTCTACATCAATATGGGAAGGTCCTGGGCGTGTGTCGTTAGTAGCCGGTGATTTAGAATACGGAATTAATCGACATTTATGACACAGAACATCTCCAACTTTAAATAACTTCATTTGAGGAACGTTGTATTTACACACTTCATCTTCCGTTTGCAATATTTTCTTTCGTTTTCCAGTCTTCCGCAATATAAAACCACAATTACTACATCTCCCAGACATAGTCGATATATTTTTAGGTCACTGCTATATTTACTGGATAACCAATAAATATATAGTTCATGTTTAAATATATATATATATATATATATATATTTTTAAACATGAACAAACAATACGTCCCAGAATTAGGAATTTGTAAACTGCGCAAATAATAACAACGAAAGCGTACCACGACTATGCACTGTGATCGAGTAGGAACATGCATGTGCGGGCAAAGTCCGATTCAATACAATTCGGAAGCGTCAACAAAGTGGTCATAGACGGTCCACGTATATTTTTTTTTTAACATGTTGCACCTAATGGATTTTAATGAAACTTGGCATGCTGTTAGGCAAGGTATAGACAATTATTATATATTTTTCTCTAAGTGGTAATTCAATTCGATCTGATAGAAATTAATTAATTTTTTTTTTTCATTTTTTCATATCGTTATTTAGGGCTGGCTCATAGCAAATTATTTTAAAATAATCTGTAAAATTTACGATAACAAACGGAATTGGATTCATTATTCTAGCTTTAAAATTAACAAAAATATATCATTTTGAAAAAAAGTCGCCTGCAGACACTTTTTTTCAAATAGCTCCTCAATTGACTAAGATATAGAGCTAATATCTCCTGGATCAACTACTATTAGTACCCTGTACAATATAACATAGGTTACGATATAGGTTCCTATCGGGGGCAGTTTCGCTATGAAAGTACGGCTAGACCCTTTGGCTTTGATATAACCCTAGTTAACCCTTCAAACTATTTTGTGAACTACTGTTTATATTTTAAAGTGAGAACGTGTAGCTTTTTATAGCCTTTATGCGAAAAGTGGCCGTTTTTCGCAAAAATGCTATAAAAAGCTATAATAAATTATTTTAAAGTGAGAACGTGTACTCACTTTAAAATATAAACAGTAGTTCATAAAATAGTTTGAAGGGTTATCTAGGGTTATATGAAAGCCAAATTTTAAATAATATCTCCGTTTCTTTTCAAATGATGTATTTCAAATGGGGGCAGCACTGGACCTCAGGTAGCCCCTTAAGTAATAAGTTATACTTAAGCTTTTAAAATCAAGTGGATAGGGAAACTGTCTCTTTTGGGCATAAACCTAAAATTGTTTTTACTGCGTAAGTTTTAGGTGTCTCAATGTTTCACTTCTCCAAATGAATAAGTACTATTTTATCCAATACATCGTCCAGTGATTTGTGTTTAACTTGATGAAATAAATTGTCTAGTGTAGCAAGCGGACACCATTTATCACACTTTTCTATTTAAAACGGCCGTACATCTCCGTTCAGTCAACAAAGTCGCTCGATGTGTGTTTGGGATTGCCTGTATTCAACACATTCAACTTTTAAGAAAAACCAAATGGGATTCTTGTATTATTATTGTACTAGCTTTTGCCCGCGGCTTCGCACGCGTAGGTGTGTAATTTATCAAAATCCTTTCTTAGGGGGATGCCTACGTCATAGTAGCTTTATGCATGCAAAGTCTCATCCCGATCGGTTTAAAATTGACAAAGTTTCATACAAACTTTCATCCCCTATTTTATCCCCTTGGGGGTAGAATTGATCAAAATCCTTTCTTAGCGGATGCCTACGTCATAACATCTACCAGCATGCCAAATTTCAGCCCGATCGGTCCAGTGGTTTGGGCTGTGCGTTGATAGATCACTATGTCAGTCAGTCAGTCACCTTTGATTTATATATATTTAGATAGATTTAGATAATATACGTGGGGCGCACTATAAGTTTCCGGAATGAATATGAAAAAATACTATTAAAGGTACAAAATTAATTTATTGTTTTTCAAAATAATCTCCCTTGGCGTCTATGCACTTTTTCATTCGATGAAACCAGTTTTGAAAACTTTTGTGCCACTCCTCTGTGGTGACCTCTGAAACGTGTTTTTCATACTCCTCGACAGCCTCTTCTGGTGATGAAAATCGTTGACCGCGTAATTGGTTCTTAATTTTTGGGAACAGAAAAAAGTCACAAGGTGCCAGGTCGGGACTGTATGCAGGATGACTCATTAGTTCTACATTTTTCGCCTTCAAAAAGTCGTTTGTCTGTCTGGCCGTGTGAGAACTAGCATTGTCGTGGTGCAGGATGATACGGCGTTTACGGTTATTTTTACGGAGTTCGTCAATAACTTCCGGCAAACAAATGGTCGTGTACCAGTCACTATTCACTGTACGATGATTCTCTAAAGCAACAGTAGCCACGTGTCCAGTTTTATTAAAAAAAGAAGCAATCATCCGCTTAGATGCACTTTTCACGCGCGCCACTTTGGTTGGTTTCGGCTCATCTTGAAAGACCCATACGCTCGATTGCTGCTTTGTTTTGGAATCGTAGCAATAAATCCATGTTTCGTCACCTGTTACTATGTCCCACACCAAATTTGACGCACCTTCGTTGAATCTGGTAAGCATGGCACTGCACCAAGTGACGCGGTCCGTTTTTGAGCCTCGGTCAAGTTGTGTGGGATCCACCGCGAGCACAGCTTTCTCACACCCAAATGATTGTGTAGGATTAATTGTATTTGACTCATGCCTATTTCTAAGGATGCGCGAATTTCATGGTAGGTCACACGCCTGTCTGTTTCAATCATACGGCGCACAGCATCGATGTTTTTGTTGGTCATAGCGGTGGACGGCCGACCATCGCGAGATTCGTCACTGAGATTAATACGACCACGCTTGAATTCTGCAAACCAGCTATAAACAGTTGTCTTGCATGGTGCTTCATTGCCAAAAGCTGTTTCAAGCCGAGCGATGCTCTGTTGAGCTGTCAAATTACACTTAAAATCGTAGAAAATCATACTACGAAAATTTTCCCCGAGTTAAATCCATGTTGATGCAGACACACAATTTTTTAAATGGCGCCACAAGATAAAAACAAAAGACAGTCAGATGAAACAAACTGCATTCTACAGCCAAAGAGTTCTATTTTCAAATGTTGCAATAAATTTTTAAATATTGTTTATGTAAGTGGCCAGTTCCGGAAACTTATAGTGCGCCCTATGTAGTCTAGGTTTATCCGCGCCATCATGATCATCTCATATTATTGATGAAAGTCGCATACAAAACGTTTCGTACTATATTCTACAAGCGACTTTGTTAGGGTTTACAGATGATGTATTTTTGTTGCTGCTATAACAACAAATACTAAAAACAGAATATTTTTTTTTATATATGGACAAATACCACTGATTGAGCTAGCCCTAAAGTTAGTTCGAGACTTGTGTTATGGGATACTACCTCAACGATACCATATCATATAACAAATACATTTATAGATAAACATCCAAGACCCAGGACAATTTGAAAAAGGCCATTTTCCAACTTGTCCTGACCGGGGATCGAACCCGGGACCTCTGGGTGGCGGACTAGCATGGTGACCACTACGCCACGAAGGTCATCGATTAACAATTAACAAATATTTAACGTGATTTTTTTACCGAGTTTTAAAATGGAGGAGGTTATCAATTCTTCGCGAAGTTTTTTTTTTATTATGTATGTTCACCGATTATTTGGCGCCTTAACCGATTCGGAAAATTCTTTTTTTATACTGCATGATTTGAATTACTTTGTGCAATTCCGCCACCAGTTATTGCCGGCCGGCGCCAACCGACTACTGTTAGTCCCGGGATACCTGCCACCAACAGCCCGTGTGCACCCGTCCAGGCGTCTTCGAATAATCGGGGAACATACATTAAAAAAAAATATTGAGGTGAATTGATAACCTCCTTCTTTTTGGAAGTCGCTTAAAAACTGTAACGCGACGCGGAGACATGTCTCAATTGTGTAAATCAGTCCATTAATGTTAAGAGCACAGAATGTCTGTAGGCGAGCAATCAAGACTAGGAATAGGTGTTATGTAACAGAATGTTCTAAACAAACTTGTGCTATGATTTAAAAAAACTACTTCCCCTGAACTGTTACTGCACACCCTTTCTTCTTCTTTTTCTTTCTTCCCTTCTCTCGCTCTAAGTAGGGTCGGCACATCATGTAACTCGTTTCCGTTTTCTTCTCCATATCTCTGGTATCTCTTTACCGATTTGGCTCCTGTTCGAACTTGGAAAATATTGATCTAATTTATGTACGCCCTTGCCTAAGGAATTTCATTAAATTCCATCAAAGATACTAAAGTTGTCGTCATACACCGCCGGGTATTCCAAATACCCTGGAAAATTTCGCTCGTTAAACAATTATGTGTATATTATAGCCCGAAAGTTGTAAGAAATACTAATGCTTTTTGGTCCATTCCATCAAAGATACTAAAGTGGTCGTCATACATACCTATAACCGCCGGGTATTCCAAATATCCCTGGAAAATTTCGCTCGTTAAACAATTATGTGTATAGCCCGAAAGTTTAAGAAATACTAATGCTCTTTGGTCCATTCCAAAGCGCATTAGTATTTCTTAACGCGCCCACAGGTATGGCGCTTTACACTAACTGAGTAACATTTGCCTACTACTGGTACAAACGAAACTATACATCCGTGAACACGTCAATGAGTTTCAGTGTTCATAGCCATCAAACGCTCCCTAGAACGGCACGGGTATAATACGTCATATCAGTATCATTTATGCCTACTGCTTCGGCCGCACTTGTGCCTATCGTCCCGAAGCAATTCGCGGCGAATCTTCGAACGTTTTGTACACTAAAAAGTTATCGCGGTAAAGCGCTGGTCACACTAGCGGCTTCGTTATTTTTCACGAACTATCTGGCAATAATCCAAGATGGCGTCATCTACGTGTTTTAAATCTGGACGACGACTTTCTTTTTTTTTAACATGTGTGCTAAGCTAACAATGACATAATGCATTTATTGAAATCTAGAAAGAAAAAGCTAAAAATGTTAACACCATTTCATTGTTCCACTCCATTTTTACGCATTAACAACCGTGGCAACGTCGCACATCACGCGTCCGAACAAGTTGAAAACAAACGTCAAAATGAACAACGCAAGTGCGACCACGCAGAGCGAATTGTTAGCGTGCATAAATCCTTTGATGTATCGCCACCCGCGCGATAACTAACACGAAGTCCGAATATTCGGGACGATACCCTATAACGGCCGGTCACATTTGCGTGTATCGTGTAATAGCACGAAGCTTCGTGACGATAGGCGCAGGTCTGGCCCAAGCATACCAATACTACAAACGAAACTATACATCCGTGCACACGTCAATGTGTGTGTGTTCGTTCTCCAACACATGAGACAAAGCAAGAACGGGGGAGTGGTGGCGGCTCGGGGAACGGGGACGCATATTCGCGGTACCCTAGGAGATTCCGTTCTGTACTCGTATGTCATACTCTTTATAATTCTGTGACGTGGGAGAGGTGCCAGAAAGCTACGTACGTAGTTACGAGTATTAGTAGTAGTAGTAGTAAATTCTTTATTGTACATACAAAATCACAACTAAAATACAAAAACACAATAGTACTTATATTAAACTAGCTTTAAATCGTGTCTTCGTCCGCGTAGAAGTTGATAATGGTTTTAATAGGATTTTTAATTTTCTTTTACGATTTCAATATTGTTACAATAAAACAGAAGAACTATACACTAAAACATAAGAATTATGTTAAAATGTTTAAATACTTATAAAATATAACAATGTTTATAAAAGTTTAGGGATTTGAAGGCCTAGCAGACATTGAGTTTACTTAAATTTACTGAAAAAATCAATCAGTGCTAACCCTTATCATATTATTGTTATACGAATTATTATTGTATATTATTGGATGCATACAGTTTCCCGATGACTACTTCCCCCGTCTTGACCTCCGCCCGCGTATCCAACTCGCCTAGGTAGTGGTAACACCATTCCATCCTACTAGGGGTTGAATTTTGAAAAATCCTGAAACACGTAATTATTATTTACCACCATGAGTACTCTTGCGATGTTTCGAATAAAAAAGTAAAATTAGTCTCGTTTCGTGTCTAGAGGGTGAGTTATGAAAAATCCTTTCTTACTGCACCCCTAGACCTAATAAGGAACCTATGTGCCTAAATTTGGAGTCTCTAGACCCAGCGGTTTGGGCTGTGGGTTGATATGTCAGTTAGTCAATCAGTCAGTTAGTCATTCAGTTTCTTTTTCTATATATTTAGATAGATTCTGAGACACGGCTTAGATGTGACGTAGAGTACACTATACAGTTAACTTTGGCTCTTCTTCCAGCATGCCGCTGAGATCGAGAAGAAGCAGAACGAGTTGGAGAACAAGAAGCTACTAGGGACTGTCGTGCAGTACGGCAGCGTCATACAACTGCTGCACGTCAAGTCCAACAAGTATCTCACTGTGAGTAGATGATAATAGTAGTTCATGAAACTGTCGCATAACTTCATGAACTGACTGTTATTAAGATACGAGTGTGTTGTTGTACCATGAGTATTTTAATACCATCTTATGTGCAGTTTTACACATTACTTTATCTTATCTCATAAATTGTAAATAAAACTACTAAATGCACGACCTTAATAACCGGCACGACAGTAAATGGCGCCAAAACCCAACAATTCACTGTCTACATTTGCATTATCCTTTTTGTAATGTTATTGAAATGATGTAAACGTTTTTTGTATGCAGGTGAACAAAAGACTGCCGGCATTGCTAGAAAAGAACGCAATGCGCGTCCATCTGGACGCGAACGGCAATGAGGGCTCGTGGTTTTATGTTATGCCTTTCTACAAACTACGATCGACTGGTGAGTGTTATCGTCATCATTTTATAACTACGGCATATTTAGAGTATTGTTTCCTGTCTAGAATAGAACCACTTCGTCTCTTCCTGTGTATGAGATAGATATATCTAAAGGTCTGCCAGGTAAAACTTTTCTAATTTTGAGAAGACCACTTAATCTCGTCCTGTAGATGTATAAGAGGTAGATAGAGTCAACCAAAGAACTAAACAGATATCTCGTGCAACAAAACAACTGCATTCCTAACGACAGTCAATCATAAAACCCCAGCCAAATCGTTATGGTCCCGGATTTTCCTTGTTCACTCGCACGTTCACGTCATATGGATGACCACTGGTATGCATATCTTTGGTCAAGAAAAAACGAAAACCGCATCCCGGACTCCAAATCCCAAGAACCACCGTGAATCAACGCACCTAAATATGTAACTGGTAAAGTCGCCTAAATGAGGAGGATCACAGAAGAAAAAAAAAAGAAGTGCCAATAAGGCGAGGCCCACGGGTCATGATTAAGCACAACAGCACTCAATCCCGACAATATATTTTGACGCAGATTAAGACCTTATGTTAATCGTACTTAGGACATAATTTCTTCTTTTAAAAATATCGTCATCTATGGTCAAGTACGCGATTTTTTTCGTTAAGTTATACTACACATTGCAAAATAAATCTTATTAATCATAAAGGCCATTATTAAAATAAAGGAAACGACCAATTAAACGAATTGTTTATATGTGTGAGTTTGGCGACATCGGTTCCGATACTAATTTAGTCAAGTAGCACTTCCACTAGTTTTTTTCTCTTCCGTGTGTATAGAAAACCAGATTTATTTTTTATCAAAAATTAAGGCAAGATTATTATTCATACTTGTTATTGTTTGGTTTCAAGGGGATAACGTGGTGGTTGGAGACAAAGTGATCATGAATCCTGTGAATGCTGGTCAACAAGTCCTACACGTATCTCCCAACCACGAGCTGCCAGACAATGTGGGCTGTATGGAGGTAATCATAGACCCAAATTCAGCACTCCCTTTATGATTGATCTGCAAGTAAATTAATGCAGAAGGAGGAAACTCACTTTCAGACTGTAACTAAATACAAGCTTGTAAAAAAAAGATTGATCACAACATTCGAATTTCAGAATTTCATTAGAGACCATCATCAAAGTGAATACACTGTTCCAAATCGAGGCGAGATAAGACTAGATTCAGTTTAGTAAAATTATCCAAAGCGCTAGTTAGCAAATCAAAGTCTCTGTCTTCATCAATACCGCACATCTTGTGATTCTGTTCCTTCAGACAGTTCAATGTAATGGTATGTTTAGACATACGGGTTTCCAGACTCAGGTGCTTCATCAACTTGTAAATATCCCTAGCAGTAACGGTAAGTTTATCTGTAGTAGAAATGTGTTTCTTACATCGCTTACATGAAACTTTATTGTTTCCAGGTGAACGTCGTAAATTCATCAACGTCATGGAAAGTCACACTTTTCCTCGAGCACAAAGAGAACCAGGAGGAAATCCTTAAGGGTGGTGACGTGGTGCGGCTGTTTCACGCCGAGCAAGAGAAGTTTCTGACCATGGACGAGTACCGGAAGCGACATCACGTGTTCCTACGTACCACCGGAAGATCCAGTGCCACGGCTGCTACCAGCAGCAAGGCGCTTTGGGAGTGTGAGGTAAGTTATCTGCATATCGCAGCGGTCCCAGTATAGAGCCTTGTCGATTTCTAAAAAATAATTTTCGCGGTCCCGTTAAACTGCCTTGAGGGACACCTAGATTATTTTTATTGAACATTACTAGACTATTTCTCTCTAGATGTGAAATATATAACTTTATTACATTAAGGGCTTTAATTTCAGTTTTGAATCCAAAAGTAAGGAACGCAGAAAGAAAGCGAATTTCTATAAATTACGGCAAAGAGTGAACTTGGTGCACATGATTGGTCCAAGTATAGAGTCTTGAAGCACGCC
Source organism: Acrobasis suavella (assembly GCA_943193695.1). Taxonomy (NCBI): domain Eukaryota; kingdom Metazoa; phylum Arthropoda; class Insecta; order Lepidoptera; family Pyralidae; genus Acrobasis; species Acrobasis suavella. Next base: position 11,067,385 of record OW971952.1, read on the forward strand.
TTTATATGGAGTGTCTGTTAGAATACAATATTATGTAACGGTACACCGCTTCCAATATCCTAGCAGTAGTTAGCTAGTTGGTCGCAGATCTAACATAACCTAACCTATAAGTTTGCCCTACACTAGTAAAATGGAAAAAAAAGACCTGGCACTCGTTTGAAATGCTTCAACTATTTCGCAAACTGAAACTTACGTGGAAACAAAATTGTAGGTAACAAAACTGATGTTACATTATTTCGATAAAATACATAAAATATGAAAAGAAATAAAGATAGACTGAGTTTGTAAATAATGAATAATCGAGTAAATAAAATTTCGATATAAACAAATTTTAGGATTTGTTAAATATTGTAATATAAGATCTGCGAATTGTTTTATAGGGAATGAAAATCGTTGAAGTGAATTGCGATTAATTGATGGGTTCCCCTAGTTAAATATGCACATAAGACCTTTAATATTAATCTTGAATATGTTAAATCTGAATCTGTCTACATATTCAAATTATAAAATTTTTATTTCAGGTGGTGCAACATGACCCGTGTCGCGGCGGTGCGGGCCATTGGAACTCAATTTTTCGTTTCAAACACCTCGCTACCGGCCACTACTTAGCAGCCGAAGCGTGTAATAGACCACCGTAAGAATCACATCACCACTTTTATCTTAAGTCTTTCCTCGCCTCATCATCACACGACGTCGACGTCGGTTGACGGCAGGCATTGTTGTAAAATGTATGGATGCAAACTTTATGAATATGAGGCTTATTTGTAGATAGGAGAAAATTTAATTAGATAAGTATCCGTTCCGACTACTCATTTTGACCACTTGACCAATCTGGATTCAAAGAAAGGTCTAGGAAGGTAACAGAGTGAGCGAGAGACCCTACAAATATTCGTTGTCAAAACAACAAATTTCGAAAACATGTCTGTCAAAAGAAATTCAAAATTCAAATGTTTATTCAGTAATTAGTCCTTTACAGGCTGTTCTCACAAAGTATAATATACATTACGTGTAGTGTATATAATTTTTTTTTTAAAGAAAATCAACCGATACCCATATTTTTGACTCTACGCTCACTCACACCAATGCAAAGCTAAGCTTACGTCTCGAGGACTGTAGTCAGAAACATGGGCAACTATTGTTTTTCGAAATTGGGTCTCTGTCGAAATTCAGAATGACACTTACGAAAAGTAATATAAAAACGTTTGTGTAAATTTTGTCTCAGTAGCCGCCCTGTTTCAGAGACGCAGTAGTTGAGCCCGGAGAGCCAGCCTACCAACTGGTCTCCGTGCCGCACTCGTCAGAAATAGCCACCCTTTTCGAGTTGGACCCAACGACCATGACTCATTCCGACGCACCTGTACCTCAAAGCAGCTATGTCAGGTATTCTTTTTTCTTTTCAAATAAGTTTCTACTAGAACCTTTCTGTCAAGTCTATTGATCTAGTAACTTTTCACATAAAAAGCTTAATCATTCAATCAATAAAACTAAACCTGCCGCCAAAAGGCAGTTACAAGTTTAATAAATCGATTTTCATCAAACTTACAACATTTATATCAGTTTATTTTAAAAGGGGAAGTATTAAGTATTTGGACAACACTCAATGAAAAGATATTGTCATAAAGTAAAATTACCTTTTTTCAAAGTGTCCTGGGCCTTGGATGTTTATTCCTCACCTTTCGGTACCATCGTCAAATCATCTTGTCATAATAACATAGCCTTGTCATCCGACTTACACAAGTATGCAAATTTCAGCTCGATAGGTTGAGGATAACTGATTTAAAATTGAGTTGCGAGCGTTGACCCAAACGAACATATGTACATACAAGATACATTGTTAAATATAAGCTTCTGTCTAGTCATTATACATAAAAATGTTAAAGTCAACACTTTCTCTGTGTAATTAACTCTCATGTTCCAGGTTACAGCACCTTTGCACGCATACATGGGTCCATTCCACATCAATACCCATCGACAAAGACGAGGAGAAACCAGTTATGTCTAAAGTAAGTGAACCATCAACTCAAAAGTGTACACTTGCCTTTATTCAGTCGCAAAATTTTTATGTTTGTTTTTGAAAGTAGCCAATACTGATGTCAAATTTTTAAGGTATCTTAGGCTTAATTAATCGAAGCGAAGCGACTTTTTGGAACGAAATCATACATAGCATATGAATATTATGTCAATTGTATAATGTTCAAATTAAATTTGAGCTCAAAAAGTCGTCGCGCGTCAAGCGCTGGGTTCTCGCAAAGTCGACGAAAATCGCCGGTGTCGCGCGCGTGTATTGCCGAAGCTAAGCGAATTCGCGTGACTTCGTCTTTTCGCGATAGCGGCGAAAGACGCTTCGTTTCGCTTCGATTATGCCGTCAATGTAAATTGAGCCTAAAAGTTTCTCACAGTAAGTGTCAATATTGCATCGAACTTTGGTATTTTGAAGTGCGGTTGTCTACGTGCGCCCAAAAGGCATTTACAGGAACTTGTTTAAGCCATCGAGCGTCAGCAAAGCATTCTTTCTAAATCAGTTTGAAGGTTCCTACCGATTTAACAAATTTTTTTTTTATTAAAAATATGTTTTGTCTCGTTCTGCCAATGTCAAATATTTAAAAGATAAAGGGACAACACACATCTTAACTAAATTAGGTTTAGAAAAAGCTTGTTATTTTTTTTTGTAATACGAGGGTTAGCCTTTATTTGTCTTTATTTTAATATATTTATGTATGCTTTTTTACAGGTGGGTTGCTCTATAGTGAAAGAGGACAAAGAAGCTTTCGCACTTATATCAGTCTCTCCAAGCGAGGTCCGAGATCTAGACTTCGCCAACGACGCGTGCAAGGTGCTATCGGCCTTGTCGAGCAAGCTACAGCACGGGAACATCGAGCACAACGAGAGGAAGTGAGTAAGAGATAGCGAGAGAGAAGTAGAGTGATATTTAGCTAGTGAGAGATCTAGACTTCGCCAACGACGCGTGCAAGATGCTATCGGCCTTATCGAGTAAGCTACAGCACATCGAGCACACCGAGATGAAGTGAGTAAGAGATAGCGAGAGAGAAGTAGAGTAATATTTTGCTAGTAAGAGATCTAGACTTCGCCAACGACGCGTGCAAGATACTATTGGCCTTATCGAACAAACTACAGCACATCGAGCACAACGAGAGGAAGTGAGTAAGAGATAGAGAGAGAAAGAACTAACGTAGCGTACAAGGTGCTACCAAACGTAAAGTAAAAAAGGATGTATTATAGGAAGACGGAGTTATTTATCAATTATTTTGTTTTATCATGGACATATTTTTATGTCTTGTCTTCTAAAGACGTTCGCTGCGTTAGGCGTAACCACACGATGTGTCCAGTCTATCTCTTTCACAAACTCTACGTGCGACATAGACACGGCATCACGTGACGTAGAGTGCTATCTCTTTCGCACATAGAGTTTATGACAGAGATAGACTGAACAAGTCGAGTGCTCTCGCTCGACGCAATATACGCCCTAAATAAACTCTATTTAGAGTTGAACTAATTCCTCGTAATTTTTAAAGCTGGCTATGAATAATATCGAATATTGCACAAGTGATCTAAGTTTTCATCGTAATTTTACGTCTCGGCACGCGTAAACACAACTCTTTGACCCTGGAATACTTTAATACCTCTTTCCCAGGGCTCTCACCTGCCTGCTGCAAGACATCGTGTACTTCATAGCGGGCTTCGAGAACGAGCCCAACAAGTCGGAGGCCCTGGACTTGGTGGTGGAGAACCCTAACAGGGACCGGCAGAAGTTGCTGCGAGAACAGTACATTTTGCGGCAGCTGTTCAAAATATTGCAGGTGCGGCAGATTGATTACCCGTGTAACATGTTGCATTAAACCCTATTCTTCATGTCGTTACATACCTCCTTTCTCCATCATTTCATCATGTCCACCTTTTCAAATTTCATTTTTAAATTCAATTTTTAAATTTTTACACATTCATTCGATGCTTACCATTTGTGTTATGCCTTCACCACCTCTGATACAAGCAACTTGATTGTATAATTTTATCAGTGCTAACACAAATAAATGTATTAACCCTTGTTGTGTCTCTCTCTCTTGCTCTGCGACTGTTTTGAATCTACTACTATGTACCGTACTATTTTAGGTAGTTTGGCAACATGTAAGTAGTTAGACTTAGTAAAACGGAAAAAAAAACAAGAACTAGAAAAATAACAACAATATATTTATTTCTGTATACTATGAAGAATTAAGATATTTATGCTAAGTAAGTAAGCTAAAAAGGTATCCTAAATTTATAAATCTAATTTTAAATTCAAACAGAAGTCTTACTATTATTTTGTAAAAATAAAATGAAGTGGGTAGTTAAAGAGCAGGGTCGCGAGTCTGTTCAATCGCACCGCAACGTTACCGGTAATAAAAAATCAAACCACTGTCCTGGGTAGCGTAGGCTGTGGCGATGTTGCGCAATTCCGGATAGGTGGACAAATTAGGTGAAGTCAGGTAGAACGGCCGAAGGGTAGTGGGGTAGTTCCAGCATGAGGGCGGAGCAGTTACAGCATAAGAATTTCTTGCCCGGAGAAAAGAACCCCAGTATCGGGGTAAACACTTCACACAATATATAAGTAAAAGGTTAAAATTATTTTTAGATCAATTTAGCAACATAGGGTTTTATCGGTGTTAGACAATACGCAGTGACACCTTGCAGGTAGAACAGTCGCTTCGCTCTGACTCGACACTCAGATGTGCGGGGCACGGGGCCCGAAAGTACTTCTACGTCATTCGCGCGACTACGATAATTGTGGATGAAACCTCACAGGAGAAGTAGTTTAATAAGATACCACAGTTTTGTAGGAGGTGTAGTATACCTGCTTAGTTTTAAGATTTATTATTTTAGATATTTGTTTTAAATAGAAATTAAGTTGTAAATAGTTCATTTAATTAGGTTAAGTTGAGATATAGTATTAGTTTAAGGTAATTTATAAGTATATTTAGGTAAGATTGTAACGAATACCGTTACAACTATCTACTCGCGACCATGATAGTGACGATAGTGAAAAATAATAAATTTGTTTTGTATTGTCATAAAAATATTTAAAATTTAAATGTCTTATAATTGAAATAACTGTGATAAATGTAATAGATATAAGTCGTTTTTATTACAATAAACAATTAAATTAAATCATTCATGTGGGAGCACATCAACTAGCTGGGACAGGTGGAGTGGAGTGGAGTGAAAATATAAGACGGGTGTGGGAACACCCGTCTTATATTTTGTGTTTTCTAATTTAGTTTTTGAGGTCTTCTACTAGTAGCTAAGTTCGCGGAAGAGAAAAACTAGTGGAAGTGCTACTTGACAAAATTTGTATCAGACCCGTTGTCGCCAAACTCACACAAATAAACCACTAAATAAATTTGTATTACATATAAACAATTCGTTTATTTGGTGGTTTTTATTTATTTCAATAATGAATATTAGGCCACATAAATGAGAGTTATTTTGCTACGGTTCTAAAAGCACTCACGATGTTTTGCAATCTGTTGTATAACTTTAAGAATAAAATCTAGTACTTTACTATAGATAGCGTTATTTTGACACAGAAAAGCAATAATAAACTTAAGTACGTTAATAAAGGTTTTAATTTACGTCAAAATATGCTGTCGGGATTGAGTGCAGTTATGCTTAATTATAACACGCGCGCCACGCCCTGTTGGCACTGCGACCATCCGTCTGTCCGTCTATCTATCACCAGGATGTAACTAATGAACCGTGATAGCTAGACTATTAAAATTTTTACCGATGATGTATTTCTCTTGCCGCTATAACAACAAATACTAAAAACATAGTAAAAAATATATTTAAGTTGGGCTCCCATACAAATACGTGATTTATTATAGATATTGGTAGAGAACCCTTCGTGCGCGAGTCCGACTCGCACTTGGCTGGTTATTTCTCTTCCGTGAGCTAAGCTGGTGCCAGATTTTTCGAGCTGCCTAAAGGTACCTGACGTAGCTAGACATAAACATAATGAGTGTTTGTGCAAAAAATGACAATGAAAGTGTAGCGTCATCGTTGCGTCGGTAACGCTGTCGCTGCGTCATTTTCCATACATATAAGCATACACGATGTGCTGCGTTGACGCAACGCACATGCGGCTAACTGCCCGCAAGACTAAGCAGGGGCGACACACTGCGACTACGTTGTAGTTCCTGCGATATCGCTGCGGCCGGCAACGCGGAAAAATTTTTACGTTGCAACGACGCAAATATCTTCCAGCTGGTTGGTGATTTACTCTCAAATATTAATTTCATTAATTTTGATTTAGGATATTTGTGTTTCAGGGCCCATTCCAAGAGACTTCGGAAGGCGAAGCGTTCTTGAAGATCGAGGAGTTATACGATCCTCGCTACGCCCCCTATAAGTACATGTTCCGGCTCTGCTACCGGATATTACGCCTCAGCCAACAAGACTATCGGAAAAATCAAGTAAGTGACGTAAAGAGAATGCTTAGGGCCCATTCCAAGAGATTCCGGGAGGCGAAGCGTTATTTATATGTAGGTAGAGAAAAAAATCAGTTACAAAAAATGCAATGGACGAAATAGAAAATATTTATTTATAATTTGATAAATAAATTAGTGATAGACCGTCCATTAATATAACACAGATAAATAACATTCGGTGACTGAATTTAAATGTCCACTTACTTAATTTTAACATACAATAATAAAATAAATATAAATACATTTTTTTATGTTTGAAAGGGTATACTTGTCAGGTCGTCCCATAGAAATGATATCAAAATCGGTTGTATAGTTTTAGGGTGAAGTCAGTTTTTAGATTTGATACATTATGCTTTGTTATTGTATAATAAGGTATGTTTCTCTGTGGCATCTTAGCTCCAAAAGAAATTGTGAAGTAACAAAATTGTTACTTATCTTAGTTTGCAATGTTAACAGGAATACATCGCGAAGCACTTCGGCTTCATGCAGAAGCAGATCGGCTACGACATCCTAGCGGAGGACACCATAACAGCATTGTTGCACAACAATCGGAAGCTGTTGGAGAAACACATCACCGCTTCAGAAATCGAGACTTTTGTCGGTCGGTATTAATTTCTCTCTTATTTACTTTTTTCATTTTCTATTTTTTTTTCTTGATTTTCTCTTTTTCTTTTTTTGTTTTTATCGTTTTCTTTTCTTGTTCTTTCTTTTTTGTTGGCTTTTTCTTAATGCTTTTTTTTTCATTTTTTCTTTTTTGTCCTTTTACTTTAATTTTTTTCATTGAGATTATTCTATGCCGCTTGTGGTCACCCTTCCAAATGCAGACCACGACCCTCGACTTCCTCAAAAGTTTTATTCATAATGATATATGATTAGGGTATATCTTTAAAAGGTATATCCAAGATTTTTTGGCGGGAGCGCTACATTATATCAATTTTTCTAAAGAGTCTCTACCTGTTGATCTGTATCCCCACGCAAGCCTCTTAAAGGACCGGGGTGAAAAGATCGGTGAAAACAAGAGATTTTAATGATTTATTATTAACATTTTGCTACATTAACTTTTTTTATAAATTGCTTCTACAGCAATCCTACTCCCAATCCTCCTGATACATGTATTGATTATATATAAACATATATATTGTATTTTACATAATGATATATGTTTCATAGTTATCATTGTATTATGTACTTATATATTTATATTTTGTTTACTTATGCACGAATTTCATTACACCAGCCACATATATTTTCCGCTTGGTCAAATAGTTGACCGGGAGAGAATGCCTTGTGGCGTCAGTACATTTTTTTAATCTGTGCAAAAAAGTTTAAATTAATAAATAAATATTTTTATGACTTGCAGGCCTCGTCCGCAAGAACATGAAGACGTGGCAGTCGCGATTCTTGGACTACCTGAGTGACCTGTGCATCTCCAACAAGAAGGCCATCGCCGTCACCCAGGAGCTGATCTGCAAGAGCGTGCTGTGCGCGAACAACGAGGACATACTCATCGAGACCAGGTATAAATTACATACATACAATAAAATAAAACATTAAAAAAATTGTGTGTATATTGAATATAACTCCAAAAAACAAAATGGAGCGATGGAGACATATTAATAGAAAAACAATTAAAAAAACTGTCTGATTGTTTGTCTGTTTATCTCTTTGTACACGCTAATCTCGAAATACTGGACGGATTTGAATGAAACTTTGTTTGTTATATAGCTGTTAAGCCTGGGCAACATAAAGGGTATAATTGATTTTGGAAAATTGGACACCTGATGCAGAACCATGATGGTGAACTACGCAAAGGGATGGAGTGGTTCTATTCTGTCTTCTTATTTATTTATTTGTCTTTCACGACTGTCAGGCAACATTCATTCATTCAAAGTCAGGCAAGCGGTAGATGGAATCAATGATTGAATTTGTTTAAAAAATAAAGCTTTCCCTATTGTTTCAGATTAGTGTCAACAAAATACGAGAAAGGAAAATCGAGAGATAGCGACGACAAGGACAAATACACTGTGGAAGACGAGGTCATATTATTGTGGAACAATAAAAAGGTACAGTTGAACAAAACCCTAGCACATGCCATCTAATGCATCCCCCCCCCCCCAAGTCTTCGAAAACCAGGGGTTTGTTGGGTTTAAGGTCCGAAGGGATGATAAATGAAAAGTGGACTTGGTAATATATTTAATATTTAATAAGTTTTTTGAATGAACGCACTACTAACACTAGGTTTTTAAGTTTCTTTTTACTAACAATAATATGGTTGTACAATGACCGAAATAAATGATTATTATTATTATATTATTTACTGAATAAACATTTGAATTTGAATCTTTAATAAGTCGTTTTACAAAGAAACAAACACGCGTACGTCCGCGGTGCAGCAGAATGATTATAAGTATTACATACAGAATTTGCGTCCCCGTCCCCCGACCCCGCACTTCTCCCTCGTTCTCGCCTTGTCCACAACACAGGTTGTTGAGCGGGCGGCTGCGGGCGAACACATACACATTGCCGTGCATACGGATGTATAGTTTCGTTTGTAGTAGTGTAGGCATGGTACTCCGCTTCTATGAAGTGCCACCTGTGAAGGTGGTCCCAGCTGCTCCGCTGATGGGGCGACATCACCATGTTATTACTAACACTGTACATGTGTAGGGATTTAAAGGCCTAGCAGACCCGGCGAACTTTGTCCCTCCTGTTCCCGATATAATCGATATTATCTTGTTTCTCGATACAAACTTTAGACCCCCGTTTCACCCCTTTAGGGGTTGAATTTTAAAAAATCCTGTACCATAACACGTATTACTCATTTACCGCTAGGAGTACTCTTGCGAAGTTTCGAATGAAATAGTCAAACTAATCTTGTTTCTATACAAAATTTGGACCCCCGTTTCACGCACTCATGGAGTGATTTTAATAAAATCCTTTCATGCACCCCCAGACCTTATAAGATACTTAAGTGCCAAATTTGGAGTCTTTAGAGCCAGTGGTTTGGGCTGTGCGTTGATATGTCAGTCAGTCAGTCAGTTTCTTCTTTTATAAATATAGATTTCAGCTGATGTAGCTGCTGAGCCCGCTTGGATACCTGTGGCTGAAAGATTAGACGGCGTCAGTGCGTCAACGCAAGTAGCGTCCCACGCATGTAAATTAAATTTCCTTTTTCCAGAATTCAAGACTATTGTCGGAACTTGCAGCTGAAGCTCGGGTGAATCCGAACAGCGAATCGGCGGCCATCTTGGATTACTACCGCCACCAGCTTGACCTGTTTTCCAACATGTGTCTCAACCGGCAGTATCTAGCCTTGAATAGTTTGTCGCCGCAGTTGCACATACACCTCATATTGAAGTAAGTTCCAAAGGCCTTTTTACTCGATTGCGTCAAAAGGTTGGATTTTTGGCTGACAAAAAAGAGGGGTGTTACAAGTTTGACACTAATGTCTGTCTGTCTGTGGCTTGGTAGCGCTCAAACGCAGATATCATTTGCATGCTCTAGATAACTCTTAAGCTACCCTAAAGCTTTAAGTGAGAACGTGAAGCTTTTCTACGCACACGCACGCCTAAAGTGTTAGTTTTTCGCAAATGTGCGAAGAAAAGCTTGGCATTAACACTGTAAACTGTAAACCGTAGTTCATTAAATACTTAGCTTGAAGGTTTATCTAGAGCCGTATGAGACCAAATTTTTAAATATTATCTCCGTTTCCTTTCAAATAATTTATTTCAAATGGGGGTAGTTGGACCCGGAAAAATTCATGAATCCCCTTAAAAAATATGCCCTGGGGTTTATCTTTTTTTTAATAATTACTTTTTGGTTAATATGGTATCTTGACTTGTCAAAAGGTGTATGTCGAACGAACAATTGCCGTACGAGGTGCGAGCAGCGTTTTGCCGCCTCATGCTACATCTACACGCTGACAGAGACCCTCAGGAGCCTGTCACGCCCGTCAAATACGCCAGGCTTTGGACAGAAGTCTGCGATCGGATACATATACACGAGTGAGTATTTTATAAGTAAAGACATGTAAATACTGATGAGGATAAGTTAAGTGTAGGTGAAGCGAAAGACACCTGTCATACATATGACATAGTCTCATCCTGCCCCTGTGGGAAACGCATGATAATACGCCAAACTTAATTATTTATTTTCATCGTCCTAGTCCCCCATATAAAATTCGATCAGTATCCTACAGACTAAATAAATATAAATATATACGGACAAATAACACTGATTGAGCTAGCCCCAAAGTAAGTTAGAGTTGTGTTATAGGATACTAACTCAACGATACTATATTTTATAACAAATACATATATAGATAAACAAACAAACTCTTGTGATTCTAGTGTTAAATCCTTCGTTTATAACTTCAAAGTTACGCCTTTACAATATAATACAATATTTACTTTCTCGGAGCAAAATTACTACTTAAGTAGGACCAATTTAATAGATCACATTTGACATCTGTAAGTTTTAACTTAATAGTGCGGTGACCTGCTTACAGACATCGATTCAAGTAAATGAATCGATACGGACTTCAAACACGTTATTTAAATTCAGTTATTATGAAAATTTACTTATAAGTAAGTTAGTTACTACTAGTTTACTTAAAAGGCTGAGATTGAAGATATTTAATTTAAAAGTAATATTATGCGTATAAAAAAAACCTTGGACTAAAGCTTGTATATTTTGTGGATTTCCTCCATGACAATAAATGTTTCTATTTGCCACAGTTACCAATGCGTTAAAGGCGGTCCAGATGCCAACAGGGAGAAGGTCAAGGAGCAGTTCGCGTCCACCATCCGCTTCGTGGAGAACTACCTCTGCAACGTGGTGACCAGGACGTGGTACTTCAGCGACCACGACCAGAACAAACTCACGTTTGAAGTTGTCAAACTAGCCAGAGAACTCATCTATTTTGGTTTCTACAGGTGAGACTTATTGTTTCTCTAATGCTTCTCTCTACGTGTCTTTATTCCTCTTTCCTTCTCTTTACCCCTCTTTCCCTCTCTTTACCCCGGTTTACCCCTCGTTCCCCCTCTTTTCTTCTCTTTTTCTTTATGCCTCTTTCCTTCTTTCTCATTTTACCCCTCTTTCCCTCTCTTTATCCCTCTTTCTTTGTCTCTCTCTCTCTATCGCTTAGTTTTCCTGTCGTTCCCTCTCTTTACCTGTATATCCCTTTCTTTTTCCATTTCCTTAACTTGTTCCAGCAGCCATCAATATAGCCGTGGTCAAGCCGTGAAATCTGACACCAGTGTTTAACTACATGCACACAAACAAATGTGTTTGTTGCAGCTTCAGCGACCTTCTGCGGCTGACGAAGACCCTTCTCAGCATCCTGGACTGCGTCACTGCAATGGATCTGCTCAACGAGGGCAACGCTCTCTCGGGAGACACGGAATGTAAGACACAAACACACAAATCACTTCATAACTATTGCAACACGGTTTTACTCACTTAGTGTAGTCGGAAAAAGCCGACTAGTTTCGATCGGCTTAGACATAAAATAAATTAAAGGTACTAAGCGAACGCACCCATACTACGTGACAGTACTTACATTTTTTCCACCTTTATACCCCCTCCCCCTTCGGTGACCATCCGTAGTATATGCCAAGGCAATCTAGTGTTCTCGTAACAATTCATAAATATAGTTTTAAAACATTTTACAAATGAAAATTTAAAAAGTATACCAAGAGTGCGTGCATAATATACATTCCGCTAGATGACAAAAAGTCAAATCAGAAACTTTTCTAAACGTCAAAAACAAATATTTTGTATGGGATTTGTATAAAATACAAAAGCGTGATGTCATGCTTTTTTGAAGTCAAATGGCGCTTTTAATATCAGTTTTTCTGCATTAATAAATCAAAAATCTTGCCGTACGGATATGATCAATGAAAAGAGACACTAATTTTGTGACTTTTATTTCATGAACTGAACCGAATAATTTAATTTAGACCCAGTCATCTATCCAATTACAATAGATTTTTTCTCAAAAATGTTAGATCAAAGATTAAGGATTTTTTTTTAAGTGCGCAATAATTTGAATATAGCTCGAGACAGCGAGAGATTTCCATAGAGGACATTGACTACGTGATGAAGACCTAGACCCGATATATGTGTCACTTAGTTTGGGTGTGTTCCCTAATGCTTAACAATTAGCAAATTGTTATTATCGACACATTCATTAAAAAAAATTAATCGAAATGAAGGCGTCACTTATGCCCATGCACTATATGTCTTCAACGTAATAATATAAAAATGTCTTCTGTTGATAATTGTCTCCTCCCTCCCTTCTCCCCTAATTGGCAAAACATGAAAAATAAAATTATATTTGTATTTTCAAGCCACCCAAGAGACCGAGCTAAAGAAACGTAAGTATACAAGCAAGCCAGCATGTCGTGTCCGTAACCTATTGTCTTAAACAGCTTGAAAAATTGCACGTTAAAAATTAAACACCCGGGTAGTGTCGCCGAAAACTCGATAGTTTTACAATCGATAGTTTCAATTTAAAAATGCCATACTATCGATAGCTGTTTTAGAGCAATACTATTGATAACCAACATTAGTATCGATAGTATCGATCGAAGATGGCGAATCAACTAGTGATACTATCGATAGCTGTTTTAGAGCAATACTATTGATAACTAACATTAGTATCGATAGTATCGATCGAAGATGGCGAATCAACTAGTGATACTATCGATAGCTGTTTTAGAGCAATACTATTGATAACTAACATTAGTTAATTCGTCGTCATGATCGATATACTATCGATAGAATCGGATTTATTCAAAATATCGATAGTCCATTGATAGGCTATCGATAGTGGACTATCGAGCGACAACACTACGTCCAGGGCGGTAAAGAATGTCTCAGATCGAAGAAATGAGGATCATTTCGAGGTTCACAAATCAACTCGAAACCAATATTACAGTGTAATCAATGTTATTTTGAAATTATCGAAATCGGTCCATCCGTTGCGATATATAGAGCTATAATAATATTTATCTCTGGGGCCGCGCCAAGTGACGTCACACCGAGCACACCGGCCGGTCAGCTTGAAGCTGCGCTGTGCCCCGGCATGCACTGCAACCGGCCGCGTGACGTCACAGCAATCGCGCCGGCCGCGAGCTAGTCATTTGGTCATAACTTCTTCAATTATTATCGTAGAATAATTTTTTTTTGCACTGTATGATGGATTTTTTGGCTCTATAAAGCTGCATTCTCTACAAAGTTACCAGCTGTGCCCCACCATGTACTAGGTGCAACCGGCCGCGTGACGTCACAGCAATCGCGCCGGCCACAAGCCAGTCATTTGGTCATAACTTTGTCAATTATTATCGTAGAACAAAATTTTTTGCACTGTATGTTATGGATTTCTTGGCCCTATAAATCTGCATTCTCTACATAATCGTTACGGATCCTCATTAGCTGCTGGTTGATGAATATGCGATCTATGACTTTCTTTATTACCGCCCATGGTGTAAAGATATGCGATTACGTTTTTCTCTGGCCAGGAGGCATTTAACGCGCGAGTGTAAAGTGCCTCTCACGGCCCGGGAGCACGTTAAATACTAAGATAATATGTTGAAGAGTCGGTTTTTGACATGTTTTGGTCTTTCTGTTGAACTGATATTTGCACAATTTTAATGACATCTGGTTTCTAAACTGTTTGTTTCGTGTTTAAGAATCTGATTTTATCTTAGTCTGGTTCAATGTTAACTGAAATACAAAATTTAATCAATTTTAGTTCAGTTTTATTTCATCGTTGTTTTATCATTAAGTTCTCGCGTTTATTGACGAGGCAAGGGAATAAAACCCGTCTTTTTATCACCGCAATTTGCTTTCAATCAAATAGGGTGAAGAGTGGGTCAGAAAAGTGACATTATCTATTTAGTCCGTTAGATAATCCAAAAATATTTGACCCATATTTTACGATTTATCAACTGCCTCCGCAGTCCAGTGGTCAATGCGTTCGTCTTGTGATCCGGAGGTCGAGGGTTCGAATCCCACTGGGAAGCACAATTTGTGAACAAAATGATAAATGGTTCATAAGTTCGTTTTGTTTTTAGCGGAAGGCGGCGTGTTAAGAAGCATAGGTGATATGGGCGCGGTGATGACTTCCATCACGCTGGGCACTGTACCGAGAAATGTGAGTTTCATTTTGTTACCGACGCAGATAAAATACTGGGAAATACTACACTGCAGTATTTTTAACATGTAAAGACTAATAAATAAGTTAGTCCTCGCCATATTGCGGAAAAACGTGAAACTAAATTTAACACGGCACCGCCCATAACACAGATTGAAAAACAACCGGTGGCGCCATCATTTTTTTTATTTTATTTTATTTAACTTTATTACAAAAATTGTAACAGGTGGACTTAAGGCCCAGGGCCTTTTCTACCAGTCAACCTACAGGTGATGCCGATAAAAGCTAATTTTGGACGACATGGTACATTCTTATTTAACTATAATTTAATTACTATCTTCAAGTTTTACCAAAAATACATTTAACGATAATTTTATTCATTTATATACTTATCTATATATTCATAAACATACATGTAAAAATAAATAAATATTGCATAAATTCATAAACCCTACATAGACTACATAAATATTTATAATACTCTATGACAATTGGTGAAGATAATGAGCGCGCACAGCTCTCTTAAACGCTTGACAACTAGGGGCTTTGAGGATGACAAAGGGAAGGGCGTTCCAAAGCATCACGGCTTGCTTGGTGAATGATTGATCGAAAAACTCACTCCGGCAGCGAGGCACATCGAGAAGAAGATTGTTGGAAGAACGAAGAACTCTGAGATGGGTATCACCCTGAAAAATGAACTTGTTTTTGAGATACATCGGAGTTTTTGGGTCGAAGAGTATGGAGAATAGAGTAGTGATCATTTCAGGTCCACTAACTCAGTTGTTGACATTGGAAAACAGAACCTAACTCATACACAACTGAAAATATTCAAATCTGGCGCTGGCGAAAATAAAAAGAAAAAAGACCAAGTTTTTAGTGGCCAGCATATGAATTCAAAATTAACAAATCACATACTACGAACAGATAATATACTATACGAAATTTGACTTCTTTTGTGCGTTGCTTACACTTTTATTTTTATAGAATGCGCTATTTTCCAACAACTCAAATTAGGTACTTTTTTCTTAATGTCAAAACAAATATTTTGTATGAAATTAAGACTGATGACGTCAAAGTTTCTTGGAGTCAAATAGCGCTCTTAAGAATCCCCTTACCTAGACTTTTCCATACAATCATATTCTTGCTTTTATTTTGAAATGACATGTGCGATTTCGGCGGTATTTTGTAATTTTAAAGAAATTGCATATATCTCGACATATAACAAGTTTTCGGTAGTCAAATTTGAACTTGAAATACAATATAAGAGTGTAGAAGTTTTCCATACTGAAGGTCAAATATGATATAATCCACTATATTTTTAGCTTTCCATTTTCTATTTTGGCTGTGAAAACTAGTTATATGCCTTTTAATGCAATTTCGTTGACATTAAATCTAACATGCCGTTTCAAAATAAAAGCTAGACTACATTTATATTGGAAAGTCTAAATCTATCTAAGGGGACTTTTAATATACATATATTTTTTTTGCAATAATTAAAATCACCTTAAAAATGGAAATGAAGAATACAAAAGACATTATTTTGTGACGTTTTATTCTCTTGTCAGTACAAAATTATTTATTTTTGACCCTGGAAAGTACTCATTTGTAATCTAATTTCTTGACTTGTTGACAGCAAACGACTGGCGCCACTGGCGCTGGAACTGGCATGCAGCGGTCGGCCTCCGCACTCATGCTGGCCCGCGAACACCCTCTGGTCATGGACACAAAGCTCAAAATCATAGAGATATTACAGGTATTCATAAAAGGGACCTAGCACGAACATTTTTAGAATCGGCTTTTACGATCTGCGTGGAAAGAGAAGCAGTTAGTACATTCTAAGTTTTTCCTTTCTCCCAGACCAGCATGGAAAATACCTCTTTAGACATCAAATAAAGTAGTGTATGATACTGCACACAACTGGTTATTAAAATACTCGAGTGATATTATTCGTGGTATATTATTGGGGTAATGAGAGGTATTTAAAAAAATCATTATTATGTGACAGTATCAAACTACTAACATCACGTCTATAAGATAAAAAAGTTACTGTTAACATGTGAAGTGTATTTTAATTGAACAAGCGAGCGAAGTTCTCCGAGACTACTTGAACAATCCGGCTTGTTTGTTGGTATGTTTGTGAGTATGTATATTTGTTCAGCGATAACTTGAGTATATTTTGATCAGAGCTTTATGAAATTTCCATATCTCGACAACCCCTTGAGAGATAAGGTTCAAGTCAGAACTAAAAAAAATAATATAGGTTACATCTACACGTCTACCTAATAGGCTATTTGATTTAGTTTGCTTTTGGACAATATTTTATACGAATCACAAATAACATTAACAAGAAGTCTTATCGAAAGTAGAATGTAAATTGGTTATTAAATAAGGCAGCAATTATCATTTTAAATATAAGAGTGGGAGCTTGGTGGGGATATCTCGTTATCTTTTTCGTAAGCGTGACACCTAATGACAGTGACGTCACGCGGGTGTATGTGCATCCTTTTTCTGTTATTTGACAGTTTCCCCTTCTACCGGATTTGAAAGGCTTATAACTTGCTTATTTTTAAGCGGAGTAAAAGTATTATTTACGTTTTCGGTTCTTCATATCAAAAAGTAACATGATACGCATGTTACTTTTTGATATGAATAAGAAAAAAAATCCGGTCAAATACCGAATTTTATGAAGCTCAGATCAGATTTCTTAAGTTATATACATAAATTACATACAATTCCTCAAGTTATCTTGAACAGTCGAACAAACATACATACATTACATACGTCGTCGTTGACCTCTGGTCATCATGCAAGGTTGTCACACCGGAGGTCCCAAGTTCGATCCACGGTCAGGTCAAAATGGAAAATGGATGGATGGATCTTGGATGTTTATATATGTATTTGTTATAAAATGTGTATAGTATCTTTGAGATAGTATTCCATAACACAAGTTTCGAATTTACTTTGGGGCTTGCTCAATCTGTGTGATTTGTCCGTAAAAAAAAGAAATAATACGTATTTACTTACATACAAACTCAATTGTTCAAATAGAAAACTTCGTTGGCTTGTTCAATTTTAGAGTAATTTAGATATTTCAAGAGTATAGAATACATCTGGTTTTTTCTTCAGTTCATCCTAGACGTCCGGTTGGACTACCGGATCAGCTGTCTCCTCTCGATCTTCAAGAAGGAGTTCGAGCAGGGCAGCGACAAGACCGCCGACAGCCTGGCGCGGGCCGACGTGGAGGCCATAGGGCTGCAGGCCGAGGGCATCTTCAGTTGCCGGTCAGTATCGAACTGCAACGGCTGTGAACAAAACCCCAGAGGGTTTCAATGGTTTTTTTTTATGCTCGTACATCAATCAGCTCCGATCCTTTCTAAGAAATAAAGCTAAAATCTACAATAGGTGGACTTAATTTCTTACGCATTATTTAGGCCATAGGGCTGCAGGCCGAGGGCATCTTCAGTTGCCGGTCAGTATCGAACCACATCGGCTTAAAACGAACGCCAGAGGAAACTGGTTTCAATAGCTTTATATGCTCGTACATCTGCTCCGATCATGTTTAAGAAAGAATAAGAGTATTGGGGGGGGGGGGGAGGTTCTTTTTAATTTACTTTATTTTAGCCAAAATCTGCAATAAGTGGACTTATTGCTAAAGCATTCTCTCCCCGTCGGCTTTTAGGAAAAGTAAACAGATACTTAAGTGGGCTAAAGTTGGCGTCTAAATAACAAATAAAATAAAAAATATCGTAGCGGGTATACGCTGTGCTCTTCTAGTTAATGGTGCTAGCTGACGAATTGTTTTAACGTCTGCTTTTTAGGCGTACCCAAGGTTACGATGATGAATATATGGTCGAAGGGAATTTCCTCGAAAACACGGTCTTAAGGACGGTGTAGGTATTACAAACGAGTATGTATTTAAGAAGCTAAGATTAGGATAGGACTCCACAAGCGACTTGAAACACGGACGTAGTTGCGTGTCCGCGTTACAGTGTCAAGCAACATTGAGCACTACAGAACGGTGATACAGCCTAATTTGGTTTGACATCGAAATAGGACGGAGCTGTCGGACGAATGTCGTGTCGTTTTATGCAGTAACGGTCCTAAAGCAGAGTTATTTTACTTTTGTTTTCCGTGTGTGTAAGTGGCCAACACTAGTGTCAGATTTTTCAGGCTGCCTAAAGGCTGACATAGCTTGACGATTGCCACATAATTATTACAGCCGGGACCAACGGCTTATACGTGCCTTTCGAAGCACGGAGGAGCTCGAGAATTATGCTTCTTGTGGTCACCCATCCAAGTGCGGACCACGCCCGGTGCGCTTTACTTGCGAAAGCGCTAGCGCTACTTGCTAATGCGCACTCCCGCCGGGCCACTGAGCTTCTTAAGGGACTACCTGAATTTTTCGGGGTCCAGTGCTGCCCCCATTTGAAATAAATCATTTGAAAAGAAACGGAAACATCATTTAAAATTTGGTTTTGATCAGACCCTGGATAACCCTTCAAACTATTTTATGAACTACTTTTTACGTTTTAAAGTGAGAACGTGAAGCTTTTCTACGCACAATTGCGAAAAACGGCCACTTTTGGCGTATGTGCGTAGAAAAGCTTCACGTTCTCACTTTAAAATGTAAACAGTAGTTCATAAAATTGTTTGAAGGGTTATTCAGGGTCTGATCAAGACCAAATTTTAAATGATATCTGCGTTTTTTTTCAAATGATTTATTTCAAATGGGGGCAGCACTGGACCCCGAAAAATTCAGGTAGCCCCTTAATTTACTATTACAAGTTAACTACCACCTTGTTCGATTCTAGGTGGTATTGTAATTATTAAAGAAAACATAGTTAAAAGTATCTAGTGGATGAAATGCTATGCCAAGTAGATGTCATAGTGACTAACGCATGTAACTACGGTGGTGGGACTGGTGGGTCACGTCATGGGTGATGGCGAATTGTATGGATAACCATTGAAAATAATTCTATTTTTATGAATTTACTCCATTATTAACTAAAAAACTGATTGTAAATTGTGTATGCCGGTTACATTCAGTGTACGAGTACATTCAGTGGTTATCTGTACTTTAATTTTATATTTTTATATTTTCTCGGTTATATACTTGTAACTGGCCCAGGTGTTTAGAAAAAAATACAATTAAACAATTTAACAAATGAAACATCTTAGATATCTATTTACTTTATTAGTTAAATATATACATTTTTCGGAGTCCAATGCTGCCCCCATTTGAAATTTTTTATCTGTATACATTACATATGTATGGTTACATTTGTAGCTTAGCTCAGACACCACTTTGTCACAATTTCTCTTGCGTGCAATTTTATTGTATATTGTGACTTTTGTGTACCTGCTTTTATGTATGTTTAAATTGTGAAGAGAAAATAAACAATTATTTAGCAATTATTAAGAAATAAATTTTTCGAAAGGAAACGGAGATATCATGCCCTAAATAACCCTTCAAAGGGCGACCAGCTTAGTTATGTGCTGATGGTTTGCCACAGCGCTTTTTCAGTTCATATTTTTCGCAAGATTGCCCAGTCGGTGAAATACCACAAAAAACAACTGCCCTGCACTGCCACAAAATTTTATAAACTTGTATAGTGAAGAAATACTAAGGTAATTTAGTTAGAATACAATCAAATGAAACTTAATTTAAACAAACAGACGTACTATATATTTTTACAAAACTGATTTTAAAACTATCATTATTAAACTAAAGCTAGTAACTAAACAAGATATAAGTATTAAACTAAAAATAAAATAATATAAAAAATGGACCCCAAATCGCTGCGTTAGTACAACTTGTATACTTAAATAAATAAAAGACTGTCATACTGAACTCCGACTTTTAAAATTTCGATGTACAGAACTTCAAAAGTTTTTTTTATGGAACTTCGAAATTTGCTATGAAGAAACTTTCGAAGTTCCGTACATCGATATTTTAAAAGTCGGAATTCTATATGACAGTCAATAAAAGACTGTCATACTGAACTCCGACTTTTAAAATTTCGATGTACAGAACTTCAAAAGTTTTTTTATGGAACTTTGAAAATTGCTATGAAGAAACTTTCGAAGTTCCGTACATCGATATTTTAAAAGTCGGAATTCTATATGACAGTCAATAAAAGACTGTCATACTGAACTCCGACTTTTAAAATTTCGATGTACAGAACTTCAAAAGTTTTTTTATGGAACTTCGAAATTTGCTATGAAGAAACTTTCGAAGTTCCGTACATCGATATTTTAAAAGTCGGAATTCTATATGACAGTCAATAAAAGACTGTCATACTGTACTCCGACTTTTAAAATTTCGATGTAACAGAACTTCAAAAGATTTTTTATGGAACTTCGAAATTTGCTATGAAGAAACTTTCGAAGTTCCGTACATCGATATTTTAAAAGTCGGAATTCTATATGACAGTCAATAAAAGATTGTCATACTGTACTCCGACTTTTAAAATTTCGATGTACAGAACTTCAAAAGATTTTTTATGGAACTTCGAAATTTGCTATGAAGAAACTTTCGAAGTTCCGTACATCGATATTTTAAAAGTCGGAATTCTATATGACAGTCTAAATAAATCTGTAAAAAAAAAAGTCAGTGGGCTACCAATTTTTGCTAAGAAGTAACACACTAACCATTCAAACTCGTACATCTGGGCCATACATCTATACATAGACTATAATATCTGTACCTATATATATATATATATATATATATATATAGTAAACTGTATACTATACCTATCATGTAGTTACTAATGTGCGGATGATTTCAGAGCGATACAAACAGTGCCCGACAGCTGCCTCCCAAAAAATGTAGATTTGTTAGTAAGGACTTATATACTGCATGGTGCCCGTGCCCCTAACCGCAACGCCTGACTGTGTGTCGAGTGAAAATAAACTTTAGTATTACAGAAATAAAGTTTATTTTCACTCCTTGTCCAAAAAGCAATATTGCAAATAATAACACTGTATGTCAAAACAAATTACCCGCCTAGATGTGTCACTAAATATTTTTTTTTGTTATTGAACAAAGTTTCCAATGCTTTGACCATTACTATCATACTGAGAAAATATTCTCGAGATAGAAATATGTATATCGAATTATTTTACTTTAGTTTTATTTTGACAATATTATGACATTTTCTATTTTTTGAAGTCTAACCCATATTCATAAAAAACTGTCCTCCAAAATAACTTCTATAGTGAATACGCTAACAATTTATGGAGTCCACACTTTTATATGCAATTGACAGAAAAACAGCTCCTTAAATCAGTAGCGTTGTACTATGTAGCTTATTTAAGGAGTGCAGATTTTTTATGAATACAGCGGCAAGATCGCGACTTGTGATTGCTTTACAAGAAATACAGATATTTTGCATTTGGTGCATTAAATAACCCTGAGTGTGTTAGTTTTATCTAAAAAAACCTATAACCGAGCACGAAAAGCTTGTTACTAATACATAAATTAATCTAATTGATGATTTGCTATGAGTTTTAACAAAAAATAGGACTGTTTTGTAAACATAGCCGTTTTTTTTTAATCGTCGCAGTAAAATAAAAGATGGCCATCGGCAGTCCTATTAATAGTAAAAATTTATAGCATGCTGCTTGCTACATTGCTACTGAAAATTATAAAAAGTTTATAGTATAAAGAATGAAGTACAGTCTGCAAAACATATTGAATGTGACATGCAAAGGAAGGTCAAAATCAAAAATGTTCTTTAAGCATTTGTTACTGGGAATTTTAGATCATTTTTTTTATTTAGCAAGTAATATATTGTTTTTCTGACTGTACTACATGAATTGCGACCAATTCCTATAGACGAATGTTGTTCCAGTGTCGTGTCTGATAGTCTGTAATCAACCCAGTGATGTTCTAATATGTTAAATATTGAAATAGAAAGCTTCTTTCACTATCCCATCCTTTAGTTTTATAGCATAACTGTGTACAACTCACACCAAGAAAATTAGTTGTAGATATTCACATTAGAGGTACTTATCACATAACCTGTATAATTAAGGAGCATACTGTTGCATTTACACAAATATGGGTGTGTTTCAATTTTAAAAATATGTAACTTATGCACTGTTTTGTCAACAGGTTAATTTTTGCAAATATTTAATAAAACTTTTTTTTTGTCTTACTGGAACAATTAATCATTTTATACAAGTAGCTCTTAATATCCTTTGTTTTTCCATGAGAAATGTCAAACGTTTGTTAATTTTTTTTTAATGAAATACCAACTTCAACACCAAACTACACAACCGATTTTGATAAAATTTCTATCAAAAAAATAATTTTCCAAATCGTTCCACGCGTCATTGAGTCATCAGTGAACATACCTTTTTTGAATTCTTTTTTTGAAGTCTGTTAAAATATTAGGTTGGGGAAAAAGTCTTTTTCGCATATAGTATGTATGAACTTGTAATAAAACTACTTTGGCTATACTATTTGTACCTGGCTGGTTTTGGTATCATTTAAAAGTTTAAATTTTAAAGAAGATAATTCCAAATTCAAATTAGGAAAATGCGTGATTTTCATTTGTTTTTCTTACCGTCAACATGAGTTAATCTAATGAAGAATTATCTACATTAGATTAACTCATGTTATCTATATAATCTTCATTACAAAATACCAATATGGATTTCGCCCTCAATCAAGTACATTGTCAGCTGCTATAGACCTAGTCACAAAAATTAAAAGTAACATAGATCAAAAACATATAAGTTTGGGAGTGTTCATTGACTTGAAGAAAGCATTTGACACCGTTTGTCACCAAATACTTCTTCAAAAACTAAAAAGCATCGGTGTTACTGGGCAGGCTTATAAAATTCTAGAATCTTACCTAACAAATAGAGTACAAGTAGTAAAAATAGAAGATAACACTAGTACACCCCATAAAATAAATTTTGGTATTCCCCAAGGCTCTATATTAGGTCCTTTATTGTTCCTAATATATATTAATAACATATCTGATATAGGCTTAACTGGACATCTAACTTTATATGCAGATGATACCTGCCTGTTCTATTTTGGACACTCTGTAGATGAAGTAATGACTGAGGCCCAAAATGACCTGATCAAGTTTAACATGTGGTGCCAGTGTAATTTGCTGACTATCAACGCAACTAAATCTTCATACATGGTATTTGCGGCTAAAAACAAAAAGCTAACTACACACAAAATATTGACCATAAATAATGATGTACTGAATAAATCACACGAAGAAAAATACTTAGGCCTTATACTTGATGATAAGTTAACCTGGATACCACATCTTCAACATATCCGTAACAAACTAGTCGCAGTCACTGGTGCTTTGCGTAAAATGGCTAGTTGCGTTCCTGACAAGGTCAAATTGACAATTTATAACTCTCTAGTGAAGTCTCGTTTAATTTATTTGATAGAAGTATGGGGGTGTGCTGCTAAATCTAACTTAATAAAATTACAGCGAGCACAAAATCAAGTCATAAAAGTACTTTATGGTTACAATTATTTAACATCTACTGAAACATTATATAAAAAAACTAAATTACTTAATCTAATTCAACTATATACATATCACATATGTGTCTTAATATGGAAAATAATGAATAAAAACATACAAACTAATATTACACTTACTAAACGCTCTCATACACATAACTTAAGAAAAAAGAATTTGATTGTAGTAAAAGCTCCACGGACAAATTATGGCAAAAAGAGTATATATTACGAGGGAGCACAGTTATTTAATAAATTGCCACAAGAAGTAACCGGATGTAGAACCCTATCGTTGTTTAAGAAGAATTTATTTAACCTTGTAAGTAAAAAAAAAAAAAAAATTAATCTAGACACTATGTAGACCTAATTTATCTCACTCGTCACACTAGCATAATTAACTTTTAGTAAATTATAAAATATTGTTAAATCTCATGTAAGCGAACTATGTTCTTTTGAGAAATAAAGATTCTTTAAACCCAAGAAATTAGATACATTTTAAAATTTTACTACCAAAAAGGTAAAAATGCAACGCAAGTCGCGAAAAAAATTTGCGATGTTTATGGACCTAGTGCAGTGTCTGTGAGAGTAGCATAAATTTGGTTTAAGCGTTTTCAATCCGGAAATTTTGATGTCAAAGATGCACGTCGCTCTGGTCGCCCTGTTACGGATAAAATGGATGCTATTTTTGAAAAAGTGGAGCAAGATCGGCATGTCAGTAGTTACGACGTAGCTGAAGAACTGGGAATGTACCACAAAACAGTTTTGGCGCATTTGAAAAAAAATGGGTACACAAAAAAGCTCGATATTTGGGTACCTCACGAGCTTTCTGAAAGAAACCTAATGAACCGTGTACTCATTTGTGATTCTTTATTACGACGTAATGAGACCGAACCATTTTTGAAGAAATTGATAACTGGTGATGAAAAGTGGATCACGTACGACAAGAACGTGCGAAAAAGGTCATGGTCAAAGGCCGGTCAGGCTTCACAGACTGTGGCGAAACTCGGGTTAACTCGCAACAAGGTGATGCTGTGTGTGTGGTGGGATTGGAAGGGCATTATTCATTATGAGCTGTTACCACCAGGCAGGACCATCGATTCAGAACTCTACTGCGAACAACTAATAAGATTAAAGCAAGAAGTTGAGAGAAAGCGGCCGGAATTAATCAACAGAAGGGGTGTGGTTTTTCATCATGATAACGCTAGACCTCACACATCTTTGAGTTTGGCTGGGAGGTGTTAATGCATCCGCCGTATAGTCCTGACCTGGCACCTTCAGATTTCCACCTGTTTCGGTCTCTTCAGAATTCTTTAGGCAGTGTCAGGTTAACATCACGAGAGGACTGCCTTTTGATCAGGAGCCCTAAAATTTCTATAGCAATGGGATCATGTCTCTACCTATAAGATGGCAAAAAGTTATCGAACGAAATGATACCTACATACTTAAGTTAAATGTAAATAAACTATAATTAAAAAATGTTTTAAATTTTCATATAAAATGCGAAAAACTTTTTCCCTAACCTATTATATTTTGTCCTTATCTCCCTTTTTAATATTTACTATAGTAAGCAAGAGACAAAACATTAGCAAACGTTTGATATTTTTTATAAAAATACCGTAAACAAATAATTACCAACCTTAGTTATTCAGAAGTTCTTTTTATTTGTTCGTGTATTTATTCTTTTGTCTGAATAAAATAATGAATGAAACACCGTTATACAAAAGTTATATTAAAAGGTATCTTTTATCTCTCTTACAAACCCAAATGATTTGGTGAAAGAAACTCTTAAACCAACTCCTCTTCAACCTTGTCAATTGCTCTCTGTTTGCACCAGGGATGGCCTTGACCTCGACGAGTGCGGAGGTCGGATGGTGCTCAGAGTGTTGCTACAGCTGTGCTCCCAGGGGGCGTCGCCGGCGCTGGTGTCGGGGGCTTTAGCGCTGCTGTTCAGGCATTTCAGCCAGCGGCAAGAGGTCCTAGCGGCTTTCAAACAGGTATCTACTAGAAGTGCGTAGATCCTACCTGGAACTCAACACTGGTAGTGGAATATCGCATTAATTTAATTGTGACACAATCTAATATTTTATTGTTAAAAGATTAAGGTAAATATGCTGTTTAAGCCCTCGCTAAATACAGGATTCTACTCTAGAATCCTAAGGTGTAAACATTTTACTTTTCAATAATATTATTAAAATGACGCGAGATGAATTCATTATCATTATTTTAACACAGTTTACCGGCTACCCTGCATAAGTAAACCGTGTTCAATTAATTATTATGTTACTTTTCGTCTACGCACTCCTGCATTATTATTTAGTTTCCTATTGGATCCCTCGCTTCGAAACCCACGCTTCGTACATGATTCTACTCTAGAAGCCCGAAGTGTTAAAATATTACTTTTCGTCCACGCAGTCCTACCTTAGTCCTATCTTTTTCTTTTCTATGCATATTAATTGTTTCGTCGCCAGGTCCAACTATTAGTATCAGACGCGGATGTAGAATCGTACAAGCAGATCAAGGCGGACCTCGATCTGCTGCGGCAGAGCGTGGAGAAGTCTGAGCTGTGGGTGTTCAACAAGGGCCGTGCGGGACTGCTAGACGAACACTCAGGTATGTACCCTCAGGGTCAGTTCAGACAGAGAGGAGCGCAGCGGAGAGGATTTTTTTATGACACTCTAAAATAAACTTAAAACGTGAGCATGGCACATCGCACGGTCTCGAAACCGTGTGTTTTGTGATGTTTAAACATTCTTATACTTAAGGCTATTTTAATAAGGTCTTATTTTCAATTGAAGTATTAATTGCTCGGGCATCTTTTTCTCTTCTGTCTGAACTGACGACCCTCAGTTATCATAATCAGTCTTCTTTTCGGGTAAAAATGTCTGTAATAAATAAGGTTTGTGTGCTATGACAAAAAAAGTGTGGCACTCGGGGACTGCCGCGGTAAAGCTATTGCATAGCATTTTTTTATCAACATCAGCAATTATTTATTTATTTTTTATTTATGCAGTTTTTTTTTATTTGATATTAATTAAAAAAAATTCTCTCTCTCTCTCTCTCATCTCAGCGTTTTCCCAGTTTCGTCCTCAGCTGCAATGATTTTGAGCATAGATTCAATATGAGGGACCATGGAGACGTCCAGATATCAATTTTGAAGGCAATCGATCCAGTATCAAAATAGTTAAAAATTACGGCCAATTTTTTTTAACATTTTGAGCATAGATTCGATATGAGAGACCACAGGGCCGTTCAGATATCGATTATGTAGGCAAAAAAATTCAAAATGGCGACCAATTTTTTCGATGCAATCGGTTAAAAAGAAACACGTACACTCCAAAATGTAACTTTTCCCGACGCAATCGGTTAAAAAGAGAAGGGTAAGTTTAAAAAAATTCGTTATTTTATATGACAAAATTATTCGTGAATAATTTTCCACGAATAAATTTTTATCCGAATAATTATCTAGATAAACTTTTATTCGAATAATGTCCAACTCTCTACACGCATACGTCTAGTCGCACGCACACAAACACCGTGCCGAAGTCTTCCGAACTGAAACGACGTTAGACGAGTGTTAGGTATAATTTTCGTTACGAAATTCCTTGATTCGGTCGCCGCGCCGGAGGCCCGCGATAAAAGCTATGCAATAGCTTAAAATATTTAGTACTGATTAACAAATAAAACAAAAATCTTGTTAGACTTTTTTTTATAATGATATACTTACCTCGTGTTTTATCATTTGTAGGTATGACGGGCACAGTGGGCCCCGGTGGGGCGGTGTTGGAACGTAATGCTTCACTCGACAACGTTCTGGAAACTTCTAGAACGACCAAACACGACCATATGAACGAGTATAACAAGATCAAAGAGGTTTGTATATCCTACTAATATTATAAATGTTAAAAGTTTTTGGCTAGCAACCCTACAATATTTTAATAGGCTTTTTTAGGCATTCAAGATTTATTTTATTATCTAGTTAAAAGCCTAAAAGTCGTGGAGTACCACAGGGCTCCATCTTTGGCCCTCTGATTTTTATTATATTTACAATACAAATAATACTCTTTATTGCACCATAATAAAGGGAATAAAAAAAAATAACAGAAAAATCTCAAATTATACAAAAGGAGATTTATTACAGCAATATCTTCCAGTCAACCTTTGGGTAGAGAGCGAAGTGAATTTATTATACTACTACTATACTCATTATTATTCGTAGACGACCTCTGTGGCGTAGTGGTCACCATGCTAGTCCGCCACCCAGAGGTCCCGGGTTCGATCCCCGGTCAGGGCAAGTTGGAAAATGGCCCTTTTCAAATTGTCCTGACTCTTGGATTTTTATCTGTACATGTATTTGTTTAAAATATAGTATCGTTGAGTCAGTATCCCATAACACAAGTCTCGAACTTACTTTGGGGCTAGCTCAATCATTGTTATTTGTCCCTATTTATTTATTATTTTACTTATTATTAGAGCCCACTAGATCCCATTGTTAGGCAAAGATCTCGGTTCTCTATTTCTCTTCGTCTTGCGCTTTTACCTGCCAGTCATTCGAGTAGGCATCTAGTTCGTCACGCCATCTGTGCCTAGGTTCGATTTGAACTTTATAAATGGCGAGTACGTTTTTATGCAGATTCTACAACGCATGATAAAGTACTGCACACACGGCAACAGCGGCGGCGGCGAGACCGGCCGTCCGCGGCGACACGAACAACGGCTTTTGCGAAACATCGGAGTGCACAACATAGTCCTGGACCTGCTACAGGTAGGTAACTAAGCTGTTTTTATTCGACTACGGCAATGCCAAAAAGAAGGGTAATGATTTTAGCAGTCTTTGTATGTATGTATGTGGGTATTGTTTCAACGTAGCATCCGAATCGCTTGACCAATTTTCACAAATGATATGTCAATCGATTCCTCATTATTGTTCGGGTGACATAGGCTACAATTTGTATGCAAAAATGTAAATCACAAGTGTTATATACAAAGAAGTGAGCGTCAAAAAAAAAAATTATTCTTTGTTTTGTCGCATCAAATGAAAGGTCTTCATAAGCACATTTCAAAAATAAAAGGTCTTCATAAGCACATTTCGAAAATGAAAGGTCTTCATAAGCACATTTCGAAAATGAAAGGTCTTCATAAGCACATTTCAAAAATATACAACGTGGAAGAGACACACCCGTTTTTTATTTTAAAGATTTATTAATCGAACCACGGGCTGTACTAGATCACTATAGTATAATGAATTTAAAATAACAACCAAAAAACAACAAAAACAATCGACATTCCCATAAAAAGTGCTCGGGCGGCTGCACACTTTTGTATAGAAATGACGAAATATTTATATTTTTTTGTGTTTTAGGTCTTCTTCTCATAATGCCTTTTTCGCAGAAGGTCTCTCTCGCAGAATGTCTCTTTCGCAGAAGATCTCTTTCGCACAATGTCTTTTTGGCAAAATTTTGCGACAGGGACTTAGAATAAAATTTCGACTTTCTAAGCACAATCATTTATTAAAGTTATATATTAAACAAATTATGGTGTCATAAGTTTAGTTCTTAAATTTACTTATGTATTCCAAATAAAAAATAACTAAATATAATAGTTAAAATTTAGATATAAAACTCAATACTGTCAGTAATATAATCACAGATTCGATAATAGTAGCTACATAAAAATAACTATCTTCTCATTATAGCACTAAAGTTTGTTGAATTAATTAACCATTGCGAATTAAAAATAAAAATATATTTTAATCATTTATATAAATGATTAAGAAAATATATTATATTGAAAAAAAAAGAAAATATAAATAATATATCTTGATCGTGGCACTGAAATTAACTTTTGATTAATTATTTAACTATAACTGTTTTTTTTTTTTTATAACTTAAACGATTTTGCTTTGAATCGAAATTTTATTCCAAGTTCCTATCGCGACATTTTGTGAAAGAGACATTACGCGAAAGAGACATGCTGCGAAAGAAACATTCTGCGAAAGAGACCTTCTGCGAAACAGACATTATGAGAAAGATACTTTTTACGACTAGGGGACATTTTACGCATGAGCCTCAAATTGTAAACTGTTCATTTGTTATCTTACCTTGGAAAGATGGTATCGTACTGCTTTACCGATAGTTCGCGTGGTAGCTACAAGTACAACCCTTTTAAGGTCACACAAAAATATTTAGTGTCTCACATTTTAAAATATGCTATAGCTATCTTGTACCTTTAGAACTATGGTATGGTATATATGTCAAAAATATCCATATTTATTTCGCTGTTGCTTGCCAAATTATGCCTTTATTTTATTTTATTACATTTAAAACCTATCATATGTGTATCAAAATAGAGGATTTTTTATAAAGATTACAAAATATATTAAATGCAAATTCTATGTATAAATGTAAGTTGGAATGAGAAATGTTAAAAACAACATAACCTCGCTCATCTTTCCTTTAGGTTTTCTTTTGTTTTTTAAGGTGCCGTACAAAAAAGGAAAAATGGAACCCTTGTAGGATCACTCGGGCGTCTGTCTGTCCGTCCGTCTGTCTGTCACAGCCAATCTTCTCCGAATCTCCTGGATCAAATTAAGTGAACTTTGGTAGGATGGTGTAATCTTATGACCTAAACAAGACGTGCAAAGTAAATATATATATTTTTTTTATATAAGGGTCATCTTCGGGAGACAAATTAGAAAATTTAAAAAGAAAGTTTTGCAAATCTTACTATGTCATATTCACGAAAGAAGACGAAAATTTACAATAACCCTGATCTCAGAAACTCCTGAGACTAAAATTTTGAAAAAAAAAAATACAAAATATAGTTCATTACTTGTAGATTACACGGAAACCTATAAGAATTCTATCAATTGAAAATTAAGTGGTAAACTCAATATTATACGTTCACTTACGAAAAATAGTTCACCAAAACATCACTAGATAACGCTAGTAGTAGTTAACTCGCGTCTTACTGTGCGGATTTCAAATGTAATTTGTATTCATTTAAAAACTTAGGCATTGTACGAAACCCTCTCCACGCGAGTTAAACTCGCACTTAGCCGGTTCATTTTTAAAACCTACAATTTTGTAA
Organism: Acrobasis suavella; assembly: GCA_943193695.1. Taxonomy (NCBI): domain Eukaryota; kingdom Metazoa; phylum Arthropoda; class Insecta; order Lepidoptera; family Pyralidae; genus Acrobasis; species Acrobasis suavella. Next base: position 11,098,613 of record OW971952.1, read on the forward strand.
TGCAGGTTCCTCATGACGAAGACGACGCAGCCATGGACGAGCTCCTCTCCCTGGCCCATGAGTTCCTCCAACACTTCTGTCACGGCAACCAGCAGAACCAAGCCATCTTACACAAACACCTAGATCTGTTCCTCAACGCTGGGGTAAGATTAGTGTAAATGAGTTTCCTTTGGCGTTTCTTCTCAGCAGTGATCGTTTTGAGACGCTAATTACGATTATTAAAATGAAGAGACATGAAATACTTATAAACATAACCCGAAATAAATACTAAACTTATTGACCTTTAAAAGTGCCTGCAAAGGCCTTAATTGGGTACCTTCCTGGGTCAAAAATAAATTATTTGAAATTGTAAAAAAGTCACAAAATAATGTCATTTGTCATTATTATATTAAATGTGATTTTTGATTTATTATTGCAGAAAAACTAATATTAAGGATGCTATTTGACTCTAAGAAACTATGACGTCATACGTCTATATGTCATACAAATTATTCTTCCATAGAAAATGTTTGTTTTGACGTTTAAAAAAAAATGTATTTATTTTGACTTATTGGAAAGTAGCGTATTACTGAATAAACATTAAAATTTTTGACTTCCTGGTATTTTTTGGCCCTTTACACACGTGACAATTTTATACTAAATACTAAATGTATTCATGTATTACAGATCCGGGAAGCCGAAACAGTGTGTGCAATATTCAAAGACAACGCAAATCTATGTGCCCACGAGGGCAACGAGAAAGTGGTCGCGCATTTCGTGCACTGCATGGAATCTCGTGGTCGGAGACCGGCGTACTTGAGGTTCCTGCAGACCATAGTGCATGCCGATGGGCAGTACATACGAAGAAGTCAAGATTTGGTTATGCAAGAGGTAGGTGTCATCATCTCTATGATTGTCTATGGTTCGTGAGGTCGCCCATTTGGTAGACTGCATGGAGTCTCGTGGTCCGAGACCGGCGTTCTTGAGATTCCTGCAGACCATAGTGTATGCTGATGGGCAGTACATACGGAGAAGCCAGGACTTTGTCATGCAAGAGGTAGGTGTCATCATCTCTATGATTGTCTATGGTTCGTGAGGTCGCCCATTTCGTGCACTGCACGGAGTCTTGTGGCCGGAGATAGGCGTACATTCCTGCAGACCATATAATATAATAAATGCTGATAGGCAGTACATACGGAGAAGTCGAGATTTGTTTATGCAAGAGGTAGGTGTTATCATCTCTATGATTGTCTATGGTTCGTGAGGTCGCCGATTCTGACCAAAGTGCATGCTGATCAGCATACTCAGATTTAGAAGTTAAGATTTGGTTATGAGAATTCTGGTTATTGACACATTTTTAAAAGTAGCGTGTAGGTAAATCAATATAAACAGGTAAATCATTAGACTTAATCGAGTTTTTCAAAACCTACTTCGAAATGGTCATAGAAAGCATATTCTATACATACATACATATTATCGCATCTGTCAGCCACAGCAGTAGGCAGAAACTATGGATCTCCACTTGCTACAGTCCTGACAGACTAATGTGTAAGGTATTAAACTTAAATTTCTCTCTCTACCCAAAGGTTTTCGGGATTTCTATGAGATAAGATTCCTTCTTTTTACCCTAATTTTCTTGTAATAATGAAAATATATTTTCAGATGGTAAACGCCGGCGAAGACGTTTTAATATTTTACAACGACAAAGTGTCGTTCAACTACTTCATTCACATGATGAGGCAGTACAAGCAGACCGGCGAAATGCCTGAGGCTTTGACGTAAGTATTACCATACCTACCGATCGCCTTATTAACATAAGTATTTCTCTTCCTTGTCACTAGATAGCGTTATGGGTAACGATTAAAAGAATAAAATATTTTATTGCTATTATCTAAATAAAGTTGTACTCTAATGGGGAAGGCAGCTGTGGTTCCTAACCTAAAACTAGAGGTGGGCTGGATTAGGTAAAACCGAGACCTGTTCCATCTAGTACTAATACTTAAAAATACCTAATCCAAATATTCCTTCCTAATCCCTGCTATTCGCAGCCCAAATTCAACCCCTACGCGACGATAATTGTAATAATGTTGAATATTCTCGTCATCAAAGAACACTGATCCTTAAAGTTATTAGAAATAAAATAGAAACCTGTTGTGAAAAAATATTCGCCAGTGGTATTGTCTGGATTAGGTCTACTTTTATGTAATTATTTCATCTATAAACAACAATGAACTTTACACGTCTCAACAGTAAGATCGAAAATCCGATGCGAAAAAAGTATTAGCAAAGTGTTCTAGCTGTATTACATAAGATTAGCTATTGCGTGAAATACTTATATCTCGGGAGTGTTATCTAATATTTTCGTGTTACAAACAATAGTTACCCTTGAATGGAGTGTAAGACATAAGGTTGAAAATTGGCTGCGAACAGCAGGGATTAGAAGGGATTATTCGAATAGGCATTTTTAAGTATTAGTATTAGTTGGAACTGGTACCGTTTTTACCTAATCCAGCCCACCTCTAGTTTTGACATTTAATTAGGTTAGGATAGGAACCAACGTAAATGACAGCTGCCTTCCCCATTAATTAAATATGACTTAAAATGAAATGCAATAAATATTTCCAAAGCATATTCTTTACTTTCTTTGACACTTTTTGCCAGTCGTGTGTGCTGCCATCTCTGTGTGCCTACCCGCAACTACAATTTTGCGTACTTACGGGGTCTGCAATAGCTTCTATGGTGTTGGGTTTCTGTTACGTTAGTAATTACATTGTCTTTGGAATTACTAATCGTTGCATACCTTGTGTTAAACACAAGCACCATATAACTTGATAATTATACTTGATATAAGCATCCCTTTCAATAAATGATTCGATTAGCCGCCACTAGATGTCATATTGTATATACACTTTATTATTATAATTTTTTTGAATTGTCGTCCGCTGTTTCAACGCGCTTTAGCTATAAGCAGGTACCTCGAAATAAATCGATAGATCCCTATTTCCCTCTTTCTCTCGGCACCTATTTTATGCCTTGCGTGCAAGAAGGTAAAATGTAGGTAATGGTTATCATTTTATTTTATGTAAGTACCTACATTTTTTAACAATAAAGCTATTGATTGCTTGATATTGTTTGTTTGTAATAACTGTGTTGTACCAAAGAACAAAATAAAGTAATCATTCGAAAGAGTAAATATACAATGGCGGACTTGTCCCATATAAGGATCTCTGGCAGTCAACCTGCGATAAATTGAGAGGATATTTACTCAAAAACCAAAGAAGGGGAAAAAGTGACAGTTGATTATCAAAGCCGCTTTAACCTTTTCTGATTACACTTTGTTATTAGAGAAACGATAGTATCATGGACTAAAATAAAATAGAAAATTAGCTTCTTGTGTAATATTCTTATACGGTTTTTAAGAGCGTGGTCGTATCAAGACCAAGGTCGCTGGTTCGAGCCTTGCTAGTTTTTCACCATTTCTTATTTCATTATTTAGTTCCTGTACGATGTTGACAGATACCACATCCAGCTAGTGAAGTTACTGACGTGCTGCACAATGGGCAAGAACGTGTATACAGAAATCAAGTGCCACAGCTTGCTGCCGCTGGACGACATCGTCGCCATGATCACGCACCCCGACTGTATACCAGAGGTGCGTAACTCTAAAGTCTGTTCGCGGAGTCTTATTACAAATTGCGGCCCGCAAATTATTAAAAACTTATACAATTTTATTTTTACAATTTAAAACAATTATTAACTGTATAAAACGTGAGTTAGTACGATTCATTCAAAGCGCATTCCAGACCGGAATGGCAATGTATGGCCGCCGCGTCCGCTCGTCCGTTCGGGCCGCGGTTGACATCAACTGCGTGCCTCATACTACGGCGAAAATTGCTACCTTTTACAAAATTTGTATTTCATGTCATTTTAATTAAAAGTATTTAATAAATGTTTGTTTAGAAACGTAATTTAACTGAATGGCGTATCATGACGTTGACAGACAGTAAATGTCATTGACATCTACAGTTTAAAAAAAAAAACTTATGCTAATGTTTGATTGTTGGAAATCATTTACGTTATTAGCGGCGTGTAGTAACTTCAGGAACAATATTAAAAGGAGATGAAGTTTTTAAGTTACTAAGTACTACTTGAATGTACTTTTGTTGATGTACTATGAAGTTCCTCGCTTTACAACAGATTTAAAACGCATTTTTTAGGTAAAAGAAGCGTACGTCGGCTTCCTAAACCACTGCTACATCGACACCGAGGTGGAGATGAAGGAGATCTACTCCAGTAACTACATGTGGGACCTGTTCGAGAGGTCCTTCCTGCAGGACATGCAGCCAATCCTGCAGAGCGACACTGTCGGTAAGAAGAAGTCCTTCCTAAATCACTGCCACATCGACACCGAGGTGGAGACAAAGGTCTTTTCCAGCAACTACATGTGGGACCTGTTCGAGAGGTCCTTCCTGCAGGACAAGCAGCAAATCCTGCAGAGCGACACTGTTGGTAAGAAGAAGTCCTTCCTAAATCACTGCCACATCCACACTGAGGTGGAGATAAAGGAGGTCTTCTCCAGCAACTACATGTGGGACCTGTTCGAGAGGTCCTTCCTGCAGGACAAGCAGCAAATCCTGCAGAGCGACACTGTTGGTAAGAAGAAGTCCTTCCTAAATCACTGCCACATCCACACTGAGGTGGAGATAAAGGAGGTCTTCTCCAGCAACTACATGTGGGACCTGTTCGAGAGGTCCTTCCTGCAGGACAAGCAGCAAATCCTGCAGAGCGACACTGTTGGTAAGAAGAAGTCCTTCCTAAATCACTGCCACATCCACACTGAGGTGGAGATAAAGGAGGTCTTCTCCAGCAACTACATGTGGGACCTGTTCGAGAGGTCCTTCCTGCAGGACATGCAGCCGAGCCTGCAGAGCGACACTGTCGGTAAGAAGACGTCCTTCTTAAACGACTGCTTTATCGACCTTGAGGTGGTGATGAACGTCTGTCCGCCATTCCGTCACCAGGCTGTATCTCATAAACACTAACACACATACACAACATACAAACATTCAACACATAACTAAACAGTTGAAATTTTCCTGTTGCCGCTATAACAACAAATACTAAAACAGAATAAAATAAATATTGAAATGGGGCTCCGAGACAACAGTTGTAATTTATTATTCATGAGATACAGCCTGGTAACAGGCAGACAGACAGACAAACGGACAGACGGACAGACGGACAGCGGAGTCTTGTCATAGAATCCCGTGTTTTCCCCATTGGGTACGGAACCCTAATAAATGTTCGACAAAAGGCGCAATACTGAGAATGTGCATGCAAACAGATTGGGTACTGATATATAATGGTTTCAGTATCATCAGCCGGCCCCTCGTCAGCCGCCGACTCCTGGCAGAAGTCGGCCGACACCAAGCGCGCGTGGGTCAACTACGTCACCGACGTGCTGGTGCAGACTATATGCACGTTCTTCAACTCGCCTTTCAGCGACCAGAGCACTACTGTGCAGGTAAGGTTTTTAACCGACTTCAAAAAAGGAGGAAGTTATTAAATCGTTGGGGTCTTTGTTTATGTACGTTCAGGGATTACTCGAAGACGCGTGGACTGATTTAGAGTATTATTTTTTTGTTTGAAAGCTACTACTATACTATACTTCCCAGATGGTCCCATTGCCTGCCTGTGTGTCTGTCTGTAAACAAATCTTGCAAGTTAAATTTGATCCACTTCCCGGTTTCCGATTGAGCTGAAATTTTGCACAAGATGATTTGATGATGTAGGTGGAAGGTGACCATAGGAACTCTGTAATGAAACGACACAACCCCACCAAATTTGTGCTCATTACATTTGTCTTTACTTAGCCCGCGCAATAAAAGTTTGTATAAAAAAAAAATTTTTTTTTTATAAACTTATGTAGCCTGAAAGGGAAATACCCATAATAAATCGAATCAAAACAGTCAAAAACAAAAAAGTCGGCTTTCCTATAAAAGTGCCCGGGCGGCTGCACACTTTCGTATGGAACTGCCGACTTTTTTTGACTGTTATTTTAATTTGTTATACTATAGTGATCTAGTAAAGCTGTGTTTTGATTTATTATGGGTATGTCCCTTCCACGTTGTATATTGCATTTCTAATTCACTGTTTTCTTTGTACCTTCATAAACATGGATTCCCCTTCTTCAGTAAGTACCATTCACTCAATTAATAGTTAAAATAACGTATAGTTTCCTGTTTTATAATTTACGTATAAAACGGCTAAACGCACTGCGTAGTTGTTTCTTAAATATAGATACCTAACATTTATGAAAGCTGCACACATACACAAGAAAATATAAATTTATTTTTTGGTATTTACATACAGGTTTGTAGCGTCGCAATATATTTTATAAAAAGGTCGTAAGCTCAGCTAATAATGTCATAATAGACGTAAAGATCTTATAATAAAATAAGCCTATATCAATGCTTGTTATTCTTTCAGACACGGCAGTCAATATTCGTGAAGCTACTGCAAACCACTTTCAGCATCTACCAATGTCCGTGGCTCAGCCCGCCGCAGAAGCTCAACGTTGAAAAGTGTATACGAACGCTGAGCGAAGTCGGTGAGTCAAGTATTTGAAATGCTATCTGTATTCAGGTTTCTCTCTCTCCCTCTATCTCCATCTCTCTCTCTCTCTCTCCCTCTTCCTCCATCTCTATCTCTGCCTCTATCTACATCTATCTCTCTTCCACTATCTCCATCTCTCTCTCCCCCTCTCTCTCTCTCTTCCTCTCTCTCTCTCTCCCCCTCTCTTTCTCCGTCTCTCCCTCAAACGGTAACGCAACTATACAACGTGTAACGGAAAGGAGGTATCAACCCGAAAGGGAGTGAACAACTTTTACTACGGGACCATCCATAAAATCGTAAAAACATCTTCACCTCCATACAAAATTAAATACATACCGCGCCAAACCAAAATGTATGGAGCTACAATTTTTTTTACGATTTCTCTGGTGGTCCTATAGTAAAAGTTGTTCATATTGATTAGTATGTTTACTCCCTTTCGGGTTGATACCCCCTTTCTGTTACATGTTGTACATATCTTAGTGGCTGGACCGCATAAGCAGGACTAGTTGTATGTTGAGTTGTTCCGCTGTGACTGCAATAATTAAACTATTGCTAAATTTATGCAAATGGTATTTAACGCGAAACATACCTTTGTTATATTTATATTTCGTTGAAATTTCGAATCGGGTAACACTGGGCTTCTTATCGGGTCCTCGGTCCACAAGGACGTTACTTGTTGGTGTCAGATTTTTCAGGCTGCCTAGAGGCATCTGTATGGGTTGACGACTACCATACATTGACGAAGCTGAGACCAGCGGCTTGTATGTACCTTCTGAAGCACGAAGGAGCTCGAGAAAATTTATGCCACTTGTGGTCACGTATCCAGGTGCGGACCACGCCCGATGTCGCTTTACTTGCGAAAGCGCTAGTAATACACACTCTCACCGGGCCACCGAGCTTCTCAAAATATTTGATCAGCTGTGTAGATTAATTCCACACTAGGTTATAATAATTGTTCGGGGACCAGCGCTACCCCAATTTGAACAAAATTATTTGAAGGGAAACGAAGATATCATTTAAAATTTTGTCTTGATGAAGCCTAAGTAAAGCCAACGGTAGTTCATAAAATAGTTTGAAGGGTGATCTAGGGCTTGATCAAGACAACATTTTTAATGATATCTCCGTTTCCTTTCAAATATTTCAAATGAGGGCAGCACTCGCGCCGGTACTTCAATGAGTAGAAGTCTACTTGTACTTGGTGGACCCCGAAAAATTTATTCAATTTAAACTTTGTTTTCAGCGAAATCGCGAAGTATAGCGATACCGTTAGAACTAGAAGCCAAAATCCAAACTGTATTCGAGAAAGCCGCCGCGCTATCGCGGCAGACCAGCAAGTGGCTGCTAGCTTCCAAGACCTCGAAATTGGAGAAGATGCATTCGCAGGTACGACCAGAACTTATTACTGCTCATAGCTGACATATGATCATTCCAGTTTAACAATTACATTCGATTGAATCACGAAAGAGAAAAAACTAGTGGAAGTTCCACTTGGCAAAATTAGTATCGGACCCGTTGTCACCAAACTCTCACAAATAAATCACGAATCACATTTGCATCACATACTAACAATTCGTTTAATTGGTCGTTTTTATTTATATCAAAAATGGCCTTTATTTATTTAATGGCCATTAATAAGGTTTATTTTGCTATGGTTCAATAAGTACTTACAAAGGTTTGCAATCTGTAGTATAACTTCAAAAATTTCTGGTACTTTACCATAGATGGCGTTATATTTAAAATAAGCAATAATAAACTTAAGTGCTATTAACATTAGGTCTGAATTTACGTCCAAATGTATTGTCAGGATTGAGTGCAGTTGCGCTTAATTATGACACGCGCGCCACGCCCCTTTTTTCTCTTCCGTGGATTGAACTCAATAGATACAATAAATCTTAGTTCCTAGATGTGTGAGTGAATGTAGAATGAGCTTAAATTAACTTTCGTGCTTTGAAAACGTACAAGCTGTTTAAATATACGAGACTATTTTACTGTATTGTATTTGAAGACTTTCTTAGTGGGTGGTTAAATTATTTTCGCTGAGTACTGGTGTTTACTTTTATTCAATTTATCATTCTTTTATCCCAAAATTTATCTTAACTGACTGACGTAAAAAATTCTATTATCTAAGTACTTAACTAAGCGTTCTTGTAAACTGATAAAGGAGACAAGTTGGAAAATAGATAGTAGATAGATATACACAAATCAGACAATAAAAATAGGCTTTTACCTACCTGTGCGTGTGCGTGTGCTACAGAAATGCATGAAAAATGGCCCCAGGAACATTTCTAGTTCCTGGGTCTTGTTTGTTTATTTAAATATGTATTTATTATAAAGTATCGTTGAATTAATACCCCATAATTCGAGTTTAAAATTAGTTTGGGAATTGCTCAATCAGTGTGATTTTTCCCTATATATTTATTTATTTATTTATAAATGTCGTGTGTTTCTATTTGTGAAGACCTGTTATTAACTTTTTGTTTACTTACTTCCTTACCTTTATTTTAACTGTAGCTGATGGTTTTCCCAATATTTAAAATAAAAATAAAGTAAATAAAGTATTGTAAATCAATTCATGGCGAGCTTTTGCCAACTACACCATTGTCGCTATTATTTATGTTATTTCCTTTTACAGTGTATTTATATTTTATAAATTACTTATATGCTATTTTGATAACTATATGTGAATATTTATGCATTTTTCTTCTACCGGTCTTACGCCTAGGATGTGGCACTAAACTTAGATGTAAGTAAATAATTTAACGGTAAATAATAATTAAATTGATAATAATTAGTGATCCAATATTCAATCCTACTTATATTATAAAAGTAATTTTTTGGTTCTTGAATGTTTGTTATTTATTTATTTAATCTTTACTGACCATGATGATACAAAAAGTGGATTTAATGCTAACGCATACTCTACCAGTCAGCCTTTAGGAAAAAACAGAAATAAAAATTATTCATTGTTACTCAATCACGCTAATCAGCTGAGCGGATTGGAATGAAAGTTAAATTGGCATGTAGATAGCTAGATAAACGCATATGATACACTGTATCCTACGAAAAAGCCCGCATGAAAAGCCTACGTGAAAATCACGTAGGCTTTTCATGCGGGCGTGAAGTTGCCATAAACAAGGTATTTTGAGTATCTAAATATAATCACAAGGTTTTACTCACATAGTGTTGTCGGAAAACGCCGGCTAGTTCCGATCGGGATTATTTCATCTCACGCTAGTTTTAATAATATTTATTTTGAGTATGTTTGAGATTGATTTAGCATAATTATGTTGTACAGTCAAACCTGCAGAACGACCGCTCAGTGATGGAAGGCCTGCAGGAAATAGTCTCGCTGCTGGAGGAGCAGCTGAGGCCATTGCTCCAGGCCGAGCTGTCGCTGCTGGTGGACATCCTCTACAAGCCGCACCTCTTGTTCACCAGTGGCGGGGAGAGGTCGCAGGCTGACACGAGTGGTATCTTTATATCCAGGTACGTGGATATCCCTAATGTAAATACATTTAAAATGAAGAAGATCTGACATTTGAAGTTCAAACTGAAAAAGCTTGATTAAAGAAAAAGCATTTTCAAGGTTTGATTTAAAAAAAAAAACACATTTCTACTTGCTAGTTTTTGTTTGTAAAAAGCTAAAGATCGTTGGTACTTTGAGACATATATAAAGTCATTTACTATATGAACTTGTACATAAATTTTATTAATCAATTAAAATCGTGAAATGCAATTTTTTCTCCCAACTAATAACATTTAATTTCCGAGCTATACGTTCGGAAACTAAATTCCGCGCCTATTTGCTTGGACGTTCATTAGTTTTATTACTATACACTGCGTTCCACATTAGATCGCAATTGATAGTAAAATAAATAAAGACGTACAACGTAAAACCTTATTCGCAATATCTAGCTAGATCTTGTTTTTAATGTTTATTTGTAAATCTCATATAAAAGGCTGTTACAATCGACCCCAAAATTTTCCGAACTGTCTTTCTTGACAAAGTAATCTTTTCCAGACTTATCCGCCACACGGAAAAACTTCTAGAAGAGAAAGAAGAAAAGTTGTGCGTAAAAGTGTTACGCACGCTACGCGAAATGATGGCCGCTGATCCTGAATATGGAGAAAAGGTATTGTACAAATCCCGTAATTAATAAACCTAATAAGTAATAATCACTGACAACAAAAGAAGTATATTAATACTTAAAGAAATACATTATCACGTCTTAATCCCTAGCAGGGTAGACAGAGCCCAGGGCTGTACCCAAAAGCCTTGCTTAGCGCAATGATAAACGAAAATAAAAAGAAACAATTAGTTTGTAAATCGTGTGATATTGGGGAATAGTTATGGTACTAGGCAGTAAGTAGCATTTCATAATGAATCGAAATAATATCATAAAGTACATACATAGTTAAAGTATTCTAGATTTTAAAATTTCTATGTCAATTTCACAGCAAAAGAACACTTACTACTATTGTTTTTTTACACCCAGGGTAACCAGTTGCGTAGCAAATTGCTCTCTCAATACTTCGTCAACCGAAAATCGGAACCAAAGATCCAACCTCCGCAACCATCGTTAGCTGTCACACATGGCCCTGGAGGTAAGTTACAAAAAATTAATCAAATAGGTTTACCCTCTTATTCATAGAAAAAACAAAGGTTTGCAAAACTATTTTAGTTAAGATATGTTTTGTCCCTATCACTCTACTTAGTATTAGACATTACAAGAACAAGACAAAACGACTAATAACTAAAACAGTTTTAGCAAACAATTGTAAGTTTCTATGAATAAGAAGATACATTAGATTGAAACATTCTTTTGTAGTAAGATACGGATCTGATTAACGTCATGGTGTGAGAATAGATATTTTTTTTTACATTTTGGTAGAAGGTTTACTCATCTTGGTTTCACTAATAATAATACACATAAAATAAACATTTAGTAAAAATATTTACTTTTGTTAGCGTGTAAGACTCACTTTTCAACATACTTCTTTCATTTAGCATTCTAAACTATAGTTTGCACATGGTAGCAGGTAAATCTGCACAGACTATAAAGTAGTTTCATTTCAATCCGCTGTACTTATTGTTAAAATCCTAAAGACATTTTTTAACAAAGTGTGCAGTTTGTATTAGATTTAAAATAAATAGCAGATTCAAGTAAATGACACCACAAAAAAACATAGACTTGGATGAGCATTCTATATGTTAAATTGATTATAAAGGTGTTTTTGTTTTCATAAAGCAAATAAAGACGATTACAACTTATGCCATTTAGAAATTAGTTATTTTGGTGATAATCTATTCGTGATTTTATTTAAAGTAGTACCTACTATAAGTAGGTAGTTTATTGTTACAAAAATTCCCTGAAATAGTTGGTAGGATAAACTTTTCTTATTGTTTTTCCTTAATTTAAATAATAATATTTCCTAAATGTTTTATTGTAAACTAAGACACCTTTCTAGAACTATGAACTGTGACTAGCCATAGACTTAGCCGTGTTTTTTTCTTCCACCGCGCATGCAGAAGTTCACCCGCATCAGATCAAGACAGGTGGGCCGCCGGCGTCGACAGTACTCACGGCTTTGTGTTCAGCACTGTTTGAAACGGTCAATCTGTGCAAACTTGGAAATTTAAAGGGCTGTTTACTTTAAACATAATCGTTATCTGGATATTTGGCGAACTGTGTTTGCACATTAGAGGTGTATACGGTACGCTTCAAAAATTGAGTTAAAATCTCTCGTACTAATTGTATGAGAAATTATGACTCACTTTTGGAAGCCTAGCCGTACGTGTAAACGTTTACATAGTGCAAGTTCCTTGCCTCTTGCATACAATTAAATAGGGCAATATCCAAGTTTAAAAATAAATTATTTTGCAATGATAAGAGAACAATACGTCACAAAATAATGTAACTGTCATTGATCATATCCAATTTAAACGTGATTTTAGATTTATTAATGCAAAAAAAAAACTTATATTAAATTTTATGATTCTAAGAAACTATGACGTCACGACGTGCTCTTTCATACAAATCCCATAGAAACTGTTTGTTTAGACGTTCCGAAAAAAGTATCTGACTTGACTCGTTGGAAACTAGCAGATTGAGGGAATAAGTAACTTGCATGGACTAAACAACGTCAAATTGTAGACAACAGGCAATACAGTTGCACTGTGCAAATGAATCTTTAGCCTAGTAGCACTGCAGCGCGCCAGCGACATTGCGAATCCGCTATTTTCCAACAAGTCTAATCAGATACTTTTTTCTAAACGTCAATACAAACATTTTCCATGGGATCTGTATGAAATACAGGCAGATGACGTTATAGTTTCTTCGAGTCAAATAGCGATCTTATTAACAGTTTTTCTGCGATAATAAATAAAAAATCACGTTAAAACGATATTTTCAAAGACAAGTGACATTATTTGGCGACATTTAATTTTCTCATTAGTACAAAATTATTTATTTTTGAACTAGGAAAAAATACCCAATTTTGACTCAACTATTCTAGTTTGAACAGATTGATAAACGCCAAAAAATGGCGTTAATGACATTTTTTTACTGACGCACTATTTTATGTTTATGTAAAAACTATATTCATGTAGGTCAACAAATAAGTTAGTGAATCTAAAACGATGGCGCCACCAAACGTTTTTAATCTGTATTATAGGCGGTGCGACGTTAAACCTTAGCCAGGCATCGTAGATATAATTATTCACTGGTTTAAAACTTTAAACAAACTAGAAAAAGTTATAAGGTTCAAAGCAATGTGGTAACTTTTTACCAGTGCCTGGCTAAGGGTAATTTTATTCCATTTTTTCCATTTCATGGCATGTTTCACTAACATATTTGTAAAATGTACATTAATAAATATTTTTTATTATCTAAATAAATAAATCTAACTTAATGCGTTCGGGTGCGCTTTAAACAATTCGCGCATGTTTCCACTGTGTCCGCTGTTTGGTGTTTTTGCATGCGTCACTCCGCACGAGTTGTTAATATTACACAGATACTAATACAAATTATATTATCTATAGTTATTTTATATAGTTTTATTTACCGATTTTTGCTGCCAGAAATACAAAGAACAAATATTTGTTTTAGTCTGACAAGGGAGCCCGCAAGTTTGCTTCATACAGGCGATACTGAACAATAATTTTGCTCACAAATATTAAATTATTTTTTACCCAACTGTTTCAAAAACGGATTTAGCATTATTTTTAAATCTACCTACCTGTATGCTATATATAACGTGGAAGTGTCATACCATAATCAAACCACGGGCTGTACTAGATCACTATAGTATAATAAAATTAAAATAACAGTCATAGAACAAAACAAAACTTCGACATTCCCATACTAATTATAGCTTTAAGCGATAAGACCGCCCATTGTACTCATTTAATTGAAAATTATTTCTTTGTGTTACATTGTTTTTTCTTTTGGTGTACAATAAAGAGTTATCTATCTATCTAATTGCCCCGGCGACTGGACACTTATGTAAGGAAATTCAGAATTTTTGTTTTGTTTTTTGACTGTGATTTTAATTTCATTATACTATAGTGACTTAGCCCGTAGTTTGATTTATTACGGGTATGTCCCTTCCACGTTGTATATTATACAAAGACACTTTTAAGGCCAACAAAAAAAAAATGAGCCTGTCCAATCCATGACACTGAACTACTTTCCATAAACACAATTATTGGAAAACGAAATGAAAAAAATTCATACAAATCAGCGCTCGGTCAACGGATTTTGTGTGGGAGGTCGAAATTATTTTATTGATTTTCAATAACTTTATGTCTAGAAACTATAGTCCATTTGTTTAGGTCTTTAAAAGAATGTAAACAATCTTGACATGTCTTTTTATTGAAATATACGCTTTATAAATCAATACCTTTGGAAATTACAAATAAATTACGTAATTTATAAAATAAAATTTTGTAATTTGCGAATATATTAATTTATAAAGTGTATATTTAAATAAAAAGACATGTCAAGCTTGTTTACAATTTGTTAAATACCTAGACAAATGGACTATATTTTAGTATCATGGACCGAACTTGCTCCAGAAATGTTGCCGTTGTTTAAAAAGTAACCCTGAATGTATATTATATTAGTTTACTTAGCTTTGATTGAACCCTGCCGCTGAATCCATAAAGAAATTTTAACACGAACTTAAATTTTAAAATAATATGCAGATAAAACTCCCATGCTATCTTTATATACCCTTATATATAATAATTTTATTATAATAACCCTGCTTTGAATGTGGTCTTTTTTTTAGCAACATTCAATAATTAAAAAAGTAATCTATTTCCTACACAGCCAAAGTCCTCCTGCGCACGGGCCAGACTCTTGCCCAAGTACAGGCACATCTAGACAAGGAAGGCGCTTCAGACCTGGTCGTAGATCTAGTCATCAAGAGTACTAACCGACCGGCTATTTTCCTGGAGGCGATACAACTTGGTAAGCTATGTTTATACTTGATTGATTTATTTTCACAGATGACCTGTTTAGGGACGAGTGGAAGGAATAAGGGAAGGCCTTTGCAGGGGAAAACCAATACAGGCTAAAACAGAGATGACTTGAAATTAGTAGAAAATAATTCTTACATTAATAAAGATAAACAAGAACTCGTAATGCTTTTAAAATGATTTAAATAAAAGCTTGTTTTTTTGCTTTTATTGAAATTGTCGTTCTTTTCAACAGGAATCGCTCTTCTAGAAGGCGGCAACCCTATAATCCAAAACAGCATATTTACCAAATTACAAAATGGAGAAATCTCGCAAGCATTCCTAAAGGTAAATAATTTGAGTTATTCTATTAGGCGTCGAAGTAGACAGAAAAGAACATAGCGCTGAAAAATTTCACAAATCACAAAGAGCTATTCCGCTTCTTAATTAGCTATTCATTCGGCGCTAATCTTGGACCCACCCGCTCTTTTTCAATCAAAAAGAGCGGCGAAAAATTAATTACAAAAAGCCATTCCGCTTTTTAATTAGCTATTCATTCGCTGCTAATCTGGGCCCACCCGCTCTGTTTTAATCAAAAGGAGCGGCGAAAAATTTGTCACAAAAAAGCTTTTCCGCTTTTTGATTAGCTATTCATTCGCCGCTAATCTTGGACCCGCCCAGCTCCGTTTCAATCAAAAGGCACGTTTCTTTACTATTATAGCGTACCGTAAGCTTCTTCTTATTGAGTGTAGTATTACTAACACTGGTGTCAGATTGACAGTCATTGTCACCTAGTGGCAACAGTGAACTAAGTGTAGGTTTCCTTACGAAGTTTTCCTTCACCAAAAGCAAGGTGGTAGTTGAAAATGAACGTAGGTTCATGAGTACATACTCAGAGGTTCAAGTCGCGCTTAGTAAAGATCGAACACTTGCTTAACAGACGCAGAGCCAGTTTCGAAAGTACCGTTAACACAGAATTAACAAGTAATTATTTAAAAAATATTTTTTAATACAAGCTTTTATCTAAAGTGCTCCTCAAGACGAATCAAACGAGCCCAAAGTCGATGGGTGTTAGCGACGCGTTCTAAACCTGTTTAAATTTAATTTTATTTTTGTTTTTGTGATTTCACTTATGTTTCATTTTATGTTTAAGTTAAAAAAATTGAATAAAACGAAACGCATAACTGTCGGTAGATCTCAAAATGTATGAAATATGAAGGTATTTTGGTATAAAATGTCATTTCGTGTCCTTTTTTGAAATAAGTTAGTCTGCTACCATCCAAACGCGACATCACACAACTTTCGTTAAAATTTTTAATTTGTGTTCTTTTGGAGTTGCAATAAATAATTTTTCTTCATCATCGGTGCGTGTCATTGAAGAAACCCTATTCGGACAACCAACACTCTTCGAGCCGAATTATTATGTACCACACTCCGCCGCCAAAAATGGTCAATACACGCAGCCAATTAAAGAAAAAGGACAAGGATGGCCAGTTCGAGCACAAGCAAGCATTCTCCGAGCCTACTGGTGGATGCAGCTACGACGCGAAACGGATTCTCGACTTGAACAAAACGCGAGATGTCGCGGGTACCAGCGTGAAACGCGAAGCACCGCCCCAACAGCCCGCGTCCGTTAGATCAAAGTCCACGTCGTCATCTGTGTTGGCAAGGCGAAAACAGCTCGAGTTGGAAGCAGCACGCGAGAAGGCTAAAATACAAATGGAACTAATTGATAAGAAATTAGAGGCGGACCTCGCGGAACTAGAGGATGAAAAATACGGTCCACATATGGAGGAGCACTCTTGTAACAATGGTGAAGTGGAGAAGTGGCTCGAACGCAGCCAGGCAGAACTGGAGCAGGCACAATCAGCCCCCGACTATGGTGTTACTACAGGCGACGTGTGTCCGCCGGCGGGCAACAACGCTGGCACGTCAGATGGGACCGTTCAGATGCTTGCCGCTGCACTAAAGGATATGGCCGCTTCCTCACGTCAAGTGCAACGTGATTCGGATACCAACTTGTTAAGCCGCATATGCACGCCGAGAGATCTTCCAATTTTTACCGGCGACCCAATGGACTGGCTTCTATTCAGACAGGCGTATGAAGAATCCACACAAGTGTGCAAATTCAGCCCTAAAGAAAATCTTTGGAGATTAAGGAAGTGTCTTCGCGGTCCAGCTAAAGAAGCCGTGGCATCACTGCTCATCACAGCTGCGACGCCCGATTGTATAATGTCTACTTTGGAGCTGAGATTCGGCAACCCAGACATGATCATTTCAAGGATGACGCAGGATGTGAGGAAGGTTCATCCCGTGTCAGCAGAATATCACAGGGATATCGTATCGTTTTCAGTAAAGATACAAAATTATGTTGCCGCGATACAAGCTGTCGGGCGGGGAGAGTACCTACAAGATATGAACTTAGTTTCTACTATTTTATCCAAACTCCCGCCAGTGCTCATATCAAAGTGGTCTGACTATAGTTTCCCGCTTATCACCAATGGCAAGAAGTCACGTTTGGAACTTATGGCACAATTTTTGAAGGACGAAGCCACTAAAATATCGGCCACTGCAAATACATTAATTATGGGACAGCGAAACGATTATAATAAACATAAGCAGGATATCTCTAGTTACCGACCACAAACAGTGTTAGTACAGACGAGCCAAAATGATAAGTGTATGTTCTGTAATTTATCCAATCATAAACTCACTGAGTGCAAGCGATTTAACAAAGCGTTACGGAAAGATAGGTGGCGGCATGTGAAACGTTTCGAATTGTGCTATAAGTGCCTACTGTCGCGCCACGATCGAGAAACTTGCCCCGCGCCTGCCTGCAATAAGGACGACTGCGGGCAGCCTCATCACCGGCTGCTGCACTACGAGGTGAACAAGGACAGCCGCGACGCCGGCGGCTCCCAGCAGGTGATATCCGAATCCGCGGCACCCGAGTCGGCATCCTCAGAAACGGTAATGCACACGAACGTGAGTAACTGCACAGTTTTGCTAAAAGTGTTACCTATAAAAATACATGGACCTAACGGTATCATCGACACGTGCGCTCTGCTCGATGACGCTTCGACTGTGTCACTTATCAGCGACCGCCTGGCGGAGCGCGCAGGGCTGCGCGGCCGCCAAGAAACAATTCGTATGCGTGGTGCTTGGAACAATACGAAGATCGTTTGTAACAGTTCTGTTGTAAAATTTGAAATATCTGGTTTAGATAATAAGATTCACACTATCAGAGCTCGAAGTGTAAATGAATTAAATTTGCCTGCCCAAAATGTTTCAGTAATTGATTGTAATAAGTATTCCAATTTAAAAACGTTAAAAGTTAAATTTTGTCTATCTAATTTACAACCTCAAATGTTAATAGGGCAAGATAACTACCATTTGTTGTTAACTTTAGAAACCCGTTTAGGTAAACTCAATGAGCCTGTCGCTACGCGCACACCCCTAGGTTGGTGCGTTCATGGTGTAGTGGCCAGAACCCCGGCCGCCGCTCGCAAATCTCATTCGACCTTCCTTACTTATCAGTTGGATGACGTCACGCAGGTTGATGTTGAGACTAGCCTGAGGGATTTGCACGAGTTAGTGCAAGGTTCGTTTTCTCACGACTCCATGGGAGTGGCAGGTAAGCCTCGGGAAAATAGGGAAAATGTACGTGCCTACAACAAGCTGGAAGAAACTGCCAAGCTAATAAATGGTGAATGGTATGTAGGGTTACCCTGGAAGGATGATAACTGCACTATGGAGGACAGCTATCAACACGCTTTATCCAGGCTTCAGAGCGTGGAGAGAAAGATGGGTAAAAGTGAAAGTTATAAACAGAGGTATGTAGATAGAATTAATCATTTATTTGATAATAAATACGCCGAAGAGGTGAAATTATTGGACGCGCAGGCTTCTCCACGAACATGGTATTTACCTCACTTTGGAGTAGATAACCCAAATAAAAAAAAGTTGCGTTTGGTTTTCGACGCAGCCGCTAAAAGTAATGGACTTTGTTTAAATGATTATCTACTCCAAGGTCCGGATTTGCTGTCGTCATTGTTAGGTATTATGATGAGATTTAGAGAAAATAAAATTGGTGTCACGGGCGACATAAAAGATATGTTTTTACGTGTCAAAATCAGGTCAGAGGATCAAGTTGCATTTCGTTTTTTATGGCGAAATAGCAGTAAGGAACCTGTCAAAATATATAAGATGACTTCGCTAATATTTGGAGCAAACTGTTCGCCGTTCATCGCGCAATTTATTAAAAATAAGAATGCGCAGCAGTATGAGTCGTCGATACCCGACGCCGTCGCGGCAATCTGTAAACAACATTATGTAGACGATTATATAGACAGTTTTCCTGATGAAAGTTCTGGCATCGAAATGGTAAGAAATGTAACTAATATACATAAAGCTGGTGGGTTTGAAATTAGAAACTGGACGAGTAATAACTTAACCGTATTAGACAGTGTGCCAAAAGAAACCTTGGGGGAAGTGGCTGTAAAGTTTAAAACAGAACAGCAATATGAAGGCGAACGTACACTGGGTTTGATATGGTATCCGCGTGAAGACGCCCTTGGCTTTGATGTTTCTTTCAAGCAGTTACCAGAAGATTTGATTCAGGGAAAACAAAGACCTACCAAGAGATTGATGCTCAAGGTAATTATGTCCATTTTTGATGTCTTTGGATTCTTATCTCCGTTTACTATACAGGGCAGAATGATGCTACAAGAAACGTGGTGTGCAAAAATTGGATGGGATGATTTCATCCCCGATGAAATATTTATTAAATGGAGAAGATGGCTCGACCTACTTAAAACAATAGGTAACTTGCGCATTCCTAGATGGCATCATACTCCCGTGAGTGGGAGTGAGAGAGATCCGTGCAAGACTGTGACAGCGATGCAGCCTATGCGCTACGAAACTGCTACGACAGACCGGCGTGCTACGACGCATACAGCGTCTACGGCTATCAGTGACCTCCCCCCCGGCCGCACTCGCCACCCGAGTGCCGTCGCTCCGTGTGCTACGAGTCCAATGTATCGTAGCGCAGGACGTAATGCTACGAAACCGGTAGGTTATAGCAACCTACAACTACACGTCTTTAGTGATAGCTCAACAAAGGCGATGTGCGCGGTCGCGTACTGGCGATGGATAGATAACAATGAGATAAGAGTATCATTTATTGCAAGTAAGTGTAAGGTAGCCCCGGTAAAATATTCTAGCGTCCCGAGATTGGAACTGGTAGCCTCATTGCTAGCTGCAAGATTGGCCGACACTATAGGTAAAGAACACAGAATAAAGGCTGAAAAAAGATTTTTCTGGTGTGATTCATCCGCGGTCTTGCACTGGATAAGTAATGACGCGCGCAATTATAAAGCTTTTATTGCAAACCGGCTCGGTGAGATCGACGAACTAACAAGTATCAAAGAGTGGAGATATGTACCTACAAAAATGAATGTTGCTGACTGTGCTACGCGCGATGTTTTTGACAGCACAATCTTTGAAAACGACTGGTTACGTGGTCCCTTGTTTTTATGCTCTGATGAGAGTTCTTGGCCTCGCACTCTGCCAGATCTTCCCCATTATGACATGGACCTTGAACGTGTGGCTATAGTTCAAGACTTACCTGTCAGCTTACCTGTTCCTCCTTCTGAGCGCTTCTCGTCATGGCTCCGCTTGTTAAGGGCCACTGCTGCTGTCCTGAAATTTATAAATAAATGTAAAAAGGTAAGAGAATCAGACGCCAGCATGATGGAGCGTGCAGAGCGACTGTTGCTGCGACAGGCACAGCTGGATTCCTTTGCGACTGAGATATCAGCGGTAAAAAAAAATACATGTCTGGAAAAATCAAGTAAGTTACTTACCTTGACACCGGTTCTCGACGAAGATGAGTTGTTGCGTGTTGGTGGCCGCATCAACGCTGCTTCTGGAATTTCTCCTGGAATGAAAAACCCGATTATTCTTGATGGAAAGCACAATATTTCAAAATTGATAGTCAAACATTACCACATAAAGGCTGCTCATGGGAACCAGGAAACTGTAGTCAATAATCTAAAACAAAAATTCTGGATAACAAGGATTCGCCCTACAGTTAAACACGTAGCCACCAGTTGCATGCTGTGTAGGATTAGAAAAGCAAGGCCAGAGATACCAAGAATGGGAGACTTACCGGAGGCGCGTCTGGCTCATCATCAGAAGCCATTTTCCCACTGTGGGATTGATCTTTTTGGACCAATGGAAGTCACCATAGGGAGAAAAGATATGGTGTTCTTTTTACATGCCTTACTGTTAGAGCCATCCATCTGGAAATTGTCCATTCTCTAACAGCCGATTCTCTGATAATGGCGCTGCGCCGTATGGCGGCCAGGCGTGGCTGGCCTCAGTATTTATATTCTGATAATGGCACTAATCTTAGGGGTGCCGACAACGAGCTAAAAAGGTCGATACAAGAGCTGAATAATGAGGCTTTACAGAACGAAGCCGTGAACAACGGAGCCCACTGGACTTTTATTCCGCCTGCAAGCCCACATTGGGGTGGGGCCTGGGAACGACTTATCCGCAGCGTTAAGAGTTCACTTAAAGTTATAATGAAAGAACGAGCACCAAGAGAAGAGGTATTGAGCACGCTCTTTGCAGAAGTTGAAAACATTGTGAACAGCAGACCTCTCACACATGTCTCAGTCGAACCAGGAAGCGACGAAGCATTGACACCAAATCATTTTCTTCTTGGATCATCAGGTAATCTGCCTACTCTCGGTGTTTTTGATAGCTCTGACTTATTCTTGCGAAAACAATGGCGAAAGGCACAATACATTGCAGACATGTTCTGGAAACGTTGGGTAAAAGAGGCTTTACCAGAATTGCTGCCCAGGAGAAAATGGACTCAGGAGCAAACGGCACTCCAGGTAGGGGACCTGGTACTTATTGTAGATCCTGATGCTCCTCGAAACGTATGGCCGCGAGGCGTCATTCAGCAGGTATTTCCAGGTGGGTATGGTCGAGTGAGATTGGTTGAAGTTAAAACTAAAACTGGTTTGTTGAAGAGGTCTGCGGCGCGCGTCGCCCGTATACCTATGGTTGATGAGTGCTGTGCCAGCACTGGGGTGGGGCGTGTTAGCGACGCGTTCTAAACCTGTTTAAATTTAATTTTATTTTTGTTTTTGTGATTTCACTTATGTTTCATTTTATGTTTAAGTTAAAAAAATTGAATAAAACGAAACGCATAACTGTCGGTAGATCTCAAAATGTATGAAATATGAAGGTATTTTGGTATAAAATGTCATTTCGTGTCCTTTTTTGAAATAAGTTAGTCTGCTACCATCCAAACGCGACATCACACAACTTTCGTTAAAATTTTTAATTTGTGTTCTTTTGGAGTTAGTTGCAATAAATAATTTTTCTTCATCATCGGTGCGTGTCATTGAAGAAACCCTATTTGGACAACCAACAATGGGGTTACGTCGTTTCATTACAAAGTTCCTCTGGCTACCTTTCCGCTCCATCATCAGATCAGCTCCATGTCATTATAATATTGCATTGTCACGCGATATAAGTAGGTATATGTGCAAAATTTCAGCTCAATTGGAAACCGGGAAGTGGGTCAAATTTAACTTGCAAAGTTTGATTACAGACAGACAGACAGACTACGGGACAGTTGAAACAAAATAAAAGCTGGTAAAAAGTATTGTAAACGTATAGGACAGAAATTGCAGCGTTCACCACACCTCTCTTGTTCTCGGGTGTGTTTGATGGCTTTAAACATTGAGACTTCCTTGACGTCTGCTATGCACGTGCACGCAACGTGTTCTGCCGGGAGGCCGGGAGAGACTGGTCAGCTCGGCTTAGCTTTTTTTGACTACTATTTATTATTACGTTATTTATATTTATTAACTCGTTCGCAAGCATTACATGTTATAATGTATCAACATTGTATTATATTGCAAGTGTTTATTATTTTAAAAAGGCAAAATAATAATATGACAAAGCCTTTCTGGCGAGTAGGCGACCAATACTGTGACAATGGGTTTCTTTCGGCGTTTCTTCTCAGCAGTGGTCGTTGCGAAGCGCTTTATCAATAAATAGCGTTATAAACAGCAGTGGTCGTAGAACTAGCTATTCTTTAAAATAAATTAAATTTCAATATAAACTACACGTAATGTAAATTATACTTATTAACGAGTTAAAGTTCCTGTAAAGGTATAATACTGAATAAACATTTCTATTTTGCACGGATGTAAAGTTTTGTTTGTAGTAGTATTAGGCATAAATATTAAACGGTTGTATGAAGCGCCATACCGTAAGCCATAAAGGTGGATCAGTAACTTGAAACTAGGCTTATTAGCTATGGTCTGGTCACTGTGCAGGTATTCTACGACAAAATGCGGGAAGCACAGCAAGAGATTCGGTCGCTCGCCGCCAGCAGCACCGCTGCCACCAGCACAGACAAGCAAAGGACGAATCATGTAGACAAGAAGGCGCCAACTCCCGACGGTGAGTCAGGTTAGACAACTCAGAACCTTCTTAATGTTAGCGCGTTCCTGTTTAGGGAGCGTACCCGTGCTACGTGACACATTTTTTCCACTTTTTTACCTGTAATGCCTGACCTGTAACCACCTTTCTTTTTGACGACCTCCGTGGCGTAGTGGTAACCACGCTAGTCCGCCGCTCGGAGGTACCGGATTCGACCCTCGGCCAAGGCAAGTTGGAAAATGGCTTTTTTTCATATTGTCTAGGGGCTTGGGTGTTTTATATATAATAATGTATTTATTATAAAATATAGCATCATTGAGTCAGCGTCCCATAAAAAAGCTTTCTTTGAGGCTAGCTCAATCAGTGTGAATTGTCCCTATATATTTATTTATCTTCAGCTGTAATGCTTCGGAAGTCAGGCAGAACTTTCCCTCTTTTTCTTTTCCAAATATAATATGCATATCAATAGATACCCAAGGATGTCAAAGACCATGCAAAGTGGAAAAGATACAGTCGAAACAGTTTACATGATTTGACTATAGTTTAGCGACTGACCGCCTGCCTCAAGTAGGCAAGGCGTCAAGGCAGACGTCGTCCTTGGAAATGCAGTTGAAGCACGAGAAATATGTGCTTAAACCTTTAAGGTTGGATCTCACTTCTCAGCACGGTATAGCACTGTTCTATGGAACGCTATAGCACGGCCGGTGCTATATCGTTCCATCGCTCTCCCTCGCTCTGTCAAATGACGGATCTGAGCGACAGAAAAGGATAGCAGCATAAAAAAGTGCTGTTCTGTGCTTACAAGTGGGATCTAACCCTTAGACGCCTCAAACGCGATGTAGTCGAGAGCGGATTAAAATGACCCCCCGACCGTACAGCCTATAGGGTGTTCAGTAAGTGACGCGGGTACACGCGACGGGTTCAGTCTATCTCTGTCACAAACTCTACGTGCGACAGAGACAGGTGAACCGCGACAGATTCTGCTATCTCTTTCGCACTGAGGGTTTGTGATAGAGTTAGACTGGAACCCGCCACGTGCGCCCGCGTCAGTAAGCTAACGCCAAACAGCTACAGTCACGTAAAATCAGAGAGGTCAGGTTTATCTGCCCCCGACTGGACTAGTGTTGCAAAAAAACAGTTCTTTTTCTAACATGACAAAAAAACGTTTTTTTTTTTCTGGGGCATGTTTTTTTTCAAGAATTCAGAATTCAAAATTGATAAGGCAGTTTCCGTAAATGATTAATACTTAACAGTTTATAATTAGAGTTTTTTATTTATTTATAAACCTACCATACTTTTTGGTGGAATAGTACCAAGTTTACATGAATATTTTGGCAACATTCAAATTGCGCACCGGGATTCCCGGTACAACTTGGTATAAATATAAACCGAACGGGGATTTCCTGGTCCGGGAGACCCAAGTAAACAAAAATTCAGTCTAAATTAAGTAATTCGATATGTAATTTTAGTAAAATTGAAGAAATAAGAAAACAATGAAAGCATTCATCAATAAATTATTCCATTTTATGTAGATTTTTGTTTTCTGAAAAAAAAAACAAATTTAGAAAAAAAACAAGGGTACTAAATTTTTTTATCATGTTTTTTTTCAACTTTGTGAAAAAAAAACAATTTTGTTTTTTTTTTTCATTTTCCATTTCTAGGCTGGACTAATGTAAATGGTTGTGTGGCAGGGGCCCGCGTTACCGGGCCGCTGGTGGTGGGCGAGGAGATGGACGAGGAGGTGGCCAGCGCGTGCGGCTCCGCGGTGCACGCCTACTCCGACATACACACCATGTCACACGGTAAACATAAATACATACATACATCTGAGCAAGTGAAGGTCCGTAGTCTCTGCCTTTTCCTGTGGGAACTAATCGTGATAATATATACGATAAGTTCCCACAGGAAAAGGCAGAGACTATGGACCTCCAGTTGCTAAGATACCTATTTGCCACGCAAATTAAAAAAAACCCGACGACACCATGATGTGTGACGGATCTACATATTACAGCCGATGTTAAGTGGAATTGATATCCGTAGCGCCATCTATTATTATTTCACAGGTAAATTATAAAACCCTGACTTTCAAGCGTTAACCCCCAATAACTTGTAAACTGCTGAACCGATTTTTATCAAACATAGCTAAGAACCACCGCAAGGGAACTTGCTTTCTCGTAAAAAAACCGCATCGAAATCGGTCTATCCGTTCGAGAGCTACGGTGCTACAGACAGACAGACTGACTGACAGACATTAGCGTCAAACGTATAACACCCTTCTTTTTATCAGGGGTTAAAAAACACGGTATACACTATTACGTCTTTATTCCTGACGGGGTAGACAGAGTCTAGGGTCATAAGACCCAAAGGCTATGTGTAGATCAAAAAGGAATCAAAATAAAGACTGGTTGCTAACCGCATCGCATGATTCCCCATTCCTTCAATCAGCTTTTACGATCTGCGCGAGAAGGGAAGCAGTTGGTCATTCTAAGTTTCTTGTCTGCCAAAAGTTAGACCAAAAGAAAAAAACGTGGTAAGTGATCATCATACACCTACAGGCAGATACATCAGTATGATTTTGTACTCTTCATATTTTTTTAAACATTTATTTTCCAAAAAAACATAATCAAGTACGATAACAATCTGATTTTGTCTCAGGCACCACCGTCCTTGAAGAAATAATGGCTGAGAAGAAGCTCGAAGCGGGCACTTCGGACGTGCTGCCCGCCAAAGTGTCCGTGATGCGGCCGATACTGCGCTTCCTGCAGCTGCTGTGCGAGAACCACAACCCTGACTTACAAGTGAGTGCCTAGTGAAACCTCCTACCCACTTGTACTACTGTACTGCATATTGAATGTAAAAGAAACCACCAGTTTGCGCAGGTGGCAGGAAGAAATAACCGGCCAAGCGCGATTGGACTCGCGCACTAAGGGTTCCGAACCATTATCTATAAAAATCACGTTCGTTGTATGGTAGCCCCACTTAAATATTTTATTCAGTTTATAGTATTTGTTGTTATAGCGGCAACAGAAATACATTATCTATGAAAATTTCAACTGTCTAGCTATCACGATTCAAGAGACAGCCTGGTGACAGACAAACAGATGGACTGTAGAGTCGTATGCAATACGGTCCCGTTTCTACCCTTTGGGTACGGAACTCTAAGCAGTAGTGGACGTGCCAAGTGGGCGTGGCGCGTGTGTTATGAGCACAAATGCTGTTAATCCCGAAAATATATTTTGAGGCAATTTAAAACCTTATGCAAATTGTTCTTGAGTTTTTTATAGCTTCTTTTAAAAATAACGCCATCTGGATATCGTCCATCAATGAATTGGTTATATGTAATGCAAACGTGATTAGTGGTTTCTCTGTGTGAGTTTGGCGACAACGGTTTCGATACTAATTTTGTCCAGTAGCACTTCCACTACTTTTTTCCCTTCCGTGTAGCGTGGCTATAACTGACTATCATCTAGCGGCAACAGTTGTAGCACAGTAATCTTTATATACAGAACGGAATCTCCTTAGGTTCCGCGCAATATCCGACCCCGTTCCCCGTCCTCGCACCTCTCCCCCGTTCGCGCCGTGTGGAGGCTTATGAGCGGGCGGTTGCAGGCACCTGCAGCCGCTTCGTCAAGGCGAGAACGGGGGAGAGGTGTGAGGAAGGGGAACGGAGACGTATATTGCGCTGGCCCTGGGAAATTCCGTTCTGCATGTAATACTTATATTAATTCTGTGCTAGTATTTAGGCGGTAATTATACCAGATCATAATTATCATAATTATTTTCAGTCCACATCTATATACATTTTAATAAATCTCACTTCGGTATTTGACTCGATATTTTTTCTTATTCATATTAAAAAGTAACATGATACGAAACCGAAAACATTAATTATAATTTTACTCCTCTCAAAAATAAGCAAGATATAAGCCTTTTGAATCCGGTGGAAGGGGAAATTGTCAAATAACAGAAAAGAGATGCACATACACCCGCGTGACGTCACTGTCATTAGGTGTCACGGTTACGAAAGAGATAGCGAGATTTCCTCACCACGCTCTCACTCTTATATTTAAAATGATAATTGCTGCCTCATTTAATAACCAATTTACTTTCTATTTTCAGAAAACGGCTTCTTGTTTGTGTTATTTGTTATTCGTATAACATATTTTCAGAAAAACAAACTAAGTCAAATAGCCTATTAAAATTAACTTTTTGAAATTTTCAAAACTTATGCTAACATATAGCAAAAATACTTCTATTACAGAATCTTTTGCGAAATCAAAACAACAAGTCGAACTACAACCTAGTATCCGAGACGCTGATGTTCCTGGACTGTATCTGCGGCTCCACCACGGGTGGCCTGGGCCTCCTGGGCCTGTACATCAACGAAGGGAACGTGGCCTTGATCAACCAGACCCTGGAAACCCTTACAGAGTATTGCCAGGGTAAGTGACGTCATTTGCGGCTCCACCACGGTGGGCCCGGGGCTTTTGGGTCTGTATATCAACGAAGGGAACGTGGCCTTGATCAACCAGACCCTGGAAACCCTTATAGAGTACTGCCAGGGTAAATGACGTCATTTGCGGTTCAACCACGGGTGGCTTGGGCCTCCTGAGCCTGTACATTAACGAAGGGAACGTGGCCTTGATCAACCAGACCCTGGAAACCCTTACAAATCTCTAAGGACGAAAGGGTACAACGCAAACACAAAATAATATAAACATTAATAACAATAAAAAAGATGATGACATTATTTAGCAATAGGTTATATGCACATTTTTCTCTTCAAACCGCAGTTTTATTCAAATTGTTATATCACGGAATCTCATCACTAAATCGATCCGATCGGACCTCTCTAACACAGACGAATCTCAACCCTTTTACCATTACAAAAGATCTATTTTCCTTGATCACATAATGGAGTATGGGCTATTTCACATTTTCTACTCGTTCGACATCAGGTCCATGCCACGACAACCAGAACTGCATCGCCACCCACGAGAGCAACGGGCTGGACATCATCACGGCGCTCATTCTCAACGACATCAACCCTCTCGGCAAGACTCGTATGGACTTGGTGCTGGAGCTCAAGAACAATGCCTCCAAACTACTACTTGCTATCATGGAGTCGCGGAACGACTCGGAGAACAACGCGGAGAGGATACTGTACAATATGAATCCTAAGCAGCTGGTAAGCAGGCAGCACCTTTCCCCTTTCTATCTTTTTTCGAAGATTTCTGTGGGTCAACACGCTTGTCCGCCAATCAGGAGGTGCTGGGTTCGATTCCGGCCAGGGCAAGTTAGAAAATTGCCATTTTAAATAATTTCAAGAGACTTGTACATACATTTTTAATTCTTATTTGACAAACTCTGACAAAACTTGAATCTTTTATTATGCCCAGAACAAAATATGATGTAAAAATTGGTTTCGAATAAGAGAAAATAATATGTAATAATTTTTAATTCATAAAATTTTATAAATTGTAACGACAATAAAGTTTGAGGAGCTCGGTGGCCCGGCAGAAATGCGCATTACTAGCGCTTTCGCAAGTAAAGCAACAGCGGGCGTGGTCCGCACTTGGATTGGTGACCACAAGTGGCATGAAAATTTCCGTGCTTTGGAAGGCACGTATAAGCCGTTGGTCCCGGCTGTCATCATTGAATGGCAGTCGTCAAGCTATGTCAGATGCCTTTAGGAAGCTTGAAAAATCTAACACTAGTGTTGGCCACTTACACACACGAAAAGCAAGCAAGCACGACTATAAAATTGATAGAATGTATAACTAACTTCAATAAAACAAAATTTGTATGCCTGACGGTGCAGCATGAAGCCCTACACTGTAAACTTACAATTTTGTTACTCATGTCTGACAAATAAATGATTATGATATGATTATGATCATAAATTCGCTTGTCAAGTAATTTGAAAAAAGATCTAATTCGCAAACCTTTTCGAGGAATAGCCTCTAGGAGAAGCTTTCTCTAATCAGATTTTGAAATAAGGTCTCAGTTATTAAGATATTTGCAAAACTCCAAATGACCTTCATTTTCAAGCAAGGTCAACTTATTTAAGGAAGTGAAGTCACGATGAAGATTGGCAATTTCCGCTTTCAGTACTGTACTGTCTAATGAAGTACATATAATTTCATGGTACTGTCACTGTCACTGTCATCTCCCTATAACAATATATGTCAAACGACTACAACCAACATAACAAAAATAATTTAAACAGGTGACATTGACAGATGACCGTTGTCATTGTATTTTCATTTGTGCAGGCATAGGAAAAATGTAAACTTTGATTGCTGTGTGTCGTCACTTCCGGTGCAAATTTTAAAATGATATAAAAAAATCCTGATAACACGTAGAATTTTTTTATTCAAATTACCTTCTTAAAATAGTCTATATTTTCTATTAAAACCAACTACAAAAATTTTAATTATTTAGTTGACAAGCCAATTGTCCTGGGCCTTGGGTGTTTATCTATACATGTATTTATCATAAAATATGGTATCTTTGGGTTAGTATCCCATAACACAAGCTTAAGCTTACCTTGGGGCCAGTTTAATCTGTGTGATTTGTACCTGTATATATTTTTTGTCATTGATACTTCTTTTATTATTTGCCGGGAGGTGCTACTTTCACAAAAATAATACAGCATTACACGAATCCCTAGAATACAAAGTGCTTTTTAGAGTTCCGTAGTAAACAAGGAACCCTAATAGTTTCACCATGCCTGTCTGTCGGTCTGCCTGCGGTTCTACTCAGAGACTGAAGGTATTAGAAAGCTGTAATTTGGCATGGGTATGTATAGTAATCATGCCAAAAGTGGTGAAACAAAAAAAAACACTCCTCTAGTTACAAATATAGAATCGATACTACTTTCTTACGAGGATGTGGTACTTCCACAAATTTGTATCTCCAGGTTGATGTTGCGTGCTCAGCCTTTCACCAGGAGCACGCCATGGACGCGGACTCAGACTCTGAAGACGACGCGCCCGTGCAAGGTGTCTCCCCAAAAGAAGTTAGTATTAATGTCTTTTTCTTGTGTACCCTCACCTTAACGCGTTTCTGGTTGCATTCTTTGCTATGCTGGTCGTGAGCCCGAGATGTGTGCGCTGGCTTTTCTTCAAAGAACAATGGTTTCTTAAACACGCCAAAGGCCGTGCGAAATGGAAAGAAAAGCCGCGAGAAATAAAGCAATTTAAAAATGATTAGCTCAAATATAATTAATGTCTTCCTATTAATCTTTTATTTATGATAAAGGGTAGATACATTAAATGATCTAGCTAGTTTCGACAGTTATTTAGTTAAATAAAACTGTTTGCCATGTTTTCAATTATCCACGCTCTTTTGACATTTGACAGGTAATACCAATAAAAATATATCAGAGAAGTCATACCTGCACTCAAATGAAATCTCGACGACCAGATGCTCGTAACTTCTTACGAGTACTTCTGGTTTCTAGTGTTACGCGAACTACATTTTTTATTTATATCAAAGCTTAAAATATTATATTTACGCCAGAAAATATGATCAAAGTCACAGTTTATGTTTTCTCTCATTTCTCCGTCTATCAAATTCGTTCTAAAGAGGTGTGCCTCAAGGAGTTTTAATGAGTCCGTTATGTGTTATAGTTCCTTCTTTTTCCGTGTAGGTGGGCCACAACATCTATATCCTGTGTCACCAGCTGGCCGGCCACAACAAGGAGCTGGCCGCCCTCGTACGAGCCTCTCCCTCCGGACACAACGCACCGGCCCTGCAGTACTACCGGACTCACACGGCGCAGATAGAAGTAAATTTATGAGCGTTTTCGAAAGTGTTCACCAGATGGCGGCACGAAGTTAGATCCAATAAGCAGCAACTAAATCTCTTTTCATCTTTTCATTTTTTTATGGTTGAGAGAGAACGCTTTTAGCGTTAAGTCCACGAATTGTTGAAAATCAATAAAAATTTTATAAATAAGCTGATGTTATTGAACACAGTGTCAATGTGGTTATAACAACCTTTGAAGATTGGACACATTTGACGGAGCAAAATAACCTGTCAATTGATGGTCCAGTGACAACAGTCGATTGGAGCTGACATCACTCTTAAACCCTCATTCTTCTTCTCTTCCTTCTTCCTTCTTGCTCTGTCTTTTTCCCTCCTAGCGTCCTTCCTTCCTTGATGTTTTTCACTCAGCTGTTGAATATTTAATTCAGTGCTGGAGTGACCAATGCACTTATGCGTGACCTTGATATACGTCAGTGAGAGTCGAATATCATATCTTGGAATACTCTCAAGCTGTCTTACAGGAAATGTATCAATCCTGAGTTGAAGTAAGTTGTAGCCAAAAGTATCTCTATTTTCTTTTCTAGAAAAGTTATATTCTTGTCGTCATAAAGTCAAGTCTTCCTTTTCCTGTCCTAGCTTCCACCTTTCAATGATGTTTTTCATGAAGTTACGAAAGATGGCGCTTTACACAGAACGTTGATAAAAATGCTTGTTGCAGATAGTTCGAACTGACCGCAGCATGGAACAGATCGTGTTCCCAATCCCGGAGATCTGCGAGTATCTGCCGTCGGACAGTAAGCACAGGGTGCTGCAGAGCGCGGAGCGGGACGACCAGGGCAGCAAGGTGGCAGACTTCTTCAACAGGCTCGACAACCTGTTCCACGAAATGAAGTGGCAGAAGAAGCTGCGAGGTGAGTCACATTGAGTTTATAAAATTCTAGGTCTATGTTTTGACCGCTGGAACTAGCATGACTTACATCACAAATTAGGGTGCCGTACCCAAAGGGTAAAAACGGGACCCTATTATTAAGACTCCGTGGTCCGTCCGTCTGCCTGTCTGTCTGTCTATCACCAGATTGTATCTCATAAACCGTGATAGCTAGACAGTTGAAATTTTCAAAGATGTATTTCTGTTGCCGCTGTAACAAAAAATACTAAAAGCAGAAAAAAGAAATTTAACAGGCTCATACAACAAACGGGGTATTTTTCGGCGGGGCGAGTCCGACTCGCACTTGGCCGGTTATTATAAATAGTTGTTCAATATTGTTGTTTGTTTCAGGTCAACCTTTTCTGTTTTGGGTGTCGTCCTACATGTCGCTGTGGAGTAACATTCTGTTCAACTTCGCTGTTTTGATTAACGTTATAGTCGCATTCTTTTACCCATTCCAAGACGAAACGCCCAGTAAGTACACCTTGTTTGTCGATTCTTTTTTTACCGACTTCGAAAAAAGGGGTACATATATGTTTT
The DNA here is from genome assembly GCA_943193695.1 of Acrobasis suavella. Lineage (NCBI taxonomy): Eukaryota > Metazoa > Arthropoda > Insecta > Lepidoptera > Pyralidae > Acrobasis > Acrobasis suavella. Next base: position 11,131,378 of record OW971952.1, read on the forward strand.
ATATATATTTTCCCCGAATACTCGTAGAGCTCTGGACCTGAAAAAATATTTTTTTGTTTGACTGAAGTATGCCCTATACTTGTCAGGCAGCCTCCTATAAATATCAAAATTGGTAATGTAGTTTGCTGGTGAAGTCGGTTTTTACTGTAATAATTTACTGTATTCTTATGAGTTAACTATTCACAGCAATTTATAAATTTTTATATGGGTTTTAGGCATTCAAGATGGAGTACTAAAGAACTCAAACTAAAATAGTTATTTATGCAAGTGTTGTATAATAAGGGTTATTAAAACATGAATGTGCGCCTCGTGTGATAATACTATCACATGAGTGTTTTAATACCTAATTATTACAGTTGCATACAAGACTTACCTACACCCATGCTATGAATCCTCTTTAAAAGGTTTTAAATCCCTAGGGCGTTGTACAATGTTGTAGCAACTCTGTAAATTTATGGTAAGTTTAATTGCATTAATGGTATCTAATACAAACTAACTATATATGTATAGGTAATAATGAAATTATTTATTGTAATAATAATTAAAATTGTGGATCTAACAATTATTTTAATGCAAATTATTTTTGTTCGATATTAGTAAATATCGTGGCTGTTTGATGAGTAAGGAAGGGATGGAGTTTGCGTTGCATAATGAAATTTAGAACAACTTTATAACACTGGTTGTTTTAATGTTGGCAATAAGCTAATTGTTTCAGAAACGCTTATAGAGGATTTATAGCATGGATGTAGATAAAATGAACCTTGGTCTAAATATCCCTCTCCCCCCCAGAGCTAGGTCAGCACCTTTCGCTGGTGGTGTGGTGCGTGTCGGGCGTGGCGGCGGCGCTGGTGACGTGGCTGCCGCGCTCGTCCGGCGTGCGCGCGCTGCTGGCCAGCGGCATCGTGCGGCTCATGTTCTCGCTGGGGCCGGAGCCCACGCTGTGGTGCCTCGGCATGCTGTGCGTGAGTATCATCACCGCGTCTAAAAAAATAAATTGTGTTGGACCAAACTCGCTACCTTGGGGTACACCTTTATTAAAATAACCAACTCGAACATAAAATGTTTTTTTTGTTTTTATGTTCATCAGTATTTGAAGCAAAACTCTTATTTTGTAAACAAAAAATATTCCAGAGACAAAAAGCAGCACAAATTGGCTTATACAATATAAGGCACTATATAAAGCTAACTTAATCAAATGCATGTGACAAATTTCTTTTACAGATTTTTTTTTAAATAACATTTTATAAAACTTTTATACTCGTTTATGTTTGGCGGTGGTATACAGTATCAAGATATTTGAAGAAATACAAGGAAGACTTTCGTCCAGCTATGTGACAGTACACGAGTAGGATAATTAAAAACGACACTGAACACAATGATAAATTTACATATTTTGTGTCTCTTCTGTAACATTGTTTTATCTTAAATAATACTATTTTTTGTCTCTTTTTAATTTAATTAATGTAATTTTCCCTTTTTTATTTATTCGACTATATTATCTGTGGTGTTTCCTCTAGATCGTAGTGAAGGGCATACACCTAGTGAGCATCATGGGCAACCAGGGCACGCTGTCCAAGTCGACGTGGCACGTGTTAACAGACCCCGAACTCCTCTACCACAGCGTTTACCTCGGGTTCTGCTTCCTCGGCATCTGTTGCCACCCGTTCTTCTTTTCCGTTCTGGTGAGTCATTATAATAATTTCCTTGTCTCAAATTAATCAATCCTACTTATAAATTGAGGATTAGCCATAATTAGTCTCGACAGTTTAAAAAAGTCGCGGGACTTCAAGACATGAGACGTCCCGAGACCCAAACCCTAAACTAAACCAAAAATGTTTGCTTCATTCGCGCAATAACTGCCGATACGTGGCATTTCTAGGCTTATATGTCGACCTGTAATTGCTATAAGTATTGGACAGCAACTAAATCAGAGAAAATTGAAAAGATGGGACCACTGCATGTTTTTTTAATTTGTATTTTGTATATATTTATTTATTTATTTAGTTTTGAATAAAAAATTGTATTTACACATTGAAAAAAACCTTTGTTAACCATGCACTGATGGAAACGAGATAATAATAGAGATTGTTTCATACCCAGTTATTAGACATTGTGTACCGCGAAGAGACACTGCTGAACGTGATGCGATCAGTGACACGCAACGGGCGGTCCATCCTTCTGACGGCCGTACTGGCGCTGGTGCTGGTCTACATGTTCTCCATCGTGGGCTACATGTTCTTTCGGGACCACTTCCTCGTCTCCGTCGACAGATTGGACGGTAAATATATTTAAAACCTTTGTTTCCTTTCTTCGAAACGAAAGTCGGCAATCATCATTGCGATCTACACTTTAGAGACGGCTGTTTGGAATAGGGATTCTTGTTGCACCATTGACGTAGATGTTTCGACTGTATTTCTTTTTTTTATTTATAAAACTGATTGCTCTTAAAATCTTTAGATTATAGTACAAAAAGTACAACTTAATGCTAAATATTGTCTACCAGTTCACTTTTAGGACGTAGCAGAAAAGGAGGTGTAGTAGTGTTTTCATATGTGACATCTAAAATGTTAGCCTTGATTTTACTTTAGCCTTTGATAGTGTTAAATTACGCAAACTGTTATCCGAAATGTCTGAATGCGGCTTTTTTGAACCTCTTGACACCTTTTTTGTTTGTTCTTCTACATTATATTGTATTAGCTTTAAATGTAACGGTTACATAACTAAATTCAAGATTGTGAAAAATGGCATGTTACAAGGTTTCGTACTGGGGCCAACAATTTTTATTAAAAAATCTTCTTTTATAAGCTTGTACCAGTCCATTGCCGTTGTAAAGACCTTTTCCAATATGGGGAAGGATTCTTTTATTAATATAAGTTCTGCATTTGTAAATGAAGATATCGTGTTGCAGACGACGACGACCCCCGCTTCGACTTCGACAAGTGTGGCGACGACCCTGCCTCCAAGTACATGCACTCGGCGGACGGGGAGAGCTGCCGCAAGTCGTCGCGGCTGGTCTCCGTGGGCGGGGAGCTGCGCGAGCGGAGCTGCGACTCGCTCATCATGTGCATTGTGACCACGCTCAACCAGGGGTTGAGGAACGGAGGGGGCATCGGGGACATACTGCGCGCGCCCGCCAGCTTCGTGAGTTTCATTACTTTTCTAGATGTTTTTGAAGGTATCTAAAAGCTTGACGACTGCCATGCAACGATGACATTTGGAACCTCTGGCTTAACGTGCCTTTCGAAGTACGGAGGAGCTCTAGAGTACTAGGTGACCACCCATCCAATTATGGAAGACGCCCCATGCAAAACCGCTAATAATGCGTTCTCCAACCGAACCACAGAGCTCTATAAATCACAAATCTCTGGTTATTTTTACTCTTTATTTATTGTAAGGCTTTGCTTTTTTTAAAAAAAAAGTGAGGTCTCTGGTTTTAAACCAGTTTTTATATACGCTGGCAACGACTGTGTTATTAAAAGCTACCTTTGCCCAGAGACATATAAATTCAGCGCGGTCGCCTGCGACTCGGGCTATTGTGATCTGACACTGCTTAATTCTAGTAAAATCACGATGAAAGCGGATCATAACAGTAACCATAACATTTTAAAGTTTTGTTTTGGTTATGCGGCCTTTTACTATGACTTATTTCGTACAATCTTCCATGGTTGGGAGAAAAATTTATTATGTACCAGCTGCTTCTCTTACCGCGCAGATCGTAAAAACCGATTGAGGGAATGGGGGAGATTTGAATCACGCTAATAGGCCATGTGGTTATCAACCCATCACTATTTTGATTCCTTTTTCCATCTTAACGCCCACCATCACGCTAAGCGTGTCCTTTGGGTCTTACGACCCTGGGCTTTATCTACCCCGTCAGAGATAAAGATGTAAAAACGTATGTTTTATTGCGCACATTGTTACTCCGGTGTAATTGGGGCTTTAGTATCTCCTTACAAAAGAATAAAACATACTTTGCGGCTAACTGATGATTTGTCTTAATTTACTAAATTTGATATGTCCAGGAGCCATTGTTCGTGGCGCGCGTAGTATACGACCTGCTGTTCTTCTTCGTAGTCATCATTATCGTGCTGAACCTCATCTTTGGTGTTATCATCGACACCTTCGCAGACCTCCGCTCGGAAAAGCAGCAGAAGGAGTTAATTCTCAAAAACACCTGTTTTATTTGTGGTAAGTATTGTACGGTGGCGAAACGGTTAAAGCATTGGCTATGCATCTCGGAGGTTTTATGTGTGAAATAAAGCAGGCAATGGCAAACTACTGTATTATCTCTGCCAAAAATCGTATTGTATTCGTCTCTTTCAAAACAATTATACGCAGACAAAATCTCTGTTCCAAAATTTAGTAACTATAAGTTAATGTTGTAGACTTTTATATAAACTTCTAAAAACAAGTACCTTAACACCTTTACCTTTCTTGAATAAAGATCAGGTTGCCTAAAATTAAAGTAAAAGCAGAGCAAAATTTCGTTTCGTGTGTGATTATGTTCTATGAATTAACTGGAGTGTTAGATTGAGAACATCACAATTTTTGAAAATCTTTTCCAATACTATTAATGTCAGAAAGTTAGTAGTACCAAGAATTATTGACAAATATAATAAATGAGAGTACAACAAAACTTTTTTATTATTATTATTATGTCATCTGCTTCATACATTCATACGGGTGTGCCACAAGGCTCTATCATAGGTTCACTCATTGACGTTCCTCGAATCTATTGACCTATATTTTCCTTACCAACATTTATAAACTGTTTGTTGCTTTTCGTGTGTGCAATTTCAGCCATGAAGCACACAGACTTTTATAGTTGAAATTTACGCACCAAACCCCGAGTCCTACAAAATTTAACTGTGGGACGGGCCGAAACGCTCTTAGGTTAGGAGTGCGAATACAAAAGTTTAACTACAAAAGCATGTGTGCTTCCTGGCCGAAATCAACAGGCTTATGGAATGTTGCTGTACTCCCGGGCTAACAAGATCCAAATGTATTAATAAAATCTGTTTTTTTTTTTTTTTAATATTTGCAGGACTGAACAGGTCAGCCTTTGACAACAAGACCGTCTCGTTCGAGGAACACATAAAAAGCGAACACAACATGTGGCACTACCTCTACTTCATGGTGCTGGTGCGGGTCAAAGACCCCACCGAATTCACCGGCCCAGAGAGCTACGTGCATTCTATGATCAAAGTCAGTTGTTTATTTATTCAGTTTTTGGTTTATCCATAAGTTTTAGTACAAGTTTCTTTTTTATCCATAAGTTTTAGTACAAGTTTCTTTTTTATCCATAAGTTTTAGTACAAGTTTCTTGTTTATCCATAAGTTTTAGTACAAGTTTCTTGTTTATCTCTAAGATTTAGTACAAATTTTTTTTTGTTAATTAATAAGTTTTAGGACAAGTTTTTGGTTTATCCATAAGCTTTAGTACAAGTTTCTTGTTTATCTATAAGTTAATACAAGTTTTGAAAAATAAGCAAAAAAGAAAAGCAAACAATAATTGTCCAAGTGCGTGTTGGGCCACGCGCAGTAGGGTTCTGTAGTTACGAATGCCAACTTTGAGTTCATGCCAGTAAAAACGTCTAAAAACTAATTTTCTATTGAATTTGTATGACATTTTCCTTCTCCGAGTACATTTTATAAGTTAATCACCTATATCTTTTTAATTTGTAAACCCTACTTAGCTCTGATAGTTTTCCTTTTAATTTTGTTATATATCCTATAGCTGTGAATTTTTTCACGTGTCTTTATATAACCGTTTAGCAGATAGAGGGGGGGGGGGGACACTTGACTTTAACAATTTTTTTACTTTAAAAGCAAATGTTTCAGAAACGGATCCTCAAATCGAAAAACGGTGTTCACAAACTCACGATATTTTTGAAAAACCTATTCAACGATACCCAACATGATTGGTTAATCGAAAGAAAAAAAATGATTTTTCACTTTACTAGTATGGGAGCTAGCCTAAAAAATTTTTTTTCAATATCTTATTTTACCCTTTTCTTGGCCTACTTAATATACATATTAATGCCAAATTACAACTTCCTAGTACTTATAGTTGCTGAGTAAAACCGCGGAGGGACAGACAGAGACAGACATGGTGAAACTATAAGGGTTCCTTGTTTACTACGGAACCCTAAAAATCATTTTTCACAGTAATGATATCACGTGACTTTTTCGATTTGTATGGAACCTAAAATTTTTCGTATTTCGATATACATTAATTAGGAAAAGTTGTTCAAAATTATGTACTGAGTCACCCCTTAGAATATTTAAACTTAATAAAAAGAGTTAAGCTTATAAATGTGTTGTTTTCAGTCCAACAACCTGGACTGGTTCCCGCGTCTGCGCGCGCTGTCGTTGGTGGGCGGCGGTGAGGGCGAGGGCGGCGAGCTGGAGCTGCGGAACCTGCAGGCGCAGCTGGAGCGGGCGCAGCGGGCCGTGGGGACTCTCACCGACCTGCTCACCGAGCTCAGGGACCAGGTACACCACAGTTACAGTAACATGAGGCGAGCTGGAGCTGCGGAACCTGCAGGCGCAGCTGGAGCGGGCGCAGCGGGCCGTGGGGACTCTCACCGACCTGCTCACCGAGCTCAGGGACCAGGTACACCACAGTTACAGTAACATGAGGCGAGCTGGAGCTGCGGAACCTGCAGGCGCAGCTGGAGCGGGCGCAGCGGGCCGTGGGGACTCTCACCGACCTGCTCACCGAGCTCAGGGACCAGGTACACCACAGTTACAGTAACATGAGGCGAGCTGGAGCTGCGGAACCTGCAGGCGCAGCTGGAGCGGGCGCAGCGGGCCGTGGGGGCTCTCACCGACCTGCTCACCGAGCTCAGGGACCAGGTACACCACAGTTACAGTAACATGAGGCGAGCTGGAGCTGCGGAACCTGCAGGCGCAGCTGGAGCGGGCGCAGCGGGCCGTGGGGGCTCTCACCGAGCTCAGGGACCAGGTACACCACAGTTACAGTTACATGAGGCGAGTTGGAGCTGCGGAACCTGCAGGCATCATCCTCCCGTAATCTCGGTTGTATCCTCAGCGGTAACGCTTCTGAGCCCTGGGTCCACTACCTAACCAAGGTGATTTGACGAGGTTGCTGGTTTTTAAACAGCGACTGCCGTCTGGCTTTCGAAGTATCATTGAAATGACCTCCTCAAATTCAAACGTGGCGTTCGCTCAAACCTATCCCGATCGTCTAATTTAAAAGTGCTCGTCAAAAAAGGATTTTATTTTCAATACATACAATTTTTTCGATAAAAAGTCTTGCTTCTTGCATGCGTACTCGTATACACAAGTCTTAACAAACGCGTTGATATTTGTTTGGCTTGCGTTTAATTCTCGATCATACTCAAGGATCAATGTTTAACAGACAAATCACAAATGCCGTCCCTTCCAGATGACAGAACAACGGAAGCAGAAGCAGCGCATCGGCCTGCTCAACTCGACCTCTGCGTACTTGCAGAACTTGCAAATGAACCTGCCTCCGTGAGCCACACCCCCTCCACTACTCGCGACGCGCACCTAACAGGTCAAATCAATACTATGTTATTTGCCCATAGTAAAAAAATACAGTGTATATTCTTAGTGTAATGTTTTTTTTCTTTTTTTTTTGTAAAATTTAAAAAAATACTTATTGTGTATTTTTTTATAAAAAAAATATTGTACATTTTTTATTATTTTTTTTTTTGTAAAGAAAATACAGTGTATTTTTTAACATTTTTGTAAAAAATAATACACTTTTTAATTATATTTTGCCTATGATATAGTCCTTTATGTAAAACAAATATTTATCAGGTTGGCAAATTTATATTTATTTTACTAAATATTCAGAAATAAATTACTATAAAATATAGTTGCGCGTCGTCGACAAAGATCTTCTGTACCATACGTGATAACTGCACATCATATTTTTTTTAACCTCTGGACATAAGGTTCAAAATGCATTGCTTTGATTTCCTTTGGCCCATGACCAATATATTTTTGACTCGAAACATATTAGTTCAATGAAAACGTGACGAAATATCTAAATAGATATTTACATTGTATTATAATAGAAAAACACGCGCCAAATACTTCGCAACTTTTGAAATAAAACATACATGCTTATAAAATATATAACCAAAGTAAGATAAACTAAAGCGCAGTGCTCTTAGCATGCGTTTTAAATAGTATATTAAAGAAAGTTGCCAAAATGCGCGTCTACTTTGGTAGATAAAAGTTGCGGAATTCTTGGAGGACGAAGGACTTGTAACGTTATTATAAGTATATCGTCATTTTTGTCATATTTCGCTGAAAATGGGTTTGTGAACCTGGAACCAACGCCTGACTTAAAAAGAGTCAGTTGAGTTTCTCTTATTGACAAAAACGAATACCTTTTAGTTGGTATACCTGTTTCAACTGACGTTTTATAATATCCTTTTTATTCAGTAAAAATGTTTTAAGGGATAATTCAGTCCATCGTTTTGAATAACTTTTTTCAATAATGTATAGTGAAATACGAAAATTACATTTTTGATTCTGATACAAATCGAAGCAGTCACGTGGTATTGTTACAAATGATTTTTTTTTTCTTATTTCGAAACACATTTATTGATTAAAGTTGTTCAAAATGATGGACTGAATCACCCGTTAAAATATTTGTACTTAATAAAAAAGGGCATTGTATATGACAGTGATGGCGATAAAAAATGAAGTCCCTGTACACAGTGCAAGTATACAATTTAATTGTTGTTGCATACAATTTAATTGATTTAATAAATAATTTGTATAGTAAAAGTTTTGTTTAGACAAGACGTGCTAGTTATCAATATTTTTAAATTCATCAGTTTTAAAAAAATATGTGGCGGCACATTAAAGTCAATTCCAATAAGCTGTTATAGGACACATTTGACGGAGCAAAGGAACCTGTCAACTGATGGTTCAATGACAACAGTCGATTGCAACTGACGCCATATTGAGTCCCATATAAAAAACGCTCAGTGTATGCAACTGGCTAGAAACTTGCATTGTGTAAAGGTACCTTTACCGTTTATGTTTGTTTGAGTTGAAACCACGCCAAGCACAAGCGTAGTTTATTCTTAGGAGAATCCTGTAGATTTTATTGAAACATATCTATATGATATTTACAAGGTTGTGTGTAACCTTCGCCAAGGATTTGACATTTAGGAATATCATTCTAGAACCGTCGTATGTTAAGACTTCGCCTTTGACATATACATGTATTTAGAGCCAAATATATCTTTATCACTAAATCGACTCACTCTATCCCTTCTTAAGAAATAAGAGAAAGAGAAGTGCCATAAATTCCTTTATGGCATTTTTACGTTATTTATGGAAACTGAAGTGTTGCCACGTAGCCTCGTTTTGGCCTTTCTTTTTTTTAGATAGTGTTCGAATTTAAAGAAATACTAGTAACTCTATTTTTCGTTAGATACATAAAATTAATTAAAAAGATTTGTTTAATACAATGTTTAAGACAAGTTTAATAAACAATACTACACAATTTGGCCCAATAATCATATATCAATCATACGTTTGAAAGAACAACTTTCACCTCGTATACAAGAAGTTATTTGACAGAAAAGTCATTATATTTTTTGTATTTCATTATTATGTTTCTTGGATAGAGGTTTTTTAGTTCATAGATTGAACTTGTCCTTATTATTTAAGGCCATTAGTTTGTCAGTAACGATAGCTGGCTCGTAGACTTGTTATAAAGAAAATTTGACGAATGACTTGAACAAAAAATACGTCAAAAGCGTCACTGTATATCCTAATGTAGTTAACTATATGAACAAAATGTCGGTTTGTTTATAACTTGTGTTCATAGACTAGTGGCTGTTGACGGAGGAGCTTACGGGTTTTTTTAATCTATACTTCTATCTTATCTCATCGAGCTCTTCCTGATTTTAATAAAATTTTCTGATTTCTTACTTTAAAATATTTTACTGAACAAGTCTTATGAAATGAAAGAAATATTTAACATTAATATTTACAAATAGAAGTTTACAATTCGTAATTTTCATATAATCTCATTTCCAATTAACTCTGCGTATCTTTTTTTCGAAATGAACATTTGCAAAATGTAATTTTCTTAACTAAGCCTGTTCATCTTAATTTTACTATAATTGCAATAAAATAACGTTGTTATAAGAAATAAAATGAGAAATTTTGAAAATCTTAATTTAAAAGCAAAAATGATAAAAATATTTTAAGAAAATTGCATTTTGTTGGAAATATTATATTAAAACCGTTTTAAAAAAGGACATGATACGCGAAGCAGTTTCCTTTCTGATCCTTCCTCTAAGCTTCTCCACTTTAGACTAAAGTGCAATGTTGATAGCTCAAACCGTTACCTACTTATAGTTGTAGATAAACGAAAATTTGTTTAGTGTCGTCTTTAAGATGGGAGTAACTCTAGTAAATTGTTAAGACTTCGTTGTTTTATTCGGTGATTTGTTATGTTATGGAAAGTGGACAAAATCTGTTATATTAATGAAATCTGTACTGCTACAAGTTATTTATATAGTGTAACGCTACTAATTTAAGCAATATCTTTTTGTCAATTGCATAAAAAAGTCTGCACTCCTGGAATTGGTATCATACTCACTTTTGGCTGATGAGGGTGAAAGGTAATTAATGTGTATATTAGTGTGCTCCTGTCTTGCACTTTATAGTAATTAAAAGAAAAAAAAGAAAGAAAGATAAGCTTTATTCGGCAATCAAAACCATCACAACTTACATGTACTTACAATAAATATAACAACTACGACTTGCCGAAAGGGCGGCCAGCTCAGCTATGTGCTGATGGCGGTTTCAAACAACGCTGTACGTACATGGTTACCCATATGTAGTACAGATACCTCTTGAGAAAAAATTAAAATGAAATAACAGATTTTGTGCATCTCCACTAAGAATGTTTTAAGTTAAGTTATCACTTACTTTGACTTAAGTAATTTTATTTACAAACTAGGTGAATGTAACGAAAATGTATGTACGTCGAACGATAAAATGATGAGGGCTTTCGAAAATATGGGATACTAGGTAGCACAGTGATGTCAGGTCCAATAAGCTGTTGTTTTGGATACATTTGACGGAGCAAAGGAACCTGTCAACGTATGATCCAATTACAACAGTCGATTAGACCTGCGTCACTATGCTGCCATCTGCTGTCTCATATTTTTGAAAACTCTCATTGCCGTAAAATATTTATGATCTGATTAAAATGATCTAAGATATAATCATGACATTCATAGCCCATAGTGAGTAGAGTATTAGTAAATCTACTAGATCCTTCCAACTCTAAAAGAGTAGGTTATTCGAATTGTAAGGAATCTCTCTCACATTATAAAAGTCAGCATTTTTACAGAATAGCATTGTACAATAAGTGCCATTTTATGAAATCGTCGAAAGCACATACATACATTATGACGCCTTTTGCAACCTCCCAGCCGTCTGATACACTAGTTATGTTAGAGTGTATAATACTATATTTACATATAAGAATAGGTTTAAATAACATTCCCATATATTTCAGACCATATTGGTTCTTAAATTGTCACGCTTTGAACACATAATTTGTATATGTCGACGGGACTTAGCACGAACCTTTTTTGTTAGGTCTAACATTTCAAACAGGAGTACATCCTTAGTGCTCTCGGACAGACTGTGACCATAAAGAATGTAAGTCCTATTTCTAGACCCATCAGGAAAGGTTCGTGCTAAGTCACATACATAAATCATTTTAGACCATATTACGAAATTGTAGTGATGGCGGCTGGGGTTTCATAGACATAACACAATATAACATGCCAAATAATTGAATAAAAATAATTGTTATCGTGTACTTAATATTTCTCAGTCATATACATATATTTCTATCAAGTTATTTCATCGACCAATTTTTTTATTTATCTACATTCCTTTCGAAGTTATTGTTTTTATATATTTTTTCTTAACCAGTGTCTCTCTTCTCTTTAAATTTAATTTTTACTTTTTTGTTTAAAATGTCTATACTTACTGTTAATATTTTATTTACTATTGTTAATGTCACGCGTCTATTTTGGTCAACAATTGATAAAATTTTATATCTAAGTAGGAACATACTAGTTAATCGGTTTGTTAAAGTGTATCCATACTAGTTTCGGTCGTCGACATCGAATACAAGACAACGGTTTTAGAGTTGTTTGAATAGTCTCGTATGACAACATGGCCGCCAACTATGCTTTAAGATGGCCGCTGACAATGCGCCATGTTTTCACGGTCGATTCACAAATTTTATAGTTATAAAAATTGACACGTTTTTGTGTTTACCTTCAGTTTCGAAGATGTTTCCGATCGACGCCAGTGTAGATGCACCCTTAGATATCTGACCAACTTTTAATCTAATATGTATTTGATACGTTGTTTTATCTAGAAATGTGTATTTTATATCCTCTAACTATTTACAAAAATTGTTTAATATCAAATCTATATAGTCTATTTACCGCACATACTATACATACATTCCTAGAGTTATTTATTTATAAATGTTCAGATCTATTTTGGAATCTAGATAGTGGTAATAAGGTTTGTTTTGGTAGTTTCGTTCGTGGTAGAAATGACGAAGTGTATGTGATGACTTGTTCTTGTGATGATTATGCAATAAATTGTGTTTTTGTTTAACTGAAAAATAAAGATATGGCACAAACTTGGGGTTTCATTTCGTAGATCTATGTTATATTGTTATGTTTTACACTATCACTTTATACAACGTGGAAGGCACATACCCGTAATAAATGGAACCATAGACACTATTAGTATAAGTATAATGAAATTAAAACAACAGTCAAAAACCAAATTTCAATTCATTTTCCAACTTGCTCGGGCTAGGGATCGAACCCAGAACTCCAGATTGGCGGTCTAGCGTGTTTACCATTACGCCACGGAGGTCGTCATTTTATCATAAAATTTGTATGGGAATATCGTTTTTTTGTTTTTTGAATATTATTTTAATTTCAATATATTATAGTGATCTAGTATAAGCCTATGGTTCGACTTATTATGGGTATGTCCCCTCCATGTTGTATGTTGAGCTTACAATTATTATTTTTATACTTTTTCTTACACATTTGTCCTTCATTCTTTTCAACAAAAGGAAGTTCGTGTTGAATAGTTTTTGTAACAAATCAATGTACGTAATTCACGTATGTGTTGATGATTTCCTATCGTCCTAAGAGGGACCACGCGACGTATTCTGCTATCTCTTTCACATAGTGTGTGACAGAGATAGACTGAACACGTCGCGTGTTCCCGCTTGACGCAGTTTACGCTTAAAGAATTCACATGTATAAAGTTTATCTATTTTCGTGGAGTTTATTAAAAAGAATATTTTATGAGAAGCGTTTTTCAGAATTCACTTACGGATTTAAGTCATTAAAAATCCTTTTTATCTAATAAACCGAGCTGGAATTCCTTTAAGATTTCTCACGCAGACCGGCGATGAATCCCCGATATGCTATCGATAGATAACGTTTCGATATCGCGCGGCAACGCAGTGGTCGGCAGACACCATGTGGGGGACGATTGTGTTTTTCGCTATTTGCGTTTGCTGTAAGTTTTACTTTTTAGTAACAAATATTTCTGATAAAGTGAAATGTGCTTTGGGCAGTTGTAAACCCTACTGTGTAATAACCGGTGTGGCCGTAATTAAAATCATTGTAAATATTTAATAATGCGGTCAGTGTGTCAAATTCATTGTTGACCCATTTTTCGAGATGCTGTGTCTTACAGAACGAGCGTGCGATTGTACGGTGAACCTTTATTTTTACTCGGTTACGGCAAAGCCGTAGGGTAATGATTTTAACAGGCTATGTATGTATGTTTGTAGGTTCCACAGTAGCATACGAACCGCTTATCCATTTCTCTCTAATGAGATATGTCAATTGATTCGTCATTATTGTCTTGCCTGTACAATCTGATGCGACGCATCGTAATTTGAACCCCTCATGGTGCGTATTTTTCAACATTAGATAGGAGTAATGAAATGACAGTAAGTGTGGCCACACACTGGTCCACAAGCTCATGAAAAGGCCATTCCGACTCGCTATGAAGAAGATAGAAGCGGCCATAACTGTGTCAGATTATATAAGCTGCCTAAAGGCATCTGATATAGCTTGACGACTGCAACCCAACAGCCGGGACCAACGTATAACGTGCCTACCGAAGCACAGAGGTTTTCGAGAAATTTATATGTCTCTTGTCTATGTCTATCCTGTAACCACTGTTTTGTCTATGGCAGTAACAATAACAATTATTTAAGTAATTTATTGCATTTTTATAAATAGGTTTGTTAGTTTTAATGCTATATTTTAATTTCTGTGTATTTATGAATGAATCATCTTCTTGCTTTCAGTGGATTATCATAATAGGTACTTTACCGTAGTGGGCAAATACTTATTAAGTGTACTTATTTAGAAGTTCTAAATGATATTGAAGGACAGTGGCCGAGCATAACTTTACGATTTGAAATAAAATTCACTTAAATGGTGAATGACAGTGCCGAAGGATGAGGTGACATATTTCTAGAGGATATGTTAAGCTAAAGTTGTTCGGTAACGCTTGCGCAAGTAAAGCGACACCGGGTGTGGCCCGCACTTGCATGGATGACCACAAGTGACGTATAAATTTCTCGAGCTGCTCCGTGCTTCGGAAGGCACGTGAAGCCGTTGGTCTTGGCTGTCATACCGAATTGTATGGCAGTTCAGCTGACTTAGCTTGACGACTTTAGCTTTAGGCAGATTTTTTCAAGCTGCCTAAAGGTAGGCAGCTTGAAAAAAATCCTACACTAGTGTTTGCCACTTACACACACGAAAAACAAATAACAAGTGGAAAAATAATTAAGGTACTTAATTAGTGGCTCTAAGTTAATTAACTGACACTAGCTTAAACTCTAACGTTCGTGGACTTGTATGTGACCATATTTCAACCAAATGGAGTTGACAGTGCCGAAAAAGAAGGTAACATATTGTGGGAGGATTTCCTATTTGCGAGGAAAAATACACCAAAGTTATAGATCAAACCTGGATTGGTACTGGCAAGCGAAGCGTACAACCTACTCACCAGGTGGTCCGACGTCCTGACCAAGGTCGCTGGAAAGTGCTGGATGCAGGCCACTCTAGATCGGTCATTTTGGACGTTATGAGGCTGAAATGATGATGATGAATAATGGTTTCCAGCGCGAGCAGAGCAGTTCAACGTGACGGTGCAGACCCCGACAGTAGCGGCGGCCACCAATCGGATCATCGGAGGCAGCGTCACCACCATAGAACAGTACCCTTTCGCTGTGCAGGTAGGCTAAACTGACAAGGAAAACCAGTATGATAGGAATCCTGTGTCACTCCCCGTTTAGGTATCGAAAATATACCTACATTATTAATATGCGCGCGACGCCCACTCCGGATTTAAAAATTCAGATATATGAATCGTTTGTCCAGACTCCAGAGTAGTCTTAGGATTTCTAGGTATCTAAACGCAAAGGTGCTGAGTTCTGACGCGAGCTAAATTAAACCATATCGCTAACCACATTGAATAGATATTTCTTTGAATTTGTTTGATGAGTGAGACTTCTGTACGGGAGTACTTCTACATATTCTGTGATAATAGGACCAGTTGCTCATTCCATGCTGATCTGGGTGAAAAGATTAAATGTTGGCACGACAAGTCTCTGAATTAACAACAGGCGTCGAAGATTGAGAGTCACTGATGTGCCGACGTTTTAACGATAGCTTATTGGCGTGACAGACGGTGGAGCGACAGGTCACGGTTTGAAAAACGTTGAAACGACAGATATATCCATTAGGTTTTGGAGCGACAAGTTGCAGGAGTGACTGCGTTAGAACGACATATCCGAGAAGAGAGTTGTTTGTTTTTTCGTGTATGTAAGTGGCCAACACTGGTGTCAGATTTTTCAGGCTGCCTAAAGGCATTCTGACACAGCTTTACAACTGCCATACAATGATGACAGCCGTGACCAACGGCTTATACGTGCCTTCCGAAGCACGGAGAAGCTCGAGAAATTTTTGCGCCACTTGTGGCCACCCATTCAAGTGCGGAGCACGCCCGGTGTCACTTAACTTGCGAAAACGCTAGTAATGCGCACTCCCGCTGGACCACCGAGCTCCTTCCGTGACGAGAGTGACGTGACAGGACGGTGGAGTGACAGTTTAAAGGACGTTGGATAGGCAGATCGTAAGAGCAACGAGCCAGAGTAGCAGGTCAAAAAAGTGACAGTTCGTTGAAGCGACAGGACACAGGAGGACGTTTATTTATGGTTTCTTTTCTGTCAGACCAGTATGGAAGAGGAAAAATAGCTATCGCCTATCCCACAAAGCAAATGGGACGCTTTGAAGCTTAACATATGTTAACAGTATCGAGTAAGTGGCCGATAGCGCGGCCCTTTGAGCTTATCTCGTACACAATAAATAATCGACAATGTTTTATATAATTTTCTATGGAATTTTATGTCCCGATGCTACAATATTTTTATTTTTTGATTTTTTTTCTATTTTGAATCGTGTCATTGTGTGCTATTAGAAGGATGTTGGTATTAGAAAGATGTACGAATATCAGTGTACTCATGAAAATGCTCTTATAAATATTTATGCTGTATGAAGTGCGGTTAGGGTTCCGTACCCAAAGGCTAAAAACGGGACCCTTTTACTAAGACTCCGCTGTACGTCCGCTTTTCGCCCAAAATTACTAAAATGATTAGGCAAGTATGATGAAGTAGTTTTGGTAGCACGGTATAAATCAATCATGGTGATTGCAGTTGCTGGTGAACTCTCAGCTGCAATGTGGAGGCTCTCTACTGACCTTGAGGCACGTCCTCTCCGCAGCGCACTGCTTCTTTGACTCGTAAGTGCAATATTACTGTAATTAATCAGGAAAAATAATCCATCCGGTGCAAAAACTAATGGCAGTGACCTCACATGCCAGTAGGTGCATCCTGTCAGCTGTTATATTACGGTTTCTCTTTTCACCACTTATTTTTGAGCGGTTAAAAATATATTAATGTTGTTGGATTTGAATTAAGTATTTTTTTGATATGAGTTATAAAAATATATTGAGTAAGACTGTACTGATCATTAAAGCTCAAATAGATATACAACCATTTATACTATCACGTCTATATTTCTAACGGGGCAAATAGAGCTCTTTAAGTAAAAAAAATATTAACCTAGGAAAAATACTGAAACTTATAAAATTATAAAATGTCAATTTTTGTTTCAAGGTCTTACAACACTATCCAGCCATCATTTTTCAGCATCCGAGCGGGCTCCACGACACTTTCTACTGGTAAGGATCGTAGTCCATCCCCAAATAAATAAACACTTTGAATATTCAATACACGAAAATATATTTTCCTATTTTTGTGTATGTATGTAAAAGTTTTGACGAAGTTTGGGTAATTTGAAGAATGTTTCTCTCTTCTCTTTTAAATAAGCATAGATAGAATCACAGGAATCCCAGAAATGACGCGAAATCGCCAAAAGTGGCGAAAGTTGGTATTGCGATTTAAAAGGGTTATAGGGGCGATATGGCAAGGAGAGAAAAATATCCAATCACAAGAGAACCTACCGACAAGCTTCAAGACATGCACAGAAATGCAGAGCCTTGCCTACTCAACTGCTTCCCCTGGACACCAGCGCCTTTCTCTTAAAAAGCCTCTACAAAATGCTGAGAGTACACAATTGACAACATTTCAAAAATTTTATATTCATATTTTATATTTTTTCCTTAAAGAACTTCAAAAAAAAGTTAATAGATTCAGGTGTTACTTTGCGGAAGTCAAAGTTACATACTACATGATTTGAATTACTTTGTGCAATTCCGCCACCAGTGGCGGAATTGCACAAAGTAATTCAAATCATGTAGTATGTTCAAAAAAAAGGACATACGTATTTTTTCTTTTTCATTTCTTTTCATTATTTCTCCTAAAATTAAATTGTTTAAAATCTCTCCATTCTAAAAGAGCGTAAATACAAGAGTTAGGATGTAACGAGTTTACATCTTTGCCATACATTATAATTAAAAAATAAAACTGACGTCTATAGAGTTGTTTTGTAGCAGTAAGATATCGATATCGATACAAAAACTTATGTATCGTAAAATAGGGTTACTTTGATTAATTTAAAAATTCAAACGCTTCTATCTCAGCTATTTTTGGCATAAAAATATTATATTGACGACTTGGTATGTGGAAAACAAATGGCATAAAAATTAAGCTTGTAAAACTCGACAAAACAAATTTGCCCTATCATCTCTTTACTTGAAATGGGGTTTTTGGGTAACCCACGTTTTTTAACGGATTCTCATAGTCGCCCCTTACAGAAATTAAGAACACAAAAAAATGTTTCACTTTTTAAGTTACAGCGTTTTAAAGTTAATTGGGTTAATTTGACTGAAAATAAAAACAAGGGCTCCGGCGTACATGCGTTCAGAAATTTGGAAGATTTAATTAAAAATCCAAAAAAAAGCTATCATAAATGTCACCTTGTGTTTTGAAAGTCGCCCCATTTTAGGGTAGCATTTTTCCTTACTTCATTTTTTTATAGTTTTTAAGACCTGGATGTCAATATTATTTTTATTAAACCTGAAATATTAATCATATAAAGGAAATATTAGCATTTTGTCACCAAACTATGTAATTATTTTAATGCATGTGTATTTTTTCCAATCCTAATTCTACTTTACTGAAAGAACTATCGATATTAGATGGTCTTCCTATCGAACTGATACTTCTATGGACAAAACTACTATTATCTCTCTCTCTCTCACTCGTGATGTCAGTTGTCAGATTGACGCACACGTCAATTGACAGCTGACAGCTTGACATAATTTTTTTACTTTTAGATGTCCAAGCAAAGGCGTTACCTGTTAAATGCCTATATCCTTATACTTTTGAGTTTTTTTCATTTATCTCTTAAAAATATAACTCAAAAAAATGTGAAAAAATATTTTACGTGTTCAGAATTGCTAAATCTCGAAATGATTCTCGAATTTTCATACCTTTTATAAAATGAAATGTTGTCAATTGTAACTTCTTTTTTTAATATTCGGAATGACGACCTGTGTGATACTTAGTGGTCATTATGTCACGCTGTCACACCAGAGGTCCCGGGGTTGATCCCCGATCAGGTCCGGATGGGAAATGATATTTTTCAAATTGACTTGGACCTTGGATCGTTATACAATGTGTATTTTTTATACTTGATCAGACGAAATGTGCAGATATTAGACGAAATAGTAAGTGAGTGAGAATAGTAGTGAGAAATAAGTAGTGAAAAAAAATTGTCATGTTAGTTATTTAAATTTTCAAGCACTTTAATTTTTTCGTCAATTATCTTTTAACTTATTTCCTGTTAAGTATTGTTAATTCTTTTTTACTTACTTAGCTTCTTAAATTTTGTAGTTTTCAAATGAGACAACCTTGTAGAAAATATGAGAGAAAAAATAAAAATCGGAATAGGAACTTAAGAAAAAAAAATTTAAGGGTTAATAACGATTTTTTTTCGGTTTTTTATCAATAATATTTCATCCAATATCCGCAAATTTCGTTTGATCAAGTACAAAAAAAAATATCAAAATAATAACACCTTCTCTTGTCGACGCCGCTGGTGACAAGAGGGCTGGCTCATATCCCGCGCAGAAGATTGCAGTAGCCATTCAGCGCGGGAATGCAGACAGTTTTCTTGGCACCATGCCACATGAACCACACTTAGATTTTTAAAATAGTTTGATTTAGATTTTAATTTAATTTTAATTTAGATATTAGTTTAGTTTTTAAGTTTAACTTTATAATTATTTTATAAGTCATCCAGATTTAAATTATATATAATGTCATTAGAAAATATGCTTGGTCTTCCTTCACGTAAATAACTAACGACTCTTTTTATTAAAAGTATAAAAAATACACAATGTATTTGTTATAAAATATAGCATCAACGGTGAGTTTAGTATCCCACACAATTCTCGAACTTACATTGGGGCTAGCTAAATCTATGTGATTGGTCCGTTTCATTTATTTTTTAATGTCATATAACGTTCCTAATAAAGAACTTCTATTTTATTAAATGATTTTTTCCGATGTGGATCTCTAATTTGAACAAATGATCTGACTTCAACAACTACCTACTTTTTATGAAATCGAAAGAAAAAATTGACAATTATCAAGTGATACAAATATCCAAATTTTGACTTTGAACAGGTGGGTCCGTGGTGCGCGTGTCCACGTACATCGTGCACGAGTGGTACAACCGCTGGACATTCGACAACGACGTCGCCGTGGTGGTGCTGGCGTCGCGGCTCACCGCCAGCACCAGGATCGGCACTGTATCGATCCCGTCGCAGGGGTTCGCCGTGCCGGACAACTCCACTGTGGTGCACGTCGGCTGGGGCCGGACTGATGTAAGTTTCATGCACTTTGTACTTCCTCCAGTTGGGATTTTAGGGTAGGGTGCAATAGGGCGACCGCTCAGGGCGCCGGATAGAGAGAAGTGCCACGGCTGCCGCTATATTTTACCCACACGCTCATTTATCGAGGCCTACTTACCTACTCGTAAACTTCAGTTTATCGAAAAAATCGTTGATAATATTTTCATGTTGGTTTTTTTTTAATTATTGGTTATTAATTTATACCCTTTGCCTTTTTCTAATAAATTTGAATCGCAGGCAGGTAGGGGGTGCCGTAGAAATCTCGCCCAGGGCGGTGGTCGTGTTAAACCCGGCACTGACTTTCGCCATTAGTTAGCTAATGCAAAGTATTGTCTACCTGCCACCAAAACAGATCGAGTGCATCCACCAAGTTTGCACATGTCATATTATTTCCAGCCCACATTATCAACCCACTGCTGGGCATAGGCTTCCCTTTACTCTACGCGGTCCTGTGCCAGTCTCATCCACTGTTTCCCCGTCAACCTCACAATGTCATCTGACCAACGGGTTGGTAGTTTTCTTACAGGTTTGGCCACCACTCCGTTACTGCTCTGGTCCATCGAATCTTCTCTAGTCTACTCCCACTTAAGCTGCGTGATTTGTTAACCTCCTCTTATCCTCCAACATCAGAATACGCCAGAGCTCCCAATCTTGCGCTTAATCCAAGCATTTTTGTATGCTCTCTTACGCAATATTTGAAACTTACGCATTCAATGTACCCACAGAGTATTACTCATCTTTTATTATCTTTATAATAATCTTCTTCTTTTGCGTGTCGTAGGTAGGTTTATATTGGACCAGAATCGGGCCTATATTTCGGCCGAATATATTGCTTTGTCGGAAGCGGCATATAAGTCATCCAAGGCGCAGGTGTCCAAAAACCTCCGACATGATAAAAGGTTGAACATCTTTTGTGGGGGGAAGCCGCACTCGCACTGTTTTTCGTGCGAGCTGCTCAGTATTTTCCACTTCAACAAATTGTTTTTGCTGCGCCCCACCTGGGTTCGCAAACTGTTGAGCGTTTTCCTAGTAGGCCACGGCAAAACATAACCATGGGGAAGTTCCTCGCGTGGTGGAATAAAACTAGGCACAGTGTGGCCTCTCTCCCACAGATTTAGCCGGGCGTTTTTGTTGTTGCACCTAGATCATTCGTACTTTTCAGAAAACTGTATCGGTTTATGAGTCTGTGAGGAGCTGTTCGTAGTTATGTATCTTATAGGATGTCGTGACTCCTGCTTCTATCTCCCACGCTCAGCGGCACATATTGCCTCTCTGCTCTATTCATAATAATATTAATAAAGGGATACATTACGTTGGCGTAGAACATATCTGGATCATTACGTGAAGTGATAACGAATTTTAGAGAAACTAAGTAAATAGAGGATGGCTATTTGACTTTAATTCTTTAAGGACTCTTTTCTGATCTATTTATAAAACATTGATTTATTATAGGTACTATACATCGATTCATCAAGATAGTACATAAAATAAAGTTTAAAAATGACAAATCGTACAAAAAGTGAATTAATAGTGTAATCCTGAAGTGTCGAACCTTTATCTACTTTATCTATTTGTCTGTGTGTATCTCCTCACTTTGTATGTATACCTATGTGTTGTAATGAATAAATGATTACCGTCGGTGATAGCGGCGATAGCAAAAACAGGCCAATTAAAGGATTTCCCTTTCGAGATAGGCTCATTGTAAAATAAATATATGATATTGGAAAATGTTTGGAAAAATCGTGCGTAAAGACTAAAGATACGCACCAAAGAAAAAGACAAAACTTCTACGGAGTAAAATGATACATTTTATAAATAAAACATATATTTTCAAGCCAATTGCTACCATCACACGTACACCAATAAACAAATATATACGCAATTCCTTTGCAGGTGAACATCCAGGCATCTTCTGAGGTGCTCCGGCACGTGTCGGTCCTCACCGTGAACCGGGCGGTGTGCGCGGCCCGCTACCGGGAGATCCAGTCCCTTCTCGGAACATCAGCCGTCGTCACCGACAACATGATCTGCGCGGGCATGCTCGACGAGGGCGGTAAGGCTGTCTGCCAGGAACCAATGTTGAATGACAACAATTTCATATACATCATCAGGTCTTCAGGGTTGGGTTACATTTGTACGGCAATACTTTATACAACAGCACTTTTCTATGCTGCTCTCCTTTTCTGTCACTCAGAACCGTCATTTGCTAGATTCAAAGATTCAAATGTTTATTCAGTAATTAGACCTTTACAGGCACTTTTACACGTCAATAAGTATAATTTATGTTACGTGTAAAGTATATTAAAATTTAATTTATTTTTAAAGAAAAGCTACCGATACCAGCGCTTCGTAACGACCACTGCTGAGAAGAAACGCCGAAAGACACTCATTTTCACAGTATTGGTCGCCTACTCGCCAGAAGGGCTTTGTCATATTATTATAATTGTCTTTTAATTAATAAATACTTATAATATAATACAACGTTGACATATTATAACATGTAATGCTTGCGAACAAGTAAACAAACATAAATTGCGTAATAAAAAATATTAAGTAGTCAAAAAAATCAAAGCCGAGCTGACCATTGGTGTTCCGTCACTCTTTCTCGCTAGAGCGAGAAAGAGTGACGGAACACCGCGGAATCGCCGATGCTGTCGCGTTCTGAGCGACAGAAAAGGATAGCAGCATAGGAAAGTGCTGATCCGTGCTGACAGATGCTGTAACCCAACCCTTAGTCTCCTCTGTAGGAGCACGACCGTCTCTGTTTAAGAGCCATACTGGGGTTGGAGCTAGAGGTTTCATTGATGTTTATAAACTTTTTTACCCGACTGCGCCAGATGAAGGGTTATGTTTTTCGAGAGAATGTATGTATGTATAATTGTTTGGCACGCTCTGCAGCCTGAACGGCTTGATGAATTTTAGCTTAAGAGGTGTCGTTAGATTCGTATTTACTGTGAGAGTGACACTGGGTATATCAAAATAAAAATAAAAAGAGCAGTCGGGTTTTTTATTTTTGTATATAATTACTTGGTTAGCTTGTATTTCCTAAGTCTGCGACATCTACGGAAAGACTTAGAATGGCCCTATTCTACGCTGCCAAAATCACACGATGAAACTATTTTTACATTTCCAAAATTCAACATGGCCGCGAAAGACTTAGTGCGTGTACTGTGTATGTGAGAGCGACGTTGAAGGCCGAGCACCATGGTAAAGGCAAACACCCTTCCTACCAAGTCACGACTGCGAAGTCAGTCTGGGGCCAATGGTCGACAACTGACGGAATCGCGAGGCGCCGACACTTTCTTTAATCTTTCGTATGCTTGATACACGGATCCGCGATGTGTCGCTAGCGCCTTCATGGTGCTTCAACACGGATCCGTGTTGTCATGTCTGCGGTCACTTTTGTTTAATTTTAAGCTTTATTATATGACTATAACGTTTAAAGTTGCTTGATTTGAATCCTTAAATAAATGAACCAACCATAGACAGCATTCAGTCACTGACAATAATGTCAAAAAACACCGTGTAACGAAATTCAAATTCGGCCATCTAACCGCAAATGCTGCATCCGTCTGCGTAAGATTTTCTTTTACTTCATTTGCTAGACAGTTCTATCCGCTTATGTAAGTAAATATATAAATTCGGTATGATTGAGTATGTACCTAATTTACGGATATTTTTAATTGGCTATTTTTTCATACGGTTTACATAAATGTTGTGTAAACCTAGATCTTTATTTCTAAGAAAGTAATTGTAGTATGCGCTATTATTTTATTTTATAATTCCAAGATGGCCGCCAATCATCAACTGCATGCAATTTGTTTCCGAAACCAAGATGGCATCTTGAATTTGTTTTGAACAAATATTGTCAGGTCGTGACGCGTGCCAGGGCGACAGCGGCGGGCCGCTGCTGTACAGCGGCGTGCTGGTGGGCGTCACGTCGTGGGGCTACGGCTGCGCCGAGCCCAGGTACCCCGGCGTCAGCGCCAGGGTCTCCAGCTATACCAGCTGGATCAACGCTACGGTGAGCAGAAATACAATGCCTTAGCTGCCTTTTCTTATTATTAGTAACCAAATTAAAACATGTGATGAAAATTTTCGCCACGAGTGGGATTCAAACCCGCGTCCCTCACGTTAACGCCGTGATTGCACTACCAACCCATATATAAGAGTGAGTGGATAATTCGGTATTAGACTTGATTTTTTTCTAATTCAAATTAAAAAAGTAATATGATACGAAGCCGAAAACATAAATAATAATTTTACTCCGCTCAAAAATAAGCAAGTTATAAGCCTTTTAAATCCGGTGGAAGGGGAAACTGTCAAATAACAGAAAAAGGATGCACATACACCCGCGTGACGTCACTGTCATTAGGTGTCACGCTTACAAAAGAGATAGCGAGAGTATAGCTTCGCTATAGTGCGAATAAAATCGGAACCAAATTTGACATGTGACCGTTCATGACACAGATTTAAAAAAAGTTCGATGGCGCCATCACTTTACACCTTACATCCACTTCTCGTAGTTGGTAGACCATTGATTGCTACTCAGAAGTCTTTGGAATATGACACAGAAAATTAACCAGCGTTATTGAGGAAAGTTCTTTTAGAATTTTAGTTTTGGGTATGTAGGCAACCCCGTATTTAACTACAATGTGCTTCATTGAATGGGAAATTAAAGACACGCATAATCTAAAAAGAAATAGGGGAAAAATGCTTCCGATTATACCATTTATGACGGAATAGACCTTCATCGTTTTGTACTGATGGTGTTCACATCATCATATGTTTCTTTGGAAGTTTGTTTTGTATTTTGTTTTTCGTGTACGTGACAACATATGAATCAAACTACCTAAAGGCATCTGTCATATCTGCCGACTGCCGTACAGTGATAAAATTAATCATGTTTGATGAAAGAGATAGTCTTTGCCAAGCAGTGGAAGATTGTAGGCTGCAGTTCTTCATGACTCGTGAGTCACAGGTCCAGTTAAACTTTTCCAAACACTAGGTTTGCATGGTGGAAAAATAATTATCGTCCTTCACCATCTCAAATTCCACCTGCTGAGAAACTTCCACCAGGTAGCGATCTCCCCTAGGAAGTCTGGGAGTCCCTAAACAGGCTCCGAACTAGTGTTGGGAGATGTCACGAAAACCGAGCAGTGGGGTTTTCCAAACAACGATCATTGTGACTGTGGAGCTGTTCAAACCATGGCCCCACCTACTGTCATGTCCCAGCTGCCCAACCCCCTGTACAATGGAAGACCTAAACTCAGCTAATGACAAAGGCGTAAATGTGGCCACACATTGGTCAACACTCATATTATATACGTAGTAGTCCATTCCGACACACTAAAAAGAAAACTTTCCTTGTTTCAGATAACGAGGTACAACGCCGGGTCCCGCCTTGACTGTGTCAGTTACTTGACGCTGGCTACTTTAGTGATCCTGCTGCTCTCTAGCAAACGAGATATTTAGTAGACATTACTCATTTATTTAGTTCAATGTGACTGAGGTTTTTATTCCTATTCGTGTGGTGGTAAGATTTGTTTTATACTTTAGAAAATATTTTTCTGTAAATAAAGTTTTTAATTTTAAACAAAGAGAAAGGGTTTTTTTAACAGATTTTTAATATATACACATGACATGACGAAAGGTATGACGCAGTGCATGAAAAACGTTTATAAAACAGGGGATATCCCATTCGTCCCCAGTGGATAGACTTCCATTACAATTCGAATTTGTCCCCAGTGATGACGAATTAAAAATAGTTATTCCCATTCGTCTCCAGTGGGGACGACGCGGTGGGGACAATCGAAACTTACAAAACTAAAAATTGTCCCATTCGTCCCCAGTAGGGACGTTCCCACTGGGGACGAATGGGATATACCCTAAAACAGAGTGCACTCCCTCTCACCTTTAGAGCTAGCTTGAAAATAAAAAAGGTACATATATTCAGTGACTACTCTCGTCCCAGACGCCATTTTTATGTGCTATATCTAATAAATAATACTACGTACCAAAGAACTAGAAATAAATTCTAGGTCTATGAGATTGCAATTGCAAGAGTTTCCAGATCCTAGACCTAGATTATTTTTCTGGATTCTTGGTACACAGTATGATCGGCCAGAGCCATAAACATAGCGCTTGACGGGACACGGAATATATAATTTATTTTCAAGCTAAGAGTACGTGGACTCTTTTGTTTTAAATGCGTTTTCCATGCACTTCCATCCTGCAATTGGGAGGCGAGTGGTGCTCGCTTACTTTTCGTGTGTGCAAGTAGCTAACACTTGTGTCAGATTTTTCAAGCTGCCTAACGGCATCTGATATAGCTTGACGACTGCCATACAATGATGACAGCCGGGACAATAGGCCTTCCGAAGCATGAAGGAGCTCGAGAAAATTTTATGCCACTTGTGGTCAGCCATCCAAGTGCGGACCACGTCCGGTGTCGCTTTATAAGTGACACCGCTAGTAATGCACACTCCCGCCGAGCAACCGAGCTCGTCAAGGCGAGTGGTACTTACATGATAGCATGTCAGTACCACTCGCCTAACTCCAGGCATAGGCCTGGTTTGGCTGGTGATAAATCGATGGGCGCTGTCTTCGGTAGCACCACGTACGGTTTCTCACAAGCACAGAATAAAGGCACCAAGATGTCAGGTACGGTCTGAATTATGAAAA
The DNA here is from genome assembly GCA_943193695.1 of Acrobasis suavella. Lineage (NCBI taxonomy): Eukaryota > Metazoa > Arthropoda > Insecta > Lepidoptera > Pyralidae > Acrobasis > Acrobasis suavella. The sequence continues at coordinate 11,158,549 of OW971952.1, forward strand.
CACTAGGCGCACAATATTTAGAGTTCTTCCCAAGGATGAAGAGGACATGGACCGGTGGACGTATGCAACGCACTGAGTCTGAGACATTCGAGATCCATCTGAGAGCTGCTGTCCTTTTCTGCCGCTCAAAACCGTCATTCACTAAAGCGAGAGAACGGAACGCCGCAGATGCTGACGCGTTCCGTCGCTCTCTCTCGCTCTAGCGAATGACGGTTTTGAGCGGCAGAAAAGGATAGCAGCGAAGTGCTGTTTCGTGCTGCTAGATGTAGCCCAACCCTTATGCTTATTTGAATGCGTAACCCCAGCAAAATGTTGCGCCTTAGAGAAATGAGAGTATTACAGATACTTGGTTCATAGTAAGTCTCAACATGTTCAAATATAGCAAAATTCGTTCATGTTGTATTTTCGAAGTTATTCGAGAAAAACTGATTTTGCTGGAGTAACGTTACCCCAGCAAGATGTTTTTCAAAAAAAGCGTTTAGCCTAGAATCAAGTATATGAAAAGACAGCTCTTAATGGGTTGTAAATGTATACCGATAGCAAAATTTGTTCATCTTATACTTTTTGAGATATTCAAGATTTTGCTGGGGTAACGTTTTGCAATTTTCCATATCTCGAAAACTGTAAGTAGCAGAATTTTGAAAAAAATACTGTTTATAGGCCTTAGGTTGTTCAAATTTGTTTAAATATAAGTATTCCGATTCATCAACAAATATCGAAGTAATTTATTATTTTAAAAAATCGGAAAATTCCGGTTTACTCGTAAACTAGTACATTTACTAACAAATAAAAAGCAGTAACATATACGTATGATATACCCTTCTAACGTGTACAAATTTGGATGAACAAACATTACGCGATATGAAGATATAAAGGAATTTGATCGAATTCCTAGTGGTGTAACTTTGGCCATCGAATACGCAGTTCTCTATGAACACAAATAGATAAACTATAATGAACATATGTGTTCATTTTGTTACAAAACATGCCCGAAAATTTCGGCTTCAAATCTCGGATGGAATAAAAGTTATTAAACAAACAAGAAAATATCATCAATTCTCCTACAAACCGACTAAATAACGGAGGCTACAAAAAAGCGGCCATTTCATACTTCAGCGTAACCATCTCAAAAAAATGGTATAATAGTCTTTTTTTGCTAGTACAGTCGCATACAAAAAGGTTCTTGCGGTTGGTGGATAAAGAAAATACATAAGCATGATTATTTTTTATTCAAATTACTATTTTACAATAATTGTATGCTATATAACTTAAACTAGGAAAATCATAGATAATTTGAGTATTATTAAACAAGTGTACTTTAATCACTAATTTTAGACTTAAATAATTAAATGCTTTTCAGTACAAGCTCAAACACATTTACAAAAGTAAATTAACTTTTCTTAGTAAAAAATACTTAGTATACTGAACAATACAATATTTCAAATATTATAATTAGTAATTACGCTATATATTACACACATTATAAACAAGTTAATGAAAAAATAAAAATACTCACCATTTTTAATATAATAGCGCAGCACAACAGCAACTTTCCAGGTCTCACAATGGTATGGCTTGACTAACATTACTCATGGTAGAAAAATGTATGCCTTTGCTTCGCGGCGTTGTGAGAAAGAGACGCCTACACAGTGGCAAGCGGGACAGAACTGTAAAACAAACTTCTTGTGTTGGACACCGTGACATGTGATAAAATTTTATGCATTTCAATATTGATATAATTTTTGTTTCTTTTCGAAAAGGACTCGAGCAAAGTAATCATCTATTAAATTACAACTGTTATTATTAAAAACTTAGTTTTAACTATGTTTCTGGTTACCTCATACTAATGACGACAAGGAATTTAAAATCTGTCTCGTAGAGAATAATCTAAATATATATAACTCAAAGGTGACTGACTGACTGACATAGTGATCTATCAACGCACAGCCCAAACCACTGGACGGATTGGGCTGAAATTTGGCATGCAGGTAGATGTTATGACGTAGGCATCCGCTAAGAAAGGATTTTGATCAATTCTACCCCCAAGGGGATAAAATAGGGGATGAAAGTTTGTATGAAATTTTGTCAATTTTGAACCGATCGGGCTGAGACTTTGCGTGCATAAAGCAACTATGACGTAGGCATCCCCTAAGAAAGGATTTTGATAAATTACACCCCTACGCGAGCGAAGCCGCGGGCAAAAGCTAGTAGTAAATATACTTAAAAGATTTTAAATATCGGCTACATGAATATTATTCTGCTCGACTGTACTTTTTATCGGTTATTAGGTTGCTAATTTGCGTAAGAAACCCGCAAGTATGAAACGGCCGCTTTTTTCTAGCCTCCGTTATTTAATCGGTTTGTAGGAGAATTAATGATATTTTCTTGTTTGTTTAATAACTTTTATTCCATCCGAGATTTGAAGCCGAAATTTTTAGGCATGTTTTGTAACAAAATGAACACATATGTTCATTATAGTTTATCTATTTGTGTTCATAGAGAACTGCGTATTCGATGGCCAAAGTTACACCACTAGGAATTCGATCAAATTCCTTTATATCTTCATATCGCGTAATGTTTGTTCATCCAAATTTGTACACGTTAGAAGGGTATATTATACGTATATGTTACTGCTTTTTATTTCTTAGTAAATGTACTAGTTTACGAGTAAACCGGAATTTTCCGATTTTTTAAAATAATAAATTACTTCGATATTTGTTGATGAATCGGAATACTTATATTTAAACAAATTTGAACAACCTAAGGCCTATAAACAGTATTTTTTTCAAAATTCTGCTACTTACAGTTTTCGAGATATGGAAAATTGCAAAACGTTACCCCAGCAAAATCTTGAATATCTCAAAAAGTATAAGATGAACAAATTTTGCTATCGGTATACATTTACAACCCATTAAGAGCTGTCTTTTCATATACTTGATTCTAGGCTAAACGCTTTTTTTGAAAAACATCTTGCTGGGGTAACGTTACTCCAGCAAAATCAGTTTTTCTCGAATAACTTCGAAAATACAACATGAACGAATTTTGCTATATTTGAACATGTTGAGACTTACTATGAACCAAGTATCTGTAATACTCTCATTTCTCTAAGGCGCAACATTTTGCTGGGGTTACGCATTCGCTTATTTGGATATGGTAAAAAAATCTGATTGGTCCTCTTTTTTTAAGGTCGGTTAAAAAGATAGTAGCAGAAACCAGAGCTCGAGCTATAAAATGCAGCTTTAAAATGCAAAGTTTTTCGCATAATTTGTTTTTTTTTTATTATAAGAAATAAATAAATTCCCTTTCTGTGCATCATGTTATCTATGTATCGGTGAAAACTCAGTGAAAACCCTGTGATTCATACCTGGCTAGTAATTGGAAATTCACAAGATCATTCATAGGCATTGTCATTCCATTAGTGAGTCATATTCTTTTATTTTGGTATTTTATCATAACCTTATCAAGATTCCGGTAAAGATATAGCCCTTTTTTATTGACTACAATAGCAATTAAATATAACATAAAAAGAACCGATTGGCAGTATAAAAAGCTAATAAACCACATTTTATTAAAAGCAATTATGTGAAAGTACATAGTCTACTCATTTTCTTTCATTGGGGCAATGCTATATGTAGGTTACCTATATTTTATCGTGTTTATTTTAGAAACGTGGAAGGAACATACCCGTAATAAATTCAACCACGGGCTATACTATATATGTCGGAATAAACATATTTTCCTAGACATTGTCAACCATCATGGGTTTAGTGGGCGTATCAGGGTTATATGCGAGCACAAAATAACAGAAGTAATCGCTTTCCATTCAATTTTATTCCATGTAATTACAGGCTTTGTCACTTTACTGTTACAATCTGTGGTTTATAATTTTAGAGCCATTGAATTAATTCGATCTAACTTTTCTCAGTACCAAATATCTTCAGGATCCACCTTAATTCAACATTGATCATTCAAAATATAGCTTCACACCACTTCCACACAACTGCCCTTTTTCACGAGAAATATCAAGGTGGCGCTCGGACCCACTCCGGGCTTACCCTTTGCTCTGATTGGCTATGACTTAAATTGCAGATATCACAACGTTTAATGATTAAGTAGGAGTTAAGAGCGGCCTTCCCGTCTTACTTTTCATACAAACGCTCGTACGTGATTATGGCGTTGTATTTGCTCTTTCATGATTTTTTTTTAATTCACATGTATCTTTGGCGCTATTTCTAGGTTTCTATCGAAATAAAAAATTGAAATTTAGAAAAACAAAGTCAGTGTAAGCCTCCAAAAATCTGCTTTTTTGCACAAATTTTAGGTGAAGTTCGACCGTTCATAAAGTACTTATAAATTGTAAAATTAAAGAAAATATATCGATACAAACCTCGCAAATGTAATGAAAATTTTGAATACAAAACATTTATTTCACAAACTTGTAAGGCTTACTGATAAACACGTATCTCCTGGAACAAGTTTTATGAAATTTCCGCACCCTATGAATAGTTAATATTCGTTCAATAGATAGTTAATTATAATACTAATTTCATTTAATAGAATACAAACCATGCCCTTAGTCGCTATCTCTCTCTTTTTGGTTTGCCTCTTTTACTAGCATTGCCCTGGACAAAACACCCAGCTTTTCAAACTATGCTCGCGTTGAAAACATAGCGGCCGGGAAGGGCCGCCTTAACACTATGATTTGTATGGTGTTAACAAATGATGTTTTAGAAATCAAATTAAATAAAGATTTTACAAAATTTTCAATATGAAAACAATCAACTTTTAACAATTCACGTTATTCAGACAGTAACCGATATATATAGATCACTATAGTTTAATGATAATAAAATAACATTCAACAACAAAAACAGTTCAACATTCCCTTACAGATTGCCCGGCGGTTGCACACTTTCGTACGGAACTGCCGATTTTTTTTTCAAATTTTGGCTTTTATTCTAGTTTCTCGTTAGGCCAGCATAGCCCGTGGTTTAATTTATTACGGGTGCCCCTTCCACGTTGTAAAGTCTCATATTACCTTCCACAGGTTACAGGTTACAGTGTTACCTTCTCAATGCTGGAAGAGATATAAAAACGGAAGTTTTAATATTTTTTTTTGTTCGCTGCGTTAGGCGGACCATGCGTCATGTTCAGCTTATCTATTCCAAACTCTACGTGCGAAAGAGATTGCATAATACGTCAAGTGATGCAGTGTCTCTGTCCCACATAGTTTGTGACAGAGATATACTGAACACTTCGCGTGGTCATCGGTCATTCCCGCAGCGTACGTCCTAAATCTTATTTGAATATTCTTACTGTTCTACGCTGAATCCTAGGTCACTTTATGCACTGAGGAGCTCGGTTTGAGAGTGCGCATTACTAGCGCTTTCTCAAGTAAAGCGACATCGGGCGTGGTCCGCTCTTCGATGGGTGACCACAAATAGCATAAAAAACTATGGAGCTCCTCCGTGCTTCGGGCGGCACGTATAAGCCGTAGGTCCGTGCTTCGGGTGGGACGTATAAGCCGCAGGTCTCGGTCGTCATCATTATATGGCAGTCGTCAAGCTACGTCAAATGCCTTTAGGCAGCCTGAAAAATCGACACCAGTGTTGGCCACTTACACACACGAAAAACAAACAAAAAACTGAGGTTTTAAATAAAAGGTGTGCGTGCTAGATATCACATATGAATATTTTATTTACGAGTAATGATATAGGTATATGTTACATCGTACAATAAATATAAGGTACATTGTGAATCGCTACACATGTCATAACTGCGCCGCGCTCAGCGACAGCAGCACCACCTGCCGGCACAGCGCTGCAACAACACAAACAATCAATGAACGAGTTTTCAAACATATGTGACACTAGATGGCAGTACAGTGACGTAAGGACCAATCACAGACAAAGGGAAGCAGACTAAACATTATTAACTTAAGCTACATTAGTTTTGTTGTTTTTCTTTATTATAATTGGTAATATTTGAAACAAATATAGTAAATTAATATTCTTTACGAATGTGAAAGAGTACTTAGAATACTAATACCCGCGATAAATGTTTATAAATTTATTATTTAGGCAATTAAACAATAAGCTACGAGTGAAATATTGCCACGCGTTCTAAGTATGTAATGTTCGGTCTTCCCTTTGTATGTCTGTGGGTCCAATCGACTGTAGTCATTGGACCATCAGTTGACAGGTTTTTTGCTCCGTCAAATGTATCCAATAACAGCAACTTATTGGACCTGACTTCACTGTGCTGCCATCTGGTGTTCTATATTTTTGAATACTCTTAATAAGTGGACAGGGATGAATTCAGCGAACGATAATATTTAAAAACATAATCAAACGTACAAAAATACCTCATCTAAAGTGCATATAAGTGGGTGGTACTTAAAAACAACATCTCTTATTTCCGCCAATTCTGTTACTGACGTTACTTTACGCCAAATGCTGGGCCAATCAGTGGTTGTGCGTCATGAATGACGTCGTTGCTTGACAGCTGACGCTTCGTCATGCGACGATCGTTTTATTAACTTAGCGGGAACGATATGGAATTGTTCTAAACAACGTAGGAAATGTTGACAATCAAGACTTTAAATTATAAATGGGGGCGTTTACCACACCTTTGAAAGGATCTGCTGTATATTACCAACTAGGGTTGCCATCTGTCCGGTTTTAGCCGGGCATGTTTGGCTTCGAGTCGCGCGGGCCTGTTCGGTTTTTAATAAAATCGGATGACCTTTTTTTTTTAAATATTATATTTGGCCCGTCGTTAAGCTTTTTGATAAAACGGATTATTTTTTTAGGCCTCAGCTGTCTTACACAAATCTTTGAGCTGACTTCTCCATTGTGTCCGCGTTCGGCTTTTAGAGTTAAATGAGCCTTACAGAATCGGCCCTTTCTATTTTAAGAGATGGCAATTCTATTCCCAACATAAAAATACGGTGGTATTGTAAAAACATACCCCTATCAGTAAGCGTATCTTCGATGAGCGCATCGGCCAGCAGTCCGTCCACTTGCAGAGTGGCGCGCGTGGCGCCGGCGGGGGGCACCTCGCCAGTGGGGGGGACCTCATCCCCCTCCCGCCACGGGCGCCCCTCCACCTCCACCTGCTTCCACCGCGACAGCTCTTCTGTGGCCGATACACTCTCTACTCCCTGAAAACAAAAAATAAATAGTTTTTATCTACACCCATGCTATAAATCCTCTATAAAAGTTTCTGAAACAGCTTATTGCCAACATTAAAACAACCAGTGTCACAGTAACCATTACATAAGCTTTATCTGTCTTGTTATAAAACACGAAAACGTAATTACAGGTTCTTCGGAAACCTAGCATGCGCACCAATCCTCCAAAAACATTTAAGTTAGTACCTATGTATATGTTAGTTGAATAAGTTTATATTTCTCGTGTAATGTATTGGAGAAAGATAAATATACATTTTTTTATTATGTTGGTACGCTTTACAGCCACGGGTCTATGGGGACCCGGTCCTTTGAGGCGTTCATGGGGCCAAAGCCAAAATGAACAGGCCTTTTAGTTTTTATCTAAAAAGTAAGATGGCTGCATCTATGGAGGTCTATCCCTTACTGTACCATTGAGATGCACTAACGGACAGTCCTCCATAGCTGCCGAACTATTGCCAGGGAAGGATTAATTTGTGCTATGTGGTCTCACAACAATTTAAGCCTGGTAGATGGTGACTTTGCTGCACGTTTATTATTATTAAGGCAGCCCTTTCCGGCCGTTCTATCGTAAACGCGAGCATAGCTTGAAATGCTTGTTATTTCAACCAGGGCAATGCTTAAAATACGTGTTTATTAGTAAGTCTTACAAGTGTGTGAAATAAATGTTTTTCATTACCTATGCGAGGTTTGTATCGAAATATTTTCTTTACTTTTACAATTTATGAGTACTTTATGAGCGGTAGAAGTTCAGCTTAATTTATGCAAAAAAGTAGATTTTTGAAGGCCTATAATTTGTTTTAATTTGTTTTTCCTAAATTTTAATTTTTTGTTTCGTTACAATCCTAAAAATCGCGCACAAGATACCTGTTGTTTCAAAAGTTGTCAAGAAAGATCAGTTACAACGTAATAATCACGAACGAGCGTTTGTATGAAAAGTAAGACGGGAAGGCCGCTCTTAAAACAAGGACACCTAGAAAAATTCCGGTTGTTGTCCTTGATTTTGATGTGACTTCTATGCCACTACGAGGCAACCAACAACCGCGACACCACAGTTCACAAGAAGCATACGAGATGGCGCTAACAGTATCCTACATCTCGATATAAGAGTTTGTCCGATTTGCTGCATAAATACAATCTTGCATAAATACAATCTCCAACAATGCACCTATGATTTTCCCTTTGTGGCGGTCGAGCATTCATCTCGCTCTCACTACAGACGGTAAATGGTCTGTCGCGCGTAAGACGGTTTTCTATTTTCAACATTCAGCTACTTTTAGCAAGCCAATGACATGATGACCAAGCCAGGCAATGACACATAATCTCATCTTGTGTCTCTCAAATTCTGGTTAACTCATCATTATCGTTTTAGTCACAGCGAATCCCCAGCTAGACACAGTAGAAGCTGCCTGCATCTACTATTTGTCTGCCATCTTGTTCACTTTGTCCCAACTTTAATTCTATTGTGACCTCTCCAAGGTATTTGATTGTGTAGAACACGAAACCCTTCTATCCAAACTTGAGAACTATGGAATAAAATGGAAAGCTCTCGAATTGATTAAATCTTATTAGAGTAGCCGTATTCAAAAAGTTTGTTTAAATCAAGTAAAATCTGAAGGATCAACAGTAGTGATGGGTGTGCCCCAGGGTTCTATCTTAGGTCCTTTGTTATTCCTAATTTATATCAATGATTTACCATATTATGTAAAAGACTGTAAGTCTGTACTTTTTGCTGACGATACTTCGCTTGTTTTCAGCATAGATAGGAAAACTGACGCCTCTGATGAGATTAATAATACATTGAGCAAGTGTTGGAATGGTTTACGGCAAATAATTTAGTATTAAATGCAAACAAAACTAAATATGTAAAGTTCTGCTTACCGAATGTTACAATAGTCCCAACACGATAAATAATTAATAAGGAAGCAGTAGAAACGGTAGATAATACAACGTTTCTGGGAATAATGCTTGATTCCGGGTTGCAATGGAGTGCCCATATTAAAAAAAATATTGGAAAGTTTAGCTCTGCAGCCTACGAGGTTAGGAGAATTAGGCAGATGACGGACGTTGACACAGCGCGTTTGGAATATTTTAGTTACTTCCATAGTGTTATGTAGAATGGAATATTGCTATGGGGTAATGCTGCAGACATAAATACCATATTTGTTTTACAAAAACGCGCTGTTAGGTCTATATATAAACTAGGGGCTAGAGAGTTTCTAAGGGAACTTTTTAAGACATAAATATTTTGACTCTCCCTTCGCAATTCATCTATGCGAACATTTTGTACGTGCGTCAAAATATACATTCATATAAGAAAAATGGTGAAATTCATAGTAATAACACTAGAAATAAAAATAAATTATCTATATCAGCTTTTCGGTTGCAAAAAACAAAAAAAAATCTTTTGTGGATCTTGGCTTACGCCTCTATAATAAGATTCCAGATAATGTTGTAGCGTTACCATTATCGAAGAAGACATTAAAAATCATTTAATCAAAAATGCGTATTATCATGTAAATAACTATATATCATCGTCTGATCACAATTTTTGGAAATAGATGACTGCAAATTTTAATTTATTATTTAAATGTATACTATAAGTTATACCTAGCTAAATCTGTATTGTAACTGTAACATATCCCATCAGGCTGGGTAGGGACCAATACTGAACTGGGTTTCTTTCGGCGTCATCTTTCCAGCAGTGGTCGTTCCGAAACGTTTGTAGTTTTTAGCTTTTGCACTAAAATAATATTTAAAAAAATTACCTTCAATAAGAGATAAATTTATTCTATATTAAATAAAAAAATTTGACTTTGACATTAATTAATATCAATATTATAAATGCGGAAGTTTGTATGGATGTGCAAATATTTCTTCCGTTTTCATGCGTAAACGACTGAACGGATTGAATTGAAATTTAGTATGTAGATAGCTTAATACAATGCATCATTAAATGTCTATTTACGCTTAAATCTTTTTTTTTCATAGATGTATAAGGTATATGCAACTCGTGAATATAATGGATTTATATCGAGGGCCTTGAATCACTTGTCGTTCAAGATTCTAATACTTGAATTATCATGAATCACTCCTTCGTTAGAATCCTTCACTTGCTCGTGATTCATCAATGACAGTCGATGTAAATCCGGTCTTTTATTCACTATAGTCCATTTGGTTAGGTATTTAAATAATCTTGACGTGTCTTTTTATTCAAATATACACTTTACAAATTTATGTCTTTACACATTACATATTCAGAGTGTAATTCATAATTTATACATTCATTGATATGTAATTGGCACAGGTATTGATTCATATAGTGTATATTTTAATAAAGAGATATGTCAATATTGTTTACCTTTACCATAATATACTATTTTTATATCGGGGAAATGTGAGGCTCTCGTGGGATTGTGAGAAAAGTTAGATCACGCGAGCAATCGGCGAGTCGTGTAATAAACGAACACCGTACCTCTGTCCTTGGCTCCGGCTGCGAGTACTTCCCCTCGTGGAAGGGCGCGAAGTGCTTGTCCCGGTGCAGCGGCAGCCCCGCCGCCAGCACGGTGCACGTCAGCCCGCGCGCCGCCTCCACCACCAGGAAGCTGCCGCCGCACTCGCTCGCACCCCCCGGGGGGGCCTTGCTCGGCTCGCTCTGCTATTTACACACACAAAGTTAATTATTCGGTTCTGTAAACAAAATAAAACGTCACAAAACAATGTCACTTGTCATGATCATGTCAACTTTTAATGTGATTTTAGATTTTTTATTGCAGAAAAATTAAAATTAAGAGCGCTATTTGACTCCCACAAACTATGACGTCATTAGTCTTCATACAAATCCCATAGAAAATGTTTGTTTTGACGTTTAGAAAACAGTATCCGATTTGAGTTGTTGGGAAATAGTGAATTTCGAAAACCTCTCCAAACACCAAGGTCAAAAATTGTCTGATATTGTCTGAATTTTACGTCAATGTAATAAAGTTGAGGTTCGTCTTTTCAACCGAAATTGCCTGAAAAACTGTATTTTATGACAATACTGTCATAAGTTTGAAGTTCGTTTGTGTTGACCGGCCCTATGAGGCTGGTTGGGAAATGAAAGATCATTACAAAAAAAAAATGCAGAACCAACCACATTATGGCTCAATGTCATTGCTCGGTTCCTCAGTCAATACAGTCGTTACGCCGTCTGCGGCGTAATTAGCCACATATATTTGCATTTGCTATTGGTTAGTTACAACCACCAGTATGTACGAATAGTATGGGACTAGACTAGACCATCCTCGTTTGATCCTCGCCTGCGGGGTATAATGACTAAGGGGGCTGAGGGAGGACGGGCGTATGTATCACGCTATTCCCGGCCGCCACAGGCACGTCCCTCAGGCCTTTAAAGTTGTCATACCCCCGCACCCCTGTCCCCCGCAGGCGATTATAGTACTTCGGTCCGGGCTCTAACGTAACCTTGACTTGTGGCTTATCGGCGGTCACTAGTAGGTCACAATATAGCTTATCATCTGACTTATTGGTCGCGGTAAGTATAAGGGATATAATAGACTAGCGACAGTATGGTCGGCGACGGTCGCGGACAGGTGTCGCGGGGCGCGGGCATGCTGTCGCTCGTCTGATAAGATTTCTTGCTGTACGGATACTTGAAGCAACTCGTGGAACACTAAAAGCTGCCTGTTCATTGCGGCGGAGAGAGAAAAGAGGAGCGAAGCGGTGCCAAAATTAACCAATCAAATTGCTTATAAATCCACTCAGCTTTAGTGGAGAGGGAATTGAAAACTAATTATTAAATTCGTTTAAATAAACACGGAGCGGGGCCGCGGAGATAAGAAACAGAGCTGAGCGGGTAAGCGGAGCGGATTTATTTCAGCTCAAATGACTCGTTGCGTGCTCGCAGCATGGCCTGCGTACGGAAAAAACCTCCACTCCGCGTGTATGGCCAAACACAGTTCGCAACTCCGGTTCGCTACCTAATCTCCCGCTCTCCGCGTCTATGGCCAAACGCAGTCCGAAACTCCGCCCCGCTCGGTAGCTCCGCTCCAGTGGCAAAGCAACTCTAACCAAACATTGTCGCTCTTGTCTGTAATATATCTAATTTTATGTTAAATTTGTTAATTTTAAAGTTTCTTTAGATATTACGTTTACTTCTTAGTCAGTTGCACCACCATCTTGGTCTTCTCACATTCCTCTTCATCCATTAGTAACATGGAAGGGATTGGTTTAAGCGAAAAGACCGCCCATTGAACTCTATTAATGTAAAAGATATTAATTGAGTTTAATGGGCGGTCGGGCGGGTGATTATAAAAAATCGACTTCACTTCCAAAGTACACAACCAATTTTGATAAAATTTCAATGGGACAACCTGATCCCTTCAAACAAAAATAGAATTTTCGAAATCGGTCCAGGGGTCTTCGAATAATCGGTGAATATAAAGAAGAATCCTCACGAATATGTGTGATAACCTCCTCCTTTATTTCTTTGTTACATTTTTCTTTTGGAGTACAACAAAGAGTCACAAAGACAAATCACACAGATTGAGCTAGCCCCAAAGTAAGTTCAAGACTTGTTGAGGGACACTAACTCAATGATACTATATTTTATAACAAACAATATATAGATAAACATCCACGGCCAATCAAAAAAAGATCATTTTCCATCTCGATCTGACCGGGGCTCGAACCCTGAATAGCGGACAGGCATTATTTTAAGTATCGGTCGCAGCTCACATATTTTTGAAACACGAATATGAAATTACGAGTAATGATTTTAATATTGTAACATGGACATATATAATTATTAGATATATTTTACTTGTACTTAAAACAAATTTTTCATGCCAGACTTTGGTGAAAAGTGCTTGTATCTACATATATTTTAATTAAGTACCCTTGTAACCACTTTTCTAGCAAATAAACTTTGAACTTGAACTTGAACATGTTAACCAATACGCCACGGAGGTCTCTCTCTCTCTCATCTCAGCGTTTTCTCAGTTGCGTCCTCAGCTGCAATGCTGAGAAGCCCGGGGTCCGCTTTCCGACTTTTTCTTCTCCACTTTGCACGGTCTTGAGCATCCTTGGTTGTAAGACGATTACGCCACGGAGGTCGTCAAAATCTATGGATGTGTGTACCTGTCGCGCGGGCTCGATGATGGTGGCGTGTCGCGAGTGCAGCTCGTCGCTGACGGTGTAGGCGGCGGCCAGCGCGTCCGTCACCACGAACGTGTCGCAGTCGTCGGCCGGCTGGTCCAGCGCGCGCCCCGCCACACTCTCTGCTTTGTCTTGGCCGGCCGAGTCAAAATATTGACAAATCAATTTCTATACAAGTTTATTTTCCAAACAATTAAAAAAAAAAACAACTTTCAAGCGTTCCATCCGATAACTTTTAAACGGTTGAACCGATTTTCATTAAACGAACCAACGCAAGGAAACTAGCTTTTGCGAAAAAAAAACCGCATTGAAATCGGTCCATCCATTCCAGAGCCATGCCTACAGACAGACATTAGTATCAAACCTAAAACAAAAAAAGGTTTACTCCCGAAGCAAAAAGAGTGTCTTTTGCGTCGCTCTCTATAAAACGCGCATTTTATTTAATGACATTACTGTCCCTCTCACACATTGGCATTGACTACCGCTGTGTATAGAAGACAGCAATATGCGCGTACGATATAGATAAGAAATGGCGTGTCAATGTACAAAATTTATTGTGCTTAGCGTCCAAACTCAATTTATAGGGAATACTGTAATTCGTAGTCATCTTAGGAATTATTTCTTAGGTCTTTATTTAATATCATCACGTTGATACTATGTCTTGTAGAAAATCCACTTTAATCTTACAATAAGTTTCTATCACTTTTGGATCTTAAACGCCGTCAAGAAAAATTCTGAATGAAACTTTTTGTCTCTTTAAATCTATCAAAATGTTTATTGTCAATAAATAAATACGGACAAATCACACAGATTGAGCTAGCCCCAAAGTAAGTTCGAGACTTATGTTATGTTTTATGATTTCTCGAGAATCTAATTGGGTACTAAGTAAATAAAACAATCATAATTATGTGATTTCGAGATAAGTATATTTCTTTCGATTAAAAATATATCCTGAAATCACTTATGATTATTCTATTTATAGATTATATAGTCAATATCATACTTTTGACAGCAATAGCACCCGTGATTCCGATCTCTGGTTATGAGATAGTAACTCAACGATACTATACTTTTAAACATATACATATTATAGATAAACATCCAAGACCCAGGTCAATCTGAAATAATCATTTTCTATCTTGACCTGACCGGGGATCGAACCCGGGTCTTTCAATGTGACAGCCTAGCATGATGACCACTACGCTACAGAGGTTGTCTAAATGAGAGCTAAGATTTGATCAAGAAGCCAAATAAAATATGAAAGGCAACGAAACATTATAGCTACATGCTATGATGGGCAAATCCTCCCTATATTTGAAGAGAACAGTAGTATGGCAACGGTGTTGTATAAGCAGATAAAGAAATAAATATAAACTCACCGGGCAACAACCGACACAACTGGTACGGCCGGCAGGGCTGCGCCCGCGACACCCGGAACCGCGCCCCGCGCCACTCCCACGCGCCGCCCAGCTCTGTGGGGTCACACAAGCTCCATTAAAAAAAAAAACACTTTCTAACTCCTAAACTAAAAAATCTTTTTTTTTAATAATTCGCATATGTCATGGGCCCTTAGGGCGTAAACTGCGTCAAGTGGGATCACGCGGCGAGTTCAGTCTATCTCTGTCACTTGCGAGAGAGATAGCAGAATACGCCGCGTGTTGCCGTGTCTCTGTCGCACATAGAGTTTGTGACAGAGATAGACTGAATACGCTGCGTGGTCAAGCTTGTTAAAGTTTCGAAAAGAAGGGGAAATTTTATAACAAAAATGTGTTGATTCTTCCAGTAATTATTATGAGATTTATTAGCTGTGCATTATTCAGCAAAGATAAGAAAAAGCGGGAGTGGTGTCGTATCAAGATGTGAAAAGGCTGACTGAAGACAGAAAGGAATGGAAAGAGCTTCACCGAGGGAGGGGAGGGACTGGTCAGCTCGGCTTCGCTTTTTTGACTACTTAATATTTTGTATTACGCAATTTATGTTTGTTTACTGGTTCGCAAGCATTACATGTTATAATGTGTCAACATTGTATTATATTATAAGTATTTATTAATTAAAAGACAATTATAATAATATGACAAAGCCCTTCTGGCGAGTAGGCGACCAATACTGTGAAAATGAGTTTCTTTCGGCGTTTCTTCTCAGCAGTGGTCGTTACGAAGCGCTGGTATCGGTAGCTTTTCTTTAAAAATAAATTAAATTTTAATATACTTTACACGTAACATAAATTATACTTATTGACGTGTAAAAGTGCCTGTAAAGGTCTAATTACTGAATAAACATTTGAATCTTTGAATCTTTGAACCGACAAGAGCGTCGCTCTTAAATAGTAAAGAAATGAAGTATTTCATTGTTGTAAAAATTGGTAGTACATCAATATATACAAGGATAGCTCGAATAAGGGTTTTCAAAAATGTGACACCAGGTCGCAGCACAGTGAAGTCAGGTCCAGCAAGCTGCTGTTATTGGATACATTTGACGGAGCAAAAAGAACCTGTCAACTGATGGTCCAATGACACCATCGATTGGACCTGACGTCACTGTGTCGCAGAATTAATATAAGTATTACATACACAACGGAATCTTCTAAGATCCCGAGAAACATGCGTTCCCGTCTCCCGTCCTCACACCTCTGCCCCGTTCGCTCCGTGTGGAGGGTATTGAGTGGGCGGCTGCGGGCGCCTACTGCCGCCTCGCCAGGGCGAGAACGGGGGAGAGGTGCGGGGACGGGAAACGGACCGCATATTTCAATTTATTTATTGCTTTTCACATTGTACATATATTCCACTTTCTTCTTTGTTGCTTTAGTTATTGAGCGGGACTTTAAGAGATTCCGTTCTGTATGTAATACTTATATTCATTCTATGACTGTGCTGCCATCTAGTGTCCCATATTTTTGGAAGCCCTAATTTTGGCCACGCACCGTCGTAGGCGTTGTTGCCGCCGTCGTCGATGTTGGCGGACAGCATCTCGTGCTCCTCCTGCTCGTGCTCGATGAACACGTCCTGCAACCACATCTACTGTTATCACCTATCCACTTTTACTAGTGGCGGGGCTAAAAAATCGATCATGCTACGTTTTGAACGAAAAATTTACATTTACCAAGTGATACAAATATCCAAAGATAAATTATGATTTTCGACTTTTGACTATTTTATGTTTTGAAAATCTAGCTTTACCTCTGTCTGGAAGAGATTGCAGTTGCGATAAGGCCTGCTTTTGAATTCTGTTTTATGTTATCTATTTTTGGTGAAATAAATATATTAACTAAATAACTTTTTGTTTTCATCAAAAATTTATACAAATATCATTTTACCTCGATGTTAAACTAAACGGTTCAGTTGGTACAGCGAAGAGGTTCGAATCTTGTTCGAATCTTGAAGCTCGCTCGGCCAGGTAATTTAAAACGAGCAGTTCTTATAATATAAATGCAGGTTGATCCCTGCCATATTATTAGGACGTATACTGATCATGATGAACAAATTTCCCCAATAAGCAGAGGTCAATTAATAAAAAATAAAAATGGGTTCCCCTTACTAAACAGCTAATCAGTTGATCGATCTAGTATAGGAGGTCCAATTTTTTATTCCTTCTTTTTTTTCATTTTTTTTTCTTTTTCTTCTTTTTTTTCTTTTCATTCCTTGGGGAAAGTTGTTGAGTCTATGTACGTTAGAGAATTACACCCGACATAATATGGATTCCGGAAATGGGTCTAACGATGTCGATGAATATTTTTTTAAAATTAAAAACAGACTTCACCCCCAAAATACGCAACAATCATCATCATCCTCATCATTTTCGATAAAGTTTTTATGGGACTACCTGACAAGTATACCCTTTTAAACAATAAAAGAATTTTTAAAATCGGTTTAAGCATCTTTGAATAATCGGTGTGAACATACATAAAAAAAAAAACACAAAAGATCGAGACGAAATGATAATTTCCTTCTTTTTGGAAGTCGGTTAAAAAACCTAGTTTTCTCCGTGTTTTCTCAGTCGCTATATAATAATATTATAATAGAACGCGTGACGATGGAAGGCGCTGGATGCAGACCACTCAAAAACTGTCATTTTGGGAATCCTTAGGAGAGGCCAATGTCCGGCAGTGGCCGTTATGCGGCTGAGATGATGCCGATGAGAAGGCGTGTACCTTGGGCTGTCCGTGCTTGTAGTGCAGGCTGATCTTGCTGAGCTCGTGGTCGAGGTCTGCGAGCTGCGCCGCGTGCCTGGCGGCCGGCGAGCCCGCGCCCGCCTCCAGCGGCAGCCCCTCCAGCGCGCCACCCAGACCCACGCCCTGGCATACACCACTTTATTACACAGCCTTATTAACACTTTCAAGCGTTTTCCCCCCAGTAGAAAATTAAAAAACCCTCGACTTTCAAGCGTTCACCCCGCCCCAATACGCAATTATAATTCCTCTGACTTTTAATCGGTCACCCCCTTAAGCAAATTAAAATTCCCTCGACTTACAAGCGGTCACCCCCAATAGGAAAATTAAATTATCCCTCGATTTTCAAGCGTTCACCCCCAATAATTTTTGAACAGCTGGAACGATTTTCATCAAATATGCCTGAGTAAGGACCACCGTAAGGAAACTTGCTTTCACGAAAAAAAAACCTCATCGAAATCGGTCCATCCGTTCGAGAGCTACAATGCGACAGACAAACATTGGCGTTAAACTTATACCTCCCCTCTTTTTGCGTCGGGGGTCAAAGACACTTCCTATTAAGTATAAAAAACAACTTATAAGCATAATTATAGGGGTGTGGAAAAAATAAATAAATAAATTTGCACTGATAAAAAAAATAATAAAATTAATGTCCCTTGTCATTGATCACATCAGTTTTGAACATGATTTTAAATTTGTTTATGCAAAAAAATTAATATTAAAAGTGCTATTTCATATTCATGCAAATCCCATGAAAAATATTTTAACGTTTTTACTACGTGCGACCGGCCGGGTGGCGTCACAGCAACTGTGCCGGACGCGAACTATTAATTTGGAATTTTTTGCCCTGCATGTTAAGCATTTCTTTTAAAATTCGTTACAACACGAATTTCGCTGTTTTCTCGCTCAATGAGAAATTTTCGGTCTTTGAGCGTAACATATATACAAAATGAAATACCAAGTGTAAGGCTGGTTTCACAGCTATGCAGGGCCCGTACGGGACGCCCGTACGTGCCCTGCATAGACGCGGTTCGTTTCGAAAGAAACACGCTCCGGGCAGAGCTCGTACAACGCCACCCGCTCAACCGTACTGAATACTAGTTTTAGATCACTGCAGGTGCTTCGCGTAAGGGTCGCCCGTATTACGGCAAAACCATACGGGTCTCCCGCACAGCTGTGAGAGCAGCCTTAGGCGCTGGACACATAGAAAAGACGTAGGACGCGGACGGGGCACGGACAGGGCGCTGTCTCGACTTTTGAAAACACATTAAAGAAGACGACGTTTGGACGTGACAGATACAAAAAAATCCGTATCCATGGCAACACCTGCCCACAACCTCGATTCACCCGCTTGCGCCTGTGCCCCGTCCGTTCTGTATGTTCTACACAGACGCATAAGCGTCATGTCTACGCCCTGTCAGTGCCCCGTCTTTTCTGTGTGTTCTGCTTTGCGACGCTTCTATACAATATGTAACAAAAACTCTGTCCGATACTAGAAGGAGCAACTCAGACCGTCCATATGAACCACTTGTCCAATGGAAACAATGCTTGAAACTCGAAAAAAAATTTACATTTTCATACGTAAGTGTTCGGCCGGTCCGGCAATTTGTATGAAAATATCGTTTTTTCCTCGAGTTTCAAGCATTGGTCCCATAGGAAAACTTGTTCATATTGACGGTCTGAGTTAATCCTACAAGGGTCGGACAGGGTTTTTGTTGCATATTGTATGAAACGAACGCGGAGCAGACATATGTGTGCGCCAAGTCCACATCTTGCGTCTTTTCTGTCAGCGCCTAACAAGTGAGGGCGTTACCTGCGCGTGCGGTGCGCGCGGCGCGGGCGACAGCGCGGGGCTGTACTCCAGCGGCGACGCCGGCGACACCGGGCCCTGCGGCATGCACACTCCACGTACACATACATACCATACCACTACCGCACTCTTCATATAACTATTTCATACACAACCCAATCTACTAAGGTCCCGCGTAAGGGTTGGATATCACTTGTCAGCACGGAGTACCACTTTTCTATCATGCTATCCTTCTGTGTCACTCAGAACGGTCATTAGCTAGAGCGAGAGAGAATGACGCAACGCTATAGCACGGCCGGTGCGATAGCGCTCTGTCGCTCTATCTCGCTCTGGCAAATGACGGTTCTGAACGAGAGAAAAGGATAGCAACATAGAAAAGTGCTGCTCCGTGCTGACAAGTGAGATCCAACCCTTATGCGTCCCCTTCCTCCGTCATTGTACCTCTACCCCGTTTTCGCCTTGTAGAGCGCCTGCAGCCGCCCGCTCTATACCCTCCACACTGCGCGAACGGGAGAGAGGTGTGAGGACGGGGGACGAGGTCGCATATTGCGCGGAACCCCAGGAGATTCTATTCTGTATGCAATACTTATATTAATTCTGCGACACTACACTCTGTTCGCCGACAGTTGATCAATATATAATTCGTCTAAGACTAGCGACTGTTTGGTTACTTTACTAGGTCAAATATAAATTATTTAGAACTGTTAAGAAAATAAAACATCACAAAATAATGTCACGTCATGATCCTGTCCATTTCCAACGTGATTTTAGATTGATTATTGCAGAAAAACTGATATTAAGAGCGCTATTTGACTTCAAGAAACTATGACGTCATAAGTCTATATTATATACAAATCCCATAGAAAATGTTTGCTTTGAAGTATAGAAAAAAATATCTGATTCGAGTTGTTGGAGACGTTTAAGGGTTGAATTATCGTAAATTGATTGGCGGCCGTCGCTTGTCTCTCGCTTTCGCCGTTTGAGTATTACGAGGCACGCAGTTGATGTCAACCGCGGCCCGAACAGGCGAGCGGACGCGACGGCCATATATAGCCTTTCCGTTCTGGAATGCGCTTCGAATAAGTCGATTGAGTGATTGAGTATTGTTTTCTGTTTTTATACACCTAATAATTGTAGGAAAAATAAAGTTGTTTATCTTTTTAAAAAATAAGCGCACCGTAATTTGTAATGAATTAAGAAACTCTAAATTTATCAACTGTCCGCGACCAGACTATACATAACACTACATTACACACCACGACGTCGAACAAACATCATTTACCAAGCAAAATGTAGGACACCACTGACAAAATCCCATTAATTCAATAAATGGCAAACTTCGTATGGATGAATGGATGCTTTGAAATGAACTTGCTGACCCAGACGACAAAAACTTAAACTATCGCAATTCATCGTTTCAAGTTGGTAAATCATATTTGTAAAATCAAATAAATGAAAAAACTGTACATTTATAAATGAGATAGAACAAAACAATATGAACAGCGTGGAAACAAAACATTATCATCATATGTTATCGTACAATATTCATGAATTCTGACCGTAGTTTCCATACTCAGCGACTTTTTTCATATTTTCAATCAAAAAACTTTAAATGAAAATTCTAAAATATCATGACTAGGACTTGCGGCCTAAAATGCCACTTTCGTCCCATTAGGACATAAATTTACATGTGCAAGAAGATACAAAGGAAAAAAGAAATTTTGCAAGCACTATACGAAAAAGTATAATATTGGCAAACATATTGAAATTTAAAAGAAATTCCTCAATTTGACAAAAGAAGCTGACGTAATAATAAACCACACCTTTTTCGGGCTCGCACTGATTTCAATTAAGGTTTCCAAAAATATGTAACACCACACTTGTGGAAGCACAGTGAAGTTAGTCAGTTATTGGACACATTTGACGGAGAAAAAGAACCTGTCAACTGAGAACAGTCGATTGAACCTGACGTCACTGCGCTGCCACCTAGTGTCCCTTATTTTAGAAAACCCTCATTTCAGACGAGAGCGAGTCCAGTCAGTTTCGTCATATTTAGCGGGAAGTGGTCGTAATGGCAATACTCACGCTGTTGGAGATGTTGGCGAGCTTGTGCTGCAGCGAGAGCATGTACTCGTTGTAGCACTGCGGCTTGTTCGGCGTGCTCGGCTGGGAGGAGCCCGTCGAGTTCACGTTCGTCATGCCTGAACAAACAGACGTGCTTTTTGAACAATATTTTTTCGAATTATTAATCAGAAAGTTGTAAGTAATCGTAGAATACTTGCGTATTATTGTAATTGTAATTAAAAAGAAATTATTCTGTGCTGGTAAGAAAATAAAAATTCGCAAAATAATGTCACATGTCTTTGAACATATCTATTATATCGTGATTTTAGATTTATTTTTGCAGAAAAACTGATAATAAGGAGCTATTTATTATTTAATCATTAAGTTCTCACCAGCCATCTCCATGTCCACCGCCCTCCTAGCCAGCGCCTGGTGCACCGCGCGGTGCGCCACTAGCTGCCCGAGGTTCTGCCCCATTAGCCCCAGATTCTGCCCACCCAACGCCAAGTTCTGCCCGCCGAGCCCCAAATTCTGCCCAGCTATGAGATTCTGACTCCCTAATCCTAAGTTTTGACCAGCAAGACCTGTAACAAACCATTTTTATTGGTCTACCTTTCATCTCACTAAAGCGGTGTAGAATAAAAGTCATCCCAAAAAGCATGTTCTCGTGGCACCCTTTTTTTTAGGGTTTCGTACCCTCAGGATAAAAACGGAACCCTATTACTCAGACTCCGCTGTAAGTCTGTTCATCCGTCTGTCTGTCTGTCTGTCTATCACTAGGCTGTATCTCGTAAACCGTGATAGGTAGACGGTTAAAATTTTCACAGATGATGTATTTCTCTTGTCACTAACAACAAATACCAAAAACAAAATAAAATATTTAAATGGGGGCTCCCATACAAAAAACGTGATTTGTTATAGATTATGGTACGGAACCCTTCGTGCGCGAGTCCGACTCGGACTTGGCCGGTTATTTTTATCATAAGAAGGTGATATTACAGTTGCCTATTGTCGTTTTTTTTCTTATGCTGATGTTATGACTCACTGCAAGTCCTATTTACGATTAATAATATTTCAAGGGCATTCGGGAAGCTACGCAGTGTCTTCTCATCCTAAATACCTGTACCTCAAGACTAAAATTAATGGTGTGTGATGGCTACAAGCGAAGAGTAGAAGCGTAGGATATACCAACAAGGCCCTCAGACGACTCTAAAAAAGGCTAGATGTTGGCCGTTTTTGGTCGGTCATTTTAGAAATCTTTGGGAGAGGCCTATCACCAACAGTGGAAATTCTCTGGCTGAAATGATGATAATAGTTACCTAAGTTCTGCGACAACCCTGGCTGCATGAGGTTCTGGTTGAGGCCTAGGTTCTGCCCCATCATGTTCTGGTTCAGCGACAGAGGAGACAGGCCCGCGCCCAGGCCCAGCCCGAGCCCGAACGACTGCCCTAGGGGCGCAGCGCCGAACTGGTTCACAGACGTCTGCAGTACTTGCTGTTGCACTGAAACGTTTGTGTCAATTATTATATTCTGCTTCTACAGTCTTCACGGGACTAGTTTTAGGTCTCACACATTGAAATAATCATAATTTGTGGAGTGGAGTTCATTTTTAGGCTTGACGAAAAATACCTTACCTATACAACCTGGAAGGGAAATACCTATAATAAATCGAACCACGGGCTGTACAAGATCACTTTAGTATAATGAAATTGAATTAAATAACATCCAAAACAAAAAAAGAAAATCGCCAGGGTAAAGAGGAATGTCGAATTTTTTGGTTTGTTATTTAAATTTCATTATGCTATAGTGATCTAGAATAGCCCGTGGTTCGATTTAATACGGTTATGTTCCTTGCACGTTGTATATCAGTGTGTCTTGAGGCGACATCGTGTATGCTCGTCCTCCAGTCACATTCGCCCTGTTGAAGACCTCCGGATGAGGTCGAAACATGTCGGCCAGAAGCTGACTCTCTACGTGAGTAACCCGTTCAATTCATGCTAATAAACTCAGCTATAACACAATTTATAAACAATATCTTCTGTCATCGTCCTCTGCTTCACTTATTTACTATACTCGTGTATACTCGTGTGTGCTAGCACTGGTGTCAGATTTCACGAGCTGACTCTTTAGTCAGCTTGTGAAATCTGACACCAGGCATCTGACGTGAATCTGAATTACTGTCATCTAGTGATAACATTCAATAATACACACTGTACAGTAATGTGCCGGTTTCCTCAAAAGGTGTAAGTAAATAATCATGGTTACATTTATCCTTGTCGATGTTTGGCATTTAACCAAGCAGTATTGACAATAAAAATCTATTTTTTTGTTTTGCTTGTGTGCGTAAATCGAGTAGTGGGGCGAGCAGTTTTAAATAAGATGATCTATAATAAATAACAAGTGTTCAGAGTGCGTGCAATGGAAAATATGAATTCTACTTAAACACAAAGGTATAAATAACACAACACTGATAAGTTCAAGTAAGGTATTTGTTTCAATGCAAAACGTTAGGCCCCTTTAACGAGACAGGTTTCTGCCGGGTCTATTCTCGGTTTTAAAACGCGCCTACAGTCGTCAGTTAAATATGGAACACACACAATAAGTGAGAACGTAAGCGCACGCACGTTTTCTACGCACACAGACAAAACGGCTTTTTGCAAATGTGCGTAGAAAATCTTCACGTTCTTACTTTAAACTGTATTTCATAAAATAGTTTGAAGAGTTATCTAGGGCTAGGTCAAAACAAAATTTTAGGAGGCAATTTACATGTGGTTGGCTGTCTCGCTCGCACAATCAAATATTTTTAAAGATCATTATTAAAAAATGTGTCTAATTTGTGGAAAAGTGTTTCATTACCATTCAATATAATGATATGTTAGATATTTTACACATGTGTTTTTATTGTTTATGTATGTGTGTATCGAGAATTAGGTCATTATTTTAATTCATAAACTTTAAATTAAGGTAATTCTCGATGTAGTCAATGTCTACACCATATACAAAGATTTTTAAAATATCCACAATATGAAACACTTTTGTACAAATGACTAATTTTCTTTTTTATAATCTTTAAGTATGTTTGGTTGTGCGAGCGGGACAGCCAACCAAAATGCTTGTTAAATGACCACACCACCGCGCTCGTAAACAAGCACAGCCGGCCGGCCCGGGTAGAAATAGTCTCGTTAATAAGGGCCTTTTTATGCCAAAGAGGAGTGACAGGCCATAGAGTGTACGTACCGATGAACTCGCTGGCGCTAGCTAGCATGGGCGGGTAGTACTTCTGCTGCGGACACTGCGCCGGCAGCCGGCCCAGCATCGCCGCTGCGGAGGTTAGTCACACGTCAGCAGTGCAGGGGAGGGGGGAGGGGGAGGGAGATGACTGGCTTTGAGGTGAGCACTAAGATACAGACAGCGCCAGTTAGCGAGTGAAAAACGCACATTGACCTTTGTCTGTCATCAAGTTTTTTTTTTTCAAAATATGACATCGACATTTACAATAGTTGTTATGTAAAGTTGTCGTCGCTCGTCCAAATATAAATGTCGCTGTTGGATTGCATAATAAAAAAAAATAACAGAGCTGTATTGGCACATGGGCGAAAATGTGAATCATCACTATATTGATTGCTTTTCCATCTTCCCGCCCACTATCACGCCAAAAGTGGCTTTTAAGTCTTGCGACCCTGGGCTCTGTCTGCTTAGAGCTGCAAGATACAAAATATTTTGCCTATCCCATCAGGGATAAAGACGTGATAGTATGTATGTATGTATTACCACACTAGTATGTAGCGAATTATACAATCCAACTGCGGCATAAATATAACAACAGAAATATGTAAAAGTCAATGTTCGTTATTGACTCGCTAAATGGCACTTGTAGAATATGTATATGTAACAAAAACTCTGTCCGATCCTTGTAGGAACAACTCAGTCCGTCAATATGAACAACTTTTCCTATGGCACCAATGCTTGAAACACGGCAAGAAAATCGACATTTTCATACAAATTGCCGGCAGGCCGAACACTTTTGTATGAAAATGACGATTTTTTTCGAGTTTCAGGCATTGGTCTCATAGGAAAAGTTGTTAATATTGACGGTCTGAGTTGCTCCTACAAGGATCGGATAGGGTTTTTGTTACATTGAAAAATATGGTTTTGAATTTCTTTCTATTACATTGATTTCATGCTTATGGAGTACTTATCAAATTAAAAACTCAAAACCAACCAGCTACCAAGTGAAACACACGAGCAGTTTGTTATTACTAATAAGGCTTGCTACACACATAAACGGCACGGCACTGTCGGTTCGGCAGTATTTGTCAAACAAAAAAGCCGACCCGAAGTAATCAATGCACTTGTTTGTTTGGTTTAGGACGAAGTGGTAGGTAAAGTGGCGCCCTCATTTGAAATAAATTGTTTAAAACTTAATATGGTGATAATTGAAAATTTGATTTGTATCACTGTCTAGAAAGACCTTTAAACTATTTTATGAATAACTTTTGAAATTATTACTAATAGTCCGTCTAGTTTTAAAAGGGGTTTTCGCCAAAAGTGGCCACTTTTGGCGAAAACCCGTTTTAAAACTAGACGGACTACCAATATTACTTTCAAAGGTTATTCATAAAATAGTTTAAAGGTCTTTCTAGACAGTGATACAAATCAAATTTTTATTTATCACCATATTTAGTTTTAAACAATTTATTTCAAATGAGGGCGCCACTTTAGCTACCACTTCGTCTTAAGAGAAGAATAAAGGGTTTGGGTGAAGCTTTTCTTCGCACTTAAGCGAAAAACGGCCACTTTTGTGCGTTGAAAAGTTTCACGTTCTCACTTTAAACCGTAAACAGTAGTTTACAAAATAATTTGACGGGTTATCTGGGGTCTGATCAAGAAAACATTTGAAATGATATCTCTGTTTTCTTTTAAATGATTTATTACGAATGCAGGCAGCACTGGACCCCGAAAAATTCAGGTAGCCCCTTAAGAGGGAAGTATAGCGCGCACTCGTCAATACCAAAAAAACATTTTTCCATTCTTCAATGTTATCTGATCTCAATGATTTTTAGTATGTTATTAACACAAACACAAAAGACTAGCCCTCATATTCATAAAAATTACCAACCGCTTGCAAAACTTATTTTAGTTTAACCATATTTTGTCCCTTTCCCTCATTTCAATATTTGACAGTAAAACAACGAAACAAAACGGTTTTCAATACACACAAGAACTCTTCATAGCCAAAAGCCGACCGGCATAATTCACCGTTGACAAGCCGAGTGATTATGTGCAGCAGCCGAGCGGTTGGTCCATTTTACAATGTTGACACATCCCAACATAATGCTTGCAAACAAGTTAAACATAAATTACGTAAATAAAAATCAACATTTGATTTTATCTCCCGGCTGTGCCGATTAATGCCGGCCCGAACAAGTGTGTAGCGAGCCTAACGAATAACTACATAGTCATGGTATATCAAAGTTTGTTAGTGAAATAAGAAGATCTGCAAAGGGATGTTGCCTATTCACACTTCTCGTTAATATGAAACGGACATACGAGCGACAGTGAGCTAGCGGCAGTTCGCGACGATCGGCGAACTCAAAATATAAATAAATAAATACGGACAAATCGCACTGATTGAGCTAGCCCCAAAGTAAGTTTAAACTTGTGTTATGG
This sequence comes from Acrobasis suavella, assembly GCA_943193695.1. Taxonomy (NCBI): domain Eukaryota; kingdom Metazoa; phylum Arthropoda; class Insecta; order Lepidoptera; family Pyralidae; genus Acrobasis; species Acrobasis suavella. The sequence goes on from OW971952.1 coordinate 11,185,600, forward strand.
GATACTAACTCAACGATATCATATTGTATAATAAATACACATATAGATAAACACCCAAGACCCAGGACAATTTGAATAAGGCCATTTTCCAACTCGCCCTGACTGGGGATCGAACCCAGAAACTCCGGATTAGCGGACTGGCGTTTTGACCATTACGCCACAGAGGTCGGCAAACTCATCAACTCAAACTAAAAAATGCTTGACCCTGACATTTGAGAGTAAAGCCACAGAATTTTGTATGTAATAATTTATATTAATTTTGTGGTAGAGCACTACCTCAACGCTCCGCTCATGAGACGTGCAAAAATTTTATCCAATGTATGATTTCTTATTGAACGTCATTTTTTTAATATTATTTTAGTGCAAAAGAAAACTACTAGCGTTTCGGAACGACCACTGCTGGGAAGATTACGCCGAAAGAAACCCAGTTCAGCATTGGTCCCTTACCCAGCCTGATGGGCTATGTTTCAGTTACAATACAGATTACATATTAAGCTATACATTATGTTATACATTAAAAATTTTACAATTAAATGGCAATGCAACTTGACATACACAGCTGGCGTGTTTTTTTTTATTCCTTTAGACAGAAATCAAACCCAGATCATAAAATAAAGGACTATATGAGAAGCCAATAGCAGAAAGGTCTCTAAACCCCCACCAAGCCGAGGAGAGGGGAGGAGAAATTGCTATTTCTTTTTTTACAGTTGACTTTATATTTATATTATTATTTGCAGTTAACTATTTCCAAGAATTTTGATCTCACCTCGTCGGGATCTGTCACTGTCGCTCTTTAGTAAGAACCTAAACTGATAGTAAAACTTAGTCATATTGAAGAGGTAAAGGGCTTTACGTTTGACCTGGAACATACGTAGTCGGATTTCATGGCCACTCTCCACCAATGTGGCAGTAGTTGGCATTATATCTGTCAAACCATGCGAATTATTCATGTTTTTTTGTTCATTTAATACGGTTAAGGTCTGTCAGGATAGTAGCAAGTGGATTTCTATAGTCTCAGCCTACCCCTGTGGAAAACAGGCGTGATAATATGTATGTACGTATTTAATACGGTTTTGATAGTAATTGGCTTGCCGCTGTCACTTCGGTAGATAACGGCCGTTGTGGCGGATCTAAATGTTTAAGGCGAATGCAGAAGTGGAGCCCACATTCGAAATAAACTAGGTTTAGAATGCGTTTTTGCTAGAAAGTGGCGAAAACTCTAAAAATAAGACGGACAAACGTAATACTTTTAACGGGTGTTCATAAAAGGGCTATCTATTGCCTGATGGTTGGAAAAATATGATCACATATACAATTAAATAATGAGAGTTTTCAAAAATATGATACAACAGATGGCAGCACAGTGACGTCAGGTCCAATTAGCTGCTATTATTGGATACATTTGACGGAGCAAAAGAACCTGTCAACTGATGGTCCAAAAAAACAGTCTATTGGACTTGACATTACTGTGCTGCCATCTATTGTCCCATATTGTTCAAAACCCTTAATAAATTCAACTGAGGGCGCCACTTCTGCACTGTATTCACGTTAACAACAAATCGGGAAGTATGAAGTCTACGAGCAACTATTAACTACAACGAGTAACAATCAGATCAAACACTTAAGGGTCGCATCATACCGGGTTGAGCGTTGTTGAGCATGGCGCCGTGGAGGGAGAGGTCGGTGGGCGGGAACTGCGGCTGGTTCAGCAGCCCCAGCAGGTTAGGGCCCGACAGGTTCTGCTGTTGGCTAGATAATAAAACCGATTTTAAATAGATAACAATTTATTCTTAAGATACACACAGTTTTACAGATTTTATAACGTTATAATCGTTAATATAACGTTATAAAAGTTATAATCTAAACCTCGTATTCATAAAAATTACCAACCGTTAGCTAAACCTATTTTAGTTAAAAAATATTTTGTCCCTTTCCCTTCTTTTCAATATTTTACATATTAAGAATGAGACATAACATATTTTACTAAAAGAGGTTTAGCATACGTTTGGTATTTTATTAAATACGAGAGTATATATATACATATATACTCTCGTATTTAATACGAGTATAATAAGAGTATACATATATATATATATACTCTCGTATTTACATATTTTTCATTTTTTATATATAACATATATATATATATATATATATATGTGTTAGCACCTTTCTGGCGCTGACACTTGCAACACCGTTTAGCGGCTGGCAACATCGTAATGCAGCAGGCAACCCTATCAGATGATAGCGGTACGATATTGCGCATGCGCGGTCAACGGTCTTCTGGATTCAAAGCTTGCCACGTAAGGTTGTGTCAATCCATATATTATAACTTATTGAAGTAATCGTAGATATTTCATAAAGTTCTAGTGATCAATGTATTAAGCTGAACGTTTTACCTTGCAAAATAAATATGTAATTGTATTACGTATGTCTAGTATTTATCTTGCTCACATATATGTATATATTTTAAAAAACTATTTGCACAAGTCAGCACACGCTGGTGTTACATAAACCAAGCACCAGCGCTGGTCTTCCGTCTTTCTAAAAAGATTTAATACAAAAAAAAAGACATGACGGCTGTCAGTGTGACTGTCACAACACAGAGGACAGTGACCGACTGATGACATACGTGAATGAAGAAGAAGAAAGAAGTGATGAAAATTATAGTGTACTGGTCGTATATGTACTAGTCAGCCCGCTTAGTCTTAAGAGTAGACGGCGTGCAGTGCGGACGTGTACTTGGAAAAAAAATATATTTTCGCAAGCGACAAAGCATTTCAAAACAAATTACCCACACAGACAGCAAACTATTAGCACAGGTATGGCACTTCATAGAAGCGAAATAGTGTATGTTCGCCCCCAAACGCGACAAGCCGAGAACGGGGGAGAGGTGCGAGGACGGGGAACGGAGACGCATATTGCGCGGGACCCAAGGAGTTTCCGGTCTGTTTGCAAAACCTATATTAAATCTGTGCTATTAGAAAGAGTAAGAGCAAATTCACGGCGTGCTGCGTCTTTTCCATACAAATAAGCGTTGGGGGAGGCCTATGTCCAGCAATCAACTTCCTGGGGTTGATATGATGGGGGGCGCCATTTTTTTAAGGGCACTAGAGCCGTATATTTTATTTTACGGATCCGGATACTAGTTCTTTAGAGCCCATCCTGATGTTTTTACTTCTTTTTAATCATACTACCTAACCGCTAACTATACAGTCAAAGGTTTGTGTAAGTCCTTTGATTGCTTCAAGGGAGTTTCTCTCGACAAATCTATACGAGTTCACTGGTTTTCAAAGCCGATTGAGTGGCGGACGGCGGCCATCAGCCGCACTATGACTGTCCACTTTAAACATTTTACATATTGTCTATGAGCATTTATAACACGAAACTACACCAATTTTATATTATACAGTCTAGGAGAATCAATTTGCAAAACAATATAAAGTAAATTCCAACTGTACCCCTTGACTTCCCGCCAGAAACTCCAACGGCGCCTATGTGGCCGGCAATAGAAAATATGCATGAAAAAAATATGTGTTATCTAATTAGTTTATCCATAAATATACAAAAGTAAAGTACTAACAGTGAAAACAGAATAAAAACGCACGAAATGTAACGATTTTACGAAAGTATGTCTATCCCACTCGCAAAAACGCTATTTTCTATGGCAAATGTATAGATGATATGGACTTTGACGTCACCAGTACATATCGGACTTCTCTTTCTAATTGAAACTTGAAAGTATCACATGTTCGTCGCTAATTAAGATATTTTATAAATTTTTTCATATTTGTTTACTGTGAATAATTAGGTTTTTATTAAGCAAATAAAATAAAAACGTGCATATTCCCTATTTGTTTGCTTCGAACCGACGCAACACCGCTGCTAGTAACTTGGTTAGGTTGGTAAGAGTTACCAACCTACAAAAAGTCTACAAAAGATTGACAGAGATTACTATGCGATAATCCCGCCTTTGTATCATATTTTTTTTTGTGATTACCTTTGATATGATGAAATGAAATTAAGTGTATTTGTACCGTTTTGTGTCGTTGCCGATGGAAAGTTAATAATACAAATGGAACTCACTTCATGATGTTCTGCTTGAGCAGCATCCTCTGAATGTTCTCAGCGTTGGGCAAGCTGTCGGCCCCAGGCGTGGGCGTGAGCGTGGGCTGCGTAGATAACCGAGTTCCGAGGTCTAATTGTGGCTGACTAAGTCCAATGTTGATGCCTAGATCTGCGCCCACGCTCATTGGAGTTCCTACTTGACTTAAACCTGAAAGAAAAAGAACTGTATAATTTTTGAAAACTAAAAAACCGACTTCGTCACCAAACTGCACAACCGAGTTTGATAAATTTCTATAGGACCACCTAAAAAGAATACGCTTATACACAAAAAAAAAAATTCTATATCGGTCCACGATAAAAAAAAAAAATAAAGCGGCGTAGACAAACTAGGCTGCAATCCCACGTTTAATTTATTGGCGTTAATCTTGTGTGTCGGTATTGTGGACTGTATGTCTTTTAATGTGTACTTTTAATATACTTTACACGTAACATAAATTATACTTATTGACGTGTAAAAGTGCCTGTAAAGGTCTAATTACTGAATAAACATTTGAATCTTTGAATCTATGCTGAGGGCTTTGGGTATAGCGGCGAGAATTGTCTGATATGATACAACACACTAGACAACACTATGAGCACTTTGAACTATAAGAAAGTTAGAATAAGAGCTACTATCGCTTGATTTATACCTAATATCGGCGTATCCGTAGCGATCTGCAGCGGCGTAGTCAAACTAGGCTGCATTCCCACGTTCAATATATTGGCATTAATGTTCGGCGCGGGTTGCGTCGGCATTGTGGACTGTACGCTGGTGGGAATAGCGGCGGGAATCGTCTGCTCATCCGTCTTGATCTGCTCTGAATACTGTTGTGTGGGAATTAAGTCTTGCTTCTCAGGCAAACCGTTGATTTCGTGTGGCCTTTCTTCGGGGACCTGGGACAAATAAAAAAAAAGTTAAAACTATTGAAGAAAACCGTATAAACATAGTTGTATACAGCATTTACAATCAATAATTCTGCTAAATAAATGGTAAAAATATGTTCATTCCAAAGTTATTTAGTTCTTTTTTACTGTATTACGTAAGCCACTATAACTACGTCATACTAGGCATGGTTGATGATCCCAACGTAGTAAACGTTGGGATCATCAACCCCTCACCCCATGGTTATTCAACTATTTAGATCTCTGATCTGATCTCTTTTGTTCTGAATCTGAACCAGCAACGATACTGCTAGTAACCCTTTACGCAAGACCCAAAATGCTTTGTCTGCCTTATTAGGGGTAAAGTCGGGATAGTGTATAGTTGACCGAGATTGGCAAAAATACTCTTGTCTGGTTGTCTGTTTGACAGCCAGACAAGGCTGTCAAACTGACAGCCGTTTTCGCCTACAGGTCGCGTTTCTCAACCGATTCTTGTGAAATTTTGTGAGAAGGTTCGAAAACTATATACAATATTAGTCGATTATTTTCGAAATTGTTCAAAATTTAAATATGTGGGTTGAAAACATTACAAATTATTCCAGCTATTTCTAAAAAAAAAAACGCTTCTGAAAAACTTCTCATTAAGACGCAACTTTTTTGTTTGAATTACTTTTTTATAGAATAAACTTCCAACGGGTCGGGGTGACTCGCAAGGTGTACCGCTCACATAGCAACTAGTATATAATATGTCACCTCCTCGCCACGATCCACTACGGGGCTGACTAGAAAGCGGGAGATCTTCCTGGTGGGCTTGCTCTGGTTCCTCTCTTCGTTCTCTGTCCCCGACCAGTATGTAAGAGAGTATGATATGATATAATGATTATACATTACCTCCTCGCCACGATCCACTACGGGGCTGACTAGAAAGCGGGAGATCTTCCTGGTGGGCTTGCTCTGGTTCCTCTCTTCGTTCTCTGTCCCCGACCAGTATGTAAGAGAGTATGATATGATATAATGATTATACATTACCTCCTCGCCACGATCCACTACGGGGCTGACTAGAAAGCGGGAGATCTTCCTGGTGGGCTTGCTCTGGTTCCTCTCTTCGTTCTCTGTCCCCGACCAGTATGTAAGAGAGTATGATATGATATAATGATTATACATTACCTCCTCGCCACGATCCACTACGGGGCTGACCAGGAAGCGGGAGATCTTCCTGGTGGGCTTGCTCTGGTTCCTCTCTTCGTTCTCTGTCCCCGACCAGTATGTAAGAGAGTATGATATGATATAATGATTATACATTACCTCCTCGCCACGATCCACTACGGGGCTGACCAGGAAGCGGGAGATCTTCCTGGTGGGCTTGCTCTGGTTCCTCTCTTCGTTCTCTGTCCCCGACCAGTATGTAAGAGAGTATGATATGATATAATGATTATACATTACCTCCTCGCCACGATCCACTACGGGGCTGACTAGAAAGCGGGAGATCTTCCTGGTGGGCTTGCTCTGGTTCCTCTCTTCGTTCTCTGTCCCCGACCAGTATGTAAGAGAGTATGATATGATATAATGATTATACATTACCTCCTCGCCACGATCCACTACGGGGCTGACTAGAAAGCGGGAGATCTTCCTGGTGGGCTTGCTCTGGTTCCTCTCTTCGTTCTCTGTCCCCGACCAGTATGTAAGAGAGTATGATATGATATAATGATTATACATTACCTCCTCGCCACGATCCACTACGGGGCTGACTAGAAAGCGGGAGATCTTCCTGGTGGGCTTGCTCTGGTTCCTCTCTTCGTTCTCTGTCCCCGACCAGTATGTAAGAGAGTATGATATGATATAATGATTATACATTACCTCCTCGCCACGATCCACTACGGGGCTGACTAGAAAGCGGGAGATCTTCCTGGTGGGCTTGCTCTGGTTCCTCTCTTCGTTCTCTGTCCCCGACCAGTATGTAAGAGAGTATGATATGATATAATGATTATACATTACCTCCTCGCCACGATCCACTACGGGGCTGACTAGAAAGCGGGAGATCTTCCTGGTGGGCTTGCTCTGGTTCCTCTCTTCGTTCTCTGTCCCCGACCAGTATGTAAGAGAGTATGATATGATATAATGATTATACATTACCTCCTCGCCACGATCCACTACGGGGCTGACTAGAAAGCGGGAGATCTTCCTGGTGGGCTTGCTCTGGTTCCTCTCTTCGTTCTCTGTCCCCGACCAGTATGTAAGAGAGTATGATATGATATAATGATTATACATTACCTCCTCGCCACGATCCACTACGGGGCTGACTAGAAAGCGGGAGATCTTCCTGGTGGGCTTGCTCTGCTTCTTCTCTCCGTTCTGCGACTCCGTGCTGCCGGAGCGCTCGGGTGCCATCGACGACGCGTCCGATTGACCAGAGCCTGGAACCAAATTATATATGCTAACTTATATTCATTACCAGAGGGTCCCAGAGTCAAAAATAAATGATTGGGTACTGGGGTAAGTGAATAAAGCGTTACAAAATAATGTCACTTGTTGTTACATTTTCAACGTGATTTTAGATTTATTTATGCAGAAAAACTGATAATAAGATCGTTATTTGACTCCAAGAAACTATGACGTCACGACGTGCTATTTCATACAAAATATGTAACTGATTAATACATATCTAATTTGACTTGTTGGAAACTGCAGATTAGTTTAAGACGAAGTGGTAGCTAAAGTGGCGCCCTCATTTGAAATAAATTGTATAAAACTAAATAAGGTGATGATTAAAAATTTGATTTGTATAAATGTCTAGAAAGACCTTTAAACTATTATATGAATAACCTTTGAAAGTAATATTGGTAGTCCGTCGTTTTAAAAGTGTTTTTTTTTGGCGAAACACAGTTTTAAAACTAGACGGACTATTAGTATTAATTTCAAAGGTTATTCATAAAATAGTTTAAAGGTCTTTCTAGACATTTACAAATCAAATTTTTAATTATCACCATATTTAGTTTTAAACAATTTATTTCAAATGAGGGCGCCACTTTAGCTACCACTTCGTTTTAAAAACATTTTTTAACATTTTCTATGGGATTCGTATGAAATATAGACAAATGACGCCATAGTTTTTTTTTGAGTCAAATAGCACTCTTAATAGTTTATATGTTATATATAGTTTTTCTGCAATAATAAATCTAAAATCACGTTGAACCACGCCTGGCGGTAAGCTCTTCCCTTTGTGGCAGTCGAGCATATCACCTCCCTCCCATGCTTCTACTACATCTAAGAAAAAAGCTGTCTTTAGCAGACTTAAAGCCACACTACAGCATACATCGCGTAGCTACAAATACATCTCAATTTTTGGCCATCAACACTAGCACTCGCACGCGCCGTCGGTCATTACCAAACTGGGGAATCGAACAGGACCCAGGAGCAGCCGCGCGCCGCGCCAGGCCAGGTGCACTCCGCAGTTTAGGTATGAAGCAAAGCGGTCCCTCTAACGTGGCTTATTCATAGACATAAGGTTGAAATTGTTGAAAATTTGACGTTCTAAGATAAAAGGTTACGGAGCGTCGCTTCTCAAACAGGTACATTTTGGCTCGTTTGGCGCACGCTAGGCTTATAAGCCGAAAGTCATATGCGCAGCGTGCAAACTAAATATGACTTAAGTACACTGCAACTGGGCTTAATTTACCAAATTTCCTATCCAAGAGTATAAGGCCATTGTTTTGCCTCTTATCGAATGAATATAAACCCAAATTTTGTAAATATATTATTCATTCGACTTTCTACTAAGGAGCTAAGAACACGCTATTTTATTTATCTCCCATAGGTACACGTAACCAACCTACACACACCATATGTTAGCATCCTAAGCTACAGACTCACCACAAGACGAAGCTGTGCTAATCTTTCTGGTGACTGTATCCACTATCGTCCTGGGGGGCTCCAGTACGGGCTCGGGCTCCAGCGCGAGCTCGCACGCGATGTTGTCGTGCGAGGCCGTCGGGGTGGTGCACTCCGAGTTGTCTTGGTTCGAATCTGTCAGGTTCTCCTCGCGCTCGGTCGTTTCCGAGTCGTAGTCAGTCTAGAAGTTAATATGATCATGGAAATAAAGGCAAGCGGCAGCACTGATTAGTTAAAAGTCAGTTCAGACCGAAACAAATATAGATCGAAAGAGAGACGATAAAAATATAAAACTTGTTTATTTCAATGTAACGTACACTACCGCGCTCCGCAGCGGTCTCTTGCTGAATTAAATATTTAAGGGGTTCCGTACTAGTGATGTACAAACCTCGAGGCGTCGAGTTCTACTTTTGAAGCCTCGAGGCAGATTGACAGGGCTCGGTGAGCTCGGCAGGCATCGAGCCGAGAAGCAGCTCCACGCCTCGAGGCTTCAAAAGAGTTCGAGCCTTTAAAAGACCTCGAACCTATCAAAAGAGCTTGAGCCTTTAAAAAAGCTCGAGTCTCAAAATGAACGCGAACCTTCAATGAAAGCTTGAGTTCTCTGAGTCCTTTTACTCAGAGAGTTCGCAAGCCGAGCCGAGCCTATTAGTTTAATTTTAATTAAACAATAGTAGGTAGCCGCGCGAGAATAATAAAACATCAATAAATAAATAAATATGTAGGGACAAATTACACATTATTGAGCTCACAGAGCTCGTAGAAAAAGACTCAAGCCGTGATAAAGCCTCCATATCGATCGAGCTCTCGAAAAGGCTCAAGCTCTCAAAAAGGCTCGAGCTCTGAAAAAGACTCAAGCCGTGGAAAAGCCTTTAGATCAGAGGTTCCCAAACTTATTTTGTCAAACGCCCACTTTAAAAAATCAGTTATTTTGTAGCGCCCCCCATTTTTTTCACCACAAAAACCTGAATCACATATTTGTCTTGCCTGTAGTTTAATTCAACCTATATTCTAAATGAGAGAGCAATAATAATACATGCACCAGTACATTAGAGTATCTTTTATAAAAAAATAACAATAATCAACATTGTTAATTTTAAATAAAAAAAAAACAATAATAATACAATTTTACAATAATAAAGAGTATCGGAAGTGGGGACCTCACCTGCGAAACTTTAAAACACGAAATTTTTTCAGTGTTTGATTCCTTTAACGATATAAATAGCGTTGTGAACGCATTAAAATAATAAATATTAATTACATTTTTAGTTTATATTTGTACAATAAAAAAGGATATATATATGAACTAATAAATGGATGTTGTGTAGTAAGAGGATTTTAATTTCAGTGAATTTTAAATTAAAATATGAAATAGCTGAAGTTATAAATCACTCATTGCTTAAATCACATCAGCGCCCCCCAACTTTATTCTGGGCCCGTTACCGCCCCCCTTAAAGCCTCCAGCGCCCACAAGGGGGCGTTATCGCCCACTTTGGGAAAGACTGCTTTAGATCGATCGAGCTCTCGAAAAGGGTCGAGCTCTGAAAAAGACTCCCAAGTCGTCGAGCTTCACACAAACGAGGCGAGCCCTGTAAACGACTCCGAGCTCTAGACAAAAGGACTCGGAGGCCTCGAGCCTTGTACATCACTATTCCATACCCAACGAGGTAAAAACGGGACTCTATAACTAAGACTCCACTGTCCGTCTGTCAGTCTGACACCAAGCTGTATCACATGAACCGTGATAGCTGGACAGTTGAAATATTTATATTGCCGCTATAACAACAAATACTAAAAAAAGAATAAAATAAATTTTTAAGTGGGACTCCTATGCAACAAACGCGATTTTTTTATAGATAATGGTACGGAACCATTCGTGCGAGAGTCCGACTCGCACTTGGCCAGTTTTTTATTTTTGAGTATTTACTCACCTTGTCGATGTTGAGCCTCAAAGAGTGGTGGTGGGGGTTGAGAACGGGGGGGACGCCGGGGTTGGCCTGTAGCTGGGACACGATGTCCCGAATGAGTTCCGTGAACGTCGCGCTTTGCCATTCGGGCAGGAGGTTGTTTGAGACCTACAAAAAAAAAGATAAAAAATTGAAGACAGTTTGGCGCCATAAATCCGCTGTTATATTTTTATTTTCTTCAATTGTTGAAATACGAAGTGTCATTCTTAGAATTAAGACGAAACCAAGGACACCTCTTAAGCTAAAATCCATCAAGCCGTTCAGGCTGCAGAGCGTGCCAAATACACTTGAAAACATAACCTTCCTGGTGCAGTTGGGTAAATAATGTAGTTGTGGAAGAAGAAAGAAAAATTCTTTAAATAAGTGATCCCACCAAAAACATACCTGTTAAAAAGGGGGCCAAGTTCCTATCGGCTAATTGTTCGGCTAAAAAGAGTTGAAATCCAATCCAATGCCAAGTTTAGATGCACTTTAAAATCGATCATAATCACCTTCATCAACAGCCTGATCCACTGGTAAACATTTGCCATTCCCAAGACTTGAACTTGGCAGGTTTTCGTGCTGTACGTAACACTTGATTAATTGTATGATTGAATTTATTATTTATATAATTAAATTAACCTATTTAATAAAACCTGCCAAGTTCAAGTCTTGGGAATGGCAAATGTTTACCAGTGGATCCGTCTTGGACTCGAGCTGGCACCCCACCGCAGCTTCGTTCACTCGAGCACAATCAGCTTGTCCTTCTGCCCTTGGCGGTGTAAAAACTTACCAGGTTGCTGGCGATCTCCTCAGGATTGACATCCCGAATGTCAAACTTGAAGGTGACCGTCTTGGACTTGGACTCGAGCTGACACTCCACCGCGGCCTCGTTAACTTCCAGCACCGTCAGCTTGGGCAGCTTGTCTTTCTCCTTCGACCGTTTCTTCGAACCTCGAGATTTCTTTTCGCTGGTTATTGGCGATGGGATGGCGGTACCCGCTGGAAAGGGAATCACATTTTTAAAAAGTATTCAGTATGGTTTTGTGACGTACATTAGGGTAGCGTCCTGGGTAATTTTTATTTTTATTTTGTGATGGTGAGAGAAAACGTCACAATATACTGTTACTTGTAATGACCGTGCAACCAAGCGCGTCTTTTGACATCTGCACAGTGGAGATGTCCTATTCTAAGTCGAACACCACATGACATAGTGTGAAATTTTCGACGCTTAAAAAATAAAAAATCTGCTGGCGTTGCTCACAATGGGGCGCCCCACCCTTTTACTTTGTTCCTCCGTCAGTTGAGCTGCCCCCGAGCCATAACCTCCCTAGGGCAACTTGGAGGTGCCTAAATCGACTATGTACTGAAAATTTTAATTTGTATTTCTATCGGAGGCCCGTTGCCAATGTGTCACTTTCTCAGTAAATACGAATCTAACGACACCTCTTAAGCTAAAATCCATCGAGCCGTTCAGGCTGTATGTAAAGCGTGCCAAACAATTATACATACATACATGCATACTCTCGAAAAACATGTCTGACGAAGTCGGGTAAAAAGAAACATTAACTGAAAATGTACCTTCCTGGTCCCCCTGCTTCTCGTCCACGGAGCTGAGCTCGGGCTGCCGCATGGCCTCGGGGTGCGAGGCGCCGGACGGGAACTCGCTCAGCGGTGTCAGGAACTGCTCCTTTTGCCCGTTGTTGTTCAGGTACCCGTTGTCTAACGGCTCAGCTGTCAACAACACAAAAAAATCATCACTAATAAGGCGATTATCACACTGCGCCGCACTAACGCGCCTAGCGTGGGGTCGCCATACAAAAAACACACGCGTAGACGCGGTGTCAGTGTGTTGTGCTATGCGTGTTTTCTATACGAATTGAGGCACTTGCATACAATCCGGCCCCGCGCTACGCAGCGGGGTGCGGAGCAGTGTGTGAATCTCCTAAAAAGAATCAAGTTCTTGGCGATGAAGTATTTTTAACCCGTCGCAGGTAAGGTAAGGGCATCGAAGGTATAATTTTTTTAATTGGTTTTGAACATAATGTAAAAGACAAAGTTCAATTTAATGAGAGCACTATTTTACGATTACTCTATTTACGCTTCCTTTACCGCCAATACCAGACACCATATTCAAACAATAGATGGTGCACTTATTAATGCCATGAGGTAAATAAAGAGTTAAGAGTTAACCCCCGAGGCAAATGGAGGGTGTTTTAAGTTTGAAGTGTCTGTGGCATCCTAGCTCCTAAACGAATGGACCGATTATTATGTTTAAACATATTATGGCTCAAATTAATTATATATTAAAATTGTAGCCTCTTGACTTGAGAAGACTGATTGTGATGTTTTTATTTTTTAAATAGATTTGTCTGTGCAGATAGTATGTAGCTATATTGGAACGAAGTTCCTTACGGCAGGCTTGGAGGAGATAGGGATTTTGCTGCGCGACCGAACTGAAAAAAATGTGATAGTAAAACCGTAAGGATGACCTCGTTAAATGAGACGTGCGCAGGCGCGACAGTCGTATACACAAGCGAGTAGTGTATAATACCTTTGAGCATGATTTTTCTTTTGCAAATTGTGTCGATTCTACATTAGCCGAAGGAACTTCGTTCCTACCTGGTGTCCCACGACACCACATTTCTTTTTAAGTTATTTTTTGTTATTGGGAGTGATCGATTAAAATATGGGGTTTTTAATTGCCTGGCAAGTAAACTTGTTGACTAATCCCCTTATTCATAAAAAAATACAAACTGTTGCTAAACCTGTTTTAGTTAAAATATGTTTTGTCTCGCTCTTTCAAAGTCAAATATTGAAAGGAGTGAAAGGGACAAAACATATTTTAACTAAAATAGGTTTAGCAAACGTTTGTAATTTTTTATGAATAAGAGGGTTAATGTTTGATCTCCCCTTACGACACGAATTTCGCCTTTTCTTTTACCTCATCCATGAATAATCTTCTTGGTCTTCCTTAAAACATAAACAAATATATCTAAACATTTTTGGACTGTAATGTACTGACAAACTCAGTGGCCCGTTTTTAGTACGCATAACTAACGCTTTCGCAAGTTAAGCAGGTGTGGTCCGCATTCGGATGGGTAACCACGACTGGCATAAACATTTCGAGCTCTATAAAAACAATTAAGATAAAGAGCGAATATCACACTTCACACTATAATATTATAAAGGCGAAAGTTTGTGAGTGTGTGTGTATGTTTGTTATTTCTTCACGCGCAAACGGCTGGATTAATTTTGATAAAATTTGTATGCAGGAAGCTGAAACCCTGGATTAACACATAAGTTACTTTTATGCGGGTAACACCGCGGGGCGCAGCTAGAACAACATTATTTTTTCAATAAATAAATATAAATGAACTCACCTGGTAGATTTAACTGCTGTGGCACCGACTCTTGTGGTACTGATGGGACAGATTGTGGGACAGTAGACACGGGCTGTGGGACAGGCTGGACCGGTTGTGAGACTGACTGTGGGAGCATATTTGTCGTGGGTTGCGTCACTGACTGCAATTGTTGTGGGACAGATTGAACGGGCTGAGGCACGGACTGTGGGACGGTTTGAATCGTTTGTTGGACAGATGATTGCGATACCGATATTGACTGCGGCATTGTCTGAGGGATCGTTGACTGTGGTACAGTTGGTATTGGTTGCTGGATCGATTGTGGGACAGACGAAACAGATTGTGGGACAGAGGGAACAGATTGTGGGATAGTTGGTACAGGTTGTGGGACAGTTGGTACAGGCTGTGGGACCGACTGTGGAATAGACTGTACTGGTTGAGGAACTGATATACTCTGCTGTACGGACGCTAAGTTATTCGGCATAGTTTGCGCTGTGCTAATTTGATCTTGCATACTATGAGGTATTTGAGGAACTGTCGACTGCATGGACTGCATGGTCTGCATCAGAGACTGCATGGGCTGGCTCTGCGCGGGCTGGTACATCTGGAGGGGGTTCGCAGCGTAATTCTGCACCGGGGTGCCTTCATGACTAGATATCTGCATCTCCTTCTGTACCACGCCGAAGTTGTGAGCCAGCATGTTGTGAGGCAGCGACTGCCCTTGCATGTGATGCATCCGCTGGAAACTCAACTCATCGACCATAGACTGCTGCTTTTGCATCTGATTTTGAAGCTCTGCGTACTGATTCTGAAACTGCATTTGGTCCATCGACATTTGGGGTTGTAATGGAGGTTTTTGTTGGTAGTCAGGCATGAGAGTTTGGTCGTGGACGTCTGCGGAACTGATCTGACTCTGCTCTGACCCTTGCCGCGTGTACATGGGTCTCTGAGCTCGCAAAATCTCCTCGACCTCTCTCTGTTGTTGCCCCATCAACTGCTGCTTTTGTGCCAGCAAAGCTAGGTTCTGTCTTTCTAATAAGTTGTGCTGCTGTTGTAAATGTAGTTCCTGTAATAAAAAAAAGATTTTTCTGATTTGGGTTTTCGCAAATTTAGGAATTTAAGAGTCCCCTTACCCTGGACAGAATCAGACTTTCCCATACAAACGTAGTCTTCGTTTCATTTTGAAACGACATGTCGGATATGGACAAAATTATGTAATTTGAAAGAAATTGCAATTATCTAGTTTTATACATGGTTTCCTACGGTCAAATTGTGAACTTAAAAGAGAATATAGTGTATTATATAATATTTGACCATCAGTATGGAAAACTTCTTCACCCTTATATTTTCTTTCCAGTTCATAATATTACTGTCTAAAACCAATTATAACCCAAAACTTAATTAATTAAAAAAAATATTTTTTTTTACCGGAAACTGACATGTCATTTCAAAGTAAAACGTAGACTATGTTTCTATGGAAAAATTTAGGGTAAGGGGATTCTTAAGTAATAGAAAATGTAGTTAGTTCACCGTGCGAATCCAAACATACAGGATAGTTTTCACCAATCTATTATTTTTTGCTTCTATGCTGGTCTTTAAGAATGTATCAGCTGCTTCTCTTCCCGCGCAGATTTATTTAAATTTATACACAAATACATGTGTATCGGCTGATTTAAAGCCTTTAGGCTTAAATCTGCCGTTAGGCTTAAATTTAATTTAATAGACATTTAATTTAGTAGATAATTTAATTTAGTAGTAAATTAAATTAAATTTAGTAGAAAATTTACATATTTTTTTTATTTTATAATATTATTAATTTTCCAGTCAACATGTGGAGAATGACAGCAGATCGTAAAAGGCGATCGAGGGAATGGGCGAGATTTGAACCAGATGGTATAACAGGCGATGCGATTATATATTAATACGATTCAATATTAATGCCCATCATCACACTAATACAGCCTTTAGGTCTTACGGCCCTGTGCTCTGTCTACCCCGTCAGGGATAAACACGTGATAATGTATCTGTATTATTTTATTGATGATGATTTCGCAAATTAACTGTGAGTATTTTTTTATGTTATAGTGCGGCAAACGAACAAGCGGGTTGCCGGATGGTAAGTGATCACCGCTGCCTATGGACAACTGCAACACCAGGGGTGTAACAGAAGCGTTGTCGGCCTTTCAGGAAGATATAGACTCGTTTTTTGAAGGTTTCAATGTCGTATCGGTCCGGGAACACTGCTGCAGGAAGTTGATTTCACAGTTCGGTATATAGCCTATCTCAGCAGTGGGAGAGTACTATAATGAATAAGGATATTCCAATATAAAAAAAAAACAGGGTGCCTTTTTAACCACTAGCAAAATTTTTAAAGCATGTTGCGTCAATGATACTGATCTACTTTCCATAAAAAAACATTTATCGGGAAACGAAGTAAAAACTCCAGCCTGTCATACAAATTAGCGCTCGAGCAACGGATTTTGTATGAACGGAAGAAAAAATTTAATTTATCTTTTCTTTTTATAGAGCCTAGTTCAGAATAATGCACTGAGCTTGATTCAAAAATTGGCTGGTAGGTACAGTCTTCCTATATATAGACCGAGACCCTTAAAATGAGACCTGAGTGGGCCAGACCTGTTGCGCCAGATACTGTTGCTGCTGCAAACTCCTCAAATGTTGCGGCGACAGCGTCTGCCCGGGCATGTGCATCTGTTGCTGCGTCAGCAGCTGCTGCTGCAGCGCGAACTGGTGCTGCGCCAACATCTGGTGACAATCGACTCATTTTATTATATCTATCAACTATGCACTGGTCTGAGAAGATCTCCAATGAACGCCGGTGAGAGGCGTGACGAGAAATGACGATAAGAGTTTTCAAAAATATAGGACACTAGATGGCAACACAGTGACGTCAGGTCCTATTATTCACTGTTGTGATTGGACCATCAGTTGACAGGTTCTCTTGCTCCGTCAAATGTATCCAATAACAGCAACTTATTGGACCTGACGTCATTGTGCTGCCATCTGGTGTCCCCATATATTTGAAAACATTCACAAACCGATCATGCTTAGCAAATGGATGTGCATAGGCCATACTTTCAGGAGAGAGCCTATTCACATCCCAAGGTAAGTCCTGGTGACCTTTGTATGTATGTATATGTATCCTATGTGAAAAGCGGGAAAACGCACCCGGGCTCCGAAATACAGTTAAGGATGTAACCGGGAACATGCTAAATAAAGAAGTACCTGTTTCTCCAAGTTGACTGATGTACTTGCGCCACCTGCTGCTGCTTCGCCGCCAACATTCGATGGAGGCACTTGGCTATTTCTGTTTGTGTACTTTGACAAATAAGGCCAATACCAAACACGCGTATCCAGGTGCTGGTCGGTTTTGCGACGCACATTTAAAAGGAAGAATAGGCATCAGGGAAATAAACCGTCTACACTATGGCCATATTCATAACCGCTTGCACCGTCGACCTGTACGGACGTAGGAGTAACAAGCAAAGCGCAGTCGCTAAAACTAGTTAAGTATTTTTATACATAGGTAGCATCCACCAACGCCTTGTCTTCTAGTCTTTTTACCTGTCTGTATTTTATGACACATTGCATGTAATAGAAAGATGCGTTTAAAAATCCTGCTGCAAGTCAAACGCATCCATTGTGTTCGTTGTCTTTGCTTTCTGGCGTGATAAATGTTTGTGTGTTTGTTATTTGGCTACCATGTGTAGATCGTCGTATTTGCCTACATCTGCATTTGCTAATTTTTGCCAAATAACAACAAACACTCAATAGCAAATACAAATAGCCAAGTGAAGTGCCACAATAACATATCGGCTGCATGAACTGCTGGCTCTGCTGGAAGTTCGTCTGCTGCTGAATTTCTGCGATAAAAAGAGAAAGAGTACCTGTTTCTGCATGTTGAGCTGCTACAGCGCCTGCGCCAACATGGATGTCCCAGCATCGGCTGCATGTACTGCTGGCTCTGCTGAAAGTTCATCTGTTGCTGAATTTCTGCGAGAAAAAGAAAAAGAGTACCTGTTTCTGCATGTTGAGCTGTTGCTGCGCCTGCGACAGCTGCTGCTGCGCCTGCGCCACCTGCTGCTGCTTGGCCGCAAGCATGGGGTCGCCAAGCATTGGCTGCATGTACTGCTGGTTCTGCTGAAAGTTCATCTGCTGCTGCTGGATCTGGGCGCCTATTAGATTCTGCAACAAGAAAAAAACAATTCAGTCACCAGAAGTCTTGTATCCAAAGAGGCGTAAAATACGCGGCCGGTCGTAAAACAATAAGAAAATCGTTTATGCTGGTGTTGCTATTTCTTCTGGATTTCGCATGGTTATCGGCAACTTTGAGTGACCATTGACATGCATAATTTTGTAAAAAAAACTTGCTCTATCAAAGTTATCCAATAACAGCAACTTATTGGACCTGACTTCACTATGCCGCGATCCGGTATCCCATACTTTTGAACATCTTCATAGTACCTGCATCTGCTGTATATCCTGTTCCTGCTGTATTTGCTGATCCATTTCGAGTTGCTGGATCATGAGTTGCTGCGCCTGTTGTTGTTGCGGCTGCGACTCCGACTCCGACTCCTTCCGCGACTGCAGCGTGTCCGGCCTCTGTATGATCTGAGCGAGAATGTTCTGTGAAGACAATCATCTGTGGTGTATTCAGACAGTATACAATAAAGAGATATGTCGTAAGTAGTCCATTGTCTCTCCCTACCCTACCTTCGAAATAAAGGAAAATCAAAAATGATCTACATCCAGCATTTTTACACTTTCGTCAAGTTATTTGACTGCCACATTATATAGTGTCTGTCGTCATCATTCGGAAACCTTTATTAAAGAGAACCCTTATTAATATTATTAAACTATTTCACTGCAGAGTACAGCGTAACAGTTGGGTCGCCACTCCTAACACTCGCCCTGATCATGATCATCTAAATCAAAAATTGGTCAGCCTTTCCGACTATATTACTTTTAATAATATCAGATATAAAAGGCAGTATTCCTGGTCATGGCACGCATTGAAAAGTTTCTCTTTGCAGCCCTAATCTCCGGCAGATTACTCCTTGCCCCATTGCCTGCGGGTAGCTTAGTTAGCATGGGGTGAAAGTTCCAAACATTGCGAATTTTTCGTTTTGAACGACTTTATCTATTACTCTTATTTCGGACTAAATATCAAAAGCACTTTTAGTTATATAATTATAGTTTCCTATAATTTGTATAGATGTCGCACTACATGCTTTCTCATTCTACCGTATTACGGTATAGTAACCAATAAATTCAAAAACGTAATACGAATGCTGAATGGTGTAACGGTTTGGGCGTCCCAAACTAATCAGAAGACCTCAGGTTCAATTCCCCACAATGGCTAAAAAAGTCAAAGTAATTTTATTAGTTTTTCTATTAATTTAGTGTTAACTTTATTAGCCATAATTTCGCATGTCCAGTACCAAGCCTGAATGGTGTAGTGGTTAACACAAAGACTTAAATTAACAGAGATCTCAGGTTCGAATTACACCTCAATGCAAATAAAGTTTATATTTGAATTTTATTTTATATTGGAATAACATTAATAGATGACACTACATTTGCAGGTTTGCAGCTTAAATTGTTGGCAAAAAAGTTACGCGATATGGCTCTCTATTTCAGTTATATTATAGTACTCTATGTAAGTTAGGTTTTCCCAATGTTTATATTTATACTATGTTTTATATTTTACTTTTTATGAATGTGTAATATAACCTAGCTAGCCTAAGAATAAAAATAAATCATATTAATAATAAGTTTATCTCACGATAGTTTTAACAAAGGACTACCTGTAGATTCTGTAAGGAAGGGTCCAACATCTGTCCAGGGGCGAGGTTCTGTTGCGCGTTCATCATGTTATCTTGCGTGAGCTGGTCTTCGAACTGTTTCTGCTGGATGGCGGCGGCTTGCTGGGCGATGATGTTCTGTTGTTGCTGGATTATTTGTTGTTGTAACACCTAATAAACAGAAAAAAAGCAGGTGTTAAAAATATGTAGGTATGTAACACCTGACATCATTATCATCTCAGCCCTTCTCACGCCTATTGCTGAGCATAGGCCACATGACACCTGACAACAAGCTTAATTGCCAGGCAAATTAAAAATACCCCGAATTTTAACGTCTTGTATGCCGATGCGTAGATCTACCCAAAAATTAATTGTTTAATGACTTTTGTGTCTGGCATTCCGGAATAAAAGAGGATAAGCGTTCACCCCGAATCACTTTTAAACGGCTGAAATGATTTTTATCAAACATTGGTAAGAACTACCGCAAGGAAAAGTGCTTACAAGTAAAAACCGCATCGAAACCGGTCCATTCGTTTGAGATGAGAAGTCACAGATAGACATTGGCGTCAAACTTCCCCTCTTTTTTGTCGAGGGTGAAAAATATCAAATTTCAGTGTGTTAACACGAGAAAATTTTAGAGCTGTCAGATTTCTTCAAAGACATCTATTTATTTAAAGACATTTAACGAAGCACAATGACTGTCATAGATCAGTTATATACACTGTGAAACAGCAGGTGGCCTCACGAAGTTTTCCTTCACCGGAAGCAAGTGATGGTAATTGAAATGACTTAGACCATCTGCTCTGGATCTACCTACTCACCTGGTTCTGGTTACTGAGTTCCGCTGAGAGTTGCTGCTGTTGAAGAAGGGTGGGTTGGAGTTGTGATTGGGACGGGTTTGCTTCGAGCAACGTCTGCTGCGCTTGCTGCTCCATGAGCTGCCCTTGGACCGTCTGCTCGAGCATCTGCTGGTTTAGGAGATTCTGTTCCATCATCACCTGGAAAAGCAATACAACAAATATTAATCATAACTGACAGATATTCTGACAAATAAGCTGTCATGGTCATCTATTGCTTCATTTTAATGAGGGTTTTGCAAAAAGATATGGGATGCCAGATGGCACAGCTGTGAATACGGCCAAAAAGCTGTTGTTATTGGATACATTTGACGGAGCAAAAGAACCTGTCAACTGATGGTCCAATCACAACAGTCGATTGGACCTGACGTCACTGTGTTGCCACCTGGTGTCACATATTTTCGAAAACCCACATTGTATGCAAGAAGGAAAAAATCTTGCACTCCCGAAAGGGGCTTTAACTTACTTGCCGCGTCAACAGTTGATCAGCTGGCGATATCCTGGCCTGCATCAGGTTGTTCATCAGCGTCAACTCGTCGTTGTTTAGCTGCTGGAACTGGTGCTGGAGGAGCTGCTGCTGTGCTTGTAGGAGTTGGGACTGCTGTTCTAGCCTGGAAAGAGGAATGGACTACTTTTAATATTGTTCCAGGATACGAGGGCGACACTGAAAGTCTTTAGAACTGGCCACTTGTAAACAGTATAATAAAAAAATGAGTTTAAATTTTGAAAATGGAACTCTTTGCCAATATTATAGAGTATGTATTTTATTAATTAGTCCTTTGTTTTACGATTTGGCGGCAAATTGAAAATTGTTTGTGTCACGTCAGCATGAATTTAACGCGAGACAATTTTCGTGCAATGATTTTTTATGACTTTCGTTGTCATTTAAGTCAACAAGAAAGTTATGATAGACTTTAATTGGCCTTTCACGATAAAGCCCCATCTCGTGCCACTGTTTACAACTGGTTTAATGAGTTCAAACGTGGTCGCACTAATTTCACCGATGATCTGCGTGAGGGACGGTCTTCTACGGCGACGACTGAAGATAACATCAGTGTTGTGCGGCGTATGATAGAGTCTGACAAAAGAATGACCGATCAGCAGATTCGAGCAAGTTTAGATATCGGTATGAGCCAAGTGCACAAAATCCTGCATGAACATTTAGCAGTCAGGAAGCTTTGTGCCCGGTGGATACCTCACGATTTGACCGAGGCCCAAAAAATCCGTCATGTTGATTGGTGCCGTGAAATGGTTCAAAGATTTAACGGAGGTGACTCAAATGCTGTGTTCGACATACTTACGGGTGACGAAAGCTGGATTTACTGTTATGATCCCGAAACCAAAGGACAGTCTGCTCAGTGGGTGTTTCCTTCCGAGGAGTTGCCAACTAAAGTAAAGAGAGGTCGAAGCGTGGGAAAAAAGATGGTGGCTTCGTTCTTCGGAAGGACCGGTCATTACGCGAGAATTGTTTAAGAGGATCGAAAAACAGTTACTGCAGAGTGGTATACTAACAATTGTTTTCCACT
This sequence comes from Acrobasis suavella, assembly GCA_943193695.1. Lineage (NCBI taxonomy): Eukaryota > Metazoa > Arthropoda > Insecta > Lepidoptera > Pyralidae > Acrobasis > Acrobasis suavella. The sequence goes on from OW971952.1 coordinate 11,207,987, forward strand.
TGTCTTGGAAAAAGTTCGGGAGAAACAACCTCTTAGTAGGATCCTCCTTCACCACGAAAACGCCTCGTCGCACACCGCCGGGCGAACGATTGACTATTTGGCGACATCAAACGTGGGATTACTAGGTCACCCGCCATATAGCCCCGACCTCGCACCTTGCGATTTTTATTTATTCCCGAAAATAATTATGGACGCCGAGGAAGCAGTGGCTGCGTTTCAAAACGCCGTCGAAGAGACCCCTAAAGACGAGTGGGCAAAGTGCTTTTCTCAGTGGTTCCATCGGATGCAGAGATGTATTGACGTGTAAGGACACTATTTTGAAAAGATGTAATAAAAAGAAATAACTTGTGCTCAGTTTTTGATTTTCTATGAACTTTCAGTTTGACCCTCGTATAACCCACGATTAGAGCGAGTCTAATTGACGCACTCGCACACAGGCGATGCCTTATCTTTGAGTCGACTAATTTTGGAATTTGCTAAGGAAATTACATTTGCTCTATTCCTGTAAGCCCTGTTTCATGTCTATGGCTGTCTGTAGCCTCCTCCAAGATGGGAGTAATTTTAATAAATAGTATGATCGGCACAACTACGAAAAACTAAATTTTAAATCGAATTCGTAAGAGAAATGCTGCAGTTCAGTATGCTTACAGCTCTTACAAATTGCTGAATATATTTCGTTTTTAAATGTGAGCTATATTTTGCAGAAACACGTAAAAAAGATCGTGACATGACGTGACTAAAGTTATAAAACTGATATTATTAGCGTAATGAACCATTAATTTGTTGTTTGTGCTCTAATTTTTAGCATTATTTCACTGTCAGCAATACCTTGGACAAATCTAAAAACCAAGTTTATAGTTTTAGAAATATTATTATGTCTCACGCGATTTTAGTACTTTTATGGTATAAAATACGGTAGAGATAACTCTTTATCTTATTTTATACCATATGCGCTTGTTAACAATGTTTGTTTTTCGTCTGTGCATGTGACCAACACTGGTGTCACGTTTTTCAAGTTGCCTACGGCGCCGTCCTATTGTCATCGCTCGCGCGATGGTGCGATGCGATTTCATCGTCCGCTCGCGCGATGAGATATTGTGTCCTATTTTGGAGCGATGCGATCGCTCTCGAAATGGCTCTTAATATCAAATAATATACTGTATAAAAACTGAACTCAGTGCGGTGAAATTCACAATCAGTATACGTACGGCAAAACGAAGATTTTTACGAATATTTGTCTATGTCAAAAGTAACATTTGATTACATCTGTAATGGAATGTAATGGCACATGACCCATGTTCATAGGAGAAAGTTGTTAGGTTTTATGAGCGCACACCGTGGTACCCCTCCCTTGCCTCTTACCGGCCCCTTGGTCGCGCGAGCGCCATTAGGACTATCAGTTCTGATTAACACGTTTGATCGGACAATCGTACGATCTATACGATGCGTCGATAATCGTACGACGAAAGACAGACAATCGGTCGCATCGCGTGATCGCACGACCTTCAATAGGACATCCCGCAGATATGAGTATGTTTAAACGCACGGTCGCACATCGCACGAATGATCGCACGAGCGATGACAATAAGACGACGCCTATAGCACAGAATAAGTACTAGTACCCACGTACAGAAGTCTTCCTCAGAAAAGAAATTTAAAGGAGTAATTTGAATATTATAAGTTACAATTAAGATGATTCCAATAAATAATGATCTTTTACTCGTCTTTTATATAAGTTTTTTAATTAAATGATTATTATTTTTTTAATTTAAATTACAATATTGTGACAATGTCTGTTCTGAAGTTTTTACAAGCTTTTATTCAACTTGCAATGTATCTTGTATGTAACAATATAAGTATGTTTGTTTAGGTCAAATCTTGAAACTCAATTTTCAACTAGTTATCCTCAACCAATTGAGCTGAAATTTTGCATACTTGAGTAAGTCGGATGACTTAACAATATTATGGAGTCAATGATCTGTTCTGATGATGGAGCCGGGAGATATACGACGGAACTTAGTTACAAAACAACATAACCTCATTGAGTAGGACTCGTTAGATTTGTCTTGAGAGCAGTTTATGGTACACGACGCCTATAAAGGGTCTGATCACGGAGACGGAAGGTGGTCGATGGAACTCAGTAATAAAACGACGGAACTCCATCCAGTATGGACTTATTTCATTTGTCGCAATAAGAACTTTGCGCTCACAATGAAAGCTTGTACCAACAACTTTGGGCTCACAATGAAAGCTTGTACCATTTTTTTTTTCCTCAACAAACTTATTTAAACTTGTGGCTACTTACTGCACGGGATCAAGTGTAGGTTGAGTTCCAACACCGTTGAGCAGACCGGCTTTGACTTGATCCACGGGGCCAGCTTGTTGCTGGTTCTGGATCATTTTCACCTGGGTGACAAACACATATCTTACTATGTAGCTATTGAATGTGTCATTGGCTCAGCGGTGCCATTTTTAAACACGGAGTCATTAAATGAACGGTTTTTTGTATGGAAAAACCATTCGTATGGGTGACTCCGCATTTCAAAAATGGCACTTCAGCATTGGCTTGGTGGTCAGATGTCGAAGAGAGCAAGGTTGCGGGAAAGGCCGACACATCTACTAATTATCATTATTATCCCAGCCCTTCTTCCACCCACTGCTGAGAATAGGCCTCTCTTCGTAGCCACCTATCTCGGTCCTGTGCTGCTCTCATCCAGGTGTGACCCGCAACTTTGATTATGTCGTCAACCCATCGCATAGGTGGATGGATGCCCTACGTTCTTCTTCCCCGATATAGACCACCATCACCCAGTCAGTGTCTTGCTCCACCTGCCATCACTCCATCGGACCAGGTGCCCTGCCCAGTTCCACCTTAAGTTCATGACCGTTGTACCAACATCTCGTACTTTAGTACGTTGTCGGAAGGCGGTGTTGGGATCGTGATCCTGCAACCTGATGCCAAGCATGGCGCGCTCATGTCTCTCTTTGTGACTCAAGTCAGTTTGTGCACAGCCTCCTTCAGCACTCTACTTTGTTTCAGCACCGTACGTCACAGTGGGCAGGACACACTGGTTACATAGGCGGCATTCACTGATAAAAACTAATTTTTAACTAACTTATAAAATTAATAACTACTAATTTTTAATTGATTTTAGTCCTAAATACATGTCGTAAAAAAAACAGGTATAATCGTGGAAAAGGAAACCTAGGCAAAGTTCGCAAGTGCGTATATGGATAAATGTAAATACCTGTCTTTAGCTTTATAGGTAAGTCAAGCATTTGGCTAAAGATCAGGAGACATGGAAGATACATCCATAAGAACAAGGTCTTAGAGCGTTTTTACGCGCTGCAGCACCCACTTCACTGTCGCGTCGCGCACTTTTTATTTTGTTTGGTTTAAACTCCAAGCCGTCGCAGCGGCGACGCGTGGCTGTATGTAATAGTAGATTGTTAAAAAAAAAAACAATTTTAAGTGATCAATCACACCTAAGATATTTAGACGCACTAGCGAGCGAAGCGAGCAAGGCCGCTTATCGTTCGAGCGTGTAATTGATCACTTACACTCGAGTTGAACACTCTACTTTTCATCATGAATGCGAGCAAATAATGAAAACATTATTATAACAGATTGTTTTATATAGTATCTAATGAAAATTCCTTTTAAATCGGACAAGTTTTCTTTGACTGCATTTGCCTCTATTTTTACCGATTAAGGCTTCAAAACCAAATCTTAACTTGAACTGGTTTTTTTTAAAACTATATTTCGCAACGTTTGCATCAAACATTTCAGTAAGAAAATTTAGTGCCCCTTTTTTTAATGGCATTTCGCTCCTGGCGCATTCAGCCATTTAAATTCAAAATTAAACTAAACTCATGCATATTATAGCCTTGGCGACCGCCTTCGATTTTCATTTACATACCTCCCTAAAGATGTAAATCGAACTTACACGACCCGGATTTTATGTGGTAAGTCAAAACTTTATGGATTGATTGATTGATAACCCACCTGCCTCAACTGTTGCTCGAGCAGCAGCTGCTTCTGAAGGTTCTGCTCGTTGATCAGCTCCTGGTTGAACAGCATCTGCGCCTTCTTCTCACTGCGCTCCCTGCAACCAAACACAAACACCTGTCAATAATTACAGTGCAACTACAGGTTATAACAATAACATGGAACTACGACTTTGTTTTTTACGTACATACTTTTTAAATAATAGAATTATACTTAAGCCTTTCGACTCGAGAAGAAGAATAATAACGTTTAATACCTAAAAAGCTTAAGTATTCGATCGAATCGAAGACCTTTGTTGATGAATTAATAAACCTTGAGTATTTAGCTGATGAAGAAAGAAATAAAAAGATTAGAAGCATTTGAGATGTGGTGCTGGAGAAGGATGGAAAAAGTTAACTGGAAGGACAGGATTACAAATGAAGAAGTACTAAACAGAGCGAGCGAAAGGAGGCAATTAATAACAACTATCGGAAATAGGCGAGGAAATATGTTGAGACACTTGGTGCGGCACGACGAATTTATGAAGACGATAATAGAAGGCAAAATAGAAGGAAGAAGGGGCAGAGGAAAACCCAGACACAGGTTTATAAAGCAAATAAAGGAGAAAGTAGGAGTGGTGTCGTACCAAGACGCCAAAAGGCTGGCTGAGGACAGACAGGAATGGTAGAAACTCCACCGACAAGAGCGTCGCTCTTAAATTTAAATAAATGAATGAGGATTTAGCCAATCGAAACCTATGTTCTTATAAATGTAATCTGTGTACATAAATTGTTAATAAATAATTAAACATTGTTATATTTTTATGTGAAATACGAGGAAGAGCTTCTGGTCTATGAAGAGCAACCCTTAACCTTGAAACGGAAGCTCTTTGATATGAGTTTGTTGCCCATCCTTAACTAGCACAGATCTGGTCACTTACCGACTAAGCTGAAATAGGATTGGGCAGCGCACGTCTACCGTACAAGACAGGACAAGTGGGTTAAAGTGACAACATCGTGGTTAGGACAGATAGATAAATCGTTTATTTGTGAAAACTGCACACACACTCACACACAAGGAAATACACGAAGGCCTTTTTGTATATTTAACACAGGTTTTTAGCGATGTGATGTGTGTATGTATGCTGCAGCAGCACAAAAAGGTCGTAGACTCAGCGAAAATATTGCTCAAAGAGCAATGCGCTGATTTTCAGCTAAAACCTTAGATAGGTGCAAGTGCGATCAGTTGTGAAGATGATTAAATTACGTGTTAAAGACTAAATAAAAAACAAAAATAAACTGCAGGACATATAGATACACAATAAATAAATATGTACTACGACTTAAAAAAAATAAAAACGATAAATGTGGGTAGTACTCGTGTTGTGAAATTAAAAAGTGTGCCGCTGATATAACACATCAAATTCGTGTCCCAGAATAAATTGAACTCTTATAATTGTTTATAATGTTGGCATTGTTGGCAGCAACCGTTACCGGGGACTTGTTGGATTGTTGAGATTTTGCTTGTCTAGCAGGTGAGTGCGCAGGAGACCGCAAGGTCGCCTAAAGCGAGACAGACCGAGGTGGAGATGGCGCGACGACTTCGATGCACACACGACCGATTGGCGGACGGTAGCTCTGGACAGGGATCAGTGGAAGGAAAAAGGGGAGGCCTTTGACCAGCAGAGGACACCAATAAAGGCTTTAAGAATGTTCTTTGAGAGCCCTTTCAGTTACTAGAGGCAGTATTACAATTAAAACACAACAATGTAATCGTCTACAACCGTGTCAGTGGCCTGCAAAGGTTATGTTTAGCTAAAGGCTGCTCCAAATGAATGCGCTGCTTTACATAATCGACATAGGATGCTATTATAAGCAATTATTCAAATTACAGGCCGTAGAAGTCGAACCAAAGGAATAAGCACAAAGATGGGGATCTTTTTTTAAATACGCTAGCAGAAACCAATCCATATTTGATTCCCATTTTTTATCTTAGCAACATAGCAAAATTATGTGCCTGTGATAGAAAGTTAATAAAAAAATAAATTGGACAGAAAAAGTTACAAACGAAAAGGTTTTAGAGAATGTGGGAGAGAAAAGACAAATATTAAATAAATAAATAAATATATAGGAACAAATAAAACTGACTGAGCTAGCCCCAAAGTAAGTTCGGAACTTGTGTTATGGGATACTAACTCAACGATACTATATTTTATAACAAATACATAATATAGATAAACATCCAAATAACAATCGATATACAAATGCTACAAATTATAGAAAATTTTCGGTCATCTACCACGTCACGATGTATTCTTAATACAACTAGCTGAGTAACCTTTAGGTTAGTTTTTTTTAAGAAAATCATGTTTTTAACCTCGTCCCTTTCCAAATACCAAGTTTCATCAAAATCATTACAGCAGTTTCTGAGATCTTCATTATATATACAAGAATTGCTCGTTAAAGTTTAGGATAATGGAAGGAAACATTGAAAAAAGAAGAGGAGTAGGAAAACCAAGACTATTTTTTTTTCGATCAAACAAAAGAAAAATGAAACGTGAAAACATATAAGGAGGTTAAGAACTTAGCGGAGGAAAGAGATACATGGAAAGCACTCCACCGACAAGAGACCAGCTCTTAAATATAATAAGAGGATAGAAAACCATTTTTTATATCTTTTGAGTGTGTCGTGCAACGGCTTTGTGTACGAGCGTGTCACATTCGCCCTGATGAAGACCTCCGGATGAGGTCGAAACATGTCGGCCAGTAGCTGACTCTTTACGTGAGTAACCCGTGCTTTATTAATAACATTTTTTATATCTCTCATCTCAGCGTATTCCCAGTTTCATCCTCTGCTGTGAAGCCTGGCATTCGCTTTACGTCTTTTTCTTCTCCTCTTCGCATAGCTTTGAGCATTTCTTGCTATGCGCGTTTTCCTTATAAATTGAGATACTTGCATACAATCCGGCCCTGCGCTACGCAGCGGGGTGTGGAGCAGTGTGCGAATCACCTACTCCACAAGCCGAGGACCCTGGCCCGCGATCTTTCTTATTTTCTCACATAATCATTTGTGTGGGATTAAGCAGTGTATGTGTTTTAAGTGTACGCCTACTAGCTCGTTTGAAAACAAGATCATTATACAGGTACAGAATGTACGGTCCGTTACAAAGAAAAAGATAGTAAGTATTTAGATTTTAGAAAAAGAATGCTTTAGCATTAAGGGGATACCTGAATTTTTAGGCATCCAGTGCCGCCTCCATTGGAAAAAAAAATCGAGCCCTCGTTGAAATTGCGAAAAACACCCCACCTCCCCATTTGAAATAGTGAAAAGCGGCCACTTTTGGCTTATGTGCAAAGAAAAGCTGCACGTTCTCACTTTAAACTATAAACAGTAGTTTATAAAATAGTTTGAAGAAGTAGTTCATAAAATAGTTTGAAGGAGTAGTTCATAAAATAGTTTGAAGGAGTAGTTCATAAAATAGTTTGAAGGAGTAGTTCATAAAATAGTTTGAAGGAGTAGTTCATAAAATAGATTGAAGGGTCATCCTGGGCTTGATCAAGACTAAACGTTATCTCAGTTTCTTGTAAAATGATTTATTTCAAATAGGGGCAGCACTGGGCCCCGAAAAATTCATGTAGTTAAGACGACCTATTTTAGCTTTTGGCTCAATAAAGTTTCAAATAAATAACTATTTATATAATAAGTAACCCTACATTTCATACCGCACTAACTACTTGCACGTGGCGAAACGTCACAAACGTCAAACGTCACCTCCTCACCACCGGCCGTAGATCCACACAACAATAAAAACTACATAATAACCCTCACATCGCGTCTTAACAATACACCAGCCGAATCAGCACACAACCTTGATAATAGGAAACTAATAATTCAGTTCACATCACGCGAAGTCGGGTCGGCAACGCAGATACCGTCGCCATGGCAACGGAAAGCGAGATCGTTTGTTTTTGTTCATGGCCGTCAAAAATAGTTAGTGACTTAGTCCTTCGGCGGTTGAGCTTTACCGGTTTATTAGGGTTCCATACCCAAAGGGTAAAAACGGGACCCTATTGCTAAGACTCCACTGTCCGTCCGTCTGTCTATCACCAGGCTGTATCTCATGAACCGTGATAGCTAGACAGCTGAAATTTTTACACATGATGTATTTCTGTTGCCGCTTTAAGAACCAATACTAAAAACAGAATAAAGTAAATACTGAAGTGGGGCTCCCATAACACAAAAGTAATTTTTAAGATAATGGTACGACAACTTTTGTGCTCGCTCTCGAACTCGGACTCGCGTCCGACTCGCTCTTGGCCGGCTTTTTTTGTTCATGGCCGCCGAAAATAGTTAATAGTGACTTAGTCCTTCGGCGGTTGCTTTTACCGGTTTTTATACAGCGTTAGTACGACATGGTACTATCAAGTAGAAAGCAGGTATTTATCAATAAAAATAAGCCCTCGTATAAAATCAGCTGCTGACGCGGTAGGTATTCTGTGAGAATTCAAGTTGAAGTAGTTAGTAATACTTTCACATTCTTGACATACTTTACACGTTGCTTTGTGAACTTACCGGAAGCTACACTCTTAATAAAAGGACAGAATTTAAAAAAAAATCACAAAATTAACATACAGTTGCCTAATCTCTTTACGTAGGTGATTCTAAAGTATTTCTTATAAATTTTAACAGATTTTGTATAAATAAATTTTCGTACCTACCACTTAACTTACTTATTCTGTTTTTTTTATTTATTTTTTTTTTTGTTGCGTTCTTTACTTTTGAGTTGTTTTTAACATTCCGAATACCAAAAACCGGAATTCGGCGCAAACAACTGCAACATAGTTAGGTATATAGCTGATGTTTACGATCCTAATATGTCAAACGTAGTCTTGTTAAAATGTTTCAATAAATGCTTTTATGTTATTTTATGTGAATTCTTTATTGTACAAAAAAGACACAACAAAACAATGCTAAGGCGGACTTATTCATTCTTCAATTTCTTTAAATAAAACTTATTAAAACCACGAGAACAATAAAATTTGCATGCGATCCGAATTTCGTTAAAAAACAAATAAAAAAATTTCAGTTCTACAGCCACACGCTACAAAACCACACATACCTTTTATCAACAAGTATATCATTCACAAGTTTCAAAACACATTTTATAAGTTAAAATAAATTTTAACACATTTTATAAATTAACATTTGTGTAAATAAAAAATTGCGAAACCAGTTTAAATAAAACGCGTTACGAAAGAATAAGTAATTGACCGCGAAACACTCATAACATAACACCATATTTAATTGTACGATATGTAAAAGTAAACAACAAGTCAATGTAGCCGACTGCGCGTAACTAATGAGGATATGTTTTGGTGCGTGCCACTGACAGACAAACAAATTAACGTAACACAGAAGTGGCACTTCGTACATTTCATTACTCTTCATTTACTTTTTTATTTTTAATGGGTTCAAGGGCTTTTGGAATTTGATTCCATTTGACGTCATTATTTAGTATTTTTAAACGTATAGTATAAGTAGACAGTAATAGTGCGTTTGTAGTGAATTTTGTTAAGTCAAATAAATTGTGTATATGTCCTACACCATCTTTTGATTTAAACACAGTGGGTAACGAAGGAACGATAATTGAAAATCCTCTACTAGGAATAGTGATGGGAAATTCCCGGGAACATTCTCCTAGCGAGAACATTGCTGTTAAGTTCTCGAGAATGTTCTTTTTGCAGAGAATTTACGAGAATTTAAAAATTGGAAGGGTATTATACAGCAGTATTGAAAACATATAACTTTAAGTGATATTCTTTGCATTTTTAAACATCTTACGAAAATTACTTCAAAACTTTTTACTACAGAGGTTAAATTCTTCTTAGCGAGAATGTTCTTAGGGAATATTTCCGAGAATGTTCTCTTAAATTCTCCTAAATTCTCATAAATTTCAGCTAAAGTAAGGGAAGTTATATAAAGGATTAAAAAATATGCCTGTTTAATAGATAAATATTTAACTGTGATTGATCAATGTAATCATTATCATAAATAAATCATAATACATCAATGTAGTAATAATACATTGATAAATACTCATAAACTACCGTTTATTTAACTAAAGTCTTTTCAAACAGATAAGATTAATTTTAGTATGTTTTTGTTCAGCGGCAACAAAAAAACATCATCTATAAAAATTTCAACTGTCTAGCTATAATGGTTCATGAGATACATCCTGGCGACAGACAGACAAACAGACGGACGGTCTTAGTAATAGGGTCCCGTTTTTACCCTTTGGTTAGGAACCCTGAAAATCGAAAATTTGGAACACCTGATGCAGAACCAAGTTAAATTTATTTGCATAAATGTTTGTTTACTAAAATCGATTATCATCTGATGTGGAAGTCTAAGATATCAGGTTAAAGTTGTAGCATAATATAATAACATAAGCTGGGAGTAACTCCATGTGGTGAAGGCGGTATCAGTTTGGGCCTAATTTTTGATATCGTCTTGCCTCAACTGGCTAAACCTCTCATGTGCTGTCTAATCGTTTGGGATGAATGAACAATGGCCAACAAAAAGGCAGTGGAAGCTGTAGATAGCACGTTGCGAGACATTCGTCGAGATGACAGGCCAATAGACAATGTCACATTTTTGTTGTCGGAAGATTTTCGTCAAAGCATTCCAGTTTTATGTCGGGGCTCTAGGGCAGATGAGATTAACTTCTCATTAAAACAGTCTTATCTGTAACCTCAAATACAAAAGTTCAGATTGACAATTATATGAGAGCCCAGCTTGGCGGTTTTAGTTAGCCCAATAGTGTTCAAGAATATTATTAAAAGTCTTTCTTGAAGAGAATGGTCAGGTGAGTCTTCCCGTAATACTTGACGAAGTTGTTTCTTCCGAAGAAGAACTTATAAGTTCAGTATTTGCGGATCTTTAGAGCATAACACACCAGGAATATTCTTGGTTATGTGAACGCGCCATATTGACACCAAAAAATTAACAATACACATTACACATCAATTAATGAAGAACTTATGAGGCACATTATTGGTAATGAAGTGGTTTATACTTTTTTGGATAGTGTTATTGATCAGGATGACGTCACCAATTATCCAGTTGAGTTTCTTAGATCTCTTGCAGCAAATGGACTCTCGGCTCACAAAATAAGTCTTAATGTCGGAGGGCCAAAAATGCTGATGCGAAATTTGACTCCGCCGAAACTGTTTAACGGAACCCGATTTAGTGTCTCAGCATAGTATGCCGAAGTTCAGCGACTGAATTTCAGCCAAAGCATGCCTGCAATGTTATTTGCATTACTAGCAACACATAATGCCGAACTTCCGATGCTTTTGCCTCAATCGGAACTTCGGACCCGTACCCGTACCCGCATCCGCTCCCGCTCCCGCTCCCGCTCCCGTTCCCTCTCCCGCTCCCATTCCCCGCAGACGCGCCAAAGTCACAGAGTAAATTCTCATATCAGCACATCACTACTATCCGGCGTTTCCATCGAACTTCAGCTTATTTAGTGTGTCATCCCCACCGAACTTTAGACACTGAACTTTAGCCGCTAAACTTCGGCATAGTCTGCTGAGACACTTAAAATCAATGCTTTGTTGCGAAATATAATTGAAGCTGAGATTCTCACTGTAAGTGTAAGGACTAGTTTTTCAATTGGCCAACTGTATGTGGCTTTCTCCAGGGTTAGTAACACTTCAGGTCTTTTCATATTGGCTCCCGAAGGAAAGACTCGCAACATAATTTATAAAGATTTTAATAATATTGTCTTTTAACTTTCACTGCTACAAGTACTTTCTTATCTCTATCTCTCTCTCTCTCTCTCTCTCTCTCATTAGTTTGTATTTATATTAATACGCTGGAGTCATAAAGACCACGCGAGCGAAGTCGCGGGCATCAGCTAGTATTAAATAAGATTATTTTTATTTTGCGCAAACCAGGAATTTCAATTTAAAATTAAATTAAATTGCATTTTATTTTAAATTCTCGTAAATTCTCTTTGCTCCGAGAACATTCTGCAACTTTAAGAATTTTCTAGAACATTCTCGTTTAGGAAACATTCTCGCACGGAGAATTTTCTCTCGACCCATCACTAACTAGGAACCATGGCGATTTAATAATTCTATGTTAATTTCAAAGTACTCTTCAACTTTGTTACTTTTTTGTACGTAATGTACTCTCTTAAACAATCCATCCATCACTTCTTGAATCCACCTTTGTCCGGTTTAATCCAGTGACCGATCTATATACTGGTTACTATGCTAGACGTTGCACATCGCGGCGTTACAGAATCATTGAATTGCAATAGCAATAGGTAGATAGAAAGATAACTCTTTATTATCTAATACATCAAAAAAAAAAAAGAAAATGTTACAATGAATTGTTTACATTAAACGAGTACAATCGGCGGTCTTATCGCTTAAAGCCCATAGGTGGAGCGTCGAAAGGGCTTTCCAATTATGCCGTTTGATGTGACAGGATGCCATCATGATAAATTAATCATTTCTTCAATCTAGTTCTTGTCACTAATAATAATCTCTTTTAAGTCCATCTATCTTCTAAGTCTTTCTGGTTGGATCTGTACTCTCGTTATTGTGCACGCAGACGTTGCACCTTGCGACGTCACTGCAATAATTGTGATCGGTGGAGCGTTGACATTGCTCTCCAAATATGTCGTTTAATGCGAGAGAGTGCCAACGCGATGATTTAATCATTGATCGATGACTACGTGTCTCTTTTTATTCTCAGGAGACAATTTTATATATAAACAAGCGATAGGTTTGCAAACTATCACTGTTTCTGATTCCGTCTCTCGCCCAGGCACACCATCTTGGTAAAGTTGACCACTGGGTCAGCACTGGCCGCGAAAGTTTCCAATATCCATGTCTTTGCAGTGCATGGAAGATATTTCATTGCATGTAATGTATCTCGACATTGCATATATTATGGACCAAGTGACAAATTGGGTCATTTGTTATAATTCCTGGGCATTATGAATAATACAAGCTACTTTGGGCGAAATCATCATTATCAACTAATTATAATTAGAACTTAATTATTTATCACATTGCCTAGACATTATGATTATTGTCATGTCATTGTTTTCGGGCCGCCGCACCATAACTATACTACATGACCCGGGTGGTCTACATGACTCTGCAAGAAAGAGTCTGCTGTTTGCGGCTATTCTGCCCCATAGGCGATAAATAAGCATTATAATAATGCCTAACCGGTTTGATTATTTTAACAGTTTTTATCACACTGACCACTCATTTTAGGCATTTTTCAAACTGCGCGGACATATATTTATAATCACTTGGTCCATAACACATATATTGTTTTTTTATTTAATTATTTCAACACGAACGTGTATGCTCGGATGAATGATAAGTTGATATAAATTATTTTAATACAGTACTTAATTTTAATTTTAAATCCTGTTTACAACGATTTGTTGAAATATTATTACTTAACATCCTCGGATGGATCTTTGCCATAAATAAACATTTTGTAAAGTCAAAGTCAAGAAAGGTATAAGAGTAACAGAATAATTTCAACATTCGTGATCCAAGTGATAGCGACGTCGCTAGACAGATAACTAGAATTTCACAAATACTTTCTGGCAAATTCAATTCTTAAAAATACAGTCAACTATCAAAAGCTGAAAAAAATCTGTCGTTTCTACCAAGAAAATAGAATCAAGAATTCGCTTCTTTCCAACAACTCAATTCAGTTCTGTGCTCACCCAGCCAGCGTTTCGCAGCAAGAGCGTTGGAGCTAGATCCACTTTGAAATGAACATGACTGCACTTACAGCTACGGGCCGATACGGGTACTTATCACCTCACCACCCTATTTACTAGCGCAGCCACGTCAGACCTCTTTGAACAAGTACCAGGCTCAAGAAACCAAATGAGCACGTATATAGGATATTATGGAGTGTGTGGGAGATTGCAGTCTAGGGGGGGGGATGTTACGAATATTCGCATATACAAATGGTTCGCATCGTTACAAACATTCGCATTCGCATCAATCAATGCGAATGTAATGCAGGTCATGACATTCCCATCGCCCTCGCGGACGCACCACGGTGCCGCAACTCTGCGTGTCGATGATTCGCGCATAACGTGATTATTTTGACCAATAGGAAGCGTTTATTTAACGTGAGTTTTTTGTGATTACTTGGTTTGTTTGTTTTAGTTGCAGTCTGCTGTAATTGCTTATCACCTTACCTGTCACTGGGAAGATTTCCTCCCAGGTCAATTGTTTATCTATTGTTTCATAATTTGCAACAGATGTAGAGTTATTTAGATAAACAAATAGTTTATTGTCATTAACATCGTCATCCGAGCGTATTCCCGATTGCATTCTCAGCGGTAACGCTTCAGAGCCCGGGGTCAGCTACTTAACCCAAGTGGTTACTGGTTTTTACACCAAGCGACTGCCGTCTGACCTTCGCAACCCAAGGGGTAGACCAGAACCAATCCTTGGATAGGTTTGATGAGCAAACGCTAGATGACGTTCGATGGCTAGTTTATGGTATTTTAAACTATTTTAGGATAATTAGACAGTTTTTCATTATGGCACCGGAAAATAAAAGTGATAATGGCGATTTTTTTACGCCTAGATAATAATAACTTATTCATATATAAGTTTTTTGTAATACTTGATGCCTACATTCGCATTCGCACATTCGCAGCCTAAACATTCGCATTCGCGAATGTAGATAATTTGCCATTCGTAACATCCCTGATAAAGACGTGATAGGAGTAATTAAAACTTGTCTGTCAATCATATTGTGAAAGCATTCAAAATATAGGTCACCGAACACTGAAGTCGATAAGGCCTCAAGTAGGCAGCAAAATATAAAACTGTTCAATGTGTAATGTATTCGAGAGCGAGTGTACACCATCGCGTGCCGGCGCGGTATCGGGCGGGTTTATTTTCAGAGCTACGGGGGTTGATTCGCAGTACTTATACTTAAATATTGACTGCAAGTAAAAGCAAGTTTTTTACTCCCGACGCAAAAAGAGGGGTGTTATAAGTACGTGTCTGTCAGTAGCATCGTAACACCTGAAGGAATGGATCGATTTCAATGACTTTTTTTCAATCAAAATCATTGTATGTCGAGATGTTTCTGAGCTACGAGGGGGGGTCAAAAAGTTCGCGGAACGGAGGGGAAGGGGGGTGAAATAAAATACTGTACTATTTTTCTTTTTCAATATATTCCCCCTTAAGTCGAATACATTTTTCAGATCTCTCTATTAACTTATTAATACCGTCGAAAAAAAATGATTTGTCTTTGTCCTCAAAATAGGCCGAAATCGCCGACTTGACTTCTTCATCATCGGAAAATTTCTTCCCCCGAAGCTCTTTTTTTAATTTGGGAAATAAAAAATAATCACAGGGGGCTAAGTCTGGACTATAGGGAGGATGGTTTAACATTTCGAAGCCACAGTGATGAAGGGCAGCCATCGCAACGCGGCTCTTGTGTACCGGTGCGTTGTCATGCAAAAGCAGCACACCCTTTGTCAACTTTCCCCGCCTTTTCTCCTTGATTGCTTCTTTTAATTGTCTTAGTAGATTAGCGTAGTATTCTCCCGTTATAGAAACACCCTTATCTTTATAATCTATTAATAAAATACCCTCTGTATCCCAAAAAACAGTTGCCATGATTTTTCCAGCCGATTGTGACACCCTGTATTTCTTAGGGGGGGGCTGACCCTTTTTATGCCACTGCATAGACTCTTGCTTCGACTCAGGCTCATAATGATGAACCCAAGTTTCATCTGCAGTAACAAGTCTTGCAAAAATTCCTTCCTTGTCGGCGCTACAGAGGTCTAAAAACTCCTTTGAATACTCGACGCGCAGCTGTTTCTGTGGTGGTGTGAGCATTCTTGGCACCCATCTTGCGCTGACTTTTGACATCCCAAGATTGTCGTGTAGAATATTTAAAATGGTTGTAGGTGATACTCCAACCATTTCTGCAAGTTGTTTCTTCTTCAAACGAGTATCCTCCAGTATAAGATTCTCCACTTTTTCAACGATGTTTGAGGTGGTGGCCTCAATCGGCCGTCCTGAGCGAGGGTCGTCTTCAAGAGACTCTCTGCCTTGCTTGAAAAGGCTATTCCACTTGTACACCATGGTTTTCCCAGGGCAAGAGTCCCCGTATACTGATAACATTTCTTCCAAAATTTTCTGAGGTGGTTTTCCTTGCTTAGTGAGGAACTTTATGACGGCACGAAACTCGATTTTTTCCATGTTCAAGTTTTTCTTCCGGATTCACTTGTTTGATCGACGACAGGTCAAAGGTTATTGACACAATCAGGTTCAAACTTGGCATATATACTCACAAAGAGTTGCTCATTAGTTACTACCTGCGGCAGGTCCCCCACCCCCCGCTATCCCCTCCATTCCGCGAACTTTTTGACCCCCCCTCGTAGGTTCGATTAAAACCGGTTCAGCTGTTCAAAAGTTATTAGAGGTGAGTTATCTCTTCCTCTGTTGCAAATAATAAAACAATAGATAAACAATTGACCTGGGAGGAATTCCTCCCAGTGACAGGTTATTAAAGGTTAAAATTCGGTTTTTTTTATATACAATTTTTGCTATCGTTCTGCTCCAGGCTCCACGGGCGCAGCACAGCTGAGAATGCAAACGGGAATGCGCTGAGACAAACCACCACTTTAGATCCATGATTACATACTTTTCTAATAAGGAACCAGCCATAAAGTCTCGAGTGGACCCAACATGCAATTTACGTATAATATTGTGTATTATTGCATAACGCACGCTTAGAATCTCGTCATTATAATTAGAAACGCGGAGTCAGGGTCGACTTATTACAGAATTATGTACTAGATCCATGCAGTATGAATGATCACTATGTTATAATCTATGTTTGTTAACCCGAGCATTATTTACTTTGTTTATTTTCACTGGTCAGTTTTTGATGATAATTTTAGAGAAGGAATTTCAATCAGATCGTGAAAAGGTATATGACCAAATAGGTTTCTTTTCTGTACCAAAATTGATAAAATAACTTTTATCTCATCTACTCGAAAAAAGATGTTTTAATCCCAAAACATTTGGAGTCAAAGTTACTGCTTATTCTCTCGGGATTAAAAAGTGAAAAAGAAAATCTCTAGGGAATAAAAGCAGTTTGAAAACTGAACACGAGTGTAATCTATGTAGAAACAAAAATAATGTTGGCAGTCCAGCAAAAAAAAAAAAAAAAAGAACAATTTTGTTTTAAAATAAAAAATAATGGGCACACACATCGTGATTTTTTAAATTTGAAATACATATTATCGTCAACATGGATGAATGTAGTATGTTCTTTGCTTCGGAAAACGAAATAAGTAAATTTAAAAAAAAGCGCAATTTTTCTTTTTAATTCAAGTAACTACAGAAGTTTTAGGTTATTTGTATTGACATGTAATTATTTGTGTAAATGTGAATACTTTTTCGTGAGTTTAAGCCGATAGTGAATAGGTATCAAGTTTACTTATAAAAATATATGAAGGACAAAGGAAACAAAGTTATAAGTGAAAATTTTATCGTAAGTTGGTGGTCTTCGAAAAATTATTTCTTAGTATTTATTGTATGAAAACGACACCAGACGAAGGTTCGTGTTAAATTGTCGGTTGAAGTCTAATTAGGTGTTCTACTTTTTAATATATTGTTTTGTATTTGCTAGTTATTCTCATAGATGGAGATGAAAACTAGAGTGCGCTACTCGGGTACGGTAATATTATTATCTCGGGCGACATACATAAATCCCTCGCTTCACTCAGGATTCCACAGTTGAATCGCGAGCGTAGCGACTTTGTTTCGCTCTGGATTCAATTAGCACCCTCGCCTTCAAAATATTACTCTTCTTAATATTTTTAGTCTGTAGACGTAAGTTGCTCAACTGATTTTTGAAAATAAAATAATGTTTTTCGTCCGTAAACTTACCAATTCAGACTGAAAAGCTGTGACTTCAGCAGCTTGATGACTATCGTGGCGTCCTCCTCCATGATGAGGCAAGCCCTCGCAATGTCGTTGACTTCTTCAATCTTTACTTTAAACAACGGGAGTGCAAGCTAGATTGCACTCTATTACTAGTGACAGAAAGTTGATTTTTGTTTGTCTGTTTTAGCTTTTGGGCTTAACTGGTCTTTAAAAGGAGGTGCACTGTATTACCAATAGCCGAAGGTCGATTTTTTTCTGTTTATAGGTTCCAGACTTAAGTTGCTCAACTGCCCTTAAAAGAGGATTATGTTTTTCTACCGTAAACTTACCGATTGAGACTGATGAGCTGTGACTTCAGCAGTTTGGTGACTATCCATCCTCCTCTATGATGAAGCAAGCTTTCGCCAAGCCGTCGGCCACCTCGCATAACGGGAGTGCAAGATAGATTGCACTTTATTACCAATAACCGAAGTTAGACTTTTGTTTACCTGTTTTAAGTTAAGTATAAACTTAAGTTGTTAACCCAACTGTTCCCTAGAAAGAAGATAAGGTTTGTTGCTCAACTGGTCTTAAGAAAGACGACAATGTTTTTCGTCTGTAAACTTACCTATTGAGACTGATGAGCTGTGACTTCAGCAGCTTGGTGACTATCCTGGCGTCCTCCTCCATGATGAGGCAAGCCTTCGCCATGTCGTTGGCCACCTCCTCGCAGTTGTCGTTCTCCATGTCGAACTCGAACTGGATCGCTTCGTTTTCTTTATGTGTGTATGACCTACAACAATATTGATCCACATTTATAGTCTAACCCCCTTATTCATAAAAAATATTAACAGTGTGCTAAACCTATTTTAGTTGAAATGTGTTTTGTCCTTGTCCCTCGTTTCAATATTGAACGTTTTTAAGGCTGGTTTCACAGCTATGCGGGAGATCCGTACGTATCGTCCGCACGTGCTCCTGGAGCGGAGACACATGTGAGGCGCTAAAACATCATTTCACAGCGATGCGGATCGTTTCGTGCGGAACATGCTGCGGGTAGCGCCCGGACAACGCCATCCGCTCAATCGTACTGAACTATCGTTTCACAGCTATGCGGGCGCATGCCGTGCTTGTCGCCCGCATAACAGGCGAGACGTATAGATCTCCCGCACAGCTGTGAAACCAGCCTAACTAAAAAAGGCTTAGCAAACGATTGATATCTTTTATGAATATGAGGGTATATGTTTAGGTACTTAAATAGAGGTAAACAATCTTGACATGTCTTTTTATTAAAATATACACTACATAAATCAATACCTTTGCAAATTACAAATCAATAAATGTATAAATTATGAATTAAACTCTCAATTATGTAATGTGTAAAGATATCAATTTGTAAAGTGTATTTTTCAATAAAAAGACACGTTACGATTGTTTACATTTATTTAAATACCTAACCAAATGGACTGTAGTTACATATCCGCAAAAAAAAAACATCTGCAATTTACCAGTATTATTGAACGAGCGCGAAGTTCTCCGAGTCTACTAGAACGTTCTGGCGTCTCTATGTTATTACTAGCTTTAACCCGCGACTTCGTCCGCGAAGAAGTCAAAAATGGTTATAATAGGATTTTTAATTGGCTTTTTACGTTATTGATGTTGTTATTATTATGTTAAAACGTTTGAATACTTATAAAATATAACATTCTTTATTATAAGGTCAAAAATTTGATTTCAAGTAGTTTCGATCGGAGCTTCACAAAATTTGAATGGTGTCTAGAAGTCGCCAATAGAATTTTGAAATTCGAACATGAGCCATATCAGTCAAGGGGTTGCCGAGATATCAGCATTCGCGAATTCACAATTCGAAGCGAACTACATACATTAGATTACATATTATCACGCCTGTTTCCCACAGGGGTAGGCAGAGACTAAGTGCCTCCACTTGGTACGATCCTGACAGACCTCTTTCGCTTCATTTACACTCATCACTTTCTACATACTAGTATTATAAAGTCGCTTTTAATTTTTAGTTTACCTATATGACCTAAAGCCACTTCTAAAACGCTAAATGGATTCTGAGCAGATTCAGAAGCAGTTTTCTTGGTGTTTTCGCATCTATATTTCAGAGCTACACTCTTGTCGGTGGAGTACGAATCCTGTTCCATTTGTCTCTCGTCCGCCGGTATCTAGTCACGCCTTGGGACGTCACAAAAATACAGTTGCCTCAAAATCACCAAAAAAAAGGTCCCTAACGTCGTGTCGTATGTACAGCGAAGAGCTGTTTTACTTCTTTACTACCTTTTTTGGTGATTTTAAGGCAAATGTATTTTTGTAATGTCCCAAGACATGACCAGATCCCGGGCGTCTATCTCTTATTAGAGGCCGATATCTTAGACTTTTTTTCGTCGTAGGTATTATTATGTTGTTACTTGCACAATAACAAAACATGTTACCTTTTCTTTGGGTCGATGATTTTGAGGCGAAACTGTATCTTGGTGATGTCCGAAGACGTGACTAGATCCCGGCCGACTATCTCCAGCCGCAGGCCGATGTCCTCGCCGAAAAACTCGTGATTTAGCAGATCTTTCACCTTCGGCCTGCACACAAAATATAAATAAATAAATATATACGGACAAATCACACAGATTGAACTAGCCCCAAAGTAAGTTCGAGACTTGTGTTATGGGATACCAACTCAACGATAATATATTTTATAACAAACACATTATATGGATAAACATATAAGACTCAGGTCAGTCTGAAAAAGATCATTCTCCATCTTGACCTGACTGGGGATCGAACCCGGGGCCTCCAGTGTGTCCGCCTGCCCTGATGACTACTAGGCCACAGAGCTCGTCCACTTAATACAATTAAATAAAAAAACCTCATTCTCAACCTATTTTTTTTAATCGATTGCTTTAATTTTACATAATACAGTATGAATAAGGTCGTCCGACTTCCTTAGTGTTCGATGAACTTTAGTGGTCCGACGACCTTAGCAAGGTTGCAAAAAAAACGCTGGTTGCAGGCCGCTTCCAATCGGTCCCGGGTTCGAGCCCCGGTTGAAAATGGCTTTTTCAAATTGTCCTGGGTCTTGGGTGTTTATCTATATATTTGTTGTAAAGTATGGTATCGTTAAGTTAGTATCCCATAACACAAGTCTCGAACTTACTTTGGGGCTGGCTCAATCAGTGTTTTTTGTCCCTATATTTTTTTTCAGTGGTACTTGACGCGACCCAGGGACTACAAGTAGATCTGCAGATGGTGCAGGCTAGGGAACAATGGCGTCTACTGTTGTCAGAGGCCAAGACCCACTTCGGATCGCTGAGCCAACGCAGTTATCAAAATATTGACGAGCTGCTAGCCGCATCGCACATGACTATTATCTTACCTATTCCCTTGATCGGCTTTAACGATCGGCGCGGGAAGAGAAGCAACTGGTATATTCTACGGTTTTTTTAAATTCCAGCCCCGCAAAGAAGATTAAAGGCTGTTCCATAGAGGAACTAGGCGAAGTGGCGTTTTAAAATAACGTTAGTATAAAACGGTAGCAATGAACAACAAGTGGCATACCTGTCAGATTTATTTAGCCTAATACACGACTCGATGATATCCCGCACTTCCGGAATGGTCACCTTCTCTAGACTCTGTGGCTTTACTCCCTGCAAACAAAATTGCAAATTTATTTCCTTAACTAGCCGCGCCCCGCGGTGTTACCCGCGCCTAAAGCAGCCTACGTGTTAATCCAGGATGTCAGTTTCCTTCATACCAAATTTTATCAAAATTGGTTCAGCCGTTTGCGCGTGAAGAAGTAACAAACATACACACACACACATACTCACAAACTTTCGCCACAGAATAAGTACTAGTACTCACGTACAGAAGTCTTACTCAGAAAAGAAATTCAAAGAAATATCTACTTAGATACCAAGAGATCCATTGCAAGCCAATTTCATTGTTATTACTCTGGACAAACGATTCATGTAACTGAATTTTCCAGGGTATATGCATAAAAAAAATATTTGTTATCTAACCAGTTTTTCCATAAATATTCAAAAGTAAATTACGAACAGTGAAAACAAAATAAGAATTGGTTAAAAAACGAACGAGATATAATAATTTTACGAAAATATGTCTATCTCATTCGCAAAAACGCCATTTTCTATGAAAAATGTATGGACGATGTGGACTTTGACGTCACCAGTCCATATCGGACTTCTCTTTCTAATTGAAACTTTAAAGTATCACATGTCCGTCGCTGATTAAGATATTTTATAAATTCTTTCATATTTGTTTACTGTGGTTAATAAGGATTTTATTAAACAAATAAAAAAAATACGTGCATATTCCCTGTAATAATGTGGATGTCGCCATGCGCATAGTAATAATGTAGATATATTTTTGATACCTAAACGAGGAGTGACACAGGCCTGCTTTCGCATTTATAATATTAAAGTGATAAAAGGTCCTTATCGTGCGATCAATCCGGCTGGGTGGTGCCTCATTAGGGTTCGGAATCATCTGGCAGCACGAATTGCAGCACTTTCCTATGTAGATATCCTGTTGTCGCTCAGAACCATCCTTTAATAGAGGCAAGAGAGAGCGACGGAACGCATCAACATTGCCAATGGGGAAGGCAGCTGTGGTTCCTAACCTAAAACTAGAGATGGGCTGGATTAGGTAAAACCGAGACCTGTTCCATCTAATACTAATACTTAAAAATACCTAATGCAAATACCTTATCCGAATATTCCTTCCTAATACCTGCTATTCGCAAGATACCTGACCACGCCCTCTACTTATATCTTGAATTTTCTCTTAAACTAATAATTGGCCAAGTGCGTGTCGGGCCACGCGCAGTGTAGGGTTCCGAAACTTTCCTTTGGTGAGTACATTTTGTAAGTTGATCGCCTATAACTTTTTAATTTGTAAACCGTACTTAGCTCTGATAGTATTCCTTTAAATTTCGTTATATTAACTATAGCTGTGATTTTTTTCACGTGTCCATATATAACCATTTAGCAGATAGAGGGGGGGGGACACACTTGACTCTAACAAAAGTTTTTACTTTAAAACCAAATAATTCAGAAACAGATCCCTAAATCGAAAAACGGTGTTCACAAGCTCATAAAATTTTTGAAAGACCTGCCCAGTGATATCCCACATGATTGGTTAGTCGATAAAATAAAATTGACTTATGACTTGTATGGGAGCTACACTAAAAATTTTTTTTTTTTCAATATATTATTTTACCACTTTTTCCGCATAATTAATATACATACCTATACCAAATTACAGCTTTCTAGTACTTATAGTCGCTGAGTAAAACCGCGGACGGACAGACAGACAGACAGACATGGCGAAACTATAAGGGTTCCTTGTTTACTACGGAACCCTAAAAATGATATGAACATGAAAATTTATATTGAGACAGATTTTAATTAAGGCTTTCTGAATATAAATGTTCATGTTAATATTATTTTTAGTTTAAGAGAAAATTCAAGATATAAGTAGAGGGCCTGGTCAGGTATCTTGGTACTAGATTGTATTAGTAAATAAGTTCTAGCCCTTCGGGATGTTAACAAGCCGACACCGAATGACCATAACGATAAAATAGAATTATGCATTACAAACTATACAATTATGCATCTATTTTGCTTGTGTTCGAAAATGCGTTCAGTTTTAACTTAGACGATGTCTAAAGGCCTGTGCAGACGAGGTACAAAAATAGACATTCGTTTCGTTTCGGAAAATCGAGAAATTTCGGCAGACTTTACGCGGAAACATAAGAATATCAGCGGACATAAGTCCACCCTGTGCTGTGCTCTGCAGTCACATCAGCCCTATTTTTTCAGGGACTCTCGCGTACTTTTTTGTCCCATCCGGTCCCTCGGTGTCCTCAGTAATTCGGGGAATTTTTCGTCCGCGATACATTTAGTCATTAGTGTACAGTATTAAAAATAGTATATAAGGGATCTTTATTGAGGGACAAAAAGTATCCAGCGATCAGTCCTTTGACTCTACAGGCCTTAAAGCCTGGTTTACTTTTGACAAGTGGCAAGTGCGAGTAACAATTAAACACTGACAAGTGACAAGCAGGTGTTCACACATCAATGACAAGTAAGCTCATTACACGCCTATATGTCATGCGTGATGTGCCGGCTGCAGCAGAGGCGGTGGGGAGTGCGGGGAAAGCGAGGTAGCGAGGGGGAGGAGCTAGTTGGCAAATAATAAAACAGGCTTCTATTCACTTGTCACTTGCCACTTTTCACTCGCACTTGTCCCTACCTGTTCACACGTACTAAACAATTGTCACTTGTCAATATGTAAACCGGGCTTAACACTCACTTTCTTGTAGATCTGCGCCGGCCCGCTGTACGGGTACTCCCCGCTGGCCATCTCCAGCATAGACATCTAATTGTTACCCCTTCACTTGAGGTTATGTCTCACTCACCGAGACCACTTTCTTGTAGATCTGCGCCGGCCCGCTGCACTCACTATACGGGTACTCCCCGCTGGCCATCTCCAGCATGGACATCTAATTGTTACCCCTTCGCATGAGGTTATGTCTCACTCACCGAGACCACTTTCTTGTAGATCTGCGCCGGCCCGCTGCACTCACTATACGGGTACTCCCCGCTGGCCATCTCCAGCATGGACATCTAATTGTTACCCCTTCGCATGAGGTTATGTCTCACTCACCGAGACCACTTTCTTGTAGATCTGCGCCGGCCCGCTGCACTCACTATACGGGTACTCCCCGCTGGCCATCTCCAGCATGGACATCTAATTGTTACCCCTTCGCATGAGGTTATGTCTCACTCACCGAGACCACTTTCTTGTAGATCTGCGCCGGCCCGCTGCACTCACTATACGGGTACTCCCCGCTGGCCATCTCCAGCATGGACATCTAATTGTTACCCCTTCGCATGAGGTTATGTCTCACTCACCGAGACCACTTTCTTGTAGATCTGCGCCGGCCCGCTGCACTCACTATACGGGTACTCCCCGCTGGCCATCTCCAGCATGGACATCTAATTGTTACCCCTTCGCATGAGGTTATGTCTCACTCACCGAGACCACTTTCTTGTAGATCTGCGCCGGCCCGCTGCACTCACTATACGGGTACTCCCCGCTGGCCATCTCCAGCATGGACATCTAATTGTTACCCCTTCGCATGAGGTTATGTCTCACTCACCGAGACCACTTTCTTGTAGATCTGCGCCGGCCCGCTGCACTCACTATACGGGTACTCCCCGCTGGCCATCTCCAGCATGCACATCCCGAACGCGTACACATCCACGGACTCGTCGTAGTGCTCCTCGTACATTTCCGGCGCCATGAACTCGGGGGTGCCTGCGAACGAAATATTTTTTATCATATGGATGTCAAACAAAACCTTGTTTCAGAACTTAGGAGTTTAGAATACAGTGTTACTTTTTTTAACACCAGCAATATTTTGGAGCAAGTTCAGCAGACAAATTAAGACTAAACTGTGAGGATAAGGTTAATAGGGGACTGGGTAAAAAATATACAAATACGTAACAAAAACCCTGTCAGATCCTTGTAGGAGCAACTTAGACCGTCAATATGAACAACTTTTCAAATGGAACCAAAGCTTGAAACTCGAAAAAACATCAACATTTTCATACCAAAGTATTCGGCCGACCCGGCAATTTGCATGAAAATGTCGATTTTTCTTTGAGTTTCAAGCATTGGTCCCATAGGAAAAGTTGTTCATATTGACGGTCTGAGTTGCTCCTACAAGGATCTGACAGGGTTTTTGATACATATTTGTATTTTGTTTACCCAGTCCCCTATTAACCTTATCCTCACAGTTTAGTGTTAATTTGTCTGCTGACGTCGCTTACGCTTAAGCGACAAGCGTAAGCAACGTCACCAGCCGATAAGGTGTCAAAACTTCATTTCCACTGACCAATGACAGATTTGGCAAAACTCCTGTTCTTGAGAGTGGCGAGCCCCAGGTCTCCGATCTTGACGCTGCCCGTCGTTCCCGTGATGAAGATGTTGTCGCACTTTAGATCCCTGCAATTGTAAATAAAGGCCGGTTTACATATTTACAAGTGGCAAGTGCGACTGACAAGTGACAAGATGATCCGGATGGTATTTGGTTCAAAGGATATACATCTCTATCCAGAGAGGAAATACAGCCAGTATAATGGGTACCTTTAATTGGAGTGGCATTTTAGATTAGTATTATTAATTTTAGCTTTTGACTTACTACTACTACGTACTAATCTGATTGGTGTAGTGATAAGTGATATTTATGCACTTGTCACTTTCCAGTGCCTATTCACACGCACTAGGGTTAGTTTTTCATAAAATTATATTTACTGATAAAGTTTTTGTTGCGAGACCGAAGTACCACAGTCAAGATAAATCAATGCGCTCGGCCTAACACTCGTCTTAGGTTTACATACACCGACAGTAATCAGGCTATGGAGAGTAGTGTCGAATAAACACCTGTGTATGATGGGCGGCGTCCGGGAGTGCAGGAAGTTGAGCCCCTTGAGGATCTGCCGACACCACGACTTCAGCACCTTCGGGTTGATCCGCTTGAACCGCCGCAGGTACCTGAAACAAAAATAATCATTGAAAAAATCCTAATTGACTCATTAAAAATATTGTACAAGTATTTTTTCTCTTTGCTGACTTAAATACATGAATTTTTCGGGGTCCAGTGCTCCTCCCATTTGAAATAATAACTCTTCAAACCATTTTATGAACAACCGTTTAAAGTGGGAACATGAAGCTTAGAAAGTGAAAAAAAAAAGAAAAAAGAGAAGTGGCCGTTTTTCGCAAGTAGTTCATAAAATAATTTGAAGGGTTATCTAGGACGTCGTCAAGTCTTTATTCCTGATTGGGTAAACAGAACCTAGACCAATAGCGTAGCGTGATATTCTCGCCTATGAAAGTTAAAACGAGGGTGGATGAGCCGTAAACTTCGCGCAACACAGTCTTCGTGCAATTTTTGATGAGAGGTGACACCACGAGGCCCAACTAAAGAACATCATATAATACGCAATATAATTTCTTATAATACGCACTATATCTTTCTGAACTTTTACTGTTTTAATAAACCATAAATGTCAATCATTTCATACTATAGTACAACTTGTATGTGACACCAATTTTTACGTATTTATTAGTCCTCAAATAAAAAACACCTACGCCTTTAGTGTCCCCGACAACATGAGCTCCGTGATGAGCACGATGTTCTTCTTCTTCGCCACGGTGCCCTCCCAGTAATTGTAAAACCGCACGATGTTCGGGTGCTGGAGTTTCTTCAACATGTCGGCCTCTTCTCGAAATCGTAGTCGTTCGGTTTTGTTTAGTTTTTTCTCCTGAAATATAAAAAAAAGCTATCATGAAACAGGCAAAAACGTGTGTTTATTATTCCTAAAGTCTGATTTTTTACTCCGTAGAATTCTGACAGCTGTCATTTTTTGACATGTCAGTAATCACAAACCTTTTTGGCCGGGCACATTTTTTATTAAATTCCATATTTCAATAAGAGGCTTAACATCTGAGTCTGTATAAAGTGTGGCGCTCCAAATTAAAAGGGGATTTACGGTAAGCGATACTTTTGTCCCTTTTCATCACACACAGTTGAATAATCAATTTAAAATAAAAACTGTATCTGATAAAATAAACAAAAAAGCGTCATTCTTTATTTTTTAATTTTTCATCTTAATGGATTACGAAAAATAATGTGAAGAAGCTTGTGACCTAAAATGTTTATGACATCTAAATTAGTAGGGAGTGATGCCAGGTAAAGAAAAATAACCTGCTGTCTTTAAAATATAACTTTGATAATTTGGCATTAAAAAATGTCATAACATATGAAATATACCAAAAAGTTTAAAATTTATCTTTTTCTAGGTAAAACATAAAAATGTATCAAGAATTCAAATTTTTTATTGCCGTAAAATGGGATCCCTTTTTAGTTGGAGAGCTTTTTTAGCAGCAACACTTGTGAAATGTCAGAATTCTACGGAATTAAAAATCAGACTTTACGTGCAAATAATCGACGCTCCAATTGATTTTATTTGTAATAATTGACCGAACGAGCGAAGCGTCTTTGTTTCGAGTATGGCCAAACAATTCTATTGTCCGACTGCTAGTTTGTTCTCGCCTACAGGTCGCATTTTTCAACCAATTCTCGTAATATTTTGTGATATCTCGTAATGTTTTCTCGTAGTATCGAAATTTTTTAAAATGACGGCAGTATAAGGATTGGTAACTAAAAAAAAAAATATTTCAGCCATTTTGAAAAATGTTAAAAAATGACAACTTTTTTATCCGATAAACTTCAACAGGGGATGACTCGCATGGTCTACAGATGTAAATAAAATTTTTCGAATATCTACCAACCGAACGACCGCTTATGCGAACTACTACGCCCGCCCGACTCGCGTGAGCCTTCAGCTTATACCTCCTCTTTTTTAAACGTTAATTATACCAAGTACATCGCCTTGAACGACCCCCAGCCAACTTGTTTGTCGTATTTGTTGTTCAATAGTGAACTTATATTGGTTATAAACAAGCGAACTGCTGAGGATGCAACCGGGAAATACGCTCGGATGATGATGATTGGTTGTAAACAAGGGTCGGATACGCTATGATAGAGCGAGATGTATGTAGTCTTTATTGTTTTCTTTTAGAGGAAATAGAAAAGAGTGTGTTTTGTCTTTATCACCGACCGAGCATTTTTGTCATAGTGGGATCATAGGCAAACTTCAAAGTACATATACTTAAAGTGTGCATATAACCCGACCATGAAAAATGGTACGTAGTATCATTAAAATGTATTTCTCTTACGCCCGGCCGCGCGGTGGCAAATCTATAACTACTTGCTATACAGCATTGGGCAAAAAATACTCACCAACAGCTCGCACCATGCCACGGCCACGCCGGTCTGCGTGTCCAGTCCGTGGTAAACCGTCTTAAACGACCCCCGGCCCA
Source organism: Acrobasis suavella (assembly GCA_943193695.1). Classification (NCBI taxonomy): domain Eukaryota; kingdom Metazoa; phylum Arthropoda; class Insecta; order Lepidoptera; family Pyralidae; genus Acrobasis; species Acrobasis suavella. The sequence goes on from OW971952.1 coordinate 11,236,916, forward strand.
CTTCTTTGTCATATTTGAAGAACCTGCAAATATACATACACTAAACTAACCCCTAGCTTCCAACAAGTCAACTCAGATAATTTTTATACACGATCGAACACCATTTAGGGGCCATTCACATATTACATCAAAGCGAGGAGAGGGGGAGTTATGGCAAATGTGACAAAACGTGTTAAAGGAGTAGGAAAAACCCAGCCAAGTGCGAGTTGAACTCGCGTGGAGAGGTTTCCGTAGCTAGCGCTATCTAGTGGTGTTTTAGTGAACTATTAGAGTAAAAAAAAAATATTTTCTGTTGATAGAATTTTTATTGGTTTTCCTGTAATCTACAAGCAACGAACTATAATTTGTATTTTTCAAAAATTTTGGCTCTGTAGTTTCGGAGGTTTGGGAACAGTTTAAAGTGAGAACGTGAAGCTTTTCTACGCACATTAGCCAAAAGTGGCCGTTTTTCGCAAATGGGTGCAGAAAAGCTTTACGTTCTCTTTATAAACTATAAAGAGTAGTTCATACAATAGTTTGAAGGGTTAAGAGTAAATTTAAGATATAGGTACAGGGCTTGGCAAGGTATCTTGATACCTGATTGTATATTAGCATGCTAGACATACCTCCCACAGGGCGACACTCCTATGGGCTCCTCCTCGTCCTCTCTGTCGTCCTTGTGCTTGTCCTTCTGTAGCTCGATGTCGTCCAGCGTGTCTTGTAGACTGTACACGAGACCTGAAATACGGTAGTTAAGGTTGAAATAGTCGCGGGCTCGAACTCAAAGGTAGGCGCGGCCTAAAAGCTTGCTGTCTCACCTCACATTGTGTTAGGGCGAAGCAGTGAGGTGAAATGCACGATAATTCATGGTAAACCGAGCGCGTAAAAATATATGTACGATAATTCATGGTAAACCGAGCGCGTAAAAATATACGTACGATAATTCATGGTAAACCGAGCGCGTAAAAATATACGTAAAGTCCTTTGGGAAAAGGAGTTTTATGCAAAAACTACTGCATTAATCAATTAATTACAAATTAAGTTTATTATAATCTTCGATAATTAAGCTGTGCCCTTACGGACTTTGTTTTGGAGATTTTATACTTCTTTTAATACTTATTTACGCCGAAAGTTGCGTAAAAATAAGCAAAAAATGAAACGAAATTTTGATGGCTTATAACTTTTTAATGGATTTTTATTTTAGTATTCTGTATCCGTACAGAATTTTTTTTAATGAAACAAAATGATATCATGTTTAACTCTGAATGTACAATGACAAGCAGTGGAGGAAATCCCCTACGAAAGTACAGAAAAAGCGTCGACTATTTCAACCCTAAGATGTTAGAGTAGGATAGTATTCTGTTCTGAGTCAAAAAATTATCCTTTTATATTGATAAGAGAATAAAATGTCACAAAATAATGTCAATCGTTATTGCTGGTAACCATTTTTAACCCCCAACAAAAAAAGAGGGGAGTTATAAGTTGTGCGGCAATGTTTGTCGGTCTGTCTGTCTGTGGCACCGTAGTGCTCGAACGGATTGACCAATTTCGATGCGGTTTCTTTTACGTACACCACCTTGCATACGTATTTTCTTTTTTTTTAACCATTATTCATAGTTTCTTTGCTTTCTTTTCTCTGTGTAAGTTAAGTCTATAGTGCGTCTTTTTGGTACCAATAAAATGATTATCAATCTATATTTCTAAAACTCTCGACAAGGCGAGAACGGGAGAGAGATGCGAGGACGGGGATCGGGGACGAATATTACGCGGGACCCAAGGAGTTTCTGATTTGTATTTAATACCAAAGATAAAATAATTACTAACGTAACAGATACGGCACAGAAACTATTGTAGGGGCCGTAAGTAGGCAAAATTAGAGTTGCCGGTAGGCACACAGAGATGGCAGCACCCACAACTAGCAAAAAAGTGACAAAGAAAGTGTTGAATATGCTGTAAAATAATTATTTTATTTCATTATAAGTCATATAGTAGTCTTATTTTAATATAATAGTAATAAATTTCAATGTTTTAATAAATATGTATAGCGCCATCTAGTGGCAAGGAAGATAAATAAACTATATTAATTGCTATCGTACCATTCTGCTGCTCCTGTGGCTCGGCCTCGCCCGTGGGGTCGGCGTCTGGTTGGAGTCCGATTTCCGATTTAGTCGCGATTTCAATGTTCTCCTCCTGAAAATTCCATTTTGTTACGTGAGAAATCTTGACAATTGTATTGAATTTATAATCTGTAATGTTACGGAGAGCAATAAATTTTTGAATTGAATTGAATTATTAAGAGGGCAGTATAACACGCACCCCATACAAAAAAAGAAAACGTTTTTTTTTCAGTCCTAGTTTGTTCGCGTAGAGTTGAAAAAAAAATCAGGTCTTCCTCCTTACAAATTGCGGCCCGCAAATTATTTAACATCTTAAACAAAACAATTTTTACAACTTTAATTATAAACTGTATAAAATAGAAAACAACACGCAAACACCTAAACGACTCATTCGAAGCGCATTATAGAACGGAATGGCAATATATGGTCGACGCGTCCGCCCGCGCGTGGTTGACATCAACTGCGTGCCTCGTACCACGCAAACGACGAAAGCGGGCAGGCGACTGCCGCCACACAGTTTGCGATAGTTAAGCGACAATCGCTAGTCTGAGACGAAGTATAATATTTATCAACTCTCGGCGAACAGACATTAAATGTTATCTGATCTCAATGATTTTTTAGTATTTTGTTTACACATTAAAATACTATGATTATTGGCTATGTGCAGACTGCAGAGCCGCTTAGCGTTCGCTACTTAGAGCAAACTTAAATGGCTGATTTTACTGTCAAAGTATTGTGAAAAAATAATCAAATTGAAAATTATAATGTAAATTACACATATAAAATTTCTAATTAGGTAAACAAAGGCTTGTGAAACTGTTTTCGATCAGTAAAATTAAGTGAACAAAGTTAAATTTGTATAAAGCGTGTTATTTTGGATACATGAGGTTTGTTAACATTGTTTGGTTTAACTGGTAAAGTCTTGGCTTGTTTGGGAAGGTTGTCTCCTTGCTTTGCTATAGCTATCTGCTTTTGGTTTTTTCGGTAATAAGATCGAACTAAGGACCTTTCGGGTAGCACTCTTGAACCACTAGATCACTACCACTTTAAAACTTAATGCTGACTGAAGAAGAAAAATGAAAACCGTCTTCACCCCCAAACTATACAACCGATTTTAATAGAATTTCAATGGGACCAACGACGACAAAAAACGACGGGTTGCACTCCGGGAGTGCCGGCAGAAGTGAAAACTTGAATATTAACGTTGTGCATTTCCATGGATGCGCGTGACACGCTGTAACATAAACAACACGAACATTCGCGCAAGCGCCCTGCGCCGCCAAAACGAAACAGCAGGCGCAGGCATACATTTTCACCGCGCTGTAGAGAGAGGTATACTTCCTCTCCTACGCCGCGCCGCGCCGGCTGTCTACTCTCCATCAGTCATACGAATAACAGGTCACGTGTCCTGACGACCTGACGCCCTGACGCGAGTTTAAAATTTTTTACCCATTACAAAAAAAGTGTACATCGCAGCTAAAGAAGTTTTCACTTAAAAAAAACGGTCGAATTTAGAAACTTCCGTTTTTGAAGTCAGTTAAAAAGGAAGAAGAATCCTCACCAAGTCCTGCTCGGAGATGAAGGCGTCGTCCTCGAGCCTGGCCACCAGTTTGTTGCCGCTGTCGTCCAGCTCGGGGTCGCACAGGGCGCCAGCGCCGGAGCTGCGGCGCCTGTAGCCGCCGACACCGACCCCAACCCCTACCACGGGCTGGCTCGCCTGAAACGAAAGCAAAGCAAGTTTATACAGGATTACTGGTGAAAAAAATTAATATTAAGAGGATTTTCAAAATTAGGTAGCAACACAGTGACGTCAGGTCCAATCGACTGTTGTGATTGGACCTTCAGTTGACAGGTTCTTTTGATCCGTCAAATGTACTGACTGCACTGTGCTGCCATCTTGTGACATATCTTTGAAAACCCTCAAATTACTTAGTCGACCTACGTCCGTTGTTATTTATAAGAACTATCCGAAGTGTTGTCTGGCCACGTACAAACAAAGTGTTGTGCTGTTCTGCTGCGTGTAGATGTCGCGGCCCGAGCACCGGCGCTTTCATAACACCCCTCCCGCCAACCACCATCTGCAATAATTTGGATCATACTCACAGAGCTGGAGGTGAGCGAGTTAAGCATCTCGAAGGTGCTGCTCTGCTGCGTGTGGATGCCGGAACACGAGCACCGACGCTTTTATAACACCCCAACCCAGCCAACCACCACCTGCAATAATGAGGATCATACTCACTGAGCTGGTGGTGAGCGAGTTGAGCATCTCGAAGGTGCTGCTCTGCTGCGTGTGGATGATGGCGAGCGCATTGTAAGGCCGAGGCCCGAGCACCGGCGCTTTCATAACACCCACCTCCCCGCCAACCACCACCTGCAAAAAATAAAAATAAAATATATTTTTATTATTTACTTTAGCGGGAGCGAGGTGGCATGCTCGACTGCCACAAAGGGAAGATATTCCCACCAGGCATGGTATTGCGCTTGGGGTCTGATGGTGTATCGTCGGAGATTGATTAACACTCCGTTTCCTTCACACTTTTATTGGAAAACAAAGAAGACCAAATAAAAAAACATTACTTGACTATTAAAAACGGAGAATGTCAAGAGTAAAAAAAAAAGAAACAGAGAATTTTTAAGATCACTTAAAAAAAATACATTTTTATTTTCTTTTTATCTATTTTCTAAATTAGTGTCAATACCCTTTGTTGTATCTAGATCTAATTATGAGTAAATAATAATTAAATTTAATTACTAAAATATAATATGTGAATTTTATAGATGTCAATCAATTTTGACGTTGAGTACCTACGTTAGTCAAACAATCCGTCCCGAATCGTACCTGATGCAAATGTGCCCATGACGCTTGCGGCATTTCCCCGCTGTATTGCAAGCGATATGCGTTGCATCAGATACGACTCAGCGCGGTGGTCATTGCCGTTATTCCTTAACCGCCTTCCCAGCTCCCGCAAAACCTTCTTGGCTTCCGCACTCTATACCCCGTTCACTTCGACCGCGAAGGGAATAAAAACATAGGATGTCTTAAGTAATAATAAAATAGATTTTAAAGTACTTTTGAGCCACTGTAAGTAGCTTATCTACACGCCTAGCAAACATGAAGCTCCTATCAAATCTACTCAAGTTATTATCGAACAACATACTCACATACAAACGCTGAATTGTTTTAGCAGACTCGGAGAAATTCGCTCGCCCTTTCAATAAAACAAATACGGCAAAAACTACTTATTACCTGTAACTTAACCGCGACCTTAATAGAAAAACATGACTACCCACCTAAGTCACTAGTAGTATCTGAGCTGATGCACTTCAGTGCAAAGAAAAAATGGCATCATGGCGTGATAAGTGAGGATTGATAAAGCGGATTATCGTCCTTAGATGAGTAAGAGAACAGTCATACGTTTCAGACGAGGGCATTGTTTTTTTATTGTTCTTCCTTAAACCGGTACTTGCCACTCATATTTATATAGAATTGCAACGTTTATCCGGCATATCCGGACCTCATTTTGTTTTTCGGCTGGATATGTACTCGTATGCACAATTCTGCCGGATATCGGATAGGTAATCTTATTTATCGAATCGAACACCATAATAATATCAATTAATCGGAGATCCGTACGGATCGCCCGTACCCGTACGGAACACACTCCGGGACGAGCTCGTATATAACGCCACCCGGTCAATCGTACCGAACTCTCGTTTCTCAACACTGCGGTCACTTCGCACGCCAGCACAGCTGTGAAACCAGCCTATAAACCCGCAAAAGTGAGTAGGTATTCACCGAGATTCAAGATAATGGATCTCTACCTATGACCCACACTTGTTTGCAGACCGCATCTGCAGTCTGCCAATACTATCGATAGGCGAATACAATCGATGGTCGACTATCTATCAGGAACACTAGCCGATATCTAAGTACAAGTGGCTCTGTGAGCTGAAGACCTCGCGAGTCATCCGAACCCGCTGAAGTTTATGGGATAAAAAAGTTGTTCAGACAAAAAAGTTGCATCTACTTAAAAAGCGAAAAAAAAATTGTATTGCGTTGTATGATATTTTTGAGAAAAAAAATCGAAATGGCTTAAATATGATATTTTTAACCCCCATATTTTGAAATACTGAATCGACAAAAAATTCCATAAATTTTTTGGACCTTTCATAAAATTTCACAAGAATCGGTTGAGAAACCCGACCTGTAGGCGGGAACAACCGAACAAACAGACAGTCGGCCAAAAGCATTTCAGGCCAATCTCGAAACTGAGACGCTTCGCTCGCTCGGTCTATTAAGTGCTATTGGTAGCCTTACGTACAACAGGACACTACGCATACCTTGAAGGTCTTCTCCTTGCCATGCACGGTCTTCTCCTTGGCCAGCACTCCAGTGTCGAGGTGGTGCGCCGGCTGCGAGATCTGGTGGCTGTGGCTGTGGAGGCCTGATGTCATCTGGAAACAACAAAAACAGGTTAAGTTCCAGCTACTAACTCAATAATAATAAATACACAGTTCACAAGAAGCCTACGAGATGGCGCTGGCTGTATCCAATTACTCGATATGAGAGTTCTGGTTGCAATTTAAAGAGGTTGCATGAATTTTTCGGTGTCTTATATATCTAATAGTTTAAAGGGTTGTCTAGGGCATGATGAAGACAAATTTTTAAATGCTTTCTCATATTCCTTTCAAATTATTTATTTCAAATAGGGGTAGCAGATACACCGTCGGAGCCGCGGTTCCCTGCGCAACCCCATGCCTGGCGGGAAGATCTTCCCTTTGTGGCAGACAAGCATAGCAATCTACAATGTTTTTGTACATAGACAGAGACGAACTAGCGAACTATCGCCACTGAGAGAGTATATGCGTGAAAGAATCGGAAGTCTTTCTCCAACAATAGGCTATCCGACAATAGTATATTATGCAATTAATTAATTTATATTATACAAAAGACGGTTTTACTTCGAGGGCCATAGATGAATCACGAGCAGGTGAAGGATTCTAACGACTGAATCACGACCGTAGGGAGTGATTCATGATGATTGAATCACGAGCGTAGCGAGTATTCAAGTGTTAGAATCCTGAGCAATACGAGTGATTCATGGCCCTCGATGTAAATCCGCTTTATTCAAGAATTGCATACTATACTTTATACCATGATTACGAGAGTAATTTTTCAAAACTAAAAACCCACTTCACCACCAAACTACACAACCGGTTTTAATAAAAAAATTATGGGACCACCTGACACGTATTCCCTTGAAAAAAAATGAATATTTTAAATCGGTACAAACGTCTTCGAATACATCGATCAACATATATAAAACATAAGATTCCGACGAATTGATAACCACGTCTTTTGGAAGTCGGTTAAAAAGAAAAATTTAAGCGAAAATAGATATTGAATGAAAAAAAGAAGGTTAAATTAATTAAAATGGACATTAATATTGAAACAATTACTAAAATTAATAGTAAATTGTTCTAAATTCAAACATCAAAATAGTGAAGTGCATTTTATTCACTGTTTTAGTGAATAAAATAAATTACCAAAATAGTGAGTAAAAGTGCTTTTTATTCACTGCTTTCAGTGAATAAAATAAATAACGAAAATAGTGAGTAAAAGTGCATTTTATTCACTGTTTTCAGTGAATAAAATAAACTTTTTAGAAGGGGATTGGTATAAAGTTTATTTCTTAGACAATATTTTATAGAAACAACAAATAACACAAGTATTTTTTTAAACAGCTCGTAAATTGGTCCTTTTTGTAATTATTTTATTTTCGTTTTCGTATTGTTACTTTTTGATATAGTAAATAAGAAAAAAAATTGTCATATACTAAATTGTACACCATTGATATACTCGGTAGATACAGATACACTATCACGTCACTGTCCCTAACGGGGTAATCCGAACCTAGGGCCGCATGACCCAGCCAAAGGCCACTCTCAGCGTAATGGCGGTCTTCAAATTACAATTATGACTCGTATATGACATTATTGACCTAAATAATATAAATAATTAAGTATGATATAAATAATTTTATAACTTTTAACTTCACGTTTAATTTTTTGCATGCCAGTGCCTGGTAAAATGTGAGGAACTTCCAATAATTTTATAAAACCTGTCCGTGTACCACATTTTAAGCAAAATAAAGATATATATGTATTTTTTTGTATTTTACAAATCAAAATAGTGCATCGCCTATTAACATTCCATCGATCGTATTTTACGATCTGCACTGCGCTTTCTACATTAGAAAAGCAGTTGGTACATTCTTAAAGCTTTTTGGAACAAAGCTTCTTCTCACTCAAAGGTTACGAGGCGGGATTAAGAGGCATTTCACTTTTGGTTGGCTGTCTCGCTTGCACAATCAAACATTTTTAAAGATTATTAAAAAATGTGTCTTTTTAGAAAAGTAGTTCATTAACATTCAATATAATTATTTTGTGAATATTTTAGACATGTTTGTATATTGTGTAGACATTGACAACATCGAGAATTAGGTCGTCAAAATTTTAAATTTTTGATGACCTAATTCTTGATACATACACTCATAAACAATAAAGAATAACCAGCCAAGTGCGTGTTGGGCCACGCGCAGTGTAGGGTTCCGTAGTTGCGAACGCCTACTTTGAGATCACGCCTCTAAAAACGCCTAAAAACTAATTTTCTATTGAATTTGTATGAACTTTTTCTTTTCCGAGTACATTTTATAAGTCGGTCGCTTATAACTTTTTAATTTGTAAACCCTACTTAACTCTATTTTTCTTTAAACTTCGTTATATGTACTACTGCTGTGAATTTTTTCACATGTCCATGAATAACCGTTCAATAGATAGATGGGGGGGACACTTGACTTGACAAAAATTTGCAATATAAAACAAAATATTTCAGAAAGGGATCCCTAAACCGAAAAATGATGTTCACAAGCTCACTATATTTTTAAAAGACCTATTCAACGATACTCTACACGATGGGTTAGTCAAGAAAATAGAAATTAACTCCTACTTTACTTGTATCGGAGCTACCCTAAAAAATTTTTTTTTTTCAATATTTTATTACCACTTTTTTGGCATGATTAAAATACATGCCTGTACTAAATTACAGCTTTGTAGTACTTAAAGTCTCTGAGTAAAACCGCGGACGGACAGACCGACAGACAGACAGACAGACATGCCGAAACTATAAGGGTTCCTTGTAGGTACTACGGAACCCTAAAAATGACTAAAACATCTAACATATAATTATATTGAATGTTAATGAAGCACTTTTCTACAAATGAGACACATTTTTTAACAATCTTAAAAATCTTTGATTGCGCGATCGAGACAGCCAACCAAATGTGAAATGCCTCTTAACAAGACAAATTAAAGAAACCAAACATTTGACAGCTTGTAATTAACATTTTCGCAATTTTTTACCTCTGTTTATTTATTTTTTATAAACTTTATTTCAAAAATGTTACAGCCGGACTTAAAATTTAAGCCCCAAGACCTTTTCTACCACACAACCTACAGATGGTGCTGATAAAAGCAAATTTTGGACAAAAGTACTGATCATATGAAAGCATACTATAATATATGGATAAGTATTTCATTACCTACGAATTTTTGACTTTGTCTATATGTACTTACACACCAAACCGTACTACTACGTTTTCACGTAAAAACAGCTGTTGCTGGCCACAAAACAAATAAACAGAAACACAGAATGAAACCAAATAAACACGTTTAAAAACATTGACAGACTGGTAACAGAAACACAGAATGAAACCAAATAAACACGTTTAAAAACATTGACAGACTGGTGTGTCTAACCCGGCAGTTACTTCGCAGAACGCTAGTGTCGTCATAAAAATTGCACCTATATAACTCCCACTTGGCCTTAGGGGCACTCATCTCCCAATCATAGAGGTCACATGCTCGATTCCTGGTACCGCGAGTGCGAGCGTAAAGGCCCACTTACACGGGGCAATTTTCTTGCTTGTTGTATACAATTTAATTGAAGCAAGAAATTATTTATAAGGCAACAAAGTCTGGCTTGAGCTTGGCGCGGGTCCCCTTTAAAGGTTTGTATACTAATAAATGTCATAATTTTGTAAATTAGGTACAAACTGAATATACTACTTGAGTTGACATTATTTTAAAATTTCGACATTTAAAAAATTTAATATAAATTATGACATAACAAACAATGTATTCTCTGTCCACATATCAACTTCAATTATTATTTTCATTGTGAGTTGACGTCCTTGGAGAAAATGCTGCAGTGCAGTTTATTACACACGACACAATGCATACAATCTGCAGTAACAATCTAGTGCTGTACTGCAGATTTTAATTGTGTTTGGTTTTATGGCCCAAAACACGCAAAAAACAAATCCCCGTGGACCACGGGAAGAAAAATACCCCGTAGTTCACCTGTATGGACTGCCAGGTGGATACATGGGAACTAAATGGCCTGCACACATCAGACAGAAAGAAAAATTGTTTCTATTTATTCGCCAAAACCAAAATCTTTTTTTTTACGCAGTTGACTGCTAGAGCAACACTCTATACCAATAAAGGAAGGAGTTCTTCCAATACGTCAAAGTGTAAAGGAAGAATAAATTCATTATCACCACACTGGTCAACCCGTCTGGTTGGTAATCGATATAGATGGCATAAAGTCTTTGTACAGAAAGAAGAAAGTGTTCTCCGTTACCTCCCTTAGTCGCCATTTACGACACCCTTGGGTGAGAGAAGGGTGTGACAAATGGTATTCCTTACTTTCTTCACGCTGACTAGACTTGGTATAGGTCTTACTGATATTTAATAAAATAAAAATAAGTAGCTAATTTAAATAATTTCACTCACTTCGCTTGCTCGTTTAATTACAGTAATATTAGGTTTAGGAAAAAGTCTTTTCGCATATAGTATCTATGAACTTGTAATAAAACCACTTTGGCTATACTATTTGCCTGGCTGGTTTTGGTATCATTTAAAAGTTTAAATTTTAAAGAAGATAAATTCAAATTAGGAAAATGCGTGATTTTCATTTGTTTTTCTTACCGTCAAGATGAGTGAATCTAATGAAGAAATTAGATACATTTTAAAATTTTACTACCAAAAAGGTAAAAATGCAACGCAAGCCGCAAAAAAATTTGCGATGTTTATGAACCTAGTGCAGTGTCTGTGAGAGTAGCACAAATTTGGTTTAAGCGTTTTCAATCCGGAAATTTTGATGTCAAAGATGCACGTCGCTCTGGTCTCCCTGTTACGGATAAAATGGATGTTATTTTTGAAAAAGTGGAGCAAGATCGGCATATCAGTAGTTACGACGTAGCTGAAGAACTGGGAATTGACCACAAAACAGTTTTGGCGCATTTGAAAAAAAAATGGGTACACAAAAAAGCTCGATATTTGGGTACAAAATATTGTGTTATGTGCATTTGTCTTGTATTAACCTGTTTGTGCCAAATAAACATTTTTCTTTCTTTCTTTCTTTACCTTACGAGCTCTCTGAAAGAAACCTAATGAACCGTGTACTCATTTGTGATTCTTTATTACGACGTAATGAGACCGAACCATTTTTGAAGAAATTGATAACTGGTGATGAAAAGTGGATCACGTACGACAAGAACGTGCGAAAAAGGTCATGGTCAAAGGCCGGTCAGGCTTCACAGACTGTGGCGAAACCCGGGTTAACTCGCAACAAAGTGATGCTGTGTGTGTGGTGGGATTGGAAGGGCATTATTCATTATGAGCTGTTACCACCAGGCAGGACCATCGATTCAGAACTCTACTGCGAACAACTGATAAGAAGTTGAGAGAAAGCGGCCGGAATTAATCACCAGAAGGGGTGTGGTTTTTCATCATGATAACGCTAGACCTCACACATCTTGAACCACTCAGCAAAAATTAAGAGAGTTTGGCTGGGAGGTGTTAATGCATCCGCCGTATAGTCCTGACCTGGCACCTTCAGATTTCCACCTGTTTCGTTCTCTTCAGAATTCTTTAGGCAGTGTCAGGTTAACATCACGAGAGGACTGCCAAAACTACTTGACGCAGTTTTTTGATCAGAAGCCCCAAAATTTCTATAGCAATGGGATCATGTCCCTACCTATAAGATGGCAAAAAGTTATCGAACAAAATGGTACCTACATACTTTAGTTAAATGTAAATAAACTATATTAAAAAATGTTTTGAATTTTCATATAAAATGCGAAAAGACTTTTTCCCCAACCTATTAGTAAGAGATTAAGATCTTTCGTACACAATAACAACAGACACATTAGTCATTACGTATAATGTGATTCGTAGAGTAAACGGTGATACTACAGTTGTTCTCATTTTGTTTCCGTCTGGCGTTATTCCAATAAACATTTTGCAACAGGCGCTTTACAAATTTTAATTGTTTTAAATTAAAATTCCAATCTCGAATGCTTTAATATACTCATACATTTTTCTCATACCGCAAAACATAACTAGGACTAGTCACACAGATTGAGTTAGCCTCAAAGTTCGAGACTTGTGTTATGGGATACTAACTCAACGATACTATATTTTATAATAACCAATACATATTTAAACATCCAAGACCCAGGTAAATCTGAAAAAGATCGTTTTTCATCTCGACCTGACCGGGGATCGAACCCGGGACCTCCAGTGTGACAGCCGGGTATGATGACCACTAGGCCACAGAGGTCTCCTGTAGAACAAGCTACATATATATATATGCCAAATAGCTGAAAAATGTCCTCGAGGGAAGTATACTTGAATCCCATCACAATGCAATACATAAAAATCATAAAGTAACATATACATTGAAAATAACGACGAAATACCGCGAGTTGTTTGTTGCACCCAGCGCGGGTGTGTGTGATTCGGGTGTGTAAGTGGCCAACACTGTTGTCAGATTTTTCAGGCTGCCTAAAGGCATCTGACATAGCTTGACGACTGCCATACAATGACGACAGCCGGGACCAACGGCTTATACGTGCCTTCCGAAGCACGAAAGAGCTCGAGAAATTTTTATGCCACTTGTGGTCACCCATCTAAGTGCGGACCACGCCCGGTGTCGCTTAGCTTGCGAAAGCGCTAGTAATGCGCACTCCCGCCGGGCCACCGAGCTCCACCGTTATATAACACTTGTTTACAAATTTTTATTATTTTCAATACCCATAGATAATTTCTGGTAAATTTGATTTGTATCTACCCTCATATTATTATTACATACGCCATATATTTTTATCACGTCACGTTTTTAAATATACCCTCATGTTGTTTTATACGAATTCATATGTCGATTCTAGTTTGTTACTAGAATATTGTAAGATTAAAGTAATTGGTGAAAGTGATTTCCTTTTTAATATATCTTCTAGACAGTGTAAATTAAGCCTGAGTAGTTTTTGTTACATTTGCGGTAAATTTATCAAAACAAAAAAAGAAAAGAAATGTTACAGAATCGGTAAAACGTGAGATGGAGAGAAGAGGGGAGGCCTTTGCCCAGCAGTGGGACACTACATCTGGCTATTAAAAAAAAAACAAAACTAATACAAAATGGGAGTGCATATGTCGCTTAAAATCCATTTTTTGCATTCACACTTGGATTTTTCTCCTGAAAGCCTGGGAATCGTAAGTAACGAGCATGACGAATGTTTCCATCAAGATTTAAAGTCATTTGAAGAGAGGTACCAAGGTTTTTGGGACAAAAATATGTTGGCCGATTACTGCTGGACTATCTAAAGAGAAACTAAATCGGACCAGCATAAAAGAAGAAGAACTTTGAGTCATTTTTAATCCTTTTATTGTTTATCTAAGCAAAAACTTCGCAAATCTTTTTTAATAAATATTTTTAAAATGGGACGTGCTGATTTTTTTTCTACTTCAGTATCGAACTAGGGATGGTTTATTCTATAAATACACATCAGTTTCATGCGTGGGTATTTTTTGTTGTAAACCAGTGTAATTAGCCGTAATAGAAAAGAATTCTAAAAACAACGATAAACTAATGTTGAGAATAAGTGATATAATACCGATTATCGTGTTTCTGTTAACTCGTTAGCGCCAGATAAACAAAACTACTTTTTCCTTCAAAATTATAAACAATCAACAAAAACGTTCACAATCGTCTATGGGACGAAAAAAGCGGTAATCTGTTTAGGTTTTTACAATCTATGCTGCAGAGGGAGCAAAAAACATAAACTGTAAGTAATGTACCAGCTGCTTGTTCCATGCAAATCATAGTGGTTGATCAAGGAACTATAGAGGAACTTCCCCTTACCCTAGACAGAATCAGACCTATATACAAACGTAGTCAAGCTTTTATTTTGTATCGACATGTCAGATATTGGCGAAATTATGTAATTTCAAAGAAATTCCATATATATTAAGGCCAATCAACAAAAACGTTCACAATCGTCTATGGGACGAAAAAAGCGGTAATCTGTTTAGGTTTTTACAATCTATGCTGCAGAGGGAGCAAAAAACATAAACTGTAAGTAATGTACCAGCTGCTTGTTCCATGCAAATCATAGTGGTTGATCAAGGAACTATAGAGGAACTTCCCCTTACCCTAGACAGAATCAGACCTATATACAAACGTAGTCAAGCTTTTATTTTGTATCGACATGTCAGATATTGGCGAAATTATGTAATTTCAAAGAAATTCCATATATATTAAGGCATATAGTTAGTTTTCAAAGTCAAAATATGAACTCAAAACAGAATATAGTGTATCATATCATATTTGACCATCAGTATGGAAAACTTCTACACTCTCATATTTTCTTTCAAGTTCAGATTTGACTGTCGAAAGCTAGTTATATGCCTAGATACGAGTGTATGCAATTTCTTTGAAATTACAAAATGGTCCTCTAACTCAGGCAGTCGATTTTTCATTTAATTTGATTTTTTATATTACAACCTTTTATTTCAAGTCTTGCAAGTTAAATTTGACCCACTTCCCGATTTTTTGATTGAGCTAAAATTTTGCAAGCGTACGTAAATCGCGTGACAATGCAACAGTATGATGACATGGAGCTGATCTGATGATTGAGCCCGTCGAGTTTGGGCTCGCTGATTCATCTTGAGGAGCACTTCAGATAAAAGCTTGTTTTGAATATATTTTTTTAATAATTACTTGTTGACTTATGCCCACGCGTGCAATACCTCTACGTGCGACGTACGAAAAATACTACGTTCTAAACGCGGGCACGTGAATACAAGCGACAGTCTGTAATAAAATAAGGTCGTAACGTGCTCAATAACCGCTGTAAAATGTGCATGCGAAATACTTGCATGCTCTGCCTTCGGTTCACAATGCCTTAACAATGCTAACGACAACAAATAAAGTTTTTTACTATAGTACTGGTCTTTGTATGAAAACTGTTCTATGTGGTTCGTTTGAGGCATATTGTCAGTTATAATTTTTATTCCTCAACACTATTATATTGATTACATCCCACAACAAACACGTAGCTAAATACGAAACGTCGACTACTTAAATCAGTAATTTGTGCGTTTATAAGGTTAAAGGCAGATTTTATTTCTTATTGTCAACTATCAGTATCATGCATCGACCAAACTTTGGCTCGATGGTATAAAAACTTTTACTTTTTACTTTAATACAAAACCTAAGGCGAATATGTATTTTATTTAATTATAACATAACTTCTTTCTCCACATCTTTTGTTTTATTTTAGTACAGAGTAAGGCGTTTTTGGGTAGAAAATAAATAAAACTTATTATTATAACTTAATAAGTAAACATTTTACCTGAGACTGGCCATTCCATTAAAAATCCACTTTTTCACAAAATTCACGTTAGCAAAACTCACATCACGCTGCCCTACATATGTAACATAAAACTTGTCATTCACAGTCATACAAAACACAACAGATCATTTTTGATCTCGATCGAATCAAAATCGTGGCCGAAATGACAAATCCGCACTCGTATACTGGATTTCTGTAATTGAAACTCAACGCTTGGATTATCTCGATTTTCAATTGATTGAAATGTCACTTGATTTTTGTTTTTGAAACTCAACGCTTGGATTATTTCGATTTCCAATTAATTGAAATTTCTGTTTTTAAAACTCAACGCTTGGATTATCTCGATTTTCAATTGTTAGAAATGTCACTTGATTTCTGTTTTTTAAACTCAACGCTCGAACTGTCTCAATTTTCAATTGATTGAAATGTTACATAAAAAAATCAGAGCGGTATAGATGGATCCAAAACATTAAATTATAACTCTTGAAAACATTAAGCCAAACACGATAAACAACTTGATTTACAGTTAGTGTTCCAAAATAAGTAAAAAAAATAAAACAATTTTATTTTTTATTTTTTAACGGATAAAAAATAAACTTAATAAGAATATCTTATATACGTCTTTATCGTAGAAGGAACGGCACTTAGAAGGCATAGACGGCGAGTGATTACGGGTAAATTTACCTTAATTAGAGATTACCGATTAGATTAGGCGCCAGGTTGGTGATGCATGCATCTGTTGACAGGGCTTGACGCGGTCGTGAGAAATGTCTATGTTTACGTCCGTATATTGATATCGTTAAGATACTAGATATAATAAATGAAGCCGTGCGCCTTCCGGCTTAGAAAAGGACCACTACATAACTTATTTAAGTATATGTAAGTATTTATACTGTAAAAATAATCTAACAAATTTCCTTTACATCGCGAAAATCAGACAACAGATCCAGTTATTTTGACGCATTCAGTTTAGTATGGAATAGCAGTCGATTTTTTACAATGCATAGGTAAAGAAACGTGACCAAAGCATTGACACGAATACGCAACAATATCGTCACAAATAAAATAACTTTCAATAAGACAAAAATTGCAGACACAATTGTGCGATTACGCACGTGCATATTGTCATTCGTCTGCGATTCCTAAAATAGACTTGCTTGTCGTTGCGATTCTAAAAATGATGCGTCCTGTGGTCAATAGATTGACGGTACACTGACAAAACGCGCGGAAAAGAATAAAATCTAATTAAATTTAATTTCTTAAAATAAAAACTGATCAAGAAATATATAAGGAGGTTAATAGAACGCTTTTACATTAATGAAGCTAGATTTGAAATATTTAAGAAGTTGAAAAATTAAAAACGGACTACGCGACAACTTTAAAAGTAATTAAGATTATTCAGTTAACTAAAACAAGCAACAAGTAATAAGTACAAAAACAAAAAATCCCGACGGCCTTTTTTTTGTTATTTTTTATTTTATATACTCAGTGTCACTCTCACAGTAAATACGAATCTAACGAGACCTCTCAAGCTAAAATCCATCGAGCCGTTCAGGCTGCAGAGCGTGCCAAACAATTTTACATACATACATACTCTCGAAAAACATAACCCTCCTTCTGGCGCAGTCAGGTAAAATTAATTCAGGAAAAAAAATTCAACAGGAGTCATAATTTCTCATATTAGTTGTATGAGAAATTATGATTCCATTTTTGAATCGAATAACCCTCCTTTTGCCTAGACCGTAGTCGGATAAAAATAGCTATTTCTATCACAATAACCGCAGCCTTAGCTTGGTCGGGAATGCAAATACGCGATTCAATGGTAATTCCAGTAACGCACCATTGATCGCTTGCATCGCACTGCAACCCATGAGATGCCATCGCCGAAGGAAAATAGGGAATATGCACTTTTTTTATTTGCTTAATAAAATCAATATCATCCACAGTAAACAAATACATATGAAAGAATTTATAAAATATCTTAATTAGCGACGAACATGTGATACTTTAAGTTTCAATTAGAAAGAGAAGTCCGATAAGGACTGGTGACGTCAAAGTCCATATCATCTATACAATTTGCCAATAGCGTTTTTGCGAGTGAAATAGACATACTTTCGTAAAATCGTTAAATCTCGTGAGTTTTTCAACCAATTTTTATTGTGTTTTCACTGTTAGTACTTTACTTTTGAATAATAATGGATAAACTGGTTCGATAACACATATTTTTTTCATGCATATTCTCTATTGCTTGAAGTCCATACGGAAAATGCGAGGGCCGCGGACAAATCCTTGTTGTCTTTATGTAAATATAAATTTTCATTGGTATAATAGTTAACAATTTACATGACTTAATACATTAAAATATATATATAAATACTAGCTGACCCGGCAAACGTTGTTTTGCCAAAATTGAGGATTGTATGTATTTTTGTATGTTGTATCATAAAAAAATAGAAATTAAAAATTTTACTAAAAAATAAAAAATAAATTTAGGGGTGGACTACCCCTAACATTTAGGGGGATGAAAAATAGATGTTGGCCGATTCTCATAGATACCGGATAAGCACAAAAATATTTCATCAAAATCGGTCAAGCCGTTTCGGAGGAGTATGGCAACGAAAACTGTGACACGATAATTTTATATATTAGATATATTGATCCATATTTTTACTCCTCATCGGTCCTTCTTACATATTTCGAGAACAAGTACAGACCAACTTTGAAAATTCACAAGGGGGAAACCTATATCGAAACACAAAATAATATTTTACGGCCTCCATCTGCTAAGGAAAGTTTCTTTGAAAAACAAAAAAAAATATTTTTCGTATTTCGACGTGTGTTCCCTGGAAAAAGTTGCTTAGTTTCATGAGGCTGAATATGTTCTTAAGGGGATACATGTATATTCCGGAGCCCAGTGCTGTCCCCATTTGAAATAAATCGAGACATCATTTAAAATTTTGTCTGGACCAGGCTCTAGATAACTCTTCAAACAATTTTATGAACTACTGTTTACAGTTTAAAGTGAGAACGTGAAGCTTTTCTACGCACATACGCCAAAAGTGGCAATAATTTTTCGCAATTGTGCGTGGTCAAGAAAAAATTTAAATGATGTGTCCGTTTCCAAGTTTCCAATCAAATGATTTATTTCAAATGGTGGCAGCACTGGACCCCGGAAAATTCAAGTATCCCCTTAACTTTAATTGCTGGAAAACGCGTTGTGAGTTTTCCAATAGAGAAAAAACTTTACAATGTTTCAAGTTTTCAACCTAACCCCAGCGTAAGTGGGGTTAACACGAACAAGAAATTGCATATTTTAATTAAACTGACAACTTATACACTCATAAGAAAGCTAGTTTTCGTGTGTGACCAACACTGGTGTTAGATTTTTCAAGCTGCCTAAAGGCTTCTTTCATGACGATGGCCATACAATGATGACAGTCGGAAACTGCTTAACGTGTCTTCCGAAGCACAAAGGAGCTCGAAAAAATTTTATATGCGTCCATCCAAGTGCGGACGCGGCGGGGGTTGCTTAACATGTGAAAGCACAAGCAATGCGTACTCCCACCGTGCCATTGAGCTCATCAGTGAGTAAAGCTCAGCACAAACGGGCCACCACAGAACGCGGCCACCACCACGATCACTTGCCTGTAGTTTTCATACATTTTGCGTGAACTCGCCGCACACGGTGACGCTGCTTGCGGCCACTAAATTAGTATGAAGTGGTTGGTGGCCGCGTTTTTAACCGACTTCAAAAAAGGAGGTTGTTCAATTTAACCGTATTGATATATAAATATATATACGGTCCAAATGATATACAGCGTGGAAGGGGGATATCCGTAATAAATTGAACCGCGGGCTTTACTAGATCACAATAGTAAAATGAAATAAAAATAACAATCCAAAAACAAAACAAAAAATCGACTTTCCCATACTAATTTTCCGGGCGGCTGCAAACTTGTGTATGGAAATGTCGAATTGACCAAGTTAACCGATTTCTATGTTTTTTTTTTGAAAGACCATATACCAATGGTTGTACCATAGAAATTTCATCAAATTCGGTTGTGTAGTTCGGGCGTGAAGTAGGATTTATTTTGAAAAATTATGTGGCCTTTTGCGCCGAGCCTAATAAAGCTAGTACGAATGAGATAAGTTTATACTACATTACCTATATCAGAAGAAGTGAGCCGAGGTCGGCCAAGCGCCAGGAATGAAACCGGACACCGAACGCAGCACAATAAGTATTGCGATATTATTTAATTAGCTAAAGTACCGAGAACATTGCGACTGTGATCTTACAAGGAACTGGTGCTCGTGGAAATCGAGTTTGGACCATTTCGGGTTGTTTGCCGATCAGTAACGAGAATCCGCTAGTTTCCAACAAGTCAAATCAGATCCTTTTTAGGGTTCCGTACCCTAAGAGTAACAAGTCATTATAAGAAAAAAAAACGAGAAACCCGACTGCTTTTTTAAATACCCCGTGTCACTCTCAGAATTAAGATGAATCTTGATGACACCCCTCAAGCTTAAATCCATCGAGCTGTTCAGGCTGCAGAGCGTGCCAAACATTAGAATTTGCTGCCAAAAATCCGCCACTTTGTATTTTTTTTTTAATTTTGATATACCCAATGTCACACTTACAGTAAATACAAATCTAACGGCACCTATCAAGCTAAAATCCATCGAGCCGTTCAGGCTGCAGAGCGTGCCAAACAATTATACATACTCTCGAATCACATAACCCTCCTTCTAGCGCAGTCGGGTAAAAACGGACGGACGCGGATAGCGGAGTCTTAGTTTATTACTAAGACTCCGCTATCCGCGTCCGTCCGTCTGTCTGGTCACCAGACTGTATCTCATGAACCGTGATAGCTAGACTGTTGAAATTTTCACAGATGATGTATTTCTGTTGCCGCTATAACAACAAATACTAATCACACAACAAACATGATTTTTTATAAATAATAGGACGGAACCCTTTGTGCGCGAGTCCAACACGCACTTGGCCGATTATTTGTAAACGTCAAAACACACATTGACTATGGGATTTTTACGTCGTGACGTCATAGCTTCTTGGAGTGAAATAGCGCTCCTGTTATCAGTTTTTCTGCAATAATGAATCTAAAATCGCATTGATAATGGATATGATCGATGACAAGTGACATAATTCGGTGACGTTTTATTCTATTATCATATTAATACGTACAACATAATGTATTCTTGATCCTGAATACTACCCTATTGACAACTTACTCCATCCATAAGCCGTAAGCTTAAAGCATAGGCAATTCATTCCTTTTCTTTGTATTAAAATTCAGAAGAACCAATAAATAAAGCAAACGAAAAACAAGTAATTCGTTACTTTCCAACAATTTAAATCAGATACTTTTAACTAAACGTCAAAACAAACATTTTCTATGCGATTTGTATGAAATATAGACTATTGACGTCATAGTTTCGTTCTTGAAGTCAAATAGCGCTCTTAATATCAGTTTTTCTGCAATAATAAATCTAAAATCACGTTGAAAATGGATATGATAATGGCAAGTGACATTATTCTGTGAAGTTTTATTTTCTTAACAGTAGGTACCAAATAATGTATTTTTGACCCAGAAAAGTACCCAATTATTAAATAATTGGCCACGCGCAGTGTAGGGTTCCGTAGTTACTTATGCCCACTTTGAGTTCATGCCACTAAAAAAGTCTAAAAACTAATTTTCTATTGATTTGTGTGAAATTTTCATATCGCGAGTACATTTTATAAGTTGATCGTCTATAACTTTTTAAAATGTAAACCCTACTTAGCTCTGATAGTTTTCCTTTAAATTTCGTTATATACACTATAGCTGTGAATTTTTTCACGTGTTTATATATAACCGTTTAGCAGATAGAGAAGGGGACACTTGACTCAAACTAAAATGTTCACTTTAAAACCAAATATTTCAGAAACGGATTCCTGAATCAAAAAACGGTGTTCATAAAACCTTATAATATTTTTGAAAGGCCTATTCAACGATACCCAACAAGACTGGTAAGACGAGAAAAAAAATTGCCTTTTAATTTTCCTTGTATGAGAGAGCTACCCTAAAAAAAATTATTTTTCAATATTTTATTTTACCACTTTTTCCGCCTAATTAATATTTATATCCATGCCAAGTCACAGCTTTCTAGTATAAATAGTCACTGAGTAAAACCGACGCCGGACAGACATACAGACAGACAGACATGGCGAAACTATAAAGGTTCCTTGTTTACTACGGAACCCTAAAAATGACGCATGATGATGATGAAAAGATGCATCATTAGCAGACTAGGATGCAACCGGGAACAAACTCAGATGAGCGAGTTTATAGTACAAATGATATATTTAGCATACTAAATGTTTGAAATCGAACGCAATCATCTTTACATACAAATATCTTGAAACGTCACCGTTTATCTCGTAAACCGTGTTTGTTGATTAAACGTGCTCGCTTGTCAATATGGACATATGCATAGTAAATATACAGGAGGTCTGGCAGGTTATTGAACAAACTTTAACGTTAGGCTTAAGGGGACACATACATTTTTCGGGGTCCCGTGCTGCCCTCATTTTAAATAAATTATTTGAACGGAAACTAAGATATTTAAAGTTTTGTCTTGCTCAAACCCCTTATACGGCCTTTTTTTTCAAATGTGCGTAGTAAAGCTTCACATTCTCACTTTAAACCAGAGGTTCCCAAACTTATTTTCTCAAACGCCCACTTTAAAAAATCAGTTATTTTGTAGCGCCCCCCATTTTTTTCACCATAAAAACCTGAATCACATATTTGTCTTGCCTGTAGTTTAATTCAACCTATATTCTAAACGAGAGAGCAATAATAATACATACACCAGTACATTAGAGTATCTTTTATAAAAAATAACAATATTCAACATTGTTAATTTTAAATAAAAAAATAGCAATAATAATACAATTTTACAATAATAAAGAGTATTGGAAGTGGGGACCTCACCTACGAAACTTTAAAACACGAAATTTTTTCAGTGTTTGATTCCTTTAACGATATAAATAGCGTTGTGAACGCATTAAAATTTTTAGTTTATATTTGTACAAGAAAAAAGGATATAAATATGAACTAATAAATGGATGTTGTGAAGTAAGAGGATTTTAATTTCAGTGAATTTTAAAATATGAAATAGCTGAAGTTATAAATCACTCATTGCTTAAATCACATCAGCGCCCCCAACTTTATTCTGGGCCCGTTACTGCCCCCCTTAAAACCTCCAGCGCCCACAAGGGGGCGTTATCGCCCACTTTGGGAAAGACTGCTATAGACTTTAGTCAGCTTACACTAAGAGTTACACTTGGATAGTTGGCAATTAACCACCGTACGTTTTAAAAGGAACTTTTTGCCACGTACGACCGAACTGTGGAATCAACTTCCTGCAGCAGTGTTCCCGGACCGATACGACATCAAAAACCGATTCTATATCTTCCTGAAAGGCCGGCAACGCTTCTGTTACACCCCTGGTGTTGCAGTTGTCCATGGCCAGCGGAGATCATATACCATCGGGTGACCCGCTTGTTCGTTTGCCGCCCTATAATAAAGAAAAAAAGAAAAAAAAAGAGTGTCTAGGCAGCTTTTTCAACATGATTCACATGTTCCCCATTCCCTCGATCGGCTTCGATCTGCGCTGGAGAAGATTTTTTTCAATGAACCAGGCTATATGGTCTATTTGAATTGTAAAGAATACTCGTATGCATACAGGGTCACCCTGTGCGTATATGTATAGGTATAATATGCAGAGTTAAAAATAGGCGTGTCTGTGATCACGTATTTTATGTGATTGTTTGGTTCCGAGATCTGCGTTTGTGGTGTGACGTCTATCTGCGTATCAGTTATTATTGCTCTACAGTACAGATTTTATATAAGATATACTATTACGTCTATTAAAAAACTAACACAGAAGTCC
The DNA here is from genome assembly GCA_943193695.1 of Acrobasis suavella. NCBI lineage: Eukaryota > Metazoa > Arthropoda > Insecta > Lepidoptera > Pyralidae > Acrobasis > Acrobasis suavella. The sequence goes on from OW971952.1 coordinate 11,260,722, forward strand.
TGGGATATATAAAAGAGAAAAGAATGTTGATGAAGACAATCGATGTAAGATGAAGAAAAATGTTTGGACACCTTATACGACACGATAATTTCATCAGAAACATCATGGAAGGAAAAATAGAGGCGAGGAGAGGAAAGGGAAGGCCAAGAAGGATGTTCATGGATGAAGTAAAGGAAATGGCAGAAGTCGTGTCGTATAGGGAGGTCAAGCATTTAGCTGAAGATCGGGAAGCATAGAAATTACTCCACCGACAAGAACATAGTTCTTAAATAAATTGATGATGATTACGTCTTCATCTCTAAAGAGGTTAGACTGAGCCAAGGGCCGTCAAAACCAAAGCTCACTTTGAAAGGCTCCTAACACTCGCCCTGATAATAATCGTCTAAATCGATCAAAACTCGGTTGGCCCCGACTATATTACGAGAGTAAATCGTTTACAATATTCATATTTCTGGAGTTCTTAAGAAAGGTGAAGTAAGAAGTACCCATAACGTGCACTGTAAGAGAGTTGACTAGCGTTGCATAACTATCGATAATTTGACTATCGATAGTATCGAATAACCGATGCTATCGATAGTGTCGATTGTCAATCGTTTGCAATACTATTGATATGATATTAAATTTGGATACTATTGGTACTATGTATCGAATACTGCGAAGGAGGTTTGCAAGGATCGTAGCGAGTGGAGATACATGGTCTCTGCCTACCCCTTTGGGAAACCTGAGTATCAATATGTATGTATGTATGTATGTATAAATAATTTATCTCACGTTAGTGTTAATAAAATAATAATAAATAAATAAATATATACGGACAAATAACACTGATTGAGCTAGCCCCAAAGTAAGTCCGAGACATGTGTGATACTAACTCAACGATACTATATTTTTATAACAATTACATATATAGATAAACATCCAAGACCCAGGACAATTTGCAAAAGGTCATTTTCCAACTTGCCCTGACCGGGGATCGAACCCGGGACCTCTGCGTGGCGGACTAGCATGGTGACCACTACACCACGGAGGTCGTCAAAACTATAATAAAATTTCATAACTAAAAACCGACATCACTTCCAAAATACACAACCGATTTTGATAAAATTTCTATAGGACCACTTGATAGGGTTTGCCCTTTCAAACAAAAAAAGAATTTTCCAAATCGGTCTAGGCGTTTTGGAATAATCGGTGAACATTTATAAAAAAAGATCGCGACGAATCGATAACCTCCTCCTTTTAGGAAGTGGGTTGAAAAGACACTTGGAAGTCGGTTAAAAAGTCACTTATAGCTTTGGTATGAAGGTGGAAAAATCGAATTATAGTACGTCGGGGGCAGATAAAAGTGACTCTCCTACCGCCTTTTAGTCAGGACAGGTTTATCTCCCCCCGGTTCTACACTCTCCTTTTATACCAGACCAGCAAGAAAGATCTGTGATAAAAGATAACGACTTTAAAATCGATGACACTTCCCTCTAATTATAGCACACAATCGCGTTCCGTGGAGCGTATCTTAATTAACTTTATTTATAGAAAACATGCATTCTCGTTGGTTGTTGATGAGTGAATTTAGGGAGATAGCTAATGAGGTAGCCATCTTTTTTTTTTTAAATCTTATCAATCATGTATCATATTTATCAATCTATGATGTTTTAAGAAGTTCATAGACAAATTGTAAGGTAACACTGTCGACGTAGTACGCTAATTCAAAAATTCTTTAAAAAGTTTATGCATAGTGGTTTTTTTATTTAACTTATATTATGGAATCACTGAGAAACTATACATTTTCAAACCAAAAAATATTTTCCAAAGCGGTCCAGGCTTCTTCGAGAAATCGGTAAACGAGTACATTTTTTTTATATTAGCTCTCTATGTCCAATTTCTGGGCAAAAGCCACCTCTTAAAAAAATTAAAAAACATCCGATGAATTGAGAACCCCTTTTTTTACCCGACTACGGCAAAGCCAAACGGGAGGGTGATGATTTTAGCAGTCTATGTATGTATGTGGGTATTTATGTCTGTTCCTCCGCAATCCGAACCGCTAATACAATTTTCACAAATGAGATGTCAATCGATTCGTCATAATAATGTCATTATTGTCCGGGTAACATAGGCTACAATTTGTATGCAGTGAATGAATTTGATAATAAATTTTACATAGAACAAAGTGTGAGTCAAAAAAATATGTGTTAAGATTAAACAACGTCACAAAAAATATCTGTCTCCAATATCTAAGACAACATAACGACACTACACAGATTTAAGATCGATAGTACTGTCAAGTACCAAGATACCTGACCAGGCCCTCTACTTATATCTTGAATTTTCACTTAAACTAAAAACAATACTAACATGAAAATTTATATTCAGAAAGACTTAATTAAAATCTGTCTGAATATAAATTTTCATGTTAATATCATTTCTAGTTTAAACCTCTCATTTCCCGTCCGGACCCATGGGGAAAATCGACACAGACGAACTTCAACCTTATTACATTGACATAAAGTTTCAGTTTTTCAGGCAATTTTGGACCTCCGCCTAAACAGGTTAAGAGAAAATTGAAGATATAAGAAGAGGGCCTGGTCAGGTATCTTGGTACTTGACTGTACACCGATAACGAGTAAACAGAGTAGCAATAATGGTTCGATGCATACAAATGATATCTGATGACTACTTATGTAGTCATGTACAACCTAATCTTCCTAATAGATGCAGAAACGGGTCGCCATTGTGATGTCATATCAGATATCAGTAAGATTATCTTCATTCCATTGAGTTATGAAATAATTCCGCGTGATAAATGCATGCATGTGAAAACTGCTTTAGGCGCGTTGGGCATTTTTTTGCGATGGGAAAAAAACATTGAACTCGCTACACTGTTACCGTAACCGACACCAAGTTTTCACTTCTGTTGGAACTCCCGGAGTGCCACAATTTTTTTTTTTATGTCAGCCATGGATGTTAATAACCGTACAAAGTAAGGAGAAAAAGTCAGAAAACAGATTCCGTCCAGACTGCACAGTGCGAGATATTATGAGACAGTTCGGACATGTCTCTCTCTCTCTCATCTCAGCGTATTTTCAGTTGCATCCTCGGCTGTTAAGGGGCTACCTGAGGTCCAGTGCTGCCCCCATTTGAAAAAAATCATTTGAAAAGATACGAAGATATTATTAAAAATTTGGCTTTGATATAATCGTAGATATTTTCCTTCAAACTATTTTATGAATTGGTGTTTATATTTTAAAGTGAGAACGTGTAGCTTTTTATAGCATTTTTGCTAAAAGTGGCCTTTTTCGCAAAAATGCTATAAAGAGCCCGGGGTCCGCTACCTAAACCAAGGAAATTTGACGAGGTTACTGGTTTTTTCATCCTTGACGACGTCAAGTCTAAAGGACTAATAATTCGATATTTAACACAAAAACAACCGACTTAATTTTCTTTTTTTATATCTGATATTATAACTTCTTTATAATACCTTCACCAAATTCATATAGGACCAACGTACTTATACGGCTTTCAAATAAAAAAGTATGATCAAAATCAGTTTACAAGTGGCAAGGATATATCTCGTAAAATACAAAAAGAAAAACATACGGGTCGAATTGATAACACCCTCCTTTTTTCGAAGTCGGTTAAAAAGTCGCGCGCATTACAAAGCTTTACACTAACATGACCTAAAGCAAACATGTCCTCATAAGTTAACCTCTTATTTTCCTCAAATAAAGCCACTAACTTACTTCAATATTAACTAGAAGTGCAATTAATATTATAAGTAAGCCTCCAACAATGCGAACCAATGAGTCAGCTACGTGAGCTATGTTAATACCGTATTGCACTGCGCAATGATGTTATATTTTCTCTAGATGTCGCATTACATAAAAAATCTACGCCAAAAGGTATCTTATAATTTTTTTACCTAAGTCTATTTTACAATAAAACAATTGCATGCTAGATTTTCCTCAAATACGCAACTCCAATGTTAACGAGAACTGCAATTAATTAGATTAGAAGTAATCCTCCAACTATGTGACTATGAGTCAGCTCATCTACGTAAGCTGTTTTAATACTTACCTCATTACACTATGCAATGATGTTATATTTTCTATAGATATCAAATTACAAAACCCGAACAATAAATCCTGATTCTTACGAGGTCTGGCTTCAGATAAACTCTAAGATTAAAAGCTGAGGAAGGAAAATTCTATGCCAAAAAAGTAAGACACAAGATATAGGTAAACTAATAATTTATTGAAAGTGAAATGTTAACGGGAGGCTTATGCCCAGCAGTGGTTGAAATCTGATGACGAAGATGAAATGATATCGCCACCAAATTTTTTTTAATTAGACATATTGTAAATTTAGAAATTTTCCGCAATATTGTGAGATCTACTAATTTATATATCAACCTTTATTTATCCTTGTTTCACAAGTCGATTTGGTATTTATTAAAATAAATCTAATCCCAACAGTAAATTGGACGCTTCGGTCAATCAAGTGCTGATTGTAAAAGCACTAATTTGTCCGGACGTTTTGAAAGCTAGTGCTACATCTACACATTTGTTCATCAAAGATCCTGCGAAGTTCCGATTTAGATAAGCCACGTTTGCATCAACACGTGCCAACTTATTGTGGTCGATAACTTGTTACTTGTGTTACAGAAGACAAATGCCAAAGCTAAAGAGACATGTATGCACACAAACGAAAGTTGGTACAATACCCGGCACGTAAGTTGAACAAAAATGGCGGTCGTTGTTGTACGTTGTTTGTACGCTTAGAATCACATTTCTATAACATTTCTATCCGAACACCAGATAGAGAAATGATTTCGGCTTTGAAGAAAGATCAACAAAATTTTTTTTAACACTTTTATCTCCAACTTAACATGCGCCGACGACCGCCATTTTTGTTAACTTACGTGCTGGATTATACAATATATGTACATAATCATGTCTTTATTCCTAAGGGGATAGAAAGAGTCGTGACGTGAGACTCAATTGCCACTTTAACCGTAATAGTGCACTTGAAGACGGAAAAACTAAATCATAATAGTAATGAATTTTCGCCCATTTCTTAAAAAAAAATTACTGATTTTGATGATATTTTTACAAAGGTGGTAGTTTTTAACCGACTTAAAAAAGGAAAGGAGGTTATCAATTCCACTGTATGTTTTTATTTGTATGTATGTATGTTACTTTTACTTTTTTTACTTGAAAGCTTGTAGCACCAAGTTACTCCTATATTAATTTGGTAAAGATATGATGAAGAACTTTGGAGATATGAAAGAAACTCTTGAAAGAAAATAAAGTCTTTTTTTTTTTGTTAAAATTTGAATTATATATGTAGGTAGAACGCATTAAATGCGCGTAGTTTTACAATAGGAAACTCAGGTATATATGTTTATGGGAAAACCTAGAGGCAAAACATTGTAACGTTTTATGTTGTTTTCAACAATGTAAGCTTCATTGTTTACAACAATACCATTTTTTTATTTCTTTAATACGACCAGTGGTCGGGTCACGTTTGCTGTATGTATCCAGATAGGTGGGCCACTTTGGTACCGAAGTGATCTCCTGTAAATGGATGCAGGAATAGCCCGGGAAGCATTGGTGTGAAGACTGAGGAGAGTTTAATATAAATTATTGGAGAGGACACGGAATCGATGGACTGAGAACTTTGTACAGCAGTGGGACAGTACAGGTTAAAACACTACTGGCACAACATACACGCGCAAAGACAAGTAGGTAGCTTAGCCAATAAATCAAATTTATGTATTCTAGCAAATTTGCTTTTACGGGCTTTCACAAGTTTCGCTAGTAAACTCCCAATAATTCAATCTACATATAAAATAGTTTTCGATATTAATATACACAGTTCCATTTATATTATTCAAGAAGTGATTTATTTATACAGCCAAGCTTTTCGAAGTAGACAGAGCTTCGGGGCAAAATCAAAAAGGGTTGTAGGACTCAAAATGGTTAGCAAATATATGAACGAATTACGTCTTTCTGTCTTAAGGGGATACCTGAATTTTCCGGGGTCCAGTGCCGCCCCCATTTGAAATAAAACATTTGATAGGAAACGGAGACATCATTTAAAATTTTGTCTTGACCAGGCTCTAGATAATCCGTCAAACTATTTTATAAACTACTGTTTACAGTTTAAAGTGAGAACGTGAAGTTTTTCTACTCACAATTGCGAAAAACGGCCACTTTTGGCGTATGTGCGTAGAAAAGCTTCAGGTTTTCACTTTAAACTGTAAACAGTAGTTCATAAAATAGTCTGAAGGGTTATCTAGAGCCTTCAAGACAAAATTTTAAATTATATCGCCGTTTCCGTTTAAATGATTTAATTCAAATGGGGGCAGCACTGGACCCCGAAAAGTTCAGGTAGTCCCTTAAGGGATAGCCTGTAGTGTAGGGCCATAGGCAATAGTTACCTGTCATGAAGGCGAATAGGTTTTGGACGATTTTGAATGTACCGAAAACGTTCCTTAATTTATTTATTTTTTTCTACGTATTCATTTGACCGAAAATTCAATGGACATATTGCGAAAATTCCGATTTTCGATTGTTATCAAATGCTAAACTAAAGTTTAACCGCAGCTATTATCACTAGATGTTTCATTTTCTAGAAATATGTTTCCCATATTATGAAAAGAATAAGAGAAGAATGAAATTTCAATGAATCGAAAACCTAACCTACACTCCATGGCACAGTAGGTTTTGTGTCTGTTTTACTTTCGTCCCAAGGTTGAGTCGAAAAAAATCGTGAGTATGATAGGTTACCGTTCCCATTGGTAACAAATAGCGTGACGGAAAAAAAAAAACAACAATTTTTTCAAAGAAAATAAACATGCTACCGAACGTGCAGGTTCGCTAGTGTGTTTTCTTAGAAGCGAAAAAAATCTTTTGGGAAAGTGTTCAACTGGTAAAAAAATATTGGGGAATAAAGCGAAAGGAAATTAAAACAGTAAAAAAATAATTTCGGGGAATCCGCCTCTACAGTCCTTGTCTTTCCGCGCATAATGTGGAAATGTTCCCTTGATCGCAATCACGACTAACACGATGAGACACAGAGGAAGCACTGTGCTAGCCTAACCAACATGTCTTCCATGTTGGCGTGCAGTGATTTAGTGAACAATTAATATTTATAGGCAGTAAGCTCACGGTTGAGTGACCTAGGGTCCGGCTAGGTCACTCACCTCAGCTTATGATCGATGGCAAAAAGTTTTCACGCTACTGCTTTTTCGGGGAATGTCGGTACGGAAGAATTAGTAATATGATGAACAAAGCTGTATATATCATCATTTCAGCTGCATAACGTCTACTGCTGGACATGGCATCCAGCGCTGGCCTGCATCCAGCGCTTTCTAGCGATCTCAGGTCGCCTGACCACCAGTGCCGGATCTTGACCTTTTTGCAGAAGGGGCGAAATCTAAATAACTTATTTCTGGCGACGAGGGGGGTCCAATTAGGATACTCCTAAATGTGCCGCTCCATGTCCAATCCAATCATTCCCAAGTCTAATAGGAGGGGCATATTTGAGGATATTGGGGCCCGCTGATACTGGTGCCCGGGGCCGTTGCCCCGGTTTACCCTCCCCCCCCCCCCCCCCTCTAGATCCGGGCCTGCTGACCACTTAGTTATTGGCTGCGTGTCGCTTATCAGTGCGTGTTCGCCATTGGAAAACCGTATTGCCGCATCGACCATTGGATCGTTGCGCTGTATCCCGCCCACTGCCTTTTCAACGAGGTAATCCGCTGGCCTATGTCAGTGACTTGTGAATTTCCCCATTTTTGCTTCATCGAACAGATATACACAGTACACACATACAAATCACGGATCCAAGTAGACATTCGCTCGCTTCGCTCATCCGTTAGAACAGGGAGTAAAACTTACAGTTAGCTGCTTATTTGTTCCTAATATTGTCCTGTTGGATAATGTAAACTACTAGGTCAAAGTGAATCACGTTGCCATAGCGGGCGACGTATGAAATGATCAGGTATCTGGGTGACCCCAGCAATTAATGGAGGGCCACCCACGTGTATACGCTTAGTCATGTCTAACTACAATAGGAGTATTAGATAATAGTGTTAAGGTCTACCTGAATTTTCCGGGGTCCAGTGCTGCCCCCATTTGAAATAAATAATTTGATAGGAAACGGACTGCGAAAAACGGCCACTTTTGGCGTATGTGCGTAGAAAAGCTTGACGTTCTAACTTTAAACAGTAAACAGTAGTTCTTAAAATAGTTTGAAGGGTTATCTAATGCCTGGTCAAGACAAAATTTTAAATAATGTCTACGTTTCCTATAAAATGATTTATTTCAAATGGGGGCAGCACTGGACCCCTGAAAATTCCGGTATCCTCTTAACAATATATTGTTATCTGGAAGTTAGGACAAAATCGTATAATGTACCAATTGTTTCTCCTCAATTGCAGGTTGAGTTAAGAGTGTAAGTTACCTAAGGATCTCTTACGAATAGGCGGTAGTATCACTAATTCTGATTCCCTTCCCGTTTTCTGTCTGAGCTCATACATACTTCGCGACACTGTTCGTCGACCGTTAGAGACCACGGTCGTGAGCTAACGCTGGCACGCTGTCGCTCATCCATATGACTGAGCCCATAGGTTCACTATCCAGCTTAGCGTGCCTTTGGTTTTTAGCGACCCTTGGCATCCCGTACGGGATAGAGATGTCACAGTATACACGGAACTGAAGATATCCTTTACTATGCAAGTCTATAATCTAGCAAAATATGCTGAGCCTGTTTTTTTTTTTGGTTAAGAATAACGTCCGTCATTATAGCAAGGCCCTAAAGTCTGTTTCTGATGCAGAGAGAAACCTATCTACATTTTAGATAAGTACCTTTTACATAGTTAGAAGACACTTACCTGGCCATATCGAGACGACGCGAGGTGCACGTTTCTGTTCTTCAACGAGAAGTCGGGCCTCTTCCCCAATCCATAGTTGCTCTTTTGCGAAATGAATTTCTTTGGTCTGTCCAGTCTTTCCGTGGAGCCCGTCTCCTCCTCCTCGCTTCGCTTCGACGTCGATGGAACTCCTCGATAAGCACCCCTCGTACCCCTGATAGTCTTCTCCGGACTTTTATCTTGCTTTCTCGTGATCAAATTCTCCTTCCTCTGCTTGTTGCTCCTCAATGACACATTCGACGCCACATTGTCCATTATGGCTGATCAAATGCCCACAAGCAACTTCGTCAGATATACAACTCGATATATTCGTAATTTATTGTGATCATTTTAACTGAATAAATAGAATCTCATATCGCATTAATGATTTCATTTGTATAGACTATAGATACAGAGGATAACTACAAAAAATATAACGGGTTAATAATTAATTAATAATTAAATAAATAGCTATTCCGTCTTTTGATTCTCTCTCACTAAGTTGGCATTCCTTGCTCTGTTACCGACTCTCTTTAAGCTAAGCAAAACTATAAATCTAAAAAAACAGTCTTGAGGAAGATTTTGGAAAGTTTATTGCAGGATTGGATTTTGATGTTATCTGGAACAAAGAAAATAACAATTACAGATATACTATCACATTATCCATAATGGGATGGACATAGTCTAGACCACAAGCCACAATTTCCAAAGAACATTTGCAGCACGGAGGTGGAAAAGGAAGTTAGAACAGTGATGGTCGCTAGCCTTCTTTCCATCATCCAAGGACAATATGTTTTCCTTAAAGTAAGTTATGGTACAACTTTTCATGCATTGCAACTTTAAAAACACAAATCATAGCTAAAAAGTATTCCTTCTTATTCCATCAATTCCACATTTAAACTAAAAAATATGAAAAGAAATATTCAACTACTTGAAAGCTCTGATGCCAGACATATCACAGATACACATATATAACATATAACAACCACCAGAGAATAAAAAAGAATTTAAGTTTTTTGAAAAAGTGTTTTTCATGCAATCTTTCATTGTAAGGCCTAATTTCGTTCTGAGGTTGCGTCGTTTTATTACTGAGTTCCATTGACCATGTTCTGTCGCCATTGTCTACCATTAAGTGTTTGCCAAGTCAAGACAAATCAAACGAGTTCTACTCGATAAGGTTATGTTGTTTTAAAGCCGAGTTCTGTTGAATATCTTCTGGCTCCATCAACAGATAGAACAGCATATTGACTCCATAATATTGTATTGTCACCAGATTTACACAAGTATGCAAAATTTCCGGTTGAAATTTTTTTCCCAAATTTGACCAAAACAAACACACAAACGCACAAGATACATTATAAGTTAAATACATACATACTATCAGGTCTTTATCTATTCCTAACGAGGCAGACAGAGCAATTTTGGTCTTGCAGCTCTAAGCAAATAGAGCATAGGGCCGCAAGACTTAAAGGACACTTCTAGCATGACGGTTAAATAAAAAGTTTGTAAAGTAGACAGATTTAGCAATGCTATCTGGAATGGTAATCTTCCAATGATATGTATCTTGAAGTGATGAATGAATTACAACTGAGCAGCTGCAAGCACTTTATACACACCCTAGGCATACTAGCGTTGGTAGGTACATCTAGCTGACAGTTGGATACATGTGTTACTTTGTGGATGTCAAAGTTACATGCTCTTTGATCTAAACTACTTATGTGTGCTTCCGCCACCAGTTAGTTCTTTCAAATCATTGCTGACCGACACCCACTAGGTGTTGCACTGGCACTGCGACTGTTGTCAGCAGGTACACATCACCAACACACCATAGCTTATCATCAGAGGTCGGAATTAGGTAAAGATATTTATGTACTGGCATCGAAATGTTAATATGGATCTTACCGGGATTTCTAATGGACAATCCTGTGTTGCCAACAATATGACAAATAAATAACAATAAAAACCTTAGAGACAGATAAGACAAAGATAATTAACATACAATTTTTATTAGTATATACATTAATATTTTTATTCGTTTTTACATATTGGCAACGTCGCGCGTGCTGTACTTAAAATCGTGTAAAAGTAATTTTTATATAAAATTAATCTCAGGATTTGAGGCATGTCCACTTTATTCTTTCGCTGTATGAAATCAGTGTAAGTACATAACTAACTCTACCTAATTCAGACTTCTGCTTTTCACTAAACACCAACAATGAAGTCTATAAGGGTTGAAATTATCAGCCAATAAAATCGTGTAAAAATAATTTTTATATAAAATTAATCTCAGGATTTGAGGCATGTCCACTTTATTCTTTCGCTGTATGAAATCAGTGTAAGTACTATAACTAACTCTACCTAATTCAGACCTTTGCTTTTCACCAAACACCTACAATGAAGTCTATAAGGAGTTAAAATTATCAGCCAAGTGCGAGTGGGACTCCTGCACAAAGGGTTCTATACCATTATCTATAAAAAGTCAGTTGTATGGAAGTCGTACTTAAATATTAATTTTATTCCATTTTTTAGTATTTTTGTTATAGCGGCAACAGAAATACACCATCTGTGAAAAATTTCAACTGTTTAGCTATCACAGTTTATGAGATACAGCCTGATGAGAGACAGACGGATTGACAGACAGACAAACGGACAGACAGGGGAGTCTTAGTAATAGGGTCCCATTATTACCTTTTGAGTGAAGAAACCTAATTACTACGGTAAAGGAGGAGATAGGTCTCTTGTCTGAGCGATACAAGAAGTGAATCTCTAACCACTCTAATGAGCTAGTAGCCAAGCCAAAACGCGTCTAAGAAGACATGACATTCAAGGACTAAGTTTCAAATATAAAGATAGACAGGATTACTGCTGCTGGCTTTCCAGATTTTAATAAAGGTTTGCTACCGCTGGCTAGGAACTTTTGTTAATTGACACCCAAGTCATCCACCTGAGTCGAGGACTGATCCCAGACATAGGAACAAACGATAAGGTGAGCAGGGAGGAACAAACAGTCAGTAGTGGGTGGGCGCTGGCCAGCAATGTTTTGCATGTAGTGGAAACACACAAAGTAGTTTAGATCAAAGAGGAACAAGCAGACATCCAATTATAAAACCACAGTTAAACTGTTTTATCAATTCCGGACTTTTTGTTTACACTTATCCATGTAAATCAAAACAGTAAACTGAAAATTCTTTTCCAACAACTTAAATCTACTCAGATACTTTTTTTAAACGTCAAACATACATTTTCTATGGCATTTGTATGAAATAAAGTCTAGTTTCTTGTCAGTAATTAGTTTATCTGCAATAATAAATCTAAAATCACATTAAAAATGGATATGTTCAAGATTAGTGACATTAATTTGTGAGAAAGAGAGTGAAAAGTACCAAAAAATTTATTTTTCACCCAGAAAAGTACCCAATCAAGTAAAAAAGTTCAATTTGAATAAATGCAATATAATACTATAAAATATTGTTCATCAACTGATGCTGCCATATTCATGTGCATATAACAAATAATAATTTCTTGACATGATTAAGAGAATAATTTATTTCTGTTGACATCAGAATTATCTATGTATTGGTAAATTTGTACTAAAATAACATTGAAAGAATATCTTATTTTTTTGTTCCTGCTTCGTAAATTACAGGTAAGCTTAAAGCGTAGCTTCGTAAAGTAAAAGTGCAATTATAATACTTACATAAAAAACAAAACTAAAATGTACATTGCCTTTCGAAAAATGGATGTTATATGTAACTGTATGTATTGAAGATTGTCAAAAGTGATCAAGGGTTTATAAACACAGACACCTGCACATAAAGAGGATATTGGCTTGCGGCGCGCTGGCCAGGTAGTTGCATTAACACTGCACAATTATTTACAAATACGCAAGAAACATGTTGCTTTGTTTACTGCGGCGCTCGGGTTGCCACCATCACCAGTAAGACACCACTCGCGATGACACGTTACATGTCACACCTCCGCGCCACCACACTACCAATCCTCACTGCACATCCACCATCCAGCAAAAAAACACACAAACTGCACTTATTCGTAGAAAACTACGTGCCGGCACGAATTTTTCTGCACTAAAACGCGAAAGCGGGTGGCAGGAACATTGAGCAGAGTAAGCGACGTCAGAACCGCCCTGCCATTGTACTTACGTTGAATCGCGTTTTATTTAAAGATGTGCTAAAATCTGCAGACATCCGCCGATCTATTGCAGTAAGTAAATGGCGCATAGCTGAATCAAGCTGAATAAATAGAGTAAAAAAAATGAAAATGACAGAACGTCAATCTTGCACATCGAATTTCTGGTATAATCTACATGTTTTATACCTCGGTATCCACATCGTCCAGTCGCAAATGAATTTTATCAACCCACAATCGTTTCTTTAGCTAAATTGATATTAGATTCTATAAATACTTACAAATAAAATCTGGAATCACACCATTGTTTTTTCTTCTGCACAATCAGTAAACGATGTTGCTACACTACAGAAAAAAATCTACCATTAGAAAAGTGGGTCAATGCATCGATCATTGATCACTGAGTTTCTTCTTTCACTTTCACTGACTGCTAAAATAATGAAGATATCAATGAACTCAAATAATTCATTTTCTCACATAGCACAGCTATGTAGTAAACGCTTATTTGTATTAAGTATAATTATATGTAAAAAAAAAATGTTCTGTACTGTGTACACTGTATTGTATATTTATATACAAAATAAGAATATACAGAATTGTACTCAACGTTTTTAGTGAATATAAACAGTTGGTCGGTGCGTCGCACCAATGTACTATACGAGTAAGTATTTATATGTATGGGTGGCGTCTTTGATGAAGTAAGCGCCACCGCCGCCACCGCCTATGTCGGGGGCAACCGACAAAATGTTCAAACCATTTTGGTAAACGGCCTGTACTATCCAACCAAAGCTTACAAGCCAAGAAGGCATCCATAACTTGTAATTTGAAACTGCTCAACAAACGCACGTTACGCACGGCAGGAACAGAATAGAACGCAGGTAATTTATGTACAATTATTTGTGTCCCATATTGTGTAACAAATCGAACAATATGTTTTTTTTTTTCAGTTTGAAACACGCTGTACTGAATCAATCAAACGTTTTATTTATGCAGTCTAACTGTTTAGTTTTTAAAGAAATAAGTATAGTTAGTGATGTCCTAACTGCCAACCGGAATATGAAAGTTGCACTCTATCCTCCGTACAAGTCGTACCCAAGGGTGGATCCACAGATTATAGATGTCATGACCATCTTAAATCTGCTGCCACTTTACCATCCACAGTGAAGAGGCAGGACACACCGCAGTCGATTTCTGACCTTTTTATAAATTGCGATATTAATCTATATATGAACTTTTTTAGTATTATGACTACACTACCTGTAAGTTTAGTGACAGCAGAAAGATCTTTCCGAGTTATGATACTATCGTAGTTGAAGAACATCTAACTAAACTGGTACATCTCCACGTCTATAAAAACGTGCCCATTGAAGTAGTTGAAGTGATAACGCGTTTCGGGAGAAGACGTTAAAAATTGAAAATTATTTATACATAGGTATTTTAATGTGACATAAATTAATAAAATACCTACATTTTACTGACATCTAAGATTTTCAAAATTAAATTATAACTTCTTGGGACTTGACCACGACTATGTGACCCATCGCACCAAAATGAATCCGTACCGCCCTTGATCGTACCCCAACGTACTCTACATAACAATGCTCTATTCTTGTTATTTCCTAGATGCTGTCCTGCCTATACTTTCTACTATTTAGTAGTTTCTTAATGTAATGGCCACATCAATGTCAAAATTACGTTTCATTTCACGATATCGTCAATTATAGTAATTTAGACAAATTTATAGAAATTCATGTCCAATATTCCCATTAAATGTAAAACAAACCTTTTTTGCAAAGTATAAAAAAATTAAAACAAGTTATTTTATTTTGTAACTGATTTAAAATACGTCACCTCATCATTACTACTGCCAGAAATTGCAAACGTGCATATAATGAACCGTACAATGGAAATGACATTACGTTCGGAAATCTAAGTAATTTCAATAACATATCTCTAGAAATGGAGAAAATAGTTAATTAGTTTCATTTATGTAACTAATTGTCACTTTCTATATAACAAACTCATTAACCTTTAAACCACTTTTGATTATTCAATTTCAACAAATTCCATTCATCAATCGATCATTTTAAAAATTAAATCACTCAATCAGACAGATTGAGTTTCTAAACAGAAAACTGTGATGTCGATTGTGTACATGGTGGCATATTTTTAATTTTATGATTTTATATTGAAATATGAAGTGAATTATTAAAATAACATAAAATAAATATAATATGGCATTCGTTAGTGCTGTGACTGGCGATGACTCCACGAAGAAATTCATGGAAGTCCTTCAGAATGACTTCAAGACTTTGAGTTTGGAGACTAAAAAGAAATATCCTCAGATAAGAGAAGTATGTATCTATTTTCTAAATAAATTTATATTTTATATTGCTAATTTATCGGTTTTTAGATCTATAGCACCTTGGTACGAGTAGTTAGTAGAAATTTGTTGAAAAAAGGACGATAGTAACCTTGTCAAATGAGTTCTATTTCCTATCTGGGCATTGTAAATATTGCTAAATGAATTTAATTAGTTCTTCATTAACTCAGACACGATATCCTTATACGATTATTTCTTTTGAAGACTTATTATAAATTATTAATGTTTTATTGAATCAAGAAATATTTTTTTATTTTGATTCCAATTAGAAAAATGCAGAAAAACTTGCACTTAAAACAAATGAAGGTTTACACCCAAGAATTAAAACAATATGAAAAAGAAATGCAATTTTCTAAGCAATGTTAGTAAGCACTCAAAACCCAGAGCAAAATTAAAAAAGCCATCTTCCAAGTTGGATTGGCTGGGAATTGACACCTCTGGAGTAGTGATGGGATTCCACCCTGGGAAAAACCCTATTTGGGAAATTTCCTGGAATATTTCCATTGAATCTACCCGATGGGAATTTATTTGGGAAAAAATGTTTGTTGCGATTTCCATCATCTAAAATAGGCTGTTGTTGTTTTTCAGTGTTAGGTGAGTGTTAAGTGACTTATGCTTACAAACTAGGCACTTATAGGTGATAAAATGTATAACACAGCAAGATCTTATGAACTTTTCGCACCATTAATATTTTCAATGAACTGACAATATAGTGCGTGCCTTTTAAAAAAGTATTACCTCATTTCAAAATACAAAAGGTTAAGGTTAGCCATTTTTTAAATTTCTTATGGTATTAAAAGTAAATTTCGAACTTTTCTATGTAGTTGTACGAGTGAGACAGCTACAAAAACAAGATCTAGTATGCTTGAGTATGTATCTGATATGCACGGGGTATATATTTTATTTTTTATTTAAAAAGTTTATTGGTCAAAAATCTTCAATAGGTATATACAGATGGACATCTGCCCGGAGATTTACCCACGCTTGGGTATTTACCCAATATGCACCAGGTAAATACACGTATCTACCCGTTTGGGTGGGTAGATTAGGATATTTATGAAAGAATGAGTGCAAGTCCTCTAATATTACATGTGGAAAGGTCATGTTATGTATAAATAAATAAATATATCTCAAAGAATACATAACAAAGATTAAAATCGCTTGCCTATGTTATCCATATCAAAAATATACAAATTTGAACTTATTTGATGTCAAAAAACATGCAAACATGTCAATAAAATAACAGGTATATTGGGGTAAATACCCGGCATGCAATTTTGTGGGAAATGTTATAACAAGTTGATGGGCGATTGAAGAATTAGTCAATACAAATATTTTTTGTCCTGGAACAACCCTGAAACCAGTAGCTTTGGCTCTTAAATGAGCTGTTAAATAAGACTACTCTCAATATATGTATGAAAGAGCATTGCATGTTGACATTGCATTTGATGCTTGTTTGGTTATTTTATTTTAACATATTATTATGCCTTTGCCTTAGATCATTTAATACAGGATGAGTTACACAGACAAATCTTCTTACAAAACTTTCTTCCGCTTTTGGTGCGGGGGTAAGCTACTACTACATCTAAACAAAATCACACATTCACAGAAATAATTTGTGTCGCTATAAATGCACACTACAAAAAACTCAAACACTAGCTTATTTTCTGCACACCGATAAAACTCACACTGGAAAATACACTCTTGGCAAGAAAGAGAGAGAAGACAAAAAAATATATCAACTCTAATGTTCAGGGAATAAAGACGAAGGTTGTAAATCATAAATACATAGTCTCGTGAGGAGTACGCCTTAGTCTCGTGAGGAGTGCGCAGCAGTGCGCTATAGTCTCTTGGGGCGTGCGCCTACGTCATCAACTAATCGTTTTTCAAATTGGAATCTTATTACAGAACCTTAAGAATGTAATTGATACATTTAAAACGGGGGTTAATTAACTAGTCTCGTATGCGATCTTAGATTATTGTATAGGCTGGAAGGGAATCAGTTGCAAACGTGATTCGATTATTTTTCCGTAATCGATACTAATAGATATTTCTTCGATTTTTCAGAAATTACATTTAAATGGAAAACAACGTTAATAAAATTAAAAAAAAGACTTACTAATGAAAGGTTATGCCATCTTTTGAAAGATTAAATGTGTTTGACCTCTTTTTACACGAGAAAATTGCATAGCGTGGCATTTTTAACGGAGCACTTTTAGACGTCTTTTCGATGCCTTACCGATTCACATAATGATCATAATTGATTACGCAACTAGTTTTTATGAACGTATTAGATTTTTGTTCTTATACTTTGGCAGAGAGGAACGCGCAGGTAAGGCTTATCCTGTATTAAATGATCTAAGGTCTTTGCACGTCAAATAAGTCTACTTTTATTAGTATGATAGATAGATAGATAACTCTTTATTGTTCACCAAAAGAAAAATGTTACACAAAGAAATAATTTTAAATTAAATGAGTACAATGGGCAGTCTTATCGCTTAAAGTGATCTCTTCCAGACAACCAGTATGGTGTGTTCATATAATTTAACTTCACATTACATGCCTACCTGCATTTTACGCAAATTACTATAGCGTGTGGACACAATTTCTGACAAGAATTGCGAAGTACTTACGCAATCAGTGTAATTTGTCCCTATATATTATATATTTATTTAAACACGCAGATTGAGCTAGCCCCAAAGTAAGTTCGCGACTTGTGTTATGGGATACTTACTCAACGATACTATATTTTATATTTGGCCAAGTGCGTGTCGGGCCACGCGCAGTGTAGGGTGCCGCCATAGTTACGAATGCCAACTTTGAGTTCACGCCATTGAAAACGTCTAACTATTAAATTTTTACGAAATTTTCCTTTTCCGAGTACATTTTATAAGTTGATCGCCTATAACTTTTTAATTTGAAAACCCTACTTAGCTCTGATAGTTTTCCTTTAAAGTTCGTTATATATACTATAGCTGTGAATTTTTTCACGTGTCCATATATAACTGTCTAGCAGATAGAGGGGGGGGGACACACTTGACTCTTACAAAAATGTTCACTTTAAAACCAAATATTTCAAAAACGAATCCCTTAAAACGGTGTTTACAAGCTCATAATATTTTTGTAAGACCTATTCAAAGATTTATTATTTGTTAGTCGAGAAATAAAAATGACTTTCCACTTTACTTGTATGGGAGCTACCCTAAAAAGCTTTTTTCTTCAGTATTTTAGTTTACCACTTTTTCCACATAATTAATAACATACCCATGTCAAATTGCACCTTTCTAGTACTTATAGTCGCTGAGTAAAACCGCGGACGGACAGACAGACAGACAATCGATGAGTCGATGTCACTGCAATCGCAGGACTGGTAGAGCTGCAGATCGATAATCTTGCTGTGTGCACATGTTTTTAATCACAGTCTAGTCTTTCAATATTGTATGTTTTTATATTTGTGTAAATGACTGTAACCTGTTATACGTACCTACCTAAATAAATAAAATAAAATTATAAAACTGACCTAAGGGTGTCCACTAAGTGTCGGGGGCGCACGCAACGGTTTCAGTCTATCTCTGTCACAAACTCTATGTGCGACAGAGACAGGTGAACAGCGACGGATTCTGCTATCTCTTTTGCACTTAGTAGTGCGCCCGCGTCACTTAGCGGACGCCCTCATAAAGATGACAGTGATGAAAGAGAAGGTGGTTTTATTGTTTGGGGCCATTAATGGTTTAAACCAAGTACAGACAGGTACCAAGATACCTGACCAGGTCCTCTACTTATATCTTGAATTTTCTCTTAAACTAAAAATGATATTAACATGAAAATTTATATTCAGACAGATTTTAATTAAGTCTTTCTGAATATACATTT
Organism: Acrobasis suavella; assembly: GCA_943193695.1. Lineage (NCBI taxonomy): Eukaryota > Metazoa > Arthropoda > Insecta > Lepidoptera > Pyralidae > Acrobasis > Acrobasis suavella. Next base: position 11,280,032 of record OW971952.1, read on the forward strand.
TCATGTTAATATTATTTTTAGTTTAAGAGAAAATTGAAGATATAAGTAGAGGGCCTGGTCAGGTATCTTGGTACTTGACTGGACCTATTAAGTTATTCTGCATTTTATAATAACATGGGTATAGTCCGTGCCACTGTATCCTACTTACATTATTCATTTGTTTCAGGCATGTGACGAAGCAATAGAGAAATTGTCTCTGGCAGCCAACAACCCTCAAGCATCTCTCTATGGGGTCGTCAACCAGATCCTGTACCCCTTGGTTCAGGGATGTGAGTCTAAGGACCTGAAAATTATTAAGGTAACATTCTATGAGAGTTTATTTTTATAACGTCTTCCTTCGATGCTGGCTTTGCACTCAAAAATCGGACCCCGGACAGGGCAAGTTGGAAAATTGTCTTTTTCAAATTGTCCTGGGTCTTGGATGTTTATCTATATATGTATTTGTGATAAAATGTAGTATCGTTGAGTTAGTATTCCATAACACAAGTCTCGAACTTACTTTGGGGCTAGTTCAATCATGTTGTAAAAAAAAACATGAGACCCAAACATTATAAGCATGAATTAAACGGGTTACTCACACACAGTGTGTCTTGAAGCGACATCGTGTACGCGCGTCATCTGGTTACATTCTCTTCCAGATGGGGTCGAAACATGTCGGCCAGTAGCTGGCTTTAACTATGTATATAATTTATCAATTTTCGTCCATAGTTTTGCCTCGGAACAATCCAGCGGCTCATAGCTCAGCAGGGCATAGACGCTAAAGGTGCGCGACACGTGGTGGACTGTCTTTACAACCTGGGGCAGGCGGGGCTGCTGGAGCTGAAGCTGCTGCAGACTGCCGCCCTGCTGATGACTACCTCGGACCTGGTGCATGGGGACACCTTGGCTAGGGTGAGTAAGGGTTCCGGGTGCGAGTCCCTCTTAAAGGTTTGTAAAACACACTCATAAACATAGTCATAGCCCCAGATATGTGTCCGTGGGGGGGGGAGTTCGAGCCAGAGATAATAAGTTAGAACTAATACAGAGCCAACCAATTGGGTTCGGGAGGGTCGGAGGGGAGTTTGAACCCTCAAAGACGCTAAGGGTGCGCGACACGTAGTGGACTGCCTCTACAACCTGGGGCAGGCGGGGCTCCTGGAGCTGAAGCTGCTGCAGACTGCCGCCCTGCTGATGACTACCCCGGACCTTGTGCATGGGGACACCTTAGCTAGGGTGAGTAAGGGTTCCGGATGCGAGTCCCTCTTAAAGGTTTGTAAAATACACTCATAAACATAGTCGTAACCAGAAATGTGTTCTCGAGCCAGAAAGAAAGCTTCGCTTCCTAGGGTGTTTCCTTTGCTAGGGTAAGAAAGGGTTCCGTGGGCTTTCATCGGGTAAACACTGCTGGGCAAAAGCTGGCTTCCATCTTTCCTTCGATGATTCTCTATCCATGGTCTTCATTTTCTTTTTGTCAAACGCACGCAACTTCTTTCTATTAAAAAAAAACTTTTTTAATGTTTCGTACCCAAAGGGTAAAAACGAGGCTCTATTACTAAGACTCCGCTGTCCATCTATCCGTTCGTCTGTCCGTCTGTCTGTCCTTCCGTCTATCTGTCTATCTGTCACCAGGCTGTGTGTCTCATGAACCGTGATAGCTAGACAGTAGAAAATTTCACTGATGATGTATTTCTGTTGCCACTATAACAACAAATACTAAAAACAGAATAAAATTCATATTTAAGTGGGGCTTTCATACAACAAACTTGATTTTTTATAGATAATGGTACGGAACCCTTCGTTCGCGCCTCCGACTCGCACTTGGCCGGTTATTTCATTTGTGTTGACTTTTACAGACCATGGTGATGTGCATGCGCATGGTGTCGACGAGCGAGGCCCGTGACGTGAGCACGTCGCACGCGGCCGCCGCCACGGTGCGGCAGCTGGTCGCGCTCGTGTTCGAGCGGGCCCTCGCCGAAGCCGATGGTATGCTTTAAATCCACCAATCTATTGTTATTATTATTTAAGTAAGTTATCTAATGGTTTTTCTATACAAAAAACCGTATGTACAGTGACACCGCGTTTGAAAAATGGCACCATTGTCACAAAATAATGTCACTTGTAATTGATCATATCCATTTTCAACGTGATTTTACATTTATTTGATTTAGAGCGCTAATTGACATAAAGAAACTATGACTATGCTATTTCATACAAATCCCTAAAGGCGATGTTTGTTTTGCCGTTTAAAAAAAGTTTCTGATTTGACTTGTTGGAAACTAGCGGATTCTTCGTAAAATTAACACACTGTATCTGGCAACATTACTGAGAATGCGTGTTTAATTTCCAGGAACTCTAAAAGTAAACCCAGCAGACGTGCGGCCACAGACGAACAGCAAAGCGCCGAAAGATCTAAAACCGTGTGCTGTAGATGCTTACCTCATTTTACAGGTAAAGTGTTGATTTGCTAGATTCAAAGATTCAAATGTTTATTCAGTAATTAGACCTTTACATACACTTTTACACGTCAATAAGTATAATTTACGTTACATGTAAAGTATATTAAAATATAATTTATTTTTAAAGAAAAGCTACAGATACCAGCCCTTCGTAACGACCACTGCTGAGAAGAAACGCCGAAAGAAACTCATTTTCACATTATTGGTCGCCTACTCGCCAGAAGGGCTTTGTCATATTATTATTATTATTGTCTTTTAATTAATAAATACTTATAATATAATACAATGTTGACACATAATAACATGTAATGCTTGCGAACAAATAAACAAACATAAATTGCGTATTAAAAATATTAAGTAGATAGTCAAAAAAGCGAGTTTGCAATAGAGTCGCCTGCGCTGGTACGGTCACGTCTTGCGGAAGCCGGCAAGTTACGTGAGACTCAAATGTATAGCCATGCCGCCTTCGCCGGGGCCCAGCAGGCGGGATGGACCCAAGAAGTGCTGGCTTGACGTCGTCAAGGAAGATATGCGTGCCAATCGTCTCACAACCAAGGATGCTCAAGACCGTGCGAAGTGGAGAGGAAAAAGCCGGAAAGTGGACCCAGGGCTTCGCAGCATTGCAGCTGAGGATGCAACCGGGAATGCGTTGAGATGAGAGAGACGGTATTAAATTGCTAGTTTACTTGTGGTACTGGACTGGAAAAAAATAAGACTGCCACCCGTGGAATAAGATATTTTGGTATTTGGCTGTCAGAAAATCTTGCATAAGTTTTTCGTAAAAGGATGTCTGGGACCCCAACAGCCCCTAATAGAACAGGGCCACCTGGCGCCAAAATAATCATAACTATAAGTAAACAAATAAGTTAGTAGGTCTCGCCATTTTGCGGAAAATAGCGGAACTAAATTTGACATAGCACCGTTCATAATACAGATTAAAAAACCTTCGTGGGCGCCATCGTTTTAGGTCCACTAACTTAATTATGGACCTATATTTAATATCTTATTGAAATTAACTCTTAAAAAACTAATAACTTAAACTACTTGTAAATCAAAAATCCGTGGCTATTGGGTGACGCGTGGTTACGTCCCCAGAAGGCTGACAGCATTGCCACGTTGTATGGCAATCTAACCAGGCCGCTATGTTCTAGAACGGCTGGTATGTCTTGGGGGATCCAAATAGAAGTATAGACAGAAAATAGAGTATACTAGTACTTCTATTTGCATCCTCCCAGAAACAACTGACGCGTCATGTTTAGATTTTGCCCCTCTTTAAAAAAAATTAAATCCGGAAAATGTGTATGTTTCCAGGACATAATCCAGCTGATAAACGGCGACGCGGCGCACTGGTTAACCGGCATATCGGATGTGCCAAAGACATTTGGCTTAGAGTTACTGGACACAGTTCTGACTGACTTCTCCCCTGTCTTCTTCAAGGTTAGTTCTTCTGTTTCTCCACTCCGAGTTTTTAAGATTAGTGTAAATTCAAGTTGCCTATATACAATATGTAACAGAAACCCTGTCCGATCCTCAACTCAGATTTGACATTTGCCCGGCAATTTGTATGACACAAATTGCCGGGCCGGCGGATCACTTTTGTATGAAAATGTAGTTTTTTTTCGAGTTTCAAGCATTGATCCCATAGGAAAAGTTGTTCATATTGACGGTCTGAGTTGCTCCTACAAGGATCGGACAGGGTTTTGTTACATATTGTAAATATTAGGTTGGGGAAAAAGTCTTTTCGCATATAGTATGTATGAACTTGTAATAAAACCACTTTGGCTATACTATTTGTACCTGGCTGGTTTTGGTATAATTTAAAAGTTTAAATTTTAAAAAAGATAATTCCAAATTCAAATTAGGAAAATGCGTGATTTTCATTTGTTTTTCTTACAGTCAAGATGAGTGAATCTAATAAAGAAATTTGATACATTTTAAAATTTTACTACCAAAAAGGTAAAAATGCAACGCAAGCCGCGAAAAAAAATTGCGATGTTTATGGACCTAGTGCAGTGTGTGAGAGTAGCACAAATTTGGTTTAAGCGTTTTCAATCCGGAAATTTTGATGTCAAAGATGCACGTCGCTCTGTTTGCCCTGTTACGGATAAAATGGATGCTATTTTTGAAAAAGTGGAGCAAGATCGGCATATCAGTAGTAACGACGTAGCTGAAGAACTGGGAATTGACCACAAAACAGTTTTGGCGCATTTGAAAAAAAACGAGCTCTCTGAAAGAAACCTAATGAACCGTGTACTCATTTGTGATTCTTTATTACGACGTAATGAGACCGAACCATTTTTGAAGAAATTGATAACTGGTGATGAAAAGTGATCACGTACGACAAGAACGTGCGAAAAAGGTCATGGTCAAAGGCCGGTCAGGCTTCACAGACTGTGGCGAAACCCGGGTTAACTCGCAACAAAGTGATGCTGTGTGTGTGGTGGGATTGGAAGGGCATTATTCATTATGAGCTGTTACCACCAGGCAGGACCATCGATTCAGAACTGTACTGCGAACAACTGATAAAATTAAAGCAAGAAGTTGAGAGAAAGCGGCCGGAAATAATCAACAGAAGTGGTGTGGTTTTTTATCATGATAACGCTAGACCTCACACATCTTTAACCACTCAGCAAAAATTAAGAGAGTTTGGCTGGGAGGTGTTAATGCATCCGCCGTATAGTCCTGACCTGGCACCTTCAGATTTCCACCTGTTTCGGTCTCTTCAGAATTCTTTAGGCAGTGTCAGGTTAACATCACGAGAGGACTGCCAAAATTACTTGACGCAGTTTTTTGATCAGAAGCCCCAAAATTTCTATAGCAATGGGATCATGTCCCTACCTATAAGATGGCAAAAAGTTATCGAACAAAATAGTACTTACATACTTTATTTAAATGTGAATAAACTATTTTAAAAATTTTTGAATTTTCATATAAAATGCGAAAAGACTTTCCCCAACCTATTATAAATATAAATAGATTATTGTATACATTTATTTTTCCTATTAGCAAATAATGACGAAGACGCAACGCTTTTGAATTCCGCGTGAAGTCACTATCTAGTGCGATTTTCACAAGACGGTGACGTTAGGGTTGGTCTACATCTTCCAGCACGGAACATCACTTTTCTATGCTGCTGTCCTTTTCTCTCGCTCAGAACCGTCATTTGCTAGAGCGAGAAAGGGCGACGGAACGCCACGGAACCGGCCATGCTGATGCGTTGCGTTGCTCTCTCTCTCGCTTTAGAAAATGACGTTCTGAGCGACAGCAATAAATAGCAGCATACGAAACTTCCGTTCCATGCTCACATATGTGATCCAACCCTTAAGATTGAAATAGTCGCGGGCTTGAACTCACAGGTGGGCGCGGCCTAAAATCATGCTGTCTCACGTAACATTGCGTTCGGGCGAAGCAGTGTGATGAAATGCACGATAATTCATAGTAAACCGAGCGCGTAAAAACATAAGTAAAGTCCTTTGGGAAAAGGGGTTTTATACAAAAACTACTGCATTAATCAATTACAAATCAAGTTTATTAAAATCTTCGTTAATTAAGCCGTGTCGGTGTGGACTTTGTTTTGGAGATTTTAGTAATCTTTGATGGGTCATAACTTTTTAATGGCCCTTTATTTGACTATTTTGTATCTATACAAACAACGTTATAGTGAGACAAAACGATATCATGTTAAACTTTGCATATACAATGTCATATCTCTCCTAAATTTGTATAGAAAATATTTTTTTCTTTTTTGATAAACTTAAAAATATGTGTTCACTATTTTTGTTGGTCTAACTGCCGGTTTAAATAAAATAATATTTTTCGGTCCCAGTTCACATTTCTATTACTATTAGATCATTGATCACTTACTTTTTTCATTTCAGATATCGGAGTTCAGATTTTTGCTCAAGGAACATGTCTGTGCACTTATTATAAGACTGTTTTCGCCAAATGTCAAATACAGGTCAGTTATTTCTTTTGCGAAATTAAAATTTCTTATATTTAACCCCCGAAGAAGAAGAGGGGTGTTATAAGCTTGACGTGTCTGTGTGTGCGTCGTGGCGCGTAAATGAATGGGCCGATTTTTATGGGTTTTACTTATTGACGTAAATTGAGGAGCTGTGTGCATTGGTAGCGCTTTCGCAAGTAAAGCGACACCAGGCGTGGTCCGCACTTGGATGGGTGACCACAAGTGGCATAAAAAAAAACTCGAGCTCCTCCGTGCTTTGGAAGGCACATATAAGCCGTTGTTCCCGGCTGTCATCTTTGTTTGGCAATCATCAGGCTATTTCAGATGCCTTTAGGCAGTCTAAAAAAATCTGACATCAGTGTTGGCCACTTACACACGAAAAACGAAACGAATTGACATAATATATCTAGACCAACTGTCTTCAACGGCTATGTCTTTTCTTTGGTAATTGACACTTATCGCGCTGCAGCGCTAAGTCCGCTTTTAAGTCGTCCTTCAAAAGCACAGCGCTAGATTTGCGAAGTGTCATTCTCATTCATTTAATCAATTGACAGACGTCATAGACTAAAGCATTCATTTCATTCATTTTGGCGGCCGGAATTTTGCAATAGGTATTCAATTTTTTTTTAAATAATGAAATCTAATTTACTTGTAACAATCAAAAATTATTTCTTTATATTTTGCCTTGTTCTTTGAATTATTAGTGCAGTATTTTAACATACACCAATGCATTTTTGATTATGTTGACAGTGGTTTCTTTTATCAACTATAATGTGCGGTGAACAGTGATAGCATATGATGAACGGAACAAAAATGTGATATGTAGCCTCTACTCTAGTACGTAAGGTCCATAATAGCTCCTTGGTTTTATTCGACTACCATCTGTAAATAATTATTTTACGGCTCTGGATACTAGTCCTTTAGAGCCCATCTTTATTTTATCACTTCTTTATTTCTAACCCTAACTCTAAATATACAATCAAAGATTGGTGTAGGTCCTTTGATTGCTTCAAGGGAGCTTCTGGGGACCAATCTATTCGAGTCCACTGGTTTTCATAGCCGAATGAGTGGCGGACGGCGCCTAAAGACGCCCACCACAGTCCGCAAATAAATATCACTACAGCCGCACTATGAATGTCCACTTTAACCATTTCACATAGGTATATTGTCCATGAGCATGAGCATTTATAACACTAAACTACACAGATTTCATATTATAAAGTCCACTAGAATCAATTTTCAAAACAATTTAAAGCAAACACCAACTGAACCCCTTGACTTCCCGCCAAAAACTCTCGTACTGCCATCTGTTGTTTCCTATGAGCAAACTTTTTTTTCGCAGGGCCGCGTTCACGTCGCTGCACATTCCGGGCGCGACCGGCGCGCCGGGCAGCCCGGCCGCCGCGGACCGCCCGCACTTCCCGGTCACCATGCGGCTGCTGAGGCTGGTCTGCGTCATCGTGCATAAGTACCACGCTATACTAGTGAGTGAACACAACATTTGACGTAGACACGAAAGAAAAAAAAGGTAGAAGTGCCACGTGGGCTTAATTATTAAGCACAACAGCACTTAATCCCGACATTATATTTTGACTAGCTTTTGATATGCTTTGGGTCCCTTGTAAAATCTTACACATCGCTTAACTGCTGTTGAAAAAAGATTTTACGTTCCCGAGGATTAAAAGTGTCATTTAACACCCCTTCTGCTTGTTATCATTTAAGTATATACATGATTTTTTTAAGAGACCCGTGCCCCCATCGAAATAAATTATTTGAAAGAAAACGAAGGTAGAATTTAAAATTTTGTCTTGAGTAAGCGGCTCTTGATACTTCCTTTAAACTATGTTATGAACTACTGTTTACAGTTTGTTACTGTTTACAGTGTGATTGTGAAGCTTTTTCTAGCATTTTGCGAAAAACAACCACTTTTAGCACTTTTGTCTTAAAACCCTACGCGTAAAAAAAGCTACTTCCATTTTAGCCCAGCTACTTCCAGCTTGATCGAGAGGCGAGGTAATGTTTTCAAGCGATGACATTCAGAAAACTAGGCACATATAACTCTTAAGATGCTGAGCTACTCTCTTGTGAAGCTGAAGATAGGATATCATGAACAGCCCCCGTAGCATGGTACTGGTGACAGCGATCATCGAACGCTATCATCTATCACTATCACGCTCTACGTAATGAACACAAGCGAGATGGCACTAGTCTTTCGCGCGGTGCAAATTTTTATCTGGCTTTATCAATGGTGCTAGCTAAGGAGGCTGGTCATGTCTCTTATTAACTGTCGTTCAAAAACTGTTTTTGGTTTTGATAAATTAGGTATTATATCTTTTTCTAAATTTACCAGGTGACAGAATGCGAGATCTTCTTGTCGTTGACTATTAAGTTCCTGGACCCCGACAAGCCTCTATGGCAACGCGCGCTGGCTCTGGAAGTACTCCACAAAATGACGATACAACCGGGTGAGTATGTTAGTTTGTACCGTAATTAGCAATATTCTTAGTAGTTCTGTAGCGGGAGCGAGGTGGCATGCTCGACCGCAACGTTGGGAGATCATCCCACCAGGTGAGAGGTTACGGGGAACTGCGGCTCCGACGGAGTATCGTCGGAATTTGTATAAATAGTCAGTCTTTATTTATTTAACTTTATTACAAAAATTGTAACAGGCGGACATAAAGCCCAGGGCCTTTTCTACCAGTCAACCTACAGGTGATGCCGATAAAAGCTAATTTTGGACGAAATGGTACATTCTAATTTAACTTTCATTTAATCACTAATCTTCAAAATTGTACCGAAAATAGATTTAACGATAATTTTATTTGTATATCTATTTATTCATAAACATACATGTAATAAAGTACACAAATATTGCATAAATTCATAAACCCTACATAGACTACATAAATATTTGGTATTTGTTATAAAATATAGTAGGTATCGTTGAATTAGTAGCCACAAGTCTCGAACTTAAGATTCAAAGATTCAAATGTTTATTTAGTAATTAGACTTTTACAGGCACTTTTACACGTCATTAAGTATAATTTACGTTACGTGTAAAGTATTGTAAAATATAATTTATTTCTAAAAAAAAAAACTACCGATACCAGCGCTTCGTAACGACCACTGCTGAGAAGAAACGCCGAAAGAAACTCATTTTCACAGTATTGGTCGCCTACTCGCCAGAAGGGCTTTGTCATATTATTATTATTGTCTTTTAATTAATAAATACCTATAATATAATACAATGTTGACATTTATAACATGTAATGCTTGCGAACAAGTAAACAAACATAAATTGCGTAATAAAAAATATTAAGTAGTCAAAAAAGCGAAGCCGAGCTGACTTACTTTGAGGCTGGCTCAATCTGTGATTTGTCCCTATATATATATATTTATAAAACTCAGTGACAGTTGACTCTCTTCCTTTCTTTTCCTCTCTTTCTCTGCCGTCTTCCTTGCGGTACAGTTCTCTTTGTTCACAAATCTACTGTCATAAATATTTATAATACTCAGTGACAGTTAAATCTCTTCCTTCCTTTCCTCTCTTTCTCTGCCATCTTCCTTGCGTTATAGTTCTCTTTGTCCACAAATCTACTGTCATAAATATTTATAATACTCAGTGACAGTTGACTCTCTTCCTTTCTTCTCCTCTCTTTCTCTGCCATCTTCCTTGCGTTACAGTTCTCTTTGTTCACAAATCTACTGTCATAAATATTTATAATACTTTGTGACAGTTGACTCTCTTTCTTTCTTCTCCTCTCTTTCTCTGCCATCTTCCTTGAGTTATAGTTCTCTTTGTCCACAAATCTACTGTCATAAATATTTATAATACTCAGTGACAGTTGACTCTCTTCCTTTCTTCTCCTCTCTTTCTCTGCCATCTTCCTTGCGTTACAGTTCTCTTTGTTCACAAATCTACTGTCATAAATATTTATAATACTTTGTGACAGTTGACTCTCTTTCTTTCTTCTCCTCTCTTTCTCTGCCATCTTCCTTGCAGTTCAGTTCTCTTTGTTCACAGATCTACTGTCAAAAATAAAATTTTTTGATACTCAGTGACATTTGACTCTCTTCCTTTCTTCTCCTCTCTTCGCTCTGCCATCTTCCTTGCAGTATATTTCTCTTTGTCCACAGATCTGCTGAAGGCGTTCTGCTCGTGCTACGACATGAAGCCGCACGCGACGAACATTTTCCAAGACATCGTCAACGCCCTGGGGGCGTACGTGCAGAGCCTGTTCGTGGCCTCACAGGTCAACACGCCGGCCGGTAAGTGAATAGTTTTCTTTACTGTTGGACTAAATTTTCTTTCCTATGAGCCTAGTCATAGATAATATGATTACTAACGTGACGGATACTCAACGCCATAGAAACTATTACAGGGCTCGTAAGTAGGCAAAATTGGTGTCACTTTGACCACTTATCCATCATCAAAAAGGTAACCTACTAACTCTTCTTACTCCATATTCTCTTTCTCTCTCTCTCTCTCTCTCTTTGCAAAGAAGACTGGTGCGTAAGAGTCATATGTGTTGATTCAATAGATTGGTTTTAATTAATATTGTACATGGGTTGATGTATCGGATCAAATTGAGCGTATTCCGGGGCCTGGTAGTCTATATCCGCCGGTAAGACTTCTGCTAACTCTACTTGCTCCATGTTCTCTCTCCCTCTATTTACAAAGAAGACTGGTGCGTAGGAGTCATACGTGTCGACTTGTGAAGGAGAATCTTCTTTTTCTTTTCCGACCAATGGTTGTTCTTCGCCTCCAAAGCGACGTAAAGCTGCAATGTTAAAACTGTGTTAGAACTCATCTGATAACATCGTTTTTTATACGGACAAATAACACTGATTGAGCTAGCTCCAAAGTAAGATCGAAACTTGTTTTATGGGGTACTAACTCAACGATACTATATTTTATAACAAACACATATTTAAATAAACATCCAAGACTCAGGTCAATCCGAAAAAGATCATTTTCCATCTTGAGCTGACTGGGGATCGAACCCGGGACCTCTGGTGTGATAGCCTGGCATGGTGACCATTAGGCCTCAAGAGGTCGTCAATTTTATTATTATGTCTTTACCTAACGGGATAGACAGCGAGGAAGACTGTAAGAACCAAAGGTCACGTTTTAGATCACACTGATGCGGTGGAGGTGGAAAAGGGTAATAGGAATACTGATGGGTTGCTTTTTAACATGATTTGGATTTTAGTCCATTCCTTCGAGGCTCTTACGATCTGCGCGGGAGAAAAAGCAGCGGGTACATTTGTTCTTTTCTCCCAAACTTCACTTTGTAAATTTGTACTTTAAGAAACGGTTGGTCACAAACACATGTCTGCAGCAAATAGGAATATTAGAACTTTCCTTGACTATCTTAAAGACGACAAAGTCTGGTCTGAGCTTGGCGCGCGTCTGTCTTAAAGGTTTGAAAACTCACAATTGTCATAATTTGGTACATACTGTATTTACAACTTGAGTTGAAATTATTTTAAAATTTCGATATTTTAAAAATTTAATTATGACGTAACAAACAATGTTATATATAATACTAGCTGCGCCCCGCGGTGTTACCCGCGGAAAATTAAGCTTTTGTGTTAATCCAGAGTGTCAGCTACCTGCATACCAAATTTTATCATCATTGGTCCAGCCGTTTGCGCGTGAAGAAGTAACAAACACTCACAAACTTTCGCCTTTATAATATTAGAGTAATTCTCTGTCCACATATCAACTTTAAACATTAATTTCATTGTAAGTTGACGTCCTTGGAAAAATGCTGCAGTGCACTTTGTTACCGTTTCTTCTGCACCAGCGCTTTGGAAGCGATAGTAAACTTAGCTTAAAGTAACTTATTGACGACAACAATTGTGCAACAAAACCAAGTGACAAAATTTCAACTTACAACCATCTCGGGCCCACTTCTCCGCGTCGTTCCAGTCAGAGTCTTGCTGTCCATGCCACTTCTGTACTTTAAGAGACGGTTGGTCACTAACACATGTCTGCAGCAACTAGAAATAGACGTACTTTCAACTTACATTGATCTTGGGCCCACTTCTCCGTGTCGTTCCAGTCAGAGCCTTGCGACATGATGTGGTTGTAGATTTTTTTTTTTATGAGAGACTGGCAGCTGTCCATGCAGCTTCTTTACTTTAAGAGACGGTTGGCTACAAACACGTGACTGCAGCAAACAGGAATAGTAGAACTTTCAACTTACAATCATCTTGGGCCCACTTCTCCGTGTCGTTCCAGTCAGAGCCTTGCGACATGATGTGGTTGTAGATTTGTATCAGAGACTGACAGCTGTCCATGCAGCTTCTGTACGTCAGGAATCGGTTGGTCACTGTCATGTGCCGGCAGCCCAGTCTTTCGCTGTTAAGAAATAAGATAGAAGTCAATAGGGGTGACGAAAGGTTCGGAAAAGTATGATTGTGTCCGTCTTTCAGTTCAGTGATATTTTTCAGTTTATTTAAAAAAAGTAAAAATTCACAAGGATACGGAGCATCTAAGTTCCAGAATCGGGATTGCGACGTCACCGCTATGTAAAAATCGTGCTTAATGTGTAATTTAAATGCGCTGTATTTTTTATTTCTTAGAGAAAAAAAAAAAATACGCGCACTATATTTTTTATTAATCTAACCGATGGGCCAACAATATTATTCCAATTGTCATGCCTATTATTTTTCTTCTTTTTGTGTCAATGGTGCTACTAGATTTTGTCACTTCAGTATCGGGCCACTTCGATAGCTACTAATATTACTTTTTTTTCTATGTTTCTGTTGTTCGCTACGCAACGCTACGCTTCTGTTGTTCGCCCATCTTTTTCAATCCATTTCAAACAGTCTCAACTCATCCGACCAACTTGTTATTTGTCTGCCTTATTTTCTTCTGCCGTCTGTCGGAGTCCAGACAGTGGCAATGTGAGCCCAACCTGTGCTCTTAAAATGATTTATTACTATGCAACATGTTAGTTTCAAAGTAGTAATTAGTACTCGTATTTCGTTTGTACGTGCAGTTCTGCAGGTGAAATGTAGGTTCATACCGATCTGACCCCGTCCAGGCAAGTGCCTGGGCTGCAGTGCATTTGCAGACTGTCCAGACTACGTCTCTCGTGACTTTATTAGCACGAATTGAACGGGTTACTTACGTAGAGAGTCAGCTGCCGGCCGACATGTTTCGGTCTGGGCGAATGTGGCGAATGTGACTAGAAGACGCGCGTAAAGGAAGCGCCTCGAGATACGCATCTCTCATCACATCTCGTCAATCTCCTTACTACCTATGCGCCCGGTGCGAAAGTTACTTCCAATTCTAACCCCGCCCCCCCCCCTGACTACTAGTACTTGTATTAAGTTCGTACGTGCAGTTCTGCAGGTGGAAGTTATAAGTCCACACCGGCCTGACTTCGTCTAAGCAGGTGCCTGGGCTAAAGCGACGGGTGCAGCGCATCTGCAGACTCTCCAGACTACGTCTCTCTTGACTCTCTTTATTGCCTGGAAGAGATATATGGCTTTACAGGAAATCCAGTGATCCTTTAATTTGTAAAGTAAATACTAGTTCTCTTCTTCATAATCGTATCCTCATGTCTGAGGGTCGTCGACCATCGACCCAGCTACCGTCACAATAGGTTTCCTTCATGGTCTTGCGCCAGGTTTATGGCTCCTTGAGTGTTTGTGCGCGTCACTCTTCGGACAATATCAGTCCAAATTGTGGGTGGTTGTGTGTCTGCGCTATTGCATTTTTGAGACTATCAGGTACGTAAATACTAGTTGGATGATCGATTTTGTTTGTTTTTCGAGTGGCCAACACTCAGTGACGTGCAAAGATATTTTTGACAGGGTGGGCACTAAACTTACACACAATAACGGCTGCATATCAAGCAAAATATTTTTTTCGCTACAATCCGATGTAAGGGTGGCACAGGGTAGACAAATTCTACCAGACTGTATGAAATGCACGCTACTTCAAATGCACAAATGCAATCCACGCTACTTCAGTGCGCGTGCATTTCATACCGATGTCAGAATTTTCAAGCTGACATAGCTTTACGACTGCCATACAATGATGACAGCCGGGACTAACCGTTTTTTCCTTCCCTTCGAAGCACGGAGGAGTTCGAGAAATTTTGGTGCCTCTTCATTTCAGCCACATAACCTCTGCCGGACATAGGCCTCTCCTAAGTATTTCGAGCGATGGAGCGAGTATGATTGTAAGGAACCTGCTAATGTATTGCGCATTGTACATTCATACGAGTGGTTATGAGTTTATGACACCTGTTGTACCAAAACGATATTTAAATTTATATTACACTTAGCTATAAGTTTCAATATTCTCTAGATACTGTATGGAATTGGTGAAAACCGTTGTATTTAGTTTTACCATAATAAAATAAAATAAAAAGAAACAAAATGACCGATCTAGAGCGACTTGCATCCAGCGCCTTCCAGCGACCTTGGTCAGGTCATCAGACCATCTTGTGGGTGGGTGTTCGACTCTCCGCTTGCCACTTGTGGTCATCCATCCAAGTGCGGTCCACGCCCGGTGTCGCTTTACTTGCGTAAGAGCTAGTAATGCGCGTTCCGCCAGACCACCGAGCTCCAATGCAGATGATGCAGTCGATTATGAGCGCTATAGGTCCCACAAGCCTTTCCGCAATATTTCGAATCGAAAAACTTTTCGCTGAATGCTTCTTCAAAGAGGGTTGACGTCCAGCAAGCGGCTGGTCGTAAAATTGCAGCCAAATCATTTAAACTGTTCTGGCTATTTCTTCTCGATTTCCTATGATGCACTCTTGGCTGACCATTGACATGCATATTATATTTATAGGGACAAATCACACTGATTCACTGATTGAGCTAACCCGAAAGTAAGCTTAAACTTGAGTTATGGGATACTAACTCAACGATACTATATTTTATGGTAAATACATGTATAAAAACACCCAAGGCCCAGGACAATTTGACAAACTGGCCAAGTGCGAGTCGGACTAGCGCACGAACAGTTCCGTACCATTATCTATAAAAAAGTCACGTCTGTTGTGTGGGAGCCCCATGTCAGTATTTATTTTTTAGTATTTGTTCTTATAGCGGCTACAGAACTACATCACCTGTGAAAATCTCCACTGTCTTGCTATCATGGTTCATGCGTTACAGCCTGGTGACAGACTTACTGACGGACAGCGGATTCTTAGTAATAGGGTCCCGTTTTTACCCTTTAGGTTCGGAACCCCAAAAAGGTCATTTTCCAACATGCACTGGCCGAGAGTCGAATTCGGGACCTCCGACCGGCGGACGAACGTGGTTACCACTACGAGGTCGTCAAAATATTTGGAGAAGAAAAAGCGGGAAAGAGTACCCCGGCTCCGAAGCCGCTGAGGATGCAACGCAAACTAAGATAAAGAAGGAGATCATACTTATAATATCCTCTTCTGCGTCGCCATCATCATTGTGTTTCAACCCGAAGCCAGTGATGCAAAACACGAATAGTAATATAAATATCAGCTTCGACATTTTGCCTCGTGTTTTCGAAGGCTTTGACGTTCTTGGCCGTCTGGACATTTTATTTTGGCGATCCTTGGAATTTAATTTAAAAGTACCGTAATGAAACTCCTTTGAACATTAAAGACTTTTTTTTAACCTACATTGTCTCACTGCTGGGCAAAAGTCAGTGAAAAAATATTTTTAAAATTTACCAGCGCTTGTAAATTGAAACAAATAAATACAAAAAACGTAAATAATTAAAACAAGATTTTAGCGTTTCTAAAACAATGAATTAAAAAGTTTAAAGTGCTCCTCAAGATAAATCCAACGAGCTCATACTCGATGAGGTTGCGTCGTTTTGTTACAGAGTTCTTTATGCCACCTTCCGGCATCATCAGATCAGCTCCATGTCATCATAATATTGTATTGTCACGCGATATATGTATGCGTGCAAAGTTTCAGGTCAATCGGAAACCGGGAAATGAGTTAAATTTAACTTGCAAGATTTGATTACAGACAGACAGACCGACAGACAACGGGACAGGTGAAACTAAATAAAAGCTTGTAAAAAAATCGAATGGTTTATGGTAAATATTTAAATACAGGAGTAGTGCGCATTACTAACGCTTTCGCAAGTAAAGCGACACCGGGCGTGGCCGGTACTCGGATGGGTGACCACAAGTGGCATAAAAAATTCTTGCTCTGCTCCGTGTATGGCTGTCATCATTGTACGGCAGTCGTTAAGCTATGTCAGATGCCTTTAGGCGTCCTGAAATATCTTGCACCATTGTTAGCCACTTACACACCCGAATCACACACACCCGCGCTGGATGTCACTCAGGACCTCTAGACCAGATGACCGGAAAAGCGTAGTAACCGTTACTTTATAGAATGCGAGACAGCCGTCCGATGGTGTCATCCTGTTTCAATGTGTTGATTTATATTATTTTTTTGCAAAAATCAATCTTTATTTTTGTTATGGCTGGCAATACTAACGCAACCAAGTTGCTGCTTGCAACCCCCAGTTATGTCATTCTATTCTCTATGCTGATTGTGCTAGGTGTCAAACATATATACTTCCAAGTAAAAGTGAAAATGATATAATTTCATACTTCACCAGATAAATAGTATTTCAATTTTGGCCCATGCCGAACAGATATTCCAACACAATGTCAAACCAAATTAGACTATATCATCATTTTGTAGCTCTCAATTTTGCTTGACACTACAACGCAGACTCGTAGCTACGTACGTATGTCGTGTCGCTTTAAGAGTAAGAGTCAATTTGTTTAATTTGCAATTAAAGATTCTTTTTTTAACATATGTGTTAGTGTTATTCTTTGCTCTGTCTATCCAACAAGGTACACAGATACATTATCACGGTTGTATCCCTGACGAGGTAGACAGAGCCCAGGGCTGTAAGCAGCCCCGGATCTAGGGGGGTAAGTTGTTAGCTAATCAAAAATCAGTCGCATCTCGTTCTGAATCTTTTAACTGACCATTACTGTCTGCTGGTTGGCTCTGAAATTTCAGGTTTATTCAGTAGGCGTTATTAATCAAGTAGGCGGCAAAACCAAGCAGGGCGGCATATGCACATATGGCCTTGCCTCAAAAAATTCTAGATCCGGTACTGGCTGTAAGACCCAAAGGCCCGTTAGCGTAATGGTAAATTCATAGATAATTGGCAATAAATAATATAATATAAATAGATAGACAAACAAATAAGCTAAAATGGGATTGGTCACGTTTGTCGAATGCCACCGGAAAGTTGGGCTCACGATGCCACTGGCTGGACTCCGACAGACAGTAAAAGGAAAAGAGGCAGACCAAGGACAAGGTGGTCGGATGGGTTGAGACTGTTTGATAGGAATTGGGAAGGAAAAGTTAACAACAGAAGTGCCTGGAAACATAGAGGGAAGGCTTTTGCCCAGCAGTGGGACATAGAGAGCCAAAAAACAATAGAAAGACAGAACAAACAGCAACACTAACACTTATGTAAAAAAAGAATCTAATATAAGAAAGGCAGAAGTCGTGGCGTATAGGGAAGTCAAGCATTTAGCTGAAGATCGGGAGGCATGGAGAATACTCCACCGACAAGAACATAGTTCTTAAATAAATTGATGATGATGATTTAAGTTATTAATTAATATTTTAAAAGATACAAGACTTTTACCGTTTCATTGTGTTAACCCTTTTACCGTGAACGTCGGATTTATCCGACAGACTTTGTGGTGCCCATTCCGCAAACGTTGGATATTGTCGACCTCCGTGGCGTAGTGGTCACCATGCTAGTCCGCCACCCAGAGGTCCCGGGTTCGATCCCCGGTCAGGGCAAGTTAAAAAATGGCCTTTTTCAAATTGTCCTGGGTCTTGGATGTTTATCTATATATGTATTTGTTATAAAATATAATATCGTTGAGTTAGTATCCCATATCACAAGTCCCGAACTTACTTTGGGGCTAGCTCAATCAGTGTGATTTGTCCCTATATATCTATCTATCTATCTATTGTCGGCAAAATAAAAAATGCTCGTTTTGCACATAAGTATCCAATTTTTTTTTGGTTGTAGATATTTATTTTAGATTTACTACCCCTCGCGCTGGGGGCACGGCAACTGATACAAAGTCTCGCGGTGAAACCGTTTATTTTATATAATTATGTTTTATTTTTATTTTATTATTAACTAGAATGTAACTTGTGTGCTTAGCTTACGCACAAACTTAAAAGTTACAAAGGTATGTAGCAGGAACAAGGTGATATACCTTATATATCGACCGCCACAAAAGGAACTTCCCGTCAGGCGTGGTGTGCCGCGAGGAACCACGGCTCCGACGGTGTATCTCGTATGCTTTTTGTGAACTATTGTATCGCTTAGTTCATTGTTATTTAAGGTTGTAGTTCCTCGTAGTGGCGTAGAGGTCGCCACAGGTATATGTATATTTTCTAAAATTTAAAGTATTTGTTCTAGGTGCGTCGGGTATACCCCAGCAGCCAGGGTTCTACTGGAAGGGCGTGTGGCTGCCTCTATGCGTCACCTTCGAGCCGGGGACTGCCAAATCTGTATAGTACGTTTCGTATAGTTTCTATTTCAACCTGTTTTTGTTAGTAGCCTATCTCTCCCTCTCTTTCTCTCTCTCTTAATATGGATTAGTACGTTTACTCTTTTTCGGGTTGATACCCCCTTGTTACACATTGTGTACGCTTGCATCCATCAATCTCCTAAACGTCCTAAAGGTATTTTCCGGTATATAGCGCTTAGCGTTTAGATATACCTATTGTACATAAATGTTATAAGATTGCAAGTGCAATAAATTAAATAAAAAAGCGGGCAAGTGCGAGTTGCACTCGCGTGGAGAGGGTTCCGTACAATGCCAAAGATTTTCCGTAAGTGAACGTATATTGAGTTTACCAATTTTTTTTAAATGATGGAATTCTTATTTTATTTTTCCTGTAATCTATGAATCTGTAGCAATGAAATATATTTTGATTTTTTTTAATATTAAGATTCTTAGATCAGAAAATTGACCATTCCAATTTTCGTTTTCTTTCATAAATAAAATCAAAACTATTTATTTTACAATAATAACAAAAATATATTTGAGATCCTCATAACGAGCCATTTCATTTGATATATGACACAGTAAGGTTTGCAAAACTTTTTTGTTTAATTTCCTTATTTGTCCCTGGAAACCGATCGTTATTTAAAATTGTAGATTGTGCTACAAGGGGCTAAGGTAATATTTTGAAGGCGAGGGCGCTACTTTGAATCCAGAGCGAAACGAAGGATTCCACAGTTGAATCACGAGCGGAGCGAGTGATTCTACGGTGGAATCCTGAGTGTAGCGAGGGATTCATGTATATCGCCCGAGATAAAAATATTACCGTACCCGAGTAGCACACTCTTCTTTTCATCTCTATCTATGAAAATCTAGCACATACAAAACAGAATATAACAGTAGAACAATTACAATACCTAACAGACTTCAACCGACAACTTAATATTAACCTTTGTTTGGCGACCAACTTAAGATAAAATGTTCACTTATAACTTTGTTTGCGTGGTCCTTCATATCTTTTTATTTTTATACGTAAACTTGTTATCTATTCACTATTGGCTTAAACTCACGAAAAAGTATTCACATTTACATAAATAATTACATTTCGTTACAAATAACCTAAAACTTCTGTAATTACTTGAATCAAAGGGAAAAATTGCGCTTTTTAATTATACTAATTTCTTTTTCCGAAGCAAAGAACATAAAAATTTTAACCTACATTCATCCAAATTGAAGACGATTAGTATTCCAAATTTAAAAAATCACGAAGTCTGTGCCACTTATTTTATATTTTAAAACAAAATTCTTTTTTTGCTGGACTGCCAATATTATTTTTGATTCTACATAGATTAAACTCGTGTTCTGTTTTCAAATTGGTTTTAATCTCTAGAGATCTTCTTTTTAGTCCCGAGAGAATAACCAGTAACTTTAGCTCCAAATGTTTTGGGATGAAAACATCGTTTTTTGAGTAGATGAGATGAAAAAAATATTTATTTACTTTGCACATCTGTGTTTAGGTAATAGGAATACCATCCTACTAAAATTCACCTGACTTGGCCCAGTAGATTCGGAGCAAATAGGCTGTGACAGACGGACGGACAGACAGACGCACGAGTGATCCTATAAGGTTTCCGTTTTTTAATTTTTTGCACGGAACCCTAAAAACCTTTGATGCGCAAGTTGGACTCGCTTATGGCCTTTTTGTAAAAGGAGTCTTTTCAATGTATGTCTCAGGGTAGATCTCTTTTTTGTATTATACATTGTTTTGTGCAGTATTGAGATGCTGGACCGGACGGAAGCACCAACGATCCAAGATGGCTACGGTATATCTGTCGCTTACGCCTGTCTCATGGAAATCATTCGCTCCATAGCCATCACTGTGGAGGGCGAGGAATACTTTAGGTACGTATCTTTTTAATCTTTTATGCTGTAAGAAAAGAAAAAACTTGTAATGTACCAGCTGCTTCTTCGATGCGGCTAGCAACCCATCACTATTTAAATAACTTTTTGCCATCTTAGTCTACCATCACGCTAAAAGAGGTCTTTGGATCTGGCAGCCCTGCGCTTTGTCTGCTCAGAGCGGCAAGACCTAAAATGCTCTGTCTACTTTATTAGGGAGAAATGTATATGTATGTAATTTCTTTTTGTTGGATCGTCAAAAAATAATATAAACAGAAAAAAAAACCAATAGGGACGAGTTGCTTGCGGTATCGCCTAATGATTCATATTCTGTCTCATATTTTATTAAATTGAAACATGATTCATATTTCATATTCTTTCTCATATTGATTAATGAGGGACTTTCCGGGCCACGTTCCTTAAAAATCAAATAGATGGCGCTGTGCAATGCTGGTGCTCTTTAGGCTTCGTCCGCCACTCAATGTTTCTATGAAAACCAGTGGAAGCAATCAAAGGACCTGCACCAACCTTTGATTGTATATTTAGGGTTAGGGTTAGGTTAGGAATAAAGAAGTAAAAATATTTGACGGGGTCAGAAAGACTATATTTAGAGCCGAAAAATAATTAAAAAAAAATGCAGTGGTTCTCCTGGTTTTGCTGTTGTTTCGATAGTTTCTCGTCGACTTTGTACCCCTTTCTTTGGACTCTGATTACCGCTTTATATCAAGACCTGGCTATTATATTTGGATTCCGATTCTACTATACATAATCATACTGCCAGCAGTGCCAGGTGCCAGGGATGCATAGCGCCATCTATGAATGTTTAATGGAACGTTGCCTGGAAAGTCTCTTATTGACATTTTAAGAAACATTAATTTGTCAAATTTTGCCAATGTCACAGATCGTCCTTCTCACATATTTCTATAATTTGTACGTATGTTTGAACGTGCAAAATTCTTCCGTTGTGTTTTAGGTTACAAGAAATATGTGAAGACGGGCAGAATGAAGAGGAGAAAGAAATTAATTCCAACAAGAACGGCAACCATCAAAAAGGTAAGAACCTATAAACATTACATATTGATGATACACGTGGTAGTTTCGCAAGAACCAGTAAATGTCGCTGTTTAAAACAAGTGACAATCACCTTTCTTTAGTGGCGAATTTACCAGCAGGCTGACTGGTTCGTTCCGACGACGGAACTATACGACTTTTAATGCATTTGTGGCGACCTCTACGGCCACTACGAGGAACTACAATCAAGAGACAAACCGACGATAGTTCACAAGAAGCATATGAGATGGCGCCAGCAGAGTATCCTACATCTCGATCTTAGAGTTCGCCCGATTCGCTGCATATATACAACTTCCGACGATACACCGTCGGAGCCGCGGTTCCCCAGGCGCAACAACATGCCTGGCGGGAAGATCTTCCCTTTGTGGCGGTCGAGCATATCACCTCGCTCCCGCTACACATTTAAGAATCGTTCTTTCTAACTATTGGTATTATATGGTCACAGAAAAAACTGGATATAAGAGATCAAAAAAGTTTGTGATGACAGCGAGTCTTTCATCGAAGGTCAAATTACAACTGATAAAATACTATTTTTTTTTTGTATGTGTGGTAGTATTTATCACGTGAAAAAAAAATCTAACTTTTCGATTCTAATGACAATGATTTTGTAGCACACCATCTTCATCAAACATTAATAGTGAAAATTCAAATAATATAATTAAAAATAATAAACTTAAATACTTAATTCTCTATCAACAGAACCGGAATCAAAGACTGATAACAAAGAAATAACGAACAACGGTCACAACGGCGAGGCCGATCAGAACTCTAACCTCGTTGAGAAGAGAGACGTCGATGATGAGAAGGAGAGAGAGTTGGCATTGCAGGTACGTGCAATAGTTTAGTGAAGTGGAATTACAAAATTCATACTAATATTACTTGTGGCTCTGTGAGCTGTAGACGTTGAAGTTAATCGCATAATAAGTTGTTAGGGTGAAAAAGTTTGATGACATTTTATAAGTTTTCAACGTTTTTCCCTACTTCCGCCATTAAAAAAAAAACCTAAATCGACAAAAAAATTATAATTTTTGAATCTGTTTACGAAGTTCCACGTGAGTCGGTTGAGAAATGCGACCTGTAGGCGAGAATAGACGGACAGACAAACTGAGAGACGGACAAAAGCATTTTCGGCCAATCTCGAAACTGAGACGCTTCGCTCTCTCGGTCAATGAATGCGAAAGTAACTCTTTCTGTCTGTCTTCACGCTTCAACCACTGAACCGATTTAGATGAAATTTGTTATGAATATAGTTTGAAACCCGGGGAAGGACAAAGGATAGTTTTTATCCCAAAATTTCCACGGGGTGCGGATCCCGCAGGCATAGCTAAAGAGATAATCAGTGACAAGAAACAAAACTTACGTAACTGAGGAAACAGGCTAACGCCAAATGAAACATTAGTAACAAAACGCACGGATACTTTTCAACTATCGATCTTACGATTGTGTGAGTGGCCACTGGTGTCAGATTATTCAAGCTGCCTAAAGGCATCTGACATACGAGTAGCTTGACAGCTTATAGTGAGGCAGCCGGGATCAACTTTCAGGCTTTAGGGACTTTTCGTTTCTTTTTCTCATTTTCTTAATCCACTTATGGTCACCCATCCAAGTGCGGACTACGCTCAGTGTCACTTAACTTGCGAAAGCGCTAATAATGCGTGCTTCAGCTGGGCCACTGAGCTCCAGCTACTACTTCTAATTGGGTACTTTATTGGGTAAAAAATAAATTATTTGGTACTGTTAAGTAAATAAAACGTCACAAAAGAATGTCACGTGTCATTGACCATATCCATTTACAACGTGATTTTAGATAAATTATTGTACTAAAACTGATATCAAGAGCGCTATTTGACTCCAAGAAACTATGACGTCATTAGCATGTATTTCATACAAATTCCACACAAAATGTTTGTTTTGTCATTAATAAAAAAGTATTTCATTTGAGTCGTTGGAGGGTAGCGGGTTGTATTAGAGTTTTTCTACATCATAATATTTTGTTACAGCTATTAAAGTCATCGTGGTGTGGCCTCGTGTGGGGCCTGTCAGTGTTGGCAGAGGCCAGCATTGGGGAACTAGAACACATACTGAGAGCAATACAAACCCTGGCGAGAGTTAGCGGGAAGGTAATAATATATTTATCTACTTCATAAAAGTCGTAGAAGGGTGACTTAGGGAATACAAACTAAACAAAGCTTATTAACATCAATAAGACCTCTACAAGCCGTGTGGACCACGCGGAGAATGTAGGCCAAATCTTCTGGGTGTTGTGGTCAAGTTTGGCTCAAGTAGTATACGGGACGCATTTTTGAAATCAGTTTTAACATTAAGAATGGTTTACGCGAGCGTTTCCAAACGGGCACATTTTTGAAATGATCGTATGCGAAGGATTTGCAACGAGTGGTCTCGACCACTCGTAATTTTGACATTTGTAGCGTAGATATCTCAAAGAAACCCTTGTTTGAGAATCCGTTCCGATTTATGCTGCTTTTTTATTCATGGTTAAAGTCTTAGAAAACCATAGACATATTTTCGATGTTTTCTGCGTAAAACAATATTGTTTTTAGCTGACACGACGGTTTCAAAAATTCGGCCAAATGGTTTTTTATGCGAGTGATGAGTTGGAAAACTACACGTTTTGTGTTTCAGTGAGTCCTTAAATGAAAAATAGCACTCCTGAGAGGTCGTGCTCGTGCAGTATAAATAAGTTTGATTTGATTACACATTTTTTTTTACAGCGTGTATCAAATCTAATCATTTTATTTCATGCCACAATGCCCATTTTCAACTTTTAACAATGCAATTATATCATTTTTCTACTCCTGTACTGTTATCTGTCTTTAAAATGGTCCCGAACACTAATGTAAGAACATAGATTATAAGATTTCAGAAAAGTCTATAGTCTATTCCTAATATAATAGCACATGTGTCGTTATTTCGCCAAAACGATACTCCTAGCCATAGACCTATAACTTTTTTTCTTTAGATCTACCATACTGCCATCATAATAAAATCGTTATTTTAACATATGGTGCCATTTTTCAAACGTGGAGTCACTGAACAAACGGTTTTTTGTATCGGTAACGGTCTTCCTAGTGACCAAAAGTGCCATTTTTGAAACATGGAGTCATTTAAACGAATGTTTTTTCATACAAAAAACCGTTTGTTCAGTGACTCCACGTTTAAAAAATGGCACCATATGTTAAAATAATGATTTTATTATGTTGGCAGTATGGTAGATCTAAAGAAAAAAGATAGGTCTATGGCTAGGAGTATCGTTTTGGTGAAATAACGACACATGTGCTATTAGGAATAGACTATAGACTTTTCAAAAATCATATAATCTATGTTCTCATATTAGTCTTCGGGACCATTTAAAAGACAGATAACAGTACAGGAGTAGAAAAATACTATTATATCCAGCGTGGAAGGTACATACTCGTAATAAATCGAACCACTGGCTATACTAGATCAATATAGTTTCCATACATTCCGCATTTCCATACAAAAGTGTGCAGCTGCCCGGGCAATTTGTATTGGAATGTCAAATTTTTACCCGACTACGGCTAAGACAAGAGAAAGGGTAATGATTTTAGCAGTCTATGTATGTATGTAAGTGGATATCTGTGTTCTACCGTAGCATCCGAATCGTTTATCCAATTTTGACAAATTAGGTGTCAATTGATTGCCTCATTGTTGTTCGAGTGACATAGGCTACAATTTGTTTGCAGAACATATAAATAACTAATACTTCATACAAAAGAGTGCGTGTCAAAAGAAATATTTTTTGTTTCTTTATCTACAAATCCTCTTTAAAATTTTCTGATGCAGTTAGCTTATTGCCAACATTAAAACACCCAGTGTCATAGTGTCATACACCCATGCTATAATTCCTCTATAAAAGTTTCGGAAGCAGTTGGCCTATTGCCAACATTAAAACACCCAGTGTCATAGTAAACATCCAAACGAGTGTTATAATGTTGTACTAAATTTCATTATGCAACGCAAACTCAATTCCTTCCTTACTCATCAAACAGCCACATATTATGAATTTCAAAAAAAGAACATTGTCATGTACGCGCCGCTCACTACCAAAGCTCCGTAATTTAAAAAAGGAACTTATTGGTTATTCGAATTTACGTCGTATCTCGCCATTTTCGTTCCATATTTACTAATATTGAACGAAAATAATTTGCATTCCAATAATGGGCATTGTTCATATTTGGAGGAGTAGTCACTCTGAACACTATTTATCAGTTTACAACAGCACATAAGGTTTGGATCAAAAGGATTTTGGAAATAATTGACTAATCTTCATTTGACCCCAATGACGTCATCACTTGGTGGTTTAGGTTGATATCTTTGCCTAGATGAATAAAGGAAAACTAAATAACCTCTGTCATGACTTCTCTGTCAAGTTGACATATCAACAAATATCAACATAACCTGATATAAACTGTTTTGTCGTTCTGTTTTCCAATTAGTTAGAGAAATCTACTAAATCCTATGGAAAAATATAGAAGGTTTTTTTACCCATACATGCAAAAATGACACAATGTTCTATTATATAGGTACTATGTATGAAATCTTTACCACAAATAAGTAGATATATGTACTTAAATTAAAATCTTTGCTTCTCTTCTTTCTGACAAACAATGTTGAGTGCTCGTCACGATGTATTCTATAATCATAATGTTATTTACTTTAGGTAGATTGCGTGAGTTGGCTTTTACAAAAGTATCACTCATGATAAATGCGTTGATAAGATGATAAACAACGTAAATTTGGAAATTTGAATAGCAAATGACATTGATACATGTTAATATGACGAGCACAAATCGTTTTAAAGATGGCAAAGGAATAAGTCAATTAGGCCTGCTGATGACGCATCCCGTATCAAACTTTAAAAATTAATAACTGCATAACTACATCGAAATAAAAAAAGATATTCAAATTAGTTTCTTAGAATAGCCTTTATTTTTAATAAAAGGCAAAATATTTACTGGTTCGAAAATTTAATGAATGCCCATTGTATGATCCAAAATTTAAATTATTATTACAATAAATAATTTCATTATGACCTATAGATACATCGTTAGTTGAATTGACATAGAGTTCTTACAACAGTGTACAACAACCTATGGATTTAGAACCTTTTATAGAGGATTCATATCATGGGTGTAGATAAAGTTTTGTATGCAACTGTTTTAATCAGGTATTAAAACACTCATGTGATACTATTTACTGTGAACCCACATTCGTGTTTTAATACCCCTTATCATACTACAGTTGCATAAATAACTATTGTGGGGTATCAAATGAAAGGTCTCGATGAGCACATTTGAAAAATATATACATTGTTTTGAAGGGTTTCCTTGTCACAATAGAATTGTAATGTGTGTGTGAAGGTGGGTCACACGGTGGGGCGCGACGCGTGCATCAGCGCGGTGTGCCGCGCGGCGCTGCCGGCGCAGTACTGCGTGCCCGCGCTGGGCGCGCTGCCGTGCCCGTGGCGCCGGGAGCCGCCGCCCGCGCCCGACCCCGACTACCGCCACCAGGTCGTCTGGGTCGGCACCCCGCTGCCCTCCTCGCTGCCCTCTGGTGAGTCGCTCTTGCCGACTGGTACAACGCGGCACAAATAACTTGAACAAAAATGGCGGTTATCAGCGCAGACGACGGCCATTTTGGTTCAATTTATGTGTCGGGAATTTGTAAAAAAATGCTTTGAAGTCCGCCATTTAGGTTCAACTTATTTGTGTCGCATTGTACTAACGTTCAACATTCTGTATTTTCAACGGAAATTCTTCTGATATTTAATCGACTACTTGGATATAGTAATGTAGGCACATAGGTTTATATAAATATTAAAAATAAATAAATTGCGCATGCTACATAATTAGCTAAATAGGTTTAAAGACACACTTTATTTTGCCATCTACTTAACAAACCCTATTTACTGCAAATAAATGAATTGAATTGGACTAACAACTTGAATGGGTGAACACAAATGACTTTAAAAAAAAAAACTCGCGCTCCTCCGTGCTTCCGAAGACACGAATAAACAGTTGGTCCAGGTTGTCATTGTATGGCAAATGATGTTGATGTACTGTATGTTTTTTACTCAGGTCAACAGCAGTCGTTCGTGATGGTGACTTCTCGCCACGTGACCGCGATGAAAGCGTTGCTGTGTGCTGCCCAGCGGGACGGGGACACCATCCAGCAGGCTTGGCTGCCTGTTCTCACCACTTTGCAGCATTTGGTGAGTATACGAATAATCATCCTTGCGTGCAGGGTATAAACTGATAAATAAATAATAATATATAGGGATCAATTACACTGATTGAGCTAGCCCCAAAGTAAGTTCGAAACTTGTGTTATGGGATACTAACTCAACGATACCATATTTTATATCAAATACATATATAGATAAACACCCAAGACCCAGGACAATTTGAAAAAGGCCATTTTCCAACTTGCCCTGACCGGGGATCGAACCTGGGACCTCTGGGTGGCGGACTAGCATGGTGACCACTACGCCACGGAGGTCGTCATAAAGGAATAACATTAAATAAAAATGATTACAACTAAATTGAACTAAAGAATAATCAAATTAAATTAAAAGCAATAATTTAGTGGCTCTGTAAGCTGTACATCAACGAGGGGGGGTGATTCGCGATCACCCCCCCTCGTTGAAGTTTATCGGATAAAATAGTTATTCGGACAAAAAACTTGCGTCTTAATAAGGGTAACAAAAAAGGTCCATGACATTTTTGAAAAATTTTCAAAATGGCTGAAATAAGGTGGTTATAAAGTTTTCAACCCTCCATTTATCCGCCATTTAGAAAAATTTCAAAAACTGAATCGATCAAATAGTTCTATCAAATTTTCGAACCTTCTCACAAAATTTCACAAGAATCGGTTGAGAAATGCGACTTGTAGGCGAGAACAGCCGGACAAATTGACGGACAGCTGGTTAAAAGCATTTTTGGCCAATCTCGAAACTTAGATGCTTCGCTCGCTCGGTCAGTTAAATTAGTGTAGCAATTAGTTAGTTAAAATTTAAAAGAATCAGTGTGTAGGAGCTCTGTGGCCGAGTGGTAGTATCTTGGGAGTATCGTTATGCTTTTGGAAGTAAAGGAACACCGGGTGTAAACGCACTTCTCTCACAGCTCGAGACGTTTTGGAGTTAAAGTCAAAATCTAAAACATTTATTTATCTTTGGATATTTTTGTATCACTTGATAATTATCAGTTTTTCTTTAGATTTCCTAATAGATAGTTGTTGACGTCAGATCATTTACTTATAACTGAGTTTACTGCCGCTTTCTAAGCGCAAGTACAGAAGAAGCGGCAACAAGTCAACAGTTCAAAAATGTCAACTTACAATTATACTGATATTAAAATTAGATATGTGGACTTTTGCTTGTGGGCGCCCAACCGGAGCCCACCCACACGGTGCTTCTCAAGACTTCTGAAGCTGTTGGTCCCGGCTGTCATCATTGTATGGCAGACGTCAAGCTATGTCAAATGCATACTACATGATTTAAATTACTTTGTGCACTTCCGCCACCAGTTAGTTCATGCAAACTATTGCCGGTCGGCGCTCTCCCACTACTGTTAGTCCCAGCATACCTGCCACCAACAGCCCGTGAGCACCCGCTACCAACAGCTGATGCATGCTCCCCACGATACTGCTGCATCCGATGCGGCTGCAGCAACATCGGACACCGCATGCGCGACACGTGTTTCGCCTCTCCACGAGGCATCCTCAGGCACCAAACAAGTTGTTAATTGTTCGGCGGTCAAGCGTCGAATGATCAGTATCGGACGGAGCATGCATCAGCTGTTGGTGGCGGGTGCACACGGGCTGTTGGTGGTAGGTATGCTGGGACTAACGCCGGCCGGCAAAAGTTTGCATGAACTAACTGGTGGCGGAATTGCACAAAGTTATTCAAATCATGTAGTATGACTTCCGCAAAGTAACACCTGATTCTATTAACTATATCAAATGCATTTAGGCAGCTTGAAATTCTGACACTGTTGTTGCCCACTTACACACACGAAACACAAAACAAAGCGGTGTTTATTTATATTTATTTGTTGTAAAATACAGTATCGTTGAGTTAGTATCCCACAACACAAGTCTCGAACTTACTTTGGGGCTAGCTCAATATGTGTGATTTGTCATCGTCTATTTATTTATATAGAGTTGTCAATATTTTTTTATGAATTTACTAATTCGTACAAGACCCCCTATTTCGCTTGTAGGTATGGATCCTAGGCTTGAAGCCATCCACTGGAGGCAGCATGAAGGCGAGTCGAGCCAGTGCTGATGCGAACGCTGTCATGAGCACTTCGGCTGTCATGGCGGACCTGCCCGGTGAGTGACGTAACTTAACATTTGAAAATTCTCTTTTCTCTTTCCCACTTTGTCTTATCTACCATTTATTTGGTTCTGGTCCACGGAGTTGCGGAGGTCAGACGGTAGTCGCTCTGTGTAAAAACCAGTAACCTTGTCAAATCACCTAGGTTAAGTAACATACCCCGGGCTCTGAAGCGTTACTGCTGAGGATGCAACCGGGAATACAGCAGGATGATGATCTTGTCTTATCTTGCATTTGGGGTTATTACATTAGAAAGCAAGTCTAGCACTAGGTTATTTTGTAATTACCTCCCCCCCCCTTGCCTTACTTACTACCACTTACCCCCCCCCCCCCCTTAAGAATATCATCTAGTGCCTAGTGCCGGTAGTCTTCTAAAGGATATGCTGATCCGAAAAGGTCTATACGCTTACCGGTCATTAAGTCGCAGCTACACAAAATGTGTCTCGTCGCTTTCCCCTTTTTCCCATTCCCATTATTCTTACAATTTTTGTTGACTGTAACGAATAGTTTTCAAAATTAAACAGACAATCACTGTCATTGCGTGACTGGCTCGCGAGTTGAATCACATTTCAGTAAAACGGATGTGACTGACTTAGAACGAACAATTTGCAATCAATATTTCGTCACGCAGAATTTTTAATTTTGACCCTTAACCACGTCATATTTTGCACTATTGATTATCCCCCCCCCAGGTTGTGGAGTAATATGTGGATGACCCCTATTATGTATACACTTATTTATACAATATGCAACAAAAACCCTGTCCGATCCTTGTAGGAGCAACTCAGACCGTCAAGGTGAACAACTTTTCGTATGGGACCAATGCTTAAAACTCGAAGAAAAAAATCGACATTTTCATACGAATTGCTGGGCCGGCCGAAAACTGTTGTATGAAAATGTAGATTTTTTTTTCGAGTTTCAAGCTTTGGTCTTCTAGGAAAAGTTGTTCACATTGCCGGTCTGAATTGCTCCTACAAGGATCAGACAGGGTTTTTGTTACACATTGTAAATACAAAAAACCCAAAATCAAGCATACAATTTATAAATGAAAAGGGGTACCCTTAATTCCTTCTGTAGCTGTACTATGTATGGTATGGTAATGTTTTCATGACAAACTCTATGACGTCAATCCGCAGGTCAGCAAGTTCCCGTGGCGGAATCTCTCGGAGTCATGAGTGGTATTACGTACAGCACTTTATAGTATGTGTGTGTCCAAATAGAACAAAAAAGAGCAATTGAAGCGAGCGGATTTGTAATCTTCTATCTTTGTTATTTTAAATATTTATTTTCTACTTGGAATAGATTTTTTCGGCACTCATTTACTATTTGCTGCTTTTTCTATATGATAATTTTCAGTTTGTTCCCCATGGATAACACCCCTTGAGTATGACTGTTGCTCAAGGGGTAAAAACTTCCGGATGAGTTCCATTTGCAATGGAATTTTGAGTACCACTGTGCTTTAACGGCGCTCCTTATTCCCATCAAGTAATACTTAAAACACAGTGTTACTTTTCGGGAATACAGCACTCCGTATTCCCGTTGAGTAACAGTAACGTAATGAAATACTTAAAGGTTAAAATAAGTAAGAATATAAAATTTTGTAATAAGTAGGTATGTATATTAGATAGGTACTTAGTGTATTAAAATTATATTTTTAAACAATCGTGTAACTCGTGTTTACATATTTCAATCAACTATATAATGCATAAAATTTGATTTCTTCAAACGTTTTAACCTTTGAATACTTCACCACATTACTGTTACTCAACGGGAACATGGAGTGCTGTATTCTCGTTTAGTAACACTGTGTAAATAAAGCGCGCCGTTAAGGAGCCGTTCAGACACAGTGGTACTAACTTGGAAAAAAAATAGTTGCAATGAGTTAAACTGGAACTCATTGGGAAGCTTTTCCCCCTTGAGTAACAGTGGTACTCAAGAGGGTGTTCCTCATTAAGAACAAACAAAACATTTAATAAAAATAAATAAATTTAAAAAAAGACATGCATACCCTCTATTATGAGCTAGTTACATAGAGTGAGATAACGCCTGTTAATGTCTTAACTTGAGTTCTGAAGTCGATAGAGGTATTTTATTTCACACTTACAACTTATTTCATGAAGTTGTGATTTCTCTTCGAATAAACATATATACAAACGCCAGATCATCCAAATAGACAAAGAGCATTAACTACATTTGTTATACAATCGAGCATTCCATTTGGACACACGTCTGGCTTGTGTCCGTTCACGGCACTGGGTGGAGCTTGCTGGCCGTCCGTCCACGCATTTTGTGTTTTAGAATAGTCACAGTACACTCAACTCGAAAATGAGGGATTTTAAAAATATGTGACACCAGAAGGCGGCACAGTGACGTCAGGTCCAATAAGCTGCTGTCATTGGTTACATTTGACAGAGCAAAAGAACCTGTCAAATGACGGTCCAATGACAACAGTCGATTGGACCTGACGTCTCTGTGCTGCCATCTGGTGACTAATATTTTTGAAAACTTTCATTTAGGCACGTATTCACTACGACAATAGTTCTGAAACATTTTTTACACCACGGCCCGCATAATAAAATCTTCTCTATATTTTTGATAAACAGTGGAACAATTAAGGTAACAAAAAACGAAAATAAAGGAGTAACCTTGAATTTACTTGCTAGTCACTTGGGAGTGTGGAAGAATCAGTGGTTCAAATTTATCGGGATATTTTTATAAAGGTTTTAAGCATTCACAATGTAGTACCAAAGTACTCAAACGATATAATGAAATAAGATTCTCACCATGCGGTATTGTTACACCAACTCTTATTTAATTATTTAGCTCAATTATGGGGATGTACGTACATATTCCTTTTTTGTTGTTGAGTGAATGAATACGTGCCTTTTCAATAAAGTTATGCGATCTTTAGATACACTGCTATACACTGGGAACATTGCTTTGTTATAAAAAGCTTTTTTTAAATGTAAATTAATGCTAAAGTCAGGTTTACATCACAAGGGAATTACGTAACATATTTGGGGGAAAATGTTTTATGTATAAGGGTTTTGAAAAATATGTGACACTAGATGGCGTTTGTTCCCGTTGAGTCACACCGAGATT
Source organism: Acrobasis suavella (assembly GCA_943193695.1). Lineage (NCBI taxonomy): Eukaryota > Metazoa > Arthropoda > Insecta > Lepidoptera > Pyralidae > Acrobasis > Acrobasis suavella. The sequence continues at coordinate 11,313,407 of OW971952.1, forward strand.
AGTAACACTGCTACTCATTGGGAAAAAAATTCTCAATAAGTAACAGTGATACACATTGCAACTGAATTTTTTCCCAATGAGTCACACTGTTAGTAATCGGCACCCTGTATTCCCGTTGAGTCACAGAAAAAAAGGAGAAAAAAAACTTAAGATATGCTTTTTTATGAAATTTATTTAATTACTTTGACTCAATGGCAATACAGAGTGCCGATTAGTAAGTGTGACTCATTGGGAAAAATGACAGTTGCAATGTGTATCACTGTTACTTATTGAGAATTTTTTTTTTCCAATTAATAGCAGTGTTACTAATCTTGGTGTGACTCAACGGGAACAAACGCTAGGTGACAGCACAGTGACGCCAGGTCAAATTAGTTTTTGTGATTGGACCATCAGTTGACAGGTTCTTTTGCTCCGACAAATGTATCCAATAACAGCAGCTTATTGGACCTAACTTCACTGTGCTGCTGTCTGGCGTTCCATATTTTAAAAAACCCTCATAGTTTTTTTTTTGATAGAAAATATTGAAGGGGTATCATAATATCCCTCAAAAGTCTGTAAAATAACCTATTTCTGCAGCACTTTCCGCCATGCTGTCGCGCGTCTTCGAGTCTTCGAGAAACCTGGATGACGTGGCGCTGCATCACCTCATAGACGCTCTGTGCAAGCTGTCAAATGAGGCTATGGAATTGGCGTATACCAATAGAGTAAGAGCATAGAATAAATATAAGTATTACACACAGAAAGGAATCTCCTAAGGTCCCGCACAATATGCGTCCCCGTTCCCCGTTCCCGCACCTTTCCCCCGTTCGCGCCCTATGTTGAGCGGGCGGCTGTGGGCGCCTACTGCCGCCTGGATAAGGCGAGAAAGGGGGAGAGGGGCGGGGACGGGGAATGGGGGCGCATATTGCGCGGGACCTTAAGAGATTCCATGCTGTATGTAATACTTATATTGTGGTGGGAGTGTGTTGACAATGAAAGTAGTTTAAAAATATGTGACAGCAGATGGTAGCACAGTGACGTCAGGTACAAACGACTGTTGTCATTGGACCGTCAAATGTGCAGCTTTCTGGGCTTAACGTCTTTGGATATGGTGTCCCATATTTTAAAAAAAATCTCATTCATAAAAATAACCTTCTAAAATAGTCATATAGTGAGTTAATGCTACCAATTCAACAATTGCAGACGTTTTTATGTTATCGACAGAATAAAGAGATCTCCTTAAATCATAAGCGTTATACAACGTAAGAGATTTAAACAGTGCAAGTTTTTTTTTATGAATACTCAATTTCCCTGATAGAGAAAGAGTTCGATCTCAGGCGCGGTCAAGGTAAATTTAGGTATTTTATTTGAGGAAACGATCCTATAACAACTTTACAGCTTACTCTTGGATTATTTAAATCATTGTGATTTGTGCTTATAACTTGTAGCTTCGTCTGCACTTGGCGACCCTGCCAAGCACTGGCAGGGGCAGGACTAATATAGTTAGTCAAAGTATATAATCATTTTTTTTATTCAATTGGAAGGAGTTTATCTCTTATTGAAGGTTTTTTCTTTTATATTATTTTAGTGCAAGAGCTCATTCCATAGATCCATTCCCTGTCAATTGATACTATAACAACCGGAGTTCTAGAAACTAATATGACTCCTTACTTCTGCAGGAACCCTCACTGTTTGCAGTAGCAAAATTACTGGAGACCGGACTGGCGAATTTACACAGGATAGAAGTCATGTGGAGGCCAATCACCAATCATCTTTTAGAGGTAACAACTTGACACCCATTTTAAACGAGCGAGCGAAGCGAGCAAAGTTCTCCGAGTCTACTTCGGCCGGCGTTTGTATGTATGTATGTTCGTTCGATGGGTTGACGATATAATCAAAGTCGAGGGTCATACCTGGATGAGAGCAGCACAGGACCAAGATGGGTGACGACGAAGAAGAGAGGCCTATGCTCAGAAGTGGGTGGAAGAAGGGCTGGGATGAGAATGATGTTTGTTCCATTTGTTGCCCGTGGTCCGATCGCCGAGTTTTACTGGTCGACAACTCGGAATAGTTTGATCGGAGCTTCATGAAATTCTGTAGGCGTGTAGAAGAAGTATCCAGTAAATTTTATAAGGTACAACATTAGCCAAATCGTTTTAGGGGTGTCCGAGATGGGGGGTTCGCGAGTTCACAAATTGGGGCGAACTACTAGTTATTATTGAGTTTACTTAAGTAATTCATAAAGTAAGATTGTAAATTTAAGGTATACCGAGGGCGGTGGCTAAATATGTTGAAGCTTTCTTTACCTGCCCTTTTAGGGTCAGTTCAGACAAAGAGGAACGCAGCAGAGAGGATTTTTTTATGACACTCGAAAATAAACTTAAACCTATTAGCATAAACTGCAATACGCGAGCATTAAGTCATATTAAAACGTTTATTAAATACTGTGGTCTATGGTCATACGGGCTTATTTTTAATTGAGTTAGTAAATTGCTCAGGCATTTTTCCTCTCTGTCTGAATTGACCTTTACGCAAGTATAATACATATAGTAAAATCAGTTCGTTCTAGTAATTATTTTTAATAATATTATAACAAGTTAATTTGCCAGGTAAATTAAAGATCCCCCGACTTTCAAGAGAAAAACCTAGACACAGCTTTATAAAGCAAATAAAGGAGAAAGTATGAGTGGTGTCGTACCGAGACGTCAAAAGGGTGGCTGAGGACAGAATGGAAGGAACTCCGCCGACAAGAGCGTTGCTCTTAAATTTAAATGACGACTTTCAAGAGTTCTACCCCAATAACTCTTGATCGGCTGAACCGATTTCCATGAAACATAGCTAAGAACAATCACGACAGTGGCTTTCGATTGAAAAAAAAACTGCATTGAATCCGTCCATTCGTAGGATTTACCATGCCATCATGCTACAGACAGACACACAGACACCTCAAACTCATAACAACACTCTTTTTCGCCGGGGGTTAAATTTAAACATGAAATCATATAATTCTAACTTTCAGGTGTGCCAACATCCGCACATAAGGATGAGGGAGTGGGGCGTCGAAGCTATCACATATTTGGTCCAAGCGGCCTTCCAGTATCATCACAATAATCCGAGTCTTGTCACTGAGGTAAGAGGATTTTTATCAGAACATGCACAAATTTCACTTTTGTCCCTCCAGATTTGCTACATTATGCAATAAATCTGTGCGAATCGAAATATACATGTCGATGTCGTCATCAATACGAACAACTTTAACTGAGAGAAAATTTAAGAAATCGCGAAAAAAAATTCGTTGCTCCATACATTTTTACGCGATAGGTAAATAAATAAATAAATATATACGGACAAATCACACAGATTGAGCTAGCCCCAAATTAAGTTCGAGACTTGTGTTATGGGATACTAACTCAACGATACTATACTTTATACGATATTTTATAACAAATACATATATAGATAAACACCCAAGACCCAGGACCATACTCCAACTTGCCCTGACCGGGAATCGAACCCGGAACCTCTAGGTGGCGGACTAGCATGGTGACCACTACGCCACGGAGGTCGTCAAAAAAGGTCTGTAATTACTACGGAGCAGCGAATTTATTTTCGCGATTTTCTAATTTTTCGCTTAGTAAAAGTTATTCGTATTGATGACGACAGCATGTCCTTAAATTATCGCTAGTTCATGACCGAACACACTGTATAATAATCTGTCCAGATATCTCTGCGTAATCGTCGTTCAAAAGTTGACTTTTTTAGTTTGTGGCGAGTTGGCGACTTTATATTCTTTTCAGGTTAGTTTTTTTGGTTCACATAACGCATACGAGATGGCGCTAATACATCCTACATCTCGATATCAGGGTATAAGCTAATGGTCGCATATATAGTAATAAAAACGACCAGCCTACATAACCTCCATTTATTTGTATCTCTCCACATCCAAATACCATACTTTTTCAATATAGATGGTTGGAATATGTTGTTCCGCTACTCATCACTGGATGGTGTCGTCGGGGATTTTACAAGCTTTTATTTAGTTTCACCTGTCCCGTTGTCTGTCGGTCTGCCTGTCTGTCTGTCTGTAATCAAATCTTGCAAGTTAAATTTGACTCACTTCCCGGTTTCCAATTGAGCTGAAATTTTGCACGCATACGTATATCGCGTGACAATGCAATATTACGATGACATGGAGCTGATCTGATGATGGAGCTGGAAGGTGGCCATAGGAACTTTGTAATGAAACGACGCAATCCCATCGAGTTTGGGCTCATTTGATTCGTCTTGAGGAGTACCGAAGATAAAAGCTTGTTTTAGAAATATTTTTTTTTAATAATTAATTGTTTTTAATTTACCATGCAAATAAACTTGTATTGTACAGTCAAGTACCAAGATACCTGACCAGGCCCTCTACTTATATCTTCAATTTTCTTTTAAACTAAAAATAATATTAACATGAAATTTTTGGAACGATGTTCCTTATCGCGCGTTGCGAAAGGGAGCTAGATGGAAAAAATTAAAACCAAAGTTGTAACGACACTTTTTGTTCATTCAAATTTATGAAGATAATAAAATCTTGAAAGATAATAAAATTTCAGAACGCAGAAATGAGTTTGAATGTAATTTAGACCTATTCATATTTATATTTTACTTCGTTCCATCCGGGTGTCACTTGACACCTCTCAAGTTTTTTATTCAGAAAGACTTAATTAAAATCCGTACAGGCTCGTCAGCGGCTTCTCCTGGAGCCGCTGTCGGAACTGTGCGCGGTGCGGCACTGCGACGTGCGCGCGCGGCAGCTGGACTGCGCGGCGCGGCTGCTGCACTCGCTGGGGGAGCAGCTGGGGGCCGCCTGGCCGCTCATGATGGAGATCATCTCCGCCATCTCCTCGCAGCACAGGTATGACGCGGAAAATTCTCAATCCTCGAGCTACTCCGTGCTTTGGAAAGCGCGTTGTGTGGGTCGAGACGATGTCGTGCGCGCGTCACATTCGCACTGAGGAAGACCTGAGGTTGACTACTCACTTTCGCCTTTCCAATAATCCTTTCCCGCATTAAAATATCTTGTTTATAAAGGTTGAAATTTTTTACACACAGAATTGGATATTTAGTTATTGACCATATTTTGTTCTGATCATTAACAAGAATGGTATTCTTTCTCAGCACGTTTAGCTGATCTTCAGTAGTGTGTATGGGGGGAGGGTTACTAGCATATACTAAGTTAAATTTATGTGAAGTATCCACAACTTGACTGCCAGCACTGGAGACAATTTTTTTTTGATTTCTATGTTTTTTCCTTTGTGCAGTGAACAGCTGATCAGGTCCGCCTTCCAGTGCGCCCAAGTGGTGGCTGGGGACCTCCTTGGCTGCGCCGGACCAAGGTGTCTCCGGCGGGTGCTGACCACCGCTGCCGCCTTCGCCCAGCAGACCAAGGAGTTGAACATCAGTTTGACAGCCGTTGGACTCATGGTAAATGGTTTTCTATTCGTATCGAGTGTTAATATCTAACACTGCTGTCAACTTTTCGAGCTGCCTAAAAACATCTGACATAACTTTAATGACTCCTCGGCTGTGCTGGACCAAGGTATCTTCGTTGGGCGCTGACGGCCGTAAATGATATTTGGAATAAAGTTCTATTTCGCAGTTTCCTGGACTAATTCTACAAGTCGCGTGCGTTACACGAAATGCTAATTGACATAATTTGGTACTTGTCAAAAATTAATTATCCAGTACTGTTTTTGGTACTTTCCTGGGTCAAAAATAAATTATTTAGTACTGTTAAGAAAAAAAAGTCACATAAAATGACATTTGTGATGATCATGACAATGTTATTTTTTGTCGTACCACAAATCGACCACAATTATCAATTAATAGTACCACTAGTATCTTAATTGAGAATTGTAATGATTGATGTAACATCATATAGAGTGCTTTGATACCAACCATAAACTTTACATAAGATCACCAGGTGTGGAAGAGGTACGGCCTGTAGAAACGTTCAGGATTAAGGGCGGTAAAATGTAGGGAGTTGTAAGCAATTTGACGACAGGCAACTTTTTAGAACTTTCCAATATTTAAGATGGCCGTTATACAAATACTGTTATAGAATGTGTACCGCGATGCCTAAGGCCTAGCCCTACGTGGCGAGGACGAAGCCCGAGTTCCTTCCAACTTCCCCCTTCCCATACTCCCCCTTTTTATTATCTTTTTGTGTGAGTTAATAGCTAGCACTGGTGTCAGATTTTTCTAGCTGCCTAAAAACATCGGAGGTAGCTCAATGACTGAATAATTTATCTGTACGTCGTTCACAGTGGAACATCTCCGACTATCTGTACCACAACAGAGACAAGCTGGTGGTGGCCCTAGCCAACGACGCGGCAGTGTGTCCCGAGTTGCCTCACCACGCTGACTTGCCGCCCCTGGACAAGCTGTGGATGTGTCTGTACATACGACTCAGTGAGTTATTTCAAATCATTATTTTATTAAAACTAACGTGAAATAAATTGACGACCTCTATAGCTTAGTGGTCATCATGCCACGCAGTTACACTGGCGCTCCGGGGTTCGATTCCGGGTCAGGTCAAGATGGAAAATAATTTTTTTCAGATCGTCCTGGGTCTTGGATGTTCATCTATATATGTATCCGTTATAAATTATAGTATCGTTAAGTTAGTATCCCATAACACAAGTCTCGAACTTTGGAGCTCAATCTGTGTGGTTTGTCCGTACATATTTATATTTATTTATTTATTTAAAATTCACTGTCGGAAAGGCCAACCAGGTTTCTATCGATTTGAACGATCATCTTCAAGGTGAGTGTTTGGAGCGGCGACATTTACTGTAAGCAAAGCTGGCTGGTCGTTCTTTTCGACTTTATAATGTGAATCTTAGCCATAGATTTAGAAGGTACAAGATGGATATAGCATTTTGTTAAATATGACCAGAAACTATATATTTTTGTGAAACTTTAAAAGGGTTGTATTTGTAAGTACTACACGAACTATCGGTAAATCAGTACGATACCTTTCCTGAGTAAGATAACTTATAAATTTACACAGTTAACAATTTGGAAAATCCAATTTTCGTGAGACGATGTTCGAGCCAGGGTGATAATGGCTTCTATGTTTTGTATAGAAACTTGTGTCATTGTCAAATTGATGTTATGGTGTCATCCGTCGCACTCGGCTAGTGTGGTCTTTTAACGCAGTAAAAAATGAATTTTATACCAATTTACATCAATATTTCAAAAGTGTTATGACTTATGATAATGCATAATAATAATAAAAAACACTTTTTTTTCAGACAAGATACAATCCAAATTAAAACATGTGCAGAAAAATTTCGCCACGAGTGGGATTCGAACCCGCGTCCCTCACGTTAACGCCGTGAGTGCACTACCAATTGTGCAAAGAGTACTGACTGTAGCACTCGTGGCGAAAATTTTCATCACATGTTTTAATTTGGATAATAATTCGAGCATTGTAATGCTATTAAAAAAACCAATAATTAAGTTATATATAAGTTTACATAGTTTACACAAATTATAAGGTGTACCTACCTGATCAGACATGGGACACTGATCCACTTGTATGAATCAAAAGTCCAATGCCTCATCAATACACCTTCTAGTCTACATCCGCCCTATCTGCTATTAGCTACATATTGTAATATATTTTGCATCTATAATATTATTAAAATAATATTTAATTATTTTTGAGAATCATCTCAATTGGAATTTATATGTATAATATAAGGTATATATAATATTTATGTCTACATAGACATATGTATTTATTTAAGTATTATGTGTAATACGTGTATATAAAATAAATAAATAAATAGGGACAATCACACATGGAGCCAGCCCCAAAGTAAGCTTAAGCTTGTGTTATGGGATACTAATCCAACGATAGTATATTTTATGATAAATGCATATATAGATAAACACCCAAGACCCAGAACAGGCCATTTGAAAAAGGCCTTTAAGGATCAACTTGCCCTGGCTGGGGATCGAACCCAGAACCTCCGGATTGGCGGACTAGCGTGTTGACCATTACGCCACAGTAGTCGTCGTATATCGTCAGAGGTCGTATTTACGTTTATTTGTAGTTTGTGTATTTTTATGTTATTTTTCCTTGATTCTATGTATAAACACGCCTGCATGCCTCTCTTACATAAACATCTCGTCTCACAGGCCTACTGGAAGAGATCTTTTTCGAGATAATTAGTGTCTTTGTACAAATTTTATTTTCTGTATTCTCTGTATTCATTTTCCTTGTAAACGAATTGATAAATTAATGTAGTTTATTCTGTTGTCTTTTAGGTGAATTATGTACGGAACCACGGGCCCCCGTTCGGCGAGCCGCAAGCCAGACATTGTTCAGCTGCATCGGGGCGCACGGGGCCTTGCTGACCAAGCCGGCGTGGAGGGCGCTGCTTGGAGTACTGCTGTCCATGCTGGAACAGGTGAAAGGATCATAAGTTTAATTTTCTGGCAAATAGAAAAAACCAACCTCGCCGAACGTTCTGCGACCGAATTGCTGATGTTCTGAAGAAAGGTGTAATAAGGAGTACCTATAACCGGAGAGCATGCATAGAAATAATAAGGAGTGTTGACGAAACAAAAGAGGTTTGCAAGGATCGTAGCGAGTGTCCTTGACCCTAAAAGTAACCCCTTGAAGTAACTATCAAATGCCCACAGCTGAAATTGCGTACGTTTCATATTTATGTACCTTATTACTAAATAATTGAGATTGGCGTTTAGAATTCTGTCTTCTTCTGCGTGAGATTCGGGCAAAAGATATTTTTGTACATTTTTGGACTCTCAGACCCCCCCCTATATGAGAGCTATAGCTATGGCCGTGATTACGCCCCCAAACTTAAACGTTTTGGAAGATTCAAAATACGGCATTGAAAAAAGAACATTTTCCGAAATGCTTTGTAACTTTTTGAAATGTCCTATTTATGCCTTATGGCCATTCATGTTATTTTGACACTTGTAATGTTTTAGGTTCAAAAGCAATCCAACATCGCGAGCTCCGAGAAAGTGGACACGGGCGAACACATCCTCATTCACCACACGAGGAACACCGCGCAGAAGCAGTGGGCGGAGACGCAGGTAATACTTCATCATCAGCTTCAAAGTGACCCCCCTCGTAACTATTAAACCGATTTCCATCAAACATAGCTAAGAGACATCTTGTACAAGTCAGCTTTCAAACTAAAAAAAATACCGCATCGATATCGGCTCATTATGAGAGTAAGTAAGAGTTTTAAGTTAATTTTGCTCCAGGGTGGGATAATATATTCGCAAAAATTCTAAAAATTTATAAAATGTTTTTATCCCCTGCCATCACCCATATCGGTAATCTATGCCTGTCCAAAGGTATTTTTCCGAGCGTATTTAAAATTGCTGTAGTGCATCCAATACATAATGCTGGCGACAGCGATCATGTTGACAATTACCGCCCGATATCCATACTACCAGCGTTATCCAAAATTCTTGAACGTATTATTGCCAAAAGCTTTATCAAATACCTTGAAAATAATTCCCTGCTTTCTGAAAATCAATTTGGTTTCCGTTGTGGTAGATCAACTTCGCAAGCTGTAGATGCGCTTGTTGAAAAAACGATTACAGCTCTTGACTCCAACACCAAGTGCCTAGTGATATATCTTGACCTCAGTAAAGCCTTTGACACTGTGTCAATTTCCATGCTGGTCTCAAAATTAGAAAAATTTAGTATAAGAGGGATACAGCTAAAATTATTTTCTGATTATCTCACAAATCGTAAACAACGTGTGAAGATTGGTTCTTATGTAAGTACAGACCAAAATGTCGAATTTGGAGTACCCCAAGGAAGTATTTTGGGACCAAATCTGTTCCTGGTCTATGTAAACGAATTATGTAACCTGGTCTTTAAAAATCGTAAAGTGTCCTTCGCAGATGATACTGCATTAATATTTACAGGAAAAAACTGGACGGAAACCTATAAGTCGGCCCAATTGGTTTTTGACAGGGTGTAAGGGTGGTTATATGAAAACTTCGTGACACTAAATGTTAACAAGACCAACTACATGGCTTTCAGTATTCGTAATGTCAATCGCCCTGACCCCGATCACTTAAAACTGTTTGTGCATACCCATTGTTCCCGAAATTGCTCTGAAGGATTTTGTGACTGTACTTTATTAGAGATGACAAATATTAATAGATATCTAGGTGTAATAATAGACTCTAATGTTACCTTTGCAGCACATATCAAGCAACTCTCTGGCCGAGTAAGAAAACTGCTTTACATTTTCAAAAAGCTACGCTATATAGCAGATACTTCTGTCCTACACATGACTTACATAGCCCTATGTCAATCTATCATTGTATATTGCATGACGGCCTGGGGTGGCGCTTCTAAATCTCATCTTATTGTCCCAGAAAGGGCTCAAAGAGCTATTTTAAAATTATATACCCTTAAGCCGTACAGGTATCCTACAACTGATCTATACAAACATTGCCAAGTGCTAACGGTACGACAGCGTTTCATACTCGCAACTATGATGCATGAGCATGCTGCTCAACTTTCTTTCCTTCCTCAACTCCTAAATAGAAATAATAGACTTAGCTTTTCTTTACCCCAATTAAAACCGAATTTATAACGAGATTTTTCTATTTTCTTGGACCTTTATAAGGAAATCAATCATAATATTTTTGTTTATCCATTAAATAAATATAAGTGCAAGAAATTTATCACTGAATGGTTGCAAAAGCTAACATATGACGAGACCGAAAACTTATTAAAAATCGTAGATTAACTTAAAGCTATGGCCAAACTAAAATTTTTAATTTATTCTGTTAGTTATGTATACAAATATATTATAAGATATACATATATAGATTGTTAATTTTTCACGTATATTAATGTTTTTAATTTAAAATATGTAGATCTTATTATATTTTAAACATATTATCGCTATAAATAATTTGTCATTGTAATATGTATCATATTTACCTAAATTATGTACAAGCCTTAACTATATTTAGTGATGACGAGTCCTGGTGACCATACAGGTTATTCGGAAACCTAGCACGGGCACCAGCTCTCTACTTTTAAGAAACTTCTTTACCTTTAAATTAGTTTTTAACTCAGTTTTAAGATAAATTGCGGAGGAAATAAATAAACATTTATTATTATTATTTTCACCGCGTATGTCTTCAATCAAATCCCTTCTTATTTTCATATTGGAAACTGTACCAATAGGCATGACGAATGGAAAAATATTTTTGGCACATCGGTTAGATTATCAAAAAAAATTGTAGACGTTTTTTTTCTTTTTTTAGAAAAACAAAAAATGATAAAGATTCAGCGCGTTGAAATTTCGCATGACGTCACGGCTACGTACGATTTTTACATAGAGGTGACGTCGCAAGCCCCCACTCTGGAACTTTGATGCTTCGTATCTTTGTGAATTTTTACTTTTTTGTCCATTATTTTTGGATAAGCTAAAAGACGGATTAATTACTATTATATTTTTCTGATCCTGTCGTCACCCCTTTTGGCAACGTTATAAAACAACATGATTTGAGACATTTTCCATGAACTGTCAGGTGCTGACGCTGTCGGGCGTGTCGCGGGTGTTCCACTCGCGCTTCCAGCTGCTCACCACCGTCGGGGACTTCAACAGGTCCTGGGCGGCGCTCCTGGATTTCATCACGGACTTCGCGCTGAGGAGGAGCCATGAGGTACAGTACAGTTTGGTAAAAAAGTCAGAAATATAACCGTTTTTATACGTAGTATTTTATATAGGTCTCAAGTCCATACTATCAATTTTTGAATAAGAGTTTAAAAACCGTAAATGTTGGCCCCTAATATAATACAATAGCTTTAACCCGCGATTTCGTCCGCGTAGAAGTCGAAAATGGTTCTTATAGGATTTTTGATTGTCTTTTTATGTTAACTTAAATACTTTTAAATTATAACATTCTTTATCATAACGTAGGGATTTAAAGGCCTAGCAGATCCTGTCCCTGTCCCTGTCCCTATGTATTTACTCATTTACCGCCAGGAGTACTCCTGCGAAGTTTCGAATAAAATATACAAATTTTTGGACCCCCCTTTTACTCCTTGGGGGGGAAGAGTTTTGAAAAATTCTTTCTTAGTGCACCCCTAGACCTCATAAGGAACCTACGTGCCAAATCTGGAGTCCCTAGACCCAGCGGTTTGGGCTGTGCGTTGATCGATCAGTCTATCTATCTATGTCAGCCAGTCAGTTTCTTCGTTCATATATATATATATATATATATATAGATAGATAGAAAGTGAAAGAGAGCGTTTCGTGTAAGCAGAATGAACGTACTCGTAGTTAGTTTTCTTTAAACGATCGCGATTAAAACACCAGGGGTGTTTTGATCGGGATCGTGTGTAGATATGAAAAAGAATTAATATAAGTACTAATATTAACATACAGATCAGAAGCTCACCCCCTTCCACGAGATGACGTTCCCGAGTGTCCCCCGCAAATCGGTATATTACGGAAGGAAGTCCTTATGCAGTTACCCTTGAATACTACCACACGATTAAAATAGTAGGCGACAGAATAAGACAGAATGTGTCGACCTGCGGGAGCCCTACTTTTCAATCACACACGTACAATCCGGCACATAAGTTGACCTATGCGCAGAACGACCATTTCTGGTAACAACGGGGGTGCGGTAGGAGGTGGCGAAGTGTGATAAAGCCCGTAACCATAGCAACGTAGTGACGTAATCGTCCCGCGCACGCACGCAGTAGCTGCCTCTCCCTTCACGCGCTCCCACGCCCGCCGTTGTTTTAGAGTACAGTCGCACACAGTAAAGTTATACTAACCTTACCATCACAGTATATATTTGAAATCATAATATGTGTAAAAAATGTTACTTTCATACAAATGTATGCAGCCGCCCGGGCAATTTGTATGGGAATGACGAGATTCTTTTTTTTTTACGGTTACTTTAATTTCATTATGCTATATTGATCTAGTAAAGCCCGTGGTTCGATTTGTTACGGGTGTATCCCTTCCACATTGTTTAATTATTTGTTATAAAATATAGTATCGTTGAGTTAGTATCCCATAACACAAGTCTCGAACGGGGCGAGCTCAATTTGTGTGATTTGTCCATTAATATTTATTTTCTCAAAGTGTGAATGTAATAAAAAAAATATTTTTTTAGTAAAAAATAATTTTTAAATAAGTTTTATTAAATTCTTCATTAAGTTTGGTTATTCCAGGTGTCAGTGGCAGCGTTGAAGTCGTTCCAAGAAGTGGTGACGGCGGCGGGGCGCGGCGCGGAGGGCGGCGCGGACGGCGTGCTGCAGCGGCGCGTGTGGGCCGCCGCCTGGGCCGCCTGGGGCAGGGTCGCGGCCGCCTCCAGCGCGGACAGGACCGGGCCTGCCCTGCCGGGTGAGTGCTCGTTCTGAGAAGTAGTGACGGGGTGCTGCAGCGGCGCGTGTGGGCCGCCGCCTGGGCCGCCTAGGGGGGGGGGGGGGGCTAAGAGGCTCAAGCCCCCCCCCGAATCTTTGCTACAAAGAGTAATAGTTGGCACTCAATTTTTTTTATGGATAATTGAGAGATGACTTGAGCCACTTGCTCCAACCCCCCCAAATTTATTTGCTACAAATACTTATAGTTTATGTACTGTTTTCCAGCGGGCGAGGACGGCAAGCCGGCGGAGGTGTATGCACCATCGCTCAACTTCCTCACCACGCTCGTGCAGATCTTCCCGCTCATCTTCCAGCACATACGACCCACGTAAGTGACTTATTGCTTTTAACGACGAAACTTCCTTTACATTCGAGATAAAATATAAATTATCAAAGAATTTCAAGGTTCGTAGCAAGTGGAGATCCATAGTCTGCCTTACTCCCATGAGGAACAGGCGTGCCAATATGTATGTAATTTCTTTTGTACGGATTTACAGGGATTCGTAACGCATTTTGTTGAGAATGAAGATTTATAGAGCTAAGAAATCTGTAGTAGTACGCAGTGTAAAAAATTACACTATTATAAAGGCGAAAGTTTGTGAGTGTGTATGTGTGTATGTGTGTATGTATGTTCTTCACGCGCAAACGGCTGGACCAATTTTGATAAAATTTGGTATGCAGGTAGCTGACACCCTGGATTAACACATAAGCTAAATTTTTCGCGGGTAACTCCGCGGGGTGCAGTTAGTAATGTTTATAAATTGACAAAGTTATGACGACTGGCCGGAGTGGGCAGTGCGGTTGCTGTGACGTCATCCGGCCGGTCACACCTATTGGCGGGGCACAGCGCGGATTCAAGCCAAGCGGCCGGTGTACTCGTTGTGACGTCACTTAGCGCAGCCTAACATCCCATCCAGAGATAAATATTGGCTTTATAAAAAATCGCAACGGTAAACCGATTTCGATGATTTCAAAATTATATTGTTATATAAAGCTTTGTAAAACTGCGTGTGGACCAATCCGCCGCGGAGGTCGTTTCGACGACCTCCGTGTCTCCGGGTTCGATCCCCGGTCAAAGGCAAGTTGGAAAATGGCCTGTTTCAAATTGTCCTGGGTTTATCTATGTGTTATAAAATATAGTACCGTTGAGTGAGTATCCCATAACACAAGTCTCGAACTTACTTTGGGGCTAGCTCAATCAGTGTAATTTGCATATATTTATTTATTATTAATTTGTTTGTTTCAGATTTAGCCCGGAAGACGTGCAGAAGCTGGGGGCGTGCCTGGCGACGGTGTGCCGCGTGGAGCCCGCGGCGTCGGCTCTAGACTCGCTGGGGGCCGCCTGCGCGCCCGTCAGCCTGCACGCGCTGCACTGCCTGGACACCGTGCATAAGGCAAGTCCATTGCTGGACAAGGACCTCCTCAATGATTCCTCAAACGGTCTCTCTTTGATATAGGCGTATCTAACATACTTTTTTTTAGGAGGTAAGGGGTGTAGTCAATACAAGTTATATGTATAAAACAGGATTAAGTAAACAAAGACAGCTCACATACAGTAACAGACATTACACACATTAGATGAAATATTGTTGAAGTGAAAACTTCTTTAGCGGCGTTGTACACTTTTTTTGTAATGGGTAAAAAAATTTAAACTCACGTCAGGACACGTGACGTGATCGAAAATTTGTAAGACGGATGGAGAGTAGACAGCCGGCGCGGCGTAGGAGAGGAAGTATCCCCCTCTCTTTCTACGGCGCGGCTAAAATGTATGTCTGCGCCTGCTGTTTCGTTTAGGCGGCACAGGGCGCTTGCGCGTGGAACTTTCTAAATAAATATTGTATTCTACCACATAAATGATAGTACTTTTATACTGATAATTAAAGCAATTCGTGCAAAACCATTCCGAAATATCAAAAATGCACAACGTTAATATTCAAGTTTTCACTTCTGCCGGCACTCCCGGAGTGCAACCCGTCGATTTTTTTTAATGCAATTATGCTTAACTAGATAAAGTAATCGCCAAGTCTTAATTTTGGAGGGAGGACCCTCAGAACCCCAGATTCTGTAGATTGTTTTATTTAAATAGATTTTGTATACTATTTCTGATTACCATTCCAATCTATGGGCTCGTTAACTTGTCAAGCGTATTATATTTTACGCGACCTTTTTGTTATTATCCGTCTTCCTTGTAAAGAATAACCTCGTAATTTTGTATCTGAACCCGACAATATTTTTCTGCAGGAAGCTTTAGTACGTCACGAGTTGCTGCCGGCCATGTTTTCAGCATTGACGTCACTGGCGGGCGCGTGCGACAGTCTGACGTCACAAGGTGGCGTTAGATGTTTGTCAGCTGCCGCGGCTTTGTACCGAGCCGCACCGGGGCCCAGTGCTAAAGTGTTGCCAGACTTATTGCAGGTAATATAATTTCATTGAATAAGAGAAGTCGTGATGTGTCGAGTCTTCTTTTGCATTAATTCGTCACGAGTTGCTGCCGGCCATGTTCTCTACGCTGACGTCACTGGCGGGCGCGTGCGACAGTCTGACGTCACAAGGCGGTGTCAGATGTCTGTCAGCTGCCGCGACTTTGAACCGAGCTGCACCTGGACCCAGTGCTAAAGTGTTTCCAGAGTTATTGCAGGTAATTATTGTGGCGACCTCTACAGCCACTACGAGGAACTAGAGTCAAGAGGCAACCGACAATACAGTTCACAAGAAGCATATGAGATGGCGCCAGCAGTATCTTACATCTCGATTTCAGAGCTCGCCCGATGCGCTGCATATATAGAACTTCCGACGATACACCGCCGGAGCTAGTATATAAATATAGGAAGCCGGGCCTCTGGCTCGCTCCTCAAACCTTGTCCGGGTGAAGTAGGAAATGCCGTCCGAGGCAACTTATGTATGTCAATACAAAAAAAAAAACACCGCCGGAGCCGCGGTTCCTCGCGCAACACCATGCCTGGCGGAAAGATCTTCCGTTTGTGGCGGTCGAGCATATCACCTCGCTCCCGCTACAAAATACTTTCATTGAATAAGAGAAGTCGTGATCTGTCGAGTCTTCTTTTGCATTAATTCGTCACGAGCTGCTGGCAGCGATGTTCTTGCGGTGACGTCACCGGGCGCGTGCGACAGTCTGACGTCACAGTCCAGTACGCCCTATACAGAACTACTCTTAGAGCCAGTGCTAGTGCTATGTTGCCAGACCGTTTGCAGAGTATGTACTTTTATTTGACAGTAGACGCCGTGATCGAACGACCCCTCTCTTGCATTAATACGTCACGTGCTGCTCCCAGCGATGTTCTTGCGCTGAGTTCACTCGCTGGCGCGTGTCACAATCTGACGTCACAGTACAGTATGCTCTGTACAGAACTACTTTTAGAGCCAGTGTTAGTGCTATGTTGCCAGACCGTTTGCAGGGAATGTACTTTTATTTGACAGTAGACGCCGTGATCGAACGACCCCTCTCTTGCATTAATACGTCACGTGCTGCTGCCAGCGATATTCTTGCGCTGACGTCACTCGTTGGCGAGTGTGACAATCTGACGTCACAGTAAAGTACGCTCTATACAGAACTACTCTTAGAGCCAGAGCTAGTGCAACGTTGCCAGACCGTTTGCAGGGAATGTTCTTCCGTTAAATAGTTAGAAGCTGTGGTTTTTGACGCATCTCACTTTCTCTTTCTTTTGTACTGAATAGGTAGATGTTGAACGAATGCTATCAATTTGATACAGAAATTTGGCTTTTTGATCCCCTCCCCTGCTTGTAACGCTTTTTTATGATGCCTTTAACACATTCTGTCACATTTAGCATGGCCCCCCTCCCCATCGCTGTAACGTAATATGTTGATGTCCCCTAAGCCTCTTCACTCTTCGTTCATTCTGAGTTGTTCTATCTTATTCGCGTAATGTTGCCAAAAAAAGAGCATACCAATATTAATTTCATCATCATCATCATCTTCCTTGAATTCTCTCTATTTGAGGTCAGCTCTGTACGTCAACTCCCTCTATAGTTTTCTATAATAGGGAACATGCATGTAAAAAATATGTGTTGTCTAACCAGTTTATCCATAAATATTCAAAATTAAAGTAGTAACAGTAAAAACAGCATAAAAATTTGTTGAAAAACGAACGAGATGTAACGATTTTACGAAAATATATCTATCTCACTCGCAAAAACACTATTTTCTATGGCAAATGTATAGATGATATGGACTTTGACGTCACCAGTCCATATCGGACTTCTCTTTCTAATCGAAACTTTAAAGTATCACATATTCGTCGCTGATTAGGATATTTTAAAAATTCTTTCTTATTTGTTTATTGTGGTTAATAAGGATTTTATTAAGCAAATAAAAAAAAAAACATGCATATACCCTATTCACCATATCTGTACTAACCCTTCTCTCCTCCATTTCCCGCTTCACACATTCCCCCCACTTCTTTCTGGGACATCATCTATCTGTGTCTGTTTCATTTGCCAGACGTTCGGCATCCCGCCTCTTGGCATGACCATACCATGATAAACGGTGACTTACCAGTTTAAGTAAACGAAATTAAGTACGTCTTTTGTGATTTTATGACTGGCATAGCGTCCATCAATAGGGAAGCATACTGTGGCGACATGGCGGCGCTAGCAGCGTATAGAGCTTGTTGAGATTGTGTGCTTGGAGGTTTACTCTAAATATGTGTGGTTTACTGTTTGCGTTTATGCGACACCTGACGGGATAATAATTTTTCAAAACTAAAAACCGACTTCACACCCAAACTACACAACCGATTTTGATAAAATTTCCATGGTACCACCTGGAAAGTATACCCTTTCAAACAAAAAAAGAATTTTTTTATCGGTTCAGGCTTCTTTGAATAATCGGTGAACATACATAAAAAAATAAAGTATCGCGACGAATTGATAACCTCCTCCTTTTTTGGAAGTCAGTTAAAAAGGCAGTATTCTTTCCTATTCAGAGAAATCGATCAAAAATTTAAAAAAAAAAGTAAATTATGGTAAAAATTGTTACTAACAGGCGTTGCACGCGGCCGTGCAACAGTGCAGCGCGCAGCAAACGAGGCGACGCAACAGCGAGCCAAGGAACAACGACGCCGCGCAAATAGCAGCCTTATTACTACAGGTACCACGGTTACATTTCAATTGTACTAGTTTCAGTCATTCTTCTTCCTTTCCTTATACCACTCGCATCGCATCTGTTTTACCCGATCCTTAAAACATTATCACATTGGTGGTTTCCGAGCGAATTCAAAGGAATATTCGGAACGGGGGCGCAGTGAACACGCCGGGGACGCGCATTCGCGGCTTTGTATTCGCTCGGAAATCCCCAGTGCGATAAGGCTCTTATTCTTCTCAACCATTACATCCCTACAATAGTCCATTTGGTTAGGTATTTAAATAAATGTAAACAATCTTGACATGCCTTTTTATTGAAATGTTCACTTTAAAAATCAATCTCTGCACACATTACAAATAAAGTATATAAGGGTTCGTTGCAGAAATGTATGGTAGCTGGGCGAGGTCATGGTACACCTACCTAAAATTAGTAGTTATTTATGGTAAGCAATATGTTATCGATAATTTCCAAAAAATCATTCTATTTGAAATGCCGTAATTGAGGTAATAATAACATTATCAACTTCGCGCTTGTCAAAGTGACTTTGACGTTTGATTGGTTGGTATTAACATATGAATGACATTTTCACAAATTAGGCAGAATATATCCTGTGGTGCAATTTTTCAAACGCGGTGTCACTAAACGCACGGTTTTTTGTATGGAAAAACCATTCGTTTAGGTGACTCCGCGATTGAAAAATGGCACTTCTGCAAGAATGATCGTCCGCCGTTCGATCGATGACGTTATGTATGTAATAATAAATTTAAAAAAAAGTTATAATCGATGGGTGCAGTCATTTTTGCATAAAACCCCTTTTCCCAAAGGACTTTACGTATTTTTTCCGCGCTTGTTTTACTATGAATTATCGCGCATTTCACCTCACTGCTTCGCCCGAACACAATGTTAGGTGAGACATTATGCTTTTAGGCCGCGCCCACCTCTGGGTTCGAGACCGCGACTAGTTCAACCTTAAGTTAAAGGGGTGAGATTTTTGAAACGAAGTTCTTTTTCGGATAATACGGACTTGGTGGATGAGTAGGGCCCAGGCGAAAAAAGTGTAAGATTTTTTCGTCACGATTTTTTTCAAACTTCTCTCCAACCGAGTTTACCGCAAAACTCGAGCATTTTTTTGTATAAATATTACTTTTTATGGCCGTGTGATAAGGAAACACGTGATATAAAATGAAAGAACGGAGTCAAAATTTACTCAGTATTATGCCTTGTATTTGTTTGTCCATACTATATGTTCACCTTCGTGGACAAAAGTACGTTTATACCATTCCCCCTCTAAAAAGTTTATTTTTTCACTGAAAACAGTGAATAAAAGGCACTTTTACTCACTATTTTGGTTGTTTATTTTATTCACTGAAAACAGTAAATAAAATGCACTATCACTCACTATTTTGGTAATTTATTTTATTCACTAAAAACAGTGAATAAAAATCAAATTTAATCTGTATTTTGGTGTTTGAGTTTAGAAAAATTACTCTTGATTTGAGTAACTGTTCCAATTTCAACTTGCATTTTAATTGATTTAAATCAATTAAAATTGATTAAAAAAAAGGAAGGTTAACCTTCCTTTTTTTTCTTTAAATGTCTTTGTTTCTTTAAATCTTTCTTTTTTTCGTAGTCATGGTATAAAGTATAGTATGCAACTCTTGAATAAAACGGATTTAATCGAGAGCTATGAATCACACGCGTCGCTCAGGATTCTAACACTTGAATCACTTGCTTTGCTCGTGATTCAATCATCATGAATCACTCCCTACGGTCGTGATTCAATCGTTAGAATCCTTCACTTGCTCGTGATTCATCTAGGGCCCTCGAATTAAATCTTTTATTCACTAATTGCATAATATACTATTGTTAATTTTTCTTTGAAGGAAGGTAATTGTTAGTGTTTCTTTCGTACAGTTTTACCGCCAGTCGATTTGTAGACAACACAGCATCTAAGAAAACTTCATCGCATAATGAAACTCTTTTTTATCTGTATAGGTGCTAGCGACGGGTCTGCCACTCGCCAGAGAGAAACCTGATGAATACAACGAGTTCTGGGAGACGCTGCCCACAGTGTTAGAGACCTTTATGTTCCAACCACCGTGAGTATTGTCACTATACTCGTATGTTTAATGTAAGTCGGGAGTGAAGATACCATATAACTCGATTCCTTATAGCTTGCCCTAGCGGATCCTAATATATACAACACACATTCGTGTTTTAATACCCCTTATTAAACTACAGTTGCATGAATAACTATTAAGCAACAGTTGTATAAGGAGGGTCAAAAATGCGAGTGGCGCAGGTTATGATGCGAGCTTTAGCTAGCATCGTATGAAGGCGCCATCGAGCATTTTTCTACGACTAAATAAATTTATTTATTAAATAAAATACAATTATTAACAAAGAAAATATGAAAATGTTTGACATATATTTACCAAACAATTTTTTCTAATAAGTATCTTTAGTAAGCTTTTTTTTTATTGACGTCTTCCTAGTGACTATGTTAAAAGATCGTTTACGTCGGCAATATGGTAGATCTAAACAAAAAATGTTCTTGGTTTATGGCTAGGTTTATACTTTTGGCGAAATTACGACACATATGCTGTTATGGGGACTATAGACTGTCCTGAAATTATAAATAATCAATGTTTTAATATTAGTGGTCGTGATTATTTAAAAGACAGATAACAGTACAGGAGTAGAAAAAATCATAAAACCTCAAAAATATTTCAGGCCAGGACTAATGATCAGAGATCGGATACTCCAATGCAAATTTACCTAAACTTCGAGGTAGTTCGTAACATAAAGTGGATAATACCACCTCTAAAAATATAATATTTTTTTTTGATTTATTTGAATATCGTGAATTATTATTGGATTTTACAGAATAATAAATTGTCAGGTAAAAATTAATGATTTGAAGAATATTATTAAATTTTTTGAGTTCCGTACTAAAATTTATTTTAATTACGTAGAATAAAATTAAGAGGGCTCTGTTTAAGTGAATATTAGGTAACTTTTAACAGCTGCTTCAAATACTTAGGTACATACGTCTTGTTGTACTGTATCTATTTTTTGGCGGTTCCTATTGTTTCAAAGTATCTTTTCCTTCTTCTTGGTTGTGTATAGTTTACTATCTCTTTCTTAGTAATGTATAGTAGTAATTATTGGCTATGTGAAAGAGATAGCAAATCAAGGACTGTACGCAATTTGTAAGTGTGCGAATGAGACAACAAATTTTACGTGCTTGTGTGCAAGTAGCTAACCGGGATTACAACCACATTCGTCGCTATACTTGCTATGCGTTCGGATGTGTATCTCAAGTCTTTTCGTGATTTCTTGAACTACTTGGCTATTGAAAAACGGTTTCTAATTTGCATTGTGATTTGGATTTTTGTTTTACTTGGAATGACGACTTTGTGCAACGAATACCGGATTTACCTACTCAGTGAATTGGACCTATTTCTTATAAAGGCAAGATTATTTTACAAAGTCATTAAATGCATATTTATGTAAAGCTGCCTCCGTGCTATGCCTCCGTGGTTTAGTAGTCTTAGCCATTGGCTTTTGATCCAAAGGTCGCTCGTTCGATTCCTATCGGGGGACAATGACTTTGTGTTGTTGTTTCCAGTTTAGTTATGACATTGCAGGCTGATCACCTTATTGTCCGAAAAATAAGATGATCCTTGCTGTCGGATGAAATGTTAATTCACGCCTGCGCCTGATTTTTCTCTGGTCGTGTCATGCAGTCTGTCCCATCAGAATTAAGAGAATGAAGGAATAGAGAGTGCACTTGTATGTTGCGCAAACACTTGGGCATTAAAAATTAAGCCCATTTGATGTGATAAAACGCACACAAAAACTGCCACAAATAGATACAGTACAACAAAACGTGCGTACCTTCGTATTTGAAGCAAATGTTAAAATTTACTTAATAATCACTTAAACCATCACAGTTTTATTTTACGTAATTCAAATAAATCATTTTAAACACCATTTTAGTACGAAACTCTATAAATTGAATAATATTCTTCAAATCAATAATTTGTACCTGACTATTTATTATTTTTGTAAAGTACAATAATAATTCATGATCTTTTTTATCAAGGTATCAAAAAAAAAATTATTTTTTAAAGGTGGTATTATCCTACTCTATGTTACGTACTACCTCGAAGTTTTGGTAAATGTATTTATATAGGGTAGATATGGATTTAACAGAGTATAAACTATGCAGAGTTTAAGCGAATTGGGCAAACAACATAATTACTAATTGCAAGACACTAACCACGGAACCATTCCTATAGTGCTTGTACAACAATAGCCGGGGACCATGCATTCATACAATCGACAATAATAATAGTAAGTACCTAACCTAAGGTAAAATGAAATTCCTTAAATCTAACACTTTCAGTCTTTTGAGTGAACACCTTACGTCCAATTCTTCTGGTGATCCAAGTTTTCTGTGGATTCGAAGCCTATACAATGGTGGCCACCAATAACCCCAAAAATACACACTTCACCAATTGTCTGGAGAAATCCACTTCCCTGTTGGTAGTTCACACACATATTTCATCAACAATTTACATACTTCGTCACTAATCCATTACAAAGAATTGTCCAAGTACATCAATTTTTACTACGATTTTTAAGGTTCTTACAATATTCTTATTTCACTTTTAATATACTAGACTCCATGTCTGTTTGAGGTTACAATTATACGTGACTGACGTAATTTAAGTCAACAATAGTTTGTTACGCAAAACATTATTATAATAGAAATTTGAACTTATTACACATTAACGTATCCACGAGTTAACCTTAACCGCGACCGTCGCGTGTTATCACTCGAAACCGGTCAGGCATATACAACGGTGTTAACAAGCAATCAACAATACTTTATTATCGATCATCGATACATACATTTAAATTAGACCGTTCACGGTTATTAGACTAACTAAAATATACGCCAAGCGCGGCCATCGCGCTTCCATTCCGCCGCGATCGGATACAAGACTGAGCGACGCGCGTCTCCTCGAACACCCGCTAGGGCGCGCTCGCGCCACCGCTAGAGTTGTGCAACGCTGCACCGATTCCAAATCGATATATTCTTAACAGTAAATATGCACTGGAATATTCGATCTCTGATGTTTTTATTGTTTTCGTGAACAGTGTGGGCGGCAGCGGCAGCGCCCTTGAGCTGGTGGTGGTGGTGCGGGAGGAGGTGCTGCGGGGCGCGCCGCGCGTGCCGCGGCGGCACGTGCGGCCGCTGCTGGCGCTCGTGCGGGCCGGCTCGCTGCACGCGCAGCGGCACCCCTCGCGTGAGTGGCGCACCACATGCGGCTCGCCCCGAATGCTTTACAAAATGTCAAGCTTGGTTTACATTTTGACAAGTAATAGTGATCAGACGACCTGGCCAAGGTCGATGGAAAGCGCTGGATGCAGGCCGCTCTTGATCGGTCATTTTGAAAATCCTTGGGAGACGCCTATTTCCAGCAGTGGACGTTATGCGGCTGAAATGATAATGGCTAGTTTACACAGTGCGAGTTAGCGTACGAGTCAGCCTGCACTGAAGAAACTCGCACAGTTTCGATGTAACTTTCGAGTAACTCGTGAGACATTAGCTCGTATCCGAGTTACTCAAACATTTTTTGTTTTCACTCGCCTCGCATCTCTCACATGGTGGCAGCTCGGTCATCATCGCATCGTTTGAACGCGTTCGGCAGTAGCTCGCCTGTGCCAGCCGGACAGTTGTGAGCGAAACCTGTGTTTTTGTATGCTGCGCCTACGTACGAGCGAATATCGCGACAACTCGCAATACTGGGCAGCAGCAACTATGTGTTGTGTAGACAGTAAAGGCGAGCCGTGCTACAGGCGTACGGGTAGACAAGCCGAGTCTACAGGCTAGACAGCAGCTCGCACTGTGTAAACGAGCCATAACAAGTGCAAGTGACAAGTAAATAGCAACCTGTTCTATTCTTTAACAATTAGCTCCCCCCGCGCTACCTCGCTTTCCTCGCACTCGCCCACCGCCTCTGCTGTAGCCAGCATGTCATGCATGAAATATACGCCTATGATGAGCTTGCTGCATATCTACTTGCCACAGACGTGTGAACACCTACTTGTCACTTGTCCTTGTCAGTGTTAACTTGTCACTTCCATGTAAACCAGGCATTCTTTTTATTTGTGGTGTGAACATCACAAATAAAAAAAATTTAAATACACTAAATAAAACTTGAACATTAGGGCAAACTAAGCCGAATATTGTAGCTTGGGTTTTAGAGTTCAATATATCCGAGCTAGTAAGATATCGTGCAGCTCCGTTACAGGGTCACTAGGCCTCCTCACATATTAATAATCTTTAATTTTAACTAATGTTAATAAACTTTTAAATATTTAGTTTCTTAGCGAACAAGTTTATTTGAAGATCAAAATAAAAATCCCCTGACTGAAAATATCAAGCACGACATCTAGTGATGAATAGCGGAACCATCTATATGATTTGATATCTCTCTTTATGTAGGGGTTTCAAAACGGCCACTTTTGCCTAATGTGCGAAGAAAAGCTTCACGTTCTCATTTTAAACTGTAAACCCTAAACAGTAGTTCATAAAATGGTTTGAAAGGTTATCTTGACCTTACTCAAGACAAAATTTAAAATGATATCTCCGTTTCCTTTTAAATAATTTATTTCAAATGGGGGCAGCACTGGAACCTCGAAAAAATTATGTATCCCCTTAATCTCATGCAATGATTTTGCCCCACAGAAAACGAGCAGGAACTGCGTGAGCACGAAGAATTCGCGCGCACGTGTTTCGAGACCTTGCTGCAGTTTTCGATGCTCGAAGACGTCAACAATTTAGGAGACGTTGACAGTGAGTATAGTCTACGGCAAAGATAATAAATTACTAATGTAACAGATAACCAACGCCATAGAAACGATTGGAGGGCCCGAAAGTACGCAAAACTGGAGTTGCGGGTAGTCACACAGAGATGGCAGCACACACGACTAGCAAAAAAAGTGACAAAAAATGTTGAATATGCTTTAAAAATATTTATTGCATTTCGTGTAAGTTATAGTTAATTAATTATGCACTGATTTTTCATTGGTTTTGGAGCCGAAGGCCACTTTATGAGGATAGTCAAAATAAAAATTCAGAAACAAAAAATGTTGACTAAATGTCGATAGAAAAATCGTGAGATCAATTAGTAGTACCGCCGGCCGGCTAGATTTCGAGTTCATCGGGGTCACGCGTCAGTTAAACGGGCGTAACTACGTGGTCACGATCAAACTCATTTTTGCAACTTTTGTATCTTATGTCATACACAAATTTGGATTGAATATATAGATAGAAGAATTTATTTACTTCACGACACTTATTTTTCCAAAACCAATGAAAATTTAGCGTGTAATACTACTTATTTAAGACGAAGTGGTAGCTAAAGTGGCGTCCTCATTTGAAATAAATTGTTCAAAACGAAATATGATGATAATCAAAAATTTGATTTGTATGATGAAAGACCTTTAAACTATTTTATGATTAACCTTTGAAAGTAATATTGGTAATCCGTCTAGTTTTAAAACTGTTTTTCGCCAAAAGTGGCCACTTTTGGCGAAAAACAGTTTTAAAACTAGATGAACTATAAGTTATAATTTCAAAGGTTATTCATAATATAGTTTAAAGGTCTTTCTAAACATTGATACAAATCAAATTTTTAATTATCATCATATTCCGTTTTGAACAATTTATTTCAAATGAGGGCGCCACTTTAGCTACCACTTCGTCTTAAATCAGAGTAATAAAAGATTTTAATATTTTAATAAATATGTAGCTATAGCGCCATCTAGTGGCAAGGAAGAGAAATAATTATGTTTATAAGGCGATGGGTGGGCATGACTACAGGAACAACCAAAGACCTAGAATTTTTTTACTGTGAATAAAGACCACCATAGACGAGTGCAACAAAAAAGAATACGGCCACCCCTCACAAGAGCAAAAGAGATAACGATCAAAGTGACACGTGACAAGTTTTGGGGCAAGTAGCAGCCGTTTTTTTTTATAAACCTTTTTGTCCCACTGCTGGGAAAAGGTGTCCCCCATATTTTTTCACTTATCCCGATTTAATGCAACCTGTGACCAATTCTTCTCAAAATATCTGATATGACATCAGATATTTTGAAAAGAATTGGTCACTCCAACGTTTCTTAGGCCTACCCGGTTTCCTGTAACCATCTGGAGAAATCCATCCCGTGATTTATTTGGCTCACCTATCTGGGTGTATCCGTTATACGTTATTTACCGGGCTTATATTCCGTCAGAAGAAAATTTGATGTTTCAAATAGTTTACTGTGTAAATTACCTTCACATGTTTGTTACAGATGAAACGGACCCCCTCGCGATAGTAGCACTACTAGACAGATTTCAAGAAGTCATATCTAGGTACACTACCGACGATGACAACGTAGAACCTTTACCTAGGTAAGTCATAATTACCCTTTAGAAAAATATAATACAAGTTTTGAAAATCCATAATTTTTAAAAAATAAAACCGTCTTCATCCCTAAAGTACACAACAGATTTTAATAAAATTTCTGTTGGACCACCTAAAAGCCCTTTAAAACAAAAAATAATTTTCCAAATCAATTCAGGCGTCTTCGAATAATCAGTGAACGTACAAAAATATTCTACATTAGGGTTGGATCTCACTTGTCAGCAAGGAGCAGCACTTTCCTATGCTGCTATCTTTGTCTGTCGCTCAGAACCGTCATTTGCCAGAGCGAGAGAGAGCGACAGAACGCTTCAGCCCCGCCGCTGCTATAGCGTTCCATCGATCTCTCTCGCTCTGGCAAATGACGGTTCTGAGCCAACCCTAATTTAGAATATTTTTGTAGATTTACAAATCGCATAGAACAGTTTTTGTTTGAGTGGTGTTCGTTCGCAGGCACCAGCTATCAGAGATCTCGTTCGTTCTGAAAGCGGTAGCGACGTTAACGGAATCAATGAAGAAGGCGCCTCCGGGGAAGGTGGACGCCATAGCGTGGCAGAAATTAATAGGTACAGTGTTTTTCTTTATGTCGCACGTACAATTTCCGGCACATAAGCTGACCTATGCGCAGAACGACGTGTTCCGGTAACAACGGGGGTGCGTATGAGATGGTGACGTGTAATAGTCTCCGTAACCATAGCAACGTAACGTAGCGACGCCATCCTTCCGCGCACGCGCACAGTAGCTGCCTCTCCTTTCGCGCGCTTACACGCCCCCGTTGTCTTAAGAGTACAGTCGCGCGCAGTCTTTATTTAAAGAAAATTTTGTTTTGCAAGTTGTGCTGTTTGTTGGAAGAAAACATGCCTCATACACAACCAACTTTGAAATCAGAGAAAGTGATTAGTGGGTCACATTCTTTTTAGTACGTCGATTTTTTTAATATGTATTTTATTTGAAGTAATCCAAATTATGGGTCAAAGAGTTTTTGTTACTTATCGTGCATATTTTCATATAATGTTAAATAAAATAAAGCATTAGTTTGCAAATTTTATAAGAATTTTTAATTTCACGGGCAACTACGAAGATTCCCTATTAGCATTTTTGCCTCCAACAATACGTGCACCGACGACCGCCATTTTGGTTCAACTTAAGTGCCGGGAATTGTAAGTCTTTACACTCGAAAAAAAGTGAGGCATTAATTTAAGTGCCAATCAATTGAATTACTAAAATATTTGCTAAGTGCGGAAACAGTCATTTCCAGTGACCAGGAGAAAAGACTTACACCTTTTTTGGTTGTGTAGAAGGTAAAATAGTCCAGACCACCAGTCCAGTCATCAGTTTCTAACTCAATCGGCTGAAAACTAGTAGGTCGTATAGATTTGTCGCCAGAAGCTCCCTTGAAGCAATCCAAGGACCTGCATCAACCTTTGAATGTTTATTATATTTAGGGTAAGGAATAAAGAAATGAAAAAATAAAGATGGACTCTAAAGGACTAGTATCCAGAGCTGTAAACTAGACAGATATATAGATAAACTCATTTATGTGCTGCTATAACACCCATAAAAAAATACACAAATGAAACACAAAAAGTAAATAAACTTCTATCATCTAATTTTCAAATAGCAATACAAATATAATTGTTGTGGGTACCTACTTAATAAACAAATATTGTGAAGGTAGACATAGGCTTTGGCTCAATAAACCAGTCGTCGTTCATCTGTTGTTTTACTTGGTCGCCCTACTACATGGTGTCAGGTGTAAAAAGTTATCGTATGAGTGCGTCGCGTTGTTATACCGAAATATATAGTGTTTGTGTCGAACTACAAGTTTTCTAATGAAATGGGTACTGAAAGTGATGAGTCTAAACGTGAGGAGGGCGTCTACACGGCGATTCAACAACCGACGCCGATGCTTCGAGAAGGAAACATGGCAGCTAATTGGCGAGAATGGAAAATGGCCTTTGACTACTATTTGATCGCAGCAGATAAAGAAAAGGCATCGTCGAGAGAAAAGAGTGCCTTGTTTATGCACAGTATTGGTAAATATGGAAGAGAAATTTACGAAGAACTCGATATAGTTGAGTCCAAAAAATTAGATTACGATTATTTATGCAAGAAGTTTTCAGATTACTGTGATCCATCAAAAAACGTGAATTACGAAAGACATGTATTTTTTGAAACCTATCAGAGCGATGAAAATTTTGATAAATTTTTGGGTACATTAAAATTAAAATGTAAAAGTTGTGAATTTGGATCGCTCAAAAATAGTCTGATTTAACACAGTTAATTCGAGGAGTAAAAGATGTACAAATGAGAGAAAAACTTCTTGCAAAATCGTCATTGTCATTGGAAGACGCGGTACAATGGTGTCGAGCCGCGGAACGAGCAACGGAACAAGCTGCAGCGTGCAATTCGAAGCAGCCGGGAGATGTGGAGCAGCTGGTATGGCGACCGGGACGCGCGTCGTACAGCGGGTACCGAGGCGGGCAGCGCGCGGGCCGGGCCGGCCGCGGAGCAGCCGGGAGCTGGGCGCCGCGCGGTCGGCCGCTGCGGTATGGTGGCAGTGACGGAGTGGGTCGCGGTTCGCGGTATGTAGGTTCGTCGGACTGTGACAAGTGCGGAAAATCACACAGATTTAGTGATCGTTGCCCAGCAGTCGCCGTTAAGTGTTACCGTTGCGATAAAATAGGACACTATGCCCGGTTTTGCAAAGTGAATTTTACTCATGAGATGACAAATGAAGAGGAAGGACAAATATGCGAAGAGGACATGGGTGAGCTGTTTTTGGAAAATGTTTATATTGATTCATTGGAAAGTCTTGTAGAACCTTGGTTTGAGTTTGTTTTTGTTAATGGCATAAAAATTAAGTTTAAATTAGACAGTGGTGCAGATGTCTCCGTAATATCATTGGATTTGTTTCATAATGCGAAATTAAATATCCACCAACTTTTGCAATCCAAATTAATCTTGAAAGAAACGAGTAAAAATCGTTTACCAGTTGTAGGCTATTTTAAAGCTGTTTTAAAATGTGGATCACAAAGTTGTGAAGAAAATATATATGTTTTAGCCACAAAGTGCAACAATTTACTAAGTTTAAAAGCATGTACTAAATTAAATTTATTAACAAGATCGAATCAAGTGTCCCTTAACCAATTACAGTTAGACGATTGTATTTTCAATGGTATTGGGTGTTTACCTACTGTTTGTAAGCTGGAATTAGATGAAAGTGTTCCACCCGTTATCAGTGCCACTCGTAAGATACCGATTAAGTTGCGACCCCGTTTGAAAGAGGAACTGGATAAAATGGTTAAAATGAACATTATTACAAAAAAAGATGGACCCACCGATTGGGTCTCGAGTATAGTGATTGTGGAAAAGCCTGATAAATCGTTAAGAATTTGTTTAGATCCAAAGAATCTCAATCGTGCAATTAAACGTAGTCAATTTTTATTGCCCACCTTAGATGAAATAGCTAGCGATTTATCTGGAGCTAAGTATTTTTCAAAATGTGATGCAAACAAGGGATTTTGGATGCAAAGGCTAGATGAGGCTAGCTCAAAACTTTGTACTTTTAGCACTTGTTATGGGAGGTATCGTTTTTTACGACTTCCATTACGAATTAATTCTGCACCAGAATTTTTTCACAATGAAATGTTTAAAATATTTAAAATGGAGGGGGTAGCGATTTATATCGATGATTTACTAATATGGGGTAGGACTCGCGAAGAACACGACTCAAGGTTGCAAGAAGTACTTCGTAGGGCAAAGGCAAACGGTGTCAAATTCAACAAAGACAAGTGTGTTTTTGGGGTTCAGGAAGTCTCGTTTTTAGGACATATTTTTAATAGCACCGGTATGAAAATAGATAAAAAACGTATACAAGCGATTTTAGACATACCAACTCCTACAGATAAAAAAGAATTAGAACGGTTTTTAGGAGTTACAAATTACTTATCCCGTTTTATACCTAATTACTCAGAGATATCTTCAGGTTTGAGAGAGTTGATAAAAAAAGACGTTGAGTTTGTTTGGTCAAGCGCTCAGGAGGAGGCATTTAAGAAATTAAAAGATAGGATAAGCAGCGCCCCCGTACTGCGGTATTATTCTCCTAACGAGCCGGTTGTGGTGTCGGTGGACGCGAGCTCGCACGGTCTCGGTGCATGCTTGCTGCAGGCGGACCGGCCCGTCGCGTACGCGGCGCGCGCCCTCACCTCCGCCGAAACGCGGTGGGCGCAAATCGAAAAAGAAATGCTAGCTGTGGTCTTCGGTTGCACCCGTTTTCACCAATACATTTATGGCCATAGTAAAGTAACGGTTGAAAGTGACCATAAACCATTAGAGTCTATTTTTAAAAAACGTTTAAATGAAACGCCAGCTCGTCTTCAACGAATGTTACTACGATTACAACATTATTCCATTGAATTAAAGTATAAACCGGGCAAGTTACTTTTCATCGCGGATACACTATCGCGCGCGACAACAGAGCAGGTTAGTGATAGTGAAATTTTCGAAGAGGTGATGATTCATGCAAATACAGTGTATGAAAACGTTGACGCGAGCTCTCAGATGGTAAATAGGATTAGAGAGGAGACAGAAAGAGATAGTATTTTGAAGAAGGTGTTTGATTACTACTACAACGGATGGCCTAACATTAAGCGAGATACTATGTCAGTGGTAAAACCTTATTGGAATGTGTATACGGAACTGCATGTCATTAAAGGAATATTATTTAAAGGGGATCGAATGGTAATACCAGAATCGCTTCGTAAAGAGATGTTAACACGGGTTCACGAAGGTCATCTTGGAATAGAAAAGTGTCAAAGGCGGGCTCGAGAAGTGATGTGGTGGCCGGGCATGTCGGCCGCTATCGAGCGACTGGTGCTGGGCTGCGAGACGTGCCAGCGGCACCGCGCCTCCAACCCGCGTGAGCCGCTGCAGCCGCATCCCGTGCCCAATTTGCCATGGGAAGTTGTGGCATCCGATATTTTTGAACTTAAAGGTAAGCCGTATTTATTGGTGGTAGACTATTATTCTAAATACATCGAAGTATCAAAGCTACCAAATATGCAAAGTGTTTCAGTTATATCAATTTTAAAAGATATTTTTAGTCGGTTTGGTATACCGAAAACATTGGTTACAGACAATGGTACCCAATATGTGTCACAAGAGTTTAAAGAATTCAGCAGCAGGTGGGAATTTGGTCACGTGACCAGCTCGCCACTGTACCCGAGGTCTAACGGCCTTGCTGAAAGAAATGTCCGAACGGTAAAAGCCATGATGATAAAGTCTCTTGAAAGCGGTCAAGATTGGCATTTAGCGTTACTTAATTTTAGGAATACACCCATTTCAGAAGAGACATATTCTCCAGCACAACTGTTAATGAACCGCAGATTGAGAACTAAGTTACCTATTACTGATAAATCACTCCAACCGTCTATCATTTATTCGGAATCTATGAGGGAGGGTCGTTTAAATAAACTAAAAAATTCAAAATCTTACTACGATAGGGGGACAAGAGAATTAAAACCTTTGTATCCAAATGAAACTGTACGCATGCGAAATAAGAACATATGGGTTAAAGCTAAAGTTATCAGGCCAGCTCAGGATCAGCGTTCTTACTGGGTACAGGCGGAAAATGGTGGTACATACAGACGAAACCGTCAACATATTTTAAAATTGCCGAATTCTGATAGTGTAGGTAGTAAGAATTCTAATTTTAAATATTTAGATTTAGAAAACGAGGGTCCTGCCAGCACTGAACCACCTCGACCGTGCCAAACGGTGTCGCAACCTCAAATCAAAACAACTAGAAGTGGCCGGGAGGTGAAGCCTCCCGTTCGATTTGTTTGTCAATGATTTGATTGTATACTAGCTATAAGCCACGGCGTTATCTTTCAAGTTTAACTTAATAATTTTAAGTGGAGTTATTATTTGCATTACCTGTAAGCGATTAAATATATATATATATATATAGATCTAGATTTTTTCTTACTATTAGGATTAGATATTGCCCTTGTTGTATTAATGTAGCAATCAAACTTATGTTACATTATAATTCATGTGTTGCAGAGTATAACTTCTATGCTAAGCCTTATTGAAGTGTAGTAACGCGTTATGTAGTTTAATTTTGTAAGTTAATGTTTATCTTTATGTTAAGAACTTCTTACAACTTAAGTAATTATTTTTTTTTATTTGGAAGGGAAATAAAAGCATTGTTTAATCTTTCGGGGGAGATGTTGTGGGTACCTACTTAATAAACAAATATTGTGAAGGTAGACATAGGCTTTGGCTCAATAAACCAACGTCGTTCATCTGTTGTTTTACTTGGTCGCCCTACTACAATAATAAATAAAAAGAAATCACGTGTATCATATTATGGTATCGCATATAAAAAAAGCTAGTCGACAAGAATGTGAACTGTGGTATCGATTTTGTTTGAGTGATGCGAAAGCGCCATCGTCTAACATTAATTTTTGTTTTACCTAGGGGGCATCCATTAATTACGTGAGGTGAAAAGGGAAGAGGGGTAGAGCAAAGTCTCACCAAATCTCACCTGGGGGGACAAATATTACGTAATTTCATCAGTAGTTCCTGTTTAAGTGTTTATTGATCAATTTAATCACTTTGCTTTTAGATTAGGTTCTAAAATCTAAATAATTTCAAATATTAGTCTTAATAAGAATGATGAAACCAACACATCTTCACTCAAAATATAAATTTTGCAAGTTTTGACGTGAGATAAGGGTAAGGGTTGAGGGAAGGAAAATCTCGCGATATTTCCATGCGTTTTTTAAATCCTTAAAAATGCCTCGCGTAATTAATGGACGCCCACTACTCCTTGTGTTATTTCTGTTAACCCCACGCACAGTGTAGATTTGTTAAAATTTTAGTAATATGAAGTGTTTTCCCGGTAAGTGAAATACCATTGTATGTATTTATGAGAAAAAATAGTAATTTATGCAACTGTTTTATAACAAAGGGTATTAAAACGCGAATGTGGGTTTATTACACGAGTATTTTAATACCTAAAATATGACAGTTGCATACAAGACTTTATCTGCATCCATGATAAATAAAAGTAGTTTATAGCTGCATGTCCGTGTGTCAGGGCTGTACCCGTCGCTGGTGCGTCTGGCGGCGAGTGCCCGCGCGGGCGGCGCGGGCCCCGCGCTGCGCGCGGCGCTGCTGCAGTACGGCGCGCTGCTCACCGCGCCGCTATAGCGCCGCGTGCTCTACACCATACACATATAGAGCACGAAGCTCTAGGGTACGTACAACCCATGGTCTGGCAGCAGTTTTTGACCCCCCAGACAAAAAAGAGGGGTGTGTAAGTATGACGATTATGTCTGTCTGTCTGCCTGTGTGTCTTTCGTCTCTGTGTCTGTCTGTCTGTCAAACTCAAAGTCAAAAATCATTTGTGAGTTGACGTTCTTGGAGAAAATGCTTCAGTGCAGTTTTTTACCGCTTCTTCTGCACTAGCTCTTTGGAGGCGGCAGTAAACTTAGCTCTAAGTACATAACTATTTGACGTCAACAATTGTTGTGCAACAAAACAAAGTGACGATTAATAAGAGATATTATAAATATCCTATGATAATAAATATATATTTGAATTGAATGAATTGAATTTATTTATCGTTGGATATTTGTATCACTTGATAATTGTCACTTTTTTTCTTCCGATTTCATAATAGATAGTTGTTGAAGTCAGATCATTTACTTACAGCTAAGTTTACTGCCGCCTCCTAAGCGCAAGTACAGAACAAGCGGTAACAAACTAACTAATAATATGACAAAGCCCTTCTGGCGAGTAGGCGACCAATACTGTGTAAATGAGTTTCTTTCGGCGTTTCTTCTCAACAGTGGTCGTTACGAAGAGCTGGTATCGGTACTTCTTTTTTTAGAAATAAATTATATTTTACTGTACTTTACACATAACATAAATTATACTTATTGACGTATAAAAGTGCCTGTAAAGGTCTAATTACTGAATGAACATTTGAATCTTTGATGCTTTCGTAAATGTGTAATACAGGAAAATGGCGTCCAATTCAAGGGCTTCGAAACACTTGTTCTCGATTTTGCTTTGCTGTTTATTAGATTTTCAAAATATCTTCAACAATATAACGTCAACATTTTTGAATTCTTCTATTCCTAAAAATCAAAACTCACTTTCAATAGTTTCATAATTAAACGCCATCTAGTAGTAAGCGGAGGAACTACATATTCCAATCTATTTTAAGTGGAATATTTATCCGTAGCGCCATAAATGATGTGCCAAGCAAATAAAAAAAAAACAGACTTTCAAACGGTAATAAAAATAACGTTTGAACGGCTGAAACGATTTTTATCAAACATAACAAAAGAACCACCGCAACGGAACTTGCTTTCAACCGGGAAATCGCATCGAAATTGGTCCATCCGTTCGAGAGATACTATGACACAAACAGACAGACATTAGCGTCAAACTTATAATGCCCCTCTTTTGTTTGGCTAAAATATTTTTTTTGTGTAGCCAATCGACTCGAAAAAAAAAATTGGATAGCCAATCGACTCGAAAAAGAAGAAGATAAGAGAATTGACTTAACTTTCTTTCGCAGTGACGTCTACGGCTCTAGGAGTCAACGTCTATAGCGGGTTCTAGCACGCCTGTCGATAGCAAAGAATAGTATGTAAAATATCGGGATCTTACAAAAATACATGATATCATTATTTTCCTATTTGTTGTTGAATGCTCGGTGGTCCGGTGGGAGTGCGCATTACTAGCGCTTTCGCAACTTAAGCTAAGCTTACGCCTCGAGGACTGTGCTAATGAGGGTTTTTGAAAATATTTGACACTACTTGACGTCAGGTCCATACGTCTGTTCTTGCACAATCAGTTAACAGTTTCTTTAGCTCCGCAAAATGTATACAATAACAGCAGTTTTTGGAACTGACTTCACCGTGCTGCCATCTGCTGTATGTACCATATTTTTGAAAACCCTAATTGTGATATTATAAAATTATTCATTGAATTATTTAATACATCAGAGTGTATTGTTGTAAGACGCCCGTTTATAAATAAACAATACGAATCATTCCCTAACGTTATAGTTGTTATAAGATTGTTTTATTTCATTTGTATATATAATTAGTAGTATGTATATCATTGACTTCATGGCAATCTCATGAAAATGTTTGTATAGTCATGTTTGAAGTGTGTTTTTTATTAAATATTAAGTTTCGGCATCACATTGAAATTACTAAATTCATTTACAAATTGTACATCACTGAAATTCTTTCGTTTTATCTTTCTTTACTTTCAAACAGTTTTTTTATTGCATAAAATGTTTCCTTAGATCTTTACTCAATAAAATGACACGGCAGTCGTTCGATAGTGTCGCCTAATTTCAATGGCAAACCAAATTAGACTTTATCATCGTTTCGAAGCACTCAATTTTCCTTGAAACTGTAGTGCGAACACGACGCTTCGGATGTATGCCGTAGCGCTTTGGGAGTAAAGGGTTCTGATCCATAATCGATCCATCTATGG
Organism: Acrobasis suavella; assembly: GCA_943193695.1. Taxonomy (NCBI): domain Eukaryota; kingdom Metazoa; phylum Arthropoda; class Insecta; order Lepidoptera; family Pyralidae; genus Acrobasis; species Acrobasis suavella. Next base: position 11,349,969 of record OW971952.1, read on the forward strand.
TCCTCTCTCTGTCATCCCCACAAATTCTATATATCCACGCATTACGACCCTCATGGTCAATATAAAATAAAATATTTGTTGCTTAGTTCTTTTGGAACGAAGTTCCTTTTCGGACGGTACGGACTTGGCGGATGATGGATGGGCTAGGCGAAAGTGTAAGATTCCGTCACTTTTTTTCGACACGTTTTTTTTTTCAATCTTCGTTACAACCATGACTTATTTTACGTCTATGGTTACAACTGAGTGTTCCAAGACACTCACGAATTTTTTTATTTATAATTTTCTAACAGTTCTATACTTTGCTTGTGCTAACGAGGTGTGACAGAGATAGCACCATATTTGGTCTGTTGATAAAAAACTAAACAGATTCTTGAACAAAAACCCAACTAACAAATGAATGATGGTAAATGCCAAATGCACTGAAAAAAATTGTTTGTTTTGAATCGATTTTTACGTCATTACGTTATGAAATATCCAATAGATAAGGACAACAGAGAAGATAAAGTATTTGTAACGGGTATCCTACTGATAAAGATAGTTTAACCATGAGCATAGATTAAATAATAAAATAGACTAAAATCCGTATTCACAACAGTACCTATCCGTCTCGTTCTGTCTTGACCAACGCTTTCCTGTAAAGCCCAATAGGGGTGACGACAGGGTTAGAAAAGTATAATTGTAATTAGTCGGTCTTTTAGATTATCCAAAAATAATGGACTCGTATTTTTCAGTTTGCCAAAAAAGTAAAACACCTCTATTTAAAAATCGTACGTAGCCGTGACGGCATGCGAAATAATGCGCTATATCTTTGTAATTTTTGTTTTTCAGAAAAAAAAAATTAGGTTTAATATATTTTTTAATAATCTAACCGATGGTCTAATATTATTTTTCCATTCGTCATGCTTATTGTCCATAATACGAGAGACAACCTAGAGAATATAGCTATAAAGAATACTGCTTATACTAGACTGTTCTACAAATAGTAGCATGTCCTCAGGGCCGGATCTATCATATGGCTTTTTGGGCTTCAGCCCAGGGCCCCGTGGATTTCAGGGTCCCCCAGCTAAGTCAAGTCAAAGTCAAAAACAGAAGATTTATAATTTTATTAAATTAAACCTGAATCCTGCGATTAATCAAATCCATTTAATTCATTTAATTCAAGTTTATGTTAAGGTGTTAGTACCTCGTACTGACGGTTAAAATGTTCGGCAGCCATTATATTACGCATTCATTCGAGCTTGATCTTGCTCCGCTGTTTCTCTTTGAGACTATGTTTGTCTCTTTCTTTTTTGCTACAATTATTTATAGTACCATTATTTATAATTTGTAATAAATATCTTTAATTTATTTATACTTCTAACATATTTCTAAATACCATTGAGATAATAATTACGTTCCACTTATAATACCCACATGGAGTATTTTTTCGTTCGAGAGTGAGTAAGCATATTTGGCTCATATATCTTGCTACCATGCCATAAACATGAGCGAGTCTATTACTTATTATAATAATTAACAAACACTGAAGCGTAATATATTAAAATATATATCAAATATTTTAATGCCTTATTTGTCTTCTATACTTTGAGTAATTAGGTGGGCATAAGTAGTATTAGCCCAGGGCCCCCTAAACTCACGGTCCGGCCCTGCATGTCCTACTGGTAGTACAATCGGACAGGCTACTATTTTGTTTCCTTGTGTGAATACGGGTGTAACCCCATCGCTAGCACCCCCGGCCTGCAGGCACATCTAATAAGTACGTGTAAGTAAGCAATCGAATTTTGTGTAGTGCCGAACGTAGCGTAGGTAGACGATATTATGAAATTTAGTGATACAATGAGCGCAGTAATAAGGTGACATAGTGGGGACGCCCACGCCTAGAAGCAATTTTTAACCGATTTCCAAAAAGGAAGAGGTTACCAATTCACCGGTTTTGTTTTTTATATTTTAGCGTGCATTTCATACAGACACATATACTTTGCTACCTAATATAATATCGGATACTGGCGAAAAATTTATTTTGCCTTGATTTGCAGCCGTTCTCGTAATTTAGGTAAGATTAGTGCCCACCCGAATTAGAGGAACCGATGGCCGATAGGGCAAAAAGGTTCTCGAATTGCGACCACGTACAACTTGCGGCACGTAAGTTTAGCGCTGAGCGACATGTAGAGGGGATACTGCGCACGGGTACGGTATTAATTTTTGACTTCTGCGCAAGCAAGGTCAGCGCTAGAGTTTCGTGCCGCGACCTGTACTGGCAAGCGTAGCGTAGAACACCCACCCACAAGGTGGTCTAATGACTTGACTAAGGTCGTTGGAAAGCGCTGGATGTAGGCCGCTCTAGATCGGGCGTTTCGGAAGTCTTTGGGAGAGGCCTATGTCCTGCAGTGGACGTTGTGCGGCTGAAATGATGATGATGAGTGCCCACCCTGTCAAAAATACTTGTGCACTAGCGTTGTATAACAATCGATAGTTGGACTATCGATGGTTGACCTTGGAAAACAGTCACAATATCGATAGGACTATCGATACTATCGATAGTATCGATACTAGAACTACTTTTTGTACGAAAAACTCGATAGCTAAATCGATAAATAAATATAAATAAATAAATAGTTTATGTATGATACTGAGCATTTGCAGTCCCTCGGATGGGGAGTGGTCATGTCTATGGTTGAACTCACAGGAAAACGCGGGGAGGAGCGTTTCCTATATCCGTAATAAAATAATGAGCGAATGTCTATAATATAAATATGTAAATGTAAGTCTATCCTTCTAGATAAATAACAGAACATGCTACAGAACTTTATCTCTCTGATTCTCTAATTTTTGTTTTATTATTTAATACAGAATCCTAAATACAACTGGTTTATATGTGCTATGAACCTTTACTATCGATACTATCGATTGTATAAATTAAAAACTATCGATACTATTGATAGTATCGATACTATCGATACTATCGATAGTCCTATCGATATTGTTACTGTTTTTCGAGGTCACGATAGTATCGATAGACTATCGATATTTTGTGCTTGCAACGCTATTGTGCACTTCACTGTGTATGTTTACCGATTATGCGAAGATGCCTGGGCCGATTCGGTAAATTCTTTTTTTATTTGAAAGGGCTAACTTGTCAGGTGGTCCCATAGAAATATTATTAAAATCGGTTGTGTAGTTTGGCGGTGAAGTTTTGAAAAAATTTATATTTTCCTTAAAAATTTCTCGCGAACATTCTGTGTAACATCACAGCTTAAAATCTATCAGACTGATTATAACACGGACTAACTCTTACTTGGTTTCCGCCATCTAGCGTTTGCTGAAACGATTGTTTCTGTTATTCAAGGTTGGTTCTGGTCAACCTTTTAAACCAATCGTAAAAATCAAGTTGTCATCTTGTAAAATGACACCCTCATCTGCCATCAAAAGATGGTAAAAGTACTTAGTTTTGTAAAAGTTGCTAGAAATGAATGGACAAAGATGGAGGGCAAAAATGGGAAAGGTCTTTTATTTATCCAGAACTAGATTTTACCTACGCCTTGTTCAGCGTAAATTTAGTACTTTCCAAGGTCTACTTTTGTATGGCAAAATAGAATTCCCCATGCAAAGTTCTACTCCCCTTTTCATTTTCTTAATTGATGATTTTTGGGACAAAAACTATCCTATGTCCTTCTCCAGGTCTCGGACTCTATTCATACCAAATTCATCGAAATCGGTTGAGTATTCAAAGCTTGAAGAGGTAATAGACAGACAGACAAGAGTTACTTTCACTTTTATAATATTAGTATGAAAGTATGAATTAGACTAAAAGTGGTTAAATAATATTTTTCATCAGTATGAGATATTTCAAGCAGTGACATCTTACTAGTTATCTTTGGGATAAAGATGGTACTTAGTATTCGTATTTTTAACATACGAATCGCTTGCACAAAACGAAAACACATAGAATCTTTAAAATTAGATAGAAAAGTGTCGCAGTTGGCTGTGAACAAAACAGCTGAGAACAAAAGAGAATCGATACTAAATATGTCTGGCCTCATTTTAATAACAATGTAGGCCCAAACACGTCACCACCGCATTTATGGTGTGGCCATAGCGTGCGGGTGTTTCCAGTTCATAGACTGTTCAGTATATATAGGCGTAAGTAATGCTGCAGTGCCTCCCTATAGTCGATTATATTTTAGTATGACAAATTAATCGCAAGCATCACGTATACAATATGTAACAAAAACCCTGTCCGATCCTTGACGGAGCAACTCAGACCTTCACTATGAACAACTTTTCCTATGGGACCAATGCTTGAAACTCGAAGAAAAAAATCGTCATTTTCATACAAATAGCCAGGCCGGCCGAACACTTTTGTATGAAAATGACGATTTTTTTCGAGTTTCAAGCATTGGTACCATAGGAAAAGTTGTTCATATTGATGGTCTGAGTTGGTCCTACAAGGATCGGACAGGGTTTATGTTACATATAGTATTATACTGATCGTTGATTTTAATGTGGTTTTCACATCTCATAAAAGAGTCAGATTAACAAAACAATATTAACCACCTACAGTCAAGTGCAGCATTTTCTCCAAACAATTTATTTTTCATTTTTAGCAATAGGCACAAAATAAACATTATTTTTTATATGCTTTTTCCAAATTTTGTCATAATAAAATGAAATATGATAATGGAGCTAAGCTGCATTATTTAACTCCATAATTGCCTTGGGCACGGGCGTTCCCAGTATGCCGACCGTAGCGTGACCGTAGCGTTTGTATCGAGCGTAGTTGTACTTTTGTTACCAATGTAGCTTAGCAATACTCGTGTTTCGCTGTCACCGAATTTTAGTTTTAAGTTGCCCGACATCCAGATGCCTACTTTTACTGGTAACTTTTCTAGTGGTCACTGTTCTAAAACATTTAAAGGTTGTACAATCAACAGCACATCATGCTACCTAAATTCATTGTAATTTGGCTATTATTGCCATGTTACCTGGCTGTGCAATCTCACTGTCCTAACCGTTGACCTGTGATGGAAGAATAATGTTTTTTTATGGATCAAATGAACAAATACTTAATTAGGTATTTTTATGTCTTTTGTCTTTTTTATTTCGTCAAGAATGCAAATTGCTGAATTGATGCCGTTACTCATAGTAACTTAATTATAAATAATTATGTCAACTGTCCTCATAACAATATGTTTTTCACAGAATCGTTATTTAAATCGGTGACAGCTGTTTGACTATTTTCTTGTAATTAATTATTAATTTAACTTGACTACGAATCGCATTAATATGTGCAATGTTTGTACTAACCTAGCCATACTCTAGCTTTATTAGGTTTCATAGAAACACGATCTCGAACCGAAGGATTGGCTTGCAAGTGGATGGATGGATGACTGAGATTTTATCCGTAATCGTTGCCATTTGGCTTGTTAGTCAGTGGAGGTTGAGACATATTAATTATCTATTCCTCTTACCTAATTTACAAGAAGAACTGGGGAGATGTGCATTTAATATGCTATGGGCCCAGCGCGCTTTCTTTGCTCAGGTCTTAGAGCACTGAACCAACGCTTAGGTTAGAGCACTGAACCAACGCTTAGGTTAGAGCACTGAACCAACGCTTAGGTTTTCTGTTATTGACATGACATTTGGCAACAAGCATTACATGTGCTTATATGCGTCTAATATATACCTAACGTGGAAGGGACATTCCCCATTCAATCACGGGCTGTACTAGATCACTGTAGTGTAGTGAAATTAAAATAACAGCCAAAACACAAATAAAAATTTCGGCATTTCCATACAAAAGTGTGTAATTAATAACCGGGCAATTTTTACGGGAAAGTCAATTTTTTTTTTGCTTCTTATTTTGATTTCATTATACTATAAAGTATAGCCCGTGGTTCGATTTAATAGGTCCCTTCAATGTTGCATATAAAGGTATAAGCTACATCGGCAAAAGACAATCAGAAGGTGCCAAAATTAAAAAAAAATGTGTATTCTTAAATTTTTAAGTGTTACAATGGCTATGATTTGCTTAATGTTACTTTGAGATACGGAACAGTATTCTTAGTTTGTAACTTTTCCAAAACAAATTTCTTCAAATTGATTTAAAAAACCAAAAAAAAAATTTTTTTCTCAATTTTAGTGTATAGTTTATATAAGTATTTATAGAAATGATCGATTTGGGATCGTGTAACTATGAACACTATATTATTTAACATAAGCTTCCATTTATAATGTACGAGAGATTTATTTATGTTAATCATATTCGGATTTTTCTATTGCGTTAGCTTTATTTTATATTTAGGTGCAATGAAATTGCATTTCGCTTCAAGTGGAAACACACTGGTCGCTGTACAGATAATACTTTTTCATCAGCCTATTTTTGTCCTGTTGGACTAAAGGCTTTTCCCACGCTGAACAGTCGGGAATAAAAAGTACTATTTACAGATAAAAAAATATAGATAAGTACTTAAGTATATTTCTGTGTATGTTACAAAATAAACTATGTACAATACTAGCCATCAGTGTGTTTGTCACTATGTTTTAATTGTATAATTTTTTAATTTTTGTAAAAGCTTGACTGTAAACAACTGATAAATAGATATACAATACAGCTACACACACTATATTATTATGCAGAGGAATTTATCCTACAACAATGTGGCCACACATAATTTAAATTACGGAATATATGGAGAAAAAAGTTTTTTCGTATTATTACGCATAGCGATGAGCAGTACTGGAGAAAAGTCCTCAGATCACAGAAGTTTTCTAAATATTCAATCGCAGGCTTTTTATATTACCGACCGAGTTTTTTATTGAATTTTACTACTTTTCCTGAAAAGAAAGTGCCTTTTTGCACGCGTACATACATACATAATGTCACGCCTATTTCCCTCAGGGGTAGGCAACTATGGACCTCCACTTACTGCGATCCTGACAAACCTCGTTCGCTTCATCTACACTTAGCAATTTCTTCATACATGCCCTTCGGTAATGGCCACTTGTTACCTGTCTTTTTTACTTTTCACGCGTAACGGGTGCAAACACCAGATTTTGATCCGGGAGGACGTAAAAATAATATCGATACAAGAAGCTACTAATTAGTAATTCTAACTCATAAAAATACGGTGTGTGGGCGGCGTGTTAAGCTTTGACCAAACAAGGAGCCCCTTATGTTGCTATATTTAGTGAGCGTCGCTCGACGGAGGCCCGCGTGTATGATGTATATTTTGGATGTGTTGTTTGACGGATGAATAAATTGTATCATACTGAGATGTTGTGTTTCGATACCTACGTTATCCTAGATCTGTGGCCTACCTTGTGGTAAATAAAGCGTTCGTCTGGATGCAATTCAATTTAAATCATTTATTGCATTTCATAATGTACATCAGTTCTAACTGCTGATAGTCAAGGTCTTATAATAGATACACTACGAACCCTGTCGGGTATCTCAACCAAAAAGTGGACAGGTGTGGTAATGTAGACTGGCCGGACGTTACTCGATTGTGGGTAGTGATATACCTACCTGTGTCTAAAATTATGTCCATATCATGTAGGTGACTGAGTAAAAGTAATAGTAAACATGGTGGTTTAGCGCAAGTGCCTACACCTTACACACTAGGGCTTCGGGCTTGCTACTCCTGATTATCTTATTAGAGGATTTTTGTAACCTCTTTGCCTCGTAAACAACAATGACGTGATTAAAATCTATGTATGGAAAAATAAATAAGATGCTGCTTTATAAACTTACGCTACCTTCAGTAACCTAGGTACATAGGCCTACGTACATATATAGGTACTGAACTCATTCTGTCCAGTCGTGAAGTCTCATGCAGGCATGAACGAGCATAATTTATTTAGCTATATATCTAAATACACACATTTAAATATTGCTACCACAGAAACAAAATAAGTTACAGTCGATTACTCATCCCTATAGGTCTCCATTCCAAATATAGACATACCAATTTTAATGTTTCACTCGTGTTAGTTTCAAAGAAATAATTATGTTCTTAATTATTTCTGCAGGAAGGTAATAAATATCTAGTATTCTAGATTGGTCGCTCAACAGGCTATGGGTACGAATATTCTTGGTGTTTATCTACCCGATCTTTTCAGAAATAAGGAGATTCGTAGGAGAACGAATGTCACTGACCCAGCGGATTAGATCATTGAAGTGGCAATGGGCAGGGCAAATAGCGCGAAGAACCAGTAGCCAATGAGCTAAAAATGTTCTCGAATGGCGGCTACGTACCGGCAAGCACAGCGTAGGACACTTGCTAACATGGGTGCAGGAAGGTGCTGGATGCTGTGTGACTTATATGATGTTGATAATGATAGGTTCCAATACCAAAACATGGTGGTGGATGGACGATTCAAAAATGCGGCCACCCTGTGAACCTGTCATTCAGATATTTGTAGACCAGACTTTATAGTTCATACTAGGTTTACGGTATCATCGAACTTGGCTAACTGTACCGATAAATACATATCGAGCGGCACGCTCGGCGCGAGTTCAATGAACTCCGCCTCTGAAAATAGACGGCTCCAAGAGTCAGGGGAATCAGACTGAGGAATTTTAGATGGATTTGGTTGCACTTATTTGGATGATATTTAGCACAAAGGTTTGGTTGTGTGGAAGTTAAATTGAGAAAAATGTCAATAATAGCGGCTAGGCGTTATCTGTTTTTTAGTTTTTAAGGTTCCGTACCCAAAGGGTCAAAACGGGACAATATTACTAAGACTCCACTCTCCGTCAGTCCGTCCGTCTGTCTGTCACCAGGCTGTATCTGATGAACCGTGATAACTAGACAGTGGAAAATTTCACAGAATGATGTATTACTTTTGTCGCTGATGTAACGAAAAATATAAAAACAGAATACAATAAATATCTCCCATACAACAAACGTTTTTTTTTGCTCGATGTTAACGGCAACAGGTAGACGCTTGAAATATTCACAGAATATTTAGTTATTTATTTTAAAATTAAATAATTACATTAAAATAAAATAAATTTTTAAGGGGGCTCACACAAGGAACGTGATTTTTTTTACAGATAATGGTAAGAAACCCTCGGTGCGCGAGTACGACTCGCTCTTGGCTGGTTATTAGAGTTATCTGTCTGTTAGTTTATCAAATAGCTTCCTACCTAATAATTTAATTATTTTTGGTCTAGAAGAAAAGAAATATATAGAATGTACCAGCTGCTCCTTTTTCCGCGCAAATTGTGACAGCCGCGGTAACAGCCGATCGAGGGAATACTAAGGCGAAAATACATTTTGGTTCCCTTCTATACACCCCACACAGGCTAAAGTGTAGTCCTTGTGAGAATAAAGAGTTGGTACGTTTTATACAATGTCCTTTTTAATTAAGTACAAATATTTTAAGGGGTTATTCAGTCCATCATTTTGAACAACTTTGCCCAATAAATATATATCGAAATACGAAAAAAAATATTTAGGTTCTCATACAGATCGAAGTAGTCACGTGATATCGTTACTATGAAAAATGCAAAAAAATTTTTCGTATTTCGATATATATTTATTGGGAAAAGTTGTTCAAAATGATGGACTGAATCACCTCTTAAAATATTTGTACTTAATTAAAAAGGACATTGTATATTTCTTTTCTTCTAGACCAAAAATAATTATATTATTAGGTAGGAAGCAACTTGCTAAACCAACTCGCCTAGGAATGTGAAAAAGACGATTCTTTTCCACATTCCTAGGCGAGTTGGTTTAGCATGACTAGGTAAGTACCTACTGCGATCAGTAGGTACTTACCTAGTCATTTCTCCTTGAAATGCAAAGAAAACAACATCTGGCGGCTGGCGATACAAAAAGTGAGGTCATCTGTAAGCTGCTAACTTGTCGGACCTCCTACATATGATTTGTAGCAATGACGTAACCCACGCAAGATTGAAAGTGCTCGACGGATGTAGGTGGAGTGACATCACCGAGGTTGCTAGTCAACACAACCAGTAGGGATTGTGACTTTAATGTATCGAGTTGTATGATGGACCAAGCATTTTTTCATCCCATACACATTGCAACAGTTACGTGATTGTTGGAGTGAGGCAAATACAGTCCAAATTCGGCCAAATATCAGTAAAAAATACACTTATATGATATGGTGACATTATGACAACAGGAAAGACAATTACCTACCATACGTTTAATACTCCAAAGAGCGGTGCACTCGCCCCGGCGCCAATTTCAGGGGGCGCCAAAATCATCAAATAAGCCCCTGTTTCTCCTGGATTTGGGAATAACTGGACATGCGGCGGCACATTAAGATTTTGTCTATCATAAAGAGGCTCGATCTAGACTCCTAGAAACCCTATCGCCAGAAGTAACTCATAACTGGGGCGCCATATTTTTTAACCACCCCATTTATATGGGTGAGTATGACTATGCAGAAAAAAAGGTCTAGATCCGGCACTGCTCTGGCCTCTATAAAATAGAATTCAGATGGCTACATAGAAATGGACATACAGAGTATATAATCTTTTGGGTATTGTATGGGCTGTACTGTAAAATATGCGTAACGTAAGTACTTACTAATACTATGTGTAGTTGTTTATATGCCTTCAGTGGCGGCTGGATAGATGACCATAGCTTTGAAAGGTGGTAAATATAAGGGTGTAGGTGCCTACCAAAGGTAACGCTCAATGACAAAGGAAATTATAAAATTTGCTACATACACCACTTCAATCATATATATTTTTGCATTCTACAGAGTTCATCCGCAGGGAAAGTAAAGTGCGTGTGTACTGTCTCTGTTCCGTCTGAATTGCCATTTGTATGGATTTTTCTATTTTGGTGTATTAAATTACTTATAGACTGAACTTAATTGTTCCAATATTTATGCATAGGTACCTACATAGTATTGCTTGTGTAAGTTTGGCATAAGGAATAGGAAATCAAACGATGAAGTCAACATTATTTCAGTTTTATTTGATCACCGTGGAATGTATCGGTGCGTGAGCCGGCAAGCTCTTCACTGTTTAGTATTCCTCAGCGCCTTCGCCTTCGCCCTCGGCGGAGTCCATGCCGACCTCTTCGTAGTCCTTCTCCAAAGCGGCCAAGTCCTCGCGGGCCTCTGAGAACTCTCCCTCCTCCATACCCTCTCCGACGTACCAGTGCACGAAGGCACGCTTGGCGTACATCAGGTCGAACTTGTGGTCCAGGCGGGCCCAGGCCTCGGCGATGGCGGTGGTGTTGGACAACATGCACACGGCACGCTGCACCTTAGCCAGGTCTCCGCCGGGCACCACGGTCGGGGGCTGGTAGTTGATGCCCACCTTGAAACCAGTAGGACACCAGTCCACGAACTGGATGGTCCTCTTGGTCTTGATGGTGGCGATGGCGGCGTTCACGTCCTTGGGCACGACGTCTCCGCGGTACAACATGCAGCAGGCCATGTACTTGCCGTGGCGGGGGTCGCATTTCACCATCTGGTTGGCGGGCTCGAAGCACGCGTTGGTGATCTCGGCGACGGACAGCTGCTCGTGGTAAGCCTTCTCGGCGGAGATGACCGGGGCGTACGTGACCAGAGGGAAGTGGATACGTGGGTAGGGCACCAAGTTGGTCTGGAACTCAGTCAGATCGACGTTGAGGGCGCCGTCGAAACGCAGGGAGGCCGTGATGGAAGACACAATCTGACCGATCAGTCTGTTGAGGTTGGTGTAGGTAGGGCGCTCGATGTCCAGGTTGCGGCGGCAGATGTCGTAGATGGCCTCGTTGTCGACCATGAACGCGCAGTCGGAGTGCTCGAGAGTGGTGTGGGTGGTCAGGATGGAGTTGTAGGGCTCTACTACAGCAGTGGAGACCTGTGGAGCGGGGTAGATGGCGAACTCCAGCTTGGACTTCTTTCCGTAGTCCACGGAGAGACGCTCCATCAACAGCGAGGTGAAACCGGACCCGGTGCCACCTCCGAAGGAGTGGAAGATGAGGAAGCCCTGGAGGCCTGTGCACTGGTCGGCGAGCTTGCGAATGCGGTCTAGCACTAGGTCGACGATTTCCTTGCCGATGGTGTAGTGGCCACGGGCGTAGTTGTTGGCCGCATCCTCCTTACCAGTGATAAGTTGTTCTGGATGAAACAACTGTCTGTATGTGCCTGTGCGGACCTCATCTGTGGACAACAGAAAAATAAAATTAGCAATCTATTTTCAATTTCAAGAGAAGATCAACAGAAATATATTTAGAGTTTAATCTTGTATAAGTCCGTAGAACTAATTTAAGAATGAAAGTCAGTGAAAACAGAGCAAGTTGTTCAGAAAAAAAAAAAATGTTAGTAATCTTCTTTTTAAACCTATTTTTTTTAAGTATTAGTTTCTAATAAACTTTTCCTTCATCTGAATTTACTTTTATTCTGGAGTCCTGTGATACGTACCTACTACAGTAGGCTCCAAGTCCACAAACACGGCTCTGGGCACGTGCTTGCCCGCTCCGGTCTCACTGAAGAAGGTGTTGAAAGAGTCATCTCCTCCGCCGATGGTCTTGTCTGTGGGCATCTGGCCGTCAGGCTGGATGCCATGCTCCAAGCAGTACAGCTCCCAGCAGGCATTGCCGATCTGGACTCCGGCTTGGCCAACATGTACTGAGATGCACTCACGCTGTTGGACAAATAGTTTTTATATAAGCAACGTTTTATCACACTTTACTACATAAATGATTTTTTTTTATACTGGCTATGGGAAAGCCAAAAGGAATGACGATTTTAGAAGTCTATGCTTGTATTTGCTTAAGTTCTACCTTAATGTCTATGATACCCACTCATCCAATTTCAAGAAGTGGTATTGATATGGATAAAATTGGTACCGGCAAAATTTTTAATAGGTTCCCACTTAGGAGTTGGCAAGTACAATACTTTTTAGGGTTCCGTAGTAAACAAGGAACCCTTATAGTTTTTTATTAGCATATTTGCAAAAAAGCTGCCTAGCTGAGAGTGTAGTATGGAATGTCCTTATTTATAAGAATGACAGATAAGCAATAATAGATAGGAATCACGCTTACTTTACATAAAATAAGTCACAATATAAGAATATCTTGTTTTAAATTTTTTTCATTGATTACGTCCATATTGGGACGAAGTATTCGAATTCACTTCCATATTTGGCTGCAGTCAGGCAAACTTCCATTTTAAGACATGGCACGAAGGCTTTTTGCCGTGACCTACATAGCAGGTAGGTATGTACCAAAGATGTCGGTGCAGACTTGACACGCAAGTGAAAGGTGAAAGCAGTGAGAATCGACCAGCAAGTACCTACTTTAGTAGTGGGAAAAACTGCAAGTTGCTATTGTCTAGAATGACAATGTAAAAAAAAGAAATCTGCGAAAAGTATGTACCAATTTCGAATTAAGAATAATCTTCGGTTTGATTTTTCATCGGTCAAGACTCCAGAAGCAATTTGGTTTATCAATCGCGAAAACAAATTGAATAGTAGAACAAATTATAAGTTTATTCAAATTTGTAATGCGACTGTGACAAACAAGATGAGATCACCGAACCCAGCCTTGAATGAGGTCAGGGTACACGTCACCGCTTAAACTAGACGAAAAATTATTGTGGAATTTATGAATAAGTCAATACAATCATTTATATTATTCCAAAATGAGAGTAAAATTGATAAGGAGTTAGATGGAAGTGGTATTGATCGATAATGAAGGGCGTGGCGTGGCGACCGGCAAGATAGCCTTGATAGAGGTTAAATAAAATACTGACAAAAAAAGCAATCAGAACAAAAACAGAAGAGCGTCAATATTGTTCCTAATGATCTAATGACAATTTTGATTGATTGAAGAGTTTGCAGCCAAGAAAAATAGAAAACAGAAGACTATCAAAGTCAGAAGATTATAATGCGGCTAAGTTCAAAATGTATAATATAAAAGGCGATACAGTTCATGTTGCTGAAACTTTGAAACCGGCCGGGTAATACACCGACAAAATGGTGGCGTGGCCACCCGGTTTCACAAGTCTAAATCTAGCCACTTTTGTGACGAAAAACATGATTCTTTCATGGAAATTAACAAGAAACGTGTAAAAACGATGTCACTTACCATTTTGATTGAGTTTTGTTGAACTTAACGTACAAATAAGTTAATTAAATAAATGTCAGTCGTCGTTCAGCGCGACCGGTGAAGAGGCTTGCCGAACGAATAATAACGGCAAAAATTCCGTTGGCTGCTTTTTATACTGCCGGCGATACGGGGGTGAGACGCTTTGAATTCTGGCCTGTGATTGGTCTGTTGGATTGCCGCATGGGTGGATCAACCAATAAGTTCAAAGCTGCATTATATCACCATTGCGGGAATATGTGGGTTGGTGATTCATTCACTTCTAGTGATGTACTGTCAACTGTGTTTATCGATAATTTTATATCAATTTTTATCTAAGTGCCCAACACATTAATGCTATATTTAGCGATAAGCTACAAAATAAATGAAAATAAGTACCAAATTATTATATGTATTGTATGGCAGCAGCAGATTAACGTAATTTTTCCCATGGGCATACAATAGTCATCAAAGAATAAGCGAAGGCTTTATCCCAAAAGATTCAAAGATTCAAACATTTATTTGCTAACTATGAGTTATAATACATACAGGTCTTAGATATATTGATGTTCTCATCATAGCAACTTAAGGAGCATTGCAAATACAATGGGTAGATGTCAATCAATTAATTTAAAACTAAACACAATTAAAATAATATTAAGTGTTAAAATAGATTTCATGCATAATATGTCAACTTTAACAATAAAAAAAAAAATTAAATTCTATATTTATTTACATTAAATAGTCTTTGACAGCGTAATAGCATTTTGAAATAAGGTAGGATGCGAGATTTTTTTAAATGGTTTTTCTATTCGGATAGAGGCAGGTAATTCATTAAATATTTTAACTGCCATGTGGTATGGGCTATTGCCTAGCATTTTTATTCTAGACGCAGGTAGGTGTAGTCTTTCTTTATATCTGGTATTTATATCATGTGTGGCCGATACCGTTATAAAAGAGGATATGTTTTATATGTAAACATGCAGACGTCGTATATATATATAATGATGGTAAGGTAAGAAGGTTATATTTTTTAAGTAAGAAAATTCTAGAGACAAGTCAAGGGCAAAGCTAGTTTAGTTAAAAATATTGTCATACATTAGCACACAGTTTCGTGTTCTTTTGTTTCGAAATCTTTAGGAAGCAGTTTCTTTCACGAAAGAAGGTTTCCCGTCGCATCTTTTTTTTTTAACAAGATTAAGATTTTCGTCTATTGCCGCCATCGGCGTTTACGATCTGTGCGCGAAGAAAAAAAGGTGCAGGCAATTTTTTATTTTTCCTTTCTCATAGAACAGCATGGAAGATTAATATCGAACATTGCAACTCAAAAGGAAAATAAGCAAATGTGTAATGTTATAATATTTAATAACATTTGCTACGAAAAAAAAATAATAATTTCGTAATGGTCAACCTTTTAGTAAATGTTGGTTAACTTCACCATAACCTTTTACATATTTTTGGTCATTCTTATTAATTTAAATGACGTGGATGGAGTAAGGTCAGTATTTATAGTACGAGAAGGTAAAACAAAAAACAGCAACTTAACAAATGAATTAGTTACGTATTTCCTTCATAAAAATGTATGTCATTCGGCTTATCATTGATAGTAAGCTCGCTTTACTAACGACAAGCTGAATGACATACCTACATTTTTAATCATTAAGTTCTAAGATAAATGAAAGAAATCAAATCAAAATTTGTATTTATTTTTATTTAAAATATATTTATTATCTATGCAACATTTACAACATTAGAACTCATAATTATTTCTGTCGATAAATAAGCTTCAAAAGCTCAGCACTAATAAATTGTTCGTTATTTTAGAATTACGTACAAAAAATTAAAAAACGGAACCCTTATAGGATCCATCGTGCGTCTGTCCGTTCGTCCGTCTGTCATAGCCAATTTGATTCGAATCTATTGGACCAAATCAGTTGAAATTGGATAGGATGGTGTAATCGTATGACCCAAACACAGTGCAAAGTATATTAATATGTTTTTCGAAGGAAAAATTAAGAAATTAAAAATAAAAGTTTTGCATACCTTATCGACCGTGTCATCAAATGAAAGGGCTCGTTCTCGTTATGAGGATCTCAAATATTTTTTGTTATTAGTTATTACTGTTAAATAAATAGTTTTGATTTTATTCATGAAAGTTGACCACTCCCCCCTGATCTACGAAGCAACTGAGCACAAAATTTTGTCACGTCTTACTGTTAGGAATTAAATGTGATAATTTGTATTAACTTAAAAACTTTAGTGTTGTACGGAACCCTCTTCACACGAGTTCAACTCGCACTTGGCCGGTTTGCTTCTAGGCTAGCTAGACGCACTCACACATATATAAGCCCAACGCAGCGCAGGCCCGCCCGCCTGAGTGGCCTGCACCCTTCCGATTTGTGCCCTGCGGTAGTGTTGCCGAACAATAGATAGTTTTAATCAAAAAATTCCAAATGATTCATAAGCCTTTCGATAGTATCGACACCCCTTTCAGTGCAATACTATGCTATAGTATCGAAAGTATTGCTATTCTTACGATTAGCTATCGATAGAGCAATACTATCGATAGTTCATGTAATGAAATAACGTTGCTACAATAGTATGGACTATCGATAGTATTATCAATAGTATTGTGTCCTTGACAAAAAGTCACAATATCGATAGGCCTATCGATAGTATCGATAATATCGATAAGCAATACTATCGATAGTTTTAGTTGTCATCATTATCATCGATATTGTGTGTAAATATTTAAGGTCAACTATCGATAGTCCTGAAACGCTATTTGAAATTACAAATAGTTTATTAAATTTGCTTGCACTATCGAAAGTGGCATAGGCACAGAGTACGAAAGTATTAATAGTTTGCACTATCGAGCCCGCGGCAACACTAGTTCCCTGAATTTTCCTACAAATGTCTTGCTGGAAGAGGGAAGAAGGGTGTAAAGAACCTGGGTGGCCACCCCTCGTGGCATTTCTGTCCTGTCTACATATGACCCCGTCCCCTTCGTCTGCCTTAGTGTAAGTAAAGTAAGTAGGTAGCCTTCCTTCCTCATAGCAATCTTCGACGATATTACAATCGATAAATAAAATGGGTAACTACCTGCCTACCTAGGTACCTACCTACGTACCTATTATTCCAATATTATTCTTTCTGGTTATGTGTACCTATGTATTTAAGCCTGAAAAACAAAAACCTATTCTATTTACATAACAGAGTAACATTGGTAGTTAGATTACAACGTACAAGTCGGTAAGTTCAGTAACATAATGCCTAAAGCCGGCCCTTCCTTGTTTTAGAATATAAGAAAATTAAATTTGCTACAACAAAGCCACAGAAGTGAAGGAAATTGGTAAAATAATATTTTCATTATTTTTCTGTAATAAATAAAATGTAGACAAAAAGCCAACATCACGTAGTGTTCCCAGGTGGTCACCCATCCAAGTACTGACTACGCCCGATGTTGCTTAACTTCGGTGATCGGACGAGAACCGGTGTTTTCAACATGGTATGGACGTTGACAATTATAAATACGAAATTTTTAATTAGATTCGAAATAAATACGTCTATTACTGATGTTGAAGAGTTTCATGGTTTGGCATTTTATCTTGAGATTTTCCCATGTTTTGGAAGGCACATTAGGCACGTAAAGCGTTGGTTCCACAGATTGGTTCTATTCTAATTGTTCGTACTCCAACAAAAAAAATAGACTTTCGTTCGTGTTATCTACATTTTGTTAATAGTGACATCTAGCGTCATTTATCAAAACGGAAACTACGGGACTTTATTTTGATAAGCATAGTGGGTTATTGTCTGAGCCTGCGCAGAATAGGAGAAGTGGCACAGGAAGTTGCGTCCGTCCGTCCTCATTGGCAAAACGAGAAAAGCATGCTTTTTTAACCACTGACGAAAAGAGGTGAGTTATAACATAAGTTTGTCGTGTCTGTGTATCTGTCAATGGATCGTGGCGCCCAAACGAATGGAACGATTTTAACGCTGGTTTTTTTTGTTTGCAAGCTGACTTGATCAAGATAATTCTTTGCTAAGTTTCATGGAAATCGTTTCAGAGGGTTATAAAAATTAGGGGGCGTGAACCCTTGAAAGTCGGGGAAGCTTTGAATTTGCCTGGCACATAATTTAAAATATAAGTAATAATTAAATTTAAAGCAGTTGAGTTCAAACAAGAAAAACTAAAATTAAAAAAAAGCCAATATCACGTAGTGTTCCCAGGCGGTCACCCATCCAAGTACTGACTACGCCCGATGTTGCTTAACTTCGGTGATCGGACGAGAACCGGTGTTTTCAACATGGTATGGACGTTGACGATCACATAATTGAAATGTCTAATCATATTCGTAAAAAGTACGTTTTGTGTAACCACATCTTTTTTTTCGTACTCAACTGCATCAAAAAGAGGATTATGTATGTTTCGAACAAAAAATTTATTAAAAATTATTTAACGTAAATTGTCATATAATATGTAGCAAGAGGGTAAAATTTGTTGTTTGAAAAAAAAAGCTCACCCCGATATATTTCAATTTTCACCGATTACCTCGATCGGCTTTTACGATCTTCGTGGAATCAGCTGCAGTTGGTGCATCCATTCTAAAGTTTTTTTTTTGTCAGACAGAAGAAAAAAATATTTCCACAAATAAGTCATTAATATTTAATTAAATTTAGTTTAATTAAAAAAACGAATTTCATTGAGAAAAAGCTGCTTTTATTCTATTTATTTTGTTTCTTTCACGCGACGTCCGTATGTGGTTAGGAGTGAAAGAGAAAACTATACTTCCGATACATGCGCTTGCGATATATGATATTTCCGTTGATGTTTTCCCGCGCGCGCGCTGTTTCAATACAAGACAAGAGTGCGCAATCGCCTTTCGTGCGCGAACGTATGCGTGAACGACATTCGAATTTCAAACTAGAAATATCGATAAATTATTAAAAAATATCTAAAGTGCTAATAGAATGAAATAAAACAATAGTGTTTATTAACCTGTGTGTTGAGTGTTGTGTTCCCTATTTTAATTGAAGGATCTTTAAACGGTACGTATTTTTGGCGCATTTTTCGTATATTTTTAAATAAAGATTTATGAATGTCGCCGAAATGACATTGAGGTATTTTTCTTGGAAATAGCTCGTGTGGTTGACTTTTATGAAACTTGTTTTACTTCTCAACTGCCTGCGCGACTTTGATGATCTAGGAAATCCTATTATTGATTTGTGTAATACCTACCTAGAATAAGAATTGAATTAAATTAAATTGATCCATCGATCTACATTTATTACCTATTAGTTCATATTTCTTCGTAAGTTTTTACTTATCCATTTCTTAACATAATTTAGTACAATTTTATCTGTTATTTCATGTATCGCGCATATTGTTTGTTCAAATGAAACTATTTACATTATATTTTCTACTCTATTTTTATTTACAAAGGCGAGGAAGAATATTAGCAGAGACATTTATTAAAAATGAATAAAGCTACAAGTAAATAATTATTTAAGGGGCTATCTGAATATTTCGGGGTCCAGTGCTGCCCTCATTTAAAATAAACCATTTAAAAAGAAATGGAAATATTATTAAAAATTTGGCTTTGATATAATTCTAGATAATCCTTCTCACTAGTTTATGAATTTCTGTTTATATTTTAGAGTGAGAACGTGTAGCTTTTTAAAGCATTATTGCGAAAAACGGCCACTTTTAGCAAAAATGCTATAAAAGCTTCACGTTCTCACTTTAAAATATATACAGTAATTTATTAAATAGTTGGAAGGGTTATCTAGGGTTATAAAGCAAAATTTTAAATCATATCTCCGTTTCTTTTAAAATGATTTATTTCAAATGAGGGCAGCACTGGACCTCGAAAAATTCAGGTAGCCCTTTAAGTACAACTAACAGTTTAATCAAGTGACTGATCAACTTTTCCTTATTGCTCATTTTTTTTAAAGAAGTAGAGAAGGTACCTCTAGTATATTGTACATACTAAGTAACAGGACATGACCTCAACTATTAATTTTGTTGGACCTTTGTAACTAAATACAAAGGTATACTACTACTATACCTATATATCTAGAAGACAACCAACAAATTATTATTAGCAAAAGTTTTATGCCATTTGGCAAAAAAATATTTGTTGAGACAATTTACGTAAATAACCTTTGTTTGCTTTTCTATATGCCAAATACTGTTTCCAATGTTCGTAAATAGTTATCCAGGTCAATCTATGTATGCAGGTCAGTTGAAATCTTAAACTGCTACATATATGACTTTTTTGTCTTATAAGAATAAGAACCCTTATTAAAGCCATTTAAAACGTTTTTAATTCCAGTTGGAAGAACGCTATATAGCGTCTAACAAAATATACTGAAACTATTTTAAGGCCATGTCCATGACTCTGAACAACTTTGCCCAAGGAACATATATCGAAATATGAAAAATATTTTTTGATTTCCCATACAAGTTGACCGATCAGCTGATCCGAGTTTGTATGGAAAGTCCAAAATTGTTTTTCATATTTTGATATATGTTCCTTGGGGAAAGTTGATCAGTATCATGGACTGAATTTACCCTTAAAATAGTTTCAGTTTATTTTGTTAGACGTTATATAGTAATACCTCTGTGGTAAGTATTAACATAATATGGCACATGCTAATTTCTAAATACCAAACCTCAAGTCATTGATATTATTCGTCCTACACAGTTATTAAATTCTTTCTGGTCACTCCTACGATGCAGTGCGAAGGTGGTACCTGTTGAGAGCTCGAGGCTTGAGGTCACTATTGGTAACCAGTCTCTACCCACGACAGTCAAACATTAAGTAACAAATGCCTAGGTGTGCTAAAATCTGTCTATCACTCGCTTAAATCTATCGGTACCTATTGCGTTTTGCTTCTAAACCGCTATTTTCCAAAAAGTCAAATCAGATACTTTTTTCTAAACGTCGAAACAAACATTTTCCATGGCACTTGTATGAAATACAGGCAAATGACGTCATAGTATCTTGGAGACAAATAGCGCTCTTATTTTCAAAGTTTTTCTGCAATAAAAGATTTAAATAAAATCACGTAAAAATGAATATGTTCAACAAGTGAAATAATTTTGCTACGTTTAATTTTCTTAACAGTACAAAATAATTAATTTTTGACTTAGGAAAATACCCAATTAGCTGATAGTTTTTGAAAACTAAAAACCGACTTCACCCCCACTCTACACATCCGACTTTGATAAAAGTTCTATGGGACCACCTGGAAAGTATACCCTTTCAAACAAATAATATTTTTCCTAATCAATCCAGGCGTTTTCGAATAATCGGTGATCATGCATAAAAAAGGTCGCGACGAATTGATAACTTTATATTTATTGTTATAACAGTTAACATATTTTTTTACATTTCTCTACATATTTTTGGTCCTTCGAGCCAGATTTGAACCAGCGACCTATGGATCCAAACTTTTTACCTAATAGGTACACTGAGCGAGCACGAAGTGTCTTCGTTTCAGCTTCTTTTTTTGTCCATCTGTTCTCCTATAACTATTTATTTTTGAGTGCAGTTTGAAACTTTTTGTGGATTTTCGTCAAAATCAATTATTTATGCTCTTCTGCTAAACTGAACATTTATTCAGTTCTAAACATAGCCAGATTCGCAAGGTCTACAAGACCCAAAAAAGACCTTGCAAGTCACTAGTTTTATACATATACTAGGATATAATGAGCATAGCTGAGAGCATAGTAAGCATGACGACCTCCGTGGCGTAGTGGTCATCATGCTAGTCCGCAACCCAGAGGTTCCGGGAATTTGGATTCGATGCCCGGTCAGGGCAAGTTGGAAAATGGCTTTTTTCAAATTGTCCTGGGTCTTGGATGTTTATCTATATATGTATTTGTTATTTAATATAGTATCGTTGAGTTAGTATCCCATAACACAAGTCTCGAACTTACTTTGGGCTAGCTCAATCAGAGTAATTTGTCCTTTAATATTTATTTGTTATATACATACAAAATGAGCAATAAGTATAACAAAGCAGTTGCATAACAAGCGGAACTAGAACAAGATCGAAAGCAAGTCTAGTCTAGACCAGCTTCCTGGCTGACTCAGGGAAGCCCAGTTGGCAGCCACGCCAGGTAACCAAAATAAACAACCTGCAGCAGTTATAATTATGTGACACGTCAGGTGGGTTTGGCAAGGTGTTTTTGTGGCGTTACGTTGATGCTGTATTATGTGATTGAGGTGCTGACATCAGAAGTTTTGAAAGTCTTGCAGATGAAATTAGTAACATATTAGGAATAAACTGGTAGTTTGCTCCAAACAGTGAACTTGTGGCTCTTTCATCCCAATGGCTCATCACTGATCATAGGGTATTTATGTAGTATATGTAGGTATCATAGAATATACTTAATTTGGTTATAGTAAAACACCCGTTTGGTTGAGTGTTAGATAAGGCCATAGGCTTTAAGTCCGCCTTGCATTCGTGTATGAAGTTAAATAAATAAATAAATGGCTGATGGTTGGACTCATATCCGAACTCTACGGTGTCCATGATCAAGAGAATGGGCGAAAATATCCAGCAATCATGTAGCAGCAGCAAATCAATATTTTGATTAACTTTCCCACGTTCATACTCACCAATATAAAGTGTTCTTGAATTTTCATAGCTTTAGGCTCTGTCTACAACGGATAAAGACATGATTATCTATACGTCCAAACTTAAACCCATTTTTGAAACTTTATCATATTAGATGAAGCTCACAGCAAAGTCATGGGAGTTTTCAATTATCATTAAACAAATTACTGCAACATGCAAATGAAGGCAAACGATAATAAAATTGTTTTGCCGTCAACTCTTCATAGCACGCAAAAGTGACTTCATCCAATTCACAGCTAATCCATCACCAAGGCTCATGGGCGTAGCCACATTGGGGCACGGTGGGGCGCTTGCCCCGCCCTGGCTCAGACCTTTAAGTTACCGAACCAAACCTAAAAATTAAATTATCTAGGTACTTACTACAATACTTAATATTCGTAAGAAAGTTCACACACGACATTTTAACTGGGGTAAGCGGCGGACCGTGTAGTTTGCTAGTTACATATTATTTCAGATTGCTGCCCCACCCTGAGCCCATGGCTGGCTACGCTTATGCCAAGGCTGACAACTGTTGTAGCTAGTATAGTACTGATAATGACACATTTAGTATTCCCTGTACATGTTCTGTTATACTCTAAAACAGAAATGACCTTACCAGTCACACTTCCAAAGCAGCCTTGACAGGAGGTTAAGTCAATAAGGAAAAATGTTGAATTTGAAAGTTACTAGACTTTATTGTATCTAACGTAACATATTTTTAATTCAGTGCTTCAATCACAGGAAGTCTTGCCAAGAGAAAGAAATATAATAAGTAAGCTCTACTATCAATACCTTAAATTACATTCAACAAGAAACTTAAAATTTTCTGGGACTTCAGATTTGCAATAGAGGTTCTTATTACTCATGTAGACCTTGATCTAAGTCAGAGGTTCCCAAACTTATTTTGTCAAACGCCCACTTTAAAAAATCAGTTATTTTGTAGCGCTCCCCATTTTTTTCACCATAAAAACCTGAATCACATATTTGTCTTGCCTGTAGTTTAATTCAACCTATATTCTAAACTAGACTTTTTTACAAGAGAGAGCAATAATAATACATACACCAGTACATTAGAGTATCTTTTATAAAAAAATAACAATAATCAGCATTGTTAATTTTAAATAAAAAAAAAAAAAACTGGCCAAGTGCGAGTTAAACTCGCGTGGAGAGGGTTCCGTACAATATCAAAGATTTTTCGTAAGTGAACGTATTATATTGAGTGTTCCACTTTATTTTCAAAACTTAACATTGGAGTTAAAAAATATGTTCTCCCACACATTCCACCTGCAAATGTAAGTTGGTACGCACAATATTGAGTGATTTACCATGTTATTTTAATATCATGGACTTCTTATAGGTTTTCCTATAATCTATAAGGAGAAAACTAATTTCTGTATTTTTTTCAAAATTTTAGGTTCAGTAGTTTCGGAGATAAGGGGGGGGGAATGGTCAATTTTCGTCTATTTTCTTGAATAACTCGGAAACTATTTATTTTAAAATTACAAAAAAATACATTTAGGATCTTCTCGACAAGACCTTTCATTTGATATGCCACACGATGCAGTTTTCAGAATTTTTTTTTTAATTTTCCCCTTCCCCCCCAAAAATTACCCCCCATATACAGATTTCATCTGCTCACGTCACACCTCTGTGTTTGGGTCACAGGAATTGATATGTGTACCAAATTTCAACTTAATCGGTCTAATAGATTCGGAGATAATTGACTGTAAGCGACGGACGGACAGACACACGAGTGATCCTATAAGGGTTCCGTTTTTGTATTCAGACGTACGGAACCCTAAAAATAGCAATAATAATACAATTTTACAATAATAAAGAGTATCGGAAGTGGGGACCTCACCTGCGTAACTTTAAAACACGAAATTTTTTCAGTGTTTGATTCCTTTAACGATATAAATAGCGTTGTGAACGCATTAAAATAATAAATATTAATTACATTTTTAGTTTATATTTGTACAATAAAAAGGATATAAATATAAACTAATAAATGGATGTTGTGTAGTAAGAGGATTTTAATTTCAGTGAATTTTAAAATATGAAATAGCTGAAGTTATAAATCACTCATTGCTTAAATCACATCAGCGCCCCCCAACTTTATTCTGGGCCCGTTACCCTGCCCCCCTGCGCCCATAAGGGGGCGTTATCGCCCACTTTTGGAAAGACTGATCTAACGTAACATATTTTTAATTCAGTGCTTCAATCACAGGAAGTCTTGCCAAGGAAAAGTGATCCCATAATAAGTAAGCTCTACTATCAATACCTTAAATTACACCCAACAAGAAACTTAAAATTTTCTGGGACTTCAGATTTGCAATAGAGGTTCTTATTACTTATGTAGACCTTGATCTAAGTCTTAGTAGATTAATAAATGGATTTTACGTGTTCTTTGCTCAGGATTAGGTATACGTACATATTGGTATAAGAAGTATTTGCTAAAAATTTAAATTAGTTTTTTTTCGGGCAGTCCGTTTCACCTCTGCCTAAACTCTAATTTTTAATCCCACGGTACTAAACAATAGTATGGTCACAAAAAAAACTTTACAATTTGTACTTTTCGTAAACTAACAAAAATCGTGTTCCTACGGAGCTGTTTTAGATTTAAACTAAAATAAAGGTAACAGTATATTTTTATAGAAGTACATAAATTATCATATATATATTCATAAAATAAATTTTAGCAAGTAATGTAATTATTCGCTTATTTTATTTAATTTCTATTTCTGGTAACACTATTCCAGTATTGTTGAATGTCGTTTTTCTTTAAAACTATATTCATCATTTCAGCCGCATAACGTCCACTGCAGGACATAGGCCTCTCCCAACGATTTCCAAAATGACCGATCTAGAGCGGCCTGCATCCAGCGCTTTCCAGCGACCTTATTCAGGTCGTCAGACCACCTTGTGGGTGGGTGTCCTACGCTTCGCTTGCCAGAAAAACTATATTATGTGTAACAAAAACCGTGTCCGATCTTGTAGGAGCAACTCAGACCGTCAATATCAACAACTTTTCCTATGGAATGGGACCAATGCTTGAAACTCGAAAAATCATCGATTTATCGATCGAGCATAGCAAAAGTTGTTCATTTTGACGGTCTGAGTTGCTCCTAGAAGGATCGGACAGGCCTTTTGATACATATTGTATTGGCAGACTCCCAACTAATAATCCTAGTGTAATGCTTCAATTTCCAATTATTTTCTTTTTTGTTGTTAAAAGTGACCCTAGTCACAATAATGTCTTCAGCACGTTGACCTAACGCTTTCATTCGGAACGACAATTTTTGTGCTGTATGATCCACGTCGATGGTCGGTGTGGCATTTCGCCAAGTGTTAATATTAGCGCCACTGATGTCATCGCTTGCTGCACTGTTTACACTCGAAATCATTGTTTTTACAAGTTGTGGGTTAGGATTCGGAGCAGCTGAAATGTTGAGTGTTTTGACCGGGAGGTATTCCAGGGACTTGCGCTATGACGGTGACCACTAGAGGTACTGATTGGCAAAAACAGTCGCAGTGCAAAGGATGGGATTTATAGAGGTCGTTATAACTAACAAATTTGCCTAATGACCCCTTTACTTCACTCACAAAATTGTTGGCTCGACCGTATGCAGTCAAACGCCCATATGTTGAACATTTAAGAATCCCCTTACCCTAGACTTTTTCATAGAAACGTAGTCCAGCTTTCATTTTGAAAGGACATGTGAGATTTCGGCAGTATACGAATTGCATATATCTAGGCATATAACTAGTTTCCTATAGTCAAATATGAACTTAAAAGTAAATATGAGAGTGTAGAAGTTTTCTATACTGATGTTCAAATGTGATATGATCGAACCTATTCTCTGTTAAGTTCATATTTTGACTGTGAAAACTAGCTATATGCCTCAATATTTGCAATTTCTTTGAAATCACATAATTTCGCCAATATCTGACATGCCGTTTCAAAATAAAAGCTAGACTACCTACGTTTGAATGGAAAAGTCTGATTCTGTCTTGGGTGAGGCCGGGGCTCTTAATTGTGAGGGTAAAGTGCGGCCCACCTGATGGTAAACCATTGGTCTGGTTACCAGGCCTATTCTATCATATTTTGAGATTCTTTTCATACAACCATAAGTAGGAATGTGTTAGTTATGTATGGCCATTTTTAAAACACTTACCGTCTTATTATAAAACCCAGACTAACTTTGTTACCAGGTTTAAACCATTATCCGACCAAATCAAGTTGACACCTAGTAATATCACAATATCTCACCTGTATATGTCAACTTCATTTTGGGCGGATAATGGTTTAAACCTAGTAACAAAGTAAGTCTGGGTTTTATAATAAGACGGTTAATCATTAAAAGCGTGGCTTCTCGCATAAACATACCATTTGTTTAGTGACTCAGCGTTACAAAAATGGCAAAATATTTTTTTTTCAGCTTGATCTTAGGTAATTCCTTAGGTCACAATTTTTAAGTAGCGTGCTCAAGAAAGTATTGAGTGACCTAAGTGAGTGACTAAGCGCATCTTGCAAAACGACAAGTCCGCAATGACTGCATCGAATATTGTATGATTTGTATAAAGCTGACGCACACTCGCGGTTTTAGTCTTCGGCCTCAGAAATAGCCGTGAGCGTAACGAGAACAAGGTCTTACTGATTCCGAATCCAGGAATTGTTTACTTATACATACCAGATACTGCATCTTGTAATATTTCTCACTGGAAGACGGACCTATCAATTCTGTGCCATCTATTTCGACTAGGAGAAAATTGTATATCGTATTTTTTTTAAATTGTAGTCCAGGTATCCTTACTTAGGTAGGTATAGAGTCTGGCTAAAAAGTTAATAAAAAAATTGTCTACGGCAAAAGTGATATTTAATTGCCTACTAGTAGTAGCATACTTAAATCATTGTCTTTAATTTTAGAAAAGAACTATATTTTATCAATTCTATTTGCACTTTGTAATACTTCAATATTAGGTACCTATCATAGATATAAAGGGTTATTCAACGCAACGGCTTCAGTGATTTCAGGGTTTAATTATTGGTGGGCGGTATCTTCAATGGTCCAATTGCACTCGATAACCTCTCCAATTAAGTTGTCAATGAATCTAGAATAAATTCTAGGTAATGCTATTATAGGAAACGGATCTAAATGAAGTGCAGTCTGTGCTCCAGGGAAAGCCATTCTGTCAAAAATGTTATAGATATTTGAATAAGGTGTAAGGTAATCAATGAATAAGGTGCAAGCAAATCATCAATATCATCAGATTAACCGTAGGACATTTGTTTTAAGGTTGATAGCCTCGGCCTACTGCAAAAAAGCCTTTTTTGGGAAATTTACGAGATAACATTGTCCAAGCGGAATACGTAAAAGGAAAAAAACACAGTCACAAATCACATACGAAAGTACTTACGTGTTAAACGTGATGTGAATTTTATGCCTCAGATCATACGTACCACACATCAGGTTTATATATTTCTATTAATGTACTGTACAATATAACAGGATGACTTTTTAAACACCAGCCAAATTTTTTAGTCTATAATGCTACGTCAATAATAATATTATTAACGATCTATTTGAAGCTACATCAATAAAAAATGTTTTATAAATAGTTAAGTTTCGACACTTAATATCTGCATGTATCAATTTTAATAATTAAGATATTTTCTGAAATGTTTAATAATAATAAAAAATAATACGGACAAATCACACAGATTAAGCTGGCCCCAAAGTAAGCTTAAGCTTGTGTCATAAAGTCATAATAAAGAAAAAGACAACATTTAATGATAATTATTGAATAAGTATCGAAGAAAGTTTCATCCTCCCATAGAAAATACGTACTGCTAAAAGCCGATTTCTAAGGGAGGTCAAAATTAATTATTTTTTTGTAGACGTTTTGTATCATGAACTGAACTTACTCCAAAATTTGGTTTGGTGTATTTAGAGAAGCCTTAGACCAAGAATATACAGATGTGTGAGAGTGGCATAAGTAATATACACATTCAATGAAAATAATTAGGCGTGTGCTCTATTCTATGGTCTTGTATCTGTTTATTATATATACAGAGTGGTAGCATGGAGCAATAGAAACAAGCTGGAGTTCAATATCTCGAAATGCCAGACCATTTCATTTACAAAAGTGCATAACCCGATCCAGTACAACTATAAGATCGGTGATACATCACTAGAAAGGGTCACAGAGGTAAAAGACTTGGGAGTTCGTATGAAGTCACAGCTAGGTTTTCTGGAGCATATACTGGTTTCTTAATATCTTCTCTTTATTCCTAGTGAGGACTTTTACTCAAAAAGCCATACGTATATGTAGTTACGTGCACATAGCAAGCGCTACTAAATGATGATACTAAAACTTAAATTGCAAAAGAGCATAAATATTCCACTTATTTTTAGCAAGTCTCCAAGAGACCCCAAATTTATGTAAATCTAAACCAGTCGCGCTTTTATTTCACTAGAGGCCAAGCATTCAGATAACCTTGTGCTGTTTGTTGTCTGTAAGGTATTCTCGTATTCTTTATTGCCATTTTAATTAGTCCGCATCGTTCATTCTCATTTATTAGTCCAGTCATAACTTGTATAATTTGTCTCCTTTAAATCAGTCCAGATAAAAAAAAACAAAAAAGTCTTTTCTGGGTCTCAGCTGGTGTCTCTATAATAAAATTCCAGATAATGTAGTAGCGTTACCATTATCTAAGTTTAAGACTGCCGTTAAAAATCATTTTAAAAAATGCTTGCTATCATGTAAATGACTATTAATCTGATCAAAATTCTTGGAAATAGTGGACTGCAAATTTTTTGATGATTTAGATGTATAATATAATGTAGTTATACTGAGCTTAAGTGTAAATCTGTATTGTACTCGTAACTGAAACATAGCCAATCAGACTGGGTAGGGACCAATACTGAACCCCATTTTTTTCGGCGTAATCTTCCCAGCAGTGGTCTTTCCGAAACTCTGGTAGTTTTTAGCTTTTGCACTAAAGTAAAATTTAAAAAAAATACCTTCAATAAGAGATAAAATTATCCTACATTGAATTTTTTTTTTTACTTTGACTTTGTTAGACCTACAAACTATTTCTTACATTTTTTGCTTTGTGTACACGGCACACCTGATAGTAATGGTCTTAGGTATCTAGGGTGATTGTAGCCTATATGAACCTGGGTTACAGATGACATAATACCTAACAAAGGTTCTTAATAGGTCCCAAATATATCTAGTTAATATTCACCATTTGCATTTGCCAAGAGCGAATCAAGATCGAACTCTCGCCTTCGCACTTCGCTTCCACGAAGCGTTTTGTGATTGTTTCCTTGCCAAAAGTATGAATCGATGCGTTGAAATAACACGACGGAAATAAGTGTAACGAATTTAAAAGAGCAATCTAAAATCCTATAATAATTACGTTAGTTAGGTAGGTATGTTATGTAAGTACGGTACGCCTCAAAAGTGGAGTCCCAATTTCTCATACTAATTGTATGAGAAATTGGGACTCCATTTTTGAGGTTTACCGTACATAGGTATGTCTTTGTCGTCAAGCAAGAAAGCGGTAATAAATGTCTGTACAATTTTAAAAATTAACATAGTACATTTTTCTCACCGAAGACACAAACAGGTCAAGCTGAATAAAATTGTACAAAAAGCATTAGACTCTTTTGTTTCTTAAAAACCGTGATACAACAAATAGATGTTTTAATTTTTGTAATAACATTTAAAATAGGCAATTAAAACGGTATTTAACTACAATGCGACACAAATAAGTTTAATAACAAAAATGGCGGACCTCAAAGCATTTTTGTACAAGTTTCCGGCACGGAATCAAAATGGCGGTTATCGGCGCAGGTACAAATAATGCGCAGACGACCGCCATTTTGGTTCAATTTACGTGTCGGGAATTTGTACAAAAATGCTTTGAAGTCCGCCATTTTTGCTCAACTTATTTGTCGTAATGTTTACTCTCAAATAGGTAAAGATTTAGTTTGTTAATCAACTAATTAACTGATATTCATAATTAAAACGAGCATCGTTCCACCTCGTTACGTACATAGTTACTTACATAAATTCATTCATGAGATTTTACGAAGCAAACCTCCTTGAGTTTGACTATGTGGGTGTCTGTACAAATATTACTCCATCATAGACAACGTTTGCAGAGTGCACGTGCTCTTAAATATAGACGAACAGAACATCATGTCTGGTAAGTATTTTGGATTTAAGTAGCACTCCTATTATCAGTTTTTCTGCATTATTAATCAGAAAAACTGATAATAGGAGCACATATCGTCTGTCAAAATCACGTTGACAGAAGATATGATCAATAACAAGTAACATTATTATTGGATTTCTGTGACAAACTGTTAAAGCAGATAGCAGAGTGCCAAAAGCCTAGCAGGGAGCAGAAATATAAAAATATTGTATTGATGAAAATATCTTTTAATGGCGGCAAACACACAAGTGACAGATATGGAGAAAAGTATCGAAACATGACATTTTATGTTAAAAGCTGCGTTTGGTTTCACATACACTACAACAACACAAACAAAGCTTTGGTTGATTTAATTAACCTTTCATTTTATTAGAGAACAGGCTGGAAAAACTATAAGTACATGTTCGTTCAGGTTGGAGTTTTTGAACAATGATGAACATTGTGTGTATAAGTGGTTAGCATTGATGTCTTGTTTTTATGCTACCTAAAGGGCGTCTAACATGCCTTAACACTTCTGTCGCTGCCACCTGATGATGACAACTAATGACTCTTTAAAGCAGCTTAAGATATTTATATATATATAAAGCCACTTTTATCAACAATCCACTTACGAACGTTACCCATAAACTTAGCCAAACCAAGCTTATGAAGTTTAGTTTGCTATCTGTTATTGTTTGTCTTCCTGTGCGACGAATGGCTTTGCTTTGAGGTGTGTAGGTTTGGTTAGTTCGCACATCCGCCGGACTATTTCTGTTGTTTAGGACCTGGCCGCTTGGCAACTGAGTAAGTTTTAACGACCAAGACGTGACAGACAGACGTACACGTTTGTAACTATTATTCATGTTTATTTCAGGAAAAAAGTCATATTTACTAAAATATGTTTAGTATTTACGTTTTTATTTAGACACGCACGACGTTACAGTGGCGCTCTCTATGGTAAATACCCACTAAATACCTTACAGAAGTGGCGCCCTCTTTTGATATAAATTGTGTAATTTAAATAAGCATGGTGTGATGATATACGGATGTCGGATATGGGCAAAAAAATCTTTTTGGCTCATTAGATAGATTATTAAACAGTATGGTATACGTATTTTGTGATTAGCAAATAATGAAGATACAACTCACTAAAATTTCAGATTTTCGACTAACGGTGACATAAATCGCTCCCACCCCGAAACTTGGAAGCGCTGTATGTTTGTACATTTTTTTTTAACTACCGACTTTGCTAAAAAAGAACTACGAGTCTTTTATTTTTGGATAATCTACTTGACGGACTTAATAAAATAATATATTTTTTACCCAGTGCACTTTCCTATTGACATTTTGCTAACCGTCAGATTAAAAAACCTGGCACGTAAGTTGAACGAAAATGGCGGTCGTTGTTGTACGTTGTTTGTCCGTTTAGAATCACATTTCTGTCACATTCCTATCCGAACTTAAGATAGAAATGATTTCGGCTTCGAAGAAAGCTCAAAAATACTCTTTTAAAACTTTTATCTCCAATTAAACATGCGCCGCTGGCCGCCATTTTTGTTCAACTTACTTGCCGGGTATTGTACCAGATCTTTAAATTATTTAATGGACAACTGTTGAAAGTACCTACCATATTATATGCAAATAAATGATTCTGATTCAGAATTAAATATTAATGTAAGCAAATTTTTTTTATTTTCCTTTGTTTAACCTGCTTATTCTTATTCTTCTTATTTCAAAGAGGGATGCCACCAGTCTTCTTGTGTAAATTCAAATAAAATATGTTCATGCCCTTGTTGACCATAAGATGCTAAAATTACCTCATCCCAAGCAAGAGTCACTCCAACCTCGAATCATTGATTCTTGACTCACTTATTCTGAGAATATCCTGAATTAAATTTATTTTAAAGTTTGTTTACTTTCGAGTCATTATTAATTAGTGCGAAGACAGTAGCTATTGCGAATAGTCGAGTGTTGTAACGAGTGATTTCATTTTTAATGAGGTTTAAATACTTTTTGTGTGTGATTTATTTGATATAAACGCGCGTCTAACAAGTCTTAGCTTTTTTACTACAAGTAAGTAAAATTCTCTTACATATTTTTTTTTATTTATATTTTTTTTTGTCTTACATTAGTAGGTCTGTTTTTATAAGTTTCTCTGTGTTTGGGCGCACTATTTACTTATACGCTCTTATAAAGCCATTATAGATCTAATATTCAATCTGATTGTTATAGGTTCTAAAATTCTTATTTATGCGCTATAAAATATAAAATCAGCTTAATGTAGGTTCATTGCTTTTTCTGAACGTAAAACCATACTAAAACTATTTATACTACGGCCTTCGCACATTTAAAATCTGGAGCATTACTTGTGTGTCTTAACAGATTTGTTCTCTTAGTTATGTAAATACTTTATTTGTTACTTCTGGACTAAATGCTTCTTCCACTAATCACAATACTCTGGGCAGAAGAGTTTGATAATCTCAGTTTAGATTGGTAAATATAAAGTCATTGCACAAAGGTAGCTCTGCCTATTCTCGGTCACCTATAACTCTATATCTCTTCGCCTCTTATTACAAATAGATAGTTAGTAGTAAAATATTTAACGTATCGGCAGTTTTTAGGGCACAGTGTCTTGTACTCGTAGCAGTGGGCGTGCAGCTTTAAACCAATCCGCCTACAGCGCCGATTGTACTATTTCATATTTTATTTAAATTTTGTCAAAATTATTATTATGATAATGCTCGATTTCTGTTTATCCCGAAGGTTGACTGCCTTTTGTACCATTTATTATTGGTAAATAAAGTTTTAATGAATAAATATTATGTCGACATTATCATTATTACGTTTTTTCCCAGGGTAGGAATAATAATACAGAACATTGGGACTAAAAATCGAATCAGTGGAGAATGCGTTAAGTCTACCTTTTGTACCTATCCTATACTTATTGGGCAAGTTTAATAATAAAATAAATAACCCTTCATAGGTATATTCAGAAATGGGTTTTGACGGAAGCGCCACATTACATCAACTTTTCCAAAGGGCCTCTACGTGTTGGATCTGTCTGTATCCCCACGCAAGCCTCTCAAAGGACCGGGGAGAAAAGACCTCTGCCTACAATAGTCAGTAATCACGATAATGACAGGTGACGTTCCCATTGCAATATCCCAGCATCAGTCAAACCCATCTCATTCCATAACCCATAGACCTTTTCATTTTTCCTGCCGAAACCTATTCAAGGGTACCTTTCATAGGTATATTCAGGAATGGGTTTTGGCGGGAGCGCCACATTACATCAACTTCTCCAAAGGGCCTCTACGTGTTGGATTTGCAAGCCTTATGGCTTGCGTGGGGATACAGATCCAAATCCAACACGTAGAGGCCCTTTGGAGTCTTTTCACGGGTCTTTTCACCCCGGTCCTTCTGAAAGTTTACTTCAAAATGTTTATCTTTCCTTGCACTAAATGAACTATACTTGTTCACACATGACATTAGCGTTGCATAACAATCGACAGTTTCACTATCGATAGTTGACCTCGAAAAACAGTCACAATATCGATAGTATCGGTTATCAATAGTTTGCAACACTATTGATGAAAGGTTAAACTATCGATAGTATCGATACTATTGAATTTAGATACTATCGATACTATCGATAGTTTCGATACTGTAACTACTTTTTGTACGAAAAACTATTGATGTTAAATTACTATCGATAGTTTTATAATATCGATATTCGTCACAATACTATAGATAGTTTTTAATACAAATAGTACCATTACTATCGATACTATCGATACTATTGATACTATTGATACTATCGATAGTATCGATAGTCCTATCGATATTGTGACTGTATTTCGAGGTCACGATAGTATCGATAGACTATCGAAATTTTATACTATTGCTTGCAACGCTACTGCACATGACACATGTTACTATTTAGGAAATAAAACTTATGATTCACTCCTTCGTGCAAATTTCAAATTTTAAATTAACGTTTAGTAAGTTATGTTTAATTCGTGCAGTGACCATTATAACTCTTGTTTCCGCTAATGAAGACTTGTGCTGGCGGAATGCGTTACTGATTTCCGGTCAAGACCGTCTCTAAACGACCATTAATTAACTCGATTCGTTTTAATGAAGCACGTCTGTGAGGCTAGGACGAAGGTAAAGTTTGAGCGTTTTTTAGCAAAGCGCGGAATGTTAGTAGATACTTGGTATTTTCCTTCTTCTTCAGTGAGTCGGAAACTTACATATCAGTACCCACCAAAATCAAATAAATACTGACTCATGAGAAAGTGACATAAATTAAAAAGTTATTATTGGCCGGATAAATTTTCTAAAATAGCCTATAGCCTATTTTATTGGCAATCCTTATATTTTATAGGTATATATTTGGGGAACGGAAAACGGAGTTTGATGCAGTAGGTAGTTAGAATCATGTAATTCTCTACATGATTCTAAAAACTGCATCAAACTCCGTTTTCTCTCAGAAAATTTTGAATTCAACGGATATATTTTTTGTTTAAGAATCCCCTTACCCTAGACTTTTCCATACAAAAGTAGTCTACGTTTTATTTTGAAACGGCATGTCAGATTTCGGTAAAAAAATGTAATTTTAAAGAAATTGCAATTATCTAGGGTTGTAATTGGTTTCCGACGGTAAAATTTTGAACTGGAAAGAAAATATAAGGGTGCAGAATTTTTCCATACTGATGGTCAAATATGATGATATAATACACTATATTCTCTTTTAAGTTATTCATAATTGTACCGACGGAAACCAATTATAACCCTAAGATAATTGCAGTTTCTTTAAAATTACAAAGTGTTGCCCATATCCGACATTTCGTTTCAAAATAAAACGTAGACTTCGTTTGTATGGGAAAGTCTGATTTTGACCAGGGTAAGGGGACTCTTAAGTTAATTGGAGAAGAAAATAAATATCAAAGATCTAGTTGTTTGCACACTGAATAAAAATAAGCATTTCTTAGGTGCGTTTCAATTTATTCTAATACATTAGGATGATATCGTGAAGACTAGGTATGTAGGTGGTGATGATGGAACATAAATTGCTGGCAGATTGTGTATGTAGCATAGGTACTATACAATAAAGATATCTCGTACGTAACATAGTAAACTAACTATGTTATTTTCTGTAGATTATTTCCACTAAAGTACTTAAATTGTAGTTGTCAATAATAAAAGTAGGTACTTACAATATAGAAGTCAATTTTATACGTAGATTTTATACAATTTTATTAACTCAATAAAAGAATTATAGGAAAAGGGGGAGAGCAATTAGTAGTAATAGCAATTCTTATAAAAGTGTCAATAATTTTCCCTACAACGCGTACAACGAAACTAGGTATATAAAAGTGGTTTAAGAGAGGTATATTATAACAAAGTATTATTTAAGTATCTAATAGAATATAGCAAAAAATATTAGTAAGAAACTATCTTTAATCTGCATACAAAACAAAAAAAAAACTATTTTTATGACATTATTAAGACGAAGTGGTGGCTAAAGTGGCGCCCTCATTTGAAATAAATTGTTTAAAACTTAATATGGTGATAATTAAAAATTTGATTTGTTTCAATGTCTAGAAAGACCTTTAAACTATTTTATTAATAACCTTTGAAAATAATATTGGTAGTCCGTCTAGTTTTAAAACTGTTTTTCGCCAAAGTGGCCACTTTTGGCGTAAAACAGTTTTAAAACTAGACGGACTATTAGTAATAATTTCAAAGATTATTCATTAAATACTTTAAAGGTCTTTCTAGACATTGATACAAATCAAATTTTAAATTATCACCACATATAGTTTTAAACAATTTATTTCAAACGAGGGCGCCACTTAAGCTACCACTTCGTCTTAAAATGTTTATTTTATGACGTAATACATTCATAAGAATTCATAATTTACATTCCGTCTGTAATATTATTCCTTGTTTATATTTTTTCTTTCTTTTATCTTAAGACCTAGACCCCAGTATGCAGGATCATAACGAGCTGGTTTATTCGCAAACAGATAAGACTGTGTGAACTTGACCTTAATAGCGACCAGTTTATGACGACCTGCCTTGTTTGTCGAAGTGATGTCACTGTTAATTAAATTGTGAATTATGAAGCAGTCAACTTTATTTCCAGGAATAAGGTTAAAATAATTCATTTTTAGGCTTTGTACCCAAAGGGCAAAAACGGGACCCTATTACTAAGACTCCGCTGTCCGTCAGTCCGTCCGTCCGTCTGTCTGTCTGTCACCAGGCTGTATCTCATGAATAGTGATAGCTACACAATTAAAATTTTCACAGATCATGTATTTCTGTTGCCACTTTAACAACAAATACTAAGAGGGGCTCCCATACAATAAAAATGAATAGTTATAAATATTACAGATAATGGTACGGAACCTTTTGTGCGCGAGTCTGACTCGCTCTTAGCCGGTTATTAAACAAGTCATCCTCTCTCATGCCAACCAGCCAGTGTTGCCATTTTGCAAACGCGGAGTCACCTAAACGAATGGTTTTATAACAAAAAACCGTTTGTTTAGTGACTCCCCGTTTGCAAAATGACAACACAGATAAGTATACGTATAAAATTTAAAAAAAAACGTTATGGTCACGTTGACCATGCTGTCATGTTTATCATGGCTCGGAAAAAATTCAATGCCGGTGCATCACATCACACAATATCATAGAAGTTGTAAGAAGTTTTGATGTAAACTGGGATTCCTATCATTCTTTTGTGACAAGCTTAAGCTCTAGGATAAAATACTCAGGCTCTGCGGAATACCTAGATAATCATTAAATAGAATGTCCAGAAGTAAATCTTATAAAAAAAACCCTTACAGAAAAGAAAAAAACGAGTAGAAATTAATTTATTCCATAGTAATTTAGAGAAATTAACAACAAAAAAGAATAATAAATATTTTGCTAAATTGA
Source organism: Acrobasis suavella (assembly GCA_943193695.1). Lineage (NCBI taxonomy): Eukaryota > Metazoa > Arthropoda > Insecta > Lepidoptera > Pyralidae > Acrobasis > Acrobasis suavella. Next base: position 11,387,805 of record OW971952.1, read on the forward strand.
AATCCTTTATAATTTAAGATAATGATAATTAAAATCCAATGGTAAAAAAGTATATAATTTAGCGAGATTTAAATCCTATGCCATTTTTTGCTCGATATTAATAAATGAATTTAGCGAAATTATAACCCTGTTAGATGTTAAAAAAATACCATATGTGTGAAACGAATTAGAATTGTAGCGGATTGCAAGACGGCGGTGAGCCCATCGACTGGCAATTAGCGTCTCACAATCGTTCTTTCTTCGCTAATGAATTACTCACCGCAAGGAATAGGTACCTACTGACTGTGCTCAACTGAGGCCGAGTTCATTTAAGCTAGTAAGTACTCTGTGATGTAAGTAAACAAAACACTGTTTTATGTTATGTAAAGACTTCAGGGTCTGTAACTCGGCTTACATTATACAACTGTTAACTAATTGTCAGATAAGATGATGAATTTGGGAAAAACCTTGAAACCGTCTTGCTATTGTCACTATAGACAAAGTGTGACTCACGAAATGTATATTTTTATCAACTTTTTATTTATTCAGTTGTCTAATATAGTTGCTAGCATTGAAACTAAATAAGAGAAGATTATTCAGGTCAGGACATTATTGCTTCACCCCTAGTGACAGAAACGCTATTTTAGACCCATGTCACACAATTAATAAAAGCCCATATGTCCGCATTTAATCTTGTATCATGATCTCTTAACAATAAGTATATTTTGTTAAAACATATATGCTTATTAAAGATTATAACTGTCCCTAGTTCCACATAAACAGCTAGCCTACAGAATCCTTGACAAGCAAGAAAATAAATTGATCTTCTAGGAACCTTAGCAGATAAGCCGGGCTGAGAAACGGCTTCCTATTTAGTCTGAGGACACATCGACCGGTTTCCTGCAATCGTTAGCGACCGGTCTTGTGTAAAAACGATATTGTTCGATGCGTTAGATTTTGTTCTGTCACGCTATGTTACACAATCCAATAAAAAGGCATTATTCTATTCAACTCCGTTTCATACCCAAATAAGGAGATTGCATACCACCAATGATTTATTCAAGCACCATTAGCCCGGACTCTACTAATTATCATTTTTGCTACTAAAAGCAACTTAGCAGATCTTATTCAGCATTACTCGTTACCTAACAGATGAACTGTATTAGCTGTTTATTTTTACGTGTACTGTGCTATTGTTTGTGTCACTGTGTAAAATTGCACTGTGACTTTCTTGGTAGTGTTTATGGAGAGGTTGCTATCGACTTCTCCATTTCTAAACTTTTATATGTACTTACTTACTAATTTCAAGACTTTGGCAGCAATTTACTTCCCTGCATTTTTTTTTTAAACTTCGTTCTCTACTGTTTTAATACTTAAACTTACCGTATGCACATGTTTTGAATTGTTGCCCTGCTATTATGTTTAAACATAAATGTATATAATGTATTAGTTTGGTGACAATTTGTTATGTGTATGTCATTTAAATAAAATAAAATATAAAATAAAAATTTTAAAAGACGTCCGGTAGATATGCTAGAAAAGATTCAGCATTTAAAGGTGAAAGAGTGAATTTCCGATGAAATAAAACTTCAAGTATGTAGGTACAACAACGAGCATGTAACTAAGTACCTATTTGGCGTAAATTAAAAAATAAATTAAAGGCTTTTGATAACAACTGTAATCATAGTGTACTTAACTGTGGTTATCGTTAGGCAAGCAATAAGTTAATGTTAACACTTAACTTAGTATTACATATTTATAGGTATAAAAAGGAAAACAAGAAGGCCTTTGTTTCGAAGCATTTCATAGCACTGATAAGAGCCGAGGTAGTGAGAGAGGAGTGAGTCACTTTACGTGCGAGTAAAAGAGAGAGAGAGGCACATGTGCAAAAAAATAAATGAAAAACGCGAGCAAGTGATGTCATGCTTGTAAGACGAATAGCGGTCAAGGGTACATCTGCGGTTGTATCGGAGAGAATATTGGTAAGGCCGCCTTTACACAGAGCAAAGTCATGTGATGAAAGACGGAAAATTAAAGGATTCAGTACCTATTTATACTTCAGGTTAATATTAATGCCTGTGTCAGATTTTTCGAGCTACCTAAAGGCATTTCATGTAGCCCGATGACTGGCAATACTGTCATCTAGTGTTGCAAGCAATAGGGTAAAATATTGATAGTCTATCGATATCTATGAAAGGTAAAACTATCGATATTATCGAATTTAGATACTATCGGGACTATCGATAGTATCGAATAATGTCGACAGTATCTAAATTCAATAGTATCGATACTATCGATAATTTTACCTTTTATTAATAGTATTGCAAACTATTAACATATCGATTCAAACACAATAACAGTGGAACGTCAAGCTGCTAGCTGTACAAAAGCTGAAGGTGAAGGCGGAAAGTGCGCGGCAGGGATATGACACGCGAGGGTCGCGCCGCGACTCCGGCCGAGTTTCAAAAACTAGTATAAACCGGTGCGGGCCGTGCCGTGCTTCAAGTCAATTTCTCACCTACACCTTCCATCTGTCTGCATTCACACAAATGCGAACCTGAGCTTATGCCTTGAGAGCTCAAAATTTGGCCAAATAATGAAATCCCGATCCATTTAGAATAAATATTTACTTATGTTGTAAGGTAAATAAGTAGAAGACTTTAGTGGTCACAATTTGATTTCTGGTTTCATTACAAAATACTGTCTTTAATATATACACCAATGTATGCATGCGTTTGCTTATTGATTCAATGTGTGTTAAGCCTGGGGTGTCTGGAGATCGCTTGGAGGAGAGATGCTCGTTTGTTTTTGTTACAGAAATATCTAAGGAATGCTTGATATCTTCCCTCCATTTTTTAGGTTCACCTATTTTAGAAGAGTCCTTTTCAAAATTCATCGATAATAAAACTTAAAATTTTACCTTAACCTTGCAGTGTCTTTGGGAGATTCAAACTCACTTTACCTTTACCATAATACGTAACAGTCTTTTTGTTCCCAACTTTACGAATAACCTGCGTTGCAGCCACTTTTGCAAGTGTCCCCTACTTGGTTAAAAAATTAGACACCTATATCAAAAATTCCCTTTCCCCTTAATGTCGAGTCATGCTGCCCTAAATAATTTGATCCACCGGGCTCTTGCTAACATCCACATACCAGCCGTTATAGAACCTAGCAGCCTGGTTAAGGATGACGGCAATAGACCGGATGGGATGACCCTTGCAATGTGCCTTGGAGATTGGGACGGCCCTTTGTGTGGGACGCTACCTGTGTTGACACTCTGGCGCCGTCTGATCTCTCGGTCACAGGGTCTAAAGCCGGGACAGCCGCAGCTGCTGCAGAAACCCTCAAACGGCGCAAATATATTACCCTCGGCAATAATTACTTATTTGAGCCGTTTGGGGTTGAAACGTTTGGCCGTAGGTAAGTAATTAAAGTTATTAGTTTAGTTTTAATTAACTTATTTAATTCTTTTTTTTTTTAATTGATTAAGTACAAAAGTACGCATACTTTTGTACTTAATTAATTTAAAAAATAAATATAAAAAATTCGCAAATTTTGAATATAATCAGGTTTTAATATAATAATAAAAAGAAAATTTATTATAATAATAATAAAAAGAAAGGCTGTGCTGATATCATCATATCATAGATTCAAAGTATATATCTGTAACGAAGTAATCCTTGAAAACCATGCACATTCCTTGTGCAGCTTGTTCAGGAAATAAATATTGAGATGGTTTGGGAGAAAATTAACTAACAATGTTCCAGCTGCTTCTCTTACCGCGAAGATAGTAAAAGCCAATCGAGGGAATGGGTTTATTTCCGATGCTCATCTGATTATGTTCGACGCGGCCGCGGCTAGCACAATATACATAATTAGCAACCCATCAATATTTTGATTGCCTTTTGCCATCTTAACGCCCTCTATCACGTTAAATGTGGCCTTTGGGTCTTAAGGCCCTGGGTCCTGTCTACCCCGTAAGGGACAAAGACGTGATAATGTATCTGTAGGTATAGAAATATGAAAAAAAAATAAAAAATCTTGTTCTTCTGATTACTCAATTTGTATGGGAGAGAAATTGGACTTTATAGAGCGAAATATTCTTTGATACCAGCGATTGTTAATAGATTCAGGTGTTAGGTACTTTGCGGAAGTCAAAGTTACATACTATGTGTTTGAATTTCTTTGTGCGATTCCGCCACCAGTTAGTTTATGCAAACTATTGCCGGCCGGCGGCGCCGGCGTCCACCCACTACTGTTAGTCCCAGCATAACTGCCACCAACAGCACGTAACAGAGGCGAAAGTCGAAACACGTAGGGTAAAACCACCTAGTATCGGCCACGTCCTGGTATCGGCCCTTTCCTACAAATTTAATCATAAATTATTAAATATTCGATCCCCTTGCACAAATTCTGCTCCAAAATTTATCTTGTTTTGCTGTTTTAAATGAAAAAAAAAGTTCATTTGAAAGTTCAGTAGCGAAGGATATTGTGACCTGCGAAGGTATATCGAAATTCGTGCCATTTTATAGTCAAAATTCACGAGCTCGAGGTTACGGGGATAAGTGTTTTCAACAAATCTATGGGGTTCTAACCATTGACACTTGCTTGTTTTGGTTAAAGAGATTATAACGCAGTATATTGGGTGTATATTTTTTTTGTTTTATTTAATATTTTAATGAAAAATCGCATGGCCGGATTTAGGACTGATTATTTCATGAAAAACCTGATATCGGACGTTACAAATGGTGATGGCCGATACAAGGCGAGTCAAAATCCTGTTATCGGCCATAAATGGCGGCCATTAATAATAAATTCTGACTGCGGCCGACCGCTGTATCTACGGCGGGATTCGTTTTTAGGGTACCGTACAAAAATGAAAAATCTGAACCCTTATATATAGTATCACTCTTGCATGTGTCTGTCCATCCGTCTGTCACAGCTAATTTGCCGAATCTACTGGACCAAATCAGGTGAAATTAAGTACGATGGTGTAATCCTATGACTCCAACACATATGCAAAGCAAATATTTTTTTAAAAGTAAGTTTCATTGTCGGGGCAAATTAGAAAATTTAAAAAAAAGTTTGACACATCTTACTGTGTTACATATTGAAAGGGTCGTTATGAGGATCACAAATATATTTTTGGTATTATTGCAAATTGAAAATTTACAATTCCCCCCCCCCCCAGGATCTCCAAAACGATTGAGCCGAAAATTATGAGTAAAAATAAAAATTATGGTTCATTGCTTGTAGATTACAGGAAAACCTTAATAAATCTATCAATAGAAAACGTTCACTTACGGAAAATCTTTGGTATTGTACGGAACCCTCTACACGCGAGTTCAACTGGCACTTGCCCGGTTATTTTTCTATTTTAAAGTATAATGTTTAAATAAATATATTAATTTATTTCTGTTTTTTTTTTCTTTTTTATTAAGTTATTTTTAGTTTAATCATAGAATAGTAAATTTTACGATTTTAAAATTTTAATTTTTGAAATTCACGTTTTTTATTCACTTTTCAGTGGGACTATTATTGTTGATGTGCAAACTATACTAATTTTAAATTCGAAATAACTTGTTAATACAAGTATTTTATTAACAGAATTTCCTTTAAAAATCTTAGTTTCTAAAATAATCTAAAATCTTTGTTCAATTTGATACTATCCTACATTTTAAGAATTAATTCGTCGTTTATTGGTAAAAATATTACCGTAGGCCGATACTAGGAAAATAAGTGGACGAATTTTGGGCGTAAGTGGCCGATCTTAGGGAAATTGGGTGTGTATGAACAAAAAAATTAATATGAGAAAATATTATTCAATTTCCAAATAATTAATGACATCATAAAGAAGCCAAATTATAACATTTTATTAAAAAATACCCCCTAGAAAGCAAGGCTAATAAATGTGAGAATAAGAAGCAAATGAGTGTAAAATTTGGTTGACATGGCCGATACGAGGTGGTTTTACTCTATGCGGTGTCCGATGTTGCCGTAGCCGCAGCAGACGCAGCAGCATGGAAGGGAGCATGCATGAGCTGTTGATGGCGGGTGCACACGGGCTGTTGGTGGCAGGTATGCTGGGACTGACAGTAGTGGGTGGGCGCCGGCCGGCAATAGTTTGCTTGAACTAACTGGTGGCGGAATCGCACAAAGTAATTCAAAACACATAATATATACCTGCGATTCTTAACGAGGCTCTCTTTCCTAAATATTTTTCATCTTCCTAGAAGAACTGGTTTCCTTACAAGGCCTTAGATATCTTCATCCATATGCAAACGAAGACTGCATCTTTATCTGGTAACCTCGTGCCTTGTTATTTAACAATATATTACGTCAATATAGTCTCATTTATTCTTGCACACAGAACAACATCTTAAAATACTTTATTTTATCCGCATTTTCAGCAAATTGAATATTACAAAATGCTCAGACACCTTTCTTTATATCAGAGAAATCAAGCTCAATATATTTCACCACATTGTCAAACAAATACATTTATATACAAAATAACGAAGTTTGAAGTTCATAATGACAAAATAGTGATAATTTTACAACCACGCGGTTTTCAAGGTTGTCCTTAACTAGATTCATTATGTTAATCAATGTTATATAACACCTGTCAACTAGTGTTTAAGGTCGAATTAAAATTTAATAGTTGCCAAGTATTTTCTTGTACGTAGGTGCCTTATACAGTCTTCCGATCATTTTTCAAGAATAAATCAACACACAACTTAATTTTGAGAGGATAATGGTTTAAACCTAGTGACTGCCTCCGTAGTCCAGTGGTCAAGGAGTTATCCTTGTGACCCGGAGGTCATGGGTTCGATTCCCACTGGGAAGCATACTTTGTGAAAAGTTGTTTCCAGTCTGGATAGGATATTGCAGGCTTGAATCACCTGATTATCCGAAAAGAAAGATGATTCCGTGTTTCGGAAGGCACGTAAAACTGTGGGTCCCGAACGCCACCTAGCGTTTGATCATCAAACTACCCAAGGATTGGTTCCTGGTTTACCTTTTGGGTTGTGGAGGTCAGACGGCAGTCGCTCTGTGTAAAAACCAGTAACCTCGTCAAATCTCCTTGGTTAGGTAGCGGACCCCGGGCTCTGAAGCGTTGCTGCTGAGGATGCAACCGGGAATACGCTCGGATGATGATGATGAATGGTTTAAACCTAGTAACAAAGTTAGTCTGGGTTTTATAATAAGACGGAATTTGTAATTGTTTAATGGAGTAGTTTTTGCATAAAACCCCTTTTTCCAAAGGACTTGACAATGTTTAGTGAGACAGCATGCCTTTAGGCCGCGCCCACCTTTGAGTTCGAGCGCACCTCTAGTGCAACCTTAGTATCTGTAATGTTTTATAAGTTTTACAACTATGCGAACTAATGGTGAAATCTGTGGAGTTGTTAATTTTCAGGTAATAAAACTTATTTATCAGATGCAAGTATTCGGTCGGTTCTCTCAACTCCCTCTCTCTCCCCTACTCCCTGACTGCGAATATCTCCTACACTCCTTTATCCCTATCTACGAGTCCAACTGGTTTCTCGAGCCATGAGAGTGGTATAACGAAGTTTGGCGTCGCCATGTTCTAGGGACTGAGGACGATATACATATATCGGCTTTGGTCTGCAAGTGTGATAACGTACTCTCCAAGGTAGACCTCATTCATAAGCTCTTGAAGCGTAACTGCTGGCTGGGCGGACTCAGAACAGAACAGAACAGAATAAAACTTATTTTCTTAAGTTTAGTCTACAAGGCTGATTCGACATGCCTTGTTGATTTCGGCCTGGTAGCACACAGGCTTTTGTAGTTTAAATTCACACTCCAAACCCTAGATTCGGCCGGTCCGACGGCCGAACCCTGCCGGCTATCGAAGTGAGTAAATATCAATCAAGTGAGATTACAAATGTAGTATGTTTTCGATATGTATTAGTTTAAGTATTATATGTATGTCTATATTCTAATTTATGTAGTAATAGAGTAAAGTAGTAAAGATAAGATTTCTTTTGATAAGTATAATTTGACCACTACCCGATCTGCCCATTTATTGTATCCTTTCGCCAATACTTGGTTGACTGGAAGAGATCCCATTATGGGATAAGTCCGCCTTTGTACTAGAGTATATGGTTTGTAACTATTCTTATAATTGTAAACTGTTTATGTACAATAAAGATATACAACAACAACAACAACAACAACAAATGCATGTTGATTTCGGCCAGGACCAGGAAGCACGCAGGCTTTTGTGGTTGAAACCAAGTCTGATTTTTCCGTGCTGGTCTGAGAGTACAAAAAAAAAACTAAGAATTTCCCAGGTTCATCTTTCCGCGCAGCCGCAAGTCCTTTTAATATTAAGGTCCTAAGTTGGCTCTGTCTACATCGTAAGGTATAATTTATACGTAAAATTGTAATTTATTTGGCATGTTTAATGTTTTTATGAGAAATAAATATTTTCTCTGGCCGAACATAACCGCAAAGCAATGAATCACAAAAATAACCAATGGGGTTGTCACTAAAGTGTTGAAACAGCTGGTCTGTACCCGATACTCAGTCAAGGCGGCGAATGAGTGTTTTCAGATTTCATGGTTGCTTCATACTCCACATACAATGAATAAATTATGTAAATTCTGCCAGTAAAAACATTAAAAGAAATAATTTAAGTCAAATACCATACGGTCGACGAAGGTCGAAAAGACATCTCCTAGGAGATTCCGTACAAAATGGTGTTAAGTCTAAAATGCGGCGATCGAAAGGCCTATGAAAAGTGGACTGGATCTAGAAGGAGGAAGAAGGAAGTCCTTTTGTGCACAAAATAACCAGCCAAGTGCGTGTCGGACTTGCGCACTAGGAGTAAAACCTGTAAAAATCTGTAAAAAATTTAATTGTCTAGCTATCACGGTTCATGAGATACAGCCTGGTGACAGACAGATGGATGGACAGATGGTCGGACACAAGCAGACGGACGGATAGACGGACCGCGGAGTCTTAGTAATAGGGTCCCGTTTTAACCCTTTGGGTACGTAACCCTAAAAAAACACGAGCAAAACTCCAAATCATTAATTCATTAGGTCAAAAGTCCTAGTCAGTAACCTTATCAATGTAGCTATAGGTACTCGTATCTACCCGACTAAAGGTTAAAATAAAATGAAAGTCAAACGTTGATGAGTTAAATATATGTTACCTACTATAATTGGTGTTTTAAACACATTTGCCCACGCTTTACGCTAGAACCTATCAAAGCGCAGCAGCTCTTGGGCGACCAAGCTATAATACAACGTGAAAGGGAGACATACCCGTAATAAATCGAACTACGAGCTATACTAGATCACTATATAGCATAATGAAACAGAAATAACAGTGAAAAACAAAAAAATAACGACTTTCCCATACGAATTGCCCGGGCGGCTGCACACTTTTTATGGAAATGCCGTTTTTTTTTGGTTTTTTGAATGGTATTTTAGTTTCATTACGTATAGTGATCTAGTATAGCCCGTGATTTGATTTATTATATCAAAGATATACCTGTAATAAAAGATATAGGTAAATCAAAGATTCTAAAAAAATCTGATCCCTGACAAATAACGTACAGGTACTCTCCGATCCCGGTGTGGAGAAATCAGTAAAACCCGTATTAAAGAAACCATTAATAAAGTTTATAACCACTGCGTAGGCGACGTCGTGAATGGGTGACGCAACCGGCGCCCACGCACACAGTAGAGCCTTAAGCAGGCATAGTTGTGTCATGACGGTGACATATGGTTCACCGTATTACTAGGAATGGTAATATGATGGTAATGTGGTAGGTAGTGACATTGAGAACTGCCGTTATGTTGGGGTATTGGATGAAGAGTTATTATACTTAGGTGTTAGGAATTCGATAATTCAGTAGTTTAATTATTTGATACAGATCTGTGCTTTGAGCACGTTATACCATTTCTCGGTCACTCGATTAGACCATACATTCATATACAGGGTTATTTTTAATTAACTAGCATCCTCATGCCTATATATCATGCATACATATCAGCGCTCAGCCAAATGAATTTTGTATGGGAAGTCGATTTTTTTTTTCGTTTTTCTATAATTTATTTTATGGAAAGTGCTTCAGTATCATGGACTGAACTCGTACCTAAAGGGATGCTAGTTAATTAAAAATAACCCTGTATAATGTAGCAAGTCTGGACCAAATTGGGCTTTCAATATACTTAGTGTTCTGTTAAAGAAAAAAATATACCATGTTTTCTTTCAGATACAAACCTTTTCCGTTTTATTAAAAAACGCTGTTAAATTGTAATACTTATATTTTTACCTGACTGCGCCAGCAATTGTGTTATGTTTTTCGAGAGTATGTATGTATAATTGTTTGGCACGCTCTGCGGCCTGAACGGCTCGATGGAGAATGAGAGGAGTCATAAGATTCGTCTTAATTCTGTGAGTAACACTGGATATATAAAAAGGAAGTCGGGATTTTAGTTTTTTTTTTTAAATAATGTCTTGTTTTCCCCACTATTTGCTCAAAACGATTTGTCCCGAAAGACCTAAGCCAAGTCGACTTCTCTTTCTTTACCGTCAACTTCATTTGGATCCTATAATAGTCCTGTTTAAGGACAATATATGGCCTGTTTGCATTTATTTGTTTAACCCTAGATAACTAAACATTCGTCAGGATGACTACTCGACCCATTGCAGAAGTAGGGTTCACATACTTCCGCGCATCCCCTGCTCATACTTCTTTGTCTACTTCCTAATTAGAGCAAATAGTGCTACAAATGATGCGTTTGCGCAAATACATGTCTTAATTTGTGATTTATTAACGCCGACTAATGTTTAGTTATAACGGGTGCAGATTTTCGAAGGCATTTCTATTAACTGCCTTTCCTATATTCCTATCCACAATCATACAAGTTCCCTGTCGAAATTCAGAATGACACTCATCAAATAGCGAACGCGACACGCTTTGCAGTGAGTAATAAATAAGGTATCAGATTTTACTCAAGTCACAGATTATATAAATACCTGTACATAGGGAGGAAATGGAAGACCAAGAAGGTCGTTCATGGATGAAGTAAAAGTGAAAATGAGTTTCTTTCCGCGTTTCTTCTCAGCAGTAGTCGTTACGAAGCGCTGGTATCGGTAGTTTTCTTTAAGAATAAATTATATGCAGCAATGCTTGCTTGTCAGACTGGCTTTATTCCAGTGTTGTGTTTTATATTCTTATAATTAGACATGTTCTCCAACATGGAGAATCGTGCCCATAATATAAACATCAACCATGATATGACAACTGTGATGACGAAGAACATGTTGGTATCGCCTAAACTGGCTAATGACTGCACCGTTTGCATATAAAGGTGCATGTGCAATGTGCATAATGTTTAGGATTGCATATTTTAAATAATTTAATGTTCTTGTAACTACATGGAGCGATAATTATGATGAAAAGAAAAACGGGGTGTAAAAGGCTTTTTCTTCCGTTCCATTTCACGCCCTCGGTTGTAAAAAAAACCGTTTCAGTTTCCCCACTATCACGCTTATAGCAAAATACTTATATTACTAGTATTTTAGATGAGCCCACATTCAGAGTAACTAGATGCTAATTGATGGTATTACAGGAGGAAAGCCTAGAACAGATAGTCAGACGACTTCGAAAGTTAGTACAAGGACTGGATTGGAGGGAATAGAGTAGGATAGGGTATTGTGGAAAGAAGGAAGTTAGGCATTTGACCAGCAGTGGAACTTTTGTTTAAATTTAAGAGCGACGCCTTTGGCTTTGGAGTTTCGTCCATTCCTGTCAGCCTTTTGGCGTCTTGGTACGACACCACTCCTACTTTCTCCTTTAATTGCTTCATAAAGCTGTGTCTTTATTTTACTCTTCCCTCTTCCTTCTATTTTGAACGACGAATTCATGAAAACAGTGAAACTTACGTAGATATTAGAAAAGTGCATAAAATTGGTTCACTTTAGTGTTTTTGGATTAAAAAAAATACTTGTTTATTACGTGATTATTTTCAGACATCACACAGGTAAATCGGATCATTAATAATACCAATTAAATCATCAAAATTTTCATAATGACTTCCTGTTGCAATTTAATTTGTAACCGCAACTATTTTTGAATACCGCTTCAAAGTTAAAATTAATAATTGGGGCAAACTCTTTGAAGTGGCCACTAGTGGCCCCCCATTATCGTGGTTTATTTTAGTTCACCTATGTTTGCCCAAACCACACTGTAACAATGTTGAACCTTATTTTGTAAGCTCTAAAGTGCAGTTTTAGTTGTGACGCGATGAGTGTAGGTGTGAAGGACTGGTTATGTGGTCTGGGGTAGAGTAAATTTGAGATCCCAAAGTTCATAGCGTAAATGTGTAAATAAATAATTATTAGGGACACATCACCACAGATCGAGCTAGCCCCAAAGTAAGTTTTTAAATTTGTGTTCTATAGACATCAACTCAACGATACTACATTTTATGATAATAAGTATAAAAAATAATCAAAATCAAGATAAGATCTAATACATAAATACCCAAAATCCGGGATAATTTTAAAAAAGGCCATTTTCCAATTTGTCCTCACCGGGGATTCAGGGTCGGATTTAGGGGAAGGCAACCGGGGCTACAGCCCCGGGGCCTCCACTAAAACGGAGCCGCCACAAAAACGGGGCCGCCGCAATAGACTCCGAAAAATTCCGACTAGTTAACACCAATAAGCTTTTCCTTTGTTTTTGTTTTTTTCACAGTTTTTTCGTTCACCTGCAGTACTTTATACAAACACAAGCTGATGCCCGCGGAAGCCTTACATTTTCCTGGGATAAAAAGTATCCAATGTGTGCATTCCAATCCGTACAGCCGTTTTTGGGTGAAAGAGTAACAAACATCCATCCATACATACAAACTTTCGCGATTATAATATTTGTAAGATGATTGATCTGTATTAGTTCAGTCCAATCAGGGGCCTCTATTCTTTTTTTGCCTCAAGCCTCCAGACCGTTAAATCCGGCCCTGCAGGGATCCAACCCAGACCCTGCCAGTGGCAGACTAGCCAGGTTTCCAATAAATATGTCACGGTGGTTGCCATGTTGCCACGTCGTCGCAAAAGTATCAACTCGGGGTCGAGGTCAGATGAGCGAATTGAGGTATGACAGAGTCAAAGATGACGAACCCAGCCTGAAGATTTGCGCATATATCTTATTGTAATATCAACCTGGATTGGCCCAGAAAAGAAAAATTACTACGAAAGGCAAGTATAAACTGTGGGTCCCAAACGCCATCTAGCGTTTGCTCAAACCTATGCAAGGATTGGTTCTGGTCTACCCTTTAGGTTGCGGAAGACAGACGGCAGTCGCTCTGTGTAAAAAACAGTAACCTCGTCAAATTACATTGCTTAGGAAGCGGACCCCGGGCTCTAAAGCCTTACCGCTGAGGATGCGACCGGGAATATGTGAGGATGATGATGATGATGGTGATGAACCTGGATCGGCCTAAAGACTCAGCCCATATTGTCATTGAGGTATTATCTGCAATTTATTGATAGGCAATGGTAAATGTAGCGCATGGAAAAAGTATTGACAGATTGACACCATCAGAAGAATTGGGTGTCAAACTCGACAGTAAGGGCTGCGAATGATGGTGATAATGTTTTTTAAAGCTTTTGAATGGTTTGGTTGACGAGCAGTTTTTTCTTGCAAACAGGCTTTTTGACTTAGTTTGTTTTTGGACAATATTTAATACGAATAACAAATAACACTGACAAGAAGCCGTTTTCCGAAAAAGAAAGTAAATTGGTTATTAAATTAGGCAGCAATTATTCATTTTAAAATATGAGTGGGAGCGTGGTAGTGTCTGGAGACATCTCGCTATCTCTTTCGTAAGCGTGACACCTGATGACAGTGACGTCACGCGGGTGTATGTGCATCCTTTTTCTGTTATTTCCACTGGATTTGAAAGGCTTATAACTTGCTTATTTTTGAGCACAGTAAAATTATTATTTATGTTTTCGGTTTCGTATCATGTTACTTTCGATATAAATAAGAAAAAAAATCGAGTCAAATACCGAATTAGTTAAATGATTCCGTATTGCGCGTGCTGCCACGCTACTAGCTTGGATTCTCTGCTGTTTCTACTCTGTGTGTCGGCTGCGAATTGCATGTGCACACAACATTTTGTGTTTGATAAATATTGAAATAGAGGTAGGTAATGATTCCGGCTCCTTTTATGAGCTTGTTGGATTTGATGTTGGTATTCGGATGATGTCATCAAAAGGAAACGGAAATCGATAAGATTAAAGTTAATTTACGTACTAAACCCGACCTGAGTAGGTACCGAATTATTATAATTTATAGGTACGTACAATGCGACACAAATAATTTGAACAAAAATGGCGAACTTCAAAGCATTTTTGTTCAAATTCTCGACACGTAAATTGAACCAAAATGGCAGTTGTCGGCGCATTACTAGTAACTGCGCCGATATAACCACGGAACACATCATCTGTGAAAATTTCAACTGTCTAGCTATCACGGTTCATGATCATGAGATACACTCTGGTGACAGACAGACAGACGGACGGACAGCAGAGTCTTAGTGATAGGGTCCCGTTTTTACCCTTTGGGTACGGAACCCTAAAAATATTAAACAAGGCCTTTTTTCCGATAGGTCTAGCGGCAGATATCCAAGTCCCAACGCCATAGAAACGAATGGAGGGCCCGAAACTAACCGAAAGTAGGCAAACTGGTGTTGCGGGTAGGCACACAGAGATGGCAGCACACACGACTCGCAAAAAAGTGACAAAGAAAGTGTTAAATATGGTTTTAAAATATTTATAATATTTCATGTTAGTCTTATTTACTTAATTAGAGTACTACTTAATTTAAATAACTGTAATAAAAGTTTTTAATTTTTTACCAAATAGCTATAGCGCCATCTAGTGACACAGAAGAGAAATAATTATGTCAAAAGTCGATGGGCACGCATGGCTTTGTTAAACCTTCTCGGGAAAATCTTGTATATTGATAAAAAATATTGATATTGATTGATATTGATAAATATTGATAAAAATCTATACTTATAGAAGAACAAAAAGGCAGAAATATCATGCAGTTTGACCATGATTTCACCCATGTTCCATGTTTAACCTCAGCGGGATTATAATCACCAAACTGTGTGAACCTTCTCGGCATCATATAGACGAGGCTTTACGTGTAATAGGGTCAAAAATCAATTATTTTGTACTGAAGATAAGAGAAAAATCGGTCACAAAATAATGTCGCTCACTCTTTTTCGATCAAATCTGGTATCCTTAAAAATATTTTTGGTCTACATATGTAACAAAACCCTGTCCGATCCGTGTGGGACCTTTTCCTATGGGACCAATGCATTAAAATCAAAGAAAAATTCGTCATTTTCATACAAATTACCGGCCCGACCGAACACTTTTGTTTGGAAATGTCGATTTTTTTTTTTTTTACTTTCAAGCATTGGTCCCATAGGAAAAGTTGTTGATATTGACGGTCTGAGTTGCTCCTATACGGATCGAAAAGGGTTTTTATTACATATTGTATATCTTGTTACAATCCGCTAGTTTACAAGTCATAGTTTCTTCGAGTCAAATAGTGCTCCTATATAACCATTATAGACCTAAAAAAATTAAAATATCGTGAAAATGGATACGAGATATGATCGATGAGAAGTGAGCGGCATTATTTTGTGACCGTATTTTCTCTTATCTTCAGTATAAAATAATTTATTTTTGACCCTACTACAGGTAAAGCCTCGTCTATATGATGCTGAGAAGGTTCACACAGATGGGTGATTTGAATCCCGTTGAAGTCAAACATGGGTCAAATCATGATCAAACTGCATGATATTTCTGACTTTTTGTTGCTCCTACTAGGATCGGATAGGGTTTTTTTTTACATATTGTATACGTCTTAACAATGCATATATTTTTGAAATGTGCTCACCAAGAACTTTCATTTGATACCCCACTTGATACATAAACAAAAACTCTTCTAATTTTTCTCTCACTTTTTTGTATGTAACATTCGTTATATACATTTTTTGCATACAAATTGTAGCCTATGTCACCCGGACAATAATGACAAATCGATTGACATATCATTTGTGAAAGTTGAAAAAGCGATGCGGATGCTACGGTGGAATAAATATAAAAATACTCACATACATACATACATGATTTTTTTTTACTACTTAGTATTTCTTCTTATAACGTAAATTATGTTTGTTAACTCGTTCGCAAGCATTACATGTTATATTATAATGTATCAACATTGTATTATATTAAAAGTATTTATTATTTAAAAAAAGATATAATAATAATATGACAAAGCCCTTCTGACGAGTAGGCGACCAATACTGTGAAAATGAGTTTCTTTCGGTGTTTCTTCAGTCGTTACGAAGCGCTGGTATCGGTAGCTTTTCTTTAAAATAAATTAAATTTCAATATAAACTACACGTAATGTAAATTATACTTATTGACGTGTAAAAGTGCCTGTAAAGGTCTAAATACTGAATAAACATTTGAATTTTGAATCATGCATACATAGACTGCTAAAAGTATAACCCTTCCCTTTAGCTTTGACGTAGTCAGGTAAAAAATAAAAACAAAGACTAACGATTTTTTTTTGATGCAAAAGTGGGGTCGAGTTAACCTACAGGTTTGAAGCTTTGCCTCGGAGGTTGAGACTCCCTCTCAAAGTACTAAGTACCTTTTATTGCCGTATCGGCTGAATCTCATAGCCACCATCTCATCAGACCAGTGTGGCGACCTGGCTTCCCTCGAAGCGGCTGACCCCACGGAATAAAATGAAAAATCGGTATTTAACTATAGATGTGAAAAAACTTTGCAAGCGCGATTTAGAATAGACTAGCTTATTGGTTGCTAGCTCTTGACTTGTTTTTAATATCTACCCTTCAATCTGAAATACCCACTATCCAGTGTAAAATAGCAAAATTTCAAAATATGGAGGGTAGGGATGAAGCGCCTTCTACGTGTATTCAAAAGTGTCCGTAAAAAAGCGTTTACAGGAGCAAGTGAGTAAACTTAATACTTACCACAAAAATATTCGCTTTATTTTTTACTATTAGTTATTTTGTAAAAATTTAATAGTTATTTTTTGTAAAGGCTGTATAAGTGCAACAACTTTTTAATAGCACATTTTTTCTCATCAATTTTCTATTATTTTAAAAAGCTATTTAACAATAAAACATTTTATTAAACTACAAATGTACTAAAACTACTTTCCACGTTGTCTCACAGTCAGCACACTCCACTCCGTCATCAACTGCTAAATTCACACTATTGTAACTCTAGTCCCTTTATGGAGGTATTTGGAACTGTTCCCAGCTTATAGCTTGATACTTTTGCAACTGTTGATTTATACTCCATGCCCGTGTGAGATAGTTCGCCTTGCCTCTACCTTCCATAGTTTCATATAGGAAAAAATGTTTAACCACCCGCAAAAAATATTAAAATCTTGTTAAATAACAACATTTGGCTAACGATCGGAAGACATGGAAAATACTCCAACGACATGAACATATAATATATAACAAAAACCCTGTCCGATCCTTGTAGGAGCAACTCAGACCGTCAATATGAACAACTTTTCTTATGGGACCAATGCTTGAAACTCGAAAAGAAATTGACATTTTCATACAAATTGTCGGGCCGGACAAACACTTTTGTATGAAAAATGTCGATATTTTTTAAGTTTCAAGCTTTGGTCCCGTAGGAAAAGTTGTTCATTATTGACGGTCTGCGTTGCTCCTACAAGGATCGGGCAGGGTTTTTATTACATATTGTATAATGTCATCTATTTATTTTCTAACATTGTATAAAATAGTCGTGTGTTGACAGCAAATTTTAGCAGAGTATACACAACGATTCGTTACCAAACTTTTCCTTTCCCAAGGGTGTCGTTAGAAGCTGCTAAGGGAGGTTACACTCCAGAGAACGCGTAGCGTCCATCTGTGAGAAATATAAGAATCATAAAAGTAAATTTTCTGACTTCTCTACAGGACTTGGCAGCCATTTAGATCTCAATTCTTTTGTCGGATATTAAACTTTCGTTCAATATATTTGGGAACTGCAATCCTCTGCGCGAGATATGATAGCTAGTCCTCTTGAACTTGGCTCCATGACTTACATATTACCTTGACCCCCAATTTATGTTTTTGGTTGGATAAAATAATGTGGGCATGCAATATGCATTTTGCCTAGCTCTGGGTACGCATTACTGGTACCTAGACAAAACTTTTTCCTAGCAAGTTTGTGGTGTTTCAGGACTGACGTCTGGTACGTGGCGCTGCCAGCCAGAAGTGCCATTTTTGAAACGCGCAATCACCTAAACGAGTAATTTTTTCCATACAAAAATCATTTCGTTTAATAACTGCGCGTTTGAAAATGGCATCACAGACGGTCTACGGTTACGCTGGTTGCGCACATAAATTTCGCGTGTGGCGCAACAAAATTTTGCATAGTCGGTTAAAATTAAAGAACTTAACAAAAGTGGGGTCAAGTTAACCCTAAGGTTGTAATGCTGTGCTTCGGAGGTAGGGGTGACCGCTAGTCAGCGGGTACAGACCAACCGTATGGGGTTGAACTGTATCCGCAATCACCCAAGACAATGTGGCTCATTCCATTGACTTCCCTCGAGGCAGCTGACCCCGGGAAAGCTAACGAAAAAAATATGTTTTGCATAAAGCGAAGAGAAAATGTTGAGAGCGCGATTCAGAACAGGCTAGCTCATTGGTAATTAATTCTTCACACATCTTGTAAATCCACTCCATACTACATATTTATTTTATATTTTTGAAACGCGCAGTCACTAAACCAATCCTTTTTTGTATGAAAAAATCATTCGTTTAGTGACTCAACGTTTCAAGAATGGCCCTAAGTATGCATCTCCGTTTCATCAGTCATAAAAGTCTACCTACATACATTTTTATAATCAAAACCAATTAAATTTACTTTACTTTTATAAATAAGATTCATTTACCCGCAAAAAGTATTTATAAGTTCGCAACTTAGATAATAAGGAGGTATTATGTCAACACTCCGTTTATTTTCTGACTTTGGGAGTGCAAATAGGTATCTTATCTACTGATCATTGGCGTAGCTAGGTAACCTAATAATATTTTTATAAGGGTTCAAGCCAGGATAGCGTAATTTCTGCTGCAGAAAATGAGTTGCGCAATCTGTTCCACAGATTTATCTTCTGACGCCGTAGAATTTCGTTTTAAAATAAATGCAGCAATAAAATTACGCTCTTTTGGTTTGACACTAAGAAAAATGAAAAAAAAAAGTGGAGTCGAGTTAACCCTAAAGTTGTACGCTGCGCCTCGGAGGTAGAGATCCATCTCCGGTACCATTCTATACCGATACGCTTAAAAATGGTACCTCTTTTTAGTCGTATCGGCTGAATCTCTTAGCCATTCCTGCTCGGTCAAGGACCAGGAAGGCTAGTGGCTTCCCTCGAGACTGCTGACCCCGATGTACTAGACAAAAAATGTGTACTTAACTACAGATATGAAAAAAAATCAAAAGCGCGATTTAGTATAGGCTAGTCTATTGGTTGTTTGTTCTTGACATGTTTTCCAAATCTACCCTACAAACTAGACAGTCATTGGCCTACTACTGCTATTTATAATTTATACCTAACCAAATCTTGCTTATTATAATTTATAAAAATTGAGTATTTTACTAGATATCATAAATACGAAGAGTAAACAAAACGAAAATAACACTAGAAAAAGAAAGAAAAAACATTCAAGGAAACAAAACGCCGCAAAGCAGCGCTGCTACCAAGATTTCAAATAGAGAAAAATATTCAAAGCTACCCGCGAAAACTCATAATGGCGCGTTATGTCAACTTGATTATTTTTGGTTTTATACGAGTAAGAATACAAAAAATGTTTATGGAAGAATGAGGGACGGAAATAAAGTGAATTATGGATAGATAAATTGCGAAATCGTGAATAGGTAAATCCTTTACTTTACTTATATTATCATAATGAAGCGATTTGCTTTCTGTGAGTCTAGTACGTCAGTAGTACAATCGCGTGTGGTCGCTGGCGCCGCGGAAGGCAGTACGACAGTGTTTATTGCTATTACAGATTCGATTAATTATATTAATAAATGTGAAACAAGATATACGTTTATAAACTTATACCCTACTACGAGAGCTATTGGTATACGGCTAAAGAAGTATTTATTTTTTAAACTGTGCTAATCAAATCATTATAATCTTTATTTCATAAATGTGAAAAAAATTATATATCTTTATGTGGAAATGACAGTGCAGTGTTCAGTGGTTCCATTCCATTATGTTTGGTAAGTATGTTCGCCAACTAGAATAGATAGATAGATAGAACAGAAAATCAAAAAAATACTAGTCAAATAGTAAATGCAAGTGTGCGAACAATTTTACAACCAGCTGCCGCGTCGCCCTATGTTAACCCCCGGGAATGCAGTCCTTTAGACCTTTAGTCGCCTCTTACGACACATCCACAGGAAGAGACGGAGTGGTCCTATTCCAAGCCGGAAGCCATACAGAGTAAAGATTCATATTCTCAGTGACGTCACATTCTTGACATTCCTGGGTCAAAAATAAATCATTTGGAATTCTGTTAAGGGGCTACCTGAATTTTTCGGGGTCCAATGTTGCCCCCATTTAAAAATAATCATTTGAAAGGAAACGAAGATATTATTTAAAATTTTGCTCCGGTATAGGTAATCCTAGATAACCCTTCAAACTATTTTATGAACTACTGTGTTTATTTTAAAGTGAGAACATGATGTTTTTTATACCATTTTTGCTAAAAGTAGCCGTTTTTCGCAAAAATGCTATAAAAAGCTTCACGTTCTCACTTTTAAATATTTCATAAAATAGTTTGAAGAGTTATCTAGGATTATACCAGGGCAAAATTTTAAATAATATCTTAGTTTCCTTTCATATGATTTATTTCAAAAGGGGGCAGCACTGGACCCCGAAAAATCTTGGTAGCCCCTTAGGAAAATATAACGCCACAAATAATGTCACTTGCTATAACGTCATTAGTCTATATTTAATTAAAATCCCATACAAAATGTTTGTTTTGACGTTTAGAAAAATGTACCTATCTGATTTGCGTTGTTGGAAAATGGGGAATTATGCTTTTGAAGTGAAAGCATCCTGAGGCGCGGTAGGCATTTTTAAGATGGGAAAAAAACCATTAAACTCGCGGCACTGTTACCGTTACCGCCCCCTAGTTTTCACTTCTCAGCACTCCAGGAGTGTCACTGTATTTTTATTAAGTTTGTCCTTTGTTCCTAGACGCATTCAGTCTTATTATAAAAACAGGACTAACTTTGTTACTAGGTTTAAACCATGATCCGCCCAAAATGAAGTTGACATTGACAGGTGAGATATAGTGATATTACTAGATGTCAACTTGATTTGGTCGGATAATGGTTTAAACCTAGTAACAAAGTTAGTCTGGGTTTTATAATAAGACGGATTGAATTTACTTACTTTTCAGCTGAAAATACAATGCCCATAATATATACACGTTTAAGGTCCTTGCGGCCAAATTAGGAGACGACAGCGTTACTGTGTCACGGTTGTAGCGCGTAAATGCCAACCGGTCTTGAGGTGATTGTGAAACGTCACGATCGTGATTGATCTTGTCGCAGCCGTTGTCTGGCTCTTGTGCCTCCATCATTCATTACCAGAGATCGGAATCACGGGTGATATTGCTATCAAGAGTATGGATATGACTAAAAGTACCGGGATTCCTCGAGAATCTAATTGGGTACTAAGTAAATAAATTGCTATTTATTTCTTGGTTGCCTATATATAACTTTGCACCTCAGATGTTTCCGTAAAACATCTCCAAGTACCTAGAATGCCTGGAAGAGATTGCAGTTGTGATAAGGCCGCCTTTTGACATCTGTTTTATGTTATCCACTTTTATGTAAAATCTTTATTGCACCAAAACATAATGTTGTTTTGGTGCAATAAAGATTTTAACTAACTAACTAAAAAAATCATAATTATGTGATTTCAGAATAAGTCTATTTTTTTCGATAAAAATATATTCTGAAATCACATAATATGATTGTTTTATTTATAGATTATATAGCCATAGGTATCCATACTTTCATAGCAATAGAACTCGGATTCCGATCTCTGTTCATTAGGAATCTAGGTTTCAAAAGGTAAATCTTAGCCTGTTCTAATGAGATTTTGGTTTATACAATATGTAACAAAAACCCTGTCCAATCCTTGTAGGAGCAACTCAGACCGTCAATTTGAACAACTTTTCCTATAGGACCAATGCTTGAAACTCGAAAAAAATCGCCATTTCCATATAAAAGTGTTCGGCCGGATTCCTGCAAGGATCGGCAGGGTTTTTGTTACATATTGTACTAGAGGCATGACCATTTACCACTTCTCATTACACAAGTTCCGGCGGCAAATAATTATTGAATTAACCAGATAACGTAATTTATTAATGTTTTTGATTTTATTTTACTTTTTGTACTTCTTTTTCCAACTTCCAAAAAAGGAGGAGGTTATCAATTCGTCGCGATCCTTTATTTTTTTTTTATGTACGTTCACCGATTATTCAAAGACGCCTGGACCGATTTAAAAAATTCTTTGGTACCATGAAACCATTCAGATTCCAGGTGGTACCATGGAAATTTTATCAAAATCGGTTGTGTAGTTCGGGGGTGAAGTCGGTTTTTAGTTTTGAAAAATTATTTGTACAGCTCTATCTTTTCCATACCTACATTATTCAGTTTTTTTTTTTAACTATTTAATTTTAACGTAGAAATTCTAGCGCATTACCTTGTGATGTCAATTGTATTTAGAATTTTTAGACAAACATGTAAGGAAAACAACCTAGATCGACGCTAAAAACTTATTGTACATCGGTACTTTACAAAATTTTTTGTTATCTGTTTTGTGAGCTAATAAAGTAATAAAAAGAAATGAAATGTTCGCGACAAAACTCCCTCATTTGATCCCAGGGAGAAGGGGTGCTTGAAAAACCCCGTTACCTCGGTCCATGGTCCTGTTCCCTGGTCTGTGAAAACACAAACCTGTCCATCTCTTGAACCGTTATAGCTAAACACTTAAAATATCCACCGATTATTTATTATTAATATGGCCGCTAAAACAACAAACTCTAAAAACAAGATAGGTACCTACTTAAAGTTTAAAAATTAAAGGGTTGTCATACAAAAGTGTTTTTTCAGCGCCATTTAAGACAGAGTTAAAAAAAAAAACTCTATCTTAAGGCGGCCCTTCCCGGTGGCTCTGTCGTCAACGCGAGCATAGTTCGAAAAGCTTGTTTTTCACCTAGGGATATGCTAGAAAAAAAAGCAAACCAAAAAGAAATAAATAACGCCTCAGGGCACGGTTTGCACTGTATTGAATGAAATTAGTATTTTTATTAACTATCCATTGAACAGTGCCGTAAATAGACCTTTCTACGCCCTGTGCGAGCTTCCACAACTGCGCCCTTGTTTTTTTTTCAG
Organism: Acrobasis suavella; assembly: GCA_943193695.1. Lineage (NCBI taxonomy): Eukaryota > Metazoa > Arthropoda > Insecta > Lepidoptera > Pyralidae > Acrobasis > Acrobasis suavella. Next base: position 11,411,331 of record OW971952.1, read on the forward strand.
ATATTATAGGTACCCTAGAGCAATGCTATGTATAGGCCTTTACTTCATTTCAGGGTGATAAAATAAAGCACAAGGAACTTGGTGTTGTATTTAATATTTTGGAAGAAAAATCTATTTTTAAAGAACTGATGTGGGCATACAAGCAGACGAGCCATCTAATGTTAAGTGGACCCTTCGCCTTTTATACAACCCACTGTGTCCCACTCACTAAAACTCAAACGCAAGTTCACTTCTGCAAATGCGTTGCCCACCTTTATTGGGCCTCTCTTCATACATCTATAATAAAATAACACCCTGAAAAGTTTCAGTAAACTGCAAATTAATTTAATTTTAAGTACACGGTATGGTCACAGAATAAGTACTAGTAGTCACGTAGTATGGTAGAGTTTTGAATAAGGAAGGTAGGATGATATGAATTACGTATGAATTTGTGAAAAAACGTTTATTCGAAAATATTTGCTACGTTATTCACAACTTCGACAAACACTAAACACAAATACGCTCGTGCGCTGCCATAAAAATGAGCGCGATGTTATGTCTAATTTAACCTTTCGTGTGTTGCAAAAACCAGACGCAATAGTAAAACAATTGATTTATATCGGAATCCCGTATAGCCACACACAAAAGGTAAATAGACGTTTTTAATGACACTGGCATGTAGGTACGTATGTGATGGAATCGAGCACTAGTAGAGCAGGGGGCACTTATCAGGAGCAAACCGGAAAAATAATAGTCCTGCCTGGTCTGGCCTTTCTTGCGCCTCCCAGAGACTACGCCCTGTGCCTGGGCACCGGTGGCACTGCCCTATTTACGGCACTGCCATTGAACGGATACTAACTATTCATAGGGTGCGGAAATGTCATAAATCTTGTTCCAGGATATACGTTTTTGTCAGTTAGCCTTACAAGTTTGTGAAATAAATGTTTTTATTTATAATTTTCATTACATTTGCGAGGTTTCTATCGATATATTTTTTTTTTTAAATTAATATGAGTACTTTATGAACGGTCGAAGTTCAGATAAAATATGTGCAAAAAAGCAGATTTTTGGAGGCGTATCATACCGAACTTGTTTTTCCAAATATCCATTTTTTTATTTCGATAGAAACCTAGAAATAGTGCACAAGATATCTGTTAGTTCAAAAGTTTTCAAGAAAGATCAGTTACAAGTAACAACGCCATAATTACGTAGCAGCGTTTGTATGAAAAGTAAGACGGGAAGGCTGCTCTTAAATGATAATGTTATAGATACTTGATAATTTCACCATAATGTATTACAATAGCTGCTATAACTACAAATATTACAAATAAGATAAAGTAAAAAATTTAAGGGGGTCGTCATTATGCCGTTTAGGTTGCACAGCGTCCTATAAATATACATACACGAAAAACACAACCCTCCTTCCTCCTCCTGACGCAATCGCGTAAAAACGTTGTTCCTCTTCCGCTCATCATCCTAGGATTAAAATGGGAATCGATATTGATTTGTCTGTATCGCGTCGGCGTCGGGGCTGGGATAACAAACGTGAAGTTAGCATCAGGCAATAGTTGCAGTCTCCGTATTCTCGGTCATGTTTTTTTCTCCTAAAAATGATAGATAAACATGCATAAAATACCTGCTAAAGCACTGTAGAATCATAAAACATTTTTTTTTAATTCATTTGCAATACAAAAACTTGGCTGTATACAATTGCAGTCGTTGCAGCTTCTGTCACTGTCCGTTTTTGACAATGGTAAAATGTAATCCAATGTAGAAAAATCAATTCAATTCCAATTTTAATTTCTTGTGTTTTCTCAAGGTTTTGATCTTCACTTAGAATTGACTTGGAGTACAAACCTATTATTGTGTAGAAGAGGTAAGTAAAAATCCATGTACTTATTGGTAAATTTATACTCATTGAATAGGCATTTTGAAAGAAAGTCTGATTGACTTAAAATTAAGTGGCGCATTATTTTAAAGTTAATTGCCCCGGGCTGAAAATTTGCCACCCAATGATTTTTTTTTAAATGTTAAGTTTAATGTCAAGCAAGTAGATTGATAGATAATATAAATATGCGATATCTTCGCCACTGGTAAAACGATTTTGACGAGTCTGTCCGATATTAATTTGGTGAAGGTATGATAAAGAACTTTGGAGATATGAAAAAAAAAGAAGTCAGTTGATTTTTGATAAAAAATTTATTATGTTTGCTTTTTTTAGTTTGGCTGTAGGTAAAATAAAAACGCTAAACGTATTATAGTAGTAATAATGTGTATAATGACTGTTATTAAATATTTTCAGAAAAATGTCGCCTCGACCGTCGTATCCGCAGTTACTGAAGCTGGTAGAATTCTTGGAGCGCGAACCTGACTTGGCCGCGGGCAGGCTGCGCACGGCCGCAGCCAAAGCCGAAACAAAGAGGAAGTGGATGTCGGTGGCGCCCTCTATTAACAATATAGGCGAAGTTTTGAAAGATGGTGCAGGGTGGGCGAAAGTATGACTTATTCTTTCACGGACACTATATATTCTCTGATCGGACTTTACAACTATGCTTTACGAGTCATTTTTATCTGCAGACAGAAATTATTGTGCCTTACCAGTTTACTCCCCCGTGCGAGAAATTCTGCACTCTTTTCTATATTGTGGGTGTGCAAAACTTTAATACCGTATGACGCATTTTGTACAATGGATACAGTTTAGTCCCAAAAAGCTGACCAGGTTTCTATAGTTTAAAACGGTCATCGGGGAGAATGTAAAAAGCGGCGACTTGATTTCAATGCACGCTTTCGCTTGTATTTACACCAACGCAAAAATATATTTTTGTAAAAAGTACAGTTATTTTCATAGAATATTTTCTGATAGCTTGAAGTTATTTCAGTATTGGGCAGAAAAGAAATGTTTCCTGAAGAGAATATGTTCAGAACGCAACACCACAGGCAGAGGATTGTTCAACTTGTCGGAGTTAGATAAACGAATGGTGGACGCCATGGGAGGCCTAAAGGCGATTGGGGACAACAACGTGGAGGACAACATGCCGGACGCATTCTTTGATAGCTCGACGATGCTGGGCAGCCCAGACGCTGCAGCGTCTTCAGGGTCTTGTGAAAGTCCAGCTTTGGTTATTGGTGAGACATATTTTATCGCCGTAAACATAGAGTAATATATTATTTACGTTAGTAATTATATTAATATCATTAATTTTAAGAAGCTTGTCTTAATTTTTTGTATCTTTAGATGTATCATAATGATTTAATTAAAGTTTGAAAAGGAAACGAAAGGTTTGCAGATTTTGCATTAAAATTAGGTGAAAAAAAGTTAAATCAGAGATTTTGTCCAACATTAAAAAAGATGTTTTGACATTGACATGACTATTAATGCTGGTACTTTCAGTGGAAGAGGACGACTACAGAGAAAGAAGTCCCGTCAGACAACCTCAGACATCCGGTGTGAAGAACTCTTCAAAAGTTGGTTCCAGGCGTTGCTTAACCAAAAAGAAGAGAGTGTTCGTGTCTGTCGAAGAGTTTTCGGAATTAGTAGCCAGTGTGGACAAGCTGGCATCGGCTCAAGAAACAATGAGCAACGCTTTGACATTACTGGCTGAAGCGTTTCTAGATTTATCCAAAAAATTACCCTCTCCTAAGCCACTGAAGTAATACATTAATAGGTATAACCACCACAGAACTAATTTAACTATTAAACATTTACGTACATCAATAAAAATTTGCAGTAATAATAAATTAATTGTTATCCTACCGATTTCAACAAACTCTCCAACCCATTTGGCCAGCGTGGAGAGTGTACCTATGCCTAATCCTCTTGCTGCTATGGCCAAGAATGGCTCTAATGGCACAGAGAGGGTCGTGCTTTTGCAGTGAAGACTAAAAAGACGCTAATGATGATCCCGATTCGCGTGCTGGACAATAAGGGGCGTAGAATTTTATAAGCAAAGCTGAACCGTATGGGATGATGGCTTCCAAACAAAGTATTGGAAAGTTTTACTCAATTTAGTGTATGTATAGTAATTAAGTATCGCTATATGAAATGATAATAGTTAATATTTGTAAATAAAAGACTGTAACAATTTATTTTGTTTTTGTTTCTCCATCCGTGAAAACAATATGGAATTCCTGATTCCTGTCTCCAGGTGAAACACTTTCCGCAAAGATGTACACATTTTCCGCCGATAGGCTATTTATATTTTACCATCTCTAACTTGAGTTTACCTTCAACTTCTATGTTACTGCGGCGCGGCGATGCACGGAGGAAGGGGAAAGTGCAAAGAAATTGGCCTGAAATTTGCCACCCCCAAAACTGGCCGCCGGCTCCAGCTCACACAACCTGGTAAAAACGCCAATTAAACTTCCAGCAGCCAAAATCGAACCTATAAACTAAATATCAACATCACAGCGTTATTTTTTTTTAATTCATATATAACAAATCTAATTATAGCGCCCTATGTCTAGGCTTTTTACTTGGCGGCCAAATGTAAATATGCTGCCAGCCTGGCCATTGGCCAGTTATTTAGGCAAATAAGAGTTTAACTAAGTTTGCCTCCCTCTGACCAACCTCCCATAGGGCTATGTGAAACGCGAGTGTGGGCTGAAGAAGGTGTTTGTGGGTGCAAATATTTGTCGACTTTGGCGCCCCCTGAAATTGCCGCCCGGGGCAGGCACCCCCTCTAGATCCAGGCCCGCCAATGCCTCGATGATACTACTTCCCACGCACACCTCCAGAGCCGTTCGAGTTTCACCGCCTAATACGGCGTCTTATCTTACAAAGTAAATCTAGATAGTCTAGCTACACGTTAGATTAGCAAGAACTCGTAAGGTTTATTGAGCTGGAGAGTATACCTGAATGCATCAGAAAAAAAAATTTCAAGGTGGAATCATTAAACGAATGATTTTTCCATACAAAAAATCGTTCGTTTGAAAAATGGTGCCATTGAACAATTCGTCGGTTGTAGGTTTCTTTAGTGGGAAATGCATAATAAAATTTTAAAATTTTCATGCTATTTCTAGAAGAAAAGAAAAAACTAAGAATGTTACCAGCTGCTTCTCTTCCCGCGCAGATGTAGAAGCCGGTCGAGGGTATGGTCGAAAACGCGAATCGTAAAACGTGGGTAACACTAGCACCCAATCACTATTTTGATTCCTTTTTCCGCCATCACTTGGGATTCGTCTGCTTAGAGGTGCAAGAACAAGATGCAAAATGCTCAGTCTACCAAATAATGCACGTGATTTTGATTGGAGGGATGGAGAGGCAATTTAAAATCTTACCACGTGATACAGGGGGGTAAAAAAGTTGCTAAAATTTATCACGTAATTAAAACACGACCCCTTATTGTTTCCGATAGACCAACCGGCATTTTCTTTACAAGTTTTTTTTCAATAAAGATAGGTAATTTTAATTAAAGAATTAATCAAACTTACAAAATCATTCAAACAACAACAAGTTATTACAATATGTTGTTTCTTCTTTCCAGATAGCACGGCACGATGGCGACGAAATCGTACAGCAAGCAGAAAGAGTACAAAGAGTACTCCAGTAATAGGAGCCATGTGGCGCCCTACGCCGACGAACAATTCGGTGAGTGATCAATGATCATCATCATTTCAGCCGTAGGAACACATTTGACATCTTTCCTAAAGATGTCCAAATTGACGTCTTGTCGAATTTGCAGCTGTCAAATTTCCAAGTGTGGAGCGAAAACTGCCTCGGGGAAAGCGAAACCGTCGTCAGGTCACCGCTCCTCCTAACACTCGCCCAATGATGAAACTAGTCGGCCTTTTCTGACTACACTACGCGAGTAGACCCGTGTTATATAGTAGTTAAATGTCATCTTACGTTATTAGTTACAATATGTCTCAAGAGATCAGTAACGTACTTTACATTATTAGATCCTGTTCAAGATTAGATGAAGACGGTGTTTGATTGAAAGTTTCAAATGTTTTTAACCACCGCCAAAAAAGAGGGGTGTTATAAGTTTGACACCAATGTCTGTCTGTCTGTGAAAGCAAGTTTCCTTGCGGTGGTTCTTAAGACGGCTCTTCCGGACCGCTCAATTGTCAATGCGAGCATGGTTTGAAAAGCTTGCTGTTTCATCCAGGGCAATGCTAGAAAAAGAAGCAAAGCAAAAAGAGAGAGATAGCGCCTGAGGGCTCGGTTTGCATCCTATTAAGCGAAATAAATATTATTATTAACTATCAATTGAACGAATATTAACTATATGCGGAAATTTCTTAAAACTTGTTCAAGGTGATACGTTTTTATCAGTAAGCCTTACAAGTTTGTAATATAAATATTTTTTATTTCAAATTTTCATGACATTTGCGAGGTTTGTATCGAAATATTTTTTTTACCTTTACAATTTTTGAGTACTTTTTGAACAGTCGAATTTCAGGTAAAATTTGGGCAAAAAACCAGATTTTTTAAGGCGTACTCTGAATTTGTTGTACAAAATATAAATTTTATTTTATAGAAAACCTAGAAATAGCGCACAAGATACCTGTTCGTTCAAAAGTTTTCAAGAAAGATCACTTACGACGCCATAATCACGTACTAGCGTTTGTATGAAATGTAAGACGGGAAGGCCGCTCTTAACTATGTTTGATGGAAATCAGATCAGTGGTTTAAAATTTATGGGGGGTGAAAGCTTAAAGGCGTGGATTTTTTTAATTTTCGTGGAAATAAACTTGTGTTATTATGTGAACGTTTCAGACATGATAAAATCCGAGTTACTACCGAAAGGCAGCAAGCTGGACTCGCTAGGCCGAGGGGCAGGGTCTAGGGAGTACCACTACGAGTACAAAGAGGAGAAGCACCCTTCAGGAAAATATGACAGGAAAGACCTCCATACTGTCGAAGTAAGTACTACTGACATAAGCGTATACTGCAAAATAAAATACTGTGTTTTTTAAAACTTGTCTACAAAAAAACGTGGATAACTTAAAGCAGTTAGGAATCAAAGAATCAAGAACCAAATATTTATTCAGTAATCAGGCCTTTGCAGACACTTTTACACGTCAATAAGCAGTGATGCCCACATTTGAAATAAATCATTTGATAGGAAACGGAGACATCATTTAAAATTTTGTCTTGACCAGGCTCTAGATAACCCTTCAAACTATTTTATAAACTACTGTTTACAGTTTAAAGTGAGAACGTGAAGCTTTTCTACGCACAAATGCGAAAAACGGCCACTTTTGGCGCATGTGCGTAGAAACGCTTCACGTTCTCACTTTAAACTGTAAACAGTAGTTTATTACAGTATTTTATGCAACAGTTGTATAAGAAGGTTCATAAAATGCGAATGGCGCAGGTTGCGATGCGAGCCTTGGCGAGCATTGTAAGGAAACGCCATCGAGCATTTTTTGACATACTTATACAACGTTGCATACAATACTTTCTCTACGACTACATTTACTAAAATAAATCCAAAAATAAACAAAGAAAAGTATGAAATACTACCATATGTTTGCTAGATACTAGGTTTCTATGGAAGACTTAATTTTTTTTATTGACGTCTTCCTAGTGACCAAAAGTGCCATTTTTGAAACATGGAGTCACTTAAACGAATGTTTTTTCATACAAAAAACCGTTTGTTCAGTGACTCCACGTTTGAAAAATGGCACCATATGTTAAAATAACGATTTTATTTTGTTTTCAGTATGGTAGATCTAAAGAAAAAAAGTTATATGTCTATGGCTAGGAGTATCGTTTTGGCGAAATAACGACACATGTGCTATTATATTAGGAATAGACTATAGACTTTTCTGACATCGTATAATCTATGTTCTTATATTATTAGTGTTCGGGACCATTTAAAAGACAGATAACAGTACAGGAGTAGAAAAAATAGTTTAAAGGGTTATTTAGAGCCTGGTCAAGACAAATTTTTAAATTATATATCTCCGTTTAATTTTAAATGATTTAATTCAAATAGGGGCAGCACTGGACCCCGAAAAATTCAGGTTAAGTAAACATTATGTGTAGGCACCTAATATTTATTTAGGATATAAAAAGACAAAAAAGGATTTGTCCTCAAGTCCTCAAGTTCAATAGCTGAAAGACTATATTTCTTATTCCAGGAGTACACAATCCCCGCCCAGCCGGTGCCCAAGGCAGAAAGCAGCTCGTATTACTACGAGCGGGAGGAGCGAGACCTGCCGATCCTCAACGGCAGTGCTGGCACCAGGACTTACAACTATGAGACCGTCTCCAGCGGTACACCAGGTAACTATTTTGTGTTACTTACCAAACTATATCAGTGCGAGCGGCGACCAGTGTCTCGAAAACCCATACATAACGGTAACCCGATTATACCGGTAACTCTTTTTCGGTTAATCTTTTGTTTCGGTTAACCCATACAATAAGGGTTACAGTAACCGTTCTCTGAATAGGTTAAACCGGTTTTCGGTGATGCACAGCCGTTTGGTTGAGTCATGCTAGCGTGTTTGGATAGGTACCATGACTGAGTGACGAGGAATGAAAAACGTGAAGTATCATGCAGAAACCTATATGTCAATTCGGTTAAATTAAACCGCAATCACAGAATAACAGGTTATTTCGGTTATCCAAAATATATGTTAGCCCGTTTCCAATTGGGTTAATAACAGATTATTTCGGTTAAATTGACCTATCCAGTCCAAACCCTGGCGGCGCGGCGGCGAAACGTGAGGCTACGCTCAGTGCGTTGAGGACAGCGAAACCGTCGGGTCGCCGTCCCTCCTTACATTCGCCCTGATGATGATCGTCTAAATCGATCGGAACTAGTCGGCCTTTTCCGACTACACTACGTGAGAAAACCGTGTTAATATCCTTAGTTATATCAGTGCAGCTGCTCGAAAGGCTTCTGCCAATGGCTGAATTTGTCCATAAGGCAAATTACAGGTACCAAATGCACCAAAATGGTTTCCAATCAGCAGTTTTTGTAGTGTGAACCACAACGCTGGTATTTCGCGAATGCGAAATATGACATTAACAGTAAGATGACAAAGCCCTTCTGGTGAGTAGGCGACCAATACTGTGAAATTAAAATGAGTTTCTTTCGGCGTTTCTTCTCAGCAGAGGTCGTTACGACGCGCTGGTATATTTGATTGATTCGTCTTAAGACGCACTTTAGATAAAAGCTTGTGTCGTTACGAAGCGCTGGTAACGGTAGCTTAAACTAAACGGTAACGATAAACTAAATTTAAATATAAACAACACGTAACGAAAATTATACATATTGACGTGCTTTAAGTGCCTGTAAAGGTCTAATTACTGAATAAACATTTGAATCTGGGAATGCCATGATCAAATTATATGTCTAAACTAAAATACTAATTAAATTTAAAAGAAAAATTAAAATTTGGGGCTCTAGGTAACATTATTTAACAACGATAGCTTTATAATTCTAAAATAAAGTATGTTTCTTACGTTTGTGATATAGTATGTTTGTCTGTTACTTACTTATACCTCACTTATTAGTGGAAAATAAAAAGGTATTAAAGGTATATTATGAAATAATTTAAACTCGAAGTTTTAACAAAAATACTTCTTCAATTACATAATAAAATGTACACAGAAATGGCGGCTTTAGCAAAAGCAAAGTACCAGTGCAACTGGTATGTTTGCCGCCCCCAAAGTTGCCTTTGGTACCTTAGTTAATGCTATTTTTATCCTTTATCCAGGGTACTCGCGAGTGAAGAGCTCTAAAGTGACCAAAGACCTGTCGCAGAACGTCGAAGAGCTGGACTCTCTGCTGGACGACCTGCAGAAGGACCAGGAGCGGCAGCTGCATAAGAGTGGCTACACATCTGATACGGCTGAGAGCTCTTCGTTTGACTACAAGAGAGGGTAAGCTTTAACATTTGTTTATCCTGTTACTTAATACATCATATTATAATGATAACCAGCTGGGCGGTTACTTTTCTTATGAAAATTATTTTTTTAGCCTCGTCGCTCCTTAAATACTGAGTTTCATCAAAATCTCTTGAGCCTATAGATTACATAATATAAATCTATATATTTAATGAAATATCTATACAAAACTAGCTCGTTTAAAAAAAACTCTTAAAAGGACAAGTTAGACCTATGTCTTATGCAAGCCCGTGAAGGATAAACCTTGAACATATAATTATCATAAATTCGAAAGTTTATATGTTTGTATGTTTTTCCTACTTTCACGACAAAACGGCTGGATTGAAATTTGGCTCAAAGATAGCTTATTACTAAATTTCTAGGTCTATGATCTGGAATAACACATAGCATAGGTATTTATATCCCGGTAAAATTTGCTGCTAAGCTAGTTCCAATATTTTACAATCAGCATATTATAGGCGTTCGTTGGCCCAGCAGTAACCAACTCGTTACTAGCGGATACGCAAGTCAAGCCTTTTATAAGCCACTTGCACACACAAAATAAAACAATGTCCACATTTAGTAATATGTACTCGATTTTTTTCAGCACACCAGTGAAAGCGCCCTCTAGCGGCTACTCGACCATGAAGCACGAAGAAAGAGTGGAGACCTCGTCCTGGGGATCAAGTCCCCCGCCACCTGTCACCAGAACCGCAGAACTGAGACAAGAGATGTATCGGGAGGAAAAAACAGGTGAAAGCTTAAATTTAATTTTACAGTAGATTAATGATATCCTGCTTGTTGTGTCGTTCAACAATTTGGTTTCTAGATTCTCTTAGCATCGAGCAAATATCTAAAAATTTTGTGAAATATGTGCCTTATGCGAAGCGGTTAGCGACCCAGGGCTTTGTCTTTTTAGCCATAATATCTAAAATACACTATCGTCCTTATTATTGAAAAAAACTCGATTGTGTCAAGGGCGGATTTAGGGGGGGGGGGGGGTCATGGGGGTCATGACCTTACTGGCACCAAGGCTGGATCCACCCTTGAATTGTGTATTGAATGTATGTCTCCAAAGCCGCGAGAATATCAACGCTGACAGACAAGGATATGTTACTCACGTACCTGACGTTTTATCCACGACTGTGGTCACGAAACAAACAAATGAGAAATAATTTATTTTTTACAAAAAAATTCAAACAATAATACCCAAATTGGAAACCCTACTCCCTGATCTTAGGTAACAGAATTTTAAAATTGGTTGTCGAATATTTTCAGAATCTCGCGTAGTGCCATCGCAGGTGTCCCCCGCGGTGCCGCTCGCTGTGCCACCAGCTGTCTGCTCGCACTGCCATCATAGCTCAACGTCTACGGTTAGTTATGAAACAAAACCGCATAGGTATTTATAGCAGTCATCAGCCAGCTCTCTTGTCAGGATTATCTTAGCTTAAAGACTTACCTTAGCACTTAAAAAATTAGAAACTACTTTCCTATACTAAAAGAAGGAGGAATGTTTCATACAGTTACATGTACGTTGTAAATATTAAGTATATTATTATTTCGAAATTTTATTGAAACTAAGGCTATTTTTAAAAAATACTAGTAAAAATAAAATTTAGGGTCGGCTTTTGTGAAATTTCTGGCATGTTATCTCTCCTATTTTATTTTTAATAAAAATAAAAATGTTGATAACTTCGATTTTGTACGTATGCAGCTTCAACGCTCAAGCACTCCCATGAACAAAGTGACCACCACAGTGAAGACATACACGTACGAGGTGCCGGCCGACCAGGACCCCACCACCGTGCCCATCCCCACCACCGCCGAGCACCACACCTACGTCACCAACGAGAACTTGCGCACGTAAGTTATAACTTATTCGATACCTAATGGATTACGTTATGCGACCTAAATAGGCCCTTCTGACACCGTAGCTTCGGCCCTTCCGGCAAAATATGGTAGCACCCCAAAATTTGTCAAAGTCCCTAGCGCGCCTAAAGCCGAGGTTTTCCTCCTTGGGAGCCCTTTGCGCTGCTGCTAGCAGTATATAAATATAGGAAGCCAGGCCTCTGGCCCGCTCCTCAAACCTTGTCCGGTGAAGTAGGAAATGCCGTCCGAGGCAACCAATGTCTGTCATTTAAAAAAGAATGGATTACGTTAGTGGCAAAATAACGAGGCACAAAAAGCATCGAAAAATTTTACATCCATAAGTAATACTTAAGGGCTCATAAATCACTGATCCTTGTTGAAGGCTGGGAATTCACTATGCCGAATTTAAAATGCCGTTTTTGTATACATTTTCTTTTAGGCAAAGAATCAAAGATCGATCAAAGTTGTATCATTACAAAACAAGCAATGTATTAAAAATCAGCGTCTTTATTTTAGCAAACGAAGGGCGCAGAAAATTTTAGGTTTGTCGGGCTGGTTTGCCCGGGGCCCTTTTGTTGCTAAGGTTGACACTGCTTCTAGGGTTTGGGTTCTTTGACAAATTGCCAACACCACAGAATTAAAATAATTATTAACAGGGTCCCGCGCAATATGCGTCCCCGTTCCCCGTCCGCGCACTTCTTACCCGTTCTCGCCTTGTCGAGGATGTTGGGCGGGCGGCTGCAGGCGTCTGCAGCCGCCCTTCATTCTTTGAAAACACTTGAATTGTCGCAAAAACATGTAAAACACCCCCAGAATTACAGAAAATCCTGTGATAAACGAAGACTGCGTAATAGGCAAAAATATCTTAGCCCATCGGTTGATCATAGAAAAATATTGTACTCGTATGTTTTCTTTTGTCTGATAAACAAAAAATGAGAAAGTTACAGCGCGTTAAAATTTCGCGTGATGTCACGGCTAGGTACGATTTTTACTTAGCGGTGACGTCGCAAGCCCCCGCTCCGGAACTTGAATGCTCCGTATCTTTGTGAATTTTTACTTTATTGGCAAACTGAAAAATACTGGTCCATTATTTTAGGATAATCTAAAAGATGGACTCATTACAATCATACTTTTCTGAGCCTGTCGCCACCCTCACCCCCAGGTCCAGCAGCGCGGCGCCCGCGCCGGCCGCGGGCTGCCAGTACTGCGCGCACTGCAGCGGCCGCGTGCGCGAGTACAAACACCTCACCACCACCGATGGTGAGCTTTTTATCTGCTTTGAATAAGTTTCTTCAGCTCGATGTCGCGCAACCGACGCGAAGGCGCCGCCGTTGTCATCCAATTTAAAATCCAATGTGTCAATTTCCATGAAACTAGCGCTTTTGACACTATCACGTCTTTATCTCTAATGGCGACAAAAAAATTACGAACTCCGTGGCGCAGTGGTCACCATGCTAGTCCGCAACCCAGAGATTCCGGATTCGATCCCGGTCAGGGCAAGTAGGAAAATGGCCTTTTTCAAATTGTCCTGGGTCTTGGATGTTTATATATACAACGTGAAAGGGACATACCCGTAATAAATCAAACAATGGGCTATACTAGATCACTATTGTATAATTAAATTAAAATAAAATAAAAATCGACATTCCCATACGAATTGCCCGAGCGGCTGCACACTTTTGTATGGAAAAGCCGAAAAACTTTTGCTGTTAGGTATTTTAATTTCATTTTACTATAGTGATCTAGTACAGCCTGTGGTTCGATTTATTACGGGTATCTCCCTTTCACGTTCTATATATTTATAAAATATAATATCGTTGAGTTAGTATCCCATATCACAAGTTTCGAACTTTCTTTCGGGCTAGCTCAATCAGTGCAGTTTAAACCTATATAAAAAAAAAGTGGGGTAGACAGCTAGAGCATTTCGGGTCTTGCGAGTCATAGCAGATAAAAACTTAGGGCAGCAAGATCTAAAGGCCACTTTTAGCGTGATGGTGGGAGAAAAGGCAGAAAGGGAACCAAAATAGTGTTGGGGGCCGCATCGCCTGTCAACATGATTCGCATTTTCGACCAAAAACACTTTTTTTAAGTAACCTCCTTAATATCAATGGAAGCATGCTTCCATTTCCTTTTTTGGTTAGTGTTCGGAAAATCCATTCATAAAGATAACCCGGTTATATCGTTAACCCCTTTTCGGTTAATCACACAATAAGGGTAACAGTAACTGTTATCTGAATAGGTTAATTAGGTTTTCGGTGATGCACAGCAGTTTGGTTAAGTTATGCAAATGCTTTTGCAGGGATAGGTACCGAATGACGAGGAATTAAAAACGTGAAGTATAATTAAGAAACCTATATATAGATTCAGTTAAAGTTTACCGCAATTATAGGTTACCAATCTGCTTCGGTTAACCAAAATATATTTTAACCCATTTTCATTGGGTTATACAATTCGGAAGAAACATACCCGTAATAAATTGAACCACGGGCTATTATACTAAATCACTAAGGTATAATGAAATTAAATAACAGTACAAAACAAGACAAAACAAATTGGACATTCCCATATAATTTGCCCGGGCGACTGCACACTGGAAGTGGCAATATTTATTTTTTGGTTATTTGGTTGTTATTTTAATTTCATTATACTATAGTGATCTAGTATAGCCCGCGGTTCGATTTATTACGGGTATGTCCCTTGCACGTTGTAAAATAACAGATTATATCGGTTAGGTTAACTAACCCGTCCGAACCCTGTTTTTGGGACCCTTTATATATTTCTAGAGTAAACTTGGTCGTTATCAAACTATTCCTTGAATGATGGTGAGTGATATACATGTCTTCTACAATTTCAGAGCACACGAACGAGCGCATGGTGTACCCGTCCCCGGCCAACGAGACCAAACTGGTCCCGGTGCCCGCTGAGCCGCACAATGGACATGGCCCATATGTAAGTAACAATAAAATAAACAAACTAGTGGTTTTGTCACAGAATTAATAAGAGTATTACATAGTTCTGTGAGCTGTACATCTTGCAAGTCACCGCGACCCGCAATATATAGTTTATCCGATAAAAAAGTTCGGACAAAAAGTTGGGTAACAAAAAAGAATTACATTTTTGACCGTTTTCAACACACATATAATTTTAAAGTTTTCAACACAATATTTCAGCCATTTTGAGAATTTTCGAAAAACCGCATCGAAAAAAAAAATCTATACGTATTATTTTCGACACTGTAACAAAATTTTACTAGAATCGGTTCAGAGATGCGCCTTGTAGGCGAGAACAGACGGACAGATAAATTGACAGCCGGACATAAGCATTTTTGACCAATCTCAAAATTGATATGTTTCTCTTGCTCGGTCAATAAATTAAACTGGGGGGGGGGGGGGGATAGTAACTCAACGATGCTTTAATTTATGATAATTACATGTATTTGAATACATATAAACGCCCAAGACCCAGGAAAATTTGAACAAGGCCATTTTGAAAATTGCCCTGGCCGGGGATCGAATCCGGAACCTCATGGTGGTAGACTTGCGTGGTTACCATCTAGGTACGTCACGGAAGTCATGAAACTAATTACTAAGAAGAAGCAAGCATACGGTCATTTAAAGATAAGTGAATACCCAGTGCCGGTTTTAGCACTATCAGCGCCCTGGGCTAGTCTTCTTCGGCGCGCCCTTCCTAAGTGCAATTCAAACACATTTGAAAACGGCAGAAGATAAAATGAAATAAATAACCATTTACAAATTAAAAAAACGAACTTTACAATTTTTTCTCTAAATTAATGAAATTTACGAGTTATTTCGAGGCTTCGATCAACGAGTTGAGAATATACAGCTTTATACCTGGCGCCCTGGGCGGTCGTACAACGGCGCCGTATCTTAAAACCTCTACTGTGAATACCGTATATAGCATCTGGACGTCTACAACACCACACGCGCAGTGACAACCCTGAAGAAATCTTCATGGATTAAATTCGACTATTGTCTATGCTGTAGGAACTTACGTAAAAATCTGTTGTTTCGGATTCGACTATTATATTGTCTATACAATACTGTAGGAACTTACGTATAAATCTGTTGATTCGGATTTTACAATTATATTGTCTATACAATACTGTAGGAACTTACGTATAAATCTGTTGTTTTGGATTCGAGTATTATATTATGTATGCCGTACTGTAGTAGCTTACGTATAAATCTGTTGTTTCGAATTCAACTTATATTGTGTACGCCGTACTAGGAACTTACGTATAAACCTGTGGTTTCCAGGGTCCAACATCGTACAAGTACAGCGAGACCACGTACTCGGCGCACAACTCGACGCAGCGCTTCCCCCCGGCGGCGGGCGGCGCGCCGTTCCCGCGCCCCACCACGCCGTCGCCGGGCAACCAGCAGCCGCCGAAGAGGCTCGATGACCTGTTGGCCGACTTCCCGGAAGCTGTAAGTATTGTTTACATGTCATCAAGGATAATATAATTACCAACGTAACAGATACCCAGCGCGATAGAAACTATTGGAGAGCCGGAAAGTAAGTAAAACTGGAGTTGCGGGTAGGCACACACAGATGGCAACACACACGACTAGGAAAAAAAGTGACAAATAAAGTTTTGAATTTGCTTTAAAAATATTTATTGCATTTCATATACGTCATATTTAATTAATTACTTAGAGTGTACTACTCTATTTAAATAATAGTGATAAACGATTATTAAGTTTTGATAAATACCTATAGTGCCATCTAGTGACAAGAAAGAGACATAATTAGGTTTATAAGACGATGGGTAGGCATGATGTCATGAATATATGAAAGTTGATGTCAATTAATTTACCTTTACAATCTGTATGAGTCCACTATTGGGGAATTCCCTATCCAATCATCACCGCGCTAGGCAGGCAGTCGATGATCGTAGTAGACAATGCCGAATTTACCCATAAGTAAATTTAAACAAATATCGTCGGGAGAGAGGGGGGGGGGGATGCTAGAAACACAAGCCTTTCATACGCGTCCCTGGACATGGTGCGGTATATTTCGATCAAGTAGGCTGATCCGGCACTGGCACTAAATGGCATAAAGTCGTTGCACAGAGGACGCTGTTGCCGATCTCTGTTAGCTAAGTATAACCTGTATAACTCTAACGAAGTATACCTAAGCTATTAAAAACATACATATTATCACTCTTATTTCCCACAGAGGCAACAGAGGCAGAGACTTATGGACAATAAAACATTACGTAAAAATACTTACAACAAAATTTACTAAATTCCAGCGGTTCCCAACTCAGCCCGACGGCGTGGTCCGCCAGCGCAAGGTGGAGGTGACCCACGAGAACTCGTCCGCAGTGACCCCCAAGCCCGCGCCGGCCGTGGGCAGCTCCCGCAACACGGCCGGCCCCGCCGTGTACTACCCGCCCGGACACACGCCCTTCCAGAAGAAAGACGCGGGATATCAGTCTAGTGTAAGTCATTTGACTTTAATATTTATAATGGGCGCACGACCTTACACAGTTTGAAGAAGAATGGCAGTTCACGTCTCGAAAGATGGAAACAGAGAGGGGAGGCCCAACGATGGGACCTATTATAGATACCAAAAACATATATATAATGTTAGATACTCTAAGTAAAGTTTTACTTACGACTAAGTGTTTGAATAAAAACTATTTACATACTCAGGTATAAATAAAAAAGTAGTTTCAAAACAAAAACTTGTACCTAGTTGTAAAAAAATAAACGCAGATACTACCTCGATGAACGAATTGGGCTACAATTAGTAGGTAAGCCCTGGGCCTTTTGATTTTTTAAATACGTCGTAACTTTTTCAGGCCCGTAGGCATTTTTATCGGGAGATCTTGATATGTACATAGTTTTTAAATAGTCCTTTTGGTCAATTTATATTGGATTCTTATTAAACTTAGTGGTCAAACTTTTTTTTATAGCCATTTAGGTCCCATAGTTGGGCAAAAGCCTCCCCTCTTTGTTTCCAATTATTTCTATCCTTAGCTGTTACACTCCATTCCTTGTCAAAATCAAAAGTAGACAACAACAACATCAACAATATGGGTTCCGACAGGCGGAGTGAGGTCCAGAGGAAGACCTAGGGTGAGATGGTCAAACTTAATAATCACTAATCCCTATGACAAAATATTCTTCAAATAAATTTCTTTTAACCTAACCTAGCCATTGTTTTACTATATTGTCTGGTATTGACGACCTCCGTGGCGTAGTGGTCACCATGCTAGTCCGTCACCCAGAGGTCCCGGGTTCGATTCCTGGTCAGGGCAAGATGGAAAATGGTCTTTTTCAAATTGTCCTGGGTCTTGGATGTTTATCTATATATGTATTTGTTATAAAATATAGTATCGTTGAGTTAGTATCCCATAACACAAGTTTCGAACTTACTTTGGGGCTAGCTCAATCAGTGTTATTTGTCCCTACATATTTATCTGCCGGGCAAAGTTATACATACATACAGGAGATGAAATGTATCTAAACCTGTACATTTAAAATAGTGCCAATAAAAAAATATTAAGGTGGTGAGAATTAATAGTATAAATTTTACAGGCGATGGTACAAGGCGGCGGCGCGTACGCCTCAGGGAGAGGCATGTACGAGTACGAGTCCGGCGCCCGCAGCAAGGAGAAGCACTCCGAGAAGAAGACGGCCGTGCCGCTCTGCCTGCCGCTCTGCTGCGCCATGCCTTGCGTCATCTTGTAAACACAACGTTTGATATTCCGAAATGGTCTTTATTGGTATTACATTTAAGGTTCAATGAAGCAATAGACCGACTGCGCTTTGGGTATTGTGAGTTTTGCCTGGGCAATCTTCATTCTTGATTTTTGAACGACAAATTAGATGTATCGAAACTTTGTGTCCGTTTGGTGGCGCTGTGAGAAAATCGTGAATGGGTGCTTTTAGTCATATGTTACGGTCATTGTACATTTTGAATCGAGCATTCAATTACAATAATTTTTAAACGCTTTTAATCAGGATAAACTGAAATGGAAACTATCTATTAAACTGCAGAAAGATTAACTGAAAAAAGCTCATTATTACTCGTAACCTGGCAGTGTCCGTCTCTGATGTTCTTCTCAATCTCTTATTCTTCTAAATCTCAGGATACGAACAGTATATTTATAATTAGACAATAAGGAAAGACATATATTAACACTGCTAAATTATATTGAAAACTATAAATCATGTGTATATCGGTGTGCAAAAAAATTTATCTTTCAAATCTTCTAAACAGAAAGCAAATTGGTTTTTGTTATAAGAAAGCAGTCGCCATTCCGTGCTATTTCACAGTCTCAATACTTCTCTTTGAGACAGTACATGAGTACTTGCAAGTTATTGGTACAGGTTTGCCCTATTTTGTAAATATTTTTACTTTGCCCTTAATTTTTGCAACTTTGTCCGGTCAAAGTTATAAACGGTCAAAGTAAGCATTGTTTTAAATAATTTTGGTTAATGAGGCAATTATATTTTAATTTTGATATACAATTGATGTTACAAAATTTTATAATAAACTTGCAAGTAAGAATAATCTCTAACAACGAATCTCAAATGCAATGTTTAGACCATATTGATATTAAATATATCAATTAATATTTTCTAGAATTTTCTATTTATAACGCGTCAACTAACAAATGTGCCATTAATTAATGATATTATAAGCGGAAAACAAGTGCCTTACTGTGTATAAAGAATTGTAATGTTAATAATAAACATTAACTGATAGATTTTGTTTTATTTTTATCTACCAACGGGGCTCTGACATTGGCAAAAGTAAATTAGAATTTATGTCGTCACCTCGGTCTCTACTTTAATTTTTCATTACTAAAAACCATCTTATCCCCAAACTACACGACCGATTTTGATAAAAATTCTATGAGACCACTTGTCAAGCAAAACAAGCCCTTCCAAATAAAAAAAATAATTTTTCAAATCGGTCTAGGCGTGTCCGAATAATCGATCTTCTTTTTTGAAGTCGGTTAAGTCAAAGTCAAAAATCATTTATTCATCTTAGAATATATTTTGTATCACTTGATAATTGTCAATTGTTTCTTTCTATTTCATAGGTAAATGTTGACGTTAGATTATTTACTTACAACTAAGTTTACTGCCGCCTCCTAAGCGCAAGTACAGAAGAAGCGGCAACAAACTGTACTGTAGCATTCTCTCCAAAAGCGTCAACTTACAATTATACTGACATTAAAATTTGATGTGGACTGAGAATACATTGTTATATAAGTATAGCATATCATACCTAATTATAAATTCAAAATGATGTTAAATTTGAAATTAATGTCAATTTGTAAATAAAGTATATGTACCGATTGTACCCAAATTATGACATTTGTGAATGTACTAATACAAACCTAAGAGGAACTGTGCCAAGCTCAAGCCACACGTTTTTGTCTAAGACAATCATCGGTTCCGTAATAAGCCTTCTCACAAAGTACTTCCTTTACATAAGCTTTAAATTTTCTATCTGGCATATCAAGGACCGATTCTGGCAATTTATTAGCGAACTTTATACAGTTTCCGTTAAATGATTTACTGGCTGTTTTCAGCCTGTAATACGGGGTAACTAAATCATTTATGATACGTAAGTTTCTACTCGTTAAATCACCTGTTTTATTAAATAATGCAATATTTGTTCTTACATACATTACATTTTCAAATATTTACAGAGTATATCAATTTTCTTTAAAAAATCTCTTAGTTAGTCTCTCGATCCTAAATCGTAAATAAAACGAATTGCCCTTTTTTGTAAAATAAAAATAGTCTGTATATCAGCTGCACTCCCCCTAGAAGAATCCCGTAGGACATCAAGTTACGATAGTAACTAAAGTAAACTAGTCTAGCAGTTGCTACATCTGTCAGATGTTTGATTCTCCCAATAGCGCAAGCTGCTGAGCTAAGCCTATTAGCGAGTTTAGAAATATGGGCATCCTATTGAAGTTTTGAATCTACTGTGATTCCCAAGAAAGTAGTGTTTTCAACGAGATCTAATTTTCGACCGTCCAGTAGCATATCAACATTGGCCTGCCTCACGTCAGGAAGACTAAATCTAATGAATTGGGTCTTGTTTGCATTCACCAGTAGGTTATCGGGTGAAAACCAATTAGAAATGGCCGTTAATGTGTCATTCACCGCATTAGCATCTTCGCTATGACGGTCTATTTCAAAAATAAGAGACGTGTCATCGGCGAACAACACAATACCAGCCTGTTTCTCAACCGCGTAAGGCAAATCACTGACGTACACTGAAAAGAGGAACGATCCTAGGATAGAACCTTGAGGTACACCCATTTTGACAAGAGATCCGTTTGTCTTTATATCAACATTCTGAAGCCTATCCGTTTAATATGATTGAAGGAGGTTTATAGATTTATCGTCAAAACCGTGCTGATGGAATTTGAGCAAGTGTCGGAAGATCTACGCAGCCAAATGCTTTTGAGACCGCAAAAAGAACCGATTGCATCTTGCTTGTTTTCCCATGCGTTGTAAATGTGAGTAACTAGCGCTTCCCCCGCATCGGAGGTCGATTTCCCTCCAGTCTCCAGTAAACCAAACTGCTAGCTATCAAAAAGGTTAGGTAATAAAGTCGATGTTGCGTTTGATTTAAGCATTATCTTTTCAAACACTTTGCTTAAAAATTGCAAAATGGAGATAGGTCTATAATTGCCAGGATCTGTTCTTACCCCCTTTTTAAGTAAACCCAAGGAATCAATTTACTGCATTTCATTGAA
This sequence comes from Acrobasis suavella, assembly GCA_943193695.1. NCBI lineage: Eukaryota > Metazoa > Arthropoda > Insecta > Lepidoptera > Pyralidae > Acrobasis > Acrobasis suavella. The sequence goes on from OW971952.1 coordinate 11,432,777, forward strand.
TTTGAAAAAATACCTTCATCAACGTATAAGCTAGGTCTGCAGCAATGATAGGTGTTTATGATAATTTTTTTTATTATTTTAATTTAGCTGTTTAAATGCTTCGACTATTTCTTTGGGGGTAATATGTTTAAATTGAAATTTATGAATACATGGAGCTACAATATCTTTAAGACTTCAGCATGTTAAGGACTTAAATTGACATAAGCTGTAAGTTCCAAGGGAATATTAGTAAAAAAGGTATCGAATAAATACTATGTCTTTAGTTGCGGTAATAATTTTATCGGCATATTTTATTTCGCGAATATTTTCTCTCGCTTTAGTTTTCCCGGTTTCCTAGATTACTGACATTCCATGTCTCTTTAGTTTTATTTGGTGCATTATTGATTTTCTACTAATACAGATAGCTTTAGCCTTTTTGTACTCTTTTGAATAAATTTTATTTTAATCGACAAAGCTAGGGTTAAAATTAAATTGTTTTTGGACATATAAATCAATAACTTTCTTCTACTTATGTAAATACCTGTAGCCCATTCATGACCTGCTATTAACATTAACCTTGTTTCTGACCCAATGTTGCCGAATATTCCTTAGACACTACTAATTTACTGTAGTGATCGCGGTAAGCCCCGTAATGTGACATAAATCATAATGGTCATTGTTGAGCAAGCACAAAATCGGAGCAGAGATTTCAATCCTTGCGATTAGTCAATTTTCCGCTCCGCCCAGCTCCGCTTCAACCGAAATGCACTTTGTAGAACAGTGGCGTAGCATGCCTTGGCGCGGCCCCGTATAAAAATGGTAGTGGGCCCTTAGCCCTTCGAGTGGCAAAACGCGCTCACTTTACCGAAATTTTGTAAATTCCTAAAATTCCTCTAAGACGTTGATGACTTAAACGGGGAAATCTCGCAGCCCGCGATAACCGATGTAGGGTGTGGCCAACTTTTGAACGAAGGCTTTACGCGGGAAAAATAATTGTTTTTCTTGACTTGTCATTTCTGAAAAAAAATGGGAAGTTTTTATTAATATTTGCTTTAGTACCTTGGGGGCTCCCGTGGCCCGGGGCCCTGTATAATTGCTATGGCAGATACGGCGGTAGCTACGCCCTTGTTGTAGAACATGCTCCTATTTCGAATGCGTAACCCCAGCAAAATGTTGCGCCTTAGAGAAATGAGAGTATTACAGATACTTGGTTCATAGTAAGCCTCAACATGTTCAAATATAGCAAAATTCGTTCATGTTGTATTTTCGAAGTTATTCGAGAAAAACTGATTTTGCTGGAGTAACGTTACCCCAGCAAGATGTTTTTCAAAAAAAGCGTTTAGCCTAGAATCAAGTATATGAAAAGACAGCTCTTAATGGGTTGTAAATGTATACCGATAGCAAAATTTGTTCATCTTATACTTTTTGAGATATTCAAGATTTTGCTGGGGTAACGTTTTGCAATTTTCCATATCTCGAAAACTGTAAGTAGCAGAATTTTGAAAAAAATACTGTTTATAGGCCTTAGGTTGTTCACATTTGTTTAAATATAAGTATTCCGATACATCAACAAATATCGAAGTAATTTATTATTTTAAAAAATCGGAAAATTCCGGTTTACTCGTAAAGTAGTACATTTACTAACAAATAAAAAGCAGTTTCATATACGTATGATATACCCTTCTAACGTGTACAAATTTGGATGAACAAACATTACGAGATATGAAGATATAAAAGAATTTCATAGAATTCCAAGTGGTGTGACTTTGGCCATCGAATACGCAGTTCTCTCTAAACACAAATAGATAAACTATCGTGAACATATGTGTTCATTTTGTTACAAAACATGCCTGAAAATTTCGGCTTCAAATCTCAGATGGAATAAAAGTTATTAAAAAATCAAGAAAATATCATCAATTCTCCTACAAACCGACTAAATAACGGAGGCTACGAAAAAGCGGCCGTTTCATACTTGCGGGTTTCCTACGCAAATTAGCAACCTAATAACCGATAAAAAGTACAGTCGAGCAGAATAATATTCATGTAGCCGATATTTAAAATCTTTTAAGTGTATTTACTACTAGCTTTTGCCCGCGGCTTCGCTCGTGTAGGGGTATAATTTATCAAAATCCTTTCTTAGAGGATGCCTTCGTCATAGTAGCTTTATGAATGCAAAGTCTCAGCCCGATCGGTTTAAAATTGTCAAAATTTCATCCCCTATTTTATCCCCTTGGGGGTAGAATTGATCAAAATCCTTTCTTAGCATGCCAAATTTCAGCCCGATCCGTCCAGTGGTTTGGGCTGTGCGTTGATAGATCACTATGTCAGTCAGTCAGTCACCTTTGAGTTATATATATTTAGATAGATGGTAAGTATTTTTATTTTTTCATTAATTTGTTTATAATATGTATAATATATAGCTTAATTACTAATTATAATATTTGAAATATTGTATTGTTCAGTATACTAAGTATTTTTTACTAAGAAAAGTTAATTTACTTTTGTAAATGTGTTTGAGCTTGTACTGAAAAGCATTTAATTATTTAAGTCTAAAATTAATGATAAAAGTACACTTGTTCAATAATACTTAAATTTTTTATGATTTTCCTAGTTTAAGTTATACAATGTCCTTTTTAATCAAGTACAAATATTTTAAGGGGCGATTCAGTCCATCATTTTGAACAACTTTTCCCAATAAATGTAAACAAAATACGAAAAAAAAATTTTAGGTTCTCATACAAATCGAAGTAGTCACGTGATATAGTTTGTATGAAAATTGCAAAAAAAAAATTGCGTATTCCGATAAACATTTATTGGGAAAAGTTGTTCAAAATGATGGACTAAATCACCCCTTAAAATATTTGTCTTAATTAAAAAGGACATTGTATAGCATACAATTATTGTAAAATAGTAATTTGAATAAAAAATAATCATACTTATGTATTTTTTTTATCCACCAAACGCAAGAACCTTTTTGTATGCGACTGTACTAGCAAGAAAAGACTATTATACCATTTTTTTGAGATGGTTACGCTCAAGTATGAAATGGCCGCTTTTTTGTAGCCTCTGTTATTTAGTCGGTTTGTAGGAGAATTGATGATATTTTCTTGTTTGTTTAATAACTTTTATTCCATCCGAGATTTGAAGCCGAAATTTTTAGGCATGTTTTGTAACAAAATGAACACATATGTTCATTATAGTTTATATATTTGTGTTTATAGAGAACTGCGTATTCGATGGCCAAAGTTACACCACTAGGAATTCGATTAAATTCCTTTATATCTTCATATCGCGTAATGTTTGTTCATCCAAATTTGTACAAGTTAGAAGAGTATATCATACGTATATGTAACTGCTTTTTATTTGTTAGTAAATGTACTAGTTTACGAGTAAACCGGAATTTTCCGATTTTTTAAAATAATAAATTACTTCGATATTTGTTGATGTATCGGAATACTTATATTTAAACAAATTTGAACAACCTAAGGCCTATAAACAGTATTTTTTTCAAAATTCTGCTACTTACAGTTTTCGAGATATGGAAAATTGCAAAACGTTACCCCAGCAAAATCTTGAATATCTCAAAAAGTATAAGATGAACAAATTTTGCTATCGGTATACATTTACAACCCATTAAGAGCTGTCTTTTCATATACTTGATTCTAGGCTAAACGCTTTTTTTGAAAAACATCTTGCTGGGGTAACGTTACTCCAGCAAAATCAGTTTTTCTCGAATAACTTCGAAAATACAACATGAACGAATTTTGCTATATTTGAACATGTTGAGGCTTACTATGAACCAAGTATCTGTAATACTCTCATTTCTCTAAGGCGCAACATTTTGCTGGGGTTACGCATTCCCTATTTCCCTACGAGGCCAGGTAATGAAATAAAACATGAAATCGTAATAAAAACACATATATTTTGCTTTTATATTTTACCAAAATTTGGATCGCGTCCAAGAAGGCAGTCTGCGGCCGTCTCTAGCCTAACAAGCTCTTGGCTTTCGCTAAGGCCTTTTGTCCCCAGTGGGGACGTCCCCACTGGGGGCGAATGGGATATACCCCCTTTTGGTTCTGTGCCCCGTTCAGTGGATCTGTCTGTCAACCAAAGATAGCTAACAACATACAATATATAACATGGATTGGATAGGCAATGCGAATTTGTTGTAAAGAATTACTTTACCTCTGATTTATGTGAAACTCATGAACTTATCATCATCATGTCTTTTTAGGGTCAGCACTTTTCTGTGCTACTATCATTTTCTGTCGCTCAGAACAGTCATTTGGCAGAGCGAGAGAGAGCGACGGAGTGCTATACCACCGGCCGTGCTGAAGCGTTCTGTCGCACTCTCTCGTTCTAGCTAATAACGGTTCTGTGCGACAGAAAAGGATAGCAGCATAGAAAAGTGCTGGTCCGTGCTGACAAGTGAGATCTAACCCTTAGTCTCCACTGCAGCAGCACGAGCCGCTCTATACCACTAGAGCCATGCTTGGCCAAAGAAACTAGAGGATTTGGCCAAGTAAGAATCAAGTTGAAACAATCATAATTTAGGCCGTTGGAAGTCCACTGCTGAACATAGGCCTCAAATAAGGATTTCCAAAATGATATTGCTGACCCAAAAAACTATAAGAGACTTTAATCCTAAGCAAAAAGTTTCTTAATTAACTGTAAGTAAATACATTATGAAGTGATACAAGTGCTTTAAACCTTTGGAGGAGGCCTGTGTTCAATAATAGACGCCATCCATCTGAAATGATGATGACTGTTCTTTTTCCTCTTAAGACGCGAGGTGAGACAAGAAAGTCGCGAAAACCATTTTCCACTGACAATAATTATCTTTCCTCCTCGGTGGACACTCCTCCTTACGCCTCTGGTGGACAAACACCTTTTAAATCTTTTTTAGTTACATCTTTCAGAGGTAAAGTAATTCTAAACAGAGTATACGTTCTTCACCCTAAAAATTAAACAATAGATAGGTACCTACTAGAAAGCCAAGCCATATACCGTGATCGAGCCCGCTCGTCAATAAATCTATAACAAATAGACATGGCTTTGTACACAATCAGAAAAAAAACCATACAAATACCCTTTAATTTGTACAATAAGAGATTGTTATGAAAATTATTCAAACATTCCGGAAGATTTCAATTCCTTTTTATAAAAATGCAATTTTACTTATTGGAATATTTTTTTTTGGATAAAAGCTATGAAAGAACACATCGAGTTCAACTATAACACGACATGTAGATTCTTTTGAGTAGGTTTTTCGCATTTTTTCATTGGCTACAAATAAAATTCACTTAAAACATACAAAACTTTAACGCACCCGTGGTTTTACCACAATACAACCTAATCAACCAAAAAAAAAAACAACTCCAAATTGCCACGATATGATAATTGCAATATATACAGAAAATTTTTGAGATATGTTTTTTGAATTTGTCTTTTTGTATGACATTGATATTATTTTATGATTTTACAACCTCGACTTCACAACTTTTTTTACAACAAATAATGAAATGAAACTTACGTTTAGTTTTTGTACTCACAAACGTGTTCAAAATTAATGTTATCACAAAACTATATAATTTTTCAAAATACCAAAGTCTTATATTAGCTTTTTTGCTACCTACAGCTTTTTACTTGTATTTTTCTAAACGTATGGATCTGTAATCGACATTTTTACAAACAAAAATGTATCAAAATAATTAGTATCATAAAATCCAACCAGCCACTCTAGCATGGCAACGTTGATAAACCCTAAGAAAGTATAAATCGCGCAACAAACTAGTGCCATCCCGCTTTTTAACAGACTTCCAAAACGAAAGAGGTTATAAATTCGTCGCGATCCTTTTTTATACATGTTCACCTATTATTCGAAAACGCTTGGATGATTTGGAAAATTCTTTTTTGTTTGCAAGAGCACTTGTCAGGTAGTCCCATACTTTTTATCAAAATCGGTTGTGAAGTTTAGGGGTAAAGTCGGTTTTTAGTTTTGAAAAATTATAATTAGTATATACTAATAAAAAGATGTTTGGAAAAAGCGGGATGGCACTAGTTCGTTTTGTTATTCTATATATATATAGAATAACATAGCGATAATTGAATGCGCTCGATAACGCTGTCGCCGGTTCCATGCTACATGGACAGGTCAAACATAATACAACCTTAAACGAAGTTAACCCAGTTTTGCGGAAACATTAATTTTCTTTTAATCGAGCAACATAACATGCGTACTATTAAGCTCAAATCTACAAAATTTGGTTCTTTCAAAGTACCTTATGAAGTACAAATTCCAACACAGACATAGATTTCAAATAAACCATAAATTGAGACAGATCCACCGAAGCCCGGCACGGGGGCTGCCGGCGCAGCCTCGGCAACAAAAAACATAGGCCTTCGCCCCCGCCACGTGACGACGCGCCAGGCTATCTGTGAGCTGGTGAAGGTATAGTTTGTTTAGCGCTCCAAATAAACGAGGGAAAAATAGTTCATATTTTTCTGACTGGTCTTATTCTAGCAGTTCTGCAGTGTATTCTATCCACACATTTTTTTTTAATCTACACTAATTTTTTTTGTGTAAGTCGCCAACTCTGGTGTCAGGATTTTCAAGCTGCCTAAAGGCATCTAATATAGTTTTACGACTTTACAATGATGAGAGACGGGAACCAACAGCTCGAGAAATTTCATGCCACTTATGGTCACCCATCTAAGTGTGGAGCACACCAAGTGTTGCTTAACTTGCGAAAGTTAGCAATGCGTCCTCCCACCGGGTCAACGAGCTCCTCATTTATCTACACTCAACTCACAATAAGTGCAGTAAAGGGCAATTTTATTCATCATCACCATTTCAGCCGCATAACGTCCACTGCTGGGCAAAGGCCTCCCCCAAGGATTTCCAAAATGACCGATCTAGAGCGGCCTGCATCCAGCGTTTTCCAGCGACCTTAGACAGGTCGTCTAACCACCTTGTGTGTAGGTGTCTCCATTCGAAAACCTTTGAGCCCCATAGGCCATCGGTTTGTCGGCTATGTGTCCCGCCCACTGCCACTTCAACGAGCCAATCCGCTGGATTATGTCGGTGACTTTTTTCTTTTACGAATTATCTCATTTCTGATTCGATCACGTAGAGAAACACCGAGCATATAGCCCTCCCCCTACCAACTTTACTGTCAAACCGAAATTTTTGGTTAAAAATATTTCGGTGCCAAAAATAAATGTAACAAGCACATTTACGAGTGTATTGTGGAATGTGCAACATTCTACAATCCAACTTCTTGGCCAAGTTCCATAATACCTGCTTCAATCAATTTTATTTGAGTTATAAGAAATTAGGGTGAGGCCAGACGGGCGTAATTTTGAGTTTTGAGTCGCAGAAAATGAGTTGCAGAATTTTAGCTGCATTCGGTTTCATAGAAAAAGTCCTGTTTGCCACACGACGACCGAAAATGAGTTGTCACTTTCTATAGAAAAGAAATTGCGCAACTCATTTACTGCGACTTACAACTCAAAAACTTACGCTCGTTTGGCTTCACCCTTAATGAAAACAACACTGCAAAACTACCGAATAAAACGAGCAAAAAAGAAACTAGTAAACTTTTGTACTGTACTGTGTACTTGGAATTTTCTTTGAACTTTGGGGAGTTGATATTCAAAAGATTCAGAAAATCGTTCCAGTGACTCAACCGCAACGCCAAGTTTAATCATGCAGTGGATTGCATTAAAAAATGGCCGTTGCCAAGTACCAGAATTATTATGACTAGTTATTACGTCAAAATTATTCGACAAAAACAAGAAATAGATCGCCGTGCTCCAAAATTTGAGCAATGCACTACGAAAATTGAGAACATATGCTAACCTATAAACCTAAGACTGTATCTACAAACTTTCATAACCATTACTATCTATTTGGCAAAACATATATGTGATATACATAGTTAGAAAGAGTTTACCAACCCAAAAGAAACTGAAGCACAATGTGACACAAATAAGTTGAACAAAAATGGCGGACTTCAAAGCATTTTTGTACAAATTCCCAGCACGTAGGTTGAACCAAAATGGCGGTTATCGGCGCAGGTACAAATAATGCGCCGACGACCGCCATTTTGGTTCAATTTAAGTGTCGGGAATTTGTATAAAAATGCTTTGAAAATTGTGCCGCATTGTGTCGCCATTGTGTCGCATTGGACTTATTATACGATGTCTTTTTTTTTATTAAGTATAAATATTTTAAGGAGCGATTTAGTACATCACTTTGAACAACTTTTCCTAATAAACGTATATTGAAATACGAAAAAAAAAAACATTTTCCATAGGAACGATATCACGCGACTACTTCGATTTGTATGATAACCTATTTTTTTTCGTATTTCGTTATTCATTTATTGGGAAACGTTATTCAAAATGATGGACATAATCACCTTTTAAAATATTTGTACGTAATAAAAAGAAGACATTTTTATAACGTCTAAAACAATATACTGAAACTGTTCTAAGGATGAATTCAGTTCATGACATTGAACAACTTTCCCCATCATACATACAACGTGGAAGTGACATACCCTTAATAAATCAAACCACGGGCTATACTAGATGACTATAGTAAAATGAAATTAAAATAACAGTCAAAAAACAACAAAAAAATTGGCATTTTCATACTTAAGTGTGCTGCCGCCCGGGCAATTTGTATGGGAATGTCGAATTATTTTTTGTTTTTTTTTACTGTTATTTTAATTTTATTATACTATAGTGATATATTATAGCACGTGGTTGGATTTATTACAGGTATGTCCCTTCCATATTTTTGTTTCTTTATCATAAACATGGATTTGATTCGGGACCGATTCAACATATCAAACTGCTTCGTTCTTTTATACTATTTAGGTTCTTTATCTGCGTTCTTTATTATGCATATGCATGAATAATTAACCTCTTTTGGCATAGAAATCCCTCCGCTAAACTTGTATACTTTGTATATATTATTTATTTATCGAATCGGCGATTCTTATATTGAAATTATTCTAATACAAAAGCAAAATATATTTGTACAATAGGACGGGCACCGCAAGCAACCGACATACAATATATTACATGGAACTTAATACTCGGTGACTTTTTAACCACCCAAATTTTTCGAGCGAGTTCAGTCCATAATATTGAACCACTTTCTATAAAAAAAAGTTATAAAAAAATTGATAAAAAATTTTCGTCCACCCATACAAAATCCTTCTTGCTGAGCGCTGATTTGTATGGGAAAGCGATTTTTTTCAATTTTGTTAGTTTTTATGGAAAATAGTTCAGCCCCAAAAATTTGGCTGATGGATAAAACGTTACCCTGAATTAATTGAGGGAGTATTCTGACTTTATTATAAACGCTTTGGCGAAAAACCAGCTCACAGATGCCGAAATGGCGTCTAAGGCCGGACTCGCACTGCCGTAAATTCAGATGCAGAATTTTACATTGCCTGTCTTGTTAAATTTAAAATCTGATCGAACGATACAAAACGGGCAATGTATGAAACGTCTAACATAATATATTGAGACTATTTTAAGGGTGAATTCAGTCCATAATACTGAACAACTTTTCCCACGGAACATATATCGAAAATGCTTTCTATACAATATGTAACAATGGGACTAATGCTTGAAACTCGACGAAAAAAGCGTAATTTTCATACAAATTGCCGGGCCGGCCGAACACTTTTGTATGAAAATGACGTTTTGTTCGAGTTTCAAGTATTGGTTTCAAAAGTTGTTCATATTGACGGTCTGAGTTGCTCTTACAAGGATCGGACAGGGTTTTTGCTACATATTGTACAATTTCATGATCGGTCAACGAGAATGGGAGGCCAAAAAATATTTTTTTCATATTTCGATATATGTTTTTGGCGAAAGTTATTCAGTATCATGAACTGAATTCACCCTTAAATTATTTTCAATATATTTCGTTAGAATAAGATTTCGAATTCAAAGCAGTGTCAGTCCAGCGTAATAAATAAAATAAATTTCAAGTACATACGAAACAATGGTCATTTCAGACAACTTTCACTTATATTTGTAATTTGATATCTGACTGGATGATATAGCAATATATATGTATATAATACAATTGGAACTCCTATTATTATTAATTACCTAATTTTTCATTTTAAATCACATTCGGTAACAAGATAACTCATATGACAGTCTAGAGATTTTTGTCTTATTTGGGAATAACGTCCTTGCAAACAAGTTATGTGCGCTTTTGATTTCAACACTCGACAAATTCGTGGCGTGTCTTTAGACCGATCGCTTTAATGAGTTTTCGCCTGCGGGGTACAGGGGCGAGGGAGTATGACGACTTAAGAATCCCCTCCCTAGACTTTTCCATACAAACGTTGTCTAGCTTTTATTTGAAATGAAATGTGAGATTTCGGCAGTATTTTGTAATTAAAAAAAAATGCATATAAATAATTTTCGATAGTCAAATATGAAATGAAAGAAAATAAGAGAGAGAAGTTTTCCATACTGATGGTCAAATATGATTTGATACACTATATTCTCTTTTAAGTTCATATTTCGACTGTGAAAACTATCATATACCTTAATATATGCAATTTCTTTGAATTGACATAATTTCGCCAATATCTGACATGCCGTTTCAAAATAAAAGCTAAACTACGTTTGTATGGGACAGTCTGATTCTGTCTAGGGTAAGGGATTCTTAAGGGGCTGAGGTGAGTGCGGGAGGCGGCCGTGAATAGCGTGTTACACGCCCGCACCTCCCTCAGTCCCCTAAGTTATCATACCCCCGCTCCCCTGTACCCCGCAGGCGAAAACTCATTCAAACGGTCGGTCTATAGTAATACCACTAAATAAATTTTTCTAAGGAACATAATGAGCCTCAAAAAAAATTTGTTATAATGACTATGTAACAAAGAATCTTTTACAAAACATGGGATGGGTTGAAGTAGGACAGTATTGGGTCGCACTTAGATGAGTATTAGAAAGAAATACATAGCACTAGAAAGAAATTCGTATCTCGGGTGAAAGAAATTCATATTTAGCCATGTTACCTGTGGATAGCTTTTTAATTCAATGTGCCGTAAATTCGGCGGCTATTGAAAATAATTCATTGTATACAATCTAGAATGCTATTCGATGGCAGAAGGCGTAGACAGCGGCCATGTGTCTTTTTGGCTTGACGATGGGCCATCAATACTCGACCTTGATGCCACTCTTGGCTCAACTCACAGTTATTCATTGAAATGTGAGCTATCATTTAGTTATGTTAAACTGTCTACACATAACGCAATTTGGCATCCAATCTGCTGTATACTGCAGATTGCATGCCAAATTGTGTAGCGTGTAGGTAGCTTTAGTATTTCCAAAATGAAATTGAAAGTGAATGCGTCGATCACGCTAAACGATAGTCTTTCAATTAAATTTTGAAAATTCTATGTAAAACCTGTAACATAAAACTCACATTTCAATGTTTTTGCCCACACACTTATGTTAAGTACTTTTAATTAGTTAGGTAAGGTATTTTAGATTTGCAATACAGAAATACGAACTTTATGTTCATCATACTAAAGTTTATCTTTCGAATAACTTTGTACATTGCATATAACTTGTTTGCATTCTATCTAGGGTGGATCGGTGAGAATGTTAAGTCATATAAGAAGCTGAAACAGAACTACCCACTTCCATGGAAAACTGAATAAAGTATGTAGAAAAATATATATTTTTTTTTTACAAAACATATTGGTCTCAGTCGTGTCTAGAATTATTATAGAACTAGCTGTGCCCGTAGGCTTCGCTCCCCGTGGGAATTTTGTCTTTCCCTGGGTCTCAAACTATAGCGATACCAAATTTACCTAAATAGGTTCAGTGGCTAGCTGGTACGGTCACGTCCTACGGAAGCCGGCAAGTTAAGCGGGAAACAAATGTATAGCCATGCCGCCTCCGCCGGGGCCCGGCAGGCGGGGTAGGGCGAATTTAGGGTATCCTACTGAGTACACAGGGTGTAAATGTACAATCCACACATACTTGAAAGGCATTAGGTGCCTTTGCCACCAATATGATCTACTTTTCCTACGGGACAATATTGGAATTTAAAAAAAAACTATAATACATTGTCCAGCTGACTTGTATTAGGTTGTCAAATTAAGTTTTCTTCGGTCCATAGAAGAACTTTTTCACATTTGCGGAATGGAAGCCCCTATAAGTAAATTTCGACTGCACATTTATTTCTCCTATTCATAAAAGTATCTAATGTTTGCCAAACCTTTTTTAGTCAAAATATAACAAGTGGAAGGGACATACCCGTAATAAATCAAACCACATGCTATACTAGATCTCTATAGTATAATGAAATTAAAATAACAACCAAATAACAAAAAAAAAAACTACATTCCCATACAAATTGCCCGAGCGACAGGACACGTTTGAATGGAAACACAGTTTTTTTTTATTGTTTTGGCTGTCGTTTTAATTTCATTATACTATAGTGATCTAGTTATAGCCTGTGGTTTAATTTATTACGGGTATGTGCATTCGACGTTGTATATTTAAATAAACAGTAAGAAAGACAAGCATATAACATGTAAATGTTATAATGTGTCAATATTGTATTATATTACAAGAATTTACTATTTAAAAGACAATAATATGATAAAGCCCTTCTGGCGAGTAGGCGACCAATACTGTGAAAATGAGTTTCTTTCGGCGTTTCTTCTCAGCAGTGGTCGTTGCGAAGGGCTGGTATCGGTAGCTTTTCTTTAAAAATAAATTTAATTTTAATATACACTACACGTAATGTAAATAATACTTTATGACGTGCAAAAGTTTTGAATATTGACACAATACATATATGAACTAAAAAAAAATTTTGGCAAATGTCTGATAATGTTTATGAATAAACTTTATATGGAGCTATCAATACACATGGAAGGAACTTCCACCGTGGTTCAGTGGTCAAGGCGACCTTGTGATCCGGACGTCGTGGGTTTAAATCTCACTAGGAAGAATACTGTAGGATATCGCAGGCTTGAATCTCCTGATCACCGAAAATAAAGATGATTCCATGCTTCGGAAGGCACGAAAGGCAAGGATTGGTTCTGGTCTACCCTTTGGGTTGCGGAGTTCAGACTGCAGTCCATCTGTGTAAGAACCCGTAACCTCGTCAAATCACCTTGGTTAGGTAGCGGACCCCGGACTCTGAAGCGTTAGTGCTGAGGATGCAACCAGGAATACGTGAGTATGACGATGATCAATACACATGGAAGCGGATAGTTCAGTTCGGAAAGGAAAATTCACCAGATTCACTTGCATATAGTTAATATCACAACGCGTCGATCCACCGCTCACAAATTTGTTTCTGCCTAGAACAATATAAAATAAATACATGACTAAAACACATCGGTCGTAACTCGACTATAAATACAAATTAACGGGTGACTCCACTCGGATCTTGTGATCTGTCCATAGAAAAGGATCAAATGCCAAAATTGATGTTATGAGTTTTGCGATTTGACGTTAATGGTAAGGCTCAGTGTGTAAGTGACCAACATTGGTGTCAGATTCAAGCTGCCTAAAGGCATCTGAGATGGCTTGACGACTGCCATATAATGACGACAGACGAGACCAAAGGCTTAACTTTCCTTCCGAAGCACAGAGCTCAAGAAATTATTAAGCCACTTGTGGTCACCAAATTTTGATAAATGGAGTTTTGTTTCAATTTCTCATCTCTACTTCATGAAACTTTAAATGTTTTCAATGCTTAATTGCACCGGGAACATATTATAGATCCAAGCATTGTATAAAGCAATCTATAAGATCAACATTAATAGAAAAGAAACTCGTGATTAGAAATTATCTTGTTACACAATCCTATCCCACAACAGATCAAAAAAACCAAGTGGAAGCACCCAAATAAACGTTTAAAAATAAAGCTCGCAGCATTCGCTAACTTATATGTACATATTCGAGCACTCACTCCGACCGACACTATATACATCGGGCTACGCTTATATCTAACGTAAGGACACTTGGAACGCTCAAGGGGCGAGGTTTGGCACTGCGTCAGTCGATCACCACGTACGGTAGGGCCACTAGAGGGCCTAGCATCGCACACTCATGCCACTCCGCGAAGCGCGTCGCTCGCAGCGGCCGCGATAGATCGTCGCGCGAGCTGTCCGCTTCCGCTTCCGCTAGCGCCGTAGACACGGACGCTTCCGCTTCGCTCGGATCTTCCGGAAGAGTGACGGTAGGCGCAGCGGAGAACTGCTCGTACTCGTACGGGACGGCGTCGCGCGCGAGCAAGCATTGCTCGTACAATACTCGCCCTCCGTTCTCCGCTTTCGTCCTCTCCACGGTCCGGTGCTCGGGGGACGAACAAGAGAATTCCTTTTCCACTTCCATTTGGACAGGCTTCTCGTTGGCGCCGAACTGAGTTTCGTCTTCCGGCGTCAGTATCGGCGCTTTCAGTCTCTCGCTCGGCTCCAACCGAGGCAGACCGACCATCTCCGCTTCCACTTTCTCCATCGTTCGGTCCACTTCTTCAAGCGTATCTGACACTTCTTCCTTTTCCTTCTTCACTTCTACTTCCGGCTCGTCGATCGGATACGGTCTTATGGGGGGCGGCGACGGGGGAGGGGGAGGGTCGGGCGGGGGCGGAGCGAACTCCGTCCACGGTAGATAAGAACATAAGGGAACACGGTCCATATTTTTCGTGCAATAATCGTCCGCGTAGTCTGAGTATTTATACAATGGAACGACACTATTGAACAGCCCAGGTTTTTCGGGGTCCTCTATTTTTCTGACTGCGAACTGGTGGGGCAGCGCTGGGGCCCGGGTGCCATTGATCCCGGGGAGGAAGGTGTGGTGCAACGCCCGGACATGCACGGGCAGTACTACGGAGCGAAGCCTCGCTTCCTTGGCTGCGCAGTGCTCGTCTTCCTCCTCTTCCCCGCATGTGCACTCCCGGTGCTCCCGGTAGTCCTCAAGTGGCTGCCAGGGCTCGGGCTCAGGCTCGGGCTCCGGCTCGGGCTGCGGGGAGGGAAGGCGAGGCTCTAGCGAGCTGCTGCCGTTGCGAAGCGGAGAGTCCACTTTGATTGAAACCGCTGGAAGCAAAATAAATATTATTTGACCATCTTTCTTGCTAAGGGTGGTTTGGGTTCAATGCACATTATGTTAAATGATCTACTCCATAGATCAATAAATGAATAAATACATTGGAGTTATTAAAAATGCCATATCAAGTGAAAGACCCATTGGTCGATCTAATTTTTCGAAAGGACTTTCTAGAACACCCGGAAACCATGGCGGACGCGTGCAGGGCCCAGGCGTTCTAAGCCTGCAGGTGCCGGACCATTTCAAGAACTAGCCCAGCTCCTGCAGGAAGCTAAGAAGAAGTAAGTTAGTCAACTTTTACGAGCAATTAAGGACGACCTCCGTGGCGTAGTGGTCACCATATCAGTCCGCCACCCAGAGGTCCCGGTCAAGACAAGTTGGAAAATGGCCTTTTTCAAATTGTCCTGGGTCTTGGATGTTGTATGTAGATACATATTTATTGTTATAAAATATAGTAACGTTGAGTTATTATTCCATAACACAAGTCTCGAACTTACTTTGGGGCTAGCGCTATCAGTGTTATTTGTCCCTATATATTTAAAAAAATTGAGACACCAGATGACAGCACAGAGACGTCAGGTGCAATCGACTCATGTCATTGGACCATCAGTTGACAGGTTCTACTAGGTCAAATGTATCCAATAACAGCAGCTTATTTTACCAGACAACACTGTACTGCCATCTGGTGTCCATGATTGTTGGAATCCCTCATTTTGCCACTTCTTTATACAAGCTCTTATTTAATTTTTAATGTATCTAGTATGTTTGTGTGTTTGTTTAGGTCAAATCTTGCAACTCAATTTTCAACCGATTGAGCTGAAATTTGGCACACTTGTATAAATCGAATGACAATACAATATTATGGAGTCCATGAGCTGTTCTGAAAATGGAGCCGGGAGATATTCAACGTGACAGTTATAATAGTTATTTATGCAACTATTGTATAATAAGGGGTATTAAAACACGAATGTGTTTAGTGTTTTAATATCTAATTATGACAGTTGCATAAAAGACTATGACACTGGTTGTTTTAATGTTGGCAGTAAGCTAACTGTTTAAGAAACTTTTATAGAGTATTTATAGCATGGGTGTAGAGAAAAAAACATAATGTCATTAAGTGAGACTCGTTAGATAGTCGTGAGCACTTTATGGTAGACGATGCCTAGAGTCTTATAACGGACATGGAAGGTGGTCGATGGAACTCCGTAATAAATCGACGCATCTCCATCGAGTTTGGGCTTATTTCATTTGTCATAATAAGTACTTTGGCCTTACAATATTATATTATGCAATTAGTGAATAAAAACGGATTTACATCGAGGGCCATTGATGAATCACGAGCAAGTGAAGGATTCTAACGACTGAATCATGACCATAGGGAGTGATTCATGATGATTGAATGACGAGCGTAGCAAGTGATTCAATTAGAATCCTGAGCGACGCGAGTGATTCATGGCCCCTGATATAAATCCGTTTTATTCAAGAGTTGCATACTATACTTTATACCACGACTACGAGAAAAAAGAAAGATTTAAGCAAAAATAGACATGGGAAAAAATGAAGGTTAAATCAATTAAAATGCAAATTTAAATTGGAACAATTACTAAAATCAAGAGTATATTTTTTCTAAACTCAAACACCAAAATAAGAGTGATTTTTAAAAATGAATCAATCAAATGACTCAATCGATTTGTCATTATTGTCCGGGTGACAAGCTACAATTTGTATGCAAAAAATGAATGTAACGAATGTTACATACAAAGAAGTGATTCAAAAATTGTTATTTTAAATTCGATATCGAGTACGGTATCAAATGAAAGGCCTTGATTAGCACATTTCAAAAATATACATTGTAAGACGAATAAGGCTCATAGTCAGGAATAAGTTTTTAAAACGTATAGGTATCTTGTTCTTCATAAAATGTCTATTTTCGCTTAAATCCTTCTTATTCTCGTAGTCATGGTATAAAGTATAGTATGCAACTCTTAAATAAAACGGGTTTATATCGAGGGCCATGAATCACTAGCTTTGCTCAGGATTCTAACACTTGAATCACTCACTACGCTCGTATTATAATCATCATGAATCACTCCCTACGGTCGTGATTCAGTCGTTAGAATCCTTCACTTGCTCGTGATCCATCAATGGCCCTCGAAGTAAATCCGTCTTTTATTCACTAGTTGCATAATATACTATTTTTTTCTAAATAAAAAACGGACTTACGTTCAGGCTCTATGAGCATGACGTCCGGCGAGTGCGGCGAGCGTGACGGCGACGCCGGCTTGCCGGAGCGTTGCTGGATCTCCTCCAGCAGCTCTTTCGTGGTCTTCACCTGCAAATTATAACAAAAGTTTAAATACTGAGAAAAGATAGAAAAAAGAAACACTTCTCTCCCGTGTAATGTGTGTCGTAAGAGGCGACTAAGCCTTAAGCGCTGGACACACAGAAAAGACGTAAGACGAGGACGGGGCGCAGACATACGTCTGCTCCGCGTCCGTTTCATACAAAATGTATAGAAGCGTCGCAAAGAAGAACACACAGGAAATACGGAGCACCGACAGGGCCCAGGCACGATGCTTACTCGTCTGCGGTAAAACATTAAGAACGGACGGGGCATGGGCGCGAGCGGGCGAAACAGGGTTGCGGGCAAGGTGGGGGGACTCACGCGTCGCCAATGTTGCCGTAGATACGGAGTTGTCTGTATGTGTCACGTCCGTGCCTTGTCTTTTCTGTTTTCAAAAGTCGCGATGGCGCCCCGCTGTGTCCTGACCTTGTCCCGTCTGCGTCTTACGTTTATTGTATGTGTCCAGCACCTTAGACCTAGCCTCTTACGACACGCACTGCCCGTCCTCTGTTGCATATACCTCTCTTATTGACTAACAAAGGACGGACAGCAGCTTCTTCGCTTTTTTGGGTTCCGTACCCAGTAAAAACGAGACCCTATTACTAAGACTCCGTTGTCCTTCTGTCTGTCATCAGGCTAAATCTGATGAACCGTCATAGACAATTAAAAATGTATTTCTGTTGCCGCTATAACTTAAAACAGTATAAAATTAACATTTAACTGCAAATGTGTTTTTTTTTAGATAATGGTACGTAACCCTTAGTGCGCGATTCCGACTCGCACTTGGACAGTTATTTTAAATTGATCAAGACTAACACGGAAAAGAGACAAGCAGGCAAAGATGGGAGTTTTCTCAACAATGGGACCAAATAGGTTTAAAAACTAAGTTGAAAGAAATTATTTTCGCTTCCACAAGTCTTGTAAAACGTTACGGAAGCAGAGAAACATATATATTTTTTTTACAGCAGTACAATGCTCGGATTATAATCCAAATTAAAACATGTATTGAAAAATTTCGCCACGAGTAGGATTCGAACCCGCGTCCCTCACGTTAACGTCGTGAATGCACTACCAATTGTGCTACCGCGGCTTCGGATCACCCTGACGAAATATCTCATCACATAATACACACGCATTTGAAGCATGCGTTATTCTTCACTATTACCCACTATTTTAGAAGTGTGATATTCAACTTAATTTAGATGAATTGAAAGCTGATTAAAGTGAAGAAGGCTTTTGTTTAAATAATTCGTTAATTTCGCAAATCCTACTTTCATTGGAATTCTGGAATTCTCTAGTCTGACAATATTATAAAGAGAAAAGATTGTGAGTTTGCTTGTAATGGATAAACTCAAAAATGATCCGCTTTTAAAAATTCTTTCACCTATGGACTTAATCAAAAAGTAACATTATAGGCAAAATTAAAAAAAAATTGAAACCCCTACGAAACGCAGCCATCGCCGTGGGCAGCAGATAGTATAGTGATTAAGAATCCCCTTACCTTAGACTTTTCCATACAAACGTAGTCTACGTTTTATTTTGAAACGACTTCGGTAAAAATTTGTAATTTTAAAGAAATTGCAATTATCTAGGGCAGAGGTGCCCAAACTTATTTTGTCAAACATCCACTTTAAGAAATCTGTTATTTTGTAGCGCACCCCATTTTTTTCACCATAAAAACCTGAATCACATATTTGTCTTGCCTGTAGTTAAATCTAACCTATATTCTAAACTAGACTTTTTTACAAGAGAGAGCAATAATAATACATACACCAGTACATTAGAGTATCTTTTATAAAAAATAACAATAATCAACATTGTTAATTTTAAATAAAAAATAGCAATAATAATACAATTTTACAATAATAAAGAGTATCGGAAGTGGGGACCTCACCTGCGAAACTTTAAAACACGAAATTTTTTCAGTGTTTGATTCCTTTAACGATATAAATAGCGTTGTGAACGCATTAAAATAATAAATATTAATTACATTTTTAGTTTATATTTGTACAATAAAAAAGGATATAAATATGAACTAATAAATGGATGTTGTGTAGTAAGAGAATTTTAATTTCAGTGAAATTTAAAATATGAAATAGCTGAAGTTATAAATCACTCATTGCTTAAATCACATCAGCGCCCCCCAACTTTATTCTGGGCCCGTTACAGCCGTTAAAGCCTCCAGCGCCCACAAGGGGGCGTTATCGCCCACTTTGGGAAAGACTGATCTAGGGTTATAGTTGGTTTCCTACACTAAAATTATAAACTGGAAAGAAAATATAAGGGTGTAGAAGTTTTCAATACTGATGGTAAAATATGATATAATACACTACCTATATTCTCTTTTAAGTTCATTTTACTGTCGGAACCCAATTATAACCCTAGATAATTGCATTTTCTTTATAATTACATTATTTTTTCTAAATCCTACATGTCGTTTCAAAATAAAACGTAGACTACATGTGTATGGGAAAGTCTGTTTCTGTCCAGGGTAAGGGGACTCTTAAGATGGAAAATGATTCGCATACCTTCTTTTTGGCCCCCGCAGGAGGCATCCTATTCACGAGCGCGGTGTACGGGTCGACCTTCCGGTCGTCCCTCCGGAAGCCGTTCCGCCTCCGCTCCCCGGCGCCGTTCCGCGCCGGCCACGGCGAGCCGGCCGCCGGCTCCGCGGCCGGCGCCGGCGCGGGGGGCAGCGGGGAGGGGACCGGATCGCCGCCGGCCGCCGCCTCCGCGCCGGACCCGGCACGACTGTAGCCCCTGCGAACACATTACTAAATATATACCGGTGACGTGCACAAATATTTTGTTCACAATAGCACAGAATTACGGAATAATCTGACCTTAGTGACGGAACGAAAGATATTGCGGAAGATTCTGGGACCAACAAGAGAAGATGGGGCATGGAGATGCGTAGGTACAACCGGGAGATAGAACAGCTAGTGTCCGAGTCGAACATCATCGGAGAAATAAAATCTTCTCGACTTCGCTGGCTAGGATGGGAGAGGATCGAGCCGCAAAGAAAGCTTATCATGGTCAACCGTCCGGGCGCCGTCCGGTGGGGCGTTCAAGATATCGATGGAAGAATGAAGTCGCCAAGACGGACTGGTCAGATGCCAAAGACCTGAAACATCTGGAAGTGACACTTTAATGTCGGAGGCCAAGATCCACTTCGGGTCGCTAAGCCAGGTAAGTAAGTAAGTAGCACAGAATTAATACAAGTATTACATACAGAGCGAAATCTTTTAAGATCCCGAGCAATATGCGTTCCCGCACCTCTCCCCCGTTCGCGTCGTGTGGAGGGTTATGAGCAGTCGGGGAGAGGTGTGAGGACGGGGAGGGGGACGCATATTGCTCGAAATCTTAGAAGATTCCGTTCTGTATGTACTACAGAATACTAAACAGGCCACTCAGAAAGTATTGCGAAAAAAAGTTTTTATGTATATGAGACTGGCCAGTTACAACCTATTTTGAAAAAATATATATTTATAAGTACGATCCAATTTTAAAATTTTCCACCTATTTTTTTGCGGACTCTCATTTAAAAATGGCTCTGAGCCGTGAACATTTTCGTGCTGTGATTTTTTACGATTTCAAGTGTCGCCTGAAACCGGATGAATCGTCAAATCGCATTTATGTGCTGTATGGGCTGTTTGAGCAGGCTATAAACAAGGTGCCTGCAGCGGACTGGAAAAAGTGTTTCGAAAATTAGTTCACACCCATGAAACTTTGTATAGAGGCGAAGAGTACTTTGACAATATTTAATTTAAAAAAAAATAACATTAGAACCCTATTTTTGATTTTTGCAAAACTTTCCGAGTGTCCCACGTATATTAATTCTGTGATGGTTTGATCTAATCTTACCTAAATTACGAGAACAGCTGCATATCGAACATATCAGATATTAGGTATTTACTGTAGCACAGAGTAGACAAATTCTATGTGTCTGTATGTAATGCAAGCTACTGATATATACATACATACATATTTTCACGCCTGTTTCCAGTGGGGGTAGGCAGAGCGTATGGATTTCTCCTTGTTACGATCCTTGCAAACCTTCCTTCGTCCTTCAAGTGGTGTGGCACAATATCAGTCTTTTACTCATATTTGGTAAAAGTAAACAATATACACTGTTTGTAATTTCTTTTATGTGTATGTCCTTTATTGTGTATATGTGTGTTTTTTAGAACAAATAAATCTATGTCTATGCAAACCTTAACAACTTGCAACGGGCACAGCGCAAGACGATGTGGCCTAGTTAAGGAAAATGAAAAGGTTTGAAATTTTGAAAAAAAAACTTCAGTATTCCAATAATTTTTCAAAATTAAAAACCGATTTAATCGATAAATTTAAATGCGCTGTATCTCCGTCATACTTGCTAATCAGAGAAAAGAAAGTATACCATACTTTTTTATAATTGACGACCTCCGTGGCGTAGTGGTCTCCATGCTAGTCCGCCACCCAAAGGTCCCAGGTTCGATCCCCGCTCAGGGCAAGTTGGAAAATGGCCTTTTTCAAATTGTTCCGGGTCTTAGATGTTTATCTAAATGTATTTGTTATAAAATATAGTATCGTTTAGTTAGTATCCCATAACCCAAGTCTCGAACTTACCTTGGGGCTAGCTCAATCAGTGTGATTTGTCCCTATATATTTATTTATAAGCTATCTACTCGTAAGGAGTCAAAAAGTAATGTTCAGTCCACATCCGTATTCAGTAGTTACCTTCTTTTCTTAGGTTTTTTGTCCCTCTTCGCCTTCTTCTCATCGTGAGGAGGAGTGGGGGACGGCGGCCGCTTCACAGCTGTCAAACAAATGTGTACTCTAAGCGATTGTTTTTTGTTTATTTTATTTTATTTTATTGATTCATGTACACTTGAAAATTTACAAATAAAACCTTATAAAAGTTAACATAGTACATAGGTGTTACTTATTTCTAAAGAAATTTCTTCCAGTAGACCCGCGAGAGGAAATTGGAAGAAAGAGGTAATTGGCGTGTACAATACAAAAATAAATAAACACTTATACCTTCAAGAAACATAAATAAATTAATAAACATACCTACCTACGTACGTAAAATAAACTTACATAAATATATACGATATATACAATTAATGAATACATAAGATAATATTTCTAAATATGATGATGATAATTGTTCGCAAGTGTTCTAAAACGTCACTTTTAGAACACGTGCGAACAACTTCCGACGACATCTGTAGCCTAGTGGTTATCATGCCAGGCTGTCACACTGGAGGTCCCAGGTTCGATCCCAGGTCAGGTCAAGATGGGAAATGATCATTTTCAGATTGACCTGGGTCTTGGATGTTTATCTATATATGGATTTGTTATAAAATATAGTATCGTTGAGTTAGTATCCCATAAAACATGTAGCGGGAGCGACGTGATATTCTCGACCGCCACAAAGGGAAGATCTTCCCGCCAGGCATGTTGTTGCGCCTGGGGAACCGCGGCTCCGACGGTGTATCGTCGGAAGTTGTATATATGCAGCGAATCGGGCGAACTCTGAGATCGAGATATAGGATACTGCTGGCGCCATCTCATATGCTTCTTGTGAACTATATTGTCGGTTGTCTCTTGATTGTAGTTCCTCATAGTGGCCGTAGAGGTCGCCACAAACAAGTCTCGAACTTACTTTGGAGCTAGCTCAATCTGTGTGATTTGTCCGTATTCGTACATTTATTTATTTATATTACTTTCTGGCCCGGGCGGACTTATAGTCGCTTCCCTTATCGGAAAAAAGGTGCTTTTGATGAATTGCCCCGGGACATTCAAAAGTAGATTGAATGGGTATCTTTTGGATAGGCATGCTTCATCCTAGTCTTCATCGTCGCTTACCATCAGGTGAGATTGAGGACAAATGCCTAAACCAATATATTGTAAAAAAAAAAAAGCTAGCACTATATTTTAGTATGCTTTTAAGCATGTTATTCTCGACTAAAATACCATCGAGAAAACTCTTAAGTTTGTTGGGTCATCACTCATCAGTAATGACGTGGTCAAAATGGCCGCTACCGCGTTTCAGAATATTGTGTATATAACTTAAAGTATATCACCATGTAAGCTTGTGTTTTGTGTCATAAAAAGCAAAATTAAATACTCTACAATATTGTTCCTACATTTGTCCTTGAGAATACCATAGTTTGCGAAAAATTTGAAATTCATTCTCAAACGCGACAGCTGCCATTTTGATGAAGTCATAACTGGTGACCCAACCACTGTATAAACTGGCTCCTGGTTTTTTTTCCGAATAACATGCTTAACCATACAATAAAATATGGTGCTGGTTACATCCAAAGCACCTTTCGACCCTAATAGGACGCTAAGGGAAGCGACTATTAAATAGTAGACTATACACAGAGGGCCGGTAAATAATATTCTTATACATATGTTACTGAGAAAAAAGGTGACGAATCCCAAGTCTTTAAAAAAAAATTATAATAATACTTTTTTAGTAAAATTTTCTATATTTACTAAAAAAAAATATTAGGCGATATTAAGTGATCTTATGGCCCTGTCTAGTCCGTAAGATAAAGATGCGATGAGTATATAAACATGTTTATTTACCGGACAAATTAAAAAAAAACCCCGACACCATCTGTTGATGATTGGCGGAACTACATATTCCAACCGATGTTCAGTAGAATTGATATTCGTAGCGCCATCTATTTTTTGCCAGGTAAAATAAAAATCCCCGCCTTTCAAGCGTTACCCCCAATCACTTTTAAACTGTTAGACCGATTTTCACCAATCAAACTTGCTTTCACGTAAAAAAACTGCATCGAAATCGGTCCATCCGTTCGAGAGCCACGATGACAGACAGACATTAGCGGCAAACTTATAACACGCCTTTTTTGTCGGGTGTTCAAAAAATTAAATTCAATACGAGACATTTGTCACCGTACATACTTGTAGATTGAAAATGTTTGCCATTGGGTTTGAGAATTTGAAACAACAGTAACACTGACCTCTGCCCAGCAGTGGGACAGTAGAGGTTAATAAAAAAACACTGACCTGCGAGCGGGTCCGGCGGCGGCTTGGCGACGGGCGGCGGGTCGTCGTCCACCAGGATCACGTCCTGCGAGTCTGACTCGTAGCCGCCCCACGCTGCAACAGTGGACATACACCTTTAGTTTCTCTTCTTCTTAATTTAATGAATGAATACATGAATTTTTCGGGGTCCAGTGCTGCCCCCATTTGAAATAAATCATTTGAAAAGAAACGGAAATATCATTTAAAATTTTGTCTTGATCAGACCCTGGATAACCCTTCAAAATATTTTATAAACTACTGTTTACAGTTTAAAGTGAGAACGTGAAGCTTTTCTACGCACAATTATGTGTCCATTTGTACGGCGCAGGCTTCGGTTGTCACCTAGGCCCGCGCCATACATGAAGATCTGATGATGTAGAAGTTGTGAGTTTATTCAGTAATTAGACCTTTACAGGCACTTTTACACTTCAATAAGTATAATTTACATTACGTGTAGTTTATACTGAAATATTTATTTTAAAGAAAAGTTACCGATACCAGCGCGCAGACAGCGCCTAAAGACGCCCACCACAAATGAATATCACTACAGCCGCACTATGATTGTCCACTTTAAACATTTCACATATTGTTCATGAGCAAGAGCGTTTATACCACCAAATTTCACCAATTTTTTATTCTAATTTTATTTCCACTGAAATCGATTTGCTAAACAATTTAAAGCATACCCCAACTAAACGCTTGACTTCCCGCCAAAAACTCGCAGAACATTGTTAAGACAGGACTGTCTGTGGGGTCAGCTAGTACCAAGACTTGAAATACCGGTATTTATGGAAACCGATACTTTGTTGTGGTAACAATTCCATAGTACCTTTACTATCTATACCGGTACTATTTTTCCGGCAGTATCGGTACTATACCGGTACCAAAGAGAAAATAGAAAGAATAGAAGACAGAAGCACCTAAATTTGTTACACATTTTTAAAATAGGTCCTCGCTCCTTATAAATACGGTCGAACACTCGATTCCAAAGTACAGGCACCTGCCTAGTTCGGAAATCAATGTTTAAAAATTTATTTATTCCCCCTAATAAAACCTTTTTTTGTGTAATAACAAACTTGTACAAATCTTTAAATGAATAAAGATTAGTACAAGTATAAGCAGGATAGCAAGCAAGTACCTGAATTAGGTAACCAGGTACCGAAATAAAAAGTACTTGTAAATACCGGTACAGAATAATACCGGTACTTTTGGTCCCGGTTCCAAGCCTTGGCTAGTACTAAATACATCAAGAGTCTCACCTGGCCTCGAGGGAGGTCTCGGACTGGGAACAGCTGGGCTGACCACTTGCTAAAAATTAAAATTTCACATAAATACATCTAGTCTGAAGGCTCAAGGTCGCTCAACTTGCTATGGCGAAAGCTATGCTCGGAATTGATCTACGTGATCGAATCACAAATGAGGAAATACTTAGAACAAAAGTCGGATTAGCTCGTTGAAGTGGCAGTGGGCGGGACACATAGCTCGACGAACCGATGGCCGATGGGGCAAAAAGGTTCTCGAATGGCGACCTGTAATGGCACGCGAGGCGTAGGACGACCTGAAAAGGTCGCTGGAAAGCGCTGGATGCAGGCCGTTCTAGACCGGTCACTTTGGAAATCCTTGGTCTATGTCCAGCAGTGGACGTTGACATCTAGTATAACTCATTCAACAATAACACGACCCACGCATTGCCAACAACACATAATATGTTTTTAGCGAAAAAGCAAACACTAACCCTCTTATTTATAAAAATTATCAAACGTTTGCTAAAGCTCTTTTAGTTAAAATGTGTTTTGTCTCGTTCTTTCAATGTCAAAAAAATCAAAAGAGGGAAAGGGACAAAAGATGTTTTAACTAAAATAGGTTTAGCAAACAATTGTTATTTTTTTATGAATTTGGGGGTAAGTGTCTTTGCCTGTCTGCTTTTTCGCTAGTTTTACAGTTGAAAAGATAGTTTATAAATTAATCAATAAGTTGAATTTATTGTGGATTAGGGTTGGGCAGTCTAATAATGAGTTTGTACAGTTACCCTTGAGAGTGCGGGGGAGGTGAGGGGGGTGCCGCCGAGCCTGCGCACCGCGCGCTCAGCTGATGAACGATTTGAACCTGCAAACAAACACACCATTATTTCCTTACCTGTAAGCCTTGGGCATATAGAAAAGACGTAAGACGCAGACGGGAAAGACGGGACACCCTTCTTTTCTGTGTTCTGCTTTGCGACGTGTAAAGACAACAAAGTCTGGCTTAAACTTGGCACGGGTCCCTCTTAAAGGTTTGTATACTCAGAAATGGTCATAATTTGGTACATCAGGTACATACTGAATTTACTACTTGATTTGTCATTATTTCAAAATTTCGACATTAAAAAAATTTAAATTATGACAACAAACAATGTATACTCTGTCCACATATCAACTATAAATATTAATTTCATTGTGAGTTGACGTTCTTGGAGAAAATGCTGCAGTGCACTTTGTTACCGCTTCTTCTGCACTAGCGCTTTGGTGGCGGCAATAAACTTAGCTCTAAGTAACTTTCTGACGTCAACAATTATTGTGAAACAAAACAAAGTGACGATTATTAAGAGATATTATAAATATCCTATGATAATAAAGATATATTTGAATTGAATTGAATTGACGCTTCTATACATTTTGTATTAAACGGACGCGGAGCAGACATGTCTACGCCCCGTCCACGTCTAACGTCTTTTGAGTGTGTCCCGCGCCGACACATAGAATAGACGCAGACATGCGCCGTCGCGATCTTTGTAAACATAGAAAACACGAGACACGGCGTTGACAAATACAAACAAATCTGTATCTATGGCAACACTGGCGACGCGCGCGCCCCCAACTCGCCCGCAACCCTGTTCCCTCCAATCCGCCCGCAACCCCGTTCCGCCCGCTCGCGCCCGTGCCCCCTCCGTTCTGTATGTTTTACCATAGGACGCAGACGAGTAAGCGTCGTGTCTGTGCCCTGTCGGCGCCCCGTCTTTCCTGTGTGTTCTGCTTTGCGACGCTTTTGTATAAAAAAGACGCGGAGAAGACATGTGTGCGCCACATCCACGTCTTACGTCTTCTGTGTTTTCAGCGCTTAAGGGTTGGGCTACACGGAACTGATACTGAACTTTAAAACCCCCTGACATCCAAGAACACCATTTAGTGATGAGTAGCAGAACTACATATTCCAATTGATATCCATAGCGCTATCTATTATTGGCCAAGAAAATTAAAAAGAAAAACCCGACTTTTAAACGTTAACCCCCCATAACTTTTAAACGGCCGAACGGATTTTCATCAAACATAGCTAAGAACCACCGCAGGGGAACTTGCTTTCACGCAAAAAAAACCGCTTCGAAATTGGTCCATCCGTTCGAGCTACGATGCCACAGACAGATAGACATTTGCTTATTTGTTGTCGGGGGTTAAAAAACAAATGTGTACGATTAAAACAACCTGGTAGGTCAATTAGAAATGTTAAGAGGCATTTCGCATTTGGTTGGATGTCCCGCTCGCACAATCAATGGATAGGCATGCTACATCCTAGTCTTCATCGTCGCTTTCCATCAGGTGAGATTGAGGACAAATGCCTAAACTAATATATTGTAAAAAAAAAAAAAATCAAACATTTTAAATTTTATTAAAAAAATGTGTCTCATTTTAAAAAAGCGTTTCATTAACAATCAATATAATTATATTGTGGATATTTTAGACATGTTTGTATATTGTGTAGACATTGACTACAACGAAAATTAGGCCATCAAAATTTAAAATTTTTGACGACCTAATTCTCGATACACACACACACACACACACACACACACATAAACAATAAAAAAACATGTCTACAATATCAAAAATATAATTATATTGAAAAATCATGAAACACTTTTCTACGAATGAGTCAAATTTTTTAATAATCTTTAAAAATGTTTGATTGTGCGAGCGAGACAGCAGGCCAAATGTGAAATGCCTCTTAAGTCATCATGCCTATTCATAGCTTTCATTGTAAGAGCAAACTGAGCACATTTTGCCTTCAATTCAAGCTGGAATATTAAGTACCTGTGTGCCCGGGTGATGTCACGCTGGGTATGACCAGGTCCCGCCATCGCTTCACGAGCACCTTGGCGCGCCGCGCGAGGGTCTGGTCAGTGGTCTTCCTTCGGAGCTCATTCACGTGCTTCCCAAGTCTGGTGGTCTGGAAGGTTTGTACCATGATTAATACTAACTAGCTGGAATATATACCCAAAACCCGAGTTGCATTAAAATCGTTGGAGCCGTTTCCAAAATCTTCATTATACTATATACTTTAACTAAATTACTCGTTTAAAGTATAGGATATAATATTCATCATCATCATAATATAAGCTGCAGGAAGTCCACTGCTGGACATAGGCCTTTCCCAAGGTTTTCCAAAACGACCGATTGGAAGCAGCCTTCATCCAGAGTTTTTATGCAACCTTGCTAAGGTCGTCTGACCACCTAGTTGGTGGGTGTCCTACAGTCAGAGTACATAATATAAAAATTTATATTTTTCATGCATTTATTATACAGTTCGCTTAGTTGGTTTTCAGACTGTTTCCACTGCGTTTTGGATGAGTCAGTGACAGAAAAATTGAAGCAATAAATTATTTTAC
Source organism: Acrobasis suavella (assembly GCA_943193695.1). Taxonomy (NCBI): domain Eukaryota; kingdom Metazoa; phylum Arthropoda; class Insecta; order Lepidoptera; family Pyralidae; genus Acrobasis; species Acrobasis suavella. The sequence goes on from OW971952.1 coordinate 11,461,903, forward strand.
GTTTTATTTGAACAATACAAGTCATCTTGACAGTTGAAGTGGCAGTTGGTAGTATAGTATATGGGTTGTATAGTTAGTGGCATATGCAGTGGAAAAGCAGGCTTTTCAAAAAGAACTGAAGAAAGATCTTACCTCCAACAGCTCTTTTGTGATATTGATTCTCTCCAAAACGGATATGATTTCGTTAACGGCATGCATGTCGACAACCTGGAATCAGAAAAACATGGATTTAATAAATCAATTTTATAAAAAAACTTTCATACGTCGCCTTACATGGATAGGCAGAGACTATGGCACTATTTAGCGGATTTACACATTTGCCCCACCGTTAGGCTATTCATCGTCGGCCCCAAGCTGCGTTCACTGAAATATCATACGTCAAAAGCACCCTTCTACCTTTCCGACTACCACGATACACGAAAGGAGACGGTTAACCTTAAATAGAGCGCTCCTAAAATTTGCCCCACTAGGTCTCAGCCTGTTGCTAAATCCGCCACTGGACTATGGACCTCCAATTTGCCTCATCTACTCAACACTCTTTTCTTACACGCCATCCGCTGTGCTTCTGACCTCTCCCATTCACATTTGCATTTCTTTCTTGAATGTGTTTTTATGATTTGAAGTGCCATGCAAGCATCGTAGACCCAGAAGAAACCTTTCAAATAATGGGTCACATAAATGCAAAACTAGCAATATCAACTATAAAACTAGCAATATTTAAATCAAGTGGATATTGCTAGTTTTCAGGGATGTGCATTGCTTTTTTCTTGTGGGGAAGGTTCTGTGATCAGTGGCTACCCTATAAAATATGGAGCCGTTCTTGTAAATAAGGTATGATTACCTAAATTACGAAAACGGCTTCATATCGAAAATAGGTAGATTTCTCTCTTTGCCATCATTATTAGGGTGGCGCAGGGTAGACAAATTGCTAAATTTAATTTGCACTGAATATATTATTTTTTTCCTTCTTTCTATTTGTCTGTATGGAGTGCACGCCACTGCTAGTTTTGCTTGTATATGACGGCTTGGGTTGTTCAGCCTTCTTTCAGACAGGTATATTTATCCCTGGCCGATTTCGGCTTTGGTGACGGATTCAGTTTATTTACATAATTAAGTATTTCTATCTTCAAGACTTCGTTTGCGTGCCCTGACACAGATATAGACTTAAAGTTCATACTTAAAGTTCGCAACAACCTGCCAGGGTTCATGTACTTATTTACCTACTAACCATGTTATTGTATAAGTGCATGTAAGCGAGAAATAAAGAAATAAATAGACTCTATGACTAAAAGAAAACAAATGAGGTGTTGGCATTTGTCGGAGAGAAACGTAAACCAACTACAAGCTATAAATTCCACATAGTGATTATATGCTCTTTGATAAATTCCAGGAGATGGAAATTGTAAGGACTCTTTAGGATTAGACATGATGAGTTTTTTATAGTAATATTGGAGGGAAAATAGAAGAAAGAAGAGGGAAAGGAAGACCTAAGGAGAGTTTTATAAAACAACTGAAAGATCAAATCCATGTTTCAACCTACACCATCTTATTATAAAACCCAGACTAACTTTGTTACTAGGTTTACACCATTATCCGCCCAAATCAAGTTGACATCTAGTATTATCACACTATCTCACCTGTCAATGTCAACTTGATTTTGGGCGGTTAATGGTTTAAACCTAGTAACAAAGTTAGTCCTGTTTTTAAAAGACTGACAGAGACGTAAGGGCTTTGGATAGAGAGAGATGGAAGGGATTGGTTGCTCCACAGACAATAGCTTAGTGCTTAATAATAAGAAGAATGACCAGATGAAAAAAAAAGTGGACAGACTGACAGAATAAGAAAACAAAAAACGACTTTTCATGTCAAGGATGATAAAGACCTCAGTAGAGAAGAAATATCCGAAACAGTTTAAATAATTTGACTATAGGTTAACACCAGCTGCCTTCCTGATGGCAACCCTAAACATTTTCGGTATTAAATAAACAGGTGTCGCACTTGATCTAATCGCAGATACTTGATTAGATCTAGAATCTAGATCAATAATTTAATTTAAATTTTCATAGTTCCACTGCCAAACCGGTTTTACAAGACAAAATGTCAAAAATACATATTCATAGTAATTAGCTTGATGGTTTAGCAGGGCTTGCCGTTGGAGCCTCGATTTTTATTTTACGTGGCCAAGAATTCTGGCAGATTCTCCAAGTTGCTTAAAGGAATCTGGCATAGTTTAACAACGGACAAATGATGATGATAGCCGAGATTAACGACTTAACGTACTTTCCAAAGCACGGGGAGCTCAAGACATTTTTTATTTTTTATTTTATTTTAATTCTTGATTAGGCAAATTGACAATTTTCCTCCTATCTTTCCTTCATAGATGTCTAAACAGTCGAAAAAAAAATTGTATACTAGACAATACCTTGTATTTTGTTGGCCACCAACCCATAAATCATATAAAACTTACTTTCCAAGCGAGCAGTATGAATGTTTGGAAAACACATTTATCAGGAAATATTAATCTCATTCAGTTTATGCGTTGGCGGTTTTACGACGTTTCTTTGACTTGCGAAAAATAAGGAGAAAAAACCATTTCCTACTATTGTAGGACTACTGATGAAGATTTACATAATTTTTCAAAACAAAGTCAATTTCAACACCAAATTACGCAACTGATTTTGATAAATTGTTTGGGCCCACCTTACAAGTAGGTATGCCCTTTCTTACAAAAAAAGAATTTTCCATATTGGTTTGAGGTGTCTCCGAGTAACCAACATTAAAAAAAAGTAAAAAATATATAGGTTTACATTAAAATTGATACCTCCTTCTTTTTGGGGTCGGTTAAAAATTGTACACAATTCTTAAAAACACTGAAGAGCTATTGACTAAACATTACAAATATTGCTAAAAAATGTCCTCTATAAAAATTTATATTTCTGACACTATCACTTCTTTATCCTCACCGTGGTAGACAGATATTAGGGCCATAAGTCATATCACATTTACGATATGATGGTTAATTTCTTCCTGTGGATGTCGTAAAAGGTGATTAAGGAAATACAAACTAAACAAAGCTAATAAGACCTCTCCAACCCGTCTGGCCAGTGTGGAGGGTGTAAGCCAAACTTCTGGCTTCTCTGGACACGTATGGATTGGGCTACATTTAGAGGTAGCGAGGGAACGCCGCGTAATTGCCAATGCTGACGGTTTCCGTCACTCTCTCGCTCTAGCGAATGACGGTTCTGAGCGACATAAAAGGACAGCATAGAAAAGTGCTTTTCCGTGCCAGATGTAGCCATATGCTCTGGTAGTACAGAGAAGGTCATGCTCCTAAAGCGGAGACTAAAGACCTGATGATGATGGTTGGCATACAAATGGAAAAAGGATTAAAAATAGTGACGGGTTGCCAGACGCATTGCCTATTGACACGATTCAAGTTTCCACTTGTAAGTACTCATACCCTCAATCATTCTTCAATCTATAGAGACCTGATGATGATTGGCATACAAGTGGAAAAAGGAATCAAAATAGTGACGGGTTGCCAGCTGCTTTACCTTTTAACACAATTCAGATTTCCACTTGTAGGTACTCATACCCTCAATCTTACTTCGATCTATAAAGACCTGATGATGATTGGCATACAAGTGGAAAAAGGAATCAAAATAGTGACGGGTTGCCAGCTGCTTTACCTTTTGACACAATTCAGATTTCCACTTGTTGGTACTCATACCCTCAATCTTACTTCGATCTATAAAGACCTGATGATGATTGTTGACATACAAGGGGAAAAAAGAATCAAATTAGTGACGGGTTGCTAGCTGCATTACTTTTGACACAATTCATTTTTGGGCTTGTAGGTCTCAATCTTATTTTGATCTTTAAAAACCTGATGATGATGGTTGGCATATATGTGAAAAAGGGAATCATAATAGTGACGGGGTGCCAGTTGCATTACCTTTTGACACAATTCAGATTTCCACTTGTAGGTACTCTACCCTCAATCTTATTCCGATCTATTCCGATTAATTTTGCCCATATTGGCTTCTCTTACATATTAGCATACCACAAGGCCTTATAAAGGCTCTAATCAGTAACACACTGCATTGAACGTAACCCAACGCTATTTTTCTTAATTTTTGTGATGGACTCCAAAAGAAACCTATATTTTTATGTCAAAAATTAAGACATCAAATGTAAAAGAGACATCAAAAATATTTAAACTGGAAATAACTGAATCACTAAGGCCAGGGATAGGTTACAATGTGCAGAAAACGGAGAGTGAGCCATTGAAAGCTGATGAAGAATTGGAAAACCAGTCTCTCTATGACCCAGAACAACATGCCTCAAGGAACATGTTTTGAAATATAAAAAAATTATATTCACTTCCCATAGTGACAACAACCAAACAAATCATCTCAAATCATCTTTATTGAGGAAACAGGTCACAAGAGATCTTAAAATAAATATACAAAGTACCACTGTGACCTGCACTCGATGGACAACAGGTCCAGGAAGACCAAGGAGGAGCTATGTTCATGTGTAAGAGAATAGAGACATGTCATATCAATAACTAAAGAGTAAGACTGAAGACTGTCAACTTTAGAGCATACTCCAGCGATAAGAAGACCACTGGTATTGCTTCATAGAAGCGGAGTATCATTTATGCCTACACTACTACAAACGAAACTATACATCTGTGCACACGGCAATGTGTGTGTGTTCGCCCGCTCAACACCTCGATAAGGCGAGAACGGAGGTGAGGTGCGAGGACGGGGAACGGGGACGAATATTGCACGGGACCTTAGGAAGTTCTGTTCTGTATGTACTACTTGTATTAATTCTGTGAATAAGCTGTAAGTAGCTAGAGCATGTACCTATTTATAAAAAAAAGGTAACATATAAATTATCCCTTAATTTAAATACAACAAATAAAGTTAAAATATACATAAAAATAAAAATGCTTACAAATCATATATAAAACACAAGTTACACCACAGAATAAGTACTAGTACCAATCTTAGTAGTAAGTTTTTTGTATCAATGAGTATTACTTCATTGACAGAAAAAGTTCCTGTTGTAATACTTTGAAACAAAATCGCGATAAAAAGTAGTCAAGTACACATACCTATTATTACAGTTTTTGTTGGGACTGACCTAATGCATGTGAATGAAATGAACCAATTTTGGAGATTATTTATAGTTTTAAAGTGACTTGATTGAGTCAGCCAGGGCAAGTTGGAAAATGGTCTTTTTCAAATTGTCTTGGTTGTTTATTTATATATGTATATATCATAAAATATAGTATCGTTAGATTAGTACCTAAGCTATCCCATAACACAAGCTTAAGCTTACTTTAGGGCTAGCTCAATCTGTGTGATTTGTCCCTATATATTTATTTATTTATTTATCGGGGTTATTAAATTCTTTGCATGGAGATACATGAGAGACGGAAAAAGAAACAGGGTAAGACAAAATGACAGGTATGGCACTTTACAGAAGTGGTGTAAGATACAACAGTGCCCATGTGTGTGCTCGCCGCAGCTGCCGCTCAACACCCTCGACAAGGCGAGAAGGGGGGAGAGGTGCGAGGAAGGGGAACGAGGATGTTCTGTATGATATATTAAATCTATGGCAATGTATAAGGTGAGAGCTAAAACTCACTGCTGACCCTAATTGGAATTGCCAGCGATAGATGACAGTGGAAATGGATGGAGGCGGCCTTTGCCAAGGGGCACATTGAATTCAGAAGCATCAGCTACATGCTATCCTGGATTTGTTACATCAATATCTCCGATGGGCCTCTATACCTAGCATCTGCACCTATATGCAGGAGTTTTAAATCACGGTGCTAAAAGGATCATATGATTCCTGGGTCTGCAACCTGTAATTCCTAATATCATCGACTTATCATTCTTTTTGTGAATCCAGATTTTTTTGCAGGGTCGTCAGATGTATTAAACAAAAGAAGAAAGGCCCTGGCCTGACGGGTTTATGTCAAGTTGTTATTAGATCATAGTGTTAGATCACTTTAGTAATCAGCATCACTTCAGCCGCAGGAAATGCATTTCTTGGTAATGGCTGCGCTTCTTGGCAATAAAGATATTAGTGATATTTTTAATCATTTCAGATGTTAAAAGTTTGACATGTTTTTGTCTGTGTATAGCATTGTAGCGCATAAAAAAATGAACCGATTTTATAAGGCTTTGTTTTATTTGAAAGCTGACTTGGTCAAGATGGTTTTTAAGCTAAGTTTGATGGAAATTGGTTCAGCTGATTAAAAGTTATAGGGTTGGGTGGGGTGTAGAGGTGAATACTTGAATTCAGAGGGTTTTTTTTTCTTTGCAAATAAATGTATGCTTCTTTCATTAGTTATAAAATCATTGTGCAACTTGAGGCTCGAACGTTTTAACACATTGCTGGTCACTCAGCCAGACACATTAGAATGTACTCTATAGATGTAGTGTGTCCTTCAATGTGTTAAGTTGCAATTTAATAGCTTCGGTACCTCTTTATTATCAATAATATTTTTAAACATACATATAAACAAATGGACTATAGTTGTATGAGAAATTATGACTCCACTTTTGAAGCGTACCGTACAATAAAAAGGCTTTTTCTTCTGATGTACAATAAAATGTCAACTATATAATTTGAACTAAGCCTAGGTAGTTACTGAAGTTATTTGGATGATCTGCCCAACTACAGAAATATTTTAGTGTAATATTAGTCTCATAGTTGGGCAGAAGGTTAATGGTCCAACACAAAATTTTATTCTCAGTACCTTTGACCCTTGTGACCCTCTGACTAGTCTGTACGGGATAGTCATTAAAAAAATTAATCTCATCCTGTAATCTAACTGTCAGTGGTGTGCATTCCATACAGACAAATAGCAATTTGTCTACCCTGCACCACCCTAATAATGATGGCAAAGTGAGAAATCTACCTATTTTCTTAGATATGGAGCCATTTTTGTAATTTAGGTAATCATACCTAATTTACAAGAACAGCTCCATATTATATAGGGTAGGCACACAGCCTACCCTATAAAAAAAGCAATGCACATCCCTGCTAAATGTTTTAGGTAAATACATAGTGAAATCACTATGTTTAAAAAAAAATCATTCTTACCAGGTAAGCCAGTACCTCAAGCAGTTCAGTTTAAAAGATTACCTATCAACAACCTATTCATCAATGTATGTTAAAATTCAATCTTAGTATGTTAACTTGCAAAGTAGGCTTTAAAATAAAAAAATGTTTTTATTTTATGGTTATCTTTTGATACATAATAAAACTTTAATGTTTTATTCATGCTTGATCTACAGTCTATGATAACAGTTTAAAAATGTCATGTTGCTACCAAGTAATGGTTCCATATACTTGCTTATGTAAAACGCTGGTCCGAAAACAGGAAGTGTTTTCACAAAATGCAATTGAACATTCTAGGAAAATCAAATAGGTACATCACTAAGCTAATAGTCATAAACATATCAATGGTATCACAGAAATGCCTAATCATTTGTTGTGATAGCTACTTCTGTGATAATTATCACTAATGTTCATCATCTACGAGACAAACCTGACCAGAATAATGGAGCAGTGCCCATAGCAACAACCATAGAGAACCAACCAGCTTGAAATTGTTGCGAAAACTGCTATGACCTAGAGTTGCACAATCAAAATCGCAATGGAGACACAGAAATATCAAGAATGCACCCGCAACAGCAGCCGTCCAAGCTGCCCGAGGTGACTCCGGAGCGCAAATAACTACATCACATACTCACGTAAGGTCAAAAGGTACAAAAAACACATTTTCCACGCACCCCCCACGAAAGGGCACACCGTGGAAATCGACGGGAGAGATCACGCGTGGCATGATTCCACACTTTCACATTGCAAAATATTTGGCACTGGGGACGGAGGGACGGCGGACGGCGCGCCGCGAGACGACGTCAGTGGCCCCACCGCGCTCGCTCACATCACGTATCCACACACACACCACATTTTCTTCAGTTACACGATACCACACCTCTAACTTTTCAACTTTACTGCTTGAACACTTATTATGAGCGGTATTGATAACCACAACACTCCTGGGACAACCTCCCAAGTGGACAAATCGCAACATCGAATCGGGTGTCGAGACTCGTGGGGACTGCTCTCGTATCTCCACTCTGCTTATCAGACTTACGATCTTCAAAAGTCGTAAACTTACATTGTAATTGTTATCCAACGCATTCAGAAGTCGATTACTTAGTTCATGAGCGTTATTACTCATTTATAAACGAAAATATTTAACTAAATACGACGAACGTGTCTCGGCTGCGTCGTAATGGCGGACCGACGACTACGTATGCCCGTGCCAGGGCATTTTAGCCGAATAATTCAGCTGATAACTACCGAGGCGACGCACACTCGTGTTTTTCCGTTTCTTTTGACGGAATAACTTTATTTTGCTGATCTAGAACAATAGATGGCGCTAGTAATACCATTTTCGTAATATTTTTCTGGTTTGAAAAGTGGGCTTTTTGTTTCTATTAATGGAAATTACATTTTTTTGAATACTTTTTAGTGCATTTAATTTAATTTGGACCCAAAATACACTAGAAAAAACAACAACAATATTATCAAACTTTTTTTTACACTGGCAATGTAAGCGGGATAAATAACACAATTGAACAATAGATGGTGCTGCTAAAATTGGATGAATGAATCAAAAGATATTTACATCTCTTTCATTCCATTGTCATGTTGCCGTTTACAAAAATTAACTTCAATTTATGGGTAAATTAAAATGATTTGGTGCATCGGAAATACATTTTTAATGGCAAAGATGTTTTGATGTTTAAAGTTGATCTGAGCTTTAAAATAGTTTGAATTAAGCTCTCTTTGTCAACTGTAATCTTTCATACTTGATAGAACTGAATGATTAGTGGTGTTGAACGTTGCTCCCGAACCGAACCGAACCGAACCGAATGGCCTGAAGAAGCCATTGCAAAATAGTACTTTCAAACACCTACCTAATAATTACGAAAAAAATCGGGCCAATGGTGAAAATTTAAGTAATTTTATTTGTACGCTTTGTCGGCGGCCGGACAAAGGCAGCCGGTGCCAGTTCCATCAAAAACGCCGTTCAAGCTGTACTTTCGCAAAGTACATAGATGTGTCGCGCACGAGTGTCGCGGTCGCGCTGCACCGACACTGACTCGACTCAACTGTTTGTATTCGTTTTATGCTAGGGCCGCACCTGCGCCAATCGGCACGAAGCTTCGTGCTATTTATTACACGATACACTCAAATGTGGCCGTTATCGGTTATCGTCCCAAATATTCGGGCTGCGTCTTCGTTATCCTGCGGGTGGCGGTACATCAAATGGTTTTAGCGCGCTAATAAATTGCTCTGCTTGGTCGGACTAGCGTTGTTCATATTGGCGTTTGTTATCAACTTCTTCGGACGCGTGCTGTGTGACAGTGCCACTGTTCTTAATGTGTAAAAATGGAGTGGAACGATAAAATGTTGTTAGAATTTTTAGGTTTTTCTTTTTAAGTTTCAATAAATGCATCATTTAATTGTTAGCACACATGTAAAAGTAAAGAAAGTCGTCGTCTATATTTAAATGCCTAGATGACGCTCTTGGATTATTGCCTGATAGTTCGTGAAAAATAACGAAGCCGCTAATATGACCACAGCTTTATCGCGATAACTTTTTAATGTACAAAACGTACGAAGCTTCGCCTCGCATTGCTTCGAGACGTTACACGCAGGTGCGGCCCAAGCATTATACCTGCATTGATCTCAGCTAATCTTCGGTTGGAGTCGGACTCGTACATGAAGGGTTTCGTACCTCCATAGAATGTAAAAAAAGGCATTTCTTGTATTAGCGGCCACAGTAATACACAATCGGTAAAAATTTCAAGTAACTACGTAGTTACCTAATGCACTAATAAACATATACGGACAAACCACACAGATTGAGCTAGCAATAAAGTAAGTTCAGGACTTGTGGTTAGGGATAGTAGGTAATTCAACAATACTTTATTTTATAACAAATACATACATTGATAAACATCCAACAGAGGAGTCTCAATAAAACCCCTTGGCACCCTTTGCCACCACCACCTAGGCCACCCGGTAAGCTGAACTTAAGCAGGAAGTGAGGCAAGTAAAGCGTTTTTTCCAACGCTTCCTGCGTCCAGGAAGGAAATATAATATTAAAGGCGTAAGGAACTTCCTGAACCCGCCTAAGTTGCCTGACAGAATGAATTGCCAGTCAGAGAGCTCGCTGGTTGGGTAGTAGTACGCTTTACTAGCGTGTACGTAAGTGACACCGGGCGTTGTCTTCATTTGTGTGACTACAATGGCATAATAATTTCTTGACCTCCTCCTAGTATTAAAAGGCTCGTAAAGCCGTTGATCCCGGGTCCCCCAGCTGTCATCATTATATGGTAGTCGACAAGCTATGTCTAAAAAAATATGACAGGTCATACGCAGGGTCACTAAACGAACGGTTTTTGCATGGAAAAACTATTCGTTTAGCTGACTCTGCATTTCAAAAATGGCACTTCTGTTCTTATTTGTGTTGTGAAACAAAGAGTGAACATTACCAAAGCTAACCAAACGAATAGTTTTCAAGAACAATATAAATCTCCGAGTCATAAAATGTTATTTATGAGCAGCTCTCAAAATGTGTGTACCCTACAAAAAAATTTGTGTTTCCTTCAAAAGCGTGGCTTTACTGGCTTTTAATGGAAAATTAGGTGTAGGTAGGTATTATTCATCTTGTGTTATTTTTAAATGGTATCGATTTATTATTTACAGCTTAAGTATGAAAGCAGTTTTTTCTGGACATGATTACTATTTGTGTTCAATTTTGTTACTATTTCTTTAATAAAAATTTATTATAAAATAGTAATTTTACGTCAAATATTTACATTATTGTAATTTCCATTCCATTTTCAGCCCACATCAACCCACTGCTGGGCATAGGCCTCCCTTTTTTTGCGCCATTTCCCACGGTCCTGTGCCATTCTCATCCACTGCTTACCCGTCAACCTTACAATATCGTCTGACCAACGTGCACAATAAATTTATGTATACTTGATTAAATACATACTTGATTAAAAAGTATTACATAATTTCAAAATTCTGTAGGTTGTAGATCAATATTGTTACTTAGTTAAAAAAATAAAGCCTTTTTTTACGATTTACCTGAAAATTTTATATACTAGGCTAAAAGTATCATGGTCATTGACAAAATTTAAAAGTAAAATAAATAATTTTAGACAAGAAAAAGCCTATAAATATTTGAGGACAGTTAAAAAATTGAGTTTGATTGTAACCAATGAAAAATGAAGAACTCTTTTATACTGGTACTTTAGTTTTGTACATTTTTGTTCATCTATCTGAACCTAGAAAAAAACCTTCTACAATCCAATCTATACTTCCAAACAATATTATAAATGTGAAAGCAACACTGTCTGTCTTCTATCTGTCTGTTATCTCTCTTTACGTTTCAACCACTGAACTGATTTAGATGAAATTTGATATGAACATAGTTTGATACCCGAGGTCGGGGAGGTCATAGAATAGTTTTTATCTCAAAAATAATTCATTGAGGGAATGAAAAGGTGAGTGAAGCGTTGTATGAGAACTCCTATTTCGCCATACAAGAGTAGACTTTATTACAAAAGAATAGGACTAGGCACGGCTAGAAGCTAGTAGAAAAAATATGTCTTTTATTTCTTGATTATTGGTATACTCTACTCTATTTTCGATGGTTCCATTTTGAACTCAGAAGGATAAAAAATATATAAAGGGTCATTATCAGCCTTCTAGTGCTCATAAAATTAACGTTTATTTAGTATGGAGCCTAAATAAGTTGATATGATAACAATACATTTCTTAAGATTAACACACACAAAAATGTAAACGTTTCCTATCAACTCAATTTTGTTACCAATCAGATCAACCGTTTATTACCGTATCATAGGTTACCGTACCAAAAATATCAAAATTGAAGTCACAAAATTGAGAAGATTAGCGATACCCGAGGCTTTAAATTTTTCTCTGTTTTGCGTATAGTCATGAATAACTATCAAACTTAACATTTCATGAAATATAATACTAACCAATCAAAACGAGTCACAATTTTGAGTACAAATTTGTACCAAATCCTAACCCAACGCTTGCTTTGATTTTACACTGATGTTTGACGAGCAATTTTAATTTATTTTGGCTATGGAATGAGAATATAGTCTTCTTAAAAATTCACTTCCGTCAAAATATAGTTTTTTTCATTGAGGAGTAACACGGTATCAAAATTGATACGCAAAATTTAGATTTTACTAGGACAACTTTAAAAATTGTTTCTAATATATAAATAATTAAAAGAAAGGCTAGTAAAGGGGCAATTATTCAATACAATACTAATTAAAACACAACTGTTTAGAAAAATAATAAATACGTAAATATACAGTAGTTAAAAATGAGTTTTCATATTGAATAATTGGGGTCTGACATCGAAAAACCCATACATTAAAAATCATCCAATTTCAAGAAAAGAATTATTTAATTATTTTGTGGCATTTTAATAATACAAATTATTCTTATTCTAATTCTATTGATTGAACTACGCAATAAGTTGATAGAAACGTTTTGGTTTATACTTACACCTGATTATTTATCTTAAATTAATCTTGAATGTGAAGGACACCTAATTTCAGTCAGGTATTTTTATTTTGATAACTGCTCTTATTTATATATCGAACGTCGAACAAAATATTTCTATATTTATGATTTCTGAACGTTACTTACTTTGGGTAAATAATTTTTACATATGGTAACACCACTACATTTCTTTCCCAATTGGGTAAAGATATTTTCTCTGCAGCAACACTACAAAGCTCCTTTCAGAAAATGAAAAATGTCATTTTTCGATTTGTAGAGAAGCCGTGCTGTGTGTTGCGATATTTATCATGGCATAGAAAATACTTTCGTTGTCCATTCGACTATAAAGTTTGATTGCCAAGCAATATTCGCGTGACGATATCAACAGTGTAATGTAATCACATCGTGCAATTGAATTGTAAACAGAAAGGGGTAATAAATGGCGAATATATTAGTGCATTTGTGTGTTCTGTGATTGTGGATATGGACCGTCGGTGTTCTCAGTCCGTTCGGACGCTAGTTTTCGACGATTCAGACTCTGATCCGCCGAAAGCCGGCCAAAAGGACCTGTCTTCGGCCGGGGCGCCTTCTTCCCTGAACCAGAGCGCAGAAGGTCAGTGCTTTATAAACATGTGTGGGTCAATATGAGAGTTTCGTATTGTTTTCAAGGTTTATCTGTACAGCTGTCAATTTAATATCGAAGGCGTGAATGAACGGGCGTCGTCTATTGGCGGAGGCAATCAGCAAGCATGCCACGACTATTTGATATGTTATGTTATTATTTCACGTACTGCCCAGATCATGCCGTTTGATTGCAAAACAGCCAGATGTTATAATATAATTGCTATGCTAGCTGGCATAACTATGATCTCATGTATGGTGAGTGTTTTGATACTCATGTGAGTAACTGTTGAGTAACAGATTTAATACTGAATTACCTTCATATTGTTATTTATACATAAGCTATAATTCATTTTGTAAATATTACTTGGCATTTTAAAGTTTATGGTCAGTATCCTCAATCAGGGTTTGAAATAATCATAACTTGTTAATTTTCTGATATTTGTGTATATGTTGATAATTATCTACTCTCATTACCATTTTTTGACTAAATGATGTTTATCCTGTTTATAAATACTTATAATCCATTTGTTTAGGTATTTATATAAAGGTAAACAATCTTGTCATGACTTTTTGTTTAAATATACACTTAGAAAATCAATACCTTTGCAAATTACAATTAAATTTATTTATAAATCATACATTACATACTTTATTTGTAATGTGTGCAGTGATTGATTTTTAAAGTGAATTTTTTTTTCTATTCTGTCCCAGTGCTGGGCAAAGGTCTCCCCCCTAGTACGCCATTGATCTCTATCTTACGCGATGGAAATTCAAGACTTAAGTGAATATTTCAATAAAATGATATGTCAAGATTGTTTACATTTATTTAAATACCTAACCAAATGGACTATAAGTATATCTTTTAGAATCAGATATACTTTTATTTTTCTTATAAGATTAATGTATTGGATTCAAACATATTTTTAAAAACCTTTTTTTATACAAAATTTAGTTTTTTCCTAGATCAAAAGTTTTGTTTGTACCGTTACTACTACACTGGGGGGTAACTCCATAAAATAATACGACATCGTCCGATAGTGACGTCCTATTTCTATGTCAAACCAAATTAGACTTCATCATCATACATTTCCGATAGTGACGTCCTATTTCTATGTCAAACCAAATTAGACTTCATCATCATACATTTAAGCTCAATGTTACTTGTCACTGAAACGTGGATATGCAGTAACGTCCGTCTTGTGTACTGCTTTTGGAGTAACCCCCCTGTACCTGTGCAGATCTGTGTGAGAATGCAGTCTTTAAGTATTGTGTCTGGTATTTCAGCATATAAGGGTTGGATCTCACTTGTCAGCACAGAATAGCACTTTTCTATGCTGCTATCCTTTTCTGTCGCTCAGAACCATCATTTGCCAGAGGGAGAGACAGCGGCAAAAAGCTTCAGCATGGCCAGTGCCATAGCATTCTGTCTATAACCCTGTCCATGATCATATCCACTTCCAATGTGATTTTAGATTTATTTTTGCAGAAAAACTGATATAAGGAGCGCCAGTTGACTCCAAGAAACTATACGGCAAATTTAAAGAACCCTGACTTGTAAATATTCACCCCCAATAACTTTCCAACCATCTCGACCAAGTCAGCGATGAAATGCAAAAAAATATATTAAAATCGTCTCATTGGTTAAGGCCGTTAAAATGCCACAGACAGATGTACAGACACATCAAACTTATTACAACTAAAGGTTTTGTTTAGCCTTATCACATACCACATGATAATTTAATGTGTTTGTACTAGTGATGTGCCGGATATCCGTATACGTACCCAGGATATCCGAGGCAGAAGAAAGATCTGTATTTGTGTCCATATCTGTTACTTTTTGGCAGATCTTTTACGGATTTATTTACCTTATTAATTTTAAATTTATAGATAAAATTCTTTAAGGCGATGGGCAAAATAATGCCTAATTACACTACTAAACTTCTTTGTAGACATATTTTTAAACTCATGTACTAATACCAAACACAAACGTTATCTATGCTGCCCAGTGTCACATTAAACTAAAACAAAACAAAAGAAAGACCTGCTGCACAATGTAAATCGAAACATGTCTCAACTCTAGATCGCGCGCACCGACACCGATTGTGTAAGGGCCGTAACAGACGCGGCGCAACTTGCGCCCCGTCTGTTCCGGCCCTAAGAAAGTTAAGATCCGTATCTGCGGATCTTGACACCAAATATCCATATTTATATCCGTATCCGCAAATCCACATTTTTGACGATCCGGCACATCACTAGTTTGTACCCAACAAAGATTTGTTGACAGATCTACAGACAGACTTATCTAAATTGACAATGAGTATAACTTGTAGCTTTGCTTCAATAATATACAAGATCACAAAGAAAATTAGAAGAATAGAAGTTTTTTTTTTTTGTACATAATTGATTTCAAAAGGAAGTATCGATTACTGATACCTATTAATGATATCATCAAATCCAGCTAAAGCCAAGTGAATCATATTATTATGTCCATTCTGTTTATCCTTTAAAGTAAACAGTAACATTTTATCTGTTAACAATGTGGCTTGCTGATTAATATTGACTAGGCTACTAAATATTCAATTACTTATAATCCATTTGTTTAGGTATTTAAGTGCCGCAACAGACGAGACGCAAGTTGCGTCGCGTAACAGCTAGAGATGGGCAGTGGATGGTACTCAATCTACCCATTTGAGTATTTACTCACTAGATTTAATAAAAAGAGTAAATAGAGCGTGCTCAGATATTGACATCGCATTTGATGTCTGTTTACTTATTTTAACATAAAATTACGTCTTTGCACACCTCCTAGCAAAAAATTAATTAGTCAAAGAAGCCTACTTTCAGTGTATGATTAGTATGGTATTTTTATGTATTTTAGCGTCGCATTTAACCATTTAACGTTTACCGACATTTAAGCATATTATGGCGTATGCACACACTTTCCGACAAGAATTGCAAGTGTGTACTAGATTTAAATTTCACAAGAAAACATGAAATAATGAATATGAATATAAATATAAGTCGCAACTCATATAAATCAATCTACTCACCAAATGGATAAATAAGGATATTTATCGGGTATTTACTCAATCTACTGAGTAAATATTCAAATGGGTTGATTGAGTATTTATGCAACTCCTATCACTAGCTGTTACGCGGCGCAACTTGCGCCCCGTCTGTTACGGCCCTAAAAGAATGTAAACAATCTTGACATGTCTTTTTATTAAAATGTACAATTTATAAATTAATACCTTCACAAATTACAATTTATTTATTTTATAAATTACATAATTTATTTGAAATTTGCAAAGGTATTGATTTATAAAGTGTATATTTGAATAAAAAGACACGTCAAGATTGTTTACATTCTTTTAAATACCTAAACAAATGGACTATAGTTATTTTGAGAGTTGTCCATTTATTTATTTACTAACTTTTACGACTCTCCACTCCCTAGTGGCTAAAGAAATAGTTTATTGTTATTTAACAAATATTTCGGCGATAAAAATGTTTTGAAAATAAAATAACTAGGAAGTTGTGTTTGTGAGCATAAACAGAGGTAGGGCTGAGCACTTTAAAAAAACTGGCCAAGTGCGAGTCAGGACTCGCGCACGGAGGGTTCCCTGCCGTTATCTATAAAATTACGTTTGTTGTATGGGAGCCCCACTTAAATATTTATTTTATTCTGTTTTTAGTATTTTGTTGTTATGTTATAGTGGCAACAGAAATCCAGTATAATGTGTAAAAATTTCAACTGTCTAGCTATCATGGTTCATGAGTTACAGCCTGGTGACAGACAGACAGACGGACAGTGGAGTCTTAGTAATAGGGTCCCGTTTTTACCCTTTGTAACCCTAAAAATCATATTTGTTGTATGTGATTAATTTAAATATTTATTTTATTCTATTTTAAGTATTTGTTCTTATGTTATAGTGGCAACAGAAATACATGATCTGTGAAAATTTCAACTGTCTAGCTATCATGGTTCATGAGATACAGCCTGGTGACAGACACCACAGACGGACAGTGGAGTCTCAGTAATAGGTTACCGGTTTTAGCCTTCGGGTACGAAACCCTAATTAGACAATCTATCAACTACTAAGTTTTGTAATTTCCTGGTACAATGTACAGCAAAATTACAAACCACAGACCAAATCAGTAGTTTACAAAATATTACGAACAATGCCTGTAATCACATTCCTTTACCAAACTAGGCTTAACCACAGCTTATCCAGAGTAAACAATTAAACATGTAAACTAAATACGATGGTACTTAGGTAACAAACTGCTTGTTTACATGTTAACTTGATTCACAAAAGGCAATAGCCATATTTTTTTGAAGGGAAAACTGCTTTAGGCTTGTTGGGCAGTTTTTGAGATGGGAACAAGATTTATGTTTGAAAACTAATAAACTGCTTGTTTACAAGTTAACTTGAATCACAAGAGGCAATAGCCATATTTTTTTGAAGGAAAAACTGCTGTAGGCGTTTTGGGCATTTTTTGAGATGGGAAAAATATTTACGTTAAAAAGCCTAATAAACTGCTTGTTTACAAGTTAACTTGAATTACAAATATTCATATTCCATATAGCCATATTCTTTTTATGAAAAAAAACTGCTTTAGGCGTGTTGGGCATTTTTTGAGATGGGAACAAGATTTACGTTTAAAAAACTAATAAACTGCTTGTTTACAAGTTAACTTGAATCACAAAAGGCAATAGCCATATTCTTTTTAATGAAAAAAAAAACTGCTTTAGGCGTTTTGGGCATTTTTGAGATGGGAACAAGATTAACGTTTAAAAAAAAACTAATAAACTGCTTGTTTACAAGTTAACTTGAATCACAAAAGGCAATAGCCATATTCTTTTGAATGAAAAAAAAAAACTGCTTTAGGCGTGTTGGGCATTTTTTGAGATGGGAACAAGATTAACGTTTAAAAAAACTAATAAACTGCTTGTTTACAAGTTAACTTCAATCACAAAAGGCAATAGCCATATTCTTTTTAATGAAATAAAACTGCTTTAGGCGTTTTGGGCATTTTTTGAGATGGGAACAAGATTTACGTTTAAAAAACTAATACACGACTACGGGAGGAATTTACGGCTCGACGACAATGTACCTTATATTTTCGAAATGTGCTAATCAAGACATTTCATTTGATATCCCACTATATAACATTCGTTATTTACATTTTTTGCATACGAATTGTAGCCTTTGTCACCCGGACAATAATGGGAAATCGATTGACATATCATTTGTGAAAATTTGTCAAGCAATTCGGATGCTACGGTGGAACAGACATAGATACTGACATACATAGACTGCTAAAATCATTACCCTTCCTCTTGGCTTTGCCATAGTCTGGGAAAAAACCATTAAACTTGCGACACTGTTACCGTAACCGACACCAAGTTTCCACTTCTGTCTGCACTTCCGGAGTGCCACTGTTTTTTTTTTGTAGAGAGCTAAGGATTTCAGAAAAGTTAAGTAAGTAGGTAACACACCACCTAAGAATTTACACATAATTTTTTTAGGTTGTGAGTTCATCAGTTTACAACAACTAATAAAAATAGTGATGGGTTAGCAACCCATCACTATTTTAATTGTTGCATCGTCTATTAACTTGATTTGTATTTTCGCCCTTCCCCTCGATCGGTTTTTTTATCTGCCCGGGAAGAGAAGCAGCTGGCGCATTCTAAGTTTTCTTCTTTTCTCCCAGACCAGCTTAGAATAGACTAGGAAAAACGTCTGTCATACTGAACTCCAACTTTTAAAATATCGGTGTACGTAATTTCAAAAGTTTCTATATGGAACTTTGCTGTGAAGAAACTTTCGAAGTTCCGTACACCGATATTTTCTAAGTCTGAGTTCAGTATGACAGTCGGGAAAGCCCACCGCACTCATACCGACTGTACTAACAAGTTTTTCCAACTGATTGCTAATTTGTGTCACGTACTAATTGCAATGGAAACTAGACCTACACATAAAAACTATCTCCCAGAACTAAAACCTTCAATAATAAACCTTATGGCCTTGCGATAAGGAACATAGAAAGCTACGATTCAAGTGTGCAGTAACCTAGTGAATTCATTTCTTGATTATGGGGTACAGTTGGTAATGAAGGTCGTGACTTCGATTCGGCTTGCGAGACTGCTAACATAAGTATTGTTTACGTTCAACTTACTTTGTGGTAGATTATGATCCTTATCGTTCCAGTTCCTGGTTTTTAACCGACTTCCAAAAAGGGTTATCAATTTGTCGGAATCTTTTGTTTGATACGGCATACCTGTCAGGTGGTCCCAAAAATTTTTTTGTTAAAATCGTTTGTGAAATGAAAAATTATATTCTTACTAATTTGCTTCGGAGTCCGGGTCTTGCTTTCCGACTTTTACTTCTCTAAAAAAATATATTATACCCTGGAACTCCGTGGCGTAATGGTCACCATGCTAGTCCGCCTCCCAAAGGTTCCGGGTTCGATCCCCGGTCAGGGCAAGTTGGAAAAAATGGCCTTTTTCAAATTGTCCTGGGTCTTGGGTGTTTATTTATCTAAATATTTGTTATTAAAATATAGTATCGTTGAGCTAGTATCCCATAACACAAGTCTCAAACTTAGTTTGGGGTTAGCTCAATCAGTGTAATTTGTCCGTATAAATTTATTTATTTGTCCATATAAATTTGTTTATTATTTATTAAGGTGGGTGTCCTATGCAAAGGTGATTTCACCTAAACTAATACTAGTGATGCTTGTCAAGACAGATCAAACGAGTCCTGCTTAAGAGCGCGCATAAACCTAAGAAAATATCAGATTTCACCCGCGCACTTCACACACCCTGCTTTCGTCCACCGCTTCAGCGAAGTCGCTACCACAAATTAGAAAGAATATATTCTAACGGACAGATGGG
This sequence comes from Acrobasis suavella, assembly GCA_943193695.1. Lineage (NCBI taxonomy): Eukaryota > Metazoa > Arthropoda > Insecta > Lepidoptera > Pyralidae > Acrobasis > Acrobasis suavella. The sequence goes on from OW971952.1 coordinate 11,482,091, forward strand.
CAACAAGCCTTGTAAACGTCATTTCACACTAACTAATGACATAACCCAGGACTCCATTGCGCTACCGTTGTATCGATATGTTATACATTTCGCTTTTTGATTTACTTTTCATTTTTACTTGGCGCACCTGCTTTCTTGCCCCGGCCCTACTACCTGCATCCTGGACGACTTATATGTGATCGTGACGACGTCGTCAGAGTAGCTCAATATTGGGCTGATATAATATAAACCATCAAGGGGCAAAGTAGAAAAAAAAAATTTACCCGACTACAACTGATCGTCCTCTGCCCACAATACCACACCTCATCTCATCTTTTTCCTAACCTTAACACTTTTGAAGTTATATCGGAAATGAAAAAAGGAACGTTGAATTTACTTATTTTTATTAAGTAACATTTTTTTTTTAAATTTTTAAATCTATGTTAATATGTCCTCAATGTAACTTTAAGTCAACTGATATTTTTATTTCCTTAAAGTAATGACTCATTCATTATGCTAATAAATTAAATGTAGAAAAATTACGCATAACATACTCGCACTAAAACGACAGCCGCCATGATTGCGACGTCATACCTGCAGTAACAAATACTAGATTGCAAACTATTCATCCAATAATACATGCACAATAAAGTGTGCGCCTATTGTTGAAAAAGGATAAATGAATTTTTCAGGGTTCAGTGCTGCTCCCATTTGAAATAAATTATTTGAAAGGAAAATGGAGATATATTTTTTTCTAGATAACCCTTTTAAACTATTTTATTACTTATAAAAACTAATTGGCGATTTAAATATTTATTTTATTCGATTTAAGTATTTGTTGTTTGTGAAAATTTCAACTGTCTAGCTATCACGGTTCATGAGATACATGAGATGCCTGATGATAGACAGACAGACAGACGGACAGACGGACGGACGGAAAGACGGACAGCAAAGTCTTAGTAATAGGGTCCCATTTTCACCCTATGGGCACGGTACCCAAAATAATAAATTAAGATAGGCACTTGTATCCAGAGCCGTAAAATAATTATAAAAACGGCGGTCGACCTTGTTGATCACGCCGAATTCGTTTTATTTTAATTACTCGTGAAATATACATTATTTTAGAAAAATGCTAATACGGCTTATCGGCAATATAATTTTATATTATGTATAAAAATATTGACTCGTATAGTAACACGCATAGTTTTGTCAAAAAAAGGATTCTAGTTGAAAATTAGACGTAACTTTGCGATTTTTTTTCATTACTAAAATAATATGGTTTTATGTTTTTAACAAGACCAATTTATCTGAAATATAATGTAATATCTGCATTAAAAAAACCAGGTTATTTGTGGTTTATTCTTGAGTTTAAAAATCCAATATGCGATGGGCAATTTACCTATAGTCCCCCTCTTAATGAGGTTATGCTGTTTAAATATCGAGTTCTGTCGAATATCTCTTGGTTCCATCATTATAACAGCTCATTGATTCCATAATATCGTATTGTCATCCGATTTACACAAGTAAGCAAAATTTCAGCTTGTTAGGAGTTCCCTTACCCTGGACATAAACAGACTTTCCCATACAAACGTAGTCTACGTTTTATTTTGAAACGACATATGGGAAAAATCATGTAATTTTAAAGAAATTGCAATCATCTAGGGTTATAATCGGTTTTCTACAACAAAATTATGTACTTAAAAGAGAATATAGTGTATTATATCATATTTGACCATCAGTATGGAAAACTTCTACACCCTTATATTTTCTGTCCAGTTCATAATTTTACCGTAGCAAACCAATTATAACCCTAGATAATTGCAATTTCTTTAAAATCACAATTTTTAAAGAAATTGCAATGTTCTAGGGACATATCATTTCAAAATAAAACGTAGACTACGTTTGTATAGAAAAGTCTAGGGTAAGGGGATTCTTAAGGATAACTGTGTGGAACTCCACCTGTCCCAGCTAAGTAAGTGTGCTCCCATACGAATGATGTAGATTCAAAACAGTCATAGAGCAAGAGAGAGACACGACAAGGACAGGCCTGTGTCACTCCCCGTTTAGGTATCGAAAATATACCTACATTATTACTATGCGCGCGGCGACCACTGCGAAAGGGAAAAAGAAATGTGGTGTCGTGGGACACCAGGTAGGAACGAAGTTCCTTCGGCTAATGTAGAATCGACACAGCTACTCGCTTGTGTATACGACTGTCGCGCCTGCGCACGTATCATTTAACGAGTCCATCCTTACGGTTTTACTATCACATTTTTTTCAGTTCGGTCGCGCAGCAAAATCCCTATCTCCTCCAAGCCTGCCGTAAGGAACTTCGTTCCAAAATTAAGTTACATATATCGTTCGAATTTGGTTTGCAATGGATGTTCTAATCTAAACGAAGAGGTGAAGAGTTCTGACGCGAGGTAATTAAACCATAGCTCCAACCACATTAAGTAGATATTGCTTGAATTTCTATTCTGACTGTAAGACTTCTGTACGTGAGTTCTAGTTCTTGTTCTGTGACAAGGGTTCGTTTTATTTGTCAGCACTGATTAAATTATAAAATTCAAGTTGCTTGTATCAGAGTGTGGAATGAATGTGTCACAAAATTAGAAATTGAATTTAAAAATGAAATTTAAAAATGTGGTCTGAATGAAATGATGGTGAAAGATTTCTAAGTAAAGACATGAAGAATAGGGTTTCAAAATTTAATTTCATTTATACATACATAGTTACAAACAAGATACGTAAAAAAAGCTTGTCAAAATATAGCATATTATTTTTGGTCCAAATATCAATGTTTATTTAATGCCTATACCAGCAAAACTCAAAGATATAATAAATTCAAATGCCAGTGAAAGGTTCGCAATCCCTAGAAACGCCCAGGCGACACCCACGCGTGTGTCTATTCCATTACAAGTTTAGTTCGCGAAAACAGCCACTCGTGAAAGATGTTATAGGAGTAGACTGCAATGGATTGTGATTTTCGTTTTTATCAGTACTTTCTCTAAAATAATTTATTAATCTTTATTATCAATTTAATTCCCGAAGTTCCCAAGGGGAGCGGATCTCGCGGGCACAGCTAGGATACTATACTAGTGGCTCTGTGAGCTGTAGACCTTGCTAGTGATGGCCTCCGTGGCGTAGTGGTCACACATGCTAGTCCACCACTCAGGGGTCCCGGGTTAGATCCTCGGTCAGGGCAAGTTGAAAACGGCCTTTTTAAAATTGTCCTGGGTCTTGGATGCTTATCTATATATGTATTTGTTATAAAATATAGTATCGTTGTGTTAGTATCACATAACACAAGTCTCGAACTTACTTTGGGGCTAGCTCAATCAGTGTAATTTGTTTCATATATTTATTATTGTTATTAACTTCGACCCCTTGAAGTTTATCGGATAAAAAAGTTGTTCAGACAAAAAACTTGGGTCTTGATAAGGGTGACGAAAAAGATTTATGACATTTTTGAATTATTTTCGTAATGGCCGAAATATGATACTTATGAAGTTTTTAATCCCCATATTTCAGCCATTTCGACAAACTGAATCGTCAAAAAAATTACATAATAGTTTTCGAACCATCTCACATTTAACGAGAAAGGGTTAGGAAATGCGACCTGTAGGCGAGAACAGCCAGACAGACGGACAAACTGACAGCCAAACAAAAGCATTTTAGGCCAATCTCGAAACTCAGAAGCTTCGCTCGCTAGGTCAATTAATATTTTAGAATGCAACACAATACTTTTTTGTACAAATTCCCGGCACGTAGGTTGAACCAAAATGCTTTGATGTCCGCCATTTTTGATGTCGCATTGTACAAGCTTTTATTTAGTTTCACCTGTCCCGTTGTCTGTCTGTCTGTAATCAAATCTTGAAGTTAAATTTCCTGGTTTCCAATTGAGCTGAAATTTTACACGCATACATATATCGCATCACAATGCAATATGATGACATGGAGCTGATCTGATAATGGACCTGGAAGGTGGTTATGGTATCTCAGTGATAAAACAACATAACCCCACCGATTTTAGGCTCGATTGATTCGTCTTGAGGAGCTTTTTAATCTTTTTAGGTTATTGTTATAAATAAAAACTGGTATAAAAATGTAAAAAATATACATATTAGGGAATATGCACGATTTATTTTATTTGCTTAATAAAATCCTTATTAACCACAGTAAACAAATATGAAAGAATTTATAAAATATCTTAATCAGTGACGATCCTGTGATACTTTAAAGTTTCAATTAGAAAGAGAAGTCCGATATGGACTGGTGACGTCAAAGTCCATATCATCTATACATTTGCCATAGAAAATAGAGTTTTTGTGAGTGAGATAGACATATTTTCGTAAAATCGTTATATCTCGTTAGTTTTTCAACATTTTTTTTATTTTATTTAACTGTTAGTACTTTACTTTTGAATATTTAAGGATAAACTGGTTAGATAACATATATTTTTTTATGCATACTCCCTACTAAGTTTCTCTTTTATTTTAAGCCAGCTTAGCCTAGATTTAGACTAGATTTTCAGACAGTACATGGTCTGATTCGCTCTCGACTTGTCCCATTGTTATCTTGCGAAACTCGTATGAACTGTGTTGTGTAGTCAAGTCTATGCTTTATTTCCAGTGCTTTAGAGTTTAATTCGGACCGTCTGTACTAGCCTTTTTGTTTCACTGGCCCTAGCTTAAATGTCGCCTAGATTTGTATTTAAATACAGGTTATATCTTGAATGTTTATTTTTGTTTGGATTCTGACAAGAATATTTTCTGTGTTTTTTCAAAGATTCAAAGAATCAAATGTTTTATTTAGCAGGCAACTATACAGGCACTTTTACACGTCAATAAGTATTATTTACGTTACGTGTAAAGTATATTAAATTTTATTTATTTTTAAAGAAAAGCTACCGATACCAGCGCTTCGTAACGACCACTGCTGAGAAGAAACGCCGAAGAACTGTTTGTGAGTTTAGCGTCGCTAAACTCACAAACAAACAAACCACACCACTATTATCTATTATCTATATATATAAAAGCGAAAATCACTCACTCACTCACTCATCACGAAATCTCGAAAAATACTTAGACAATGAAGATGAAATTTGGCAGGAAGATATATTGCGAATAGGAGACCTCCGCTAAGGATTTTTGAAAATTCCATCTCTAAGGGGGTGAAATAGGGGTTGCCAGTTTGAAATTTATTTTAATAGTAAGTAGAAAATAATAATGCATTTATGAGATTTTGTAAATTACATCCCTATAGGGGTAAAATAGTTTGTATGAATTTTCCTCATTTTTGAAGCGAGACACATGACATTTTTGAATTAGTGGTCAATAAAAAATAATACGTCAGAAATTAGATTTAAAAAATTGCATCCCCCGGGGTGCATTAGGGGTTGCGAATTTATATTATTATGAAACTTCGTCATTTTTTGAGTGAGAGACAAAAAAATTGAGACAAATAGATCATTTGTTCTCTTTTGCTCCAGCAAATGACGGTAACGGGATCGGGATATTATTATATCCCGTATAACACAATTGATAACGTAAAAAACCAATTAAAGATACTATTAGAACCATTTTCGACTGCTACGCGGATGAAGTCGCGGGTTACAGCTAGTTATACATATTTGCGGTAAATTACACCAATATTTCACACATTTTTATGATATTTACAAACGATGTTTACCTCTACTGTTATAGACGAAAATAGACGATACTAATGAATGAATTTGCTTAAAGGTATTAACGTATTACCACGTTACATAATAACGCGAGGTGAAGCCTCAGGAAAATGTTTTATACAAGTGGAGTACTCAGTTATATTGTTTGCAAATGCCGTGAGGCAAGTAATTTGTTAACTATGCCATGTATTTATATATATGAAGTATGCATTTTTGTCAAAACAATTTGTTTGTAAAATTTTGTGACACGACAAAGAGGGTTGAGAGAATGAGACCTCAATATAAACTGAGGCTGGTAGCTGGTGGATATAAAACGGCACTAATTATTAATAGTTTGATGGGAATGGCACCAGTCATTTTTAATAAATTACCTGACATAATAAAAGAACTGAAACTAATAACTTTCAAAAAGGAAATTAAAATTTTACTGACGAAAAAATGCTATTATAGTTTAAAAGAATATTTGAATGATAATTATGTTGACCATACTTAGATTTATTCATATTGTTAATTCTTTCATTTTTATTTATTTTTAAAATTTTATATTATTATCCACATGCATAATTGATAATTGAGACATCTATTAACAGAACTATTTATTGTACGTCCATCGGGGCAGGGCACACTTATCAAATATTGTACATCTTTTACATATCTGTGGTTCCACAATAAAGATATTTTGTATTTGTATTAGTAAATATTTAAAAAAATATTATATATTTATTTATTTATTAAAATCTTTATTGACCACAAATGTACAAAAGGTGAACTTAATGCTAATGCATTCTCTACCAGTCAACCTGTAGTAAAACAGAAAAATTCGTTTCATATATGTGTTATGTTTTTTGGCCTATCATAGAAAAACTCTCAAAATCAAGGCTGAGATGGTACGGACATGTAATGTGACGTCCCGATGACCATGTAGTGAAACAGTGTCTTTCTATGGCAACGAGAAAGAGAGGGGAGAGGTAGACCGCCGACGACGTGGACGTCAAACATCCGGAAAAATATGAAGCAGCTTGGCCTGAACAACGACAATGCCCGTGAATCATATGTTATGTTTTAATTGTTTTTATCCGCCGTGTGGTTTCCGGCAGAGTAGAATAAGACCACTCCAAGTCTTGCCATGGATGTCGTAGAAGGCAATTTAGGAAATACACGCTAAAAAAGCTCTGAGACCTCACCTACACGTCTGGCCAGCGTGGATAGTGTAGGCCACATCCTCTGGCTGCTCTGGCCGAGTGTGGTTCTGGTAGTACAGAGAGGGTTGTGCTGCTGCAGTGGTGACTAAAAATACTTGGAGAGATATGTATAAGCAAGTAATTAAAAAAAAAAAGACGGGTAGCACTCCGGGAGTGCTGGCAGAAGTGAAAACTTGAATATTAACGTTGTGCATTTCCATGGATGCGCGTGGCACGCTGTACCATAAACACACACAAACATTCGCGCAAGCGCCCTGCGCCGCCTAAACGAAACAGCAGGCGCAGGCATACATATTCGCCGCGCCGTAGAAAGAGAAGGGGACTACCCGTCTGGCCAGCGTGGAGAGTGTAGGCCACAACCACTGGCTGCTCTGGCCAAGTATGGTTCTGGCAGTTTAGAGAGGGTCGTGCTGCTGCAGTGGTGACTAAAAAGACTTGGAGAGATATGTATAAGCAAGTAATTATCAAAAAGAAAGTTATGTTTTTATTGTTTTTATCCTCCGTGTGGTTTACGGCAGAGTAGAATAAGACCACTCCAAGTATTCCCGTAAATGTCGTAGAAGGCGACTTTGGTAAAGTTCACAAACATCAAAGAGACCTCGCCTACCCGTCTGGCCAGCGTGGAGAGTGTAGGCCACAACCTCTGGCTGCTCTGGCCAAGTATGCTTCTCGTAGTACAGAGAGGGTCGTGCTGCTGCAGTGGTGACTAAAAAGCGTGGAGAGATATGTTATCTATGAAAGTTACATCCGTCACTCACTACTCACTATGTTTACAGCTGATCATGCTGTTATCGCTTGCACTCGATAAAATTGAAACCTATATCGATATCGATGTCACCACGATAAATGCATTTTACTGTTATCTGGTTTATAGGTAGGCTCAGATAGCCAAAAGGAAGGGTTATGATTTCAACAGTTCGATGTGTGACTATACATAGTATGACCACATTGCTCACCACAGATCTGTGTTGACCACCGTCGTGGCATTAACATTAACTTTGCCATAAAAGTATGTAATACTTTTTTTCTACTCCTGTACTGTTATCTGTACTGTACTAATACAAGAACATTGAAATATGATCTCAGGAAAGTATAGTCTCTTCCCCATAACAGCACATGTGTCGTAATTTCGCCAAAAAGATACACCTAGCCATAGACCTAGTACTTTTTTCTTTAGATCTACCATACTGCCAACACAAGAAAAACGTTTTTATAACATAGTTACTAGGATTACGACAAATAAAAAAATTAAATATTACCATAGATACCTAGTATTTACCAAGCATATTAAGCGCCGGACAACCTGAAAAGACGCTCGCGCGTCGCCAGTCTTGCCATAGATGTACTTCGATCTAGCGGAGCCACTCGAGCTAGACCTTAAACACTAGTGGTAATGCTTTGTCTGTTCAATGTACCTCAAGAATTTATTAACAAAATCCAATGTACCTCAACCATTTGGACAAAAATTAAAAAAAATAATTGTTATCCGTCCAACGGGGCCCTCGGTTGTATTACGCTAGAAATACATAAAAATAATTCTAATCGTAACCTGGCCCTGACGCGAGTTTAACATTTTTTACCCATTACAAAAAAAAGTGTACAACGCCGCTAAAGAAGTTTTCAGTTCAAAAATGGAAAACAAAAAAGGAAGCCTTTGTTTGCCCAACATCAAGACAGAAACGGCTTGTTATAAAAAGTTGAAAGAAGCAGAGAAGTACTTGTAGTACTTTTGTACAATGTAGGCAAACAATTTTGCCTTTTACAATTTTAGCGTTAATTGATTACTAAGATTACCACTCACTCATTACACCATTAATTATAATCTGTGCGGTAACCGGCCTTGTGTCAGATTTCGCGCCATAAACAAACCATAGCCAATTGGCGGGCACCGCACTACATCAGCATAACTCTATGCAATTGGCTCACGGTTGCCAACATGACTCGGCTGGGAGTTCAATGACCTTGGTTAATTTGTCAGTACTTACATGATCTGCTTATTAATTACTTTTAATGACAGAACTTAAATTAAGTAAATAGTTTTACTCAATATGGAAGTTAATTTGCAAATGCGTATGATATTGGATAATATGTCTAAAGAAAAATAAGATCTTACATGACCTGCTTATTAATTACTTTTAATGACAGACCTTAAATTAAGTATCTAGTTTTACTCAATATGGAAATTAATTTGCAAATGCGTGTGATATTGGATAATATGTCTAAAGAAAAATAAGATCTCTTGAAAAAGAAAAAAAAATTTTCGTTCATGTTCTTATTGTGTGGTCTAAGTACGTATCAATACAAATGTAATAAGCCAAAACTCGATAGGGTTGCGTCGTTTCATTATAGAGTTCGTATGGCCACCTCCCAGCTCCATCCTCGGATCAGTTCCATTTCACCATAATTTTCCATTGTCACGCGATATACGAGTACATATGTGTGCAAAATTTCAGCTCAGTCGGATACCGGGAAGTGAGTCAAATTAAATTGCAAGATTTCATTACAGACTGACTGACGGATAGACCGACAACGGTACAGGTGAAGCTGAATAAGAGCTTGTACATTATGAATAATCTTGATATATTATATTGTCTCGTCTTTATGCGAATGTGAAAGGAACAGTAGGGAAGGGTCGGCCTCGGCGAACATTCTGCGACCAGATTGCAGACGTTCTGAAAAAAGGAGAGGTAAAAAGTACCCGTAACCGAAGGGCATGTATGAAGAGATTGATGAGTATAGATGAAGCGAAAGAGGTTTGTCAGGATCGTAGCAAGTGGAGGTCCATAGTCTCTGCCTACCCCTGTGGGAAATAGGCGTGATATTATGTATGTATGTATGTCTTTATGCGATAACTACGTAGTAGGAATCTCCCCTGGACAGTCTGGAATAGCCTCCGGTGTGGAGCTGGGAGATGTCGAGAAAATCGGGCCGAATGGGGTTTCTTCAGAAACAGCTCGTGTGACTGTGGGGTCATTCAGTAAATGGTCCTAGGCATACGTCTATCTGTCTGTAATCAAATCTTGCAAGTTCAATTTGACCCACTATCGGGTTTCCGATTGAGCTGATTGAGAAATTTTGCACGCATACGTATATCGCGTGACAATTTTACATTACGATGACATAGAGGTGATCTGATGAAGGAGCTGGAAGGTGGCAATGGCAATAGGAACCCTTTAATGTAACCAAGCAACCCCATCGAGTTCGGGCATTTAATTTACCTTGATTAATACTTTGGCGTCACAATAAATGCTTGTACGAAAAATGTATTATTTACAAAAAAGATATAAAAAGTTTTTATTTAGTTTCACCTGTCCCGCTGTCTGTCTCGTTATCAAATCTTGCAAGTTAAATTGGCCCCGGTTTCCAGTTGAGCTGAAATTTTGCACGCATACGTATATCGCGTGACAACGCAGTATTATGATGACATGGAGCTGATCTGGCGATGGAGCTGGATGGTGGTCATGGCGTGATTTATAACAACAACCCCACCGAGTTTGGGCCCGAATGATCGTTCTTGAGGAGCACTTTACCCTTTTTAGGTCATTGTTATAGATAAAAGCTTGTTTTAGTTATCTTTTTCACCCTACTGCGCCAGAAAGAGGATTATGATTTTCGAGAGTATGTATGTATCAAGTATATATGTCCATCAAGGGCAGGTCACAGTGGTACTTTGTATATTTATTTTAAGATCTCTTGTAACCTGTTTCCACAATAAAGATGATTTGATTTGATTTGATTTGTATCTAAATTTGGTTGGTTGATTGGTTGGTTCGATGGATTTTAGCTTGAGAGGTGTCGTTAGATTCGTATTTACTGTGAGAGTGACACTGGGTATATCAAAATAAAAAAAATACAAAAAAAAAATAAAAAAATAAAAAAAAAAACAAAATAAAAAAGGCAGTCGGGTTTTTGTTTTTGTAATAATTACTTGTTTTTAATGATATTATTATTTATTGTATGTGGACTAGTAAAACAAGTAGACTAGTATGTACCCAAGTCTAATTACATTAATGAGAGTTCAATTTGTCATCAACTAGCGTTGTAGGCGCGTGTCCTCGATTTTTTATCGGCCGATCGTATCGAGAGGTTCCGATGTCGGAGTATCGGGGTCGTGTCGTGACTGACTACTTTCATCTGCTGTCATCGCGATACTAGCGAATATGACATATAAATAAATGTCACGTCTTCTATCCCCGATGGGGCAGACAGAGCATATTGTAGAGGTGGTAGGCGAGATGGAAAAAGGAATCATTAGTGATAGTTGCCAGCCGCATCGCCTATTAAGGGGCTTCCTGAATTTTCCGGGGTCCAGTGCTGCCCGCGTTTGAATCAAACGGAGACATCATTGAAAATTTTGTCTTGACCAGGCACTATATAACCCTTTTAACTATTTTAGGAACTACAGTTTACTGTTAAAGTTAGAACGTGAAGCTTTTCTACGCACCATTGCGAAAAACAGCCACTTTTGGCGTATGTGCGTAGAAAACCTTGACATTCTCACTTTAAACTGTAAACAGTAGTTCATAAAATAGTTTGAAAGGTCATCTAGTGCCTGGTCAAGACAAAATTTTTAATAATATCTCCGTTTCCTATAAAATGATTTATTTCAAATGGGGGCAGCACTGAACCCCTGAAAATGTGGGTATCCTCTTAACTTCATTCGCATTTTTGCGGATTCCATCGAGCGGCTTTTACTATCTGTGCGGGAAAGGAGCAGATGGTACATTTTAAGTTTTTCCTTTTTTTCCAGATCAGTATAATAGAGAAGTAAGCATAAAAGAGAAGAAATCAAGGCAAGCAAAATGTTTTGCAATGTAGCGAGATTTAGTGCAAATGCACAAATTTATGAAAACATTACATTTAATTCAATAAAGTTTCTACTTTTTCACTCGGATGAAAGGAAACCTAACAAGTAATTGTTACAAAGACAAAAAACACGACTGCCTTTTTAATTTTTTCTTTTTTTTTTTTTATATGCCCATTGACACTCGCACAGTAAATACGAATCTAACAACACATCTCAAACTAAAATCCATCGAGCCGTTCAAGCTGCAGTGCCTGGCAAACATTTGAATTTGGCGCCAAAAATCCGCCATTTTGTTTTTTTTTTTATATACTCAGCGTCACTTTCACAGTAAATACGAATCTAACGGCACCTCTCAAGCTAAGATCGATCGAGCAATTATACATACATACATACTCTCGAAAAACATAACCCTTCTTCTGGCGCAGTTGGGTAAAACGGGCGAGAAAAGAGGACAATTTCCTGCTAGTTGGTGGGGATGACATGAGCCAAGTTGCAAGGAAACGGTTGATGCAGACCTCTTTTAATCTGTGTTTGGATATCCTTGTCCCGCTGCTGAAATAATGATGATGTGTAACCGATAAGATTTGAAGCCTTTAGTCAGGCATCGATAGCTTTCATTGGTTTTGAACTTTATCACAAAGATATAAGGCCCAATTTAAAATTGACTCTTTTTACCTTATAAAACGGTAAATCTAATCAGAGATCGCACGTTTTTGCACTTTTTACGTCTATCAAAACATTGATTGCATAAAGATTTACGCAAGTGGCGACATTGAAACCAGGTTCTCGGGTTTTCTAGTTTCCACTCTTGTGAAATGTTACCAAAACTATTGTGAACAGCTTCCTATTCCGCTGTTGACATAAGATCCTGTTTACTTGAATGGCAAAGGAAATATAGGTTAGGTATTTGTAATAAAACCTATATAATGAAACACTACATAAACAGAAATCGACCCCGCGACCTACCTAAATACGATCATAAAAGTCAAAATATATGCCCACTTGCCAAACGTTGCCGGGCAGATCGTCAAACGTTAATCTTTAAATGATATGGTTTGATACATCATTATCTGCCCACGACATATAGGTACGAACATAGACCAAGAATTTTTTTACTGCGTTAGGGTACGTACGAGTACATGACATAGAGAAAAGGGAATAAAGATTCAACCAATTTTAAGACGTCGCAATGTCATGCCAAGTCTTCTACTTATACATATTTAGTAGCTCTTGTCGGTGACGTGCTTTCCATGACTTTTTACACCAACTTCGAAAAAGGACGAGGTTATATGTTTGACTGCATTTTTTTTTCTATGTAGGTTCGCCGATTTCTCCGTCAATTGTGGATTACAAAATTCTGTTTTTTCTTCTACTACATGGTGGTTTGGACATGTTGAGAGGATGGATGAAAGAAGACTAACTAAAAATATTTATTGTGCAGATGTGGAAGTGAAAACTGGACCGGGTCGACCTCGAAGAACGTTCTGCGACCAAATTGCAGACGTTCTGAAAAAAGGTGAAGTAAGGAGTACTTATAACCGGAGAGCATGTATGAAAAGAGTAAAGAGTGTTGACGAAGCAAAAGAGGTTTGCAAGGATCCGTAGCAAGTGGAAATCTATAGTCTCTGCCTACCCCCATGGGAAACAGGCGTGAAAATATGTATGTATGTATGTACATTCTTAACAGCCTTTTATGTTTGCAAGATTAATTTTTCTTTCATTAGGTCGAAAGATTTTCTTCTAGGTTTTTCTACTCTTTTTCCTTCAAATATTGTTTTAAAAAAAGCATCGTGACGTAGTAGATGACCAAACATGTTTGCCCTCTTCTATTTCCTATTATTTGTAGTACTTGTTTTTTCTTTTCCACATTCTCTAATACCTCGTCGAGCATGTGAGAGAGAAAAGAAAATAGAATAGGGGAAATGTTCGGTTATCTACTACGCTACACTTAGATCATTTAATACAGGATAAGCCTTACCTGCGCGTTCCCCTCTGCCAAAGTATGAGAACAAAAATCTAATACGTTCATAAAAACTAGTTGCGTAATCGATTATGATCATTATGTGAATCGGTAAGGCATCGAAAAGACGTCTAAAAGTGCTCCGTTTAAAATGCCATGTTATGCAATTTTCTCATGTAAAAAGAGGTCAACCACATTAATTCTTTCAAAAGATGGCATAAACTTTCATTAGTAAGTATTTTTATTTTATTTTATTAACGTTGTTTTCTATTTAAATGTAATTTCTGAAAAATCGAAGGAAATCTATTAGTATCGATTACGAAAAAAGTTATCGAATCAAGTTTGCAACTAATTTCCTTCCATCCCATAAAATTATCTAAGATCGCATACGAGACTAGTTCATTAACCCCCGTTTTAAATGTATCAATTACATTCTTAAGGTTCTGTAATTAGATTCAAATTGAAAAACGCTTAGTTGATGACGTAGGCGCTCTCCCCACGAAACTATAGCGCACTCCTCACAAGACTATGGATTTATGATTTACAACCTTCGTCTTTATTCCCTGTGCATTAGAGTAGAATATATTTTTTTGTCTTCTCTCTCTTTCTTGCCAAGAGTGTATTATTATGTGTATTTACACATTTTTTTTTCAGTGTGAGCTTTATTGGTGTGCAGAAAATAAGCTAGTGTTTGAGTTTTTTGTAGGGTGCATTTATAGAGACACAAATTATTTCTTATATTATGTAAATATGTGATTATGTTTAGATGTAGTAGTCGCTTACCCCCGCACTAAAAGCGGCAGAAAGTTTTGTAAGAAGATTTGTCTGCGTAACTCATCCTGTATTAAATGATCTAAGACGCTATATCTCAATACGAGTCAAGACACAAGCCAAGTCAGCCAAACTAAACTTTGTAATATAATAAGTATAAGTAGTTATTGTTAATTTTATAACAAGTATGGTATGGAGTCAAACCTAGTACCTATTAATTTATTAATTCATTCATTCATTCATAAAACTTTATTGGTCCACAATTAAAATTGTTTACAATTGGCGGACTTAACGCTAAAATTTATGTTTCATACCTACTACCCATTTAAAAATATGTCATTTATTCTGCACCAGTACTTTACCTTCTTGCAATAATGCAGTTATATTAGTAATGCAAGCGTTTTGTTAACGTCAGCGTGCATTATTTACTCCAATATGACACACTTGACCCTTATTCTTCACGCATTGACATATAACTACATGCATTAGATATCTAATATATAAAATTCTCGTGTCACAGTTTTCGTTGCCATACTCCTCCGAAACGGCTTGACCGATTTTGATGAAATTTTTTGTGCTTATCCGGTATCTATGAGAATCGGCCAACATCTATTTTTCATCCCCCTAAATGTTAGGGGTAGTCCAACCCTAATTTTTTTTTTTTTTGACAAAATTTTTAATTTCTATTTTTTTATGATACAAAATACAAAAATACATACAATCCTCAATTTTGGCAAAACAACGTTTGCCGGGTCAGCTAGTAGTACTATATAAAAGCAAAACATGAGAAAACTTGCCCCAGCTGAGTCTAGAATTAGAGCCCACTCACCACACTTGTACACTTACCCTCATATTCATTCAGATTGACAAACGTTTGCTCAACCAGTTAAAATATGTTTTGTCCCTTTCGCTATTTGACATTGCAAGAACAAGACAAAAGATATTTTAACTAAAATAGGTTTGCCAAATGTTTGTTAATGTTTATGAATATAGGAGTAAGCGTTTTCTTGGCAAGTCTTCTCGATTTTACAAGCTTTTATTGAGTTTCACCTGTCCTGTCTGTAACCAAATATTGCAAGTTAAATTTGACCCACTTCCTGGTTTCCGATTGAGCTGAAATTTTGCACGCATACGTATATCGCGTGACAATGCAATATTTTGATGACATGGAGCTGGTCTGATGATGGAGCTGGATGGTAGTCATGTCCCTGTAAAACAGAGGTTCCCAAACTTATTTTGTCAAACGCCCACTTTAAAAAATCTGTTATTTTGTAGCGCCCCTCATTTTTTTCACCATAAAAACCTGAATCACATATTTGTCTTGCCTGTAGTTTAATTCAACCTATATTCTAAACTAGACTTTTTTACAAGAGAGAGAGCAATAATAATACATACACCAGTACATTAGAGTATCTTTTATAAAAAATAACAATAATCAACATTGTTAATTTTAAATAAAAAAATAGCAATAATAATACAATTTTACATTAATAAAGAGTATCGGAAGTGGGGACCTCACCTGCGAAACTTTAAAACACGAAATTTTTTCAGTGTTTGATTCCTTTAACGATATAATTAGCGTTGTGAACGCATTAAAATAATAAATATTAATTACATTTTTAGTTTATATTTGTACAATAAATGTTGTTTAGTAAGAGGATTTTAATTTCAGTTAATTTTAAAATATGAAATAGCTGAAGTTATAAATCACTCATTGCTTAAATCACATCAGCGCCCCCCAACTTTATTATGGGCCCGTTACCGCCCCCCTTAAAGCCTCCAGCGCCCACAAGGGGGCGTTATCGCCCACTTTGGGAAAGACTGCTGTAAAACAACATAACCCTACCGAGTTTGGGCTCGATCGATTCGTATTGAGGAGAACTTTTACCTTGTTAGGTTATAACTAAATACTTGTTAATATTTAAATTGCCAAATCTTATTATTAATTTCAGACAGTTTTCTGACCCAGAAAAGTGTGTAAGTTCTTAATAAAGTGTAGGCGAAAATTCCGAACTTGGACAAAGTGCGAATCGGTCAAGGCTCAATCCATTATGGTGATTTAGGCTATTAAAAGTTTATTTTGTTAGAATTACCGTGATTTATGGATTTCAATAGGCGCTATTAAAGCGAAAATTTCAAGGCGCTTTCTCATAATTTATCCATAAATAGACGAAGATTTATTTTCTTTTTTATGCCAAATGCGTCATCTCAAGTGAGTGGGTTGATTGTTTGTAGTTTGGAAAAAGCTCACATTTCTAATTTCATATGTTGAAATAATAACTCAGAATTAAAACACTGTAGTAACGACTTTAATCGACTCTCTAAAAGTAGCCACATTACGTCAGATGGTATTAGTAAGCACCTACATCGTTTGCGAACTAAGGTACACTTTAAAGTTGAGTGGCAGGCGGCAGCGGCAGCTGCACGAGTGCACGTGCCGCGCGGCACTTGCAGCAGCAGTACTTGCCGCAGCGGCGAGACTAGTTAGTCACGATGGAATGAGAACCACGCGACTCGCGGCGCGGCAAGTTAGTGACCCGCCGCTCTCAGTGAACTGAACTAAGTTTATCGAGCTACATGTGCTGCGAGCATATAGCTAACCGAGCGACAAACCCCGGGTTGCGTACTTTAAAAGATCCAATCGTACATACAGAGCGACAGACGGTGGCTGCGCCCGCGGGCTCCCCGTGGGAATTTCGGAACAAAAACTGTTCTACGTCCTTCTTCAGATCTCAAACTATATCCATACCAAATTTCATCTAAATGAGTCCAGCCGTTCTTGAGTTATAAATGGTGTAACAAAACCGATTTCTTCTGATGTATGGAAAGCATGTAAAAAGTTTTCCATCTCTTGGTTTGGAAAATCCTTATTCGCGATTAAGGGGCTACCAGAATTTTCCGGGGTCCAGTGCTGCCCCTATTTGAAATAAATCATTTAAAAGGAAACGGACATAATATTTAAAATTTGGCCTTGATCAGACCCTAGATAACCCTTTAAACTATTTTATGAACTACGCACATACGCCAAAAGTGGCCGTTTTTCGCAATTGTGCGTAGAAAAGCTTCACGTTCTCACTTTAAACTGTAAACAGTTCAGAAAATAGTTTAAAGGGTTATCTAGAGCCTGGTCAAGACAAAATTTTAAATGATGTCTCAGTTTCATATCAAATGATTTATTAAAAATGGGGCAGCACTGGACCCCGGAAAATTCAGGTATCCCCTTAAGCTTGGATGGAAAGTTTCCGTAAGTTTCTCGTTTAGCTACGGCAACGTACGATCACGTGTTATTCTCGTGATAATATTTAATAAGCCTTGTGATGCGATTGGTTTGGAGTTTTCTCGTAAATAATTTTGTTTGAAAACTCATTTGCGCAGGTTCTAGAACTTGTTATTAAGTACTAACGACTGCGCCAGTTTCTAACTTTTATAAGTCAATAGAAAGCGATTGCACTCATAAAAAACTTACAGTGTTCATGTTCACGTCAGCGACGGTCCGCGAGTGTCGTGCGCTCATATATCATTGTATCAATATACGTCTTTTCTGTCAAAAAAATAAAAAAAACGACTGGTTGCACTCCGGGAGTGCCGGCAGAATTGAAAACTTGAATATTAACGTTGTGCATTTCCATTAATGCGCGTTGCACACTGTAACATAAACACACGAACATTCGCGCAAGCGCCCTGCGCCATCTGAACGAAACAGCAGGCGCAGGCATACATTTTCGCCGCGCCATAGAAAGGGAGGGGAATACTTCCTCTCCTACGCCGCGCCGGCTGTCTTACGAATTTTCGATCAGATCACGTATCCTGACGCCCTGACGCGAGTTTATCATTTTTTACCCATTACAAAAAGTGTACAGCGCCGCTAAAGAAGTTTTCACTTCAAAAAAAATAAAAAAAGTTTTCTCATTCGAGTTGTTTTGATCCTTTCCCAAATCTACTTGATACGCACCAAAATACCACACCTACGTGCAAACTCACGTCAAACTGATACCGAAGTGGTGGCGATGGCGTGGCGATTCAAAAACAAATATTTGGAAGCTCGCCGAGCCCACGTTATTTCGATCGGTGCAGGAATGCGGGATTGCAGCGGTATCGCTGTCCTGGCCTTATATGTTGCTATTAGGAAACTACTTATCGTGTCGGTAGCTGATTTCAATTCATATTAAGGGGCTACCTGAATTTTTCGGGGTCCAGTGCTGCCCCCATTTGAAATAAATCATTTAAAAGGAAACGGAGATATCATTTATAATTTTGTTTTGATCAGTCCCTGGATAACCCTTCAAACTATTTTATGAACTACTGTTTACAGTATAAAGTGAGAACGTGAAGCTTTTCTACGCACATACGCCAAAAGTGGCCGTTTTTCGCAATTGTGCGTAGAAAAGCTTCATGTTCTCACTTTAAACCGAAAGCAGTAGTTTATAAAATATCCAGGGTCTGATCAAGACCAAATTTTAAATGATATCTTCGTTTCCTTTTAAATTATTTAATTCAAATGGGGGCAGCACTGGACCCCGAAAAATTCAGGTGACCCTTTAAAGAGTAACTTCTTTAGTAAAGTTTAGACAGGGTAGGCACTAATCTTATTTAAAGTACGAGAACTGCATATCAAGTAAAATAAATTTTTAGCTAGTATCCGATATTATATTACGGTGTCACCCTGGTAGTGCTTTCTCTCTAATCTCTTGGTACCACGGAAGACCAGCGATATGATGTGAAGGCACATCATTGCCCTATGATGAGTGGTGCCATTTCGGTGTAAAACTAATTTTAGTTATTTAGTAATGCAAATGATGTAAATTTGCATTGAATAAAATATTTTTCTTTCTTTCTTGTGAAAAATATAGATACGGTTGACAAATACTGCATTATCGTCTTATAGTTCTCTTCTTTATTCTCGTAAAACGAGATATTTTTATTTTGTTTCGCAAACTGTAGATGACCCTTTCCTAGTTTTCAAGCGCCTACTAAATGTGAGTATTTTGTTAGGGCCAGTTTTTCGCCCATTGTGCTTCCATAGTTGCCCGATCATTTTAGAGGTTCACCTCGGAATGAGAGATAATAAGCTGGAAACTCGTATACACCTTCCTTTTCATGTTCTAAAAGTTTTGTCAAGTCTCATAAAATCTCCTGCCTGCGTCGTTTAGTATTGAAGGTCAAAGGTCTGGGCTAAAGACCGCTGAACACATGTCACTCTTACCGCAGATTGTAAGTTATACTAAGAAGCTTTTACGATAATATCTGGTTGTATAAAACTATTTCAAGCTCCTCCGTGCTTCGGAATGTACGTTAAGGTCCCGGTTGTAATCATGAGATGGCAGCCGCCAAGCGTTATCAATTGCCTTAGGGCTTGAACTATTTGACATTAGTGTTGACTACTTCATCATCATCATCCTAGCCCTTTTTCCGTCTGCCCACTGATGAGCATCTTCGTCGACGCAACCCATCTCGTTCCTGTGTTGCTTTCATCCAGGCAGACCTGCGAATTGATTATGCGATCAACGCGATGGGTTGACCGCAAATCAAAGTCGCGGGTCGCAGGCATAGGCCCGACGCCGGACGCTTCCCTCATCTCTTCTGGGCTATCATTCGGTCAGTGCCTTGCTCCACCTTCCATCACCTTGTCGGCCTAATAAACACACAAAAAAAAAACGAGATCGAAAAACATCTGTGGATTGTTGGAATTCGCACGCGCCGATGAGACACGTGCGGACTCTATTAAAAAAAATACAAACCCGCTCGATCTAACATGTTTTAGAGGCCACATTCCTAGGAACTAAATCATTTGCCGAGTTTATATCCGAGCTTCGATGTCAACTGAAGCGTTCCGTCGCTGAATATTATATTCTCAAAAAACCATTTTCGTAAAACACCACATTCGCAAATCATGATATTCGCAAAATATCATATTCTCATAACATCATATTTTCAAAATATCATGATCTTATAAGACCACATTCGCAAAACACAACACTTTGCAAACATATTTTCAAAAAAGGTAAAAAAAAGACAATGAACTCGAAAAAAAAATGCCGACGGCGGCTTTATGCACCAGTAGGTAAAATCTACGTACGAAACTTATTAAGATAAGCTATCAAAGACTTGATTTTCTTTTTTTTCGTGCTGCTTTTCTTCCCGTGCAAATGAAAAGAGGCGATCGAGGGAACGGGCGAAAATCTCGGAGAATGCCGATAGTCGGTGCGGCAACCATCAATATTTAGGTAGTCTTTGGCTTTCCCACCCAAATGCCCACGCTAAAAGCCGTCTTTAGGTCTTGACCTGGGCACAGAATGAATATAAGCATTACATACCGAACGGAAACTCCTAGGGTCCTGCGCAGTAGCGTCCCCGATCCCCGTCCTTGTCAAGTGTGTTGGCGGGCGAACACGCACACATTTACGTGTGCACGGATGTATATTTGTAGTAGTAGGCATAAATGATACTCCGCTTCTATGAAGTGCCATACCTGTGCCCTGGGTTCAGTCTTCTTGACTCCTCACAGACTCATAAGCCGACACAGTTTTCTCAAAAGCACGAATGCCCTAGAGTGCAACATTAAAGACGCTAGGCTAAATCTGTGGGAGAGAGGCCACACTGTGCCTAGTTTTATTCCACCACGCGAGGAACTTCCCCCTGGCCATGAATTGCCGTGGCCTACTTGGAAAGCGCTCAACAGACTGCGAACTCAGGTGGGGCGCAGCAAAGACAATTTGGTCGGGTGAAAAATATTGAGCAGCTTGCATGAAAAACAGTGCGAGTGCGGATTCTCTCCACAAACGATGTCCCACCTTTTATCATGCCCGAGGTGTCCAAACACCTGCACCTTGGATGACTTATATGCCGTCCCGACAATGCAATAGAGGTGGCCCAATTCTGGTCCACTAAAATATAAACATACCATCGACACGAAAAGAAGAAGAAAAAGTCTACTCCGCAAGGGTGAACACCTGATAATGTATTTGTGAAGATAACTGCACAATCCCACGAGTGTCACTCGACGAAAGAATTTCCACAATTCCCAGTAATGTGTCTCGGTAAATAACAATACGGCTAATAAGCCGCCGAGGTCGCCGAATTAATGTTTTAGGTGCAAGTTTTATTCGCAAAACGTCTGATTCGCGAAATGTCCGATTAGAGATCTGGACCGTTACTCCATAAACTTGGATGTTACAGGGTCTTGGATGTTTATCTATGAAATATGTATATGTATTTGTTATTAAAAATAGTATTGTTGAGTACTTATATATATTGTCCCTACTTATGTAAAACGACACGACAGCCGTCTGATAGTGTCGTCCTATTTCAATGTCAGACCAATTAATTTATAGCGCTCAATGTTATTTATATATGTATTTGTTATAAAATATAGTATCGTTGAATTAGTATCCCATAACTCAAGTCTCGAACTTACTTTGGTGTTAGCTTAATCAGTGTAATTTGTGCCCTTATTATTTATTTATTATTATTTATTGTTCCTTGACACAGCAGAACGTTTGTCTTATTGCTTTTGGTGTAAAAGCCCTGTGCGATTTTGAAAATTGGAATCTGGTCAGGGCTACTGAAAAAATAACATTTGCGGTCAATGGCTGAAAGTCGAGAACAAGTTTCAAGTTCATGCATCACACAATACTTATTACGTTATAAGTTACACTATTACTGGTGACTCAACCACGTTAGGAACTGTCTCCCGATGGTTTTTTAGTCAGAATAACATGCTTAACAATATACTAAAATATTGTGCTGGTTTGATGAAATGCACCTTTTGGGCCCTTAAGTACTAGTTAGGCATTAGGTCCACCACTTCACAGTTTTATTTTTGTGCCAACAAGTTTAAATAAATCAATATTAACAACTTATGAAAATTACTTTTAAAGTTCTAAGATCCCAAAGAACTTATTGGCCATATCCAAGTGATCCAAGACGTGTTTATTCAACGGTTTTTGGTTATATAAAGGTCCTATGAAGTCGCTGAAAACTTTTTTGATATTGGACTTTAGTCGCTAAACATTTTGCTATTCAACCTTTTTGCGCCTTAATTTATTAACGTGTTAACAGTCTAACACTCCCTAATCTTGTACAAAGTGGTGCGCAAACATTTGAACAAGTATTTGAAGAGAGTCGCCAAGGTGAGGTGTTTGTTAAAGACAGTAATCCTGAAAAAGCCTGAAGGTTTTCGTAAAGGTTAGGCGTTATGACTTAATGGTTGCACAGTCATAGTGCTTATCTAAAATAACCTGCCAAGTGCGAGTCGGACTCGCGCACGAAGGGTTCCGTACCAATCTATAAAAAATCTAGTTTTTTGTATGGGATCCACCTTAAATATTTATTTTATTCTGTTTTTAGTATTTTTTGTTATAGCGGCAACAGAAATACAACTAGATAGTTGTATTTCTGTTGCCGCTATGTTTTGTTAAAATTTCAACTGTCTAGTTATCTGGGTTCATGAGATACAGCCTGGTGACAGACAGACGGACAGCGGAGTCTTAGTAATTAGGTCCCGTTTTGACCCTTTAGGTACGGAACCCAGAAAAAAGTAAAAAAAAACGACTAGTCTAAATATAAGCAGACCTTTTGTGCATATTGCAGTGAAAATTCTGGACAGTGGCACATTTCATATTACATATTGACACCGTGGAGGTTTCTTTCGGCGTTTCATCTCAGCAGTGACGCCAAAAGTGACCGTCTCGCAAATGTGCGAAGAAAAGCTTCACGTTCTCACTTTAAACTGTAAACAGTAGTTCATAAAATAGTTTGAAGGGTTATCTACGGTATTCTCAAGACAAAATTTTAAATGATACCTTTAGTTCCTTTCAAATACATTATTCCAAATGGGGTCCACTGGACTGGACCGCACTGGACCCGAAAAATTTATGTAACCCCTTAAAAACAATTGGTCTCAAGATGCCTTTGGCAGGGATAAGTGGAGGATGGGCAGACCTTTGCCCAGCAATGGGACAACGTTTATTTAAAAAAACTGATTGACGTGTAAAAGTGTGTAAGTGAGTTATTGATATTGAAAAATATAATCAGGCCGCTTCAGCCAGGCCTGTGTCACTTCCCGTTTAGGTATTGAAAATGGGATCCCTTTTTTTCGCATAATTTGTTTTGTCCTAATGTTCTTTGGCATACCGGTTTTGGCATAAAATATTTCGGCATAATAGTTATTAGGTATAATTGTTTTTGGCATACGGATAATTTTGGCATAATTAACTTTTAGGTTAATTTGTTTTGGCATAATGTTCATTCGCATAATCTCCGAATTAGTCGCAAAAGGTAGGTTATGGTTGTGCAGTAACCATCACAGGAGCGAGCGAGCGTCGACAAAGTGACAGAAGGGATCAATTTGGCGTAAATAATTTTATGCTTAAGAATATTATGCTTAAATAGTATTATGCTTAGATACATTTTGCTTTAAATAATTATGCGTAAACTGTTATGCATAATAACGATAAGCTTATAAACAATTATGCCGGAAAACAGTATGCCATGTTACATTATGACTTATTTTTTTATGATTATGGATAGGGAACCATTGAAAATATACCTACATTATTAGGCGCGCGGTGACCACTTCGAAGGGGAAACTTCAGTTACATGAATCGTTTGTCCAAAGTAATAATAAAATTGGCTTGCAATGGATGTCTAGGTATCTAAACGAAGAGGTGAGGAGTTCTGACGCGAGCTAAATTAAACCATAGCGCTAACCACGATGGAGTAGATATTTCTTTGAATTTCTTTTCTAAGCAAGACTTCTGTACGTGAGTACTAGTTCTTATTCTGTGACTCGGCTTTCGGTCCTCCACTGTACTTACGTCACAACGCAGTAGATTAATATTGGATCAATCGGATTAATTTAGATCACGAGCTTTGATTAACGATCCGTATTAGTTTAGTTGCCTGTTGTTGGTATTGATTTAAGTAGGTTTATGTTTATATTTGCTGGTCGGGAGTTATATACTAAATATTCTAAGGTTTTTATTTTCTTCCAGAATAGCATGGAAGCTACCAAGAGTTATTAAACCCCGACAAAAAAGTGTGTCCGTCTGTGACATCATAGCGCTCAAACGGATGAACCGATTAGGATGCAGTTTTTGCGGGACTTAATCGTTAAATTAATATCCGTACCGCTATCTATTATTTGCCAGGAAAGCTACAAAGACCCAGACTTTCGAGCGATAACCCTTAATACATTATAAACGGCTGAATCGACTTTCATCAAACAGCAAAAAAACCGCATCGAAATCGGTCCATCCTTTCGAGAGCTACGATGACACAGACACACAGACAATAATAACACCCCTTGGGCAGAAAGGTTCTCGAATGGCCACGTACCGGCAAGCGCAGCGTAGGACACCCACCTGCTAGATGGTCGGATGACCTGAGCAAGGTTGCTGGGAGGCGCTGGATGTAGGCCGCTTCCGATCGGTTGTTTTAGAAATCCTTGTGCCTATGTCTAGCAGTGGACTTCCTATGGCTGATATGATGATAATGATGATTCCCACGAGAGTAGTAAGAAGCGACTAGGGAAGACTGCATTTATACCACCTGTCGGTAGCTACTTTAAATACCCGCGAAACTGCGCGAATGTTTGGCAATAGGCCTATCTAGTTTGATCAAAGTTAACATTAGCGGTAGACACGTGCGTCGCTGTTACGCATTGGAAATCCGCGTAATATGTAACGTTTTTATATTTATAAACATTTATTCTAGGCGCGGCAGAGGCGTGTCACAATGTAAAACTCGTTGACCGGGCCGCGTGAGTCAATATACAGGCGAAGTGATTGCTACTACCTGATGTATGGTAGAGTACCTATTAGGGAATTTGCATGAAAACAATATATGTTATCTAACCAGTTTATCCATAAATATTCAAAAGTAAAGTACTAACAGTGAAAACAGAATAATATTTGGTTGAAAACGAACGATTTTACGAAAATATGTCTATCTCACTCCCAAAAACGCTATTTTCTATGGCAAATGTAGATGATATGGATTTTGATGTCACCAGTCCACATCGGACTTCTCTGTCTAATTAAAACTTTAAAGTATTATATGTTCGTCGCTGATAAAGATATTTTATAAATTATATCTTTTTTTTTTGCTGTGTTTAATAAGGATTTTATTAAGGAAATAAAAAAATACGTGCATATTCCCTTTCGTAGGGTCGTAACTAGTATTTTTGGCAAAGCGGATGACGTTTTTAGTTGGAGTCGTCTGAACTACCAGCTTGTTCGGCTTTGAGTGAGTTATTGTTATTGAAAAATCCAATCGGGCCGTTCGGAGGAGGAACAACATTCGTTATTACTACGCCACTGCTTCGGCACTCGGCTTTTAGTCCTGCTCTAGCCTCGTCAGAAATACCAGCTTGTTCGGCTATTATTAGGCTTTTTGACAAAGCGCATGAGTTTTTTTTTTAGGATTCACTACAACTTATTTACACAAAACTTGAATCGTGCCACCTCACTGGTCCGGCTTTTGGGGCCTTATTCAGCACAGAGTCCGGCTTTTTTTTGCTTTTGGTGATGGCAATCCTTGTCGTAACTGGGGTTCTTTGTTCTACTAAAGCTAAGACAGATTGGAACTTGTAAATTTACTGCTATCAAATACCAAAATAATGAAGTTTAACGGTGGCAGAATCCACGCAGAAACAATAATTCCCAGCATTGAGATATCTTATTTGAATATCCATTAACTTAGGGCGTATATTCTCCCGAAAACAAATGACGGATGAAAAGATATAGCAATATGTTTATATTACCTATACCTTATTGTTTAGGTACTGGAGAAAAGGATATTACACCCAGTTTTCATAAGATGGCAATAATTTAGCTAAGAATATGTGAGTTGCCTGAAGGCAGTTGAATAATCTAACGTCAATGATGGCCACTCGTGTAAAGCAAAAAAGAAAACATGACTAAATGTATTTTTAACCCTCGATGCAAAAAGAGGGGTGTTATAATTTGACGCGTCTGTGTCTGTGACATCGTAGCTTCCAAACGAATAGACCGATTGTGATGCGGTTTTTTCGTATGAAAGCTAACGTGATTCAGATGGTTCGTAGCTACAGTTGTGTCGGGGTTACCGAAAATGTTTAATGTTTTATGACATAACTTTTTTACTAGTTATTCACCTTTGTATTTTCTCATGTGTCTTCATGGCCTACAGTGTGCTATCATCGTTTGTTTGTTTGCTTCGCGGAGCGCTTCGAAATTGGTTTATTATCTTGATGGGAACGGGAGCCAAGAATTTGTACTATGGCCCATTTATTGATTATGTGATGTGATGTCTCAAGGCATTTTGAAATGATTCGCCAGTGCCTCTGACGTTTCAATTTTTACGCAATGAAAATTATCTGTTTCTATAAACAAGTCGCCCGTCCCGAACTTTGGATTTGCTTCGCGACCCCTTCTTACAACCTCATTTCTATAGCCTACTGCTGATAAAGGAAGGCTTGGCCTTACTAACTCATAAATGGGCATTTCCGTGGCCTGGCTTATGTTAGAACATCATCCACATCGCTGGATGGGTAGCCAGATGTTTGCTATATTTTTGATATCTAATGATGATGATGATGTGTACATGGTGTGAAATACACAAAAATAATTAAATAATTCTCTTTTTTTTCAGATGCGGGGAAAACCTCTCGCAACAGCAATCTGGTGCGCATGCGCAGGTCTGCGCTGGGGAAGTCGGCGCCCACACTATCCGTCCATGTGGTAAGATTTTTTGTTCACTTTCTTTAAAACCTGTATATTTAGGTCTACTGCTGGACTAAAAGCGAAAAGAGAAATAGGCATAAATTTCAACTCTAGATCACGACCCGTCCGTGCGGTAGAATTGAGAAAGGACCAGCTAAATCTAATCCTAATGCACGAAATGAAAAGTTAAATGGAGGTCGGTTAAAAGGCAATGTGGTATATAGGCGACGGATGATCAGTATTTGTCACTCTTGTATCCTGGGTCATTGGCTTTATTATAGCTGTGCTTATTGTCATAAAAAGGTGAACAAGGATAATCAAGGTCGTATGCAATTTGTGTAACAATAAGGATATTTTTACGATCTTGTAAAATACGTTATAAAAACAAGTTTTCCGTCTCGAAGCGATATTTCTTTGGCGAATCACGGACGTTTGTTGAATGCAAATGTAGCATCTGTGTTCTGACTTTCTCTCTGTCTGTATTTTCGTTAGCAAATTCGTGAGGTGAATGTGTCGGTTTTAATGACAGAGCCTGTTCAACCGGACATAAAAATACAAGGACTTCATTTTTTTTTAATGATCTTCAGAGAAGATATGACAAGTTGGTTATTAGATATTTAAAAAAACCCCTATTTTGAAATTTTGTATCCTCAAGTTTCGTTAAAAACATTTCCCCAATAATGGGGAAATTACATCGACCTGGAATTAAACAACCATGAGAATTGCCACGTTGAGTCACGCAATAATACACTTCGATTCGACATACCACAGTTGATGTCATTAAGTAAATAAAATTTGAGTATATTTTGTGTATATTTAGTATATTTTGGATTCTTGATAAGTAGATTATATTTTGTGTGTGCATTTCATAAATGCCAAAATGAAATTCAAGAGTAAATATAGGCCATAGAGCAACTTCGGACTCGAAGCAAAGGGTTAATATGAAATGTAAACACCCATGTCGTATACCATCGGCTTATCGCAAATTACATTTCACAAACATCATCAGGCTTTCTGCCGCCCACTGCTGAGCATAGGCCTTCCTTCGCCGACGCTACTCATCACGTTTAATTTCACACTGAAGCTTCAGTAATTTATTTTCATAAGAATTTCTAAATTCAGCCAGATCAGGCGTTCTCCGAGAGAGTTCTGAGTTCTAACCCGCAGTCATAAGTCTAAACCATTATTAATTTTGTTGGTGGCTATACGTAATCAATCTAACAGGTTTCGTGCATTAGTCATGCAAATGTGTGTAATATAATTAATAGCTCAATTTACCGGTTCTATTATTAATAACTAGCTTTGCCTTCCGATTTGTCTATTACTGTGGATTTGTTTTCAATTACATTGATTGATTTCTAAAATAAACATTTAGGTTTTATATTTATCAACTGTTCCGTGTTATCTAATATTTTACATAGATACATATTATCACGTCTGTTTCCCACAGGGCTAGGCAGAGACTATGGACCTCTACTTGCTAAGAAAAAACGTATCAACAATTTTGATACTTTTAAATAGTCTTACATTATTAAATCTCTATGAAAATTTAAAAGCATTCATTTATAGCATCTATAGGAAGTAAGAACCATTTTAATATAGAAAATGCCTATAAATAATTTTTGGCATAAAAAACGTTTAACAAAATATACCCAATGAAACTATTTTCAGATAACATTCAATCAATCATGAACAACTTTCTCAAAAACATACTTATATCGAAAATATTTTTTGCTTGCATTACTGATCAGTTTCTAAAAAAATTGGCCTACTCAGACCGTCAATATGAACAACTTTTCCTATGGGGCCAATATTTTTTTTGCTTTCCATAGAAACTGATCAATTGAACAGTCATCAATTGATCAGTTTCTATTGATCAGTCATCAATTGATCAGTTTCTATGGAAAGCAAAAAAAATATTGGCCCCATAGGAAAAGTTGTTCATATTGAACGTCTGAGTTGCTCCTACAATGATCGGACAGACAGCTCAATCGGTTGACGATAACTGGTCGAAAATTGAGTTGCAAGATTTGACATAAAATCAAACAAGATACATTTCAAGTTAAATAAAAGCTTGTAAAATAAATTAAATCATGTTGCCTAGTGTGGGGACAACAGTGTAATATTTGTGTAACAATGACTTAAATGAATTTCATTTCATTTCAAATTAGTATCAGTCTATTTTATTAGACCCTGTATATAAACAATTAATTATGTTACTATATATTTATAGCTGCGAATGCGTCACACCCATAATATTGTAATTCCATGCCCAACATAGCGGCCCATAAAACATATTATGTATTCTCTATTATTTATTTCCGCCATTTGTGTTGTTATGATGTTATGTTTATGCTAAACAAACACGAAGCGTGGCACGTTTCTGTGCTATCCTATTGTTTATCTTTTTATAATAGCTTTTTTATTAGGGTTCCGTAGTAAACAAGGAACCCTTATAGTTTCGCCATGTCTGTCTGTCTGTCCGTCCGCGGTTTTACTCAGCGACTATAAGTATTAGAAAGCTGTAATTTGGCATGAATATGTATATTAATTAGGCGGAAAAAACGGTAAAATAAAATAAAAATTTTTAGTGTAGCTTCCATACAAGTAAAGAGAAAAGTCAATTATTTTTTCTCGATTAACTAATCATGTTGGGTATCGTTGAATAGGTCTTTAAAAAATATTGTGAGTTTGTCAACACCGTTTTTCGATTTTGGGATCCGTTTTTGAAATATTTGCTTTTAAAGTGAAAAAAATTATTAGAGTCAAGTGTCCCCCCCCCCTCTATCTGCTAAACGGTTATATATGGACACGTGAAAAAATTCACAGCTATAGAATATATAACGAAATTTAAAGGAAAACTATCAGAGCTAAGTAGGGTTTACAAAGTAAAAAGTTATAGAAGATTAACTTATAAAATGTACTCGGAAAAGGATAATTTCATACAAATTCAATAGAAAATTAGTTTTTAGACGTTTTGAATGGCATGAACTCAAAGTTGGCGTTCGTAACTACGGAACCCTACTGCGCGTGGCCCGCCACGCACTTGGCCAATTATTGTAAATCGTTTCAATTCATTTCATATATGTTTTTCGATAAAGTATAGATAACTTTTGTGCTTAAAATATAAAGACATATTATGTAATTGCATATGCATGGGATAAGGATAAACAGCCACAAATTAACGATCTGCGTTTATTTTCCAAAATTAAAAATATTTACTAAAATTGTTCGTTCAAGTTCCGTAGAAATCGTCAATCGTAAGTAGTCGTATGACTGACGGGTTAGGCTCTGTCTCTGTCTTTCATTCATCATCTCGCTTGCACACTTTCGTTCAAAAACATACATTATCACCTCATATTCATCTTCGTTCAAAAATATTCAATCCCACATGTATAAATAAATAAATATATAGGGACATATAACACTGATTGAGCTAGCCCCAAAGTAAGTTCGCGACTTGTGTTATGGGATTCTAACTAAACAATTTAAAATTTTATAACAAATACATATATAGATAAGCATCCAAGACCCAGGAAAATGTGAAAAAGTCAATTTTCCAACTTGCCCTAACGAGGGGATCGAATCCAGGAACTCTGGGTGGCGGACTAGCATGGTGACCACTACGCCACGGAGGTCGTCTCGGATGTATGTATACAATACAGGTGTTCCTTATACCATTATTATTATTTAGCCTTATATATTTATTATTTATATTCCATGGCGCCCTGGCGTGAGGCGTGGGTTGAGTAACAAACATCGAAAAATAGTGTAGTTGTCTCTCTCTCTCATCTCAGTGTATTCTCAGAGGTCGTTATGAAGCGCTATAGGTAGCAATATAAGTAGCTTTTCTTTAAAAATATTTTTTTTTATTAATATACAATACACGTAATGTAAATTATACTTATTGACGTGTAAAAGTGCCTGTAAGGGTCTAATTACTGAATAAACATTTGAATCTTTGAATTACATGATGCATACTCAGGTGTAATGCTGTAAAACCTAGGTCCGCTTTCCGGCTTTTTAATCGAATCACATTGTAGTTCTAACATGGTAATTTAACAACAACTTTATATTTTCGTTTGAAATAAATAAATAAATTTTGTCAAATTGTAATATAACCAGAGATCGGAATTAGGTAGAGTTATTTGTGTACTTGCATCGAAATGTTGATATTAATATGGATCTTACCGGGATTTCTAAAGGACAATCCCGTGTTGCCAACAATATTACAAATAAATAATAATAAAAACCTTAGAGACAGATAAAACAAATATTACAAAGTTAATTAACATACGATTTTTATTAGTATATACATTAGTATTTTTATTAGTTTTTACATATTGGCAACGTCGCGCGTGCAGTGATTTAAATTGTGTAAAAGTAAATAACTTTTTTATTTAATAAATGACGTGATTTTTCTGCTCTTTAAATTAATCTCGAGATTTGAGGTATATCCACCTTATTCTTTCACTGTATGAAATCAGTGTGAGTACATAAATAACTCTACCTAATTCCGACCTCTGAATATAACAGAGTTAATTAGCGGTAAATTACAAAAACCAACATAACATCATATTTCATATCATAGGTACTGAAGTACTTTTTTATTAATGCGAGGGTTTATATGGATGAATGTATTGATGTTTGTTTAAGCCGGAACGGATGAACGAATTTAAATAAAATTTTGCATACAGTTAGCTTATTATCTGGATTAAAACACAGGCTAGGAACTTGTGGATTTGTCAACTAAGGAACTAACTTTGAAAGCTATATGATAGTCTATTGCATTTCGCAGGGAGATACATAAATTTAAGCTAAAAGATTACATAAACTGTTACAAAATTCTTTTGCCTATACATATTCAGTCCAAACTATATTGAGTTTTGGCATAAACATAGCTGGTGGTAAATATTGCTGCCAATTTTAAAGTGGCACACGCGACCACAGCTGTAACATATCATATCCAGAGTATTTACTCTAAATTTGAGCATGGCATGTTTAGATAATATTCGTTCTAAAAGAGCTCGTCTTGTGCCGCCTTTGTCAGCGCGCCGCAGCGCAAAAAATATTACGAATTCCTTGCTAACTTTAATTTGTCAAGGATTGAATTTTAAAACACTTGTAGCTTATCTCAATGTGAAGGGTAATAACAAGGTAACCCAAATGAAAACTCCTCAAGTGATTAAAAAAAAAACGAAAACGTACGAAGTTACGGGGTCACCGCACCCAGTACAGTTACGTGGAAAAGTCACTCGCTGAATTTGCCTGAACAGTGAACTTATTTGCATAGGCGGCTTGTGGTACAGTGGGCCACAAAATGAAGACTTTTGTTGTGGCTGTATTCAGGCGTAATAAGGTGGCGGTTGCGCTTCGTGTGTGCCCGAGTGTAGTTAATAAATTATAGGGCTGGTCGTTTCGAGAGGGAAAAATACAGGTT
Source organism: Acrobasis suavella (assembly GCA_943193695.1). Lineage (NCBI taxonomy): Eukaryota > Metazoa > Arthropoda > Insecta > Lepidoptera > Pyralidae > Acrobasis > Acrobasis suavella. The sequence goes on from OW971952.1 coordinate 11,514,637, forward strand.
TCAGTAAATTACTGGATATTTGGATAGTTGATAAAGGCAGGGTGTGTTATTTGATGTAAGTGCGGACTGATGAAAGAGCATACATTAATGAAGGTAGTAGCTACTCTACAGTGTGGTTATACAATATGAAACAAAAACCCTGTCCAAACCTTGAAGGAGCAACTCAGGCCGGCAATATGAACAACTTTTCCTATGGGACCAATCCTTGAAACTCAAAAAATCTACATGTTCATACAAAAATACATACTACGGCAATTTGTATGAAAATGTCGATTTTTTTTCGAGTTGCAAGCATTGGTCCCATAAGAAAAGTTGTTCATATTGACTGTCTGAGTTCCTGCTACACAGATCGGACAGGGTTTTTGTTACATTATTGTATAGTGTGTGGCAGTGGCGTTGGATGAGAATTAGGGCTTGTACAGCTATAAAACTATTATTAGGTTCTATAACGATTAATAAGCCGTTCAATCATCATCATCCGAGCGTATTCCTGGTTGCATCCTCAGCAGTAACGCTTCAGAGCCCGGGGTCCGCTACCTTACCAAGGAGATTTGACGAGGTTACTGGTTTTTACACAGAGCGACTGCCGTCTGACCTCCACAACCCAAAGGGCAAACCAGAAACCAATCCTTGGATAGTTTGATGATCAAACGCTAGGTGGCGTTCGGGACCCACAGTTTTACGTGCCTTCCGAAACACGGAATCATCTTTCTTTTCGGATAATCAGGTGATTCAAGCCTGCAATATCCTATCCAGACTGGAAACAACTTTTAACAAAGTATGCTTCCCAGTGGGAATCGAACCCATGACCTCCGGGTCACAAGGCGAACGCCTTGACCACTGGACCACGGAGGCAGTCTAAAAATAAGCCGTTCAATGTCCGGCTTATAATTCGCATAATTTTATTTTTATTGACTTAGTGTAAGTAATATTAGTCCGGTAGCGCTAGGTTTTTAAGTTTCAAGAATATTAGATATTTCGATTTTTCGCATATAGTTTCTAGACCCCTTGACCAACCTAAAACATGACGTTGTGTCATCTTCGATGTTTGCTTGGGTAGAAATTTAGGTATTTGCCTTTTCGAACATTATGAGATGAAAAGAAAATTAGAGATGAATTTTTCACTTGCATGACAATAACTACGTGGTGTCTGATGTACAAAAGCTTTTTGTGTCATCATCTGGCCACAAGATCAGTGTCATTTCACGAATACTTAATATTTCGCTCAAATAGCTCTTTAAGAATATTAGAATTTTATAAATAGGTATTACACGCCATAGAGCACTAATATATGTGTTTCAAAATGTTTTGTGTCACATTTCATCCACGATATCTTATTGTATTTTATTTTTTTAATTCAATACTCTGTAAAAGACACAAAAGATTATTAGTGTTATTAGAGTTTCGTCTTTTTCATTATTGTAGTGTGATAAACCACAATTCGTAGTTTGTGTCATCTCCATCCAGGCAATCTTATTATTTGAAAAAAAATAAATATTTCCGCGCCAAAATTCAAAGTGCGCGAGAAGACAGGGCGAGCGTGGGGGCACGTATGGGTGCGCGGGGACGGGTGTGTGCGTGACATACCGGCACAGTATCTGTCCGCCGTGCCGGCCGCAGCGCCCGTTACTAATTATTTTGGATTTTTAGCTGACTACGGCAAAGCCATGAGGAAGGGTAGTGATTTTAGCAGTCTATGTATGTGGGTGTGTATGTATGTCTGTTTACCCGTAGCATCCAAATCGTTTGTTCAATTTTCACAAAATATACATATACATATAATCGATTCGTCATTATTGTCCGGGTGACATAGCTACTAATTTGTATGCAAAAAACGTATATAACGAATGTTAAATACAATAAATTTAGAGTATAATATAACATATGACTCGCGTAGTCGGGTATTAGTTTTTTAAACTTATATCTTGTTATTTTATAGGTTCTAACAAAAGCTTCATTTAGAAGTACTTTGATTATTTTTTCCGTATGTGTCAGTGACCAACATGTTTTTTACAAAGGTTCCTTGAATGACGTACTTATGTGTGCAACAACTGCAAAAGAAGGATCATTTTTTTCACGTGTCTTTTATGTTAGTAAGTACGTTTGATTTATAGGTAAATGTGTATATTGTTTGTTCTCCGTGTGTCTGTTCTACCTAACGATGATGACCGGCACTACTGTAACCTTAGCACGAGTAGGTTCTTATGTGCTGCTTCTGAGAACGCGAGAATCTTCTCGTGTAAGATTTGTACAAAATGATATGTTTATTTAAAAATTTGATTGTTATGGTTGACTGTATCAATCGGCATTAAAAAAATAGGGACGTTGTTCACAATTTTGGTTATTTATTATAAGCATGGGTTTCATTCAACCAAGCTATTAAATGCAGTTCTTCCTGTTTATTTTTAACAATGAACCTATACAAACTTGTTTAGGTATACGTACATATACTCAATTCACACAAACACAAGTTTATTTGCCAGGAATATTAAAAAAATCCTGACTTTCAATAGTTTCATATGTAAACGCCATTTAGTGATGGGTGGAGGAACTGTATAGTAGAATGAATATCCGTAGCAACATCCAATATTTGACTGAAGTAAACTACAAAACGGCCTAACCGATGTTTATCAATCATAGCTAAGAACCACCTATTATTATATTATTTATTATTCTGTGGTAACGTAGATATGCACGTAGGTTAGTATTTTGTTATAATATAAGTGCTCTGAGTTTTTAATTTTGGAGTTTTTGCACCACCTGTCAGCACCACCTGTAAGTTGACTGGTGGAAAAGGCCTACGGCCTTAAGTCCATCAATTACAATTTCATGTGATAAAGTAAAATAAATAAACCACCGCAAAGCCGCATTGAAATCGGTCTATCTGTTCATGCGCTAAGATACCATAGACAGGCACACAGAGAGACAGACGGATAGACTGAAAGACATTAGCGTCAAACTTATAATACCCCTCTTTTTTTTTCGGAGGTTAAAACCTCTCAAACTTGGATACACACTTGTATATTAAGTCACTTTTTAGATTTTACGCACAAACCCACATACATACAAAATTACTTACCGACATACTTTCACAAACAAATTAGGCAATTTGTAACACACATTTCCCTCCTTCGGCAGTCGGGTAAAAATAAGCTGTGAATGAAATTATAAATATTCTTACTGTGACATCTCAATTTATTTACGACAATCTTCTTTTTGTTAAGTCTAGGTTAAATAATTTCAAGAAAAATAGTGATGTTCACAGTTATAATACGCGCAACAAAAATCAGCTTCATACGCCTAAATTTCGACTTGCTAAAACTAGAAAGTCACTCTTAGGTCTAGGTATAACATTATTTAATAAACTTCCCGACGCGATCGTTAACCTACCAATGGCAAAATTTAAAATACATGTTAAAAAAGTTTTATTGAATAATGCGTACTATACTATCAATGATTATTTAAGAGATAAAAACGCGTGGATACTTCCTAAACATTTTCCATTACACTCCACACATGAAACATAAAATAGCTGCATTTTATGTTACCATAATAAGCTTACTTTAAAAACATGTAAATGCTCTGCGATCAATAGGTGACCAACATATAACTAATATTTTCTCTTGACAAGGTCTGCTCGTTCGGGTTTTTCATGCTCACCAAAATGTCCAATCCGGTGGTAGCGTCGCTGGTCGGGTCGTTGGATTCCCTCTAATATGGTTGAGTTTAACGATGGCTGATCCGTACGTCAACTCGTGAACGGGTGCTGCCGGGAGGGACTGGTCAACTCGGCTTCGCTTTTTTGACTATTTAATATTTTTTTATTTTTTTCTACGCAATTTATATTTGTTTACTTGTTCGCAAGTATTACATGTTATAATGTGTCAACATTGTATTATATTATAAGTATTTATTAATTAAAAGACAATAATAATAATATGACAAAGTCCTTCTGGCGAGTAGGCGACCAATACTGTGAAAATGAGTTTCTTTCGGCGTTTCTTCTCATCAGTGGTCGTTACGAAGCGCTGGTATAGGTAGCTTTTCTTTAAAAATAAATTAAATTTTAATATACTTTACACGTAACATAGATTATACGTATTGACGTGTAAAAGTGCCTGTTAAGGTCTAATTACTGAATTAACATTTGAATCTTTGAATCTTGAATCTTAGATTAAATTATATATTATAAGTAAATTCTTCACAACATCTGTCGGAAAGCGCGTGCAAACTAGTGATGTCCCGCATTAAATTACCGTTACCAGTACTTTACTATAGGGGAATATTTCCAGTAAGTTTCTATTGTTACCGGTAATATTCCCAAATGCTGGTAATATTGTTTGATAGATATCGTCTTGTTAGTCTTGTTAATTTATTTATGTAATATTTCTTAAAATGCGTACGTACACTCTTCCAAGCTGCTTTTCTTCCCGTGCAGATCGTAAAAGCCATTCGAGGGAATAGGCGAAAATGCGAACCATGTTAATAGGTGATGCGGCGAGCAACCCATCATTGTTTCGATTCCTAGGGATCCATAGCAAACCCTTATAGTTTCGTCGTCCCTATCTGCGGTTTTACTCAGAGACTATGAGTACTAGAAAGCTGTAATTTGGCAAATTATCACTCTCATGGTGAGAAACGCTTTTCTCTAAATCGTGTTTGGGACAATAAACAATAAAAATACTATCCCAACTACTTCTGCTTCAGAAGAGGGATCTTTTTTACTTTCGCCAACATACATCCAAAAAAAGAAACAAATTGACGACAAACAGAGAGAGAGAAAGAACTTGTCAAGAAATTTACTAAATAACTTGATAGTAACATAGAGAAAATACCCAGAATGTTACTAGTAACTTACCGATTAAGTTACGAGAAAGTAACTGAGTAGCTTACCATACAGTAACTTTCTGAGTATTTTTTCTATGTTACTATCAAGTTATTTAGTAAATTTCTTGACATGTTTCTGTTTGGGAATATAAATAGTAAGTTTACTCTCCTCTCTCTCTCTTTCTGTTTGCAATTTTTTTTTTTAATGTATTTTGCCGAAAGTAAAAAAAGATCTCTCTACTGAAGCAGAAGTGGCTGGGATAGATAGTATTTTTACTAAGACGAAACTATAAGGGTTTGCTATGGAACCCTAGGAATCGAAACAATGATGGGTTGCTAGCCGCATAACCCATGAACATGGTTCGCATTTTAGCCCATTCCCTCGATCGGCTTTGTCAAAAAATATATATTTTGTACTCATAAGAGAATAAAAGTCACAAAATAATGTCACTTGACATTGATCATATCCATTTTCAACGTGATTTTAGATGTAATATGGCAGAAAAACCGATAATATGAGCGCTATTTGACTCTTAGAAACTCTGACGTCACGTCGTGCTATTTCATTCATATCCCATAGACGATGTTTGTTTTGACGTTTAGAAAAAAGTTTCTAATTAGACTTGTTGGAAACTAGCGGATTATATGTTGAAATAAGTAAAGACAGATTAAATGCTATGTCAATATATTAGTATCCTCATACATATAAGGAGTGTACATTTTTTTTACTTCTCAAACAATAGCCAAATTTACTGATTACGGGGTTGGTCCCGAAACAAAAAATATTCGTATTGACGAGTTCTTAAATACCCCGTAAACTTGTTATAACATTTCCCACAAAATAATATGCCGGGTATTTATCGGAATCTACCCGTTGTATGGAAATAACATACGAATTAACACGTCTTAGTTTACATGTTTTGTTGGCAAGTGTTTGTCCACCTGATTATATGTTAAAATAAGCAAAAAGACATCAAATGCGATATCTTTATATGAGCACCATCATACGTATAAGTAGAGTAAATTTTTATGAATGCTCATCAAACAGCCAAAACTACTGATTTCAGGGTTAGTCCCCGAACAAAATATATTCGTATTGATGATTTCTTTGATCCCTTATCAACTCGTTATAATATTTCCCTCAAAAAATATGCCGCGTAAATTGACAGGTGTTAGTTTTCATTTATTTTGCTGGAAAATGTTTTTTGACCCAATTATATGTTATAATAAGCAAACAGAAATAAAATAAGATGAAATCTGTATATATGGACAGCATTAGGGATTTTAATCTTTGATATTTATTCTATGTCAATATATGTTATTTAATAATACATAGCATAACCATTTCACACATTCATATACAAAGTTAGCAGACTCCCACTCATTTTTAAATAAATATCCCAATGTACCCACCCAAACTAGTAGATACGGGTATTTACCCCGTGCGCATCGGGTAAATACCCAACCTTGGGTAAATATCCGGGTGGATGCCCATCGCTAGTAATGGAAAAAATAAAAAAAAATACTTGCGAAATGAACTGCAGTCTTGCAGATTTTTAATACGACAATTTTCATTTAATTTGATTTTTATCTTATATTTTCTTAATGCTTTACTTAATTGAAAGTAGATTGGAGTTGAAATATAGTACTGTATGTATTATATGTGGACGCTTCCCGGACACTTAAACAGTTAAGGACCAATGCGAAATTAAGTTGCATAAAACATGTAGGAATACCTACAATAATCATCATCCATCCACAGCGGTAATCAGAGCCCGGGGTCCGCTACCAAATTTTTTTGAAATGGCCGAAAAACATTTTTTTTTAGTTTAAAAAAATTTCAAAAACCTGAATCCACAAGAAAATGCTTTATAGTATTCAAACCTTCTCACAAAATTTTACTAGAATCTGTTGAGAAATGCGACCTGTAGGCGAGAACAGGCGGACAGACAAACTGACAGAGGGACAAAAGCATTTTTGGCCAATTTCGAAACTGAGACACTTCATTTGCTCGGTCAATAAAATATAGTATCATTGTGATAGTATCGCATGACACAAGTTTGAAAACTTACTTTGGGGCTAGCTCAGTCTATACAGGGTGGAATTGAATTCGTTGGCAGCCTTTTAAGTATCTATTATACCCATGATACAAACTCAATTACAAAGTATTTAAAGACTAATAAAACTTCAGTCAAAAGTCGTCATTATCATATTAAAGAAATCCTCTTAAAATGCGGTAATTGCAGTAATGGTATCTATCAAAGAGTGTAACTCTTTGATAGATACCATTACTGCAATTATAAATAAATAAAAAAATCTAATCGTCATAAAACTTACAAAAAAATAAATAAATAAATTATAATAGTATCAATTTCGTCGCACCGAAGTACACTAACATGCGTTCCTACTTCAAACGTAACCTTGAATAACCCACCATTCTCAAGCGTTCGTGTGACTCCGCCCGTCCCTACTCGATTTAAAACCTTATTCACGTACCCACTCTAAAGTCAACTTTTATACGCCAGCCGCCCGCTCCCGCTCAGTGGCTCAGTTGTGTCCGTGGCTGTGTGCGGCGGGTTCTATGACCTCACGGCTCGTAAGTATACACAATACGTGCGCGCGTCTCAATCTCAATTTCAATCTAATCAAGTGTTTTGATACTTTGGTAATTTTTCTTACTTTTTGATACTTTTTAATTACTGCATTAATTGCAGTGTTGTTGCCGTACAAAATATCCTTTATGGGAGTATGTTAATAAGTTAAATTAATGCTACTTATTTCAAATGCACTGTATAATTTGTCATTATATATTTATAACTGAAAGTGTTTCTTTGCCATACAACATTACATAACTTTCACCTACTACAATTTATTGTCATCCCATGTAGGAATGTGTGAACCCTATTGTTCGTCACAAGTAATAATACTAGGCGCTACCACACCGTGTACCACACGCACTATGCCGTAATAACGATAAACGACGTTATCTCCAGCTAGTTAGGCACAGTTGAGTAAACCGTTTGTTAGCATAGTTTGTAAATATTTAAGCTGTTCGTATTTATGAAAGTGATTATGTCACGAACTTCTTACGGAGTAACATATATTTAAGTACCTAATATGAGCCAGTATTCCGTTATTTGACATAAGTTAGGATTTATAATCTATCTCTTCATAGATTGAATAAAATATCGTAGTCTAGAGTGTGCAAAAACATAACCGCCGCACCGGACACGTTGCCGTCGTCCTTCGCGCGCCGTCGATCACTTGTCTACTTTAAGGGCAAACATGTTTTTTTGTGTTTTATACTTTTTTTGTTGATGAAAGTGACACAAACTCAGAATGTCAATCTTTTATGAATTTATGATACTAAATATATAAACTCTAATGATTCTAATTTTCTTTTGAAGCGTATTTTGCTTGGAAAATCAAAATAATTAAAATAAATAAGAATCCCTGGACTAATGTGACACAAATGAATACAAGGGGTATATTTAGTTGTTACTGATATGTTGTATTATCTTTTTCAACACTAATTATCTTTTTGGTACTGTTTTTATACATGGGCCCTTAGCCAGTTTGCAGTGGACAAAGGGTGACACAAATAGGTTTGCACACTAGTCTGGCTACGTTTGATACAATACTATTCCATTTTACAACTTTAAATCAATTTTGTCGATTCAGTATGGAATTAAATAAAACAGTTACAAATCAATAAATTTCCCGAAACGCAGACCCCGAAAGTGACACAAATCGCAATAATAAACTCTTTAGATACGACTCTATTCAGAGGCAAGAAATAAGAATATCTAGAGTTCTTGTAAGTTATACCCTTAAAATTAGCTAGCGCTACCGGACTATATCTCTCTGAGCGTGTTTATACAAAATTAATTATTGTGAGTGTATTTGATAACCAGCGAAAATTTTCGTATTTTGAATATGTGGGTGTGCAATCCAGTAATGCTGCTAGTTTACGGCTTATGAAAATAGTAAATGGACATTTTAATGCGCGGTGTGCCGATGTAGGTTATAATTTTTGTGAGAAATAAATGCGTATATATTAGAAGTCCCTAAGGGACCTCGGTGGGAATCGTCTTCTAAGGGAACCCCGCGATTGGTGTGTGGTACTCCTGGTGTTTAAGTTGTGGGAGCGTAGTGGAAATCAAGTTTTAGAAAGTGGGAGCGTCCTGTTGGCCTTTAACCACCAGCCCAATTTTTAGAGCAAGTTTTGACCATGATACTGAAAAAAATTCTATTAAAACAATAAATTAATAACAAAAAAAATGCGGCTTCCCATACAAATTAGTGCTAAGTAAATTGGATTTTGTGTGGGAGGACAAAAATTTTTGATTGATTTTTAATAACTTTTTTTTACACAAAGTAGAAAAAGAGTAGTAAAAGCCATTGTCTTACGTGAAATGGCCACGTCATGAGGAGGGATGCCGAACATCTGGCTAGGAGGATGGTCCGGAATACTCATATTCTAAGTATACTATATAATGTATTATTTAGTTCCACATCTCCACACTACCTTCTAGAACGTTTTCAATTCCTACGCTGTAGCCATACACGTGACTTGAGGTCATCAGACAGTCTTAAGCTTAATATGCCGATGCATCGATCATCCTTCTACGACAATTCGTTCACAGTTCAAGCTGTGCGTTTATGGAACGAACTGCCTGAGTGCACAATCTGTCTCTATCTTTATAAACAGACTTAAAGAATTTTATCTAGCTCAGTAATCGTACATTACTATTATTATTTTAATAATTGTATTATATTTATTCGTATGTATGTTATATTTACTAAACTTATTTATGTAGCTATATTGTATTGTATATATGTAGTTTTTTGTGTAAGTGTACTATAGAATATATGTGTAGTGTATTATGTAAATTAAAAAGTAACCTTAGCTACCTATTGATTTAACTTATAGTTTTCTTTGCACCACCGTTATTTCTGACGTGTCTACATTCCTCTCCATCCACCGGTTGTCTGGAAGAGAGAGTCTGTCGCTTTAAGTGATAAGACCGCCCAATGTACCTATGTATTTTAAATTTTAAATCTTCTTTTGGTTTTGCAATTTTTTTGTATTGGTGCAATAAAGAGTTTTTCATTTATTCATTCATTCATGGTCCATTTGGAAGTAGAGGGCTACTAGGAAGACCGAGAAAGACGTGGAATGAATGTGTAAGGACAGATATGAAGGAACGAGGGTCTAGTGCAAGTATGGTGAATGACAGAACGAAGTGGAAACAGTTGACATACAGAGCCGACCCCAAATAGGGAAGTGGCGAGGTAAATAATGAGATCAGTATCATGGACAGATCTTGCACCAAAAATTTGGCTGCTGGGTAAAAACTCATCCTGTATATTATAATACATATCTTCCTTCAGTAAAAATGTTCATGACATGTAGGTTTGCCACCCTTACTTTATTATAAAGGTTTTTTTAAACCTGAATTTTATACCTGAATTTTCCGGGGTCCAGTGCTGCCCCCATTTGAAATGAATCAATTGATAGGAAAAGGAGACATCATTTAAAATTTTGTCTTGATCAGACCCTAGATAACCCGTCAAACTATTTTATGAACTACTGTTTACAGTTTAAAGTGAGAACGTGAAGTTTTTCTACGCACATACGCCAAAAGTGGCCGTTTTTCGCAATTGTGCGTAGAAAAGCTTGACGTTCTCACTTTAAACTGTAAACAATTGTTCATAAAATAGTTTGGAGGGTTATCTAGGGTCTGATCAAAACAAAATTTTAAATGATATCTCCGTTTTCATTCCAATGATTTATTACAAATGAGGGCAGCACAGAACCCTGGAAAATTCAGGTAGCCACTTAAATAATAATCTTGTTTAGTGATTAGTCTTTCTCCTTTCTTTCATTATGAATTGAACCTGCATACTCATCGTATGTCCACAGAAAGAGCCATGCACCGTGTCCCGGCGGCCTTCGAGGCTGCCCCCGCCGCCCCCGCATCACAGGCTTTCACTCGTGGTGAGTCTAGCTAGTTCGCCTAGCAACCAACTAGCTGTGCCCGCGACTGCGTCCACGTGGGCTAATCTGGGTATTAGTATTAGTAGCCTAAGATCTGCCAGTGACAGTCTCGTGAAAATCGATCCAGCCGTTTCAGAGCTTAGCCGGAACAATCAGACAGACAATATTATTATGTGTTTATAAAAAAATACTGTAATTTTGATATTTCAAAACAAGAGAGCTGGCTCATACCTTGCGCAGAGGATTGCAATAGCTATTCAGCGCGGGAATGCAGCCAGTGTTCTCGGCACATGAACCACACTTAGATTTTTAATATATTTTAATTTAGATTTTAATTTAATTTTAATTGAGATATTAGTTTAGTTTTTAAATTTTGTTTTTTAGTTTAATTTAAATTCATTATTGCTTTCTAAACAAGATAAGCGATTAGGGAGTTTAAGTTAGGACACGAGCCAAATCGGTCAAGGGATTAGGTTAGGAGGATTCCGGCAAATTGTTTAAAATGTTTAGTTCTTTTCTCCTAAACTGAGTTCGCACGGTGCGATTGTATAAGGCCAAGTTTCTGGGTCAGCTGGCACGTTTAATAAAAGAACTGTTAATCCAGATTATATCATTATGCGAGCTCAGAACTTATTATGGTAATAAATAGGTAAGTACTTTTTCGCTTTTTGTGACGCAATGAAATTAATTTGTAGTTTTGTCGGACCAAATTATTGAAATTATGAACCTTTAAGGTTTCGGAAGGCACGTAAATCTCAATCCGGTCATCTGCTACGTCACGATGAGTTCTTTAAAACAATAATCAAAGGAAAAGTAGAAGGGAAAAGAGCAGTAGGAAAGCCTAGAAGGAAATTTTACGATCAAATAAAAGAAATATTTAACGTGGAAACATATAGGGAGGTAAAGGGGATACCTGATTTTTTCCGGGGTCCAGTGCTGCCCCCATTTGAAATAAATCATTTGATAGGAAACGGAGACACAATTGCGAAAAACGGCCACTTGTGGCGTATGTGCGTAGAAAAGCTTCACGTTCTCACTTTAAACTGTAAACAGCAGTTCATAAAATAGTTTGGAGGGTTATCTAGGGTCTGATCGAGACAAAATTTTAAATGATATGTCCGTTTTTTTTTTTCAAATGATTTATACAAATGGGGGCAGCACTGGACCCTGGAAAATTTAGGTAGCCCCTTTAGAACTTAGCGGAAGAAAGAAAGACATGGAAAGCACGCCACCGGCAAGAGCCTAGCTCTTAAATTTAAGAAGTAGAAGAAGTAAACCTAAAGATTGGAGAGAATGAGTTTTGACAACCACGCTAGTCCGCCACGCGGTGGTTCCAGGTTCGATCCCCGGTTAGGGCAAGTTGGGTAAATGGCCCGTTTTAAAATTTCGTGGGTCTTGATTGTTTAACTATATAGTCTATATACAAAGTGTAACGAAAAGGGAGTATCAATCCGAAAGGGAGTGAAAATACTAATCAATGTGATCAACCTTTACTATGGGACCATCCTTGAAATCGTAAGAAAAAATCTTCACCTCCATACAATAAAAGACAATTATAATAATATGACAAAGCCCTTCTTTCGAGTAGGCGACCAATACTGTGAAAATGAGTTTCTTTCGGCGTTTCTTCTCAGCAGTGGTCGTTACGAAGCGCTGGTATCGGTAGCTTTTCTTTAAAAATAAATAAAATTATAATATACTTTACACGTAACATAAATTATACTTATTGACGTGTAAAAGTGCCTGTAAAGGTCTAATTACTGAATAAACATTTGAATCTTTGAATCTTTGACAAAATTAAATACCTACCGTGCCGAAATGTATGGAGCTGTAGATTTTTTTTTTTATGATTTCAGTTATGGTCCCATAGTAAAAGTTGTTCACATTGATTAGTATGTTTACTACCTTTCGGGTTGATTCCCACTTTCCGTTAAACGTCGTATGTATTTATCATTAATTATAGTGTCGTTGAGAATATGTCATCATAATTCATAACACAAGTTTAAAAAACTTACTTTGTGGCTACCTCAATCGGTGTTATTTGTCCATATACAATGTCCTTTTTAATTAAGTACAAATATTTTAAGAAGTGATTCAGTCCATCATTTTGAACAACTTTTTCCCAATAAATATATATCGAAAAACGAAAAATTTTTTTGCATTTTTCTTTGTAACGATATCACGTGACTACTTCGATCTGTATGAGAACCTAAATAATTTTTTTTTCGTATTTCGATATACATTTATTGAGCAAAGTTGTTCAAAATGATGGACTGAATAACCCCTCAAAATATTTGTACTTAATTAATTAAAAAGGACATTGTATAAGTATATTTGTTTCCTTATAAAAAATGGATTTCGACGTGACATCTTTTTCGATGTGTCAATAACAAAATGTTATTGGTTGGAATAACCGACCAAGTGCGAGTCGGATTCGCGCGCGAAGGGTTCCGTACCATTTATCTATAAAAAAGCACGTTTGTTGAATGGGAGCCCCACTTAAAAATTTATTTTATTCTGTTATAGTAATTGTTGTTATAGCGGCAGCAGAAATACATCATCTGTGAAAATTTCAACTTTCTGTTAGCTATTACGGTTCATTAGATACAGCCTGGTGACAGAGAGACAGACGGACTGCGGAGTCTTAGTAAAAGGGTCCGGTTTTTACCCTTTAGGTAGGAAACCTTAAAAAACCACAGAAAACGTAATAGTATTTAAAACAATTAAATCTCGAGGGAGAGTTGAATTATGAATTAAGTAAAACCGATGATAGAGAATTTTCCTACCTGCGTTGTCTGTCACGCTATTTACATAAAAAAAAAACAATGCAATCTATTTTTATGTCCTTGAGTATAATTCAATGCCTTCAGTGATTTAATTTTCCCGATTTAAGACCACATCTGTGCCAAATCGCTTAACAATTCGTTCCGCACTAAAATATTCAAGAATAATATTATAATTGTTAAGTTGAACATTTTTTTTTTATCTTGATTTGATATTTAGAATAAGAACCATCTGCTTTAGAACTTTTGATACATAATATCCTTTTTAAAATATATATAGTGGAATTTCTTAAAAGGCCAGTCGCAAACGCAGTTTTTACAACCGTAAAAAGTTTTGAGTCAGTTAAAAATGAAATGACCTGGAAATGCCACGCCAATATTAGTTTCTCAACTTTTCTCACGTAATGGGATTATGCTGCTGTGCGCGGCGCGGAAAGAGTTTCGCACAGACCGTAATAAAGTTAATTTGTTGAATTGGTGTGCACGCCGTCGGCGCGCCTCAAAGGGCGCGTCAGAAAAAGCTGACGCCGCAACCAATTGACCATAGCCGATCGGGGAAAACATATTCTCAACTTTGGTCGTTTCGGAGTCAAAAATATTACCTTAAAAATAAAAAAAAAACTTCAATCCATACTGATATTATAAATGCAAAAGTAACTCTGTCTATCTGTCTGTTTCCTCTTCATGCTTTCACTACTGAACCGATTCAGATGAAATTTGTTAAGTATAAAATGTCACCTTGACTTAGGGGATTCACACACTGCTCCGCACCCCGCTGCGTAGCGCGGGGCCGGAGTGTATGCAAGTAGCTCAATTTGTATAGAAAACACGCATAGTACAACACACTGACTGACACCGCGTGTGATTTTTTTATGGCGGCCCTGCGCTACGCGCGTAGATGCGGAGCAGTGTGCCAATCGCCTTACTCGTAAATAATAAAAACTTTACCATCGCACCCCAAATATTCTATCTAACAAATAAAACTCGACCAAGTGTATCCTTACCATATTGTTTAATTACATTTTTTGTCCAATAATTTGGGCCGGCCTTGAAGAGGCTTGAAAATTTTCCGCTGTTTTCTTACGATTTTTTTTGTCCAGAACCTACTGCGTTTTTATTGCGGAAGGCAAGTGTTGGATAGTATTGTTCATATCCGATTCAATAATTGATTAAAGGTTAGCAAATAAAATGTAATATGGGTAATTGGCGTTTATGAAAAAATCTTTGTTTTGCATGTTATTATTTTTACCGCCATTAGATACGCTAATCGTGGCCCTCAGGCGTGGCCTTTGGGTCTTACAGCGCCCTGGGCTCTGTCTAGGTCAGGGATAAAAAAAATGCCCTCCTATTTCGCCTTGGGAAGGCTTTTGTTGCATTTGTGTTTGCTCGTTAGTTATCTTTTACGACATCCACAAGTTCTATTATAGACCAGAAACCATACGGCCAATGAACTATCTGTTTGTTTTTATGTCAACTGAGACTTGATTTCTCACTCTCAATCTCTCAAGATAAAGTTTTTATCGGGCGACCTACATACATTACATACATCAATTTTAATACGGACAAGTCACACTGATTGAGCTAGCCCCAACGTAAGTTCGAGACTTGTGTTATGGGATGCTAACTCAACGATATTACGAGTATATTTTATATTAACAAATACATAGATAAACATCCAAGACCCAGGTCAATCTGAAAATGATCATTGTCCATCTTAACCTGACCGGGGATCGAACCCGGGACCTACGTTGTGACTGTCTAACACGATGACCACTAGGCCACAGAGGGCGACAGGCTAGTGATGACATCCCGCTCATTATTTTTACGTAGAGCAAGACGGCAATAGTTGATAACTCTCAATAAACGCTGTCGCCGGTGTCATGCCATAATGTAATACTTATTATTAATTCTGTGGCCATGCACCGGGACTGCAATTTTATTTTTCCTTCTCCTTGATCTTTTCCCCTGTGATGTAGCAGCCAAGGTATTCCCGACATGTATCCCATTATTCTTCACAGCATTCGGGGTTGCTGGCGCTCGCCCAAACTAGAGCGTAAGGTCTAACTGACAAAATAGAGATGAGGCTAAATTTTTTTTTTAGATTATCATGTTCGTAATGATAGATAATTTAAAATTATGGTATACGTATATTTTCTTTTCTCTAATAAGCAAATAATGACGAAGATACAGCGTATTTAATTTTTGCGTGACGTCACGATCGGCTACGATTATAAACCACATGTGATGTAAATCACCCCCACTCTGAAACTTAGATGCGCGTCTTCGTTTTGAATTCATCTTTGTGAATTTTTACAACTTTGCTAAACAAAAATAAAACAAGGTTCCTTTATTTTTGGATAATCTAGTTGACGTACTGAATAAAATAATATATTTTTCAACACATTAGCTCGGAAAGTGCTATTTACCAGACTGATTTTACTTATGCCATTCATTACGCACACATTCGAAATCGTGCGGTAAATATTACTTACCGCACAAGTGCGGTAAATTGTTTTTTATATGTATAAGGAATAAGATTCTATAAATCCAAAATATCGAATATTATTTTTGAAACATATAATCTCTGCATGCAGCCAGCCTTTACTCATACCAAAACCTTATTTTAAAATTATTCCATTTTATTTATTTATTATAAATACTTGTAACAACAGTAAAATTTATTTATAAATCTGTCCTGTAACTTTTTGGTTTTTAAATATCGTTTGGCTGTTGGTGGATTGATTTCTGTGTCTATATCGTATCACTACAGACTCGCGCATGCTCGAAGTTTGCCTGAAAAAAAAAAAAAAACCTGTGCGCACCATATTTCGAATTTTCTTTTACAAGATTTGTTGTAAGTTTAAGTGAAGTTTTTTATTATTGAAGATTTTTTCCTCACTAATGTGTTGAAAAACCTAGTATGGCACACGTGTGTATTGTTCATCACAAGTCTCGGCTCCATAGACACATGCGCGGGCTTCACCCGCTTGTGAGCCAACTCGCCTCGACTGTAATGAACAACTTACCACACTTGTATCATAAACTACTATTTACCCAGTGCACATCCCTATTGAATTGGGAGAGTGAATATTTAAAGATTTAGGGTCTATTGTATTTGGAGTGGACTGTCCGGCGTTTGTATGAAAGTATTTCTGTTTGTTCGTCGATAATCGAGTATCTTTGATTAGAACTTCTTGGGATTTGGTAGTTCTACATATGGTCCCCATGGTAGAAGGGTAGATGAGACCTAATTTTTTTTTTGTGTAATATCAGCCAATTCGATCAGATCAAAATGTTCAAATGTTAATTCAGTAATAAGACCTTTACAGGCACGTTTACACGTTAATAAGTATAATTTATGTTACGTGTAAAGTATATTAAAATTTAATTTATTTTTAAAGAAAAGTTACCTTTACCAGCGCTTCGTAACGACCACTGTTGAGAAGAAACGCCGGAAGAATCTCATTTTCACAGTATTGGTCGCCTACTCGCCAGAAGGGCTTTGTCATATTATTACTGTCTTTTAATGATAAATACTTTTAATATAATACAATGTTGCCACATTATAACATGTTATGCTTGCGAACAAGAATGAACATGAAGAACATGTTGCCGAAATAATAGGTTGTCAAAACAGTACGAATACATCGCTAGTACACAGTTTGGGGGTAAACTAGATTCAAAAAAGATTTGGATTGGGGTCTGAATGAATGCATAATGTTTAGTGTTATGAAATTTATAGTTAAAAGTTTTTTATTTTTTTTATTTTCTGCCTATACTGTCCAAACTGCAGGGCAAAGGACTAAGTAATGTAATTACTTAAGGCCTATAAAAATTATTCCTTACTTTTTATGACAAAAATTATGCCTTAAAAATTATGCGTTTGGACCTGCGCCCTGAAGATTTCTATAAAGTATTCTGGATGTGCTATAAAATTTACGTAAGAATATAAAAGTTATGTAAGTTTCCGAGATTGTTCTGAATGTTCCACCTTACCACAATACACGCGTCTCATCTTTGCGGTGCATCAAGGTCGTGTTTTGCTCTAGGATTACCAGGCTTGTATAATATTACTGGTTTGTAATAGCTACATAATATGAGACACGTGAATAGCTGATGATATGCGTGCCATGGTCTGCCAATTTTCTGCCAACTAAAGATTACATATACTTCAAAGATTTTTTTTACGCCTTTAATATTTTCAAAATAACCGATCTAAAGCGACTTACATTCAGCGATTTCCAGCGCCATTTTGGTTAGGTCGTCTGACCACTTTGTAGATGGTGTTACACCCAGTTTCGCTTGCCAGTGCATGGTCTGGAGTTTATTACCCCATCAGCCACTGCCACTAAAACGAGCTAATCTGCTGGACTGTCAGACTTTTGTTCTCCTACGAATTTCCTTATTCGATCGAGCACAGCCCTCTTTCTTGTGCATTGAGCGACTCTTAACCTTATGAGACCCATAGTAAGGGACGACCACGTTTCAATCTTTGGTAACATACGTGTATTGTAAACTTTTGTCTGAAGGTTCTGATGTATTTTGAACCCGTTCTCCAAAGCAACACAGAAGGATGCTTCCTGGAATGAGAGATGAAGAGTGTAGCTCAAACTTACAAAATTAAATTCAGCGCCTGGTGGTAACTCCAAAAACGGTACGGAATTCGGACGTTACTGCGTATCCGCGTTTCATTACCAAGTAACATTGAGCACTAACGTGCACTAATAAAGTCTAATTTGGTTTGATATAGAAAAAGAACGTCACTATCGTACTACTAATTATTTTTTGGAGTAACCCCCCTGGTTATCTGGTCTGATGTCAATAAAATGTAGCTATCCAAATACCGCACTATGTTATGGAGATGCGAGATATAAAGAGCCGCTGGTGTAAACATACAAATGACAGCACTGTGACACAACATACGCTAACGACTTAAGGGGAAGCCATGCCTTTACTGTGAGCCCTGACTAGGCTCATTTAGAATAAAAAAACGGAATTATTGAGAATAACGGTTATATACGTAAAGATTAAAATACGGAAAATAGTGTTGAGGCACTTGAGTTTTTTGGGACCCGTTCTCTGAAGCAGAACAATTATCGCGTGACCCGACACAACTAAATTTACAAAAAGTCCCGGGACTTTGAGACGTCTCGGGACCCAAACCTTAGTATGGCAAGTCTCGACAGTTTCAAAGTCTCGGGACACGAGAAAATTAATTTTACGAAAAGTCCCGGACTTCGAGACACGAAACGCTCAACCCTAGTCAAGCCAAAACTTACAAAATTCAATGTTTCGCCTGGTGATCTGATATGTCAAAAAATGTAGCTATTCAAATAGCGCACCATGTTATGGAGCGCTATTTGAATATAGGAAATTCGCTGGTGTAAACATATTAACGGCAGCACTGTGACATAACACACGCTAACGACTTAAGGGGAAGCCATGTGATTTCCTATTAGCCTAGTCGATGGAATTAGAAAACAGTAATTGAGAATAAAAATTATTAAGATTAAAAAACGGGAAAATTAAGATTACCAATATTTTCTGTATTAATATAGCACGATCGATTTCGTGTAATAATACGTAAATCCAGTCAACTGAACAAAGGAGTAAATTATAAAGAAGACAAGTATCATCTGTTTCCACACTTCAGTAGTGGCAGTTAAGTAGTCCGCATTTGAATTGGTGACCCGCAAGTGACATACAATTTGAAAGCACGTCGAGCATTGTATGGCAGTCACCAAACCGCAATTTTGCAAACCCATTGTTATCTATTGTTCTCTCGGTCGGATCCGACCGTCTGGAAGCTGACTAAAAACAACAAACAACTAGTAAGAATGTAATTTATTTGAATCATATTCGTGTTCTGACATTGACAATATTCACAAGAAGTCGCAGGTCGTAACTTCCCCTTAACAGAGACCATTACTGGGATACTGGGTCTCTTGCATAATCATCTCGTACGATACGCCGGCGTGAATGATTTACGTCACCTTTGGTTAAAAATTGTAGCCGATAGTGACGTCACGCGAAATATATGCGCTGTATTTCTTGTTGATGTCATTGATGATGTCATTATTTACTAATTAGAGAAAAGAAATTTGAAATTTTGTCTTGTCTAAGCTCTAGATAACCTTTAAAACTATTTTATAAATTACTGTTAACAGTAAACTGTAACCGTTTTTTGCAATTATTTTATTTTAAAAAGTAAGAATTGCAAAAAACGGCCACTTTTGACTAACGTGCGTAGAAAAAGGTTCTCACTTTAAACTGTAAACAGTGGTTCATAAAAGTGTTGGAAAGGTTATCAAGGGTTTGATCATGATAAAATTTTAAATGATATCTCCTTTTCCTTTCTAATAATTTATTTCAAATTGTGGTGTTGCCGAAAAAATTTAGGTACTCCTCAAAGTGGTGTTTGATTCTTGGAGCCTTTGGCTGTGTCTGTGTTAGAGCCTCTAGACCCAAAATGCTCTGTCTACCTCATTAGCAGTGATCGGATAATCGGGCGCTTATTTATCTTAACTTCACGTGGCACATAACACAGCGTTGATACAACCACCAACCTGATAAAAATAATTATGTTTTCCAGCATCATTCTAGCGCTTATTATAAGCTACATAAAGCTGTGTGATCCACTACTAGCCCGTGCAGGACATGTTTAAAGCTACATGTAGTTAATGTAAATCGCTGGAATGATGAATAATTATTTTTATTAGGTTGGTGGTTGTATCAATGCTGTGTTATATGCCACGTGAAGTTTAGGCTAATAAGCGTCCGATTATCCGATCAATGCTCATTAGGGATAAAAAGATTGCCGAAAATCGCAGTGCATTTTTCGACGAAACATCATGAACGAAAGATCAGCTCAAAGTGAACTAAATACGTAAATATCTCCTTGAAACTAAGGCTCTGATCGTTTGAGTGTACATAATGCGACCTTTGAGCCAAAGGGGGATAAATACTGTCGCAGATTGTTATTTTTATTTTTAAAGTTTCGTAATCAAAGGATAAAAACTGGGCCCTATTACTAAGACTCCGCTGTCTGTACGCCTGTCTGTTACCAGGCTGTATCTTATGAAACGTGATAGCTAGAAAGATGAAATTTTCACAGATGATGTACTTCTGTTGCCGCTATAACAACAAGTACTAAAAACAAAATAAATTAAATATTTTACTGGAGATCCCATACAAGGAACGTGATTTTTTTATAGATGTGGTACGGAACCCTTAGTGCGCGAGTCCGAATCGCACTTTATTTTATTACTTTTGTGCTTGTTTGCATTAAGGGGCTACCTGAATTTTCCGGGGTCCAGTGCTGCCCCCATTTGAAATAAATAATTTAAAAGGAAACGGAGACATCATTTAAAATTTTGTCTTGATCAGACCCTAGATAACCCTTCAAACTATTTTATGAACTACGGTTTACAGTTTACAGTGAGAACGTGAAGCTTTTCTACGCACATACGCCAATAGTGGCCGTTTTTCGCAATTGTGCGTAGAAAAGCTTCAAGTTTTCATTTTACACTGTAAACAGTAGTTCATAAAATAGTTTGAAGGGTTGTAGGGTCTGATCAAGACAGAATTTTAAATGATGTTTCCATTTCTTTTCAAATGATTTATTTGAAATGGGGGCAGCACTGGACCCCGTAAAATTCATGTAGCCCCTTAATGTCCTTGGATGCACTAGCTTGGCTGGCTCCAACGGAAGACCCGTTTACGTAACACCAGCATAATATGCAAGCAGAGTTGGAGGTCAATGTTGTTGTTATTTTTGGTGTGTGTAAGTGGCCAACATTGGTGTCAGATTTGGAGGGTCGATGGCACATAGATATTTTATATTTTGAGATCAATACGTTGTTATGAGTATTATTTTACATATATACATACCTAGTTACTTAATCTGTAAAACTATGTGTTGTAGATCTTTCGCATAAATTTTTATGTTCCTACTAGGAGCTCCTACAAACTTGTAGCGGGAGCGAGGTGATATGCTCGACCGCCACAAAGGGAAGATCTTCCCGCCAGGTATGTTGTTGCGCCTGGGGAACCGCGGCTCCGACGGTGTATCGTCGGAAGTTGTATATATGCAGCGAATCGGGCGAACTCTGAGATCGAGATGTAGGATACTCTGCTGGCGCCATCTCATATGCTTCTTGTGGACTATATTGTCGGTTGTCTCTTGATTGTAGTTACTCGTAGTGGCCGTAGAGGTCGCCACAAACTTATGCTGGTAAAACTCTTACCCTCATATTCATAATAATTAACGAACGCTTGCTAAATGTATTTTAGTTAAAACATCTTTTACCCCTTTTCCTCTTTTCAATATTTGACATAGTAAGAACGAGACAAAACACATTTTAACTAAAAGAGGTTTAGCAAACGTTTGATAACTTTTATGAATATGGGGGTTAGTGGCCAAGAACTTTTTATTTTTATTTTCGCCAGCTTCCAATATAAATATTTTTTCAGTGTGTTCCATTTTACAAATCTCTTGTATGTACATGTTTTTCTTATCGTCTTGTTCTAAAATAAATATTCCGCAGTTGATAAAAGTTCTTCCCTCATTTATTTGCGTCGCCAACAGTATGTATATACAATATGTAACAAAAACCCTATCAATATGAACAACTTTTGCTAAAGGACCAATGCTTGAAACTCGAAAACTCGTTATTATCATACAAGTGTTCGGCGAGCCCGAAAATTTGTATTAAAATGACTGTTTTTTCGAGTTTCAAGCATCGATCCCGTAGGAAAAGTTGTTCATATTGACGTTCTGAGTTGCTCCTACAAGGATCGGACAGGGTTTTTGTTATATATATTGTATGTAAGCTCGAACATAACAAATCGGCTAAAAAACTACCGACTCTTGGTACACCTAGCCAAAGTTAAGCGATTCTTTTCCGCTGCAATTGTTTTTTCTCACAATAGACCGGTCGTGATCTTATTGTAGTACCGTTTGCCCAATGGAAAGACTGGTCCGGGCACTTTTTGTAAGTTTCGAGCGCGAAACACATGACTGCTTGATTATGGTCGTAGAGTTTGTGAAGCCTTTTTGTTATTAGCAGATGGCCGCCAGTGCCGAAGTGGCAATTCGCTTGTCAAGTAATTTGAAATAAAATCTAATTCGCAAATCTTTTAAAATCTAATTCGAAAAGCCTCCAGGAGAAACTTTCTCTAATCAGATTTTAAAATAAGGTCTTACTTATTCAGATATTTGCAAAAATCCAAATGACCTTCATTTTCAAGCAAAGTCAAACTTATCGAGGAAGTGAAGTCACGATGAAGATCGGCAATTTCCGCTTTCAGTACTGTACTGTCACTGTCACTGCCATTTTCCCACAACAATATATGTCAAGGACTACAACCAACACAACAAAAGTTATTTAAACAGGTGACATTGACAGATGACCGTTGTCATTGTTGTTTTTTTGTGCAGGCATAGAAAAAATTTAATCTTCTATTGCTGTGTGTCGTCACTTCCGGTGTAAACTTTAAAATTCTATTAAAAAATCCTGATAACACTTAGAAATTTTTTATTCAAATTACCTTCTTAAAATTGTCTATATTTTCGATTAAAACCATCTACAAAACTTTATATTATTTAGTTGACAAGCCAATTGCTACGGGTCCCGCGCAAGAGGGGCCCCGCTCTTTTTATTCAATAAAGGCCTCCTTCCCATTGCTACAAAAGGGAGAAAACCGGCCAATAGATAAACATTTATTAGTATCAAAATATACATCGATAACACAAGGGAACAAAGGTTTGACTACCAGAACAATAATTATGTATTTTTGTTGCATTATCCTCACATTTCACCCATCAAGTCATCCAAGTGTTGTGACAGGTCTAATATCAGTTTTATTTAAAGTTTCATATTTCGCTTGCATATTTTTTTTGTGTTATTACATAAAGTTATTTAGTTTTGACGTTTTGTGCATAAAATATGGCTAGTCATTAACTCCACCGTACTTATCCACGTAATTATTTTTTAACTCCACCGAATAAATTTTGTAACGCGTGCGGATGCTGTGTAGCTCATATTAAATGTAGAAAAGTCAATTTGTTAAAACTTTTTTCTTACTACCTTAATCAAATAAAATCCTAGGTTTAGCAAAAAAAAGGGGCCTCTCGATAGAATTTGCTACGGGCCCTACGCAGCCTTAATCCGGCAATGATGAACGCTACTTCGTCCGCGTTAAATTCAGCATTCTATGCATATTTTTTTTTGAAAATTTTTTTGCAAATTATTTTTCCCTGATTGCCAATATTGCAACTTTTTATGGATGCAATAATAGTTCTAAACTGTAATCGTGCCAATAACGATACTGCAACTCTCTGCTTATTGTGTTGTCACCGTCAATAAAGCGTGAAATATAGGGCCATTCACACGTCCGGATTCTGTGGTACCCACGGGCATAGACGCGACGTACACACACATACGCGTTTCAGGGTAGGCACAACTTCAAAACTATTTAAAAACTGTTTATTGGCATAGGCCCGAAGTACACACACATGCTCGTACTTACACGTTTCTTAGGTAGGCACAACACAACTTCAAAAATTAAAATAAAAAAATGTTTCTTCGGTAGTTAAGTATGTATAGGAAGGATATATGTAGTACTTTTGCCCAGCAAGGGGACAATAAAGGTTAATAAAAAAACAGTAATTATTTCTTTGCATTGCAAGCACAGGTTAGTAACTTAGTAATTTTAGTACTACTCTCTCTACAATATTTTTTCTAGATTTTCCGCGCTTCGAAAGGCATGTTTAGCTGTTGGTCCCGGCACTCCCGGCTGTCATCATTTTATGGCAATCGTTAAGCTGTTAGATGCGTTCCGGCAGCTTGAAATATCTAACACCACTTACAAACATGAAAAATGGTACTCCCTATAAAAGCAGGCTAGATTCGGTAATATACGAGTATGAAAAGTACTGAATAGCCTACTGGCGGCAAATGTGTATGGAGTATCGACCTTAAGGCGGCCCTTCCCGGCGGCTCTGTCGTCAACGCGAGCATAGTTCGAAAAGCTTGTTTTTTCATCCAGGACAATGCTAGAAAAAAAAAGCAAACCAAAAAGAGAGAGATAGAACCTTAGGGCACGGTTTGCACTGTATTCAATGAAATTAGTATTATTATTAACTATCCATTGAACGAATATTAACTATTCATAGGGTGCGGAAATTTCATAAAAATTGTTCCAGGACGTTTTTGTCAGTAAGACTTACAAGTTTGTGAAATGAATGTTTTTTATTTAAAATTTTCATTACATTTGCGAGGTTTCTATCGAATTTTTTATTTTATTTTTACAATTTATGAGTACTTTATGAACGGTCGATGTTCAGGTAAAATTTGTGCAAAAAAGCAGATTTTTGGAGGCGTATACTGAATTTGTTTTTCCAAATATTCATTTTTTATTTCGATAGAAACCTAGAAATAGTTCACAAGATATCTGTAAGTTCAAAAGTTTTCAAGAAAGATCACTACAATTCCATAATTACGTATGAGCGTTTGTATGAAAAGCAAGACGGTAAGGCTGCTCTTAAAGCACCTTTGAACAGATCTCATCGTCGCTACAGAATTAATATACTTAAGTATTACATACAGAATGGAATATGCGTCCCGATCTCCGTCCTCGCACCTCTCCCCTGTTCTCGCCTTGTGGAAGATGTAGAGCGAGCGGCTGCGGGCGTACACACACACATTGCCGTGTGCACGGATTTATAGTTTCGTTTGTAGTAGTGTAGGCATAACTGATATTCCGCTTCTATGAAGTGAAGTGCAATACCTATGCCGTCGCTTAAGAAATAAAATAAATATATAGGGACAAACTACACTGATTGAGATAGCCCCAAAGTAAGTTCGAGACTTGTGTTATGGGGTACTAACTCAACGATACTATATTTTTATAACAAATACATAGATAGATAAACATCCAAGACCCAGGACAATTTTGAAAAAGGCCATTTTCCAACTTGCCCTGACCGGGGATCGAACCCGGGACCTCTGGGTGGCGGACTAGCATGGTGACCACTACGCCACGGAGGTCGTACAGTATTGGTACTCCACAGTGTTACTCAAACCGGCCGCAAATCGATGCTTCTAAAGGCCGCGAAGCACGATTTCTGACTCATCCTGCTTGCTCAATGGAGGCGGCGGGAAAAACGCACGACTTTTTACGTACAGTCGTGGACTGTTAGTTTTTTGGTAACTTGTTTAGTAGTCTCGGCTAAATAATATAACATCAAGCTATATGTACAATACACTTGATAGCATTGGCTTAGCATGCCTCGACTCTCAAGCCGATGTCTCATCTACACTTTCTGTGAGCACCAGTCGCGTCGGGTGAGAATTTCGGCTAATACAGGTATAAAATAAAACTTTGAAACAGATTAAATACTTCTGATTAGTCGTTGTAAAACCAAACTTAGAATAAAGGTTATGAAGCCGATTGTGTACGGCTTATAATTCGCATATTTTTATTTTCTCGCTTAGTGTGAGAAATAAGTCTGAGAGCGTGTTTATACAAAATTTTATCATTGTGAGTGTGTTCGATTCCTGCGTAAATTAGTATGGAGATTAGAAACTACCAAAGGAACACGCCGGGAATCAGCTTCCAAGAAGGCCACGCGACTGACACAAATGCAAAGTTTAGCTTACCTCTCGAGAGCTGTACAAAGTTGTATCAACTGATGGATGCCCATTGTGTGTTATGGTATATATTTTATATTCGAAAGAACTCCCGATGTAACAAGATCTCTCTTTCTCAGGTGGGGTCAAACAGATGCAGCTCCCCAGGCACGGGCCCGCTGTCCCCGGCGGAGGGCCCGCGCTGGCCGCACGCGCACCACGCACATCCGCTGCACCACGCCCTTCTGTCCTCCAGCGTTAAAAGGGGAAAAGAGCTGTGAGTTCTTGAAAATTCTGAGAAATTTTCGAAACGGTTTTGGAAAATTTCCAAGAAAAGAAATTTTTCAACGAAAGAAATTTCCGAGAACAGAGAATAGCTCGGCTATATAGCGATGGATCTCATTTGTCAGCACTTTTCTATATTGCTATCCTTGTCTGTCGCTCAGAACCGTCATTTGCCAGAGCGAGAGAGAGCGACGGTACGCTACAGCACCGACCGTGTGATAGCGTTACATCGCTCTTTCTCGCTCTGACATGACGGTTCTGAGCGACAGAAAAGGATAGCAATATAGAAAAGTGCTGCTCCGTGCTGATAAGTGAGATCCAACCCATATTAATCTCATTGTTTTTTTCGTTAGGCTACATGTAACTTGAGAGCAACTTCTGTCCACGACTTTACTCATCTATGCTCCTGTGTTATCTCTATCTATTTATTTAACCGACTATATGCAGCATGTTTTGTGACCAGCGCAAGTTAACAGTCATCGATAGTGTGGTAGCAAGTACAATTCTATCCTTTGTTTTGTTATCTTGTCGAGTGTGAATGTACTATCTTAGTTTACCTTCTAGCTGATAGAATTCTATGATAGAATCTAGGACATAGTATGTAGTTTTGAAAGGTCAAAAGAAGAATAAAAATGCAACCAGGTAACGAATCGTCATCATTCTTAGGTCTTTTAAGTCTCCAATGCAGGAGCACGACCCTCTCAGTACTATTAGAGTTACACTTGGCCAGAATAGCCCTCCACGCTGACCAATTGGGTTGAAGAGGTCTCATTGATGTTTGTTTAGCTTGTTTTTTCTAAGTCGCCTTGTAACACATCCATGGGAAGACTTGGAATGGTCCTATTCTACTCTGCCGAAAGCCACTCGTTAAGAGAGACGAGTTTATTTGAAAAATCAAATTAAAAATCCCCCGACCGCAAATGTCAATAACGCCATCTAGTGATGAATAGCGGAACTACTAATTAGTTCCGCTATTATAGCACCATCTATAAGTTGGTAGTGAAAGCCTTGACTTTTAAGCTGTAATACCTAATAACTTTTAAGCGGCTGAATCGATTTTCTTTAAACATGGCTGAGAACCACCGCAAGGGAACTTGCTTTCACGTAAAAAAAACCGCATCGAAATCGGTCCATCCGTTCGAGCGCTACGATGTCACAAACAGACAGATAGACATACCGATACACAGACAGACATTAGCGTCAAACTTACAACATCCCTCTTTTTTTTGTCGGAACTTAAAACATGAACTGTTGGAGATCAGATGCAGATTTAGAGCAAAAAAGTGATGAATTCAAATCATTACCTCAAATAACGATCAGCACTAAATTCTTCAGTTCTAATTATTTCTGAAATGTAGCCGTTTAGTATTACCTAAATTATGCATTTATTGACCTTATTAATGTAAAGACAACGATGACTTTACCTTCACCTTAGTATTACATTACGCATCTTCAACTTCTTGTTAGTAGATGACATTTCTGTCATCATTATATGCCTTCTCAAGTCAGCACTAGTTCATTACGACTTGTTACCGCAAATTGACAGCGTCACTTGCAACATTAGCAGCTGCATATGAAATAATAGTTTATTACATAATAGCCCCCTTATCTTAAAAATATTACCTACAATCATAGTACAATCAGCAACAAAAGTCTATGATCTAATCTAGAACCACCAAAAAATAAAATTTAACTTACCAAAACTTAATTCTAATGTACTTAAATGAATTTCAGATAGACTTATTGAACGTAGATAGCTTTATAATGTTTATTTGAATTTATTTATTTAAAATAGGTAATATTAATTGTGGAGAGCGCAGTGCCTTAACCTCATATTTGATAGTGCCATGTTTGTTTTCTATTTGCGCTATTTTATGCCGTCGAAGCGACGTGTTAACCGAGTATGATGCTTTGACGTTTGCAAGGATCGTATAGCAAGTGGAAATATGCATAGTCTCTGCCTATCCCCATAGGATGCAGGCGTGAAAATATGTATGTATTGAGATTTAAACATATTAGCATCATTTTAGAACATTTGCTATATTAAAAGACTGGATTATTTCCTACTATTTGGTAGTAACAACTTTCTATGTAGATTGTTTACTGTGTAAGTAAAACATATGGCTAATTTATTAAAGCTGAATTTTGTTGTAAATTTTGTAGTCGACTGTACAAACATAATTGAAGGAAGATACTAGATGGAAATAAGATGTTTTGGTGCGATACTTGTAGACGACTGCAGCAGACCAGATAATTAAATAGTATGTGTATACAGAATACTGGAAAACTACTGCGAACACTTGTCTAGTCATATACTATCAGATTTTTTTTTTGTATTAAATGTATACTGTTTTGATAAGTTGATGGTAGTTCAACATAGAACAAGGATTTGACAGTTACTTATGTATACGAAAATTGTATATATGTTAACACATATAAACCAAATCTCAAAACTCGTAGGAAATTTCCTAAAAAATATCCTATGGGTATATTTTTTTGGCCTTAACTTTGTTAGGCCTTTCTTATAAAAATACTATTAATATACATTAATAGGTATATAAAACTTATTATGTGTATATTTAATACCATCGATATCAGATTTAATATTTTTAAAAAAGTTTGTGAATGTATGTATGTTTGTTACTTCTTCACGCGCAAACGGCTGGACCAATTTTGGTAGAATTTGGTATGCAGGAAGCTGATACCCTGGATTAACACATATGCGCATACTTCAGGCGCGGGTAACACCGCAAGGCACAGCTAATTATAAATAAAACTATTTCCATTTTCATAAGTCTTAAAAGATAACAAAAGTATATGTAGTATAGGCTTATCTAAGTAGCGTTATTTTTAATAAATAATCACATCAGTTATATATACAATAGATAACAATATCTAAACATTAAACGGGTCGGTTCGTTTGTTACGCGCTAGCCCCGAAACAGTGACTAAATATCGTTGTTTACATGTCTCGCTTGAGTAGAAGTAAGGATATGTAAGTATATGTTATATAGATATAGACTTCTGTAGTGTATCCATTTAGAGTTTAGATAAAATATATCAATAGAAAATTTGATTTTAGATATATCTTCTGATAATAGTGTTTATGTGCTAGAATATTTTAAAATATAGAGATTGGTTGCATGTTAGTCTAGGTTTTTTTTTTTATTTTGTGCATATTATACATCGTGGAAGGGACATACCCGTAATAAATCGATCCACGGGCTATACTAGATCACTTTAGTATAATGAAATTAAAATAACAACCAAAGAAACAAAAAATATTCGATGTTACCTTACAAATCGCCCGGGGCGGCTGCACACTTGTGTGGAAATGCCGAAAAATTTTGTTATTTTTTATCTGTTATTTAAATTTCATTATACTATAATAGTGATCTAGTATAGCCCGTGGTTTGTTTATTACGGGTATGTCCCCCCACGTTGCATATGCGTGTGTACTGTACTGATTCTATCTTCATGTGCATTGTAATCTAATGTCATACGGTTAGATTTTTTTTTACTTATATTACAATCTTTTTATTATAGCCGAGCACATTTATGACGTTTGTTAAATCTCCCGGCCTTAAAACTGACTTACAGAAACTTTTTTTTTAATAAGTTTTAACATACTTAATGTAAGTCAAACAAATATAACTAAACTAAGTACAAGTCAAGTTACGTAGGACTCTTATAGTATAATAACATTTCCGTTTCAATATTTTTAGATAACATTACCGTTTAGTGTCTTCATACGCGCATTTTGTTCAAACATTCAAAGATTTAAAGATTCAAATGTTTATTCAGTAATTAGACCTTTACAGGTACTTTTACACGTCAATAAGTATAATTTATGTTACGTGTAAAGTATATTAAAATTTAATTTAATTTTAAAGAAAAGCTACCGATACCAGCGCTTCGTTACGACCACTGCTGAGAAGAAACGCCGAAAGAAACTCATTTTCACAGTATTGGTCGCCTACATGCCAGAAGGGCTTTGTCATATTATTATAATTGTCTTTTGTACAACAACATTTGATAAAAATATCGATCAAGTCGTAATATTATATTATAAACAAATGAATAAATCAAATAAAACAATTAGTTATCATAATTAGTACTTACCATCAATTACTGTTATCAGAGTTTTGATAACTAAATATACCAAACAAACACTAATTATAGCAAAAATATACCGGTCCAAGTTATGTAGGAATTACTCGTTTAAGCAAGGTTTAGATAAACTAATGGGCACAGAATAGATAAGACCAAATCATATTGATTGAGTCAACCCCAAACTAAGTTAAACTTGTATTGAGGGATATTAACTCAACCATACTATGTTTTGTAATTAAAAAAATCCATATAATTATAAGGTTCAACACAATATACGGAAAAAAATTAAGGGTGTATTCAGTCCGTGATAGTGAAGTGAACATCACAGGTGTGCTATAAAAGTTGCCACGCCTACTGATGTCATTATATGACAGCAGGTGATAAATCTTATTAACCTTATACTTATATTTTTGACGACCTCCGTAACGTAGTGGTCAACATGCTAGTCCGCTACCCAGAGGTCCCGGGTTCGATCCCCGGTCAGGGCAAGTTGGAAAATGGCCTTTTTCAAATTGTCCTGTGTCTTGGATGTTTATCTATATATGTATTTGTTATAAAATATAGTATCGTTGAGTTAGTATCTCATAACACAAGTCTCGAACTTACTTTGGGGCTACTTCAATCAGTGTTATTTGTCCCTATATATATATATATATATATATATATATTATACAACGTGTAACGTAAAGGGGGTATCAACTCGAAAGGGGGTAAACATACTAATCATGTAAACAACTATTACTATGAGTACATCCCTGAAATCGTAATAAAATTTGCAGCTCCCATACATTTTGGCACGGTAGGTATTTAATTTTGTATGGCGGTGAAGATTTTTTTTACGATTTCAGAGAATGTCCCATATTATTAGTATTTTCACTATTACTTTTTGAGGTAAAGGATAAGATTTATCAAACAATATTTCTCGCAGAACTCACCCTTAAAATAGATTAAGTAAATTTTGTTAGACCTTATTTATTTTTATTTATTTATTTAACTTTTTACATGAAATTGTAATTGGCGGACTTAAGGCCTTAGGTCTTTTCTACCAGTCAAGCTACAGGTGGTGCTGACATGCGTAAATTTCGGAAATATGGTGCAAAAACTCTAAAATTTAAACTTGAGAGAACTTATATTTTATCAAAATACTTACTAACCTAGCATATCTACGTTACCACAATATAATAAATAATATAATACGTACCAATACAAACTGACTGAAATTAAAAATAAATAAATATATACTTATATAGAATACCATATAAAATAAACATCAAACACCCAAGAAACAAGTTTCATAAATTCAAATATCAATTATTTTCTGTTGATAAAATTTTTGTAATTACACTGTTTAATTTCCCAAAGGAACATAGGGCAAGATAATACAAAAACATATGTAACGTGACATACAATAATCATAAATACAGTAAATCGTATCATGTACAAACCTTTCTGAACACTGTTTAATTTCCCAAAGGAACATAGGGCAAGATAATACAAAAACATATGTAACGTGACATACAATAATCATAAATACAGTAAATCGTATCATGTACAAACCTTTCTGAGATATTAATAAAATAATCCTGAAATAGTAATATTGAAAATACTTCTAATATGTGAGAATGTGACTAATATTGCCTTTGAGTCACACACACAGGTATCTATAAGGTTAATAAGATTTATCACCTGCTGTCATATAATGACATCAGTAGGCGTGGCATCTTTTATACCACACCTGTGATGTTAGCCACGTAATGGAAATGGACGCAAAAGGCTTTTCCAACTTGCTTTACAAAAATCTGAGACTGCCGTTTAAATGGAGTGACATTAGATATTTTAAATGAGAGCTTATTTCTCCGTAAATAAAATAAATATATACGGACAAATCACACAGATTGAGCTAGCCCCAAAGTAAGTCCGAGACTTGTGTTATCTACGATTCTATATTTTTATAACAATACATACATATATAGATAAACATACAAGACCCAGGTGAATCTGAAAAAGACCATTTGCCATCTTTACCTGTCTGGGGATCGAACCCGGGACCTCCAGTTTTACAGCCTGGCATGATGACCACTAGGCCTCAGAGGTCGTCATAGATGAATGTTTTAATTTATTTTTTTGTTGTTGCTTTCTTGATTTAGCACAATGTACATTTTTTCTATACTCATTATTTAATTTTTCTCTCACTCTTTTTCTCTGGTTGGCTCAAATTTCTGACTTGTATATAAATTAGACATATTAATAGACATCTTTCCAAAAAGAATGTGGAAGGATCTTAAAATTTGTTATTTTACATAGTTCGTCAGTTAGATTAAGGGGCTACCTGAATTTCTCGGGGTCCAGTGCTGCCCCCATTTGAATTAAATCGTTTAAAAGGAAACGGAGATATCATTTAAAATTTGGTCTTGATCAGACCCTGGATAACCCTTCAAACTATTTTATAAACTACTGTTTACAGTTTAAAGTGAGTACGTGAAGCTTTTCTACGCACAATTGTGAAAAACGGCCACTTTTGGCGTATGTGCGTAGAAAAGCTTCACGTTCTCACTTTAAACTGTAAACAGTAGTTCATAAAATTGTTTGAAGAGTTAACCAGGGTCTGATCAAGACCAAATTTTAAACGATATCCGTTTCTTTTCAAATGATTTATTTCAAATGGGGGCAGCACCGGACCCCGAAAAATTCACGTATCCCCTTAAATAAAAACATTCGATCAAACATCGCAGAGATCTATACAAAGAATAAATATTATGCTTCTGATTTCTCTATCAAATGAATCTTTTAGTTTGTTTCTTTGTAGTTGCTTTTTTGATTCAGCACAATTTCTACTTTTCTATACACGTTACTTACTTTTTCTCGCATTTTTTTTCTCTTATCGAATTTCTTACCTCACTTCTGTGGTATAAAAGTAGCTCTACGACATAATATACGATTCAAGATTTATCACCTCGTGTCATATGACATCAGTAGGCGTTTCGTCTCTTATAACTTATAACACCTGTGACGTTAGGGAACTAATGAAAATGAATGAGAAAGGATTTCCTATTTGTCTTACCTGTATCCGGCACGGCCATGTGATATGTTAATTTCAGTTAAAAAGTGGTTTAGATGTTTTATGGAGAATATTATACTCTATTTCAGCTTTTGACGACCTCCGTGGCGTAGTGGTCACCATGCTAGTCCGCCACCCAGAGGTCCCGGGTTCGATCCCAAGCAAGTTGGAAAATAGTCTTTTCAAATGTTCCTGGGTCTTGGATGTTTATCTGTATATGTATTTGTTATAAAATATAGTATCGTTGAAATAGTATCCCATAATACAAGTTACGAACTTACTTTGGGGCTAGCTCAATCAGTGTTATTTGTCCCTATATATTTAAATTTATTTATTTATTGATGTTTGATTACACTCGCGCGGCAACCTACTTTTGTTAAATGGATATTATAATTAAAAATTAAATTAAATTAAAAATTAAATTAATAAGCTTGGCTTGCGAACTCTCTGAGTAAAAGGACTCAGAGAGCTAAAGCTACCATTGAAGCCGCGCGTTCATTTTAAGACTCGAGCTTTTTTGAAGGCTCGAGCTCTTTTGATAGGTTTGAGCTCTTTTGAAGGCTCGAGGCGTGGAGCTCGCTCTAGGATCGGCGTTTACCGAGCTCACCAAGTCCTGCCAATCTGCCTCAAGGCTTCAAAAGTAGAACTTGACGCCTCGAGGTTTGTACATCACTAATTTCAGCACAACACAGCACTTAACATTTTGAATTTCGCGTCTTTTCTTCCTGTATGATTCTATACCGAACTTAATTCGATAGATAAACCATTAAATCTTTTTTTTTTTGAAGACTACCCGTTAAGTTTAAAATAGTAATGTTACATACAGTGTGACGTTTTACCCACCGGCCAAAATTTTTGGAGCATGTCCGTCCATGATACTGATCTACTTTCCATAAAAACAATTAAAGAAAACAAAAAAAAATCGCTTTTTTTTAAGATTTGGATTTTTTTTATGATTTTTCATTTTTTTTTTATAGAAAGTAGTTCGGTATCGTGGACTGAACTTGCTTCAGAAAGGTTAGTGAGTAAAAAGGCACCCTGTAAAGGTATGCACTTAACATAAATTAACATTATGTTGTACTATACTCGGTCTAGTAAATAAATCTCGAATAATTTTTCAAAACTAAAAACCGACTTCACCCCCAAACTACACAACCGATTTTGATAAAATTTCCATGGTACCACCTGGAAAGTATACCCTTTCAAACAAAAAAAGATTTTTTTTATTCGGTCCAGGAATCTTTGAATAATGGGTAAACATACATTAAAAAAAAAGGATCGTGACGAATTGATAACCTCCTCCTTTTTTGGAAGTCGGTTGAAAACAAAATAAAGGCAACAACGTGTTGGTATTTTCTTTGCAGTCACGTTTACCATATACAATAATAGTGCTCCTTATATTTTTCTACACAATAGGATTTTTTTTCTCTAAAATAGTAAGTAAATTGATAAAAACAAACTGCTTCAAAAACATGTTCAATGTTCGAAACCGTTCATTTGTGTTGTAACTCTGTGCAAATTGTAAACAGAAAACAGAGTGACCTCTCGATTATCACGCCGACACGCCTGAGTTCTGACACATTTTCTAAAGTAAACAAAAAATTTAGAGGAAATAAACGTTTTTTTTTGACAAGTTACAGATTGTGGTGGCCCCAAAGTCAATTTAAACTTCTGGTATGAGATAACAATAATGGGCCTGGACTCAATATAGGGTGGAATGAACACGCTAGACACAGATCGCTTCCGATCGATCGTTTTGAAATTCATGGAGGGAAGGGCCTAGCAGTAGACATACACATACTGTCAATTCGCTACTTTCCCATAACTCGAATCGGATACTTTTTCTAAATGTCAAAACAAACATTTTCTTTAGGATTTGTATGAAGTATAGACTAATGCTTGCTTTGGTTTTCGTATGTGTAAGTGGCCAACACTAGTGGCAGATTTTTCAAGCTGCCTAAAGGCATCTGACATAGCTTAACCAACTGACATAGCTTAGCCTTATAACGATGACAGCCGGGACTTATGCCTTCCGAAACACGGAGGAGCTTGAGAAATTTTCATACCACTTGTGGTCCCTAATCCAGGTGCGGACCTCGCCCGGTGTCGCTTTACTTGCGAAAGCGCTAGTAATGCGCACTTCCGCTGGGGAACCCAGCTGATCAGTTTATATAGAGACTAATGTCGTCATATTTTCTTGGAGTGTCATAGCGCTCTGAATATAACTTTTTCTGCAATAGTTATCTAAAATCAGGTTGAATCAATTACAATCGATATGACTTTTATTCTGTTAACAATACCATATAATTTATTTTTGACCCAGAAAAGTACCCAATAGAGAATATGCATGAAAAAAAATGTATTATCTAACTAGTTTATCCATAAATATTCAAAAGTAAAGTACTAACAGTGAAAACAGAATAAAAATTGGTTGAAAAACGAACGAGATATTACGATTTTACGAAAATATGTCTATCTTACTCGCAAAAACGCTATTTTCTATGGCAAATGTATAGCTGATATGGACTTTAACGTCACAAGTCCATATTGGACTTCTCTTTCTAACTGAAACTTTAAAGTATCACATGTTCGTCGCTAATTAAGATATTTTATAAATTCTTTCATATTTGTTTACTGTGGATAATAAGGATTTTATTAAGCAAATAAAAAAGAAGTGCATATTCCCTATTCCTGTGGCGTCTGTGACTGATATGGAACGACCTCTAGAGTTGAGAGAGAGAGAGCCATGTTTTTGTAGTAGTATTTTTATCAACAATAACTATCATTGCTTTATTTTTCAAGCAAATCTCATAACTTAGATTTACATTAGTATAGTAAACACATACCCTCATATTCATAAAAATTAACAAACGTTTGTTAAACCTATTTTAGTTAGAATATGTTTTGTCTCGTTCTTTCAATAACAATTATTGAAAAGCGGGAAAGGGACAAAACATGTTTTTAACTGAAATAGGTTTAGCAAACGTTTGTAAATGTTTATGAATATAAGGGTTAGAATGTATATTTCTTACATAGTTTTTTATTTTATTTAAACAATCTTTTTTTTTATTTTTCGCTCTCATACATAACATGGTTAGTAGGTAAATAAGTACATGAACCCTGGTATGTTATTGCTACCTGTAAGTATGTAGTTGAGGTGATTTCAGGTATAATTACCTGAATTGGGATATGTCAGAAATTGTTAGTAATTAAATTGAATGTCAACAGATGCATAGAACTTATTAAAAACAAAAAAAAAACACACAAAAGAATGTTAAATGTATTTTGATGGCAAGTGCTATCGTATCCCATGTTTTATATTAATTAAACAAAAAAAAAAAACACACAAAAGAATGTTAAATGTATTTTGATGGCAAGTGCTATCGTATCCCCTTAAACATGATACATATTAATTAATTAATACGTATCATGTTTAAGTATAGGAAATCAAACAAATATAAGTACTTAAATAAAATAACAGCAGGAAAATTAAAAGAAAGCGATCGAAGCGAACGTAAAAAGAATGGTTGTTTCATAAGTTTAAACCTCTGTAGGTACCTATTACTAGATTGAGGAGGTACAGCTATTGAGTGACGTTAGCCCTGTCACAACATCTCTGGAAAAGCACATAGCGCAGCAGCGTCCTAGTGAAACATAAATGTTGACTTTCACAAAAATAAATAAATAAATATACAGGGACAAATAACACTGATTGATTAGCCCCAAAGTAAGTTCGAGACTTGTGTTATGGGATGCTAATTAAACGATACTATATTTAATAACACATACATATATAAATAAACATCCAAGACCCAGGGCAATTTGAAAAAGACCATTTACCAACTTGCCCTGACCGGGGATTGAACCCGGGACCTCTGGGTGGCGGACTAGCATGGTGACCACTACGCCACGGAGGTCGTCGACTTTCACATGAAAACGAATTGCAGCAGAAATTACGCTAAATTTTCCGGGACTCACAAAGGAAAAAAATTACGCTTGTTGCCGGTGAGCCTTACACAAAGGCTAATCTCAACTCAACGAAATACTTATTAGTACTTAGAGTTTTTTTGTTCGCAGTGATGGCCGCAGGTGGTCGGTGGCTTCGCTGCCGTCCTCGGGCTACGGGACCACGCCTGGCAGCTCTAGTCTATCTGTAAGTACATCATTTGTCATCTTTATTGCTCATTGTTCACGTTCTATTTTTAACCAACTTCCAAAAAAAGAGGTAGTTATCTTTTTTTTTATGTATGTAAACTGATTACTCAAAGACGCGTGGCCCTTTTTAGAAAATTCTTTTGTCATTATATTTTTGACAGTGGAATACCACTTAAAGATCTTGAAATATGCAATTTCTTATCAAGTGCAAATCCGTTTGAAGTCTGACGTGTCGTTATAAAATTAAACTAAAGTAGTCTCGTACAAAAACAAAAACAAGACCATCGTTCTTAATTATAAAATACTCGTATATCAATGAATGAATACGAAAGAAATAAATAAAACACAAAACACATCAAGTCTGTGTAGGTCTTGGAAAACCATTATAACTTTCTACCTCTAATGGATTTTGTCGAGTATAAAAACCCAAGTGCAACGTTTATTTAGCACAAACGCAATGCCTAATGAATCACCCAAGTTGGTGGAATACCGGAATCGTTTCTAAGTAAAGCACACTCATCTCTTTGTGAGCCTTACTATAAAACAAACAAAGTTGTTGGAAAGACGGTAATCATTTCTTTGTACATCAAGCGAATATAATTTTACTAGCTTTTGCCCGCGGCTTCGCTCGCGTAGGAGTGTAACTTATCAAAATCCTTTCTTAGGGGATGCCTACGTCATAGTAGCTTTATACATGCAAATTCTCAGCCCGATCGGTTTAAAATAGACAAAGTTTCATACAAACTTTCATCCCCTATTTTATCCCCTTGGGGGTTGAATTGATCAAAATCCTTTCTTAGCGGATGCCTACGTCATAACATCTACCTGTATGACAAATTTCAGCCCGATCCGTCCAGTGGTTTGGTTTGTGCGTTGATAGATCACTATGTCAGTCAGTCAGTCACCTTTGAGTTATATATATTTAGATAGAAGATAGATAGATAAATGAAGATGAAGATGAAAAGGAAAACTCCCAAGGGCCTACGTCAGGCACACTACAATTAGCTATTTTTCAACAAGTCAAATCAGATACTTTTTTCTAAACGTCAAAACAAACATTTTTATGGGATTTGTATGAAATACAGGCAGATGACGTCATAGCTTCTTGAAATCAAATAGCGCTCTTATTATCAGTTTTTCAGCAATAATATATCTAAAATTACGTTAAAATGGATATGTTCATAGACGAGTGACATTATTTTGTGACGTTTTATTTTATTATCAGTACAAAATAATTTATTTTTGACCTAGGAAAATTCCTAATTACTGGTCGTTAAATAAGATTTTTTCGAAATGTTTTCTTTTTCTTTCGAAGCTAGTCTTTTATACACTGCAAGTAGGATGGTCCAAAAAGACCTTAGATGAAAAGAAGACAAAAATGGATTTAAGTTGTTGTGTTAATCCGCTAGTTGTCATACATTTATGTCATACAAAAATGACAGCCGGGACCAACGGCTTATACGTGCTTTCCGAAGGACGGAGGAGCTCAAGAAATCTTTATGCCACAAACATTTGACGACCTCCGTGGCGTAGTGGTCACCATGCTAGACCGCTACCCAGAGGTTCCGGGTTCGATCCCCGGTCAAGGCAAAATGGAAAATGGCCTTTTTCAAATTTTCCTGGGTCTTGGGTGTTTATCTGTATACATATGTATTTGTTATTAAGTATAGTGTCGTTGAGTTAGTATCCCATAAAACAAGTCTCGAACTTACTTTGGGGCTAGCTGAATCCGTGTGATTTGTCCCTATACAGGGTGTTTTTAAAATCATTGGCATCCTTTCTACTGGTAAAAGTACTCGTGAATATGGGACTTTTTGTATGGGACCGACTCAATCCAACCGAAAAAAAAAATCAGCTGTTCCATACTATTTTAAAAAATACTTAGAATCCCAAAATGTATGGAACAGCTGATTTTTTTTAACTAGTTTGTACAAGTAGAAAGGATACCAATGATTTTAAAAACACCCTGTATATTTATTTATTTAGCATATGAGTACAAACTAGTTAAAGGAACCTCGTGAGGATCGAACTCAGCCTCACAGAATACCTAAACCGTTTGGCCACCACCGCTTCACCTATTTACACATAAAACAAATAACTTGAACACTGCAATGTAGGTAGATAACGCTATCAGTTATTAAATCATAGCGGTGTGGTCTGCTAAACTTGCTATTGATAACGTGACATTGAAAAACTACATTTCCGTGTATGTGAAGAGGCAAATACTGAAATGAGGGGGTGAATGTGGCAAACGAACCTCAAAACAAATAATTTGAGCACCACTATGGAGGCAGAGGCGGCGTAAGGCGTGGGCGGTGTGGGCCACCGCCTACGGCCTCGCTGTGCAAAGGGCCTCGCGCCTCACAGTCTAAAATAAATTTGAAAAAGTATGGAAAATCCAAAAGTACACGCACGCCACAAGGGTTTTCTTATTTCCATTCTTTGGCGCACGAAATGAATGAGAATGAAGCAGCTTTGGTAATTTTATCTATTAAAGTAGATATCTAAATATATATAACTCAAAGGTGACTTACTGACTGACATAGTGATCTATCAACGCACAGCCCAAACCACTGGACGGATCGGGTTGAAATTTTGATCAACTCTATCTCCAAGGGGATAAAATAGGGGATGAAATTTTGTATGAAACTTTGCCAATTTTAAACCGATCGGGCTGAGACT
This sequence comes from Acrobasis suavella, assembly GCA_943193695.1. Classification (NCBI taxonomy): domain Eukaryota; kingdom Metazoa; phylum Arthropoda; class Insecta; order Lepidoptera; family Pyralidae; genus Acrobasis; species Acrobasis suavella. Next base: position 11,555,173 of record OW971952.1, read on the forward strand.
TTGCATGCATAAAGCTACTATGACGTAGGCATCCCTTAAGAAAGGATTTCGATAGATTACACCCCTACGCGAGCGAAGCCGCGGGCAAAAGCTAGTAGCATATAAGCTAAGGACCAAAACAGTAAAATCAAAAGTAGAAAATTTCTGTTTCTTTAATTTTTTTTTCATTTTTGTTTGATGTTCCAAATAAGTATAGTAAAAATTTAAGTTTGTTTGAACTTTTTAATTTTTCTTTTATATTATCTTCTTCTTGCACCATCGGAGGGCCCCGCGAAATGTAACTTGCCCACATTAAGTTTAGGTCTTGCGCCGCCACTGTGGAGGTCTCGTAGATAACGCTATCTGTTATCAAATCATAGCCCTGTGGTCTGTTGTACTTGCTATTGATAACGTGATATTGAAAAACTATATTTCCGTGTGTACCGAGAAGCAAATACTGAAATGAGGGGGAGAGTGTGGCAAATCGACCTCACACGACGAATAATTTTGACGTTGTTTATCCTCTCGTTACGCTGTTGCGTAGATCTACGCATTAATACATTGTTTAGCTAGTGTGTCTGATATTCCGAATAAAAGTTGAATTGTCATTTAAAATTAAAGTAAGGAAGCTAAGCACAAACAATTTCGTACATTGACGCCATTTCCTATCTCTATCGCACGCGCATAATTATATATATTGCTGTTCCGCTCGCACGGCGGTGATCAATGACACTTCTTCTTCTCTAGTAGAAAGAGTATTAAACTACAATAAACCTGACCAACGTTGACATTGGTCAATGCCACTGTGCGAGCGGGACAGTAATAATAATTGGGTCCTATCCTGGGTCAAAAATAAATTATTTGGTACTGTTCAGAAAATAAAACTTTACAAAATAACGTTCCTTGTCATGATTATATCCATATTCGATGTGATTTTAGATTTATTATTGTTTTAAAACTTATATGAAAATCTTTATTTGACTTCAAGAAACTATGACGTCATTAGTCTATATGTCATAGAAATCCAATAAAAATTTTTTTTTGACGTTTTGAAAAAAGTATCTGATTTGACTTGTTGGAAAGTAGCCAATTATGCGCGAGCGACAGAGATAGGAAATGGCGTGTCAATGTACGAAATTCTTTGTGCTTAGCGTCCTTACTATAAATAGATACCGGAAATTTTGCATGGGTATACGTTGCTGGCTTTTCGTTTGTGTAAGTGGCCAATACTAGTGTCAGCATTTTTCAAGCTGCCTTAATGCATCTGGCATAGCTTGACGACTGCCATACAATGATAACAGCCGGGGCCAACGGCTTATACGTGCCTTCCAAAGCACGAAGGAGCTCGAAAAAATTGTATGCCATCCAAGTGCGGATCACGCCCGGTGACGCTTTACTTGCGAGATCGCTAGTAATGCGCACTCCCGCCGGGCTACCTAGCTTCTCATGGGTATAAGTTAAATTTATATTTCCTTGTTGCAGTCACAATGCTCGTCACAGGAGAGGCTACTCGCAGTCCAGGCGGCCTGCGAGCCACCGCCAAGAGCACCGTGTCCACATTGCCACCAACACCAGAATTCGTTGAAGTAACTATTCACTATAGTATACCTTTACCCTTTTTTTAAACGAAGATCGTCGGACGATACGGACGAAAAAAAGTGGAAGATTTTTCCCAAACTTTTTTCCCGTCACGAATTAAAGTGACAGGTAATGTCACAAGCTTGACGACTATCTCGTCCATAGCTCAGTTGGTAGAGCGTATGCCTGAGCTGGTCGATGTCCCCGGTTTAAACCGCGCTCACGCCAGTATTTTTATTCAATTTTATTGTTTTCAGTTTATTATTATTGATAAAAATGTGTAAGATCGTATTTTCCGTTTTTTTTTTATTTTATTTCACAAAGTTGAACTAGTAAAAACGTTTCCCGTGATGAGTTTTTTTTTCATGTTCTTTGATCTTAATTACTTCACCAGCTTCAGCCACCGTGAGATCATGGAAATAGCAAGTTACTATGTCTTCTACGAATTAACACCTAAATTTGTTACTATACCTTATATATTGTTATATTGTTGTGGCGCCCTCATTTGAAATAAATTCTTTAAACGTCGCTTATTTTCACCTCATTTACGATTATTTATTTATTTACCTATTTACGTACGTATGTATTTATATATATTTTAAAGAATTCATTTCAAATGTGGCCACATACTTTCATCTTAACTTTAAATTAAAACTACTATTTAATTAGTGTTCAAGTGATACAATATATTTACAGTTTTTACTGTTCGTTACATATGAACGTACTGTCTTGTTTTCAAAGGTAAAAAAATCTAAAATATGGAAAGGTGCAAATGATCCTCCTTCTAATAACGTCACAGTCTATGTTATTTTTTGTTGTTATGTAAAATTTTGATTTAGAACACTTTTTAAAATAACAAAAAACATTATTGTCTATAATTATCTTAGTAGATACATCATTATTAATAATTTAATATACAAGTTGAGTCTGTTGTTGGCATAAGGAAATTATAATTTAAAATTGTAATTCACATAGAGTGGACTGGACCCATAACCTGTAATTTGTCATAGTCAGGCGTTGACTCCCTCCCCTATGACGTTACATATAAATACATGTAATCTATGTTTACTATTGCCATCTCATATTTATTACACACACTAATATTGCATTGTTTATGTTTAAATGCAGCAGTTCACAAGGCAGCGGGATGAACAACTGGGCATCATTGTCAGATAGTGGTGGCAGTGGACACACAGGGGCCAGAGCTCCGTCACCACAGAGCCCCGCGAGACGAGTCAGAAGTCGAAGTCTCAGGTAACGCCAACCCGTCCGGCCAGCGTGGAGAGCGAAGGCCAAATCCTCTGGACACTCAGGCTTAGAAATATCTTATAGTGATGACGTAACTTGGAGAATTTAATCAGTGGTCATATTTGCTCTAAAATCCACTTCCTGTACATATTAAACTAGCTTTTACGACCTCTGGGCCTTGGGGTCATCACGCCACCCTGTCACACCGGAGGTCCCGGGTTCGATCACCGATCAGGTCAAGATGGAAAATGATCTTTTCCAGATTGACTTGGGTCTTGGATGTTTATCTAAAATATATGAAATATAGTATCGTTGAGTTAGTATCCCATAACACAAGTCTCGAACTTACTTTTAGGCTACCGCAATCTGTGATTTGTCCCTATTTATTTATTTAATAATTAAGTACTTTGGATAAGAAAGCCTATTTTTGTATCGCAAAATAGGATTCCCCGTACAAAGTTGTACTTCCCTATTAATGAATGATTTTTGGATTAAAGATAAGATAATATTTTATTTGCAATAAATAGGGTGTACAGTACAGGTGTTTAAAAAAAAAATACAATTTGAAAAAGTAGCTTATACCTATTTAGCCATATTAAATATCATGCAAATTAAAGTTTTCTAACGTATACATAATTAATTTATTCATGCATCGAATTCACAATCTTTAACTTTACATTCTAAAAACTCCTTAATTGAATAAAACTTTCTTTTAAGCAGCCATTTGCGCAGACATGATTTAAATTTATTTAACGGGAGCTCTTTTAGTGCAGATGGCAATAATAACTGACGACCTCCGTGGCGTAGTGGTCACCATGCTAGTCCGCCACCCAGAGCGGGTTCGATTCCCGGTCAGGGCAAGTTGGAAAATGGCCTTTTTCAAATTGTCCTGGGTTTTGGGTGTCTATCTTTATATGTATTTGTTATAAAATATAGTATCGTTGAGTTAGTATCCCATAACACAAGTCTCGAACTTACTTTGGGGCTAGCTCGATCAGTGTAATTTGTTCCTATATATTTTCGTTCCTATATATTTTAACTATCCTATGTCTTTCCCCGATCTTAAACTACAATATGTAATAAAAACCCTGTTCGATCCTTGTAGGAGCAACTCAGACCGTTAATATGAACAACTTTTCCTTTGAAACTCGAAAAGAAAATCGACATTTTCATTCATAGGTGTTAGTTCGGCTGGTCCAGCAATTGCTATTAAAATGTCGATTTTTTTCTTAGAGTTTCAAGCATTGGCCCCATAGAAAATTTTGTTCATATTGACGGTCCGAGTTGCTCCTACAAGGATCGGACAGGGTTTTTGTTACATATTTTATATTTCATCTTAATCGGTTCTTTGGTTGAAGTGTGAAAAGGTACCAGACAGACAGAGAGACATACAGAGTTACTTTCGCATTTATAATATTAGTATGGAACTATTGATTGTATTTTACCTCATGGTTTGACGCTTGAGAACAAATTGAATGTGTGACCAATTCAAACCAAGGCCAGTGGTTTAAAACCACTTGTCGAATTAGTACAGGTCAACAACTAAGTTAGTGGAGCTGATATGATGGCGCCACCGGTTGTTTTTAATCTGACGACCTCCGTGGCGTGGTCACCATGCTAGTCCGCCACCCAGAGGTTCTGGGTTCGATTCCTGGTCAGGGAAATTTGGAAAATGGCCTTTTTCTAATTGTCCTTAGGCTTGGATGATTATCTATATATGTATTTTTTATACAATATGTATCGAAAACCCTGTCCGATCCTTGTAGGAGCAACTCAGGCCGTCAATATGAACAACTTTTCCTATGGGACCAATGCTTGAAACCCGAAAAAAAAAAACGACATTTTCATACAAACTGCCGAAAACTTTTGTATGAAAATGTAGTTGTTTTTTTTTCGAGTTTGAAACATTGGTCGCATAGGCAAAGTTGTTCATATTGACGGTCTGAGTTGCTCCTACAAGGATCTGACAGGGTTTTTGTTACATATTGTATAATATAGTATCGTTAAGTTAGTATCCCATAACACAAGTCTCGAACTTACTTTGGGGCTAGCTCAATCAGTGTCATTTGTTCCTATATATTTATTTATTTTGTGTTATGGGCGGTGTGTTATGGAGAAGCTCGGTGGCCTGGCGGGAGTGCGCATTACTAGCGCTTTCGCAAGTAAAGCGACACCGGGCGTGGTCCGCCCTTAGATTGGTGATCACAAGTGGCATGAAAAATTCTCGAGCTCCTCCGTGCTTCGGAAGGCACGTATAAGCCATTCGTCCCGGCTGTCATCATTGTATGGCAGTCGTCAAGCTATGTCAGATGCCTTTAGGCAGCTTGAAAAATCTGACTCTAGTGTTGGCCACTTACACACACGAAAAGCAAAGCATGGGCGGTGCCATGTTAAATTTAGATCAGATGTTTTACGCACCATGGCGAGGCCTGCTGACTCATTTGTTAGCTTTTACCATAAATACATTAGAACAATCCTCATCGTCATCATCCTCACGTATTCCCGGTTGCATCTTCAGCGGTAACGCTTCAGAGCACTCCGCTACCTACCCTGACGAGGTAACTGGTTTTTACACAGAGCGACTGTCGTCTGACCTCCGCAACCCAAAGGGTAGATCAGTATCACTCCATAGCCAAAGGGTAGACAAGAAACAATCCGTGAGTAGGTTTGATCAAACGCTAGATGGCGTTCGGGACCCACAATTTATACGTGCCATCCGAAACACGGACGGAATCATCTTTCTTTTCGGATAATCAAGAGATTCAAGCCTGCAATATCCTAACCAGACTGGAAACAACTTTTCACAAAGAATGCTTTCTCAGTGGGATTTGAACCCTCGACTTCCGAATCACAAGGCATACTCCTTGATCACTGGGCCGCGGAGGCGGTCAACATTAGATACTATAGGTACCAAAGTTTTCATTGTGCGTCGATGTTAACTAAAGCCTAGTTTACACATTGACAAGTGGCAAGTGCAAGTGTCAAGTGGCAAATAAACACTGACAAGTGTGACAAGTAGGTGTTCACACGTCACTGACATGGCAAGTGGATATGCAGTAAGCTCATTACACGCTAATAAAATGTCGTGCGTGGCGGTAGGCGAGTGCGGGGAAAGCGAGGTAGCGCGGGGGGAGCAACTTGTCAGAGAATAAACAGGCTGCTATTCACTTGTCAGTGCCTGTTCTCACACACTTGCCACTTGTCACCCGCACTTGTCACTTGCCACTTGCCACTTGTCACTCGCACTTGTCACTTGTCAATAAGTAAACAGGGCTTAAGTCTTACGAGAACCTCTTTGAAACTTGCAGCTCCCCGTCGCGCTCGCCCGGCGGCGCCGGCAGCGGCAGCGAAGCGAGAGACGACGCCGTGTCCGCCATGTCTTCTCTGTTCGCGGCCAGGTTCCCAGCGGCGCAGAGGGCTATGGACGACAAGTCAGTATACCAATCTCATTATACATAAATGAGTGTAGATGAAGCGAAAGAGGTATGTCAGGATCGTAGCAAGTAGAGGGTCAGTCTCTGCCTACCGCTCTGGGAAAAACGTAATATTATGTTTGCATGTATCACCTGTTAACAAAAAAATTACCACGCGGGCAACTATTTTTACTCTACTAAGGCAAAACTAAGAACAAAGGTAATGATTTTAGCAGTCTACGTATGTATGTGGGTATGTATAGACATACATACCCACATACATACGTAGACTGCTTCTTCTTGGTTTCATGTTCACAAAATGATATGTGAATCGATTCGTCATTATTGTTCGGGTGACATAGGCTACAAAAGAGAATATGCATAATGAGTAGATTTTGATAAATGTCTCTGATTTTACGTAAAAAAGGCCTATAATAGGCACAATTATATTTTTTCATCGATTTATTAAGTTTGATTTTTAGTGGATTGTAAAAGTCAATTTTAGAAGTAAAATAAACTTTAAAAATAATATTACCAACCCTGATTTTCTTAAAAAATTATAGCTACCTTTGTTATGTGGCCAATCCTGTAAACGCAATATTTAAATTAGCACCCAAATAAAATGTTCTCATCACGCCTACAAATGCGACATAAGTGACGTCACTCCTGTCCGGTCTTTCTAAGGCGCTCCGAGACGGCCAGATGTGACTTGTAACCTTAATATCTTAAAGAGATTTTTAGTTAGCAAAGTAGTTTTTTGGACGTGCCTATTGTTAGGAACACTTTCCATAGCACAAAGGAAAAAAGATGCATCTTCTCTATTTGTATGCAAAAAATTTATACTTATGACGAATGTTACATAAGAAAGTGAAAAAAAAAATATTGTTTCTATATCGAGTGGGGTATCAAATGAACAGTCTCGATTAGCAAATTTCAAAAATATAAACGTTGCTAGTCGTGTATTGCTCCCATAGTAGAGTGTTCGTTCTTTAAACGTAACACCAGGCCTGTGTCACTCCCCGTTTAGGTATCAAAAATGTATCTACATTATTACTATGCGCGCGGCGACCACTTTGAAGGAGAAAATTCACTTAAATTAATCGTTTGTCCAGAGTAATAAGAATGAAATTGACTTGCAATGGATGTCTAGGTATCTAATCGAAGAGATGAGGAGTTTTGAAGTGAGCTAAATTAAACCATACAGCTAATAACATTAAGTAGATATTTCTTTGTATTTCTTTTCTGAGTAAGACTTCTGTACGTGAGTACTAGTACTTATTCTGTGGTAGCACTTTTCTATACTGAATCGTCATTTACTAGCGAGAGAGAGCGACAGATCGCATCAGCATGGCCGATTCCGAGGCTTTCTGTCGCTCTCACTCTCTCGCTCTATCAAATGACTGTCCTGAGCGAGAGAAAAGGATAGCAGCAAAGAAAATTTCTGTTCCGTGCTGCCACATGAGTCCCAACACACACGGGATAAAAATTGATAATAAACGGCCGAGATTTTTTTATGTTGCTACACCTACCCGTTGATTACCAACTGGCTATAAACTTGTTGATCGTTTGTTGATTTCAGATTGCGGGCGTTAATAGAAGAATTGACTGAATTAGATAAGAAGCCGGATCGGAATCCTATAGAGCGATTTGTACAGAGACAGGTAAACTATACTTACTTAAAAGCTTTTTATTTTTAAATCGCCGACGAAAAAGTGGGGTTTAAATTTGACGTGTCTATGTTTATGTATGTGTGTGTGTCTGTGGCATCGTAGCGCCTAAACGGATGGGCTGATTTTGATGCTGTTTTTTAGGGTTACATACCCAGAGGGTAAAAACGGGACTCTATTACTAAGACTTCGCTGTCCGTCTGTCTGTCTGTCACTAGGCTGTATCTCATGAACCGTGATAGCTAGACAGTTGAAGTTTTCACAGATGATGTATTTCTGTTGCCACTATAACAGCAATTAATAAAAACAGAATGAAATTAATATTAAAGTGGGGCTCCCATGCAACAAACGTGGTTTTTTTTATAGATAATAGTACGGAACCCTTCGTGCGCCAGTCCGATTCGCACTTGGTTGGTTATTTTTGTTTGAAAGCTGACTTTATCGTTATGGGAATTAGCTGTTGATTGAGAAGGTCAAGCTCGTCTCCTGCTGAACTGCAGATTGTGTCAAACTATAAATATTAATTTCATTGTGAGTGGACGTTCTTGGAGAAAATGCTGCAGTGCACTTTGTTACCGCTTCTTCTGCACTAGCGCTTTGGAGGCGGCAGTAAACTTAGCTCTAAGTAACTTTTTGACTTAACAATTATTGTGCAATAAAACAAAGTGACGATTCTTAACAGATATTATAAATATCCTATGATAATAAAGATATATTTGAATTTGTTCTTTCCCCAGGTTCTGGAGATGGCTCGGGATTGTTTACACAAATCTGAATGTAAACAGGTGACCAGCAGTTATTTCTACGACATGGCGGACAGCTTAGACCGGTTGCTGGCTGAGGTAAGATAAATAATGTTATCTTGGTTTTTACCCTACTACGGCATACCCAAGAAAAAGAGTAATGATTTTATCATTTCAAAGTAAAAGTCAAAATCATTTAGTTAATAGATTCATACTAGAAAAATACACAAAACAAATAAACGAGAGAACACGTCAATCTATTATTAACAAAGATTCCCACACTAGACACAAGCCTGTATCGCGGGCAACCAGAAAGATTAATAAAAATAAAGCATTTACTACTAGTGTTACTTTGCGGAAGTCAAAGTTACATACTATATGTATACATAACATACTGCACCGCCTATTTTTTAATATTCACTTCTCCCTCTACCCAAAGGTTGACTGGAAGAGATTGCTATGCGATAAGTCCGCCTTTGTATCATAATTCTGTCTTCTTTTTTTTTCTGTTAGTTGTTTTTCTTTTTGTTTATGGTGCAATAAAGAGTATTTGTATGGTATTGTATTGTATATGATTTGAATTCCTTTGTGCAATTCCGCCACCAGTTAGTTCATGCAAATTTTTGCCGGCCAGCGCCCACCCACTACTGTTAGTCCCAGCATACCTGCCACCAACAGCCCGTGTGCACCCGCCACCAACAGCTGATGCATGCTCCCTCCGATACTGCTGCATCCGCTGCGGCTGCAGCAACATGCGTATGCGGTGTCCGATTTTGCTGCAGCAGCAGCGGATGCAGCAGTATCAGAGTATGTCAAAATCATATAGTATGTCAAAATCATTTATTTATCTTGGATATTTGGTATCACTTGATAATTGTCAATTTGTTGTTTCGATAAATAAATGGTTGTTATTGACGTCAGGTCATTTACTTAAAACTAAGTTTACTGCCGCCTCCTAAGTGCAAGTGCAAAAGAAGCGGTAACAAACTGTACTGCAGCAGTTTGTCCAAAATCGTCAACTTACAATTATACTGTCTGATTGTATATATGTAAATAAACTTGCTTTACTATAGTATTGAATATTCCTACAGACTCGAGAGAAATCAGCAGAAGCTGGTGCCCAGGTGGCGCCACTGGTGACGAGGCTTATACTGGCGATGGCGAGGCCCGCCAGGCTGCTCGAGTGTCTGGAGTTCGATCCGGAGAAGTTTTACCGGTTGTTGGAGGCGGCCGAAGGACAAGCCAGGCATATGCAGGTAAAGTTTAGCTGTAGCTCGTGAACCGTGATAGCTAGTAGTTGAAATTTTCACAGATGATGTATTTCTGCTGCCGCTCTATCATCATCATCAGGTCTTTTTGTCTCCACTGCAGGAGCACGACCTTCTTTCTACTACCAGAGCCATACCTGGCCAGAACAGCCAGAGGATTTGGCCTACATTCTCCACGCTGGCCAGACGGGTTGGAGAGGTCTCACTGATGTTTATAAGCTTTGTTTAATTATATTCCCTCAACTATGTCAACAAATACTAAAAACAGAAAAAAACATTTAAGGTTGAACAAGTCGTGGGTCAGAACTTAGAGGTGGGCACGGCCTAAAAGCATGCTATCTCACCTAACATTGTGTTCGGGCAAAGTAGTGAGGTGAAATGCACGATAAATTCATAGTTAACCAAGCGCGTAAAAAATACGTAAAGTCCTTTGGGAAAAGGGGTTTTATGCAAAAACGACTGCATTAAGCGATTACAAATAAAGTTTATTAAAATCTTCGATAAATAAACCGTGTCTGTGGACTTCTTAGTTTTGGAGATTCTACACTTCTTTTATTACTTATTTACGCCGAAAGTTGCGTAAAAATAAGCAAAAAAAAAACGAACCTTTGATAGCTCATAACTTTTAAATAGCTTTTTATTTGGGTATTCTCTATATAGACAAAATTTATAATCAGACCAAACGATATCATGTTAAACTTTGAATGTACAATGTCAAATAGGATCGGAGAGGAAATCCTCTCCGAAAGTATTGAAAAAGTATCGACTAGTTTGCTCTTAAGCATTGATACAACAAACGGGATTTTTTTTGCAGATTTTTTTTACTCGATTTTAATAAAGGCAACCGGTAGACGTTTCAAATATTCACAGGATATTTGTTTATTCATTTTATAGATATATAATTAAATTAAAATTAATTAAACATTTTAGTGGGGCTCCCATTCAAAAACGTATTTTTTTTTTATAGATAATGGTACGGAACCTTTCGTGCGCGAGTCCGACTCGCACTTGGCCGGTTACTTATTGAGTTGTGTTAATGCTTGTTCCAGGGCATAACGACGGACATCCCGCAGTACATCATCCACAAGCTGGGCCTGTCCCGCGACCCGCTCGCCGAGCTGCACGCCCCGCCCCCGCCGCCGCAGCCGCCGCTCAATTCATCGCCTTCGAAGTAACTCATTCATAATTTCATCATGCCAAGCTGTGTCACACTGGAGGTCCCGGGTTCGATCCCCGGTCAGGTCAAGATGGAAAATAATCTTTTTCAGATTGACCTGGGTCTTGGATGTTTATCTATATATGTATTTGTGATAAAAATATAGTATCGTTGAGTTAGTATCCCATAACACGAGTCTCGAACTTACTTTAAGATCTTGCTCTACTACACGGAACGAATTACTACTAAAAAGAAAATCGTAATTATCATTTAGAACGTTTGGAAAGGGATATTTGTCATTTTTATACTTAGACTTTCTGGATCATAATCTTGACGAAATAATATTTTTATATTTTTAAATATTGACATTTCTATACTTGTAATTTCTGGGTCATAGACATTTTTACATCTTGACATTTTTAATGATATCGTCATTTTTATATAACGACATAACTAGATGTCGACAATTCAATTTTATGAATTCGACATTTTATACCCAGTATTTTTTCCTTATGGATTGAATGAGACTGTTAAAAGTTTATATTTGAATTTACGATGTGAGATTAGATAAATTATTATAACGACTTTATAATTTTACATTTTTTTCTAATTTATATTGAAATTTCAGGAGCCGAGGACGATCGTCTCCCCCCGGCGCGGGGGGCACGGGGGGCACACCCACTGAAAACGACTATCAAGTTATAAAGTTGATATCTAACGGCGCGTACGGAGCTGTGTATCTCGTGAAACACAAGCAGACACGGCAGAGGTATGTTGACGTTTTTTTGATGTGTATTCCATTACACTATTTATTGATGTAAATATACACACAGCCTTATTTATTTATACATTTTTTACATTATTACTATTATTATTGGATCCGCACCACGCATCGTTCAGGGTACAACTGAAAATCAGTGTATTCCTCCCAGGCAATATTACCACTGAGCTGTGGGTTATTATTGCTGCAGCACACACATAGAAAATTGTACAGATAGTTAGAAGGTTGTGTATTTTTGTGTCTGATTTGTGTATATATTTTTATGTGTGTTATAGTAGCAAATAAATGAGTTTATCTATCGTTGATAAAAAGTAACCATCCATAAATTACGTCACACGAATTTCATGACTTTTTGACTCCCCCCTACTCCTTATCACAGTTGGTCACAATTTTGAGGCCCTCGTCATTCATTAAAGATACCGATTTTTTTTAAATAAGCCTCATTGCTAGTTAAATAAAAGCTTGCAAAAAGAAAGCGAGCGAAGCTATACAAATTAAAACATGTGATGAAAAATTTCGCCACGAGTGGGATTCGAACCCGCGTCCCGTGAGTGCACTAAGTAAGTTCAAATGCGTGTGTACTATGTGATGAGAAATTTCGTCAGGAAGATTTGAAGCCACGGTAGCACAATTGGTAGTGCATTCACGGCGTTAACGTGAGGAACGCGGGTTCGAAATCCACTCGTGGCGAAATTTTCCATAACGTTTTAATTTGTATAATAATCCGAGCATTGTAATGCTGTTAAAAAACCAATAATTCTAGAGAAGCTACTAAATATTCAACTGATAAATCTGGAAATATTTTAGGGTTGGCTCTCACTTGTCAGCACGAAACAGTACTTTTCTTTGCTACTATCTTTATCTTGTATAAAAGTTATTTTTCTGGTCATAAGGTTTGTGACGTCACAATACAAAATCGATATCTGGGCAATAAAACAAAATTTTAACTAAGAATAAATAAACTTTAAGGGTTGGATCTCACTCGTCAGCACGGAATTGCACTTTTCTATGCTATCATTTTCTGTCGCTCAGAACCGTCATTAGCTAGAGCGAGAGCGAGCGACGGAACGCTTCAGGAGCACGAAGCAAGTTCGGTGCTGAAGCGTTCCGACAAATGAATTCTAACCCTCAGACAGCTTAGATATTTGTCAAATATATTGGCCACTATTTTTACTTACAATATGTAGCGTACGTATAATATAATTTTGTTCGCAGGTACGCCATGAAGAAAATCAGCAAAAACAATCTAATATTGAGGAATCAAGTGGAACAAGCGTTTGCTGAAAGAGACATTTTAAGTTTCGCGGATAACCCTTTTGTGGTGAGTATAGACTTAGGTACCCATACAATGTGACACATTTTTTTACTTATTTACCCCCTCCTCCTCTTCGGTGACCATCCGCAGTTAATCATCGTCATCCGAGCGTATTCCCGGTTGCATCCTCAGCAGTAACGCTTCAGAGCCTGGGGTCCGCTACGTAACCTAGGTGATTTGACGAGGTTACTGGTTTTACACAGAGCCACTGCTGGCCGACTTCCGCAACGCAAAGAGTAGACCAGTACCAATCCTTTGATAGGTTTTGATGAGCAAATGCTAGATTGCGTTCGGGACCTACACTACAGTTTATACCTGCCTTACGAAACACGTTATCATCCTAATTTTCGGATCATCGAGTCCGCTACCGGCCGTATTGACAGAGAGAGTGTGAGAGTGACTGTGTGAGAGAGAGAGTGTGTGTGTGTGAGAGAGAGAGAGTTAGAGAGAGTGCGTGAGGAAGTGTGTGAGAGAGTGTGTGTGTGAGTGAGAGATAGTTAGAAGGGATGCCTTGGTACGCTCGGGCCCGCTGCAGGTTGTACTGTTAGAGAGAGCGTAAGAGTGACTGTGTGAGAGAAAGAGAGTGTGTGTGTGTGAGCGAGAGAGAGTGTGTGTGTGTGAGTGAGAGAGTGCTACCCAGTGGGACAGTATTGCTTGAAAATAGAAATCTGCGTGATATCTCTGCCCTACCCGTGTGGGAAACAGGTGTGATGGTTTAAATGAATAAAGTATAGTTACTATTATTTGGGTGTTAGGTGACAATTTACTGCTCGTTCCAGTGAGTGACTCCGAGAGAGTGCTATCCAGTGGGAGAGTATTTTTTGAAAATAGAAATCTGCGTGATATCTCTGCCCTATCCCTGTGGGTAACAGGCGTGATAGTTATAGTTACTATTGTTTTGATGTCAGGTGACGATGTACTGCTCGTTCGAGACGAAGCGCCACCTGTGCCTGATCCTGGAGTTCGTGGAGGGCGGGGACTGCGCCACGCTGGTGCGGTCGGGCCCGCTGCCGGCCGACATGGCGCGGCACTACTTCGCGGAGGCCGTGCTGGCCGTCGAGTACCTGCACTCCTACGGCATCGTGCACAGGGACCTCAAGCCGGACAAGTGAGTATACCTTTACCCCCTTATTCAATATGGCCTTTCAGGTTTTGTATGAAATTGGTAAGAAGCTTGCACTTACACCTGCTTTGGCGCATTTGTATCGCATCAAATGCGCGCGAAAAGCTCGTTCGTCGTTCAAGGTTCGCTTGTATCGCGTTTATTTATGAATTGTCAGAGAAAGGGGTGTCCGCAGAGTGGAGGGGGGGGGGTCCCACTACTGGGCATGGGCCTCCTCATTTTTCCACTCGTCCCTATCTTCATGTCAACATTGAAAAATATTTATTTTTAGCTACTCGTTCTATCTTGATCATTGTTAGGAAAAAGGATTGTTGACGTATTTTTAACAATGAAAATATGAATAGATTCTATTGTGACCATTGTTGATGTATTTTTTAAAAGATATTTACAATAACCATTTTTTTTAAATTCTATATGACGACCTCCGTGGCGTAGTGGTCACGGTTTGACGCTTATACCTCATGGTTTGACGCATGAGAACAAATTGAATGTGTGACCAATTCAAACCAAGGCCAGTGGTTTAAAACCACTTGTCGAATTAGTACAGGTTTACAACTAAGTAATTGGACCTGATATGATGGCGCCACCGGTTGTGTTTAATCTGACGACCTCCGTGGCGTAGTGTTCACCATGCTAGTCCGCCACCCAGAGGTTCCGGGTTCGATTCCCGGTCAGGGCAAATTGGAAAACGGCCTTTTTCAAATTATCCTGGGTCTTGGATGTTAATCTATATATGTATATGTTATAAAATTTAGTATCGTTTAGTTAGTATACCATAACACAAGTCTCGAAATTACTTTGGGGCTAGCTCAATCAGTGTTATTTGTCAGAATATATTTATTTATTTATTGTTTTCAGCCTGCTCATCACCGCAACTGGCCACATAAAGCTAACTGACTTTGGGCTCAGCAAGATGGGTTTAATGTCATGTAAGTATTTTATCATTGTCTCATTGAATAATATTCACGTTTACAAATATGAGACTTATTTTTGAAAGCGTCATACAGCGAATAGTTTACGCGAATGATTATCTCTGGAAAAGATTGCGCTTAGTACCCAATGGAGTAAAGGACAGACAAGAAAAACGAAAATTGTTAAATAAGGGTTTCTTCAGAAGATACTTTACGATTTAACAGGTTGACTTTTTAACCACGAGCCAAATAATACTGAACTACTTTTCATGGAAAAAATAAAAAAAAACCGGCTTCTCATATCAGCGCTCGGCCAAATAGATTTTGTATGGGAAGGCGAACATTTTTTATCGATTTTTCATAACGTTTTTTCATGGACAGATCTTGCTCCAAAAATTTGGCTGATGGGTAAAAATCCTGTATAGCTGTGATTTTAAAACACGTCGTGTCTTTACTTGCTTCTATTCATTGGAGACAAAATTACATACCATTAAATTTTTCTATATGTCAATAATGCTTTTATTGGTTGTTAAAAGTCCGCACAGTACCGTTAAATTTTAGTGAAGTTTGACCATTTGATATTATGCGAACGAAGACTTATAAATCAAACAATTGGGTATTTTCTTGGTTCAAAAATAAATTATTTGGTACTGTTAAGAATATAAAACGTCATAAAATAATGTCACTTGTCATGATCATATGCATTTTCAACATGATTTTAGATTAATTATTGCAGAAAAACTGATATTAAGAGCGCTATTTGACTCAAGAAACTATGAATTAGTCTATATTTCATACAGATCCCGTAGAAAATGTTTGTTTGGACGTTTAGTAAAAGTATCTGATTTGATTTGTTGGAAAGTAGCGAATAATGCTTCTATTTGGTTATAAAAAGTCTGTACAGGTCCGTTAAATTATGGTGAAGTCTGGTCATTTTGTTTCAAACTCATATTTTGTGAACCAGGATTTTTATAAATCAAACAATTATTTTCCTAATTGTGAGCAAAATAAATATTAACATATACATAACACTTATCTAGATAAATCTTTAAACTACACATTGATCACTTTATGAAATATATGGGGATTGATACAACAGTACGTGGCGAGCGTTGAACCAAGAAGACCGGTGACCGCGCATGTGCAACGTTGCATCACTACTCATCTGATAGGGTTGCCCGTTGCGTTGCGATTTCTAGTTAAAGTAAGAAAAGTTTCTGAAACAGTTAGCTTATTGCCAACATTAAAATACCCAGTGTCATAGACCTATCACCCAAACGAGTGTTATAATATTGTACTAAATTTCATTATGCAACGCAAACTCGATCCCTTCCTTACTTATCAAATAGCCACATTCGTTAAGAATTAAAAAATAATAATTCAAAACATTGTCATGCACGCGCCGTTCACTACCACTGATCCGTAATTTAAAAAAGAACTTATTGCTTATTCGTTGTCACTTCGTATCCCGCCATATTTGTTCGATATTTACTAATATCGAACAAAAATAATTTGTATTCCAATAATTAATTGTACGATCCAAAATTTAAATAATTATTTTAATAAATAATTTAATTATCATCTATACATACATAGTTAGTTTGTATTAGCTACTCAGCAATTTTTCAATTTTATGTGAATAAATGAATATGAATATGAATTAAACTTACTAGGAATTTACACAGAATTCTTACAACACTGTACAACACCCTATGGATTTAGAACTTTTTATAGAGGATTCATATCATGAGTGTAGATAAAGTCTTGTATGCAACTGTAATAATTAGGTATTTAAACACTCATGTGATACTATTATATAGATAAGCCCACATTCGTGTTTTAATACCCCTTATTATTTTACAGTTGCATAAATAACTATTTTGTTTCTAGTGGCAACGAATCTGTACGAAGAATACGCCGATAGAGAAGCGCGGCAGTTCTCTGATAAGCAGGTTTGCGGCACGCCTGAGTACATCGCGCCTGAAGTCATATTACGACAGGTAAGCGATATATACTATACAGTTATTCTATTCAATTTCTATTTTAATTACTTCGAAATAAAACGGCCAAAATTTTGGACCAAGTTCAATCCATGATACTTTCTATAAAAAAAGTTATTAAAAATCAATTCAAAAATGTTGTCCTCCCATAAAAAAATCAGTTTTAACCGGGCACTGATTTGCATGGAAACCGAAGTAGTTCAGTGTCATGGACAGATCTTACTCCCAAAATTTGGCTGATGGTTAAGAAGTAAGTGAAGAAAGGTGAAGTAAGGACTACCTGTAACGGGAGAGCATTTATGAAAAGAGTAATGAGTGTTGACGAAGCAAAATAGGTTTGCAAGGATCGTAGCAAATGGAGATCCACAGTCTCTGGGAAACAGGTGTGAAAATATGTGTGTATGGTTAAAAAGTAATCCTGTATTTTTGCGCTTGCTACATTCTTGTACTAATACCCTGTACTATTGACGATATCTCTGTCATGTTAGTGCACACAAGCGTAACAAACACGAAATAAAAACATCCGTATAAAATACACGGTGATTTTTTATTGGTTGTGGAGCCGAAGGCCACTTTATAAGCATCGTTAGTAAAACCTAAATAGCTAATCAGAATAAAAATTCAGAAACAAATTTGTTGACTAAAACTCGAAACTAAAATCGTGAGATCAATTAGTAGTCCCGCCGCCGGCTAGATTTCGAGTTCATCGGGGTTACGCGTCAGTTAAGGACGGGTATATAACTACGTGGTCTCGATCGTCTCGAAAATCATTTTTAAAACTTTTTTATCTTATGCCATACACAAATTTGGATTACGTACATGGATAGAGGAATTGATTTACTACATGACATTCTTTTTTCCAAAACCAATAAAAAGTGTATAGCTCTAATACATTTTTAAATGTTTTTGACAGGGTTACGGGAAGCCAGTGGATTGGTGGTCGATGGGCATCATCCTATACGAGTTTCTCGTCGGATGCGTGCCTTTCTTCGGTGACACTCCGGAGGAACTCTTTGCTCATACCGTCAATGGTGAGTCACTAAAATATAATTTCGGTAGACATTTGCATAGTTGGTTATTTCCTTCATTATTTTATTGTGAAAAGCACTATACTATACATACGTTGGCGGGAATTGCCGGACTCGTAATTATTGTCAAGTTTGTCCAGTTGAAAAGTCCTCGTCCGGCAATGCGTAACTTCCCGGCCTCTGCAGTAATGTACAATTATTTGCCAAAGACATTTTACAACAATAAAATTATAATTTTGTAATGTGGGTAGTTACATATTTAGAAGAAATGAATATTATTATTATTATTAATTTTTATATAATATTTATTTTTTGAATATATAATCCAGCCACATTGTTTTCCTTGTAGATGATATAGAGTGGCCTTCGGAAGAAGACTTTCCAATCGCAGTAGAAGCCAGGGCCATTATTACGGAACTACTAGCTCGGAATCCTCGAGATAGACTGGGCACTGGCGGCACACATCAAGTCAAGGTAATTAAATATGGGGTAAAGAACGTTCTTATGAATTATAATATAATGATATAATAACATAAGCTTTGACAAGTTTTATTGCCAAGCAAATTTAAAAGGTCCGGCTTTTAAGCGTTAGTCAATTTAGAAATTTTATAAATTAATTTATATTTGTTTACTGTGGTTAATAAGGATTTTAATAAGCAAATAAAAAAAGTGCATATTCTCTATTAAATGTGACGTCACATAGCCTATAAGTATATATCATCGAAGATACGGTGGTATCGATGGACATATAAACATACATAGCGGCGTAACACATAACACTTTAAATAAAAGTTTATTGTTTGGTCAATAAACATTATTAACTGACTTCAAAATTTTCCTTTTCCGAATACATTTTATAAGTTGATCGCCTATAACTTTTTAATTTGTAAACCCTAATTAGCTCTGATAGTTTTCCTTTAAATTCTGTTATATAGCGGTAAATTTTTTCACGTGTCCATAAAACAATTTTTTTTCAATGTATTACTTTACCACTTTTTCCGCATAATTAATATACATACCTATACCAAATTACAGCTTTCTAGTACTTATAGTCGCTGAGTAAAACCGCGGACGGACAGACAGACAGACATGGCGAAACTATAAGAGTTCCTTGTTTACTACGGAACCCTAAAAAGGAGGAGGTTATCAATTCGACCCGTATATTTTTTTTGGTATGTATGTTACGCGAGATCATCGTCAGCCGTGGACCGATTTTTATGATTATTTATTTATTTTAAAGCCTTTACTACCAAATGAGTCCCATATTCATTTGGTAAAGACATGATGAAGAACTTTGGAGATATGGAAGGAACTCCTGAAAGAAGATAAAGTCGGTTGTTTTATTTTTGTAAATTGTTTATTTTCAAACACAGGAACACGTGTATTTCTACGGACTGGATTGGAACAATCTTTTGCGGCGAAAAGCTGAGTTCATCCCACAGCTGGAGAATGACGAGGACACCAGCTATTTCGACAGTGAGTTTATCTTTCACTTTTCTTTATTTTTTGTCAGTTTGCGACGTTTAGGGTAGGTGGACTAATCTTTAGGGTCTAACTAGTTTGGAGATTTTAAATAAACACTAGGAACCAGAACAAATGAGACGTATAATGAATGAGTAAAAACAGTACACACAGATTCGAACAGAGATCTAGATAGGGTCGTGCGCCTAGCACTAGGTCTGATGAGTAGCCAACCAGGGCTACTAAGCTTGGTGTTGAGTCCGCCGCGTGTGGAGCCGCAAGAGCCGGCTGCTTTTTTTTTTGAAATGACATACGTATGTTGCCTCGGACGGCATTTCCTACTTCACCGGACAAGGTTTGAGGAGCGAGCCGGAGGCCTGGCTTCCTATATTTATATACTGCTAGCAGCAGCGCAAAGGGCTCCCAAGGGGGAAACCTCGGCTTTGGGCGCGCTAGGGACTATGGAAAATTTTGGGGTGCTGCAACACCCATGGTTTGCCAGAAGGCCGAAGCTACCGTGCGAGAAGGGCCTACTTAGGACGCAAATCGTTCAGGTGCCGCCGGGAGGTACCTAGTGAACGAGCTAATGTTCCTACGCCCACGTTTTCGATTACGACGAATGCGCGGGGGGTCGGACCTCGAGGTTCCTCTGGCTGCTCGGAGCCGCAGAAGTATCGAATTGGACCATGGCAGCCATAATCTGGTCATCGGAATCGTATTATGGCTGTATTCTCTGTATAAATTTTCCGTGTACATAAATTGGTAAATAAATAAATAAATAAATAAATATATAGGGACAAATTACACTGATCGAGCTAGCCCCAAAGTAAGTTCGAGACTTGTGTTATGGGGTACTAACTCAACGATACTATATTTTATGACAAATACATATGGATAAACACCCAAGACCCAGGACAATTTGAAAAAGGCCATTTTCCAACTTGCCCTGACCGGGAATCGAACCCGGAACCTCTGGGTGGCGGACTAGCATGGTGACCACTACGCCACGGAGATCGTCGTAAGGTATAATGAGTTCATTAGTAATAAGACTGATGGCGATGGAGAAACCGTTGAAGCCTCCTAACCCACCTGGGGGCCTTCGGACCGGGTTGAGTTACACGGAACAGCACTTTTCCATGCTGCTATCCTTTTCTCTCGCTCAGAACCGTCATTTGCTAGAGCGAGAAAGGGCGACGGAACGCCACGGAACCGGCCATGCTGATACGTTGCGTCGCTTTCTCTCGTTCTAGCAAATGACGGTTCTAAGCGATGGAAAAGGATAGCAGCATACGAAAGTTACGTTCCGTGCTAAAAGGTGAGTCCCAACCCTAAGTCAGTAAGAGTTCAGTTAGTATAAAACTAGTATGTAAATGTCGAGTCTTCCCAAACTAGGCTTTGGGTACTGAGACGTGCCGTGTCCCAGTCGAAGTCTCGAGACTATAAATTTATCGTATAATGTCGTATCCCGGGACTTTAAAACTGTCGAGACTTCCCAAACTAGAGTTTGGGACTCGAGACATCTTCCTTCAAAAGTCCTTTTAACATAAAACGTTGACTACGTTTGTATAGGAAAGTCTGATTCTGTGCAGGGCAGAGGACTCTTAAGTTGTCTCTGGTTCCCAAATTTTAAAATCGAACTAATGTTTTTCGAAATAGGGAAATATTTAACTGTCGAAATTTAGAATGACACTCTGTCGAGACTTCCCAACACCTAATAACGACCAAGCAAGCGCATATATGCGTCCTTTATCACTCTGTATTTCTCCAAACTTTCTTTACCCACTATTGAGTGTAGGTCCTCCCTTCTCTGGATTTGTGCCTTCCTAACCCAGATCTTTCTCATTTAAACTCTTTTACTCTGTATTTTTGTCAATTCAAACCAAATCTTTATTTGCTTAGTAAGAGTTTTTTAATGGTCTTATACATTCATACAGTATTTCTTAGTGACCTTTTCAGGTAAATCAAATGTTAAATAAGTTACAATAAGTATCATTTTACTTAGTACAATTGCAATATTAGTGTATACTTTACACGATTTAAATAGATGGTTAACAATTTTGTTTGTCAACAAGGTTTGTCTGTTGATCAGGTCGCTGCGACCGCTACAACCACAGCGAAGTCGACACGGACGAGGCAGCAGACAGCAATGAGAACAGAGAAGACCCTGTCTTCGCCGCCTTCTCCAGCACCTCACCTCAATGGCGGCGACACTACAATCATTCCCAGAACCATGCCTCACACGAATCAAGGGTATTTAATATTTTATTCCCAAGAATATCATACTAAGCAGTGGACAGCAAAACAGAGGAGACTCTGTCTTCGCCGCCTTCTCCAGCATCTCACCTCAGTGGCGGCGAAACTACAATCATTCTCAGACCCATGCCTCACACAAATCAAGGGTATTACTTATTTTATTTGAGAAGAAAGGGAGATTTTTGACTTGACCAAGACCTAGATGACCCTTCAAACAATTTTATGAATTAAAATTATGAATAAAAATAAAGTAATTCAAATTAGGTTCACTATGAGAATATTTATAAACGTTTTTTTTTTCTCTACAGAGCACAGACAGCTGGCCGGGAACACCGGACAGCGCCGGTCCGCCCACGACTCCTACTGCACCGCATATGCATCACCACAAGTGTCCTGTAAGTTTAACTTTTGTGATGAGATGATGTATAGTAGACGAGCTGATATATAGTACACTAGCTGATGCCCGCGGCGTTTTCCCGTGTGGTACATTTTTGAAAATCCCACGGGAACCTCCCATTACCCCGGGATAAAAAGTCCAGGTAATAAGCTATCTACATACCAAATTTCATTTCATACAAACATCCATCTAGTGCGACGTGTGACCGAGGCGCGAGCGGAGCGGGGCGTTGGAATGTGACGTCACACGCTTAACGCAGGCCTCTAATTTAAGACGAAGTGGTAGCTAAAGTGGCGTCCTCATTAGAAATAAATTGTTTTAAACTAAATATGGTAATAATTAAAAATTTGATTCGTATAAATGTCTCGAAAGACCTTTAAACTATTTTATGAATAACCTTTGAAAGTAATATTGGTAGTCCGTCTAGCTTTAAAACTCTTTTTCGCCTAAAGTGGCGACAGTTTTAAAACTAGACGGACTATTAGTAATAATTGCAAAGGTTATTATTTAAGACATTTATACAAATCAAATTTTTAATTATCACCATATTTAGTTTTAAACAATTCATTTCAAATGAGGGCGCCACTTTAGCTACCACTTCGTCTTAATGAGAATTTCAAATGTCTATGAAATCATAACTTCTTAGTCTTTTTGAATAAAACAAAAACGAATCTATCTGTATACATACAAGCAATAGTCATACAAACTTTCAAAAATACCTAGTAACATTCTCCATTTTGTCCAGATGGTCGGCGGCAGCGCCTCAACAGCCGAATCCTCGCAAACGGACTCCGACGACGTGTCCCCGGCGTGTCGACGACGGGCCACTTTCAGGCCTACCATGACGGTATCCCACGGGTCCATGGGCTCTATCGGCACTATGAGCGGGTCCATGAGCCTGGGGCATTCTCTGCTGCATCAACACCAACCGCAGCCGACCAGCATGGCTTTGGTGCCAAGATTGTGAGTTCTCTTCTTTTTGCGTGTGTCAATCACTTATACTTGTATTACTTTCAAGCTATACACTACACAAATCACTAGTGATGAAGCTTTTAGGAAGAAAGTAATTGATTTATTACTAAACAAGACCCTGTACAGTGTCCAAGAATTTTTATCAAATAAATATGGACGATGAGATATTAATCTAAAATATTGACAGGATTTTATTATTATTATATATCTGTAATGTATTTAATTAAATTATGTTTATTTCAAAAGACGACGCCCCTTTACAGCTGAAAATAGTTATAAGTTATTTAGTGACACTACACTAATTTGATTTTATTTTTTTTATTATTTATTAACCAATTTATGTACACGAAAATGCATATCGAGAATACATCAAATAAATGTTGTACAAAGGCCCCACTTATCTCAAAGGAGATCTCTTACCGTAGACCTGTGAGAGGAGATGCTTATGTAAGAGAGGCATAAATGCGTTTACTAAATACCTTTTACTAATTTAAATGTTTTAATTGTCTCTATATTATGACTATTATATTACAATGTAATTAATATGTATATTCAAAATTGTATACATTTAAGACGAAACATTTTTGTACAACATGCAACATATATGTAATAGATATATGAAAATGTACGTTCCTCAAATTTGTTAATAAAGATATTCTATTCTATTCTATTCTATTCTATTCTATTCTATTCTATTCTATTCTATTCTATTCTATATTTTTATATATTTATTTTCGACTCTGGATACTAGTCCTTTAGAGCCTATCTTTATTTGTTCACTTCTTTATTCCTACCTAACCCTAACTACACAGTCAAAGGTTGGTGTAGGTCCTTTGATTGCTGACTGAAAGTATCTGTTATAGATTACTTCCGACCATAGACCTACCCTCAAATTCATAAAAAATAACAACCGTTTGCTAAACCTATTTTAGATAAAACATGTTTTGTCCCTTTCCCTCTTTTCAATATTTGACGTTGAAAGAACGAGACAAAACATACTTTAACTAAAATAGGTTTAGCAAACGTTTGTATTTTTTTATGAATAAGGGGGCTAGAATTTAACTGCATAAAAAGACCACACTAGTCAAGTGTGACAAATAACACGACGATGGTCGCCCTCAGCAAAAGGGATAGTGATCAAATTGACAATGTGACAAGTTTTGGTGAAAACGTCGAAGCCATTAGCGGCCTGGCCCTAACATTGTTAAACAAAACTTGGATTTTTTAAAATTATAAACTGTGAATTTTTGAGTTATCGTACTTTGGAAAGATAGTATCGTGCTGTTTTACCGATAGTTCGTGTAGTGGGTACAAATACAACTTTTTAAGGTGACACAAAAACATTTTATTTCTGCTCACATTTTACATTACGCTATGACGATCTTGTATCTTTAGATCTATGGTCAATACTCATTTTTCTTCTATTTTTCCAAAGGAACAGTGTTTTGAAGTTGTTTTCTCACAATGATATTTTTTTCCAGGGCGGACATACCAAAACGCGAAGAACGCAGCTTCGACAGGCCGGATAAGGTAGACAAGCCGGATAAAACCAAACCTACCGCCCTTATCGCGCCAAAGTCTATGCGGAGATCTGCTAGCACGTCTGGTCTGTCGCTGGTCATTCATCCGGGTAAGTTAAACAGTTTTGAAAGGGGTTGTTCCATAATGGGCCAGGTCATTGTACACCAGCGCAAAAAATACTTTAAAATAGTAGGAATGTAATGAGGCTAACATTTTATTTTTATTCGATTTTAAAGTTAAAGTTACGATAACTTTAACTTTAAAATCGAGTGTAATATTACATAATGGCGACATTGTCATGGCGGCTACCTTTCGGTGCATTCAAAACTTGTGGCAACATTTCTAAGCACTTTATGAAGTGCCATTTATGAAACGCGTAGTCACATAAACGAATGGTTTTTCCATACAAAAAACAGTTCTTTTAGTGATATATCCTGTGGTGCGATTTTTCAAACACGGAGTCACTAAATGCACGGTTTTTTGTATGGAAAAACCATTCGTTTAGGTGACTCCGCGTTTCAAAAATGGCACCACTGAACGTCAATGTGTAATGTCACATTTAGTAACTGTCAAAGTCAAACAACGATTGACAAACACCATAACGTCATCGACCGACCGGCGGACGATCATTCTTGCAGAAGTGCCATTTTTGAATCGCGGTGGCACCTAAACGAATGGTTTTTCCGTACATAAACCGTGCGTTTAGTGACTCCGCGTTTGAAAAATCGCACCACAGGATATATTCTGTCTAATTTGTGAAAATGTCATTCATTTGTTAATGCCAATCAAACGCCAAAGTCACTTTGACGAGCGCTAAGTTGATAATGTTATTATTACCTCAATTACGGCATTTCAAACTAAAACACATTAAATATAGAATGATTTTTTGGAAATTATCGATAGCATATTGCTTACCATAAATAACTACTAATTTTAGGTAGGTGTACAATGACCTCGCCCAGCTACCATACATTTCTGCAACGACCCCTTTATAAATGTCTCAAAAACGTCTTTACCATCTTATCAGCCACAGGAAATCCTGCTGGAGATAGGCCTACTCCAAGCATTTGTAAACAACTAACAATTTCTGACACATCCCAAACGTAATATTTCTGAAATCACTATTATTATATAAACTCAACTACATACTTAAAGTTCGCAACACCCTGCCAGGGTTCATGTACTTATTTACCTACTAACCATGTTATAGTATGAGTGCATGTAAGCGAGAAATAAAGAAACGACCTGCATCCAGCTTTTTTCTGCAACTTTGTTCAGGTTGTCCGACCATCTATCTCACGGAAGAGAAAAAAACTAGTAACAGTGCCAATGGGCGTGGCATGCGTGCCATAATTAAGCACAACAGCACTCAATCCCTAAAATATATTTTGACGCAAATTAAGACCTTCTGGTAAACCTTCAGGTAATCTTATCTAAGTTTATAACTAAAACACATTTTCATGTTAATATTATTTTGAGTTAAGAAAATTCAAGATATACGTAGAGGGCCGACCTAAGTATCTCTCTTTGGTCCATAGTCGACTGTACCGCTATATTTGCTCTTTCGTTGTTTTTTTGTACTTCTTGTGTTTTGGTAACTTACTTACTGCGTTGGCTCACCGGCCCGAAGTGGGTTTTGGCCTCCGACGCCAGAAGACACCACTGTTCTTTAGCCTGCGCCGTGTGCAGATCTCCTTGGAGGGCTTCGATGCCTTTGCAGACTTCGTCACTCCAGCGGTACCTAGGGCGACCCACCGGCCTTTTCTCGGTTGGTCTCCCCATGTACGCTCTTTTGACAGCACGATCTACCTCCATCCTCTCCACGTGGCCCAGCCATCGGAGTCTTGCCGCTTCGGTCTTTCGTATTATCCCCTTACCTGTTACTGGAAGGAATTCCACCCAGGAATTGTCAATTGTTTTATTTATAGGGACAGGTAAAGGGTTGTTTTTGTGTTTTGGTACAATTAAGTGATAATAAACAAACAAACAAGTTTCCGTGCTGGTTGCAGCGGAGGACCTGTCCATCGGCGGCGGCGCAGGCTCCCCGTGCGCGGGCAACACCTCGTCGACCAACTCGTCGCGCGACTCGTCGCCGTGCCGCGACCCCCCCTCGCCGTTCGCATTGGCGAATCATTCGTAAGTGTTTATTAATTGGGTAGGTGACTCAGTCAACAATTAATTATTCAGTACAGTTCATAAAATAAAACGTCACAAAATAGTGTCACTTTTCATTCGGAGGTTTGAGGAGCTCGGTGGCCCAGTGGGAGTGCGCATTACTAGCGCTTTCGCAAGGAAAGAGACACCGGGCGTGGTCCGCACTTGGATGGGTGACCGCAAGTGGCATAATAGTAGATTATTAACCAAGGGGATAAAGCAGTGTCTTCTGTCGCGGGTGACGACTTAAATCGTGAGCGCAACGAAGGACTCGAGGTTTACTCCCGAGCGGAGCGAGGGTGTTAAATACTTAAATCACGAACGAAGCGAGGGATTTAGGACGAGTCCTGAGTGTAGCGACGGATTTAAGTTCACCCAAGACAAAGACAGCTTTATCACCGAGGAAAATACTCTAATTTTCGTACCATTTGCGAAAAAATAAAGACAATAATATCAAGAGACAAGCATTTATTAAAAGATAT
Source organism: Acrobasis suavella (assembly GCA_943193695.1). NCBI lineage: Eukaryota > Metazoa > Arthropoda > Insecta > Lepidoptera > Pyralidae > Acrobasis > Acrobasis suavella. Next base: position 11,582,623 of record OW971952.1, read on the forward strand.
ATTTTAATTAATTTTTATCCAGTTACACAAAAGATACAAAATGTTTTACGTTGTAAATAAATATAGGTACACAGAAAACTTGGCTGTATATGTGAGACTCAAATGACCCTTTGCTTTTTCTTTTTGGAAAACTAAACAGTTGGTGTAAACAAACAATGACATGACTTGATTTAGTTTTTTATTTTATGAATTTTAAGTGGTTTTGTGGACTTTGCGGATACATGTTGTCGATTCAAAATCGTTATTTTTTTTACGCTTAACAATATAGAAATGAATTCAGTTAAGTATAAATTTCGGTAAGTATTCCAAACTTAAACCACATTCTCCCTCTAGAGGATGAATGAAATTCAGTACAATTTTCTTTCCCTGTTTTCATTCTTGGTCTAGAGCCTGAATGAAATTCAGTACATTTTTCTTTCCCTGTTTTAACAGATTAATAATGACTATTGTTATGTTCGCTTTTTGTGCCATAGAATGTGCCTTTTTTGAGCAAGTGGTACGAAAAAGCTTTTTTATGCCACTTGCTTTGCTTTTCGTGTGTGTAAGTGGCCAACACTAGTGTCAGATTTTTCAAGCTGCCTAAAGGCATCTGACATAGCATTGCCTTTAGGCAGCCTGAAAAATCTGACACCAGTGTTGGCTACTTAAACACAAGAAAATGGAAAAAAAATAGCTATTTTCATTGATTATATCCATTTTAAACAAGATGCTAGATTTATAAATGCATAAAAACTGATATTATGAGCGCCATTTGACTCCAAAATAGCATGACGTCACGCTTGCGTATTTCATAATAAACCTCATACAATTTTTTTTTACGTTTAGAAAAAAGTGTCTGATTTGACTTGTTGTCATCTAGCGGATTGCACGCCTCATAAGCGGAGCGTTGAGATAGTGCTCTACTCTCAAAATATTAGAGTCAAGCATTTTTATAGACTTATGAACTTATATTTTATTCACATTTAATACTTGTAGAAAATATTTGTCAAACATAACATATAAAATAATGATTTAAATAAATGTACGGATGTATGTGCCACGATTACGCTCGAAATACTTAATGTGTATTTGTACCATTTTTTTAATAGCTTCATCACGTCACGGGATTGTTTCCTATTGAAAATTGCTATTTATTTCAGTATCATTTTTACATCAATTAATAAAATACTCAAATTACATTTTCAAACAACGAAAACATGCGAGGCCGTAGTGGTCAGACTTTTTTAAAATGTTAAGGCTCTTGATGCAAGTCTATTTTTTGGTCAGCGAAAACCTCCAGCCAAATTTTGGGAGCATAAAAACAATCTAAGTCAAACGAAATAGAATTTTCGACTTCCTATACAAATTGGCGCTCAGCCACACGGTTTTTGTATGGGAGAAATTAAGTTTTAGTTATAAAAAAATACAAAGGAACTAGTTAAGTACTATGAACTGAACTTGTACCAAGAATTTGGCTGATGGTTAGAAAGTAACCATGTATAAAAAATGTGTGATTTTATTTAATCTTTATTGTTCATCAAATACAAATTGCACAGAACAATGGCGAAGTTAACGCTAAAAGCGTTGTCTACCAGTCGACCTTTGGGTTATAGTCTAACCACCTTATTCATAAAAATTTACAAACGTTTGCCAAACATAGAAGTTAAAAAATGTTTTGTCTCGTTCTTTCAATGTCTAATATTGAAAAGAGGAAAAAGGACAAAACATGTTTTAACTAAAATCGGTTTAGCAAACGGTTGTTGATTTTTATGAATATGAGAGTAAATGATGATGGTCTAAATCAGAGGTTCCCAAACTTATTTTGTCAAACGCCCACTTTAAAAAATCAGTTATTTTGTAGTGCCCCCCATTTTTTTCACCATAAAAACCTGAATCACATATTTGTCTTGCCTGTAGTTTAATCCAACCTATATTCTAAACTAGACTTTTTTACAAGAGAGAGCAAAAATAATACATACATCAGTACATTAGAGTATCTTTTATAAAAAAACTAGCTGACCCGGCAAACGTTGTTTTGCCATATAAATAGATTGTATGTATTTTTGTATGTTGTATCATAAAAAAATAGAAATTAAAAATATTGTCTAAAAAATAAAAAATAAATTTAGGGTTGGACTACCCCTAACATTTAGGGGAATGAAAAATAGACGTTGGCCGATTCTCATAGATACCGGATAAGCACAAAAAATTTCATCAAAATCGGTCAAGCCGTTTCGGAGGAGTATGGCAACGAAAACTGTGACACGAGAATTTTATATATTAGATAACAATAATCAACATTGTTAATTTTAAATAAAAAAATTTCAATAATAATACAATTTAACAATAATAAAGAGTATCGGAAGTGGGGACCTCACCTGCGAAACTTTAAAACACGAAATTTTTTCAGTGTTTGATTCCTTTTACGATATAAATAGCGTTGTGAACGCATTAAACTAATAAATATCAATTACATTTTTAGTTTATATTTGTACAATAAAAAAGGATATAAATATGAACTAATAAATGGATGTTGTGTAGTAAGAGGATTTTAATTTCAGTGAAATTTAAAATATGAAATAGCTGAAGTTATAAATCACTAATTGCTTAAATCACATCAGCGCCCCCCAACTTTATTCTGGGCCCGTTACCGCCCCTCTTAAAGCCTCCAGCGCCCACAAGGGGGCGTTATCGCCCACTTTGGGAAAGACTGGTCTAAATTGTTGTTTGTTTGCAGACTGATCCAATCTTCGAAGCCGCCCATCGTGGTGCGGCGCGGCCCCCGCGGCTTCGGCTTCACGATCCACACCGTGCGAGTGTACTACGGCGATACGGATTACTACACCATGCACCATCTCGTCTCGGTAACTACCTTTTTGTTCCAAACAAACATACATAAATCTATGTCCATTTTTGTGTTTTTAGCCCCCGACCCAAAAAGAGGAGTGTTGTAAGTTTGACGATAACGTCTGTCTGTCTGCCTGCCTGCCTGTCTGTCTGTCGGTGTGTCTGTTTGTTTGTCTGTCTGTGGTATCCTAGCGCTCGAACGGATGAATCGATTTCAACGCAGTTTTTTTTTACGAGAAAGCAGATTTCCTTGCGGTGGTTCTTAGCTATGTTTGGTTAAAATCGATCCCGCAGTTTAAAGAATATCAGCTCTTTAACACCATCCAAGCCATGGATTATAACTAGATAGCGCTAATTTGGTTTCCGTAAAAATAAGCACGCATTAAAGTGAAAGATAATTTTAAAAGATTGTCTATCACGTCTTTAGCTCAGTTAGTAGAGCATATTGCTAAGATGGTGTCGACGTTCCCGGTTCAAACTCAAGTTCAAGCTAATGTTTTTTATTATTTTTAGTTAATATTATTAAATTAATAATAATAAAAAATATATTACTAATAATAAAAAAGTGTCAAATTTTTCCGTCACTTTTTTCCGCGGCGAAGTGGTAACCAAGCTAGTCCGTTACCCGTCATTCCTATTTTTTTTTATATGACTCTATATTATATAATTCTATGAATGTTTAATATTGGTAAGGATTTGTTTTATTTGTATAGGCGGTGAGCGAGCAAGGGGCGGCGTGGGCAGCAGGTCTGCGAGCCGGCGACCTCATCACGCAGCTCAACGGGGAGTCCGTGCAGGGCATGCTGCACACGCAGGTATGCTAACACCATGTCGCACAATCCGCTATTTGCCAACAAGTCAAATCAGATACTTTTTTTCTAAAAGTCAAAACAAACATTTTCTATGGGATTTATATGAAATACTGGCAGATGACGTCATAGTTTCTCGGAGTCAAATATTGCTCTTATTATCAGTTTTTCTGCCATAATAAATCTTAAAATCATGTAAAAAATTGATATGTTCAAAGACAAGTGACATTGTTTTTTTTTCAGGCTTTTCAGGCACGTTTAATTTTCTTATCAATACAAAATAATTTATTTTTGACCCAGGAAAATACCCAATTAATATAAGTATTACACACAGAACACCGCCAGGACAATCACTGAAATCGTGAAAAAAAAATCTTCACCTCCATAAAAAAGCCAAAATGTATGCAGGTGCAGTATTTTTTTTAGCGATTTCAGGGATGGTTCCATAGTAAAAGTTGTTCACATTGATTAGTATGTTTATTCCCTTTCGGGTTGATATTCCCTTTCCGTTACACGTTGTATAGTTATGTAAGTTAGCCAAAGACTTTCCCCCTTATACATAAAAAAATATAAACGTTTGCTAAACCTATTTTGGTTAAAATATGTTTTGTCTCGTTCTTTCGATGTCAAATACATATTTAAAAGAGGGAAAGGGACAAAACATGTTTTAACTAAAATATGTTTAGCAAATGGTTGTTATTTTTTATGAATTTGAGGGTTTGACTATGTCAAATATAACAAATTGTATCTTAATTTTTTTGTGACATTTTATATAGTAAATAAAAATCCTCTTGTAGTTTCTAATTGACAACATTTCATTTTCTAAAAGGTATGAAAATTCGAGAATCATTTCGAGATTTAGCAATTCTGAACACGTACAATATTTTTTCAGATTTGTTTGAGTTATATTTTTAGAGATAAATGAAAAAAACTCAAAAGTACAAGGATATAGGCATTTAACAGGTTACGCCTTTGCTTGAACATCTAAAAGTGAAAAAATTATGTCAAGCTGTCAGCTGTCAATTGACACGTGCGTCAATCTGACAACTGACATCACGAGTGAGAAAGAGAGATAATAGTAGTGTTGTCTATAGAAATATCAGTTCGATAGGAAGACCATCTAATATCGATAGTTCTTTCAGTAGAGTAGAATTAGGATTGGAAAATGTTTACGTAGTTTACGTCAATATAATATTTTTATGCCAAAAATAGCTGAGATAGAAGCGTTTGAATTTTTAAATTAATCAAAGTAACCCTATTTTACGATACGTAAGTTTTTGTATCGATATCGATATCTTACTGCTACAAAACACAACTCTATAGACGTCAGTTTATTTTTTAATTATAATGTAGGGCAAAGATGTAAACTCGTTACATCCTAACTCTTGTACTTACGCTCTTTTAGAATGGAGAGGTTTTTTACAATTTAATTTTAGGAGAAATAATGAAAAGAAATGAAAAAGAAAAAATACGTATGTCCTTTTTTTTTAAGTTCTTTAAGGAAAAAATATAAAATATGAATATAAAATTTTTGAAATGTTGTCAATTATGAAATACGTTGTCAGGTGTTGCGGTTGCTGCTCGCAGCGCCACACGCTACGTTGCGCGCTACGCCGCTGGATCAGACTACTATACAAGTAAGTTTTATGTTTACCTTTTTTAGCCCGCATATTTAAAAAAAAAAGAAAGAAAAAAAAGGCTCGCGTACTCGCCAAGGAATTTAAAATAGAGATTTTAGAATTTCGCGGTATGACCGCGTTAATAACTGTTATTGGTATTACGGGACTTACCGCGATTATTATAATTTTTAACCAGCTATTTTGACGACCCTTCTGCTGTTATTGTCGATGGCAGACTATACTTAGTCTGGCCATAAATACTGTTACAATTAAAAATAAACAAAATATTACATTTGAATTTGGAATCCGTTAATTTTATTTGATTTTTCATTGTCCTTTCTTATTTTGGCTTTTTTCTTTACATTGTACAATATTTTGCAATATTAAAATGGAGTGGGTTGATAAAGAATCGCTGTGATTGCATTACACAAAGTAGGTATGGGGGCAAATGCAATTTTTAAAACTCTCCATACGCTTGGTATTAGTCAAATGTTTGTTTACCGGGCTATTTATAGGCACAATGAGTCCTCTGTTTGTGACAGAAAAAGATCTGGCCGTCCACGTAGTGTTCGTACGAAAAAGGTGGTCAAAGCAGTAAGGGAAAGAATTCGAAGAAATCCTGTCCAAAAGCAAAAGATTTTATCACGGGAGATGAAGATAGCACCTAGAACCATGTCGCGTATTTTAAAAAGAGATTGACTTGCAGCCTTTAAGAGACGTACTGGTCATTTTTAACCCTTCAGCCACCATGAATTATATGTCAAATTTCATGAACTGTCACCTAAGGAATTGCGAAAATTAAATGTTAACACTTGTGATACAGAAAAATAGATTAAAAACACCGCTGACGTAATACAATTGCAATTCATTATGTAGCAAATTTAGTAAAGTTTCTCTATGGTCAAACTTGTTCATACAAAAGTTGCCTCTGAATTGCAAAATTATGAAAATAGTGATACGGGGGAACTCGGTCGGATCCGGCCGATTGGCGTTTTGCATCACCGCGTGACTATAGTGCTTGAAAGGTTAACTGATAATTTAAAAAAGAATAGGGTGGTAAAATCGCAACAACTACTGAAGCGGTACGCAAAGGGAGGTCACAGAAAAATTTTGTTTACGGATGAGAATTTTTTTACAATTGAGCAACATTTTAACAAACTTAATGAACGTATTTATGCTCAAAGCTGAGAAAGCTTCCCAATTAGTCGACAGAGTGCAACGAGGGCATTATCCGACTTCAGTGATGGTTTGGTGGGGTGTTAGCTATGAAGGATTGACTGAAACATACTTCTGTGAAAAAGGTATCAAAACATCGGCACGAGTATATCAAGATACCATTTTGGTTGGAATCAAACGTATCCGACTTCATCAGAGCTGAAGTCTGGCCGTCGTCTAGTCCCGATTTTTATCCGCTAGATTATGATTTATGGTCGGTTTTAGAGAGTACGACTTGCTCTAAAGGCCATGATAATTTGGAGTCCCTAAAACAATCCATACGATTGGAAGTGAAGAATTTTCCCATGGAAAGAGTGCTTCTGTTGATACTGTCCTTAACGTTTAAAGGACTGTATTGCAGCCAATGGAGACAACTTCGAATAAGCTTTTTATATTTTAAATTATCTTTTATTTATGTATTAAAATAACAATTGTAAAAGTAATAAATGTTATTTGCAATAGAATTTTTTTATTTTTATATTTTACCATATTTATGGCTAGACTAGGTATATATCTGGCTGAAAATGAATTAAGCGCCGTAAGTCCCATAATAATTATAATAGTTAAATTACCTAGGTTATGTTATTTTAATAAAGTAAAAAAACTGATAAATATAATTAATAAAAAGTGGTCCGCACTTAGATGGGTGACCGACCATAAGTGGCACAAGAAATTCTTGAGCTTCTCCCTGCTTCGGAAGCCACGTATAAGCCGTTGCGTTGGTTCCGACTGTCATCATAGTATGGCAGTCGTCAAGCTATGTCAGATGCCTTTAGGGTTTGACTATATCTGTGAGCACGAAACAGCACTTTTCTATGTTGCTATCCTTTTTTGTCGCTCAGAACCGTTATTTGTTGGAGCGAGAGAGAGCGACGGAACGAATCGTCATTGCATATTCCGCGACGATTCGTCGCTCTCTCGCTCTAGCGAATGACAGTTCTGAGCGGCAGAAAAAGACAGCAGCATAGAAAAGTGCTGTTCCCTGCTGCCAGATGAAGCCCAAGCCTTAGGCAGCCTGAAAAATTTGTCACCAGTGTTAGCCACCTACACACACGAAAAACAAACAAACAAACCGAATTGTGTTGCAGGCGGGCGGGCGTCGTCGCGCCGGCGGCGGCAGACGGGCGTCCGCGCCGCCCCGGCCGCGGCCGCGGCGGCGCTGCTCCCTGTTCAGGCGCATCTCCAGCAAACGGGCGTCTCAGGAGATGCACCAGGTGACATTTTTTAAACAAAAACGGTAACATTAAGAAAGAATTTCAATTTAAATCAATTAGAAACGGTTATTTCAAATAATACACTATAATTAATTAGAAAAAGTTATTTCAAATAATAAACAGTATCTGAATTTGCTAAAAGTAACATCAGCATCGAAACGTCACTGACACAACCAGATTTATTGTTACGAAACTGGCGTTCGACATGTGGAGAAAAACGCAAAACTTCGTATGAGGGTTTTTATTTACTACTGAATCCAAAATTAACATGTACAGATGGTCTTCGTGACGTCTAATGTCAATTTGCATAGCAGCTGAGCTCCAGATATCTCGCCAAAGTTGTCGCAGGTACACTCACTTGTCGCACTTAAGTAGGTTTCCTTCGCTTCGGTTCGCTTCGAAGTGATAGCTTTCTTAGCTCGTATTGAACTGGCGTGACGCGCACTCGATCGCCTTTTTATGTTCGCCGATATAGGGGTCTACATTATTCTCTGATATTCTCCAAACATGACGAATGTATTTCGATGACAGAAAGGTCCGTGCGTCGGTATGTGTGTGTAAGTGTAACGAAGTCGAAAACCGGCCAAACAACTCCAGCCGTAATGCTGTTAGGACATAAGGCCTAGTTTCGCATGCAACATGTAGCTCGCGAACATTCTGTGTCTCGAAAATGTGTACTAGGGGAATTCAGGGATAAAAAATCGACCTAGCTGGGTTTAATTTGTCGAAAATCTTTTTTTACCAGACTGCGCCAGAATGGTTATGTTTTTCGAGAGCATGTATGTATGTATAATTGTTTGGCACGTTCTGCGGCCTGAACGACTCGATGGATTTAAGCTTGTAGGAATTCCTTGTAGTTAGGTAGCCGCGCACTAGCTTGGGCAGTTGGAGCTCCTACATGAAGAGGTAGGTAGGGTACGAAGTGGAGAGCTTGAAAGAAATAGACAGCAGAGTTATTTTATTTATTATAACTCCACAATACTGATATATATAAATTTACAATACTGATATAGATGTAATCAGCTCGAGAGATGGTAGTGGAATAAATCAGAATGATGAGGATTGAATCTAAAATTTAAAAATTGAATTTAATATTAAATTATTTTTAGACATATGAAATGGACAGTATGAAATGGAAAAAGGAGGTAAACGGGAACATGAAAGATGAGGTTTATTGTAACATCGTTACAAGCTTGAGAGGTTTCATTAGATTCGTCTTAATTTTGAGAGTGACACTGTTTTTTTTTTAAATAATGACTTGTTCTTGGTGTTTTATCAAACGAAGATAACTAAATATTAATGTGTTTATCACACAGATTGTTTCAAGTGCGGGAGCGGATACTCCTTCGCCGGCGCCTGCGTCGCCCGCTACAGACAGTCCACACCACACCACCACACACTACCAAAGGTAAACATATTTCTGGCTTAAAACCAAAGAAGTGAAAAAAACTAGTGGAAGTGCTACTTGACAAAATTTGTATCGGACCCGTTGTCGCATTAAATACATTTGCATTACATATCAACTATTCGTTTTCTTGGTCGTTTTTATTGATATCAAAAATAGCCTTTAGACCTCATTAATAAGATATATTTTGCAGTTTTGCTACGGTTCGAAAAGTACTTACGATATTTTGCAATCTGTATTATAACTTTAGGAAAAAATTAAGTGCTGTTGTGATTAATTATGACACGCGTCATTTACTAAATTACTTTCACATCTGATTAATATTTCTCTATGTAGAATTGGTAGGTAACGCGGGATCTTTGAATACTTTATCGAAGAGGTAATTCAATACAGATGTGGACATTTTTTTGGCTTACTAGATAGATTATCAAAAAGTATGATATACGTATTTTTTCTTTTCTCCGATTAGCAAATAATGACGAAGATACAGTGAATTTAAATTTCACGTGACGCCACGATCAGCTACAATTTTTAACCAAAGATGACGTAAATAACCCCCACTCCGTGAGACGCTGTATCTTTGTGATTTTTTACTACTTTGCTAAATGAAAAAATATGAGTCTTATTTTTGGATAATCTAGTTGACTGACTCAATAAAATAATCAGTCCACATCCCTATTGAAATGCGCCTAGCTATCGTTCTCAAGTACTATTAGTATTTTTAAAATTAATATTATTTTCAGGCCATCGTCCCTTCACGGGTTAAAACACAAACTCGTCGGAGGGGGCGTCACCAATGTAGGGGGCGTGGCAGGGGTGGGGGGTGAAGTGCGGAGGGCGTCGCTGCAGCACATGCCACTGTCCCCCCTCGCTCGCACACCCTCCCCCTCCCCGCAACCGCAGCCGCAACCAGCGTCTCCCACCAGGTAAACTTACATTAGCAATAACAATCTAAATGTATTTTCGTGGATGTTTAAAGAATTTATTAAAGCAATAAAAAAAATACAGAACAATGAAAAGAATTGTATTTAGCGATTTAACCCTTCAACTGACTATAGAAAGCGAATGAAATATATGTGACATCAGATGGTAGCACAGTGAGTGTCATATCCAATCAACTGTTGTGATTGGACCGCCAGTTGACAGTTTCTTTTTCTCCGGCAAATGTATCCATTAACAGCAGCTTATTGGACATGACTTCACTGTGCTGCTTTCTGGTGTCCCACGGTTGAAAACCCTCATTAGTAAATCAATAGACTTTTTTACTGTGATTGTATTTGGTTAATATTCTAAATAAAACAAAAAATACCACTAAAAAGATTTTTTTTTGGATCCAGCAAGAAAATTAGTTGATTAATGAAGCAACAATAGGGAAGCATACTGAAAACTCAGCCGCAGGTGGCGACGTGGCGGTGCTAGTCAAAGTCAAAATCAAAGCCAAAGTCAAAGGCAAAAATTTTTATTCAGTGTAGGATAAAATCTCTTATTGAAGATCCATATATAAATAAGGTGCTAGAGAGTCTCTAAGGGAACTTTTTAAAGACATTAATATTTTGACTCTCCCTTCGCAATTCATCTATGCGAACATTATGTACGTGCGTCAAAATATACATTTATATAAGAAAAATAGTGTATATTCATAATATAAACACTAGAAATAAAAATAAATTAGCTATCTCAGCTTTTCGGTTGCAAAAAACAAAAAATCTTTCGTGGGTCTTGGCTTACGCCTCTATAATAAGATTCCAGATAATTTAGTAGCGTTACCATTATCTAAGTTTAAGACTGCCATTAAAAATCATTTAATCAAAAATGCGTATTATCATGTAAATGACTATTTATCATCGTCTGATCACAATTCTTGGAAATAGATGACTGCAAATTTTAATTGTATTGTTTAAATATATAGTATAATGTATACCTAGCTAAAGTGTAAATCTGTATTGTAACTGTAATATAGCCCATCAGGCTGGGTAGGGACCAATACTGAACTGGGTTTCTTTCGGCGTAATCTTCCCAGCAGTGGTCGTTCCGAAACGCTAGTAGTTTTTAGCTTAAGAACTAAAATAATATTTAAAAAAAAATGACTTTCATTAAAAGATAAATTTATCCTACATTGAATAAAAAATTTTGACTTTGACTTTTGACTTTGAAGGTCATTTTTTTAAAATATTATTTTAATGCAAAAGCTAAAAACTACTAGTGTTTCGGAACGACCACTGCTAGAAAGATTACGCCGAAAGGAACCCAGTTCAGTAATGGTCCCTATCCAGCCTGTGATGGGCAGCTCTAGCAGCGCATAGAGCTTGTTGAGGTTGTGTGCGTGGAGGTTTACACGAAATATGTGTGGGGTTTGCTGTTTGCGCTTATGCGACACCTGACGGGATAAAAGGCAGTATTCTTCCCTATTAGCATTTCAAATATAGAAGTGAGTTTGGTAGGTAATCTGTGTGGTAATCTCGTTATCTTTTTCGTACGCGCGAGACCTAATAGCAGTGACGTCAAGAGCGCTGTACGTGCATCCTTTTTCTGTAACTTGATAGTTTCCTTTTCCATCAGATTATAAAAGCTTATAACTTACTTATTTTTGGAAAGATTTAAAAAAAACAATTTGTTTTCGGTTTGGGATTATGTTACTTATATAAATGAATAATAAAAATAATTGATTAAAATACCGTATTGATGTTGGTCAAATCATGTCTTTAGCTGATCTTTACATTTATTTAATTTGATAATTTAAGATAATAAGAATCTGTAACTGTGTCTGGTCGACAACATCAGAAATCTAATACATGTCCGATTTTATCATGGTCGCATGAATCATTTCTGGGTTGGATAACATTGGTTTTAGCACTTTATCATTCTTCATTGGTCTATGTGTTAGCACTTCATTATTACATTTTTAATACAAGTTCATTTGGTACGAATATATATTTTTGAAGTGAAACCTTCATTAGGCGCGCTAGGCATTTTTTGGGATGGAAAAGAATATTGAACTCGCGACACCGTTACCGTAACTGACACCAAGTTTTCACATCTGTCGGCACTAACGAACCACTTTGTAAAAAAATCTGATTGTGATGTAACCGCCATTACTCGACCTGCCTAACGTCAGCCCGACTTAAATTTTAACATTATTATTTTATATGTTATAACCAAATTAATAACGTAAAAAACCAATTAAAAATCCTATTAGAACCATTTTCGACTTCTACGCTGACGAAGTCGCGGGTTAAAGCTAGTACACATATACATTACAATGTTGTAAAGAGCACAGTACAACTTCTATTGCGGGACCAAATCCGAAACCGCAACAAAAATCAGCAGATCGACGATTTTTATATGTGTACTTTGATCTCCCTTCGGCTTGGTATATCCTTTTACATTATTTAATAATATATTAACACTTTATTGTAAACACATACAAATGTGATAAGCACAAAGGCGATCTTATCGATGTATCCAGCACGTTGTATTTAAACCATTGTGAATGTCCTTCACCTGTCACGTCCACCGCATCTCAACCTGTGACTAACTTTAGCCGCTGCGAAGCCCGAAGTCCTTCGCCGTTGGCGGCGCGTGAGTGCGGGCGCCGCGCGTGGGCTAGAAGGGACCCTGCGTCGCCGCTTCTGAGGAGGGCACTGTCCCCCGACAGGTGAGTTTGAGAGTCACTGGTTGTGTGTACTTGAAGGTTTTTACAAAAGTATTTCAAAATATGCTTTCTACTTACACAGTTACCCCCATATTCATAAAATACCAAACGTTTTTTAACCTTTTTTAGTAAAATATGTTTTGTCTCGTTCTTAATATGTCAAATATTAAGAAGAGAAAAAGAGCCAAAAGATATTTTAACTAAAATAGGTGTAGCAAACAGTTTTTGATTTTTATTAATACGATGGTAAGTAGTGTGAGTCATCTAGTGATATTAGTTTTTATTACACACTAATGAACTAATATGTATATTTCCTCACCATGTTTTCCTTCATCGAAAGCAATTGATGGAAGGAGAAGAAAAAGGGCTGGTAGTTGAGAATGACCGTACATATGTAAAAACTCAAAGGTACAAGTAGCAAAAGAAAAAGAGAGAGAAAGAGAGGGAGAGAGAGAGAGAGAGAGGGAGGGAGCGAGAAAGAGAGAGGGGGAGAGAGGGAGAAGAAAGAGAGAGAAAGCGCCTTATAATATTTAAAAAATGAATTTATTCAAAAAAGCTACCTGCTGTGTGAATTCATTCAAAGTAGAGCTATATATTTTCAGAGCTATGACGTAGGTATAAGAGCTGTTGAACTATATGGAGTTAAGAAGAAGAGATTAGAGATTTTTATTTTTTTTAGCTCTATAATACAAGAGATTTTTTTTGTGTTTTTTTCCCCGCATGTTTTTACTAGTAAGCATTGGGGTGGTTTACTCACGCTTTTAATAATTATCGTACGCTCGTTTTCATAACATTTTGCATTTCATATCATGAGTCATTATCATCAGGTCGATATTTATTCTTTTTGTGAAGATTTTTTTACATTTCAGATTATTTTGCTAAGATTTATGTAATGTATTTCTTTTTCTATTTTCAAGCTTGACTTCTATAATTTTGTTCATATGGTGTGTTTTAAATGTGTCCAGAGAGTTCGATGGGAGAATTTAAAAAGAAGAGCTACTAATGAACAAGATTATGGAGACGTTTTGATTTATATTTCGATATTTAGCGTTGCGAATATTTAATTATTTTCAACCGTACATGTAACACTTGATTATATCAAACTCGAGTGAAAGCCCCTTTTTAACTAATATTCATTACTTTTAGCGCTAGCAAGCGAGATAACATTGAAAACATCGTCCTAATGATGATCTGGTTACCATCTTAGAAGTACGCATTGCCAGCGTTTTCGCAAGTTAAGTAACACCGGACGTGGTCTGCACATAGATGGGTGACCACTGAAAAAAGTTTCGGGCTTTTCCGTGCTTTGGATGGCATAATAAGCCGTTGGTCACGGCTGTCATCGTTGTCTGACAGTCATCAAGCTATGTCAGATGCACATTGAAAAATCTGACATTAGTGTCGGCCACTTACATTACACATACACACACACATACAAAAAAGGGAAACACAGATGTATTGCGTTTTTCGTGTTGAAAAATTACATGTTTTGCACCTCCTTCTAAAGACTTCTTATTCTTTTACTCTTATGTGATTGGTAGATAAAGCTTATGGTTTAAGGTTAAACTAGTCGATACTTTTTCTATACAAATTTCGGAGGGGATTTCCTCCTCTGTTTGACATTGTACATGCAAAGTTTAATATGATATCGTTTTGTCACATTAAAAATATTGTCTGTACGGATACAGAAAAGTAAAAAAAAAACATTAAAAAATTATGAGCCATCAAAGATTCGTTTTTTTTTCGCTTATTTTTATGCAACTTTCGGCGTAAATAAGTGATAAAAGAACTGTAATATCTCCAAAACAAAATCCGCACCGACACTGCTTAATTATCGAAGATTTTAGTAAACTTTGTTTGTAATTGATTATTACAGTAGTTTTTGCGTAAAACCCCTTTCCCCAAAGGACTTAATTAACGTATTATTTTACGAGCTCGGTTTTCTATGGATTATCGTGCTCACTGCTTCGTCCGAACACAATGTTAGGTGAGACAGCATGCTTTTAGAGCGCGCCCACGTGTAGTTCGAGCCTGCGACTAGTTTAACCTTAAGTCTGCCTATTACATTTGTGATAAAGTTAAATAAATAAAAATTGTGTAGGACTAATGACTTCTATAATTTTATCATTTGTTCGCACAGACTACACCCCCGATCAGCGGAATCGAAATGCTCAATCTCGCCTCTCTGCTGCGGTGGCGTGGCGGTGACGGTGGGGGTGGGGGTGGGGGTCGCCGTGAGCGGCGTGGGGGGCAGCGCGGCGCGGCGGGGGGTCGTGTGGCGCGCGCCCGCGCCCGCGCCGCCCACCCCGCCCCCGCAGGAGAAGGCCGACGAGCCGCTACTGCCCAGGATCGCGGAGGAGAAAGATTCGCCCACACACCATGCAAGGAATCTTCCTAATAGGTTAGTTGTGAATAAAGTGAAAGAAACCCATTAAAATTGAAAGAAATTAAACTTTGCTTAGACACAAAATAAAAATAAGTAAATAAATATATACGGACAGATTACACTGATTGAGCTAGCCCCAAAGTAAGTTCGAGACTTGTGTTATGAAATACTAACGCAAGGATACTATATTTTATAAAAAAATACATGTATAGATAAACACCCAAGACCCAAGACAATTGAAAAAGGCCATTTTCCAACTTGCCCTGACCGGGGATCGAACCCGGGACCTCTGGGCGGCGGACTAGTATGGTGACCACTACGCCACGGAGGTCGTCAAAAATAACAATGTTTAGTAACTATTGGGGGGACTGTCGAGGGGCAGTCGTGTGGCGGGCGTACGGATCTAGACGAATCTACATTTAGAATCATACAGAGCAAGGATTCGATTGTGAGTTCGGTTAACATATTTTTGAGCCTATCACTCTTTTCAATATTTGACATTGCAAGAACAAGACAAAACATATTTTAATTTAAAGAGGTTTAGCAAACTTTACCATTTTTTTGACTACACCCTTATTTATAAAAAATAATTATACATAGAGGAAACCACCACTTGAATAGAATTTGAAACAATTGCTAGATCTATTTTTCATATCTAATTGTATAATCATATGACGTTGTTCTTCAAACTTCTTACCAATGTATATAATAATATATTTCCATCATTTTTTCCAGTAGGACACCAGCGAAGCAGGCCACGCCCAGCATATTCACGTCATCCCCCAAAACGAGCTTGGACAAGTCTGCCTTCGACACGTCGACTTCGTTCGCGTCTCTGTCCTTGTCGGACGATTCCTACGCGGACGGATCTGTCGCCGACATGTCGAATATTGATACATCACGGGAAATTACCCTAGGTAAGACACCCTGTTTCTTTTATTTTGCCATTTCAAATGTCTTTTGTCTCCAATTTTCTTAACTATAAGCCAAAAAGAACTTGGACAATCCTGCCTTCGACACGTCGAATATTGATACCTCACGGGAAATCACCATAAGAACCCTCCATCAGGGCATCGTTGGAGGTTGTAATTATGCCGCCAATCGAAGAAACTTTGAGATCGAGTTGTTGGATATGTCAGCGCCATCTTGTATGCTCCTTGTGAACTATGTTGGTAGTGTCTTTGTTAAGGGGCTACCTGAATTTTCCGGGGTCCAGTGCTGCCGCCATTTGAAACAAATCATTTATTAGGAAACGGAGACATCCTTTAAAATGTTGTCTTGACCAGGCACTAGATAACCCTTCAAACTATTTTATGAACTACTGTTTACAGTTTAAAGTGAGAAAGTGAAGCTTTTCTATGCACATACGCCAAAAGTGGCCTTTTTTCGCAATTGTCCGTAGAAAAGCTTCACGTTCTCACTTTACACTTTAAACAGAAGTTCACAAATAGTTTAAAAGGTTATCTAGTGCTTGGTCAAGACAAAATTTGAAATGATGGCTCCGTTTCCTTTCAAATGATTTATTTCAAATGGGGGCAGCACTGGACCCCGGAAAACACCGGTAGCACCTTAAGGTATTAAGTCCCTAAATGTGACGTTAACACAGACTATTAAATTGACAGCATCTTCACTTGTCTTGGCGTTTCCCATTTATTTTACGAAGTATGTGAAGAATGTCATTTTACTCTAATTTTCTCTATTACATGTATGATACTTTTTACTTCTCCCTAAGACTGTCAATACTTTGATATTATTTATTCCATTTTGTTTCGGTCTTCTTATTATTAAATTAAATCCACTCAATCGGCAAGAAAGAAATAAACTTTTATGACAATATCTTAATTCAAATTTAAGTTCAGATGATTTTAAAATCAGATATAGAACCGTAAGTTAGATTTTTCAAATAGAGATGTGATAAATAACGTATCGAAAATGTTTAAAATAAACTATTCATAGTGACGTCTTAGGGGTTGAGGCACAGAATAAATAAATAAATAATCACATAGATTGAGTTGATACTAACTCAACGATACTATGAATATTTTATATACAATACATATAAAGATAAACATCCAAGACCCAGGTTAATCTGAAAAATATCATTTTCTGTCTTGATCTGGGATTCTCTTTCTGCGTCTAAACAGGGAGTGACACAGGCCTGGTACAGTTTCGTTTGTAGTAGGCCTAGATTATACTCCGCTTCTAGTGCCATACTTGTGGTTGAGTTCAAGATATGTACTTTACTGGAGGGACAAAATATAGTGTTATTTGATAGACACAAAAAGAAGACGAAAAATAAGGTCAAGATTATTGTTTTACTAATTTTTCGTATTGATTCACAGATGACAGTCGAACCAGCACAGATCTCAGTCTCGTCATTGAAGACAAACCCACGAAACCAAAACCAGAACCAATCCCAGAACCAATACCGTTACCACCTTCAGAACCACAACCAAAAACCAGAAAGAAGTCCGACTCCAGTCTCAAAGACGAGGACGCCAAAGGCAAAGAAAAGAAAAAAGATAAGCCGGAATTGAAGAAACAGGATTCTATTAAGAAAATCGAGAAACAAGACTCGAAGAAGGAAAAAGAAACGAAACAAGAATCGAAAAGAGAGAAAGAGGTTAAACAAGAAGAGAAACAAGAGATAAAAGAAGAGAAGAAGATTGAGAAGGTAATGGAAAGGAGCGGGTCGGTGAAGAAGACGGAGAAGCAGGAGAAAGCTGAAGCTAGAAAACAGGTAAGGAATTCAAAAAAGTGTTGTATTAGAAATAATAGGGAATATGCACGTATATTTTTATGTGCTAAATAAAATCTTTATTAACCGCAGTAAACAAATATAAAAACATTTATAAAATATGTTAATCAGCGAGGGACATGTGATACTTTAAAGTTTCAGTTAGAAAGAGAAGTCCGATATGGACTGGTGACGTCAAAGTCCATATCATCTATTTGCCATAGAAAATAGCGTTTTTGCGTGTGAGATAGACCTATTTTCGTAAATTCGTCATATCTCGTTCATTTTTCAACCAATTTTTATTTTGTTTTCACTGTTAGTACTTTACTTTTGAATATTTATGGATAAACTGGTAGATTAAGAATCAAACATAAATTATTCGCTACAGTTAATAAAAAAAAGACACATAATTTTTCAAAACTAAAAGCCGACTTCAACTCTAAACTACCCAACCTTTTTTGATTTTCTATGAGACCACCTGACAAGTATACCAAACGAAAATCAAACAAAAAAGAGTTTTCTTAATCGGTCCAGGCGCCTTGGAATAATCGGTGAACATACATAACAAAAGATCTATTGTTACAAGTTGTTTTTATAGCTTGCTCTGACTTTTTGTGATTGCTCCTCGTAGGAAAAGATAGACAAAGCTGAGAAGAAGCAAGAGAAGATGGAAGCCAAGAAGGAGTCGTTCAAGAAGAGTGAGGCTATGCTGAAGAGGCAAGAGTCTGTTGACGCTTTGAAGGTAATGTTAATATGTTTAACACGCTAAACCGCCAATTCGGAGGTTCTGGGTTCGATTCCCAGCCTGCTCTAAGTTGGAAAATTTCCTTTCAAATAGGGAAGATGCGTAATGTTTTTTAAGTTGTGCTATATGGATAGTTCCTAAATATAGACACGTTCAAAAAATAACTACCTTGCTAACCCAAAACCTCTTTAAGATATAAAGGTTATAAAGGCCTTTGGATGGCGTCTCGGAGCGCCTTAGAAAGACCGGGCAGGAGTGACGTTACTTATATCGCATTTGTAGGCGTGATGTAAGAACATTTGTTCGGGTGCTATGTCAAATATTGCGTTTACAGGATTGGCCTCATAACAAAAGTAGCTATGTTTTTTTTAAGAAAATCCTATGGTTATTCTTGAAGTTATTTTTAAATTGACTTTTTCAATCAACACAAAACCAAAGTTAATAAATCGATATAAAAAAACTTCTTTATTGTCCTGGGTTTATCTATATGTATAATGTTTGACGACCTCAGTGGTGTAGTGGTCACCATGCTACTCCGCCACCCAGAGGTCCCGGGTTCGACCCCCGGTCAGGGCAAGTTGAAAATTGGCCTTTTTCAATCCTGGGTCTTGGATGTTTATCTATATATGTATTTGTTATAAAATATAGTATCGTTGAGTAATTATCCCATAACAAAGGTTTCGAACTTACTTTGGGGCTAGCTCAATCAGTGTAATTTGTCCCTATATATTAATAAATTATATATTAATTTATATATTTATAATGTTAATCAAATATAGTAACGTTGAGTGAGTAATACTATACACATACATACATATTTGCACGCCTGTTTCCCATGGGGGTAAGCAGGGATTATGGATCTCCACTTGCTACGATCCTTGCAAACCTCTTGCTTTGTCAACACTCATTACTCTTTTCATTCATGCTCTCCTGTTATAGGTACTCCTTATACAACGCGGGAGGGACATACCTGTAATAAATTAAACCACAGGCTATACTAAATCACTATAGTATAATGAAATTAAAATAACAACCAAAACACAAAAAAAGGCATTTCCATACAAAAGTGTGCAGCCGCCAAGGCAATTTGTATAGGAATGTCATATTTTTTTTGGAAATTTGGTTGTAATATATATATTCATATATATATATTTCCATTATACTATTGATAATAAATAAATAGACGACCTCCGTGGCGTAGTGGTCACCATGCTAGTCCGCCACCCAGAGGTCCCGGGTTCGATCCCCGGCCAGGGAAAGTTGGGACATGACCTTTTTCAAATTGTCCTGGGTCTTGGATGTTTATCTATATATGTATTTGTTATATAATATAGCATCGTTGAGTTAGTATCCCATAACACAAGTGTCGAACTTACTTTGGGGCTAGCTCAATCTGTGTAATTTGTCCCTATATATTTATTTATTTATTTATTTATTTATTGATAAAAACACGAATGATTAACTAATATATAATTTACTTTCATTTAACACAGTAGTTCTACATATTTTTAACTAACTAACACGATTGACTAATTAATGGGGTAGATCTTCTACATTATACATTTTAGGGCAGTAATTTTATTCAAACGTTATTCTTTACAATCAAGATAATTAATTACGTTAACCTAATTTATTTTGCAAAATTAAATCTATAAAACAAAAGAGATATGAGATTACATCTTCGATTATTCCGAACACAAAATCAGGAAATGAGGGAAACTATTACGGACTACGAAAGGTGTTGGCACGATGCGCGTCAGCGGAGTAGGCATGAGCGTTTTTTCACGTCACTGTATACAATAACTAGTTACTTGACATGAAACCGAATCACTAGTTTCGCGACGAATATAAAACCAGTGATTTTTGAAAATGCGTTATTAACGAATGACGTGTCTCAAATATTTTATGTAGGTACCTACTGATTTTTGTAAATGCGTTATTTTACTGAGTTACATATCTTTCGCATCGTCTATATGAAGGGAAGTTAATTTATTGTATTGATATAAACTTCATAGCTACAAACACTCGATAGTGATTTGTTTTGTTTCGTATGTAACGGTAAAGTAACTATTACGCAGGAAACGAAACTAAATCACACACGAAACGAAAATCACTATCGGGTTTATAGTAGCCGGTCATCAGAGCAGCTGAGTTAAAATAGCTAGTTACAAAACTCACTAGTTTTGAAACAGGTGACGCCAACCTAAGTCACTGGTTTCGTGACGTTTCTTGAAAATGACGTAACGACCCACGTCTACAGCGGAGAAATAGGCCGCGTAACTGTCGCGCAGCTCTGAAGTGTTCTCTCCTCTTCCGAAATAGGCCGCGTAACGAAATCGCTCGGTGTTGCTCGGCTGCGTTCAAAAATGACAAGGGCGACAACACTATAGTGATCTAATTTAGCCCCGTGGTTCGATTTATTACGGGTATGTCCCTTTCAAGTTGCGTATTATATATAACATACACATAGTTTAAAACTTACTTTGGGGCTAGCTCAATCTGTATGTAAACAAGATATACGTTTAAAAAAAACACCCGACTATGGGAGCCATTTACGGCTCCTAATGTAGGTATATATTTTTGAAATGTGCTAATTAAGACCTTTCGTATGATATGTAAACAATTTTTTTTTGACTCGCATTTTTTGTATGTAACATTCGTTATACGTTTTTAAAATCATTGGCAGCCTTTCTACTGGTGAAAGCACTCATGAATATGAGCAACTTTTCGTATGGGACCAACACAATCCAACCGAAAAAACAAAGTCAGCTGTTCCATACATTTTTGGATTCTAAGTATTGTAAAATAGTATGGAACAAGTGGTTTTTTTTCGGTTGGATTGAGTTAGTCCCATACAAAATGTTGCTCATATTCATAAGTACTTTCACCTTAGAAAGGATGCCAGTGATTTAAAAAACACTCTGTATACATTTATTGCATAGAAATTATAGCCTATATCACTCTGACAATGATGACGAATCGATTGACATATCATTTCGGTTGATATCGAAATAATTTTTTTTTGACTCGCCTTTTTTGTATGTAACATTCGTTATATAAATTTATTGCATAGAAATTATAGCCTATATCAATTTGACAATGATGACGAATCGATTGACATATCATTTCGGTTCAGATGCTACCGTGGAAAAGTCATAAATACCCACAAACATACATACATAACTGCTAAAATCATTAACTTTTCCGTTTAGCTTTGCTGTAGTCGGAATCTTTGCCAAAAATCGTCATTTTGTTTCCACACCGACAAGAGTTTGTTTCTTAAATGTAGAAGTAACTATTTCTCTATCGTCTCCAGTCGCCCGAGTCTTCAGAGCCAGCGGTGGACACTCGCAGCAAGAACAGCATGGTCAGCAAACTCCTCGGAGTCATGGGACGCAACAAGAGGGACGACGACGACCACAGGCCGGGGAAGAAAGCGGAGAAGAACAGGAAAAAGGTATTTATGCAAAGGATTTTAGCTCAAAATGAATTTGAATTATAAAAGAGCATTTTTCAGTCCCGTGTCTAAGTCTGTTCGCGAAGAGTTAACAAATTCAAGGTGTTAGATACTAACACATATTAAACACAGCGCCATCTACCGCTGCAATCATGAACTAGCTACCTTCCACCCATGCTTTGCAAGCGTGTTCATTTGCATTGTATTGATTTGTATTATATATGAATCGGTAGATGGCACCAACTGTAAAATATATATAACTATTAAAATAATAATTTAATAATACTGTATTTAACAGTTAACAACACGCAAACACCCAATCGATTAATTTAAGGCGGCCCTTCCCGACCGCTCTGTCGTCAACGCGAGCATAGTTTGAAAAGCTTGTTGTTTCATCCAGGGCAGGGCTAGAAAAGGAGGCAAACCAAAAAGAGAGAGATAACCTTGCCTAAGGGCAAGGTTTGCATTCTACTGAATGAAATTAGTATTATTATTAACTATCCATTGAACGAATATTAACTATTCATAGGGTGCGGAAATTTCATAAAATTCGTTGTTGGTGATACGTGTTTATCAGAAAACCTTACAAGCTTTTGAAATAAATGTCTTGTATTCAAAATTTTCATTACATTTGCGAGGTTTGTATCGAAACATTTTCTTTACGTTTACAATTAATGAGTAATTTATGAACGGTCAAAGTTTAGCTAAAATTTGTGCAAAAAAGCGGAATATTTGGAGGCTTATATTGTCATTTTTTTTTCTTAATTTGTTTTTTATTCCGATAGAAACCTAGAAATAGCGCACAAGATATCTGTGAGTTCAAAAGTTTTTAAGAAAGATCAGATATAACACCATAATCACGTACGAGCGTTTGTATGAAAAGTAAGACGGGAAGGCTTCTCTTAAGTCGACTTTGAGCTGTCAGGTGTAAAATAACCTGTGTTGACATTTCTGGATGGTTTAATTAAATTACTTATTTATTAGAATTTCTATTCTAAAACTTTTCATACTGTCCCACTGCAGGGCATAGGCCTCCAGCTCTCTCGATCGAGGGCTGGAGTCAAGCTGGTTTCTCTATCGCTTTTTAGCTTCCCTTTTTAGTTTTGAGGGATATAAAGTGTACAATTACACTACCAAAAATAAACAATCAGTACAATACAAATCTTTAAAAATACAAAGCAATCTTTGACCCAGAGTTTGTCGAGGGTGCGGCAGACATGTCTCTTTCTCTTTTTAGGTTCCATTTTAAGGAATATGAAGTGTACAATTACACTACCAAAAATAAACAATCTTTACAATACAAATCTTTAAAAGTTATATTGTTAAGTTTATATTAACCACCCCGCACTACCTAACTCCCCATTACTATTTTCTATACAGCGAGGTTGCCTGGAAGATATTGCTTTATAAGGTAAGGCCGATAAGGCCGCCTTTTGCGCATTTCCTAGTTTTTAAGATAATTATGTCCTGTATTTATTTATTTTGTGCAATAAAGGGTATTGTATTATATTGTAGTAATCTTTAAATATACAAAGCAATCGAGTTTATCGAGGGTGCGGCAGACATGCCTCTTTCTCTTATTAGGTTCCATTTTTTTGCTTTAAGGAATATGATAAAAGCAAACAATACAAAAAATAAACAAATACAAAACAATCTTTGGCCCTGAGTTTGTCGAGAGTGCGGCAGACATGTCCTGATTGTTCTGTCCAGTTCCACTTTGGTAATTTTTTTTTTAGAATATGTTTAATTTAAATTTTAACGTAATTTTGTTACAGAACAACACACCAACCCAACAACAACCACCGCAGCAGCCTAAAATCCAAGAGGAAAAAGTAGAAAAAGCCGAAACAGAAGATAAAAAAGGCAAGAAAGGTCGCGGGCGGGCGTCCAGCTCGTCATCAGGCGAGAAGTAAGAGTACAGGCTAAAATTTGTGTGAAATATTTTATCTATGATGTTTTGACATTTGTAAAAACTTCTAAATTGTATTTTTCTGAGCGCGGCGGCGCTAGGATCGCCAAGAGTGTAGGATTATTAAGGGGTTTTTCAAAATGTGCAACTCCAGTTGGCAGCTGTGAAACATTATGACAGTTTTTGCTTAACATCAAAAGACCTTAAAAAGGCATATGTCTAAAGTCACTTAAGTGTAATTTTAATCTTTTAAGGTGAAGACGGACATAAGTTTTGAAGCTTGACGGACTATCAATGATACTTTCAAAGGTTATTCATAAAATATCTTAAAGGTCTTTCTAAAGCCTAATGCCTCTCTGATTTTGCAAAATATTAATTTTCATCGCATTCACTATAAAGAATCTATTTCAAATGAGGTCGCCACTTATGTCTTTGCCGCATTTACTATTCGAAAGTTATGAAAAAATGGACATTTAAAATTGATATGCTATGTCTGATATCTCAGTGCTGCCACCTAGTGTGAGCTGTTTTGAAACCTTAATTGATAAGTGTGGTAAAAATTTGATAGTGTCTATGGTCGGGGACTCTCGAATAGATTTTGAGAAATTTTAATAGATGTATATTTTCGGTAATCGCTGTGTACAGATGCTGCGCTTTTAGACGCAATTTCTAATTAATAAATGTATATAATCTATTTGTTTAATTGGCTGAAATGCCGTCGGGTTTTCAAAGGCGTCCTTTGTGGCCGACGCTATGCACACCAATTCAGCAAATTAACTTTATAAGATATTTTAAGAGTAGGCGAGTGAAAAAAGAAAGCGAGTGTCTTGGAACACTTGGTTGGAACGAAGTTACTATCGTAGTAAATTAATAATTCGTGACGGAAAAATGTAACACTTTTTTTTACCTAGCCGTCACCATCCGCCATGTCCTTACCGTCCGAAAAAGAATTAAGTTCCAAAAATATCGGGCGGCAGAGTAGTTGAGTATCTCAATTGTTAAGGAAAATTTACACAGAGCAAGTTTTTTGCCGCAGGCAATAGGGCAGTATACAGGTTCTAAAATAAATTATTTTGTAATGATAAGATAATAAAACGTCACAAAATAATGTCAATTTTCATTGATCATATCCGTTTAAGCGTGATATTAGATTTATCAATACAGAAAAATTGATAATAAGAGCGCTATTTGACTCCAAGAAACTATGACGTCAAGAAGTGCTATTTAGTAAAAATCCATAGGTTTGTTTTGAAATATGTATCTGATATGACTTTTTCTGTAGTGAATAAAATTGACACAATAAATGATTTGTTTGGTTAACTTTTGTGGAGACCATGCAATCATCTATTGCTTCAATTTAATTGTATGGAACAGGCAAAAAAACTCGCACCGTTCAAATAGGCCTTTATTTAAAGCTATGATGAAAGTTGTTAGATGCTGCTTGGTCAGGAAAGGTTGATTCTGAAAACAAAATTGTTTGATGCTGCTAGGTCAGGACTGGTTGATTCTGGAAACAAAGTTGTTTGATGCTGCTTGGTCAGCAAAAGTGGTTTTTGGAAACTTACAGCTTAAAATATTCAAACACCTTTTTCCTAGTGTCAGTCTAGAAAAAATAGTACCTATACGAGAACAGATTGTCGTATAATCATTAAAATATGCTGCAATATTCGACTAGCTGTCCAGGTAAACGCATTTTTGTACAATCTTTTGTTACTTAAAAACTCGCCTACTCTACGCGTATCACTAAACAACTTGATTAAAATGTTTTTTCTTTTGCATGACACAAATTTTTTGTTGAAATGGTACAACCATTGAAATAAGTTTTTTAAGTCAAATTTTGCAAAATCATCCATTTAACAGCTTAGTGTTCTAAACTGTAATTTCGCATCGAAATATTATACACTTGTAATAATGCAAAAAAATGATGGATTTTTTTAAATAAAGCGGCAATTATCAAGTTTAGTGATACGTTTGTAATATCTTTGGATAATAAAATAGGAGCATAATACAGTAAATTTTAGTATGTTGGACTGTCAGTGTTCATGTCATTTAGTGAGCGATTCATTTGCTCGGTTGATCTTGGAATGAGCAACTGGCTTGCGTCGTCTAAGAGCGGTTACACATTGCGGTGGTAATCGCCGTTGCGGCGCCATATGGATTTTGATAGTATGTGTACTGACTGACATTGACGCGGCTGTGGCGAAAAACGCTCTAGGAGGTGATCAATGTTGTTTCTTTTCCATGAAACTACTCCTCGTTTCTTATTGCTACATTGCAGGGTATAATTATTTCATTACTTGACAGTACATATTTTAAACTATCATAACTTTTTCGCACAGTCTGACTGAACTGTCAAGAATCATATTAATAAAGAAAATGTTTGGTTATAGCCAATGATCAAATATTTTCATTCACCGGTTAAAAGGTCGAGGAAAACCATTTTAACGGCCTAAATAAAAAAAAACGTTTAAATGGGAAGGAAATGCTGGATATCTAGTATAAAAAAAGGCAAATTTATAGATTTATGGGAATCTTGTAAATATATTTCGCGCTAAAATAAAGTAAAAATGTAAAAAAGTTAATTTTGCATGTGTCTAAATGTACGAATTTCGAGACTTCGCGGTTTAAATGTTAAAACCTAAAAATTACTGTAAGCTTTATTAGATTGTCGATTCCGCAAAAATAATCTTTATAATATTTACTTGCGGCACAAATTGTTTGTAAAATAAGAAAAATATTGTTTTTCCCGTATTGATTGATTTCATTGTTTTTTAGTTTACTATCAATATTTTTATGACAATCTACGCTCACATATAGCAAATACAGAACATTCAAGTATGAGTTTTTAAGTTGTGTGGAAGCTACCTTATATTTTTTCTGAATAATAGTATTTTCTACGCGGTGACTGTTACAGACGACCCCAAATATTTATTGTACACGGGATTTCGTCGTACACCACAGTAACAGAATCCATATTTTAACGATTTGTATTTCTTGTATGGGAACGCAGTCTTAAATGTGATTGTCGATTGTGCCTGCATAAGATCATGCAACGGATGTTTTTTGTGCTCTATTCAGTATCTAACAAAAACACTGAAACCATTTTAAGGGTAACTTCAGTCAAGATACTAAACAACTTTCTCAAAGAAATTATAGTGAAATACGGAATTTTCCATATCAGTTTGTTTACAGATTTACCATCAGATCCGAGTTTTTATGAAAAGCAAAAAATATTTTTCATTTTCTGATATACATTCCTTGGAGAAAGTTGTTCAGTATCATGGACTTAATCTACCTTTAAAATAGGCACTATTAAAAGTAGTACTAATACTATTCTTTGAGTAGTACTCTTTTAAGTACTTTTTGTTAGGACATTAACAGACATTTAGTAGTACACCTATTTCACGACAAAGTGGAAGACAACAATTAACGATTTCTACAATATTCTCGTGTCGGTTTAATATCAAACCAGTATTACAATGTTGAGGCGAATTCGATGAGTATTTTAGTTCACCTCGGTTACGGCTTTTTGAACTTTTAATTTATGTCCAATGTTTTTATTAATCTCATTTTAGTGGATAGTTTAAAAAATCCGCGGCGTCACTCGTTTTGGAAATTTTTACTTTTTGACTTCAAAAGTTACAAAAGTGCGTTTTAGCTTAAAACGATACAAAACGGCTATGTTATTTCGCTGTCCATGTCATATTTCTTGTTGTTTGCCGCACTATAATATAAAAAAAAAAATAAACATCAAATTAATCCATCAATGAACCGATTAAACCAAATAAACCAAAATGATTTTTATTGTGCAGCCTACGTAAAAATCGCAAATACGACAGCTCTTTCTCAAAAATGTACTACAGCTGATTTTTTAAATGATTTCAGGGCTTGTTCAGTTACAAAAGTGTTCAGTATACCCATCCTATTATGTTGTATAAAGATGACAAGGATGGCGATAAAAAGTCATTTGACAGTCTTAGTTAAAACGTTTTCGCCGATAGTTTTCCAATGCAAGTGAAGTCGCGGCGTAGCGGAGTATAGGGTTTTTGTAAAATCTATAGCCGTTAGAGACATTATTGTGATATAATTTTAACGCTTCTAGTTATGCTATGTTAGTATTTTAAAGTTGGCAACCACGCTTTCTTAACTGTTTTCTTTTTCTAACTGTTTTTTTTTCTAGTTCTATTTTTGTGTTATGTCTTTGCCCGTATTTTGTATGCGTTTCGATTTTTTTACTAATGTAAACTAAATAATCATATTTTATGAAACGAAACGCTGTAGCGTAATGAAATGTAATCAACGATGTTTACTGAACTAATGACTATATCCTCATATCCCAATAATATCGTTGTCTTTTTTTAAAAGTTGTTTGCTTTATTTGTTTAACAGCAAACATTTTTTACATTCCACAAATTTAGCCTCAGTGCCATAGATTTGAGCCTTCATGTTCAGAGAATAATATTAAATAAAATGTACGGAATATATTACTTTCATTGTACAAAAAACATTGCTTTTAAATTTAAATTTCATGGCAAAAATTCAAAGTACTTCGTACAGATACTGCAACTTGATCAAGCTATTGTCTCTTCCGTAAGGGATGAATATGTTATTTACTATAAACTTCGAGATGTGTACTTCTCAGAGATGCTAATTTTTCAAAATTTTAAATGGAGGCTCAAATATTTAGTCTTCCCAACATCTTGTTACATTTTACCTGTTGAGTTTTTAACCTTTAATATTCGTTAGCTGAAGGTCGAAACCAGGCCAAGTAGGAAATACGAAACGATCTCAATAATAAACTAGAAATATTGGAAATTTCGGGCATTCATCCTGAGTATTGTTAATTTGTTAGACGAAAGAAATCATCAGAACATTCCAAAGTACATTAAAAATAAACAATTTTTGAATCTATCACTATCTTTTCTTTCTGTAAATAACGGTTTTACTAAAGTAAAATTGTATTTAATATCTCACTTGTCTATTCTTGTACGGTTGCAAGAATGAATAAGTGACTTATTCGTCAGAAACTTTCAGTAGTAACAATAAATAAATAAAACTGTACGAATTATTTTTATTTTAATGTCTAAAGAGTACGAACTACTTCAATTTAACTCTTTGGTATTGTTTTGTGTTTTGAAATATGTTATTATTTTAGTGCGTTAACACACACTAGGGGTAAACCAGACGGGATTTTTGATGTGACGATTAAGAGGAGCTAAACCATTTTCATTTCAAATATACCTCAAGTCTTTTTAGTCGGTTTTTATGGTATTACGGCCATTAAATAATTAAATAAAGAACCATTTGTATTATCTTTTGACTCTAAAAGCACCTAAACGGAGCATAAATTATTAAAAATTGACTAAAAGGGACATTTGTAGGCTTTTTTATGCAAGAATCTAATTATTCAAAGTCGTTCGTTTCACGTCAGTGTAACATTCACGTTTGGTTTTCCCAATGTGTTTGTCACCGCTCTTAAGAAGTTATCTTAGGTAAAATAAAGGTCAGGATGAAATTGTACAAAAAACCAATGTTACAATTAATATAAGCTTGTGTAACAATTGTTTTATTATAAAAATTCTTGGTTTGTATTCGAGCAATACTCATCGGTTAGTTTGTAAATTTTGGGTAAATTAATTATTTTGTGCATGGGATACAGGGTAACTGGGACGTACCCTAAAATTATTTTTTAAAACGCCAATCATCGCTTCTGTTATTTAAATTATTAATATTTTTCAGAGACCACATTGATACAATGAATTTTTGGTAGGTTCTAATATGATACGACGTTTATTTGGGACCACTCGAAGTTACGCTGTATTATCTTTGTATAATTTGCTATATGTAACTTGAACATTCCCAATTTAAGCAAGAATGCTCAATCTTACCTATATTTTAAATATTTTTGAGCTTTCTAACATTGGGTTTGTTCATGTAGAAAAGACTTTTTGGGGCTGCATTAGATTTAATTGTTGTCAGCAGTACCTTTTTACGGATTGTGGTAAGCCAGCTCTGCTAAATAGCTATTATGATTAAATAGCTGTATGAAAAGCAGTTTACATTTTTCATTTCTCGTATCAAAATTCTTGCCTACTGTCCTGTGTAGCCCCAATGAGACTTGATTGACTGTTCACCGTAGTGAGTGAGGAAAAGATACTAATTTGAAAAAATCTTTCCTCCTTCATCGTGTGTACGTATAAATATTTGAAATAGTATGTCAACTCGTAAAGCATAGTTAATAATATATCCCCCGAGTCCATAAAAATTAAAAAAAAACGTCTTTTACTTAATATGTTTTGTCTCGTTCTTACTATGTCAAATTTTAAAAAGAGGGAAGGGATAAAACTTTTAGCTAAAATAAGTTTAGCAAACGGTATATATTGTAAGCGTAGTTGCGCTCACATCTGTGTCATACTTGAATAGCTACGAATAAATATGTAATGTCACATTCCTACTCATTAAAAAAATAACGTTTACTAAACCTATTTTATTTAAAATATAAATACGTTCCTTTAAATGTAAAATATTTGAGAGAGATAAGCACAGAACATATTTAACTAAAATATGTTTAGCAAACAATTGTAGATTTTTATTGAAGCGAGGGATGATCCTGTACATATATTGTTTGGAGATGACTCACTATTAGCAATATTTACACATATGACTGGTGTAAAGTCTACTTGAAATGTAGTGTTATCTCACCCTACTCGTCACTTACTGTGGAACCTGCCATTACAGCAGAAATATGTAATATTAATTAACCTAGCGTTAACAATGTTAAATGTGATTTATAAATATAATAAACTGTCTATAGTAAGCAAGGGAATTATTTTCTCTATCTAGTAATATGTGTATGAATTGATATGGATATGAAATAAAGTCATGGATTAACTGTACTGCATTTTATTTGGTCTGTGACTATTTTGCTTATTAGACATATATTGATCGAAACTATTTGGCGCATTGATTAATGTGAGTAAAAAGTGATTATAAAAAAAAAAAATGATCTTAAGAATCCCCTTTACCCTAGACTTTTCCATACAAACTTAGTCTACGTTTTATTTTGAAACGACATGTGAGATATAGGTAAAAAAAAATTAAAGAAATTGCAATTATCCAGGGTTTTAATTGGTTTTCTACAGTAAAATTACGAACTGGAAAAAAAATATAAAAGTGAAGAATTTTTCCATACTGATGGTCAAATATAATATAATAAGCTATATTCTCTTTTAAGTTCATAATTTTATTGTCGGAAACCAATTATAACCCTAGATAATTGCATTTTCTTAAAAATTACACAATTTTGCCCATATCCGACATGTCGTTTCAAAATAAAACTTAGACTACGTTTGTATGGGAAAGTCTGAATCTGTCCAGGGTAAAGAGACTCTTAAAAGTTTGAAGTGCTCCTCAAGATAAAAATACTCGATAGGGTTGCGTCGTTTCATTACAGAGTTCCTATGGCCATCTTCCGGTTCCATCATCAGATCAGCTCCATGTCATCGTAATATTGCAGTCACGTGATATACGTACGCGTGCAAATTTTCAGCTCAATCGGAAATCAGAAAGTGGGTCAAATTTAACTTGCAAAATTTGATTACAGACAGACAGACAGACCGACAGACAACGGGACAGGTGAAACTAAATAAAAGCTTGTAAAAAGTATAAGTCCTATAGAATTGTTTGTCGAAAGAATATGAAGTAGAGGTACTTCATAGAATAAAAAAACAATGGTTTTCAAAATTTTATTTAGGTGTCCATTTTGATATAACAACTGAAAATTAACACACGCTATTATAAACCCGTAGCAAAGCTATAATTGTCATAATTATCAGCTATGGAGTTGCTATACTAAATTATTAATATTGGGCAGGGCTTGTTGCTTCATTTTAAACAAATTCGTATGTTTTGTGCGCAGAAAAACAATAATCAAAAATAGGAACTCATTCAAAGTTATAAACCAGTGTTGCCATGTTAATTAAAAAATTAAATCACAATATCCAATAACTTTACATAAATTTATTACAGGACCTGTCTTAATTTAGACAGAATTTTACTAATAAATGCTTATAAAGTAACTTATTGTGAACAGAACTAAAAAAAATATGTAATTTCGAAAGTTTGCTAGGTTACATTTCATTCACATCGTTACAAGAAATAAATA
This sequence comes from Acrobasis suavella, assembly GCA_943193695.1. Lineage (NCBI taxonomy): Eukaryota > Metazoa > Arthropoda > Insecta > Lepidoptera > Pyralidae > Acrobasis > Acrobasis suavella. The sequence continues at coordinate 11,614,761 of OW971952.1, forward strand.
CCAGTCACACAAAAATAAAAGATAAAAGCTTATAAAATAATTATTTCTTGAGTAAATAACTTTGGATGGAAGGACGTAGATGGACTTCTAGAGTAAAATAAAAATTGTGACTTTAAACAGGAAAGTTTACAATGAAAAAAATTACAGTACATAATATCACAAACATGTACAGACAGTACCTACTCATCAGTTCACTTCCATGTGCTACAGTAGTTCAAACCATTTCTAACATTGAAGTAGAAGTCCTATATGGAAATTATTTCATAAATTAATTTCTCTAAGTACCCTGTTTCTACAGAATTCCATAGACGTTTAGTTATATAGAATAAAATATCTGACAATTGGAACTTTATAAATAAATCCAACAAAATATAACAATGTTAAAATTACTTATGAATAACAATAGGAGAGCTAGAAATCCGACCGACCGAAGCATTTTTCTCTGACCCTTTTTATGATGTTGTCGTCGGGAGTCAGTCTCCAATCAAGAGACTTGGGTTCAAGATCTTCCACCTCCTGCGACTGAGACTCAAATAAGTCTCTTGAGTGGTGCCGACCTACCTTACACTGTCTTTTATTAATAAATTTGCTTTCGATTTTGTCAGGTTTCTGCCGCTCGTCCAAAGGGCGAGGCGTCTTCCATAAAGGCTCGCTCGACGATTGCTTAACTAACACATTCGGGGGCGAGAAATAGGAGAAAAACGGGCTAGAAGTCTTACATTCCTTTTTCTCTTCGTTGTTTGGTTCGAGGAACGAGAATGTGTAATCTGCGTCGTAAACCTGCTCGCGAACGTACGACGTGACATGACGCCTGTTTAGATTCGGAGAACATTCTTCCACATTTCTTGGACGCACTTCATGGCATTTCTCGTCCATTCGCGATTGACTTTTTTTGACGAACGCAACGAAATCGTAGTATTTTTCAATGCTGTCAGCGCATTTGTAGCAAATCGTGCTCAGAAAGTCTGTTTCCTCAATTACTATTTTGAGACAAACTAGAATTTTGTCTATCATGTTCGTCCTTCGAGCGTAGTTCCCGAATAGGGACACATTGAACTCTGTTTCGGATACACAAATACGACATGACTTACGTGATAATTCCATATTTTCAGTACAATTTAATTGTGTAAGTAAAAAGTAAATTAAAAACTCAACAGCCCAACATTAATTTTGCCGCTAAATTTGCCGGTTTCTGATTGGTTCTTGCGAAGTTCGTTCAAAACCTCTAAATAATTTTATTTCGTAAAACCATGTTTATCCAACTATTGAGTTAGCCAAAATAAATGTTCTAAAATTCGCCAAAAAATACTACGTTGGACGGCTTAGATGTGTGTATACTTTTGCCCTTGTTGCTATTATAAGCGATATTTTAATTGATAGATTAACGAGTTGAGCGTTCTTCACTTTTTGCGTTTGGAGATTTTTTTGAACAGACGTCCTTAGAACGTAAACTTTCTTAATTCGAAACTTCTTAGATTTTTCATAAATTTATAATTTTTATTAGTTTTCGATCTCGCTCTCGCTCTCGCCATATTACCTACATCGCAAAGAGGGGTTCCTTGCGAGTGTATGTCATTTAATTATTATGCTAACTTATATTTATACAGATTAGGCAAATAACACCACCCTAACATGTTCAATACATACTTATGCAAAAATTTTATGAAAAGCCTAAAATATTGACAATACAAATACTTATACAAAATAAATTGAGTTACGTATTGTGTTTATTTGAAAGCTAGATAAGTATGACAAACGAAATTTAGGTAAAAAATTAAATATACTTACTAAAATAATATATTAAATGACCTAGCTTTTTAAATAAAAATAATAGATATCAACCGTCTATATTTCAAATGAATTACTACAGATTCCAGATACATTACTTAATTAGGTAATCCAAGTATCGATTAGTATTTTATTCCTATTCTTCCATGATCAATCTACTATCACAAGCCACCACACTCCTATTACATAGATAGTGATCGTATTAAGATAATAAAATACGTATTAAATCAATAAATACATATTACAGTCGTCGTTATAAAGCGAAGCTTTTTCTTATTTTATCAGTTTTAAACACTGCAGTTTAATTTTTTCCTACTTTGATTTTCAGTACATCGTCTTACTGTGACATTTAATACTCGTAAAAGGTGAAGCTCAATTTTTAGTTAAGAATGCACATTCATACTAGTCGGTTCATCAGAAATGTAATGTAAGGTGTTATAAAAACGTATTTCAAATGTCAAAGTAAGACGTTAGCACTGTCTTCTACTAAGTAGACTAAACATTGTCTTCCTCTTTTTTGCCCCAGAATTTGTCGAATCTTGTACGAGCCCTATCCAGCACCTCTGAAGCTGTTAGACCTCCCGTAGGTTCGTTTACGACAGTTGTATCTACCACTCCTGGCGCGACTTGTGTTGCTTCAGTCGATTTCTTAACCACTTCCTTTTCCTTCAAAGGTTCTTGGTTTGGAGTCTCAGGTGTCAACTGATTGCTATTGATTCCATTCACGCCATTCACTTTGTTCATGTCTAAGGCTTTAGTCTCATCGATTGGAGTTAGGCTAGTGGGAGTTGTTGGGGTCTTGTCAGTGCGCTTGCTAAGGCTCGTCGGGGACTCGCTCTTTTTCAGCGAGCGAATCGGAGACATTTGTTGGTGGTGGATTGGAGCGATTTCTGAAACAGTATTGGCTTTTTATTGTAAAAAAATATTTCATTAAGTTCATATCTATAAGGAAATTCAAATGGTTGTGTAAAAATATTGATCATTTATCATTTGAATGTCCCTGTTACATCAAAAAGCACATGAAAACGTCTAAAATTATGTTTGGATTTTTGTGAAATTAAATATTTTATTATTGTTTACCATTGTACATTGTGCTGACTAACATTGTTAATATTATTCTGTACTTACTCTTCATCTGTTTTATGGCTATCTATTTCTCTCACAGATAGGATTTTCTATTTAGTGTTTAAAGTCGAACTAATTCGTTTCTAACTAATTTTATCAAATGAATAATACTGTCACTTATACATGCTACCTTTGAAGCGTAATCGTGAATATCATGCTTAAATCTATGTAGAGATCAGAAGACTAGGTATAATAATTTGCTTCTAAGAAAATTCATTAGATATAACAATATTATTTTATGACAAAAATTATCCTAACTATATATAAGAAGTTTTCATGCATTCTAGCTCGTTCTTTATGTAACAGTACAAAATTAGCATTGATAACTAATTATGATTTCTAATGGTCTGATTTTATTTTAAACAGCCTAGAAACACCTATTTTCCTAAAGAGCTATTAACGAGGATTGAAGACAACGAAAAGATGCTATTGCTCCTTTGTAAGACACATTTTATATATATTTCAACGAAATAATGAATTGTCAATCAGTGGATTGAAAAATTAGATTATTACATTTATAAGGTATTAGCCGAAATAAGTTAGCAAATATATAAAATTATGTACATAAACCCACTATACCCAAGACTAATATGTACAAAAAAATGAGCATCTTCCCGAGGACGATAGAAGAGGACAGGCAGCATGCAAAAGTGAACGATTTATGAAATGGGTAAACAACGGAAAAGTTAAGTGCATACAGTGACAGTGTACGCAAACATCGAAACAGACACACACAGACAAGTGAATACATACGTGGTCGACGCCTCAGCGGAGTTCGGTCAAAATAAATAAAAGCATCTCAATTATTGGATTAACACAATTTAATCATGAACTATTATTCAATAGATATAATATAAAACAGATTATATATTTTCTGGTGTCGATCGTGTGTGCTTATGTGGCAGTGATCTCTTGGCTTTCAGCGAGAGTTCACTGTCGCATGGCTGTCTGTCACACTCATTAAAACGTGTGTATGGCCAATGGTCTAGGCGGTGACGGTGTTCGTCGTACCTGCCGGGGCTGCCGGCTTCACGGTGGCACCCTCTTCGGCAATGGACCCACCTTTAAACTCAGAGCTAGGGCGCTTAATGCTCTCATCTGAAATAATGGTGAGCGAGTTGTATGGTCGGATGACGTGACGTTGCGAACGTTACGTTCTATGTCTACTGAAATGTTTTTTTAATTGTTTTACGGCCCTGGATACGAAGATCTGCTGAAATGACAGCTATCAATACATATATTTTATGTTTCAGGCATTGAAAGTATTTTTTATAAATCCGATTTATTTTTCAGTGGACATAGAACAGTTCAAATAAAACAGTCACTGTGATGATCAAACAAATAAAACGTGATGTATTACCATGAATGATTTATTTTAATGAGTGTACACTTCTAGTCAATCCTTAGGTATTTAGCACATGACTGTGTATTGTTGGGTGTTAGTGTCGCAAGCTGCTACTTCGTCTTACTAGTGTCGGGTTGCTATTCACACTCCATTTACAATGATATGATCGTACTAGCAGTGTGATAAGTGTGATGGCTTTCTTTAGCGTCCAAAAGACCATTATCCTATACTTACCTACTATTAACAACTCAATGATCTTAAAAATAGATACTGATCAAAGAGCATCTTAATCGACTTTTCTATAAAATGTGTGCAAATAAATGCTACCAAATCACCGTGAAAAATTTTTTCTATAAGTAATTTAGTTTCGAAGAAATACAGGAAAAGCTGAGAGATGTGAGAAATAAGCATGTTTACACAGTGAAAGTGTGTTTGATGTGCAAAAGCCACCCATTTGCAGATTGAAAAGATGAGGCATGTAAATTTCGTTACAAAGTTCTTTATATCAGTCACTTAAAAATAAATAGATATACTTTTAAAGTGTGCTTTTCCCGCCAAGAACAATTTAAAAACAAAGGATTGATGAATGAAAAATGTTTTTTATTTATTTTCTGTTCGAAATTCCTATTTCAAACCATTTAATTAAAAAGTAATTAAATAAGTAGGTTATCTCAAATTTATCATTACTTAGTATCTAAGTAAAAGTGACCTTCAATTATCCTTTAGTGAATACTTAGGTAGAAGAAAAAGATGCTCTTTCGTATAGAAATATAATGAAGTGAAACCAGTTTTACGAATTGACTTGTAAATTTGGCACTTCAGTCATTAAGTAGGTTGGTACCTCTAACACTTATTTATGATTTAGAGAAAAATATGTGTATTCAATAGTTATTGAAATTATTTTAAGGATATTTCACCAATCCACTTGCCAACTATTCTCAAGAAATAGATTAATTGAAATAAACGTTTTGTAAATATTATTGTTTAATTCCGCCCTTTAAAAAACTTCGCAAAACCGGTTTCACAGACTAAAAATAACTAATTTAGCTACATTTCCCGCTTAACCTCCCTAGAAATCTTGACTCACCGCTTTTGACGTTTTGCGTGACGGTGAACGTCTTTCCAGTGTCCAGTGGGACGGTCCAGTTCACTGGATCCGGGGACCTCATGTTCATCTGTTCGGGGGACTTCACCCGAGTGGGCTCGGGCGGGGATTTGACTACCGGGGAGTCGTCAAAGAAGTGGTCTTTGGCCACGGACGCGCTACGGTGGTTGGGAATCTCGTCATCTGTAATGTAAAGTTATTTGGTTCGTGGCTGTTTGTGGTTTGATTCCTTTAGCCTCTAATTCACACACCTAAGTGTCATTTTTGCCAGCCACCTAAACGAATGGTTTTTCCATACAAAAATCCGTTCGTTTAGACTCCGCGTTTGAAAAAATGGCACCTCTGCCTGGCGGACGGCAGCTGAGTCCTGCAAACGAGTGGACTGAGAGGTAGGGGTGACCAAATACGTTAGTGAACATCGCCAAATTGCGGAAGAAATCGGAACTGAACCTAACATAGCTGGACCGCTCATAACACAGATAATAAATCATTCACACACTCCACTAACTTAGTAGTTGACCTATGGGTATTATTATAATTCTGTGCGAAATAAGTACATAGTAGCATTTTTACTTCTCAATCGCACTCGTTTGCAGGATTCTACTGCAGTTCGACGCGCAGGTGTATGAATATCGGGTGACTACCAAAAAATGTTTGAAAAAGAAACATGGCCATTGTTTTTCCCCTACCCTTTTTTGTTTGTATTCTTTTTAGGCGCCGCTTTGAAATTTTCCTTAATTTTTAGTAGTAGTGTCGCCGTAGTCTATGCAGTGTAAACATTTACCTTGTTATGATATTTGCTATTGGTTTGCAGACTTTTTAAATAAATAAAACTTAGGGTCGGAACAGACGGGGCGCAAGTTGCGCCGCGTAGCAGCTAGAGATGGACGGTGGATAAAACTCTATCTATCTGAGTATTTACTCAGTAGATTGAGTAAATACTCGATAAATATCCGTATCTATCCATTTGGCGAGTAGATTGATTTATATGAGTAGTGTCTCATATTTATATTCATATTAATTTATTTCATGTTTTCATAACAATTTTGAAACTTACTTCTAGTTTACAATTGCAATTCTTATCAGAAAGTGTGTGCATACGCTATAATGTGCTTAAAATATTTGTAGAAGTCAAATATCATACTAATCATACATTGAAAGTAGGCTTCTTTGACTAATTATCATTTTTTGCCGGGAGGTGTGCAAAGACGTAATTATATGTCATGATAAGTAAACAGACATCAAATTCTATATCAATGTATGAGCACACTCTATTTACTTTATTTATTCAATCTAGTGAGTAAATACTCAAATGGGTAGATTGAGTATTTATCCACCGCCCATCTCCAGCTGTTACGCGACGCAACTTGCGCCCAGTCTGTTCCGGCACTATACGATATACTTAGACCTATATAAGTATACTGTATAACATAATATATAACTTCCCTATTTACTATGATTGGACAGGAATTATTTTTGTAATTTGTAGTTGATTTATTTATTTTATTTGTATCTTTTAAAATACCTACCTACCGCCTTTTGACTATAAAGCTAAATATGGGTATATTTATTTCTACAAACAACAGTGTACTTCGAAATCAAATCCCAACTTTTTTGTTAGGATTTCTTAATTTATTGAACAAGAAGTGAATTTAAATCTAAGCAAAACATTTACTAAAGTAAAATCTACTAAATATAACTAAAATAAATACAAGTTAGGTTGACAGAATGAAGATCATTAAAATTTGCCGCAACTGACTGTAGGCCGTTTCCAAAATTTTTTTGCTTATGTAAAACTTTACTCAATTAAAATTATTTTTTTGTCTATTTTGTCAAACTAACTTAGTTTTCTTTTGCACATCATTTTGAAGGTAGGTATTTACAACAATCTGCTTGGAACAATTACAATGTGACACAAATAAGTTGAACAAAAATGGCGGACTTCAAAGCATTTTTTAACAAATTCCCGACACGTAAATTAAACCAAAATGGCGGTCGTCGGCGCATTATTTGTACCTGCGCCGATAACCGCCATTTTGGTTCAAACTACGTTCCAGGATTTGTACAAAAATGCTTTGAAGGCCGCCATTTTTGTTCAACTTATTTGTGTCGCATTGTACAGGAATCTATCTATACATCGCATGCAACGTAAAATTTTACATTCTAACACAAAATTACAAACTATCTTAGTAAAGCTATCCCCTCTGTTCTAGGCAACGAGCTATTATGTCGATGGTTCTAGGCATTATCTTTTTTATTTACCTAAGAAGCTGTTTTGAGGTAACTCAGAGCAGTACCACGGAAGCCTGTTTCTAGGTAAATAAAGTTTTCTTTAATCTACAGAAAACACAAAAATCATTATAGGGATAAGGTACCTAAGTACCTATATGTATATGCTCGTAGTGTGCACGTCCTTATAAAAAAGCTGGTACCTTTTTGATAGGTGCACCATAATTTAGCCTCTTTCGGGAGTCATTGATTTTCAGGGAAGTTTATTAGATGGACTGACCTAATAAATATATATTATCTAAATAATGTAGGTGGTTACCATATGCTTGTAGGAGTCTCTGTTATCAAACACATTGAAAAAACTCTACTTATATTGAAGTTATAATATTCTTACAATTTTTCTAGTGCAAATTGTGTTTCAGTGTCTTCTAAATCTAACGAGTAATGGTGATTTTCCCTATGTGATATAAATTCACCGTTTTTGTTATAATTGAAAATTATTAACATGTATTTCACTAGGAATAGGTACCTAGACATAGGCAAATGTCAAAGTTAAACTATTTTTAAACAATCCTCCACCCACAATTTCACAGATATTTTTAAAACAATTTCACGAACACAGCTAGGGTGGATGGGTGCAATGTGTTTCACACGGACGAAAACAAACACACACGACGTGACGTGTGAAGCCATTCCCGTAGTGCCAATACGCTTGCGTGACTAACGTTGCGTAGACGCACTGGCCGAAAACAAATTCCAAATTACAAAAAAAGAAGCATAAAAAAATACAACAAAAGCCGAATTTAAAAAAAGAAATTCCGAACGTAGCAAAGGCGTCATAGACAAAAGCCAAATTCCATTTTCAAATTAAAAAGAACACAGAGCGTCGACGCAACTGTCACCTGTTTTCAGTACGCACCCAATTTTATGCCCACTTTTGAAACGCTGCGGCTGCGTCGGCCCCGGCCCGGGGTGCCCGTAGCCCCGTGAGGAGCCCCAGTGGTTCCCGCCCCTGGTTTGCTCGGCGCGGAGGGGGACCGACCGCCCCGGGATGTCGACCTAACTCTATTACTAGTCGCTCTACTCAACGGCAAACCTAGCGGAAAAATTTTGCTTCAAAAATTTTGGCTGATAAGAATTGGCTCAGAATGAAAGACATTAAAATGATTAAATTCACAAAATAATACAGCTATTATACATCAAATAAAATATACTTTTGAAAGTAATATCTATGCGACTAAAAGAAATTTTTGGGAATTTGAAGAGCCATATTCTCTTATAGCCGATTAGGGAAGGGACATGCAGCGTTCAGGAGCACAACATTAATAAATATTTTTTGTTATAACAACATACATTCATATACATTTATTAGAAGAGAAAAATAATTGGTTATCATTATCATAGACAATCTAGGACAGTCCTATTAGAAAACTATAGAAGTTAAACATCCAAAGATTTACAGTAAATATCAGAATGACGAATAGATAATAAACTAAACGGTAGACACTAAACTGTTAAGGTGCTCCCACACAGCAGTTCAGTAATAGGTATAATGTTAGAGAATGATGCATAGAATTTATTGTCTAATATTTTATAACAAATTATAACCAAAGTTATAAATTGTTAGTGATGTTATATAACTTCATACAACAGAATGTTATACAACTAATTACAACATGATGAAACAAGTGATAACTTTTGTTGTATAACATCATCCGAGCCTCAGAGGGACGTTAGCGGAAGGGCGCGGGGAGGTTGCTCGCGCGCTTCGTTTGTAGTGTGCCTACTGTGTTACGTACACAGCTCTAGTCGATTCATCACTGTTCATGTTCATTGAGGCACTATCTATCACTACCAGCTTTCTCGAAAGACAGACCTAAACTAATTGTTACAGAATGTTATATTATGTTATACAACGAGTTGATTCAGTGTGGGAGCGTTTATAACATATTACATGTTGTAGTAAAATGTTACACATTGTTATAGAATGTTATCGTGTTACACAAGGTTTTATAACGTTATATAACTGCAGTGTGGGAGCACCTTTACTACAAAGTTACCTAATTGGGTACTTTCCTGGGTCAAAAATAAATTATTTGGTAATGTTAGTTAAAGACAATATGTCACGAAATAATGTCACTTGTCATTAACCATATTCATATTCAACCTGACTCTAGATTTATTATTGCAGAATAATTTATATCAAGAGCGCTATTTGACTGTAAGAAACTGTGACGTCATTTGTTTATATTTCGTACAAATCCCATAGGAAATTTTTGTTTTGATGTTAAAAAAAGTATCTGATTTCTGAACGGAAAGTAGCATATCTTTTGAATCTAACTGGTTAGCTAATCCCATAAGATATGGCCATAAAATTGTTTTTGTTTAGTCTTATATTTCCTACGCCATCAAATACTATATATTATTTTTACAGTATCATTGTGTAATTTTATATTGTACTGTTCCACTTCTGCCCCAATCGCATAATAAGTAAACATTCCTCTCAATTACTGGCCGGTTGACTGGAAGAGATCCCTATAAGGGATAAGTCCGCCGTTGTATGTTTACTTTTCTGATTTGTAACTGTGTTCTTTCTTATGTACAATAAAGCTTTATAAACAAACAAACAAACAATAATTCTTCAATAAGTTGGAAAACAGATAGGATTTATTTAACGTCCATGTCACACTTTTCATTGTATGCTCCACGTAACGCATCCTTTTTTGGTGGTATATGGGAAGCTTTCAACTAATAGATGCAACTGAGACATCGGACCAAGTGCATCTGATATCTATGAAATATGAAATACCTAAACAGAGCGAAAATAAATCGAATGTTCTTAATTTTCTCCTAGATTAGATATAATACAATACAAATTAACTTTATTGCACCTTAATAAACACACAAAATTCAAGAGACAATTATATGCTAAGTAAGCTTAGCGATATGGCTGCGTTTTGCACATTTCCTAATTGTCCTGTATTTATTAAATACCTATTTTGTGCAATGACTACAGAATAAGTACTAGTACTCAAGTTTAAATCAGCAAAGAAATTCAAAGAAATATCTATTCAATGTGGTTAACGATATGGTTTAATTTAGCTCGCGTCAGAACTCATCACCTTTTCGTTTATATACCTAGAAATCCATTGCAAGCCAATTTCATTCTTATTACTCTAGACATACGATTAATAAATATAACTGTATTTCCCATTGCGAAGTGGTCGCCGCGCGCATAGTCATAATGTAGGTATATTTTCGATACCTAAACGGGGAGTGACACAGGCCAGGTATTGGATTGTAATGCTCCAAATTGTATTTCTATTTCGGTAAAGCAGTTCTTACCCGTAGGCTTAGCGGGCCTGGGCTGCGGCTCGTGGCCGTTGGGGAGGTGTTTGGTGTGCGCCGGCGCAGGGTCGGCCGAGCGGGGCCGACGGCGCGGAGACCGGAACGCTGCGTTCTCGCCCGTTTTGGCTGGAACGAAAAACAGTTGATAAGAATTTTGACCACTCATCTTTTTTCGCTTACTATCCGTGGGAGATGTTTGTAAAACCAAGTACAACCTTATACATAACACCTTGCCTAAGTTCTTTCATCATAATCATCATACCAGCCAGATGTCCACTGCTGGACATAGGCCTCCCCCAAGGTTTTCCAAAACGACCGATTGGAAGCGGCATGCGTCAAGCGTTTTCTGGTTGGTGGGTGTCCTACTCTGCGCTTGCCGGTACGTGGCCGACATTTGAGTACGTTCGAGTTGATTCGATCACGTAGAGAGTGTGTACCTTAATCTCCCTCAACTCCCATCGCTATCTATGTAACTGGCTAGCCCAGTCTTAGCTAAGTTCTTTTGTCCTGTAACTATTAATGCATTCCGTTAATTTTACTTCTGTATGCCATCTCCTTCTCTGCAACGGAGGTGGCCATCATAACATTATTATTTAACAGGACGAGATCTGTTTTTAGTGTAAGTACCTTCCTGCTGTGTGTCCTCGTTGAAGCTGTGTTTCTGCAGCTTAATATCCCAGGCGTGGTTCCCACTTGGATGAATTATCATGCGAGCAACTTACCTAACAACCAAACTAAGCTCATAAAGATGGGTTTCGATACCGATAAATTTGTATGCTATAAGGGATTTATCGAGCGAAAAATATTCAAAGCGAAATTTGAAGAAGAAACAGTGGGAAGAAATAGTGGAGTTATTTGGAGGCGAAAGATTACCAGACGAAGAAAAAACGATTGCAACTTCTTCGACGTTTATTCTGCACGAATGTATTTGGAATACTGTCCATTGAGTACTATAATATAACTGAAATAGAGAGCTATCTCGCGTAATTTTCCTGCCAACAATTTAAGCTGCAAACCTGAAATGTAGTGTCATCTATTAATGTTATTCCAAAATAAAATATAAATTTAAATTTAAATTTTATTTGCAATGAGGTGGGATTTGAACCTGAGGTTCCTGAGATCTACAATTAATCGTATCCACTACCCCATTCTGGCTCGGTACTAAAGAGGCGAAATTATCGCTTATACTTTATCACAAAACGAATAAAAGATTTTTTTAAGTATTAGTGTACATTTGAACCTGAGGACTCCTGATTAAATTCGAACGCGTAAACTATTACACCATTCATAACATAAACGTGACATTATTGGTTATACTATACCGTAAAACCGTAAAATGAGAAAGCATGTAGTGCGACATATTTACAAATTCTAACAAACTAATAACTAAAAGTGCTTTTAATATTTAGTTCAGAATAACATTAATAGATAACGTCCTTCAAAACGCAAAATTCGCAATGTGTGTGCACTTTCACCCCCATGATACTGTCCCTTGGCCTCGTCTCCTGGCCCTAGATGCCCATGTTTTGGTCACCGAGGGACTGATTTGCTGGAGACCAAGCATGATGTGGTGATGCCAGCCTTTGATCAGGGTAGAGCGAAATTGTGCTTCAGCGTCCCGTAATCGACGTTCATGCTAATGTTTAGGCTGCTAAGAATCAAAACGCAAAATTCGCAATGTATGCCACTTTCACCCCCATGATACTGTCCCTTGGCCTCGTCTCCTGGCCCTAGATACCCATGTTTTGGTCACCGAGGGACTGATTTGCTGGAGACCAAGCATGATGTGGTGATGCCAGCCTTTGATCAGGGTAGAGCGAAATTGTGCTTCAGCGTCCCGTAATCGACGTTCATCCTAATGTTTAGGCTGCTAAGAATCAAAACGCAAAATTCGCAATGTATGCCATTTTCACCCCCATGATACTGTCCCTTGGCCTCGTCTTCTGGCCCTAGATGCCCATGTTTTGGTCACGGATTGATTTGCTGGAGACCAGTAGACATTGCGTAATGACCCTAAGTCATCATCATCAGCATCCTCACGTATTCCCGGTTGCATCTTCAGCGGTAACGCTTCAGAGCCCGGGGTCCGCTTGCCTAGCCTGTATTTGACGAGGTTACTGGTTACTGATTGGGTCTTATGGCGACAGGCTCTATCTCGAGGGATAAAAACGTGATATAGTAACTGTATGTTTACCTTCCTGCTGTGCGCCCTAGTGGAAGCTGTTTCTGCAGCTTAATACCCCAGGCGTGGTTCGCACTTGGATGTTTGGATGCGTGATCATAAGTGATTGGGTCTTAGAGCGACAGGCTCTATCTTCAGGGATAAACGTTTTCCCGGTTGCATCCTACACGACGCTAAAGAGTTCGGGGTCCGCTACCTAACCAAAGAGTTATGACGAGGTTATTGGTTTTTTACACAGAGCGACTACCGTCTAACCTCCGCAACCCAAAGGGTAAACCAGAACCAATCCTTGGATCTTGGATTGAAGTCTTATAGTATCTGTATACCTTCCTGCTGTGCGCCCTCGTCGAAGCTGTGGCCTTGCAGCTTCTTCCTCTGCTTTTGCGGCGATGTCTTGTGTGGCGACCGCTCCAGGGCCTTGGTCTCCTGCAGCTTGGCGTGGATGGACTGGTGCGGCGCTGACCGGAACGAGCGGAACTTCTTAGGCGACTGGTTTTTGGACTCCTTGCCATCTTTCTCGTCCCTTGGGAGAGCCCTGAAGAGAACATTGAGGTACATGATGAAATAAATTTTCTGGAAACGTCTTTTTGGCTTCAAAGTGATTTTTTTTCAATAAATGTTTTTATACAAGTAAAAATTAAAGAATTTGCAGTTTCTGTAGTTTTTGAATGGTTTATAATTTCATAAAAACTTTGACAGTAAACTTGTCAAATTCTTTTCGATCAATGATAGATAATATTATACAATAAATTATTTTGGAAAATAGTTGGTTAAAGAATATAATGTATTGACCTCGACCAACGATTTGGCAATACTTATTTCACCAAGTCTTTTTTAAAAATACTGATAGAAAACAATGTGTACCACTTTTAATAAAATAATTTTGCGTAAAAAGTTTCTTCTAGTTTACAAGGCATTTTAAAGCGTTTAATCAGTGGAATTAACAGAAATCTATGGCTGATGATCAATACTACGCTACTTTACGTTGCATGTGTTGGCCATACAAGCCATTCTTGCCTTGCATCAGCCATTTTGCGAACTTATGGTAAGCAAACTTATTTATCCGGCTCGAAGGACCACTTTACAAAATCTTCTTTACTTTGACTGAATTTATAATTTAGTTATGTCAGTAAAACAAAGTTTTATAATAAAAATACTAGGTTTTTTTAAGAGATGACTTAGTTCACTGTTATTATCAAATATTTCTACCAAAATATTATTTTTAACCTCTGCTGTTACAAGATTAATTATGCTTATTTTGAGAGCGTCGTCCCTCTTAAAGAATGAAAAGGTTTACAAACTTTTTTGCAATCATGCAATTTTTTACTGTTTCTAGTAAAGTTTAAAAAATTGTATAATATAAAAGAATATGACAATCTTGATGAAAGAATGGTCCTTCGAGCATGTACACCTGTGCATCATCACTTACTTGTGATTGGTGGAAGCGAGTGATAAGGCCGACAGCGAGGACCTTCGGGACACTTGGTACCAGAGCTCGATTTGCTTATTGTAAAGCTGGGTGATGTGCTCGGGCGCGAGCTCGGTCCCCCAGCCGCGGTACTGTCGAAAATGGCAAGTTGAATGATCAAGCATGATGTGGTGATGCCAGCCTTTGATCAGGGTAGAGCGAAATTGTGCTTCAGCGTCCCGTAATCGACGTTCATGCTAATGTTTAGGCTGCTAAGAACAGTGGTGGATCCAGGATTTTGGTTTGAGTGAGCTTGAACCCCATGAGGGAAGGTTTTATTAAGATAAAGTACTAAAAAGCTCATATTTTTTAGTATTTACGACACGAGTTGATAATCGCACTTTTTCCGAGCGATACTTACAAAACATGCTTTTGGACTTCCTTTAAAACCGGCTAAGATTTGGCGCTGGTGATTTGGTGCCTAGAGGGACCGGTCCACCCGCTCTACCCTTGAGCCGGCTCTGGTGATTTGGAAGGCAAAGGGGAATAAAATGGTCACTTCCTAGAAGATTTTTCATTTATAGAGGAATAATCGGAAAGTTTCTATAAGATTTGCAGAGCTTGAAAGATTTGGGACAAATTTTCAAGATTTTTAAGAGCAGTACTTCACTTCCGAATTCTTGAAAGATATAAACTACCTAGATCTGGTGTATTTTTGGTCGGCTATCCCGACAATACCAACTTAGTAACTGAGTCTCCCGTTTCATTATTAAGCAGTGAAGTTCTGAAGTTGCGACTGATGTTACTTTGTTGTCAAAGTTCATATCTGATCCTAGCCTACTTGAATCATCAGTTCTGGGATCTGCTTGTCCTATATTAACTGCTTGTGTATCTTATGTTAAAAATGGACTTTAAATTTAAAGTGAATACTGAATATAAAAGAAGAGTCTTTGCTGTATTTAGTCTTATCTGTCTTGTAGAGTGCTACTATATCAGTGTGTTGAGGTAGTGTGGCCGCAGACCTTGTATTCGCCGGCGCGCTTTCGCAGGTCCAGCACCTCGCGGTACCAGGAGTCCCCCTGCGGCAGCCCCAGCGGCTGCAGCCCCGCCGCGCGCAGCGTGCTCGCGGTGTCCTCCCCCTCCGCGCCCCCCGCTACCCCCCCATCGACCCCCCCGCTCTGGTCGCCAAGCATCCTCTCGCTCGCCTCCTCATTCGTCTTCCCTTTCCCCCTGCATTTCGTAAACGTCCCTTTAGACGCCTCGTACACGTACTGAGAGAACGGTCTAAATTTCTTTTTGTACTCGCTTTTGTAACGTTTCCTATTATCTTTGTTACGATCCTCCCCGTTGGATATGAGGGCCGATAGCGCGCTACGGAACGTCGACTTTCTGCAAAATTCCATTCAAGTCTTAGACGCTTGGATTTACGATGATGATGCGCAAAGAAAACAGCTCGCGCCGAGGTTAGTAAGGAGACATGCTTCAAATAATTGTTAAGCGCAATGGTGAGGTTAGGATGTAGACGGAAGAGTCTAGAGAGGTCAAGTCGACCGGCAGAGGTGCGGGCGGCGCCCAGTGACTCGTCAACTAACAAAGTAGTGTTACAGTGTTGGTGATACATCGACAAACAATCTAACAAAAATCTGTATGAACGAACACATCGACAAGTGCAGGACACATTGATATTTGAAAATCTAGAGCTGACATTCCGAACTATTGTCGTCTAAAACTACTCGGCCTACACACCGCCACCGTGAGGAGAGATGGAAGCAAATATCAAAAACGAAATTTAGACTTTGTTCTGCTTGTACTGACGGAAGAAATCGGGGCAGAACAGGCCGCGGAGGAAACTTTACCGGAACAACTTAGAATGGGCTTGAAGCCAATTCGCTCAGAAATGAATCGTCCAAAATTTCAAGATCTTCGCCAACAACTTTACTTAATGAAACCAATATATTTCGGATTTTATCGCCAATGGTTTCAAACTCAATATATCCGACGGTTTATGAAATGCAAATGTTGCTATTACAATTTGAATATCGTCAGATTTGACACTTGATGAACAACAAAGTTCCTGAATGGAGTGATTTCGCTCGCGGTAGCAATCCGCTGCCTCATCTATATGTAAATCACATCGATGTTCAGCTACTGTGTTTATATTGACAGACTTTATGTTGAAGTCTGTGTTACGACGTCAACCAGATGCGCTATATCAAGACAAAGGGTTCAATGGTCAATTTATTAATGTTTCAATACAACAACTTTTCATACGAGACGAACTGCAGAAAAAAAAAATCGGCTCGTTAAAAATAGAATTCATGTATTAAAACAATATTTGTATTATTTTGGTCGTCTTTTTGAGGCAGTTTTCTTGGTATTTGTTTGTGTTTTGGTCTCCTTATAATGATAAAGTTAGATAGCACTGTTTCCTTGTACGATTCATTTCTGAGCATATTTTACAGATTGGTCTCTTAATTTGTGAGAATTCTTTGTCATAAAAAAGTTTCCTTCATGGTCGGGTTAGTACACAAAGCTAGACACAGAAAAATTGAAAGCTATTAGCAGAAACTTCATTCAAACTTTATAATCTTCACCTGTAAATTTTACGGAATCCAAAACATTATTTTTTATAATTCCAACAATATTTACAATTCTACAATATGTCTGTTTTATAAATATAAGTACCATCTACATATTATATTGTAAATAAGTCCGGTATTTCGCGGATTTGAAACAGAAAATGTATAAATGTGTGGTATTGTTAGTGTAAGTATATTCTTTATAGATGTGTGTATCATGAATGATTATTGGGTATATTTTGGACCCAAATATTTTGATACTGATGAATTTGTTTGCAAAAAAGCTACTGCTTTAGCTGAAGCGAAGCGAGCTGTGTTAGTAACGCTTCCAAACAATGTTTTATAGACTGTTTCTAAAGATGACGTAAAGAATTTTAATCATGTAATGTGTATAGAGAAATTAAAGCATGCTAATATAAAAAATACTAAATATGATAAAATATATGAAACAATCTATAAGTAGATAAACTAGAAGATAGAAAGCACATAATATGAGAATGTGGTTAAGCTGAAGCCGAAATTTAGAAACTTTTTACAGAAATCGTAAAAAGATTCTGAACGGTTATACTTGATAAGTATAGTAAATCGTGGTTTGTCTATATCTTAAGACTTTATTATCTTTTAACTCATCAATGAAAAAACTTACTAATTGTATGCTAACGTTTTGATGAGAGTCTTAATTTTTCATGTGTTTGGGCTATTTGCTTTCAGTGTAGATTGGATATGCGACTGTAAAATCACCGAAATGTAGACAAAAATAGAATGTCTCATTGCAAAGCACAGACTAACGTTAGACTTATGCCCACGAGACTAACAAATAACTATTCGAATAAGGAATAAACGAGTTGTTATAATATTGGAAGTTTAAAATCTAATCTATTTTCCACCCGAAAAAAGTTGACAGTGAGAGGTGAGAAAGTGTCATATTAGTGGTCCACTTGTTCTAGGTGGGTAATGGTTAAAAATTTAAACCAAATACATAAAAAATTGTTAGTCCGTACTTTTGGGATTGAGTTTAAGTTGAAAATAGAGAAGGTTCTTTAAAAAGACTTAAGAAATAGACAAACAGAATCAGTGAGTGAGTTTAGTCTAGGCGACGAACCTTTGCACGCCCTTCTTCTGGCCGTTCCAGAGGTAGTCTTCAATATACCGTTTGGGGCCGTCGTCGTGGTCCCCGTCCACGTGGTTCATCAGGGGTTCAGCTTCTACTGAACCTGGAATCCATAAAATATATTTGTTAATTTTATTTTTTGAAACAGCGAGCGAATTCCACCGATTTTACTTGAACAATCCGGCGTTTGAGATAAGATAAAAAATTGACCGAAAGACGGTGATCTTTCAAATAATTTTCATCTTATCTCGAAACGACACACAGTTTTACAGATTAACAACTTATGATATAAAAATATAATTAAACAAAAACTATCCTTCTGTATCCTTGGTTAGATGGCATTATGTGGCATGGACCCTCCAAATTGGCCTCCAGTTCAGCATATGCTGGTGTTACGTAAACGAAGCACCAGCGCTGGTCTTCCAGTGGAGCCAAGTTAGTGCTTCCAAGGACATACGCACAAAAAGGATTTAAAACAAAAACAGTGACAGCTGTCACTGTTACAACACAGAGGACAGTGACAGACCGATGAAAGATGTGAAATATGTTGGAGTACCTATGTAACGCTGGCCATTTTTAGGAAACATTTGTAGATTTCAGTGATGTGATGTCTGTAATTCTTGTTTCCTATTAGTATCATGCCGTATACGGAATATCAAAGATATTTATTTACAACTATTATAGGTATTTTATTCTACAATACTCTTAACTATATTTTAATAGTATAATACCTACAGTGAGTGGGTACAATGCGACACAAATAAGTTGAACAAAAATGGCGGACTTCAAAGCATTTTCGTATAAATTCCCGACCCGTAAATTGAACCGAAATGGCGGTCGTCGGCGCATAATTTTTACCTGCGCCGATAACCGCCATTTTGGTTCGACCTACGTGCTTGGAATTTGTACAAAAATGCTTTGAAGTCCGCCATTTTTATTCAACTTATTTGTGTCGCATTGTAAGTATGTTTGTTCGACGATAACTTGAGTAATTTTAAACGAAGCTTTATAAATTTGGTAAGTGTGTAGATGAAGGGACGAGGGGTTGTCGAGATATGGGGTTTGGTTCACAGTTATACTTTTTATTTTTGTTATTTCTATAGTTTTTAATTTCTTATGTATTTATGGATTTTCATGTCATCAAAACAAAGATATTATATGAGTTTTTGCTCGTGTACAGTTATTTCCAACTACTACTACTTGCTTCCTGAATGTTTTAGACAAATCTGAATTACTGAATAAAGTATTAAATTCATTAATAATGATTATATCTACTCAATTAATGGGGGAATATGACTATTCCCAAAAATATTAATTTGAAATTTTAGAATGATGCACAGAATTGTTGTAAATATTTATAGGTACTAAATATCGGCATGTTAACTTTCAGGTCAATCACTAGTAAGTAGTACGTTAAGTACCTATGCATACATACTAACTTTAAGTCTTTGCTCCTAACGCTGCCATCAGACGGACTGCATCGCAGCAACCGCACGTAGTCGATATATTCAACTGCATGCAGTTGTACGTTCGACTTCGTTCAGTCATGAATCAAGATATTAGCTTCACGCGGTCGGCTGCAGTCGTGCGCACTGCGCACTAACTGTATGCGGTTAGCGATGGCAGCGTGCGTCGACACTACACAACTGTGGCCGACCGTTGAAGTCACAACTGTATGCAGCTAATATCGATTTCACTCGACTACAGCCCACTGCGTGAAGTTGATATCATGATTGAACGAAGTCGAACTTACAACTGCATGCAGTTGTATATATCGACTACGTTGCTGCGATGCAGTCCGTCTGATGGACTAGAACGAACGAAGACCTAGATTTTTTTTTATCTATGGGACAAACCAGAGATGTTTGACTAAATCCAATATCTCTGGGGCAGCAGCAGAGCATTTTGCGTCTTTGGGCTCTAAGCAGAGCCCAAGGCTGCCAGACTCAAAGGCCACTTTGAGCGTGATGGTGGGAAAAGAAATTAAAATAGTGATAGATTGCTTGCTAGGTGCATCGCCTATTACCATGATTCGCAATTCGTTAATTCTCTCGATCGGCTTCTACGATCTGAGTGGGAAGAGAAACAGCTGGTATATTTTAAGTTTTTTTTTCTCCCAGACGAGCATAAAAGAAAGTAGGTCAAGAACAACTTATTATTACCAACGTTATGTTACCAACCGAAACATGTGAAGCTTTGGATGCCAAACAAAAGCTTATAAAAACGTGTGAAACTCGCGGAAAAGCGTCAAATGAGAGTGATGTTCCCGGAAACAATGCAGCTTTCTCTCAAGCTCCGACTGAGCTTTGTGTGGAGACGCCGTGGCGGAGCTTTGTTACAGTCAAAGCTTGGCATATGAATTGTCGTACAGTAAAAATAAGTAATTATAATCAAAAATGTTTTAAGAATTCCGTACAAAAAATAAAAAAAACTGAACTCTTATAGGATCACTCGTGCGTTTGTCTGTCGGTCCGTCTGTCACAGACATTTGCTGCGAATCTACTCGACCAAATCAGGTGAAATTTGGTAGGATGGAGTAATGCTATGACCCAAACACAGATGTGCACAGAAAATAAATATATTTTTTAAAAAAGGCTCATGTCTGAGCCACTATTTAGGCCACCTTCCAGCTCCATCATCAGATCAGTTCCATGTCATCATAATATTGCATTGTCATGAAACTCACGAGATATACGTATGCGTGCAAAATTTCAGCTCAACCGGAAACCGGGAAGTGGGTCAAATTTAACTTGCAATATTTGATTATAGACAGACAGACAAAGGGACAGGAGAAACTAAATAAAAGCTGGTAAAATGTAAAAAAATATACGGTTACAACCACAAAAATTGTTTCTCGTCAGGATTTTTATAAAAAGAGGGTTTGTTCCTTTAGTCTGTTAACATTTATTTTTTTAAAATAAAAATAAAAAAAAAAATTATTGAATTTTAACCCCGTTATTCATTAAATAATACAAACGCCTGCCAAACCTATTTTAGTTAAAATATGTGTTGTCTCTTTCTTTCTTTGTTACATAATGAAAAGAGAGGGAAAGATAGAAAACATGTTTTAACTAAAATAGGATTAGCAAATGGTAGTTAACTTTTATGAATTAGCGGGTGCATTTTATGCTATGACAAGATAATTTAGCTGGCAAATGAAAAAAAAAATAAAACAATTTTTAAGCGTTCACCCCTATAACTTTTAAACCGCTAAACCGATTTCCACCCACACATAGCTAAGAACCATCTCGATTAAGTAAGCTTTCAAACAAAATAACGCATCAAAATCGGCCCATTCGTTTGGGCGCTACGATGTCACTGACAGACATACAGGCACACAGACACGTCAAACTCATAACACCTCTCTTTTTTGTCGGGTTTTAAAAAGACAGATTTGCGAGTAGTCTAATATTATGATGAAAGTAGTTATATAAGATTAATGACATTTTCGTGGCAGACTGCCTACGTTTCAGCCTAGGTCTTAGTAACTTTAAATGTCAAGGTGACGATAACCGTATGTTATACTCACAGAGTAATAAATCATAAACTTTCTGACTTGATATAATCATCTGGGTTACATAAGCGTCTACCCACATTTCAGAGGTTTAGCAGTAATTTACTTAAACTAGTGAATTAAATACAAATTAAATAATAATAATCTACGTTATCATTCATAAGTTGTTCATATTTTTTTTGCCGAATTTTCTCTTTTTCTTTTATTAGATACAATTGAGTGATCTATATTGAGGGACCCAGCGGAAACTCCTTCTTCTGTGCAGGATAAATGACATTTTCTGGGTAGAAAAACAAATAGTTTACCAACCTTCAGCCACGGCGGCTTTCTTCAATGCGCCCATAGATATGCTCTTCCTGGGGACGGAGTCCGTGGTGTCCTTGGGCCAGGCGAACTGGTTCCGGTACTCCGTGCTCACCACGTCCGGCTCTTTGGCGGCCACCACGTCGCCCAAGGCTGTGGTTGCCTGGGGGACAAAGGAAGCCAAAAGTAGAAAGAATGAAGAAAGAAAGAACATGTTGAAAAATACAAATACACAAGTATCTATATGAATTCTGCAGTGTTTTCTTCTTAAGGCGATTGCACACTGCGCACTGCTCCGCACCGAGGCGCATATCGAGGGGACGCCATACAAAAATCACACGCGTAGTCTCGGTGTCAGTGTGTTGTACTACGCGTGTTTTCTGTAAAAAATAAGGTACTTGCATACAATCCAGCCTCGCACTACGCAGCGGGGTGCGGAGCAGTGTGTAAATCGCGTAAATTTTGTATAATAATGTTTCACTATACTTTGTGGTCTGACGCCGTCAACTTATTCAATAAATTCTTTTCTCCTGAGTTACATTTCCTATATGTTCTACAGAACGTAGGTATTAAAAAAGTGTGTGTAATGTTGTAATGCAATGTATTTAGTAGAATCTAGCAAGTAAGGAAACGTAGAAGCCTTGGTGGGTGTGGCGACCTCTACGCCACTACGATGAACTAGAACCACATATAACAATGAACGAAGCAATACCATAGTTCACAAGAAGCATACGAGATGGCGCCAGCAGTATCCTACATCTCGATCTCACAGTTCACCCGGTTCGCTGCATAAATACAACTTCCGACGATACACAGTCGGAGCCGCGGTTCCCCGCGCGCGCAACACCACGCCTGGCGGGCAGATCTTCCCTTTGTGACGATCGAGCATAACCTCGCTCCCGCTTCATGGGCAAAGCGTTTTAGGCACTGACTGTGTGTCTGTAAGGCACGTGTTCGATCCTCGTGACCTGTACCGTACCTCTGAGTTTGTACTTATGTACAGAGTCGTCGTCAAATACAATCACTCGCTTCCGATGAAGGAAAATATCAAGAGTCTAGTAAATCTAACGGTGTCAGTTACCTTAGGCTCGACGGTGTCAGTCCACCGCGGCTGGCGAGGCCCCTCAGACTTGCTCCGCCGCCCAGCGCGGTCCGAGTCATTTCTTTGAGCGCTCTGTAGGAAAAATAAACATTTGTTCATAAGTCAGTCAAAACATCATAGGGCGTTAGGGGGGGTATAGTAGGCAGAGACTTTGTGGACCTCCTATTAGGTCTTTGTCTTTATTTACGAGGTTATGGATCGTCATACCCTGCACAACGTCTTCAAATCATATTCTGCGATTACCAAGCCCGCAGTGTTGTATATCAAGTACATCATTATTTAAAAAAAAAGTAATAAAAGTAAAATAATGAAAATAGCATCACGCTTTAATAGTTAGAATGTCCTGTGTTCAGGTTACATACATACATGGGGGTGAAAGTCCCATACATTGTGAATTTTTCGTTTTGAACGACGTTATCTATTACTCTTATTCCGGACTAAATATCAAAACCACTTTTAGTTAATAGTTTCCTAGAATTTGTACAGATGTCGCACTACATGCTTTCTCATTATACCGTTTCACGGTATAGTAACCAATAATTTCAAACACGTAGTACGAAACCTGAATGGTGTAACGGTTTGGGCGTCCCAAACTAATCAGAAGTCCTCAGGTTCAATTCTCCACAATAGCTAAAAACTTCAAAGATTTTTATTCGTTTTTCTAGTTTTAGTGTTACCTTTATAAGCGATAATTTCGCATGTGCATTATCAAGCCTGATTGGTGTAGTTGTTAACGCAATAGACTCAAATTAACAAAGATCTCAGGATACTCGGGTTCAAATAAATTTTATATTTGAATTTAATTTTGGAATAACATTAATAGATGACACTACATTTGCAGGTTTGCAGCTTAAAATGTTGTCACAAAAATTACGCGAGATGGCTCTCTATTTCAGTTATATTATAGTACTCTATGCATCCACCTATGAGCTCTTGAGTTGCTATGAGTTGCATTAATACTATTTTCCTACTCCAATAAACTGTAGGGCTCGACTTGACTGAAACGCTCTGGGGCGTGGTCTACAAAAGCCTGTGTGCTGGCGAAAATGAATATGCATTTGTAATTTCACTCGTTTGATTAACTACAAATGCGTGTGTGCTTCCTGGCCTAAAATTGACAGGCTCATGACCGATCTTAGACCTAGCTCTCACACTAGAATTCACTTCCATAAAACAGCGTTAAGCTTATACGAAACCTCACGTACCCTGCAAACTTTCCCTTGTAAGAAACTATTACTATCTTGAGCGGATCGCTTCATCCTGGCATTGCTAAGCGTAGCTTCTACATGTATTTATCTCAGGATGCAACTAGCAACTGGAGATCTATTCTTTTTTTTTAACTCCTTTACCAGCCTATGTAGGTCCACTGCTGGATTAAAGGCCTCTCTTAATTAAGGAATATATTTGTAAGCGATAAATCATTTATCCCAGATTTATATGCAGATGAAAAGCAAAATAATCTGTCAAATACATGCGTACATACAAACACTATCACGTCTGTATTCTTAATGGGGCAGAGTCTAGCGTTGCAAGCAATAGTATAAAATATCAATAGATTGATACTATCGTGACCTCGAAAAACGTAACAATATGCATAGGACTATC
This sequence comes from Acrobasis suavella, assembly GCA_943193695.1. Taxonomy (NCBI): domain Eukaryota; kingdom Metazoa; phylum Arthropoda; class Insecta; order Lepidoptera; family Pyralidae; genus Acrobasis; species Acrobasis suavella. Next base: position 11,639,505 of record OW971952.1, read on the forward strand.
GTTAGTAAAGATACTATTTGTACTAAAAACTATCGATAGTATTGTGACGAATATCGATATTATAATACTATTGATAGTAATTTAGCTATCGATAGTTTTTCGTACAAAAAGTAGATACAGTATCGATATTCAATAATATCGATACTATCGATAGTCCTATCGATATTGTGACTGTTTCCCGAGGTCAACTATCGATAGTCAAACTATCGATTGTTATGCAACGCTAGGGCAGACAGAGCATTTTGGTATTTTGACAAGAGTCCTGAGCTCCAGAGCAGTTTCTGTAAAACTTTGTGCACAAATGTTCTTACCCTAGCCCGGTCGAAGGCGGATGTCTGGTGGGGGCGGATGTCGTCAGCCGGCGCCGGGTCGAACAGCTCGTTCGTCTTGTAAGCGACCCCAGGGTACTTCTTCCGACGAGGCATGGCCGGCTCCATAGGGCCTGTAACAAGCGGATAATTATTACCATGGAACTGAAAAAAAGGTGCTGATTGATTATTGTGAATATGAAGACGAGAAGTGTCTTGTTATTTCCTTCCTACAATCCTCCTCAGCCCATTCCTTTAGCCATATTCAGAAAGAGGTCGTATACAATATGTAACAAAAGCCCTGTCCGATCCTTGTGGGAGCAACTCAGATCGTCAAAAGAACCACTTTTCCTATAGGACCAATGCTTGAAACTCGAAGAAAAAAATCGAAATTTTTATACAAATTGCCGGGCCGGAAATAATAATATATAAAATACTTTTGTATAAATAGGAAATTCATATTGACGGTCTGAGTTGCTCCTACAAGGATCGGACAGGGTTTTTGTTGTATATTGTATGTCTGTCTGAAAGGAGGCTTAGCGACTGGAACACCCCCAATTGAGCGCTTTCCAGCAACCTGAGCAAGGTTGCCGGATGACAGTTAACACTCATATAATATGATAACAGAAGAGGATGCAAGTTTTAGCACTTTACTAGGGCTCAGTCAGACAGAAGAGCGATGTTGTAACGGCAATACTTACTACTTTTATTTTATGTTTTACAAAGATTAGGCTGTATGCTGAAAGCGTTCTATAGCTCACCACACGCGACGGATTTCAAAGGCGGGTCCAACATTTGCCAGGCTGGCAAGATGCTGTCCACACCTGGAAAATGCGTATTTTGTATAATTGCCATCTTATTGTAAAAAATCTGATAGCGCGATGCAGGATTTACATTTTACTCCCAGCGCTATCTACGAGTAGTTACCTTACCCCGTCGTTGAGGCAAAGCGGAGGGGGGCGTGTCTGCAGGTTGCTTGACCACGCCGTCGCCATTCTATGTTACTGTTGTTTGTACTTTTGCCATCAAGTAGGCAGCAGATTATGAAAAATCTGATAGCGCGATGCAGGTTTCACTTCTAGTGCCATCTAGTTTGCTTACCCCGTTGTAGTGGCAAAGCGGAGGGGGGCGTGGCCGCCGGCTGCTTGACCACACCGCCGCTCTGCTGCTGCTGCTGCTCTTTGTACTCGTGCCATCGGTACGTGCTGCGGTATTCCGAGTGCAGCTATAACAATAGAGATAAAGGGTTTAGTATCAATTTAATAATGTTGAATTTTCAAATTTACTGTTATTTGTAATTTTTATTGAACGATACTTATCGCAACAATTCGACATTTATCAAAGACTGACAAAATCAATTCTCTTAACAGGGAAAGAGTATGATCAGTTTTACGCCAGATTATCTCAATCAGAACCTAAAATATTTTTTTGCTCTTTGCACAAAATTGTCGGCTTGTCACGTTTATAAAATAGAACCCAAATGATCGATACATCTAGTAACTGGAAACTTGTATGGCATGCAAAAAAAAATTCGCTATAATATGATTATATGGGAATGTTATTCAGTATCTATTATGCGCTAAATTTACCCTTAAAATAGTATCAGTATATTTTGGTTATACCCTGTATATAAAAGTGAGATCGAAATGGACTTTCTAGAGAATTGGGTTATTGGTCCAGCGAGCCGATGTCCGATCTAATTGCAAAGCAGACATATGCTGCGCACAACTGTGACCATGTTTCTTGCATTATTAGGAATAAAATCTGAACTCTCTGGGAGAAAAGAACAATTTAAGAATGTACCCGTTGCTTCTCTTCCCACGCAGATCGTTAAAGCCGATTGAAGGAATGGGCGGAAATGCGAATCATGGAAATAGACGATGCAGCTAGCAGCCCATCACCATCTTCTCGTCTAACACTAAATGCTCTGTCTGACCCATTTAGGATAAAGACGTGAGAGTATGTATTTATGTACGAAAATGAACGATAATGATAAACGAAAACATCTCAAACACTTTCGCGCGCTTTTTATTTTTATTCAATTAAGAATTCGCCCAACATGGTGGTTGTGTGTTGAGTGAATCGATAGATGAATGGATGGTGTCAGAAAAGATACTCAACATTTGAAATATATTATTTTTTCAAAATTTAAAACAATTCAAATCTATAAATGTCTTTTCGCTCTTAACTTCAATGAACTAAATAATCTCAACACCACCTGTTGAACCGACCAACGGCCTTAACTAGGCAGATTAAAATAAAATAAAAAGCATTTATTACTATGTAATCCACATTCCATAGACGTAATTTTTAAGTTTTCATTTTGTGGAACAATAAACCTACCTGCCGTAAATCGTTAGCTATTTTTTATTTTCAAATCGTATGTATACCAATTTTAAAACAAAAGTATTTTAAACCCTTTACATTTAAATTCCCGTGAAACTCAAATTATAAACTTTCAGGATTCCGCCGCTTGGTCACCCTGGCGCTCGCGTGAGGAGAATAATTTACAGACGACCGATTTTATGGTTATGTTTTGATATTATAGCGCTCTGTTTATATTTGTTTAATAAGTTAATATTTTATACTATGGTACTAATGGTTTCAGATTCTATTTTCACTATAGATAAATAAATCATCATCATCATCATCCGAGCGTATTCCCTGTTGCATCCTCAGCAGTAACGCTTCAGTGCCCGGGGTCCGCTACCTAACCAAGGAGATTTGACAAGGTTACTGGTTTTTACACAGAGCGACTGCCGTCTGACCTCCACAACCCAAAGGGCAAACCAGGAACCAATCCTTGGCTAGTTTGATGATTAAACGCTAGGTGGCGTTCGGGACCCACAATTTTACGTGCCTTCCGAAACACGGAATCATCTTTCTTTTCGGATAATAAGGTGATTCAAGCCTGCAATATCCTATCCAGACTGGAAACAACTTTTCACAAAGTATGCTTCCCAGTGGGAATCGAACCCATAACCTCCGGGTCACAAGGCGAACGCCTTGACCACTGGACCACGGAGGCAGTCACTTTAGATAAATAAATATATAGGGACAAATCACACAGATTGAGCTAGACCCAAAGTAAATTTTAAACTTGTCTTATAGAATACTAATTCAAAGATATTAAACATATTTTATAATAAATAGCTACGTATTTAAATAAACACCCAAGACCCAGGATACTTTGAAAAATGCAATTTTCCAACTTGCCCTGGCTAGGGATCGAACCCAGAACCTCCGCAGTGGCGGACTAGCGTGTTAATCATTATGCCACTGAGGTCGTGCATCGAGTAATGTACAGCATTATTTAAAGTAAGTTTTTCAGTCCCGACAAAAGAGGGTGGTATAGGTTTGACGCTAATGTCTGTCTGTCTGTCTGTGTGTCTGCCTGTGGCATCGTAGGTCTCGAACGAATGGACCGATTTGAATGCGTTTACGTGAATAGAAGTTCCCTTGTATTTCTTACCCTATAGTTCTTAGCTATTTTCGAAAAAATCGGTTCAGATGTTTAAAAGTAAGTTATTGAGGTTAACGCTTCAAAGTCAGGGCTTTTCTTAAAAAATAAAGATGGCGCTACGATTTAAACTGGAATATGTAGTTCCACTAGTAATTACTATACGCTAGTTCTTGAAGGTCGTTTTTAGGGTTCCCTACAAAAAATTAAAATACGGAACCCTTATAGGATTACTAGTGTGTCTGTCTGTCACAGCCAATTTGCTCCGAATCAGGTGAAAGGTAGGATGGTGTTATCCTATGACCCAAACATAGGTGTGCAAAGTAAATAATATTTTTTTTTAAATAAGGGTCATTTTCGAGGGACAAATAAGGGGATAAAAAATAGTTTTGCATACCATACATTGTTACATATCAAATAAAAGGCTCAAATGAAAAATTAATAGTTTTGATTTTATTCATGAAAGAAGACGAAAATTGATCATTCCCTGATCTCCGAAACTACTGGGCCAAAAATTGAGTAAAAAATACAGAATATAGTTCATTGTTTGTAAATTACAGGAAAAATAATACAAGAGTTCTATCAATTAAAAATTAAGTAGTAAACTTAATATAATACGTTTACTTACGGAAAATCTTTGACATTGTACGGAAGCACGCGAGTCTAACTCGCATTTACCCGGTTATCTTTTTATAACCTTGTTTCAAATGCAACGAGTTCGTCAGACCAAAAATGGCTCATTATGAGCCACTCTGTCTAATCCGTAAAGATAAAGATAGATAAAAAAAGATAGAAACATAAAGATGTAATAATGTATCTGTATGAAAAAGAATGTTATTTAAAAAATCCAAAAATACCATGACAAGAATCACGAATACCTTTTATAAGAAAATAATGAACGCCGGACATCCTTCGCCATCTTCCCGAACAAAGGAAAAGGAAATGGGTAGTGACGTCACTGATCGATAGGAGATTGTCCTGAGGGCGGATGTTGGTACCTAGCTACTGAAATATCATCCGTACTTAGACGTGTCCTTTACTTTTTTGTGATTACAGGGTTGTTCCTCTAATGATTAGGAGAATAACCCTGAAAGCATAAACCGCACAACCCCATCCAGTTGATAGAGTCTAATCAATATATCGAAAGTTGACAGGAAGAGATCCCTATATTTTTGGAATCCTGTTAATGAATTGAATTGTTATTTAAATAATAATTATTTTGTCAATTAATCTAAAATCAGAATCCGATTCCCAATGCTTGGATAGAGAATTTTGTAAATAATATTAAGAACGCTTATTCTAAAGTGCAATCATAGACCTGGTTTTTTTTTACTGCGTCAAATGGCAATGGATGTGTATGTTGCTTACAAGTGGCGAATGTATGAAATATATATAGGGACAAATAACACTGATTGAGTTAGCCCCAAAGTAAGTTTTGGGACTTATGTTATGGAATTCTTTCTCAACGATACTATATTTTATATTAAATACATATACAATATGTAACAAAAACCCTGTCCGATCCTTATAGGAGCAACTCAGACCGTCAATATGAACAACTTTTCGGGACCAAAGATTGAATCTCGAAAAAAAATTGACCTTTTCATACAAAAGTTTACGGCCGGCCCGGCAGTTGGTACGAAAATGACTATTTTTTTCGAGTTTCATGCATTGGTCCCATAGGAAAAATTCATATTTACGGTCTGAGTTGCTCCTACAAGGACCAGACAGGATTTTTGTTACATATTGTATAGATAAACATCCAAGACCCAGGACAATTTGAAAAGGGCCATTTTTAAAACCTGCCCTAACCGGGGATCGAACCCGAGATTTCTGGGTGGCGACTAACATGGAGACTACTACACCACGGAGGTTGTAATGTATGGGATAAGTCCGCCATTGTGTATTTAGTCTTTTGAAATAAGTTTATATTTTTGTTTTTTGGTACAATAAAGTTATTACAAACAAACAAATATTGTGACTTCTCCCCTAACCAAGGTCACACCTGGAAAGAGATCTCTCAATAATTATATTTTTAACAAAAAAAAAAAACCGACTTCTATTCCTTTTACGGTCATAGAAAAGCACATTTCTTTCAGTTATTTTCGTTTAAGAACGAAACTATACACAACTGATTTTGATAAAAATTGTGTGCGACCACCTGGAAAGTATACCATTTCAAATAAAAAAAGAATTTTTCAAATCGGTTCAGGCGTTTTCAAGTACCTTATCGGGAAACATACAATAAAAAAATGGATTCCGACGAATTGAGAACCTCTTCTTTTTCGATGTCGGCATAAAAGACTTCCTAAATTATATCTGCACCAAATTCCATTCAACAAGCAATAGCAAGACAGTACGATTTCTGATTACACAATCTAATATTTGATAAGATTTCATAAAAAAAAACACTTGACTTGCTGCATCTGGCACCAATAAAATCGAGTGGTGAAACTAAATCATTTTTACCCGAATGCGCCAGAAGGAGGGTTATATTTTTCGAGAGTATGTATGTATGTGTGTATACGGGCCGTAACAGACGGGGCGCAAGTTGCGCCGCGTAACAGCTAGTGATGGGAGTTGCATAAATACTCAATCAACCCATTTGAATATTTACTCAGTAGATTGAGTAAATACCCGATAAATATCCTAATTTATCCATTTGGTGAGTATATTGATTTATATGAGTTGCGGCTTATATTTATACTAGCTTTTGCCCGCGGCTTCGCTCGCGTAGGGGTGTAATTTATCAAAATCCTTTCTTAGGGGATGCCTACGTTATAGTAGCTTTATGCATGCAAAGTCTCAGCCTGATCTGTTTAAAATTGACAAAGTTCCATACAAACTTTCATCCCCTATTTTATCCCCTTGGGGGTAGAATTGATCAAAATCCGGCGGCTTAGCGGATGCCTGCGTCATAACATCTACCTGCATGCCAAATTTCAGCCCGATCCGTCCAGTGGTTTGGGCTGTGCGTTGATAGATCACTATGTCAATCAGTCAGTCACCTTTGAGTTATATATATTTAGATTCATAGATTCATATTCATTATTTCATGTTTTCATGACAATTTTGAAACTTTAATCTAGTATACATTTGCAATTCTTGTCGGAAAGTGTGTGCATACACCATAATATGCTTAAAATGTCGGTAAACGTTAAATGCGACGCTAAAATATATGAAAATACCATACTAATCATACACTGAAAGTAGGCTTCTTTGACTAATTATCATTTTTTGCTAGGAGGTGTGCAAAGACGTAATTTTATGTTAAAATAAGTAAACAGACACCAAATGCGATGTCAATATATAAGCACGCTCTATTTACTCTATTTATTAAATCTAGTGAGTAAATACTCAAATAGGTAGATTAAGTACTATCCACTCTAGCTGTTACGCGACGCAACTTGCGCCCCGTCTGTTGCGGCACTACAACGTGGTAGAGACATACCTAGGGCTGCAAAATGAAAAAAAAAAAAAACAAATTTGGTTTTTTTCACAATGTTGAAAAAAAACATGAAAAACAAACTTAGTACCCCTGTTTTTTCTTCTAAATTTGAATTTTTTTTCAGAAAAAAAAATCTATAGTAAATTGAATAATTTATTGATTTTTTTTCATAGCTTTTTTATTTCTTACATTTTATTAAAATTACATTCTAGAAACTCAAAGAAAAAATCATCTGACATTTTCATACAAATTGCCGGGCCGGCCGATCCCTTTTGTATGAAAATGACGATTTTTTTCGAGTTTCAGGCATTGGTCACTTAGGCGATCGAACCCGGGGCCTCCAGTATGCAGCGAGGCATAATGACCACTAGGCCACAGAGGTCGTCAAAATCATGGATTAACATAAATACAAACATACGGTCAAACACATAACCCCTTCTTTGGCTTTGTCGTAGTCGGGTAAAAATCTACGTATTTTGTAAAGCGTGTTCGTTTTTTGTACAGTAAGGAATTCAGTCAAACCCTGACGCGTAATATTCGCACCATCACTTGAACCACAATAACCCGACCCCAAAAAGTACTAACCCGTAAATATCTCTGTACACAAACTGAACCCTATGTCTTGAAAAAAAGTTCAAAAAAAAAAAAAGTTCAGAGTAAACAAAAGAGTTGGTAAACTGCTGGATGCGAAGACAATTTGTTTTGTCGGCGTAAAAATGCTTTATGCCGAGTTTCGTTGTTTTATCACCCTGAGGCGTGGACGTATATAAAGAAGGGTTTGGGGTGTCCAACTATCCTAGGTTACACAAAATGGTTGGACAAAAACTTTCTTGCTTTTCAAAATTATCGTGCTTGATTTGATATTAATTTGTAAATATTAGTTAGTGTATGAGAGTCATCATCATCATCATCCAAGCGTATTCCCGGTTGCACCCTCAGCAGTAACGCTTCAGAGCCCGGGGTCCGCTACCTAACCTAGGAGATTTGACGAGGTTCCTGGTTTTTACACAGAGCGACTGCCGTCTGACCTCCAAAACCCAAAGGGCAAACCAGGAACCCATCCTTGGTTAGTTTGATGATCAAACGCTAGGTTGCGTTCGGGACCCACAGTTTTACGTGCCTTCCGAAACACGGAATCATCTTTCTTTTCGGATAATTAAGTGATTCAAGCCTGCAATATCCTATCCAGACTGGAAACAACTTTTCACAAAGTATGCTTCCCAGTGGGAATCGAACCCATGACCTCCGGGTCACAAGGCGAACGCACACCACTGGACCACGGAGGCAGTCAAAGTGTATGAGAGTATGTTTGAGTATAATATTTATTTTAAAAAAAATCAAAAAGTAATCTAATACAAAAAAAAATACATAGAAAGACAAACTACATAGTTTGTCCTTTTATAGAGTTTTTTTTCACGCTTTTATTGTCAAAGAAATAAAAAAAACATAGTCCTTCTATTTAAGGGGCTACATGAATTTTCCGGGGACCAGTGCTGCCCCCATTTAAAATAAATCATTTGAAAGAAAACGGACATATCATTTAAAATTTTATTTTGATCAGACCCTAGATAACCCTTCGAACTATATTTTGAAATACTGTTTACAGTTTAAAGTGAGTATATGAAGCTTATCTACGCACATACGCCAAAAGTGGCCGTTTTTAGCAATTGTGCGTAGAAAAGCTTCACGTTCTCACTTTAGACTGTAAACAATAGTTCATAAAATAGTTTGAATGGTTATCTAGGGTCGGATCAAGACAAAATTTTAAATGATATCTCCGTTTCCTATCAATTGATTTATTTCAAATGGGGGCAGCACTGGACCCCGGAAAATTCAGGTAGCCCCTTAATTCTATTTCATAAAGTTTTAATATAACATATTACATAAATAATTAGGTAAGTTATTGATTTTGCAAACTTAAAAAAAGAACCTAATGGCAGCATAACATGAAATAAAAAAAAAACTGGCCATGTGTGAATCAGACTCGTGCACGAAAGTTTCCGTACAATCACACTAATATCAAAAGGCAAAAGTTTGCGAGTGTGTGTGTGTTTGTTACTTCTTCACGCGCAACCGACTGGACCAATTTTGATAAAATTTGGTTTGCAGGTAGCTGACACCTTGGATTAACACATTGGCTACTTTATCCGCGGATAAAACCGCGGGGCGCAGCTAGTTATCTATAAAAAAGTCACGTTGTATGGGAGCCCCCTTAAACATTTATTTTATTATGTTTATAGTATAATTGTTGTTATGGCGGCAACAGAAATACCTCATTTATGGAAATTTAAACGGTTCAGCTATCACGATTCATGAGATACAGCCTGGTGACAGACAGACCGACAGACAGACTGACATACAGATGGACGGACCGACGAACAGCGGAGTCTTAGTATTAAGGCCCCGTTTTTACCCTTTGGTTGTGGATTCCTAAAAAAGTGTGTAGGTTTTGTTTCGTATTTCGTCATCCGATTCTTAGGAAACCATGGACTAAATTATCAATTTATTTTTATTAGCTATACCGTGGAAAAATATTTTTCTAATGACGCCCGTGGCTTCTTGTCTGGGAATTATGAACACGCTTCCCTTTCCTGTCCTTTCAGTGTTTTTCAGTAAAATGTAGGTTTCATTTCATTTACCCACAATGAAAAACTGTCTAGAACGAATGTACCTCGATACAAACTTATATGTATAATCTTTATGAATATGTTTATATATCTTGGAGAAATAACGCACCAAAATAAGGAAAAATTATGCAAAATAGTAGTAACAAAATTTAAAAAGCAATCTTCCAGAAGACCCGTGGATAAGCTCTATTTTAATCGTAAAGTAGATACATTTAATTGAATAAGACGGACGAATTAATTTAAAAATAAAAAACAACGAATCGTTTCCATGTGGCATAGTGCGCTGGCCGCATTTTCGCACTGACTCGCAATATTGATAAGTCATGCGAAAAAAAAGCCAGCCCTCTTGTCACCGGCGCCGGCGTTGAAGATTAGTCTTGAAGACATCTCTCCGGGGCCCATTCTAGTTATGTTTTGTTATGTAAATTCTTTATTGTACAAAAAGGATACAACACAAATACAAAAGAAAACATTACAAAGGCGGACTTATCCTTTTAAGGGATCTCTTCCAGTCAACCCAAAACCAAAGAAAAGAATGACATTGAGTAGGGTGGAACATTGTACAACACATATAGGCAACTATACATCCAAAATAAATAAATGTACATAAACATACATATAAACATAAATATATAAAAACATAATATATATATAAATAACTCAATCCTGGTCAGGAATCTTCATAAAAGTTCAAAATTCTAGTTTACCATTTTAACCAATTTAAAAAAATAAAGAAGGAGTTTATCAATGCGTTATTACAAGCTTTTATTTAGTTTCACCTGGCCCGTTGTCTGTCTGTCTGTAATCAAATCTTGCAAGTTAAATTTGACCCACTTCCCGGTTTTCGATTGAGCTGAAAATTTGCACCCATACGTATATCGCGTGATAATGCAATATTATGATGACTAACAGCTGATGTGATGATGGAGTTGGAAGGTGGCCATAGGAACTCTGTAATGAAACAACGCAACCCCATCGAGTTTGGGCTTGTTTAATTCGTCTTGAAGAGTACTGAAGAAAAAAGCTTGTTTTGAAAATATTTTTTTAAATAATTAATTGTGTTTATTTTCATTTTGTAGGTACTTATGTTCCCCTGATTTCTCGAAGGCGTCTGTTAGACCAATTTGGAAAATTAGTTTTTCTTTAAAAGGAATACTTGTCAGGTGCTCCAATATTAGTAGTGTAGTTTGGTCACAGAATTAATATCCTAGGGTCCCGCGCAATATGCGTCCTCGTCCCCCGTCCCCGCACCTTTCAAATTGCGCGGGACCCTTGAAAGTCCGTTCCGTATGGAATACTCACATTCATTGTGGTTTGATGTTAAAGTCGGTTTTTAGTTTAGAAAAAATATCTTTACTTTTTATGATCGCATGCATTATTATACCTCCCTACCTCCTACAGTTACATTTTTTTTATCATCATCAGCTTTCAAAAACCCACCGCTGGGCATAACCCCCCCTTTTTCTGCGCCATCCCTTTCTGTCCACGGCCGCTGCTATCCAGTTCTTTCCAGCTACTTGCTTGATGACATTTTTATAGAAGTAACTATTTCTTAACCAAGTTTTGACAAAAATCAATGAGCACTCAGTTGAAACAAACTACAAATAGTGAAATATGTCGCAAGTTTTGATGCAAAATGTTTTGAAAGAACTTAAAAATTTCGCGACTAATTGCTTGGCTGATTGAGTTTAATAATTATTTCTTGGTCGTTAATGTAATAGTTAAAGGTAGCGCCAATAAACGAGAAAGTAAGAAGCGATCGGTTGTCATGGTTTGAGTGGCGTAGCTATGTAACCAAAGTCCCTGGGGCAAAAACTAAACTACTACCCAACATTTTAAATCGTCTGTTCCATATTCGTCGTGTTCCGAATTCGACGTTTACCAGATTTGTCGTAATACAGTCGATTCCATAATAAAATTAAAAACCAAATACATATTGTAACTTATTTTGAACAAATCATAACTATTTTATGAAAAGAAAAGAAAACGCGCCGCGTTTCTCATGGGTCCGCCTTGCGTCAAGCGCGTGCTGTTGAAATGTGCTGTTCGACAGCGCGACTGTGAAACCAGCCTAAGAATACAGGAGAGTTCCCCGTTAGCTTCAAATAAGTTACCATTTTTTCAAACAAGTTACCATTATTAAAGTCGCCTTCCCGAAGTCTAGTTTATTTATATTCCGAATGTGGGAGATACTTTCACTAGTTCAATAAATAGTTTGTAAGTAAGAGTCCGAGGGGCTCTCTGAGCTTGAGGGAACCCGGGGCACTGCCCCGTCGAGCTCTCCGGTAGCTACGCCACTGCATGGTTTGGACATGTGATGTGAAAAGGGGATCAACACGCAACAAAAAAACTTCAAATATGAAGGTAAATGGAAACAAGGGAAGACCAAAGAAGAGGTTGATGGAATGCGTAAGACAACGTATGGGGGTAATGGAAGTAGATGATAGTATGACCGGAAATTGAGGAATGTGAATGGGAAGACATACTGTGCCTATCCCACACAATGGGATTAGGTGGGGCAGATGATGATGATGGTAGAACTGATTATTTAGTATTTTGACGACCTCCGTGGTCTAGTGGTCATCATGCCACGCTGTCACACCGGAGGACCCGGGTTCGAATCCCTGTCAGGTCAAGATGAAAAATGATCTTTATCAGATTGACCTGCGTTTTGAATGTTTATGTATATATGTATAAAATATAGTATCTTTGAGTTAGTATCCCATAAAACAAGTCTTGAACTTACTTTGGAGCTAGCTCAATCTATGTGGTTTGTCCGTATATAGTTATTTATTTAAATATAAACTACTTTACTAACAAAGTAATTGCGAAATCAAAATGTCAATTTCGATACAAATAAATTATAATTATGTACAGTCTAGTACCAAGATACCTGAAAATACCTAAAATAATTTTTAGTTTAAGAGAAAATTGAAGATATAAGTAGAGGGCCTGGTCGGGTATGTTGGTACTTGACTGTACTAAAGATTATTGAAATATTTGTGGCTTGTAAAAATTAAGACAACGATATCTCCATAACAGCCATTGTGTGTTTTTCCCACGATTTTCCCAGCGGTGAAACCGTGTGTTATTAACGCAACGAGATTGAAAGTTACATTATTGAGATTTTACGGGCGAGTTTCGGCCAAAAAATACAACACACACTTTTGCATATACAATTCTACTGTACCATCATTTCAGCCGCATAACGACCACTGCTGGACATAGGCCTTTCCCAAGGATTTCCAAAATGACCGATCAAGAGCGGCCTGCATCCAGCGCTTTCGAGCGACCTTGGTCAGATCGTCTGACCACCTTGTGGGTGGGTGTCCTACGCTTCGCTTGCCAGTACTCGGTCGCCATTCGAGAGCACCCCCTGCCCCGCCGTTACCATGACCGCTACCGGAGTAAGGAATAGCAGGACTGTCGGGTACTGGGGGCCTGGTCATTTGGTTTCTATCCATGAGGGGATATTGCCATACTCGCCACGCTTGGCAGGCGGGTTGGCGAGCGCAGTGGGAGTCACTATCGTACTCCCGGCGCTGCTGCCCATCGAAAGTCTGTTCATCTTCAGTGACGGAAATATCCTTTAGTCGCCTTTTACGACATCCACAGGAGGAAATGGAGTGGTTCTATTCTAAGCGGGAACCACACGGCACTACTATGAATAATTCTACTGCACGTCTATTATAAATAAGTTAATCTGTTGCACATTTATTATAAACTAGCTGATGCCCGCGACTTCGTTCGCGTGGACTTTATGACTCCGGCGTATTAATATAAAAAAAAACTAATGAGAGAGAGAGAGAGAGAGAGAGAGAGAGAGAGAGAGAGAAAGAAAGAGAGAGATAAGAAAGTACTTGTTACAGTGTTAGGAGTTAAAAGTCAATATTATTTTAATTCTTTCCTTCGGGAGCCAATATGAAAAGAGCTGAAGTATTACTAACCCTGGACAAAGCCACATTAGGTTGGCCATGCGAAAAACCAGTCCTTAGATCGACATCAGCAGCTTTAAGCCTCTAAAACTGTGACTTATTTTCATAGCAAAGCAAGTAAACACATGGAACTGTGTATTTTCAAAAGGAAAATTGTTAGGGATGAGTGGCATAATAAATACAGTTTCACTGGCACCACTCACAGTAAACTTTAAGTGTCTCAGCAGACTATGCCGAAGTTTAGCGGCTAAAGTTCAGTGTTTAAAGTTCGGTGGGGATGACACACTAAATAAGCTGAAGTTCAGCCGTTGAAGTTCGGTGGAAACGCCGGACAGTAGTGATGTGCCGATATGAGAATTTAATCTTCCGTCTTTGGCGCGTCTGCGGCGAACGGAAACGGGAGCGGAAGAGAGAATGGAAGTGGAAGAGGGAACGGGAGCGAAAGCGGAAACGGGAGCGTAAGCGCGAGCGGGAGCGGGAGTGCCAGCGGCGGCGGCGGCGGCGGCGGCGGAGGCGTCGGCAGTGGCGGCGGCGGCAAAGGCTTCGGCGGCGGTGGCAGCGGCGGCGGCGGCGGCGGCGGAAGCGGCGGCGGCGGAAGCGGCGGCGGCGGCGTCGGCGGAAGCGGCGGCGGCAGTGGCGGCGGCGGCGGCGGCGTCGGCGGTAGCGGCGGCGGCAGTGGCGGCGGCGGCGTCAGCGGCGTCGGCGGTAGCGGCGGCGGCAGTGGCGGCGGCGGCGTCAGCGGCGGCGGCGGCGGCAGCGGCGGCTGCGTCGGCGGCGGGAGCGATGGCGGTAGTTCAATTCAATTCAATTCAAATATATCTTTATTATCATAGGATACTTATAATATCTCTTAATAATCGTCACTTTGTTTTATTGCACAATTAATTATTGTTGACGTCAAAAAGTTACTTAGAGCTAAGTTTACTGCCGCCTCCAAAGCGCTAGTGCAGAAGAAGCGGTAACAAACTGCACTGCAGCATTTTCTCCAAGAACGTCAACTCACAATGAAATTAATATTTATAGTTGATATTTGGACAGAGTATACATTGTTTGTTGTCATAATTTAAATTAATTTTTTAATGTCGAAATTTTGAAATCATGTCAAATCAAGTTGTAAATTCAGTATGTACTTAATGTACCAGATTATGACCATTTCTGAGTGTACAAACCTTTAAGAGGGACCCGCGCCAAGCTCAAGCCAGACTTTGTTGTCTTTAAGATAGTCATCGGTCCTATAATAAGCCTTCTCACACAGTACCTTCTTTACATAAGCTTTAAACTTTTTGTCAGGCATATCAAGGACCGATTGTGGCAGTTTATTATAAAAAAGTATACCGTTCCCCATAAACGTTTTACTAACTGTTTTGAGTCTATAATACGGGGCAACTAAGTCACTCTTATTGCGTAAGTTTCTGACGGTAAAATCGCTTACTTTATTGTATGAGGAAATATTTTTCCTTACATACAGTATGTTTTCAAATATATACTGTGATGGTAAGGTTAGTATACCTATTTCCTTGAATAATTCTCTGAGTGAGTCTCTAGATCCTAAGCCGTAGATAGCTCGAATTGCCCTTTTTTGTAAAATGAAAATAGTCTGAATATCGGCTGCACTCCCCCATAGCAGTATGCCGTATGACATTAAACTATGAAAGTAACTAAAGTACACAAGTCTAGCAGTTGCTACATCTGTCAATTGTCTAATTCTCCTAACAGCATAAGCCGCAGAGCTAAGTTTATTTGAAAGTTTTGATATATGAGCGCCCCACTGAAGTTTCGAGTCGATCGTAATTCCTAAGAAGGTAGTACTTTCAACAAGATCAAGTTTTTCGCAATCTATCAGTATGTCGACGCAAGCTTGCCTCACATTGGGAAGAGAAAATCGAATGCATCAGTGGCGGCAGGAGCGGGAGCGGGAGCGGAAGCAGGAGCGGGAGCGGCAGCGGCGGCGGCGGCGGCGGAGGCGGAGGCGTCGGCGGAAGAGGGGGCGGCGGCGGAAGCGGCGGTGGCGGCGGCGGCGGGAGCGGAGGCGGTAGCGGTAGAGGGAGCGGGAGCGGGAGCGGGAGCGGGTACGGGAGCGGAAGCGGGAGCGAGAGCGGGAGCGGAAGCGGCGGCGGCGGCGGCGGCGGGTGAGGCGTCGGCGGGAACGGGTCCGATTCAGGCAAAAGCATCGGAAGTTCGGCATTATGTGTTGCTAGTAATGCAAATAACATTGCAGGCATGCATTGGCTGAAATTCGGCATACAGTGCTGAGACACTAAGTTGGGTTCCGTTACACAGTTTCGGCGGAGTCAAATTTCGCATCAGCATTATTGGCCCTCCGACATTAAGACTTATTTTGTGAGCCGAGAGTCCATTTGCTGCAAGTGAATTACGAAACTCAACTGGATAATTGGTGGCGTCGTCAACAAAACTATCCAAGAAATCAACAATAATTTGCGTCATAAGTTCTTTATTAATTGATTTTTAATTTTTTGTTGTCAATATGGCGCGTTCACGTAACCAAGAATTTTTCTGTTGTGTTTTGCTCTGAAGGTCCGCAAATTCTGAACTTATAAGTTTTTCTTCGGACGAAACAACTTTTTTTTGGAAAAATTTTCAACGTACAGACACATTTTTTTTACTCTTTTATTATAGTATAGATAGATAGATTTAGTATGTTTTTGTTCAGCGGCAACAAAAAAACATCATCTATAAAAATTTCAACTGTCTAGCTATAATGGTTCATGAGATACAGCCTGGTGACAAACAGACAGACAAACAGTCGGAAGGTCTAAGTAATAGGGTCCCGTTTATTCCCTATGGAACCCTAAAAATCGAATAAAATAAGTATTGATGGGGGGCTCCCATACTACAAACGTGATTTTTCATAGATTATGGTACGGAACCCTTCGCGCGCGTCCGACTCGCGCTTGGCCAGTTGTATTATAACTCAACAAAAAGTTCTCATCAGACCTAACAACTTTTGCTAAGGCGGCATTTTAATATTTCTTATAGTTTAGCTGGACCATTATAGTTCTGCATCATGTGTTCCATTTTCCAAAATCAATTATAGCCTATATGTTGCCCAGGCTTCACAGCTATATAACAAAAAAAGTTTCATTCGAATCCGTCCAGTATTTCCGGAGATTAGCGTGTACAAACAGACAAACAGACAAACAGACAGACATTTTTTTTTATTTTCTTACTCTATTACTATATCTCCATCGCACCAAATATTTTTTTTTGAAAAATTTTCAATGTACAGACACATTTTTTTTACTCTTTTATTATAGTATAGATGTACAGACACATTTTTTTTACTCTTTTATTATAGTATAGATAAGAAACCGGGAAGTGTTATAATGTTTATCACGTATGTGGCAGAATATCCGCCAACAACAGACTCTTTATTGTTGAGTTATGAAGACTACCCAGGTTATGTAGTACCTATAGGTTATGGTGCGGCAAGGGAGAGAGGAGGGATGTGTTATGAGTTTATGACAACATTTATAACGAAAAAAGCTAATTTAAAAATCCTATTCCTATAGGACCGGATAACTGGGTTATGGAGTGATGACTTGCTGCTCGTTGGCTACACTGCCTGGGGACACCTTAACTGGCCAAGAAGATGCAGCCAGGGGGCAACACAATGTGATCAGCTGAGGGTGTCGAGAGGTGCGGCTTCGGTTTATTATTTATTATATTTTAAAAAAACTTACATTTAGGAGCATTTGATCATCTGTAATTTGATAGCGAGTACCGACCACTCCTGATCTAACCTCATTTCACCCACTTACCCTCAATGCAAACTTTGTCCAGCACTGGCCGTGAGGTGAACGACCTTTACTTAACATAAACTATGTAAGTATAGAAGAAGAACGCAATCATATGTAAGACACAGATGTTTGTGTACCTATGTAGGTATATTATGAGCGTCGTCGCCATATTAAGCAGCTGGCTTGCAGCAGCGCCCTTTAAAGATAAAACAGTTTCTTTATTTGTTTATCATAAAGTCTAGTTCTCACTTTGAAGCAGCGAACTTAAAGGTAATTTGGAGATGCCTCCACGCTCACCAGATTTTAACATTTGTGACTTTTTTCTTTGGAGTTCCATGATAAAAAAAAGTCTTCAAACATTGTCCTCTCACTTTTTACGAACTTAAGATGAGAATTAGGGAGAAAATAACTGCCATACACACTTAAATGTGCCGAAAGGTTGTTGAAGATTTCAGAAATCGCCTTCATCAGTGCATCGCTTCAGACGGCCGCCATCTTGTGGATGAATTTTCAAAACTCGATGTAAAAAATAGCATTGTATACTTAACTGAATAAAATAAACCACGTTACGGTAAGTTATTTTTTTCTTCTGTTGCACTTCAGAAGTGGTGCATATCTTTTGCCCCATTCTGTACATTCACTTTGGCGGTACTTAAAACCTGTCAATGCCGTTACTGACGTTAATAAGCACATCGATTGCTGAACCAATCAATGACTGTTGTATGACGGTGCGACAAAGTGAACATTGGTCGATTAGATAGTTGCCGCTGTGTCACACGACAGTCATTTTAGAGTGGAGGCCGTTATGTTTGAGGTAAATCGCTGCATCGCAGACCATAACCATAGAATAAGTACATACAGAAGTCACAGTCAGCAAATAAATTCAAAGAAATATCTACCAGAAGTTTACGATATGGTTTAATTTAGCTCGCATCAGAACTCCGCACCTTTTTGATTTGATACCAATCAATCCATTGCAAGTTAAATTCATTTTTATTACTTTGGACAAACGATTCATTTAACTGAATTTACCACTTTGCAGTGGTCGCCGCGCGCATAGTAATAATGTAGGTATATTTTATACTTAAACGAGGAGTGACACAGGCCTGCCATAACACAAATTTGTTTAAATCCTGATTACAATTGTCATTGAGGTAAGATACACACTATAAGTGTAAAATTTCATACGAGTACCATCATTTTCATCTTTTCCACTGCTGGACATAGGCCTCTCCCAACGTTTTCCAATATGACCGATCTAGAGCAGTGTGCATCCAGCACTTTTCAGCAACCTGGGTCAGGTCGTCTTACCTTGTGGTTTATACTCCTACCAGTACATGGTCGCCAATCAAGAACCTTTTTGCCCCATCAGTCATCGGTTCGTCGCGCTATGTGTCATACGAGTATATTACTTGGTAATTGGGAATTCATTGACATGGTGTGTCAATTCCGTACTTACTTCATTTTGCAATGTTACGTAACCCGCTGGGGTTTGCCAATTCAATTCATTAGCCCTTGATTACCTTTCTGTTTTGGGATTTCTTTATTGTTTTTTATAAATATTTATGAAATTGTGCTTTTGATCTCCAGTTTGTTTGAAATGTTTTAATAAACATTCATTAGATTGTACTCTGTCTTTATTTTGGAGTTGTTCAGGGCTTTGTTGGGGCTCCCGCGGTACTGTAGTACATCGGGTATCTTTTAACCCCCGAAAAAAATAAATCAAAATGCTATTACGCTGTTAAAGACTATTTGATGTAAATAAATATAGAATTTAATTTAATTTGATTGTTAAAATTGACATATTATGCATGAAATTTAGTTCAATACTCAATATTATTTTAATTTTGTTAAGTTTATTAAATTATTTGATTGACATCTACCCATTGTATTTGCAATACTCCTTAGTTGCTATGATTAGAACATCAATATACCTAAGACCTGTATGTATTATGACTTATAGTTAGCAAATAAATGTTTGAATCTTTGATTGAAGAGGGGTGCCTGTCTGGAAACTGTTTACCAATATTCGATTGATCTATTAACCGTTTTTCACCCACGAACAAAGGACTTTTCACCCACGAACGTTTCGCCAACATAACTTTCGACGATCTCCGTGGCGTAATGGTCAAAATGCTATACCGCCAATCTGGAGGTTCTGGGTTCGATCCCCAGCCAGGGCAAGTTGGAAAATGGCTTTTTTCAAATTGTCCGCGGTCTTGGGTGTATATCTATATATGTATTTATCATACAACATAGTATCGTTGGGTTAGTATCCCAAACAAGCTTAAGCTTACTTTGGGGCTAACTCAATCGTGTCATTTATCCGTATATATTTATATTTATTAACTTTCCGTCAGTAAATGCATGAAAGCGATAAATTCTGCTTTCAAAAAGTAAAACATTTATTTCAATGTGTAAAAACAACCCACATCACCGCATGTAAGACATAAAAAGGGTACAAAGCCCGCCATTAGTTGACTCCAGCGACACTCGGTGTCCGAGGGCTCTCTACGCTCTAGCGAGAGTAACGTGACACTAGTAGACCCGTTGACCCAATTTTACATCGCGTCGGAAGGGTAAAATGTTTGCTTGAGATATATCTTGAGATTGTGATGTCGTTTATGTCTGTACAGCTCGCTTTTTATATTTTTTACAATTTTTAGGTAAAATTCAGACCGAAATACTTGCGAAAATGCAAAATCGGTCATTTATCATATTGAGTGTGTTCATATTACTGCTGGTGTTCGATTTTTCTAGCTTCCTAGGCGACTCGATTCATATTCGATAGCTTCTATTGTATAATGCAAATAAATGATTCTTGGTTTTTGATTCTTGACTAGCTTCTTTTTGACTCGAGAAGAAAAAGCTTCCTAGCGCTCTTACAGACAAGTGAGAGTATGCTCGCGACACCTGTCGCGATAGTGGCCGACGGTCGCCGACAGTCGTCGATAGTCGCGGCAGTTTTTGTGACCGATTAACATGTGTCACGCGACCGTTTGCGACAGTCGGCGACCGTCGCGCGACACCTGTCGGTGACGGCTACCGACCGTCGCCGGTAAAGCCACTATTTTTCGTTAAGTGGTTATAGAGCGAACTTTTAGGCGCAATTCTAAAATCTGATGGATCTGGTTGATCCATCACCGTCTATAGGACATGAGTGGCGACGGGACAATGGACGGTAATGGATCAATAAAATATAAGGTAATGTAGCTATAAGGATGCTGTTATAGTTGTCATATATATAAATAATAAATTAAAAAAACTAGCCAAATGAGAGGCGGACTCGCGCACGAAGGGTTCCGTACCATTATCTATAAAAAAATCACGTTTGTTGTATGGGAGCCCTCCTTAAATAATGATTTTATTCTGTTTTTAGTATTTGTTGTTACCTTTAGCGGCAACAGAAATACATCATCTGTAAAAATTTCAACTGTTCAAACTATCATGGTTCATGAGAATACAGCCTGTTGACAGACAGACAGACATCCAGACAGCGGAGTCTTAGTAAATAGGGTCCCGTTTTTACCCTTTGGGTACGGAACCCTGAAAATTAAATTATGTTTACTTATTAACCGACTTTCAAAAAGAAGGAGGTTATCAATTCGTCGCAATCTTTTTTATGTAAGTTCTGTTCACCGATTATTCGAAGACGCCTGGACCGATGTGGAAAATTCCTTTTTCGTTTTAATGGGTATACTTGAATTGTTGTAAATCTTATCAAAATGGGTGCGTGGGGTGAAGTCGGTTTTTAGATTAGAAAATTTATTTGAAGAATTACTTTATCTCATAAGTAATCTATCGCAGGTATCAATCGCACCTACTATACGTACATCGCAATAAAATCACATTGCAACTCACACTTGACTTTTATCTCTCACAGATCTGTGTCAGTTCCAAGGCCAGTCTAAAAATATCTAAAAAGTCTTACTTCACGTTTCGTATCTAGACTAGAGGTTTTCTGGAAAACGTTGCAGAACAAATGAATCGTAAAATATGCAACGGTTCTGTACACAATGATATCACTCTGTGCTTACGTTGTTTCAAATAGGTATACACGTCAGGGTCCTTAGTTGGTTTATTTTATATTAAACAACTCGTGTATTAACATTGAGGAAGCAATAAAGGATTGAGTATTGAATTGTTACCGATATGAGCGCACTACATAAGTCACATAAAAACTTCGCTTAGGATTTTTAGGGTTTCGTAGCCAAATGGCAGAAAACGGAACCCTTATGGATTCGTCATGTCTGTCTGTCTGTCCGTCCGTATGTCACAGCCACTTTTTTCCGGAACTATAAGAACTATACTGTTGAAACTTGGAGAGTATTATGTGAACCGCATTATAATTTTTACACAAAAATTGTAAAAATAAAACAATTTATTTTGGGGGTTCCCCATACTTAGAACTGAAACTCTATTTTTTTTTCATTAAACCCATACTTGTCTCTATGATTCAAAAATGATTCAAAAAAAATCTCTATGGTATTCAAAAATGATATTGAGGTTTCTAATATCATTTTTTTTAAACTGAATAGTTTGCGCGAGAGAAACTTCCAAAGTGGTAAAATGTGTGTCCCCCCTTCGTAACTTCTAAAATAAGAGAATGATTAAACTAAAAAAAAAATGATGTACATCGCCATGCAAACTTCCACCGAAAATTGGTTTAAACGAGATCTAAGATAAAGATAAATTTATTTTCCTAAACAAGAGTTACAAGCAAGATATTTACATTTAAGTTCATCCAATCATGTTTTACCATCACAGGTGTGCAAATTTTCAGAAAGGCTGTCTATCATAATACTAGATCTAATCTAATCTATCATAATCTAGTAAGTAGTTTCTTAAAACATCGGTCAAAGTTACAACGAACTACAAGAACTTTTTTTATTATGTTACTTGCTGGTACGGAACCCTTCATGGGCGAGTCCGACTCGCACTTGGCCGCTTTTATTTTTTGACTAAGAGGATATATACATTTTTCGGGGTTCTGTGGTTCAAATGGGGGCAGCATTGGACCACGAAAAATTTCAACTAGTTCTGAGATCTCGCGACACGCCCCAAACCCGTTGAGTCAAAATGGCTAAAATATGGAAATCGGTTTGCTTGTTATAACTTTATTGTACCAAAGAACAAAATAAAGTGCAAAAAATCCGAAACAGCAAATATACAATGGCGGATTTATCCCATTTAGGGATCTCTTCCAATGAACCTGCGTTAAATAAACTTGTATGATATTAGTAGGGTGAAAAAGAAGAGATGAAAACTTTTTGTGTCTGTTTTAGGCACCGTCATTTCCCACCCAGCCAGTTTAATCTCCGCAATATTTCCCACCATTGTGTCCTTATCTCCGGCAGGCGGCGGCCTTTGTTCCAAATTCGGGACGCGCGCTACTGCGACATTGCGTTTGCGGGAAAATATATAAGCTCATCAACGTTACGACTGTTCTCGGTAAATACATTAATTTTGAAGTATCTTATTTACTAACTGTCCTTCCACTCCGACCAAATAATCCGATCAACTGGTTGTGCAAAATGGAATTCAATGAAGGTTTTTTTCCAATCTAACAAACTGGTTGCTCATATATTATATTTTAGAAAAAAAAATCAAGACCGGCCATTTTCTTTCTCAACGACACAACTTTTTTCAAGAGTCGCTCAATATTGGACAAACAAAGGTAACTAAAAGTGATGACCTTAAAGATTTTGTAAGAAAAAGAACTAGAGAGACATTTTTAAAGCTCTGAATCACTAAACTAACGGTTTTTTTTTAAATTTAAAAACGGTTCGTTTACTCCGCGTATAAAAATGGGTCCACTGGTCTCCCCCAACTGTAAACTTGCTATGTGGTTTTTTAAGAACCCTATTATTCCAATAACGCCTTGACCGATTTGTTTTATATCTGAATTTGAATTTTTAAACAAATAGAGCCAGAAACAATTTTTGGGCAACGCAGCGTAGCCAAGAATGGAACTGGGGGCTAAAATAAGAGTAAGAGAAATCGAGGGATTATTTGTCCCAGAGGATTATAATTTGCGTTTCTTTTCAGCAGTGGTTGCTACCGGTAGATTTTCTTTAAAAAAAAAAAAAAAAAAATATACTTTACACGTAACATAAATTATACTTATTGACGTGTAAAAGTGCCTGTAAAGGTCTAATTACTGAATAAACATTTGAATCTTTGAATTTATGTAACTATTGTGCATAATATGCAATTGCATATAAGTAGTCAGAGTTAATGGGAGAAAACTAGAAAAAAGTATTTTACGCTTAAGTGAGTCTAATTTGGAACTTGATAGGAGGCCTCGATAGGCTAATTGAGTGACATAATCTAGTAATTATCCTGAGGTCGTTTCATGGCTCATGTGACACGTTATATCCGGGTCACAGCAGATTAGTATCTGTCTAGTGTGGCTTGTTAAGTGTGACCGGGCAAAAATGGAGTTTTGTGTGGGGTTTTAGCCATTTCTTGATCAGGGGAAGACAGTATACAACGTGCAAGGAACATACCCGTAATAAATCGAACCACGGGCTATACTAGATACTATAGTATAATGAAAAGAAAATAACAACCAAATAACCAAAAAAAATTTCGACATTTCAATACAAATTGCCCGGGCGGCTACACAGTTATGTATGGTAATGACGAAATTCTTTTTTTGTTTCGTCTGTTATTTTAGTTTCGTTATACTATAGTTATCTAGTATAGCCTGTGGTTCGATTTATTACGGGTATGTCCCTTCCACAATGTATATATACAGACAAACATATACTAATTGACAAATATACACGGCCAAATATATTTGGTCAAATATAACTATACGGACAAATCAGACAGATTGAGCTAGCCCCAAAGTAAGTTTGAGACTTATGTTATGGGATACTAACTCAACGATACTATATTTTAAAAGAGATACATATATTTATAGACAAACATAAGATGTAAGGTAAAATAGGTATAATTGGAAACGTTCTCAAAGGTAGCAAGCATTCATAATTAAAATTATAACAAAAAAAAGACAACGACTTCATTTAATTCCATTTTCAATTTTTATTTTCAAGGTTTCTTCCATATTTCCTATGTTCTTCATCATTACCTTCACCAAATTAACATAACCAACTTGGTACTAAAGGTTTAGTAATAAAAAAGTATCATCAATATGGTTCGCAAGTGGCGAAGATATATCACGTAATATAGGTAGACTTTTTTTATTACCTTTATTATAATTTTTCTGTGTCCCATATAAAACATAACATAATACAACAAAAAAACATATAAACTAAATGAGTTCCTATGTTCGGATTGACAACCTCCCCATTTTTTGATGTCGGTTAAAATATATCGTGAACGAAGCCGCGGATTTTGTGAATACTACGTATAAGAAAGTAATATATCGTCATAGCAAAATAATAGTCTATGCAAATCATATTACTCAATCAATGGTTCTGATTGCTACTGTGCGTGATAGCAATACAGTGATGCTTCATTTACACAGTCTAAGTAGCTATTGTCTTAGTAACACGCATTAAAACGTCTTTATCCGTAATGGGGTAGAGAGAGCATTATTTATTAGCTTAGTGCCGTCTAGGCAGACAGAGTCCAGGGCCGCAAGATCCAAAGGCCACTTTTAGCCTGGTGAGAAGATGGAAATAAGTATACAAATTTTTGTTTTTATTTACTATTTTGTTAACATTTAAAATCAAACATATTCTTAATTTAAGATTATCTTTTTCATAGATATAAGTTGAATTTAATATATTGTGTAAAGCTTTCTGCGTTACAAATGTATTAATAGTGGGAGAGCACTGGCGTACTTGTAATACAGACAAAAAGGTTTTACAAAACCTTCTACAGTCGACAGTCTCCAACAATCTCTTTGTATATACACCCAGAGTATGTTGTACTACCTACTACTTTTGTGGAGAAATAAAATACTATTTTACTTTTTACTTTTACTTTACTTAAAATAGTGATGGGTTGCTAGCTGCATCGCCTGTTATCATTTTTGCCCATTCAATCTGACACAGTCTAACTTTTTCTTTTCCCCCGGACCAGCATGGAAGAAAAAATAGCTCTTGTTTACATACAGAGATATAGACACACTGTTAGGAGCTTGGGTTATTAATTACTAGCGCTTTCGAAAGTTAAGGGACACCGGGTGTGGTCCGCACTTGTAAGGGTAACTATAAGTTTCTTGTAATGGTGACTATAAGTTTTTTGAAATTTTCTTGAGCTCCTTCGTGCTTTGGAAGGCACATAAAGCTATTGGTACCGGCTCTCATCACTGTGAAAAAGTTGACACCAGTGTCGGCTGCTTAAACACAGGAAAAACAAACAGACAGATCAAATTTATAATACCCTTCTTTTTGCATCGAGGGATAAATAGACTCATTTCGCGTCTAATCGTCAGGTATCTGAGCACATATAATTAACTTAAGCACATAGTTGCTAAGTCAGTGTAAACAAAACTAAAGTGTAGTCTCGAAGTAGGCTCGCGTGAGTATCGTGACTCATCTAGTGAAAATAGGTCCCGATTAGTTTGCAGCATAGTTTTTGTTTACCTAGTTTATAATTTAAATACATCCTTGGCGTCGTCGGTAAGTATAGCGACAATGGAATATAAATAGTTAATTAATAAAAATATAAAAGAAAAAACTGAAGAAAGAACTAATGAAGTAAATACTGATGCACTAATAACTGCATACTATGGCCTAGTTGAATCAGTCCTTAGATACGGTATAATTTTTTGGTGAAATTACACCGATAAAGATCTAGTATTTAAAATGCAAAAGCGCTGTATTCGAGCAATGTTCGGACTACAAAGTAGAGATAGTTGTGAACCGATATTTAAAAAATATAAGATTCTAACACTCCCGTCATTATATATATTAGAAACAGCTATATTTGTAAAGAGTAATCCTCACCTGTTTACTAAATTGTCTGATACAGTAGAAAGAAACCGTCGTGAGGACAAATTGTGCATACATTCATCTAAAACTGCATTATTACATGATAATGTATTAGGTATGGCACCGATAATATTGATTAAATACCAAAACAATATAAAGAATTAAATTTGACTTTGTTTAAGAATAAAATTAAGTTATTTTTGATAGATAAATGTTATTATAGTGTTAGGATTTCTTATCTGATAAACAGTAAATTGACTTTGTTTCATAGTAAATCGTAAAATGTTTATAGATTAAGTAGGTATATTTTTTATAGTATTATTATGATAAATGATGCTTTTCTGACAAAATTTGCACACCGGTGGTGGTAAACATGATTGGACGAAACTGAATGTAATATCTTGTAACACATGTTTGGCAAATAAATTATCTTTATCTTTATCTTAAAAAAAAAAACGGCCAAATGCGTGTTGGACGCGCGCACGAAGGGCTCCGTACCATTATCTATAAAAAATCACGTTTGTTGTATGGTAGCCCCCGTTAAATATTTATTTTATTCAGTTTATAGTAATAGCGGCAACAGAAATACATCATCTGTGAAAATTTCAACTGTCTAGTTATCACGGTTCATGAGATACAGCCTGGTGACAGACAGACGGACAGACAGACAGCGGAGTCTTCGTAATAGGGTCCCGTTTTTACATTTTGGGTACAGAACCCTAAAAACCAGATCTATGTATAATAGTTTATTTCTCAGTACGTATTATGTTACACTCTATAGGTACCCCATCTATCATCTTTACTGCTACGTCCCAAAGGTGAACTGGTAGACAATGTTTAGCATTAAGGGCCGTAACAGACGCGGCGCAAGTTGCGCCGCGTAACAGCTAGTGATAGGCGACGCATAAATACTCAATCAACCCATTTGAGTATTTACTCAGTAGATTGAGTAAATACCCGATAAATATCCTTATTTATCCATTTGGTGAGTAGATTGATTTATATGAATTGCGACGCGTATCTATATTCATATTCATTATTTCATGTTTTCATGACAATTTTGAAACTTAAATCTAGTATTGCCGCAATTCTTGTCGGAAAGTGTGTGCGTACGCCATAATATGCTTAAAATGTAGGTAAACGTTATATGCGACGCTAAATTATATGAAAATATCATACTAATCATACACTGAAAGTAGATTCCTTTGACTAATTATCATTTTTTGGTGGGAGGTGTGCATAGACGTAATTTTACGTAAAAATAAGTAAACAGACATCAAATGCGATGTCAATACTTGAGCACGCTCTATTTACTCTATTTATTAAATCTACTGAGTAAATACTCAAATGGGTAGATTGAGTACTATCCACTGCCCATCTCTAGCTGTAACGCGACGCAACTTGCGCCCCGTCTGTTGCGGCACTAAGTTGTACCTTTTGTACTGTAATCTTAAGATTTTAAGTGCAATAAATTAAATAAATAACGACTGGTACGTAGGATTTTCAGGATAAGAAACGAAAGCGTTGGAAGCGCCTTGGGTGGGGCCAAATTTTTGAAACACGGAGTATTTGTATGAAAACAATAAAACTTTTAGGTTAGTGATCTCAGGGGGAAATTTTATTTCCTATTTTGTTCTAAGTACTTCGGTATTGCATCAGATAAATACATTATCACATCTTTATTCCTCACGGGATAGACAGAGCCCATGGCCTAAGACCTGTAAATTATACTTATTATATTGCAATAATTAAATATAGTGTATATTATATTTCATGTAAGACATTTTCCAATAAGGTAAAATTGTCGGAAACCAAGGTAAAAAGCCCGAAATCGGGGCACACCGATAATTTTTTTTATTCCGTGTGATGGTTCAAATTTTCAGAAGAATATTATCGAAGTCTACAAACTAACTTATTGACCTTTAGCACGATTAAGACGAAGTGGTAGCTAAAGTGGCGCCCTCATTTGAAATAAATTGTTTAAAACTAAATATGGTGATAATTAAAAATTTGATTTGTATCACTGTCTAGATAGACCTTTAAACTATTTTATGAATAACCTTTGAAAGTAATATTGGTAGTCCGTCTAGTTTTAAAACGGGTTTTTGCCAAAAGTGGCCGTTTTTGGCGAAAACCCGTTTTTAAACTAGACGGACTATTAGTAATAATTTCAAAGGTTATTCATAAAATAGTTTAAAGGTCTTTCTAGACAGTGATACGATTCAAATTTTTAATTATCACCATATTTAGTTTCAAACAATTTATTTCAAATGAGGGCGCCACTTTAGCTACCACTTCGTCTTAAAGTGGATCTTTTGTTCGAGTTACAAATGGTCTGCGGACGCGGTGCGACAAGACAAATCGGTCCGTCAGACATGGATTAGGCCGCGGGCTTGATTGAAATGAACAATTATCGATAGTTAAGCATAGTATACAACGTGTAACGAAACGGGGGTATCAACCCCAAGGGAGTAAACGTACTAATCAATGTGAACAACTTTTACTATGGGACCAAAAAACATACGGCACGCTAGTTTTTTAATTAGGTAAGGTACGGTAGGTGTTAATTTTGTATAGAGCTTGAGATTTTCTTTTTGAGATTTCAGGGATGATCTCATAGTAAAAGTTGTTCACATTGATTAGAACATTTACTCCCCTTCGGGTTGATACAGTTTTTTTGTTACACGTTGTATTTACTCGTGTTTGAATGTTTCGAACATGAAATAAACAAGTGATGTTAGTATAAAGGATCGGATTAGAAAAGATGTCAAGAGACCGGTGTGAATCGAAAAAAGATTCAGGGACTAAACTTGAGAAAGGAATGTTGAGATGGTTTAGAAATGTAATTTTTATATGCCTAAACCATCTCAACATTCTATTAAAGTGCCGTATTAGCCGTGTGGTTTACGGCAGAGTAGAATAGGGCCACTCCAAGTCCTCCCGTGGATGTAGAAGGCGACTTAGGGAATACAAGCTAAACAAAGCTTATAAACATCAATGAGACCTCTCCAACCCGTCTGGCCAGCGAGGAGAGTGTAGGCCAAGTCCTCTGGCTGCTCTGGCCAAGTATGGCTCTGGTAGTACAGAGAGGGTGGGTGCTCCTGCAGTGGAGACAAAAAGACCTGATGATGATGATTCTATTAAAGTAAGGAGATTTACTAAAAGAGTTCTACAAAGCCAATGTGAGGGGAAGAGTGGATCCGGGTCGTCATCAATTATCGTACCTATAGTCGTATTTTTTATTAGACGAAGTCAACTGACGTTTACAGTGTTGTCAGTTTTTGATGAAATAAAAATAGTGTTGTGACAAAGTGAATGATTAAAAAAACTCCTGAATGAATGAAATTGCCTCGGTTGTCTAGTGAGTAGTAAGTGTGCCGAACTGCCGATATTGGGTACGGGGTTCGAATTTTAGTCGTGCTTTGTACATACCAACGAGTTTTCGATGACTATGTTCCTATAGTATCTACCTATACTGAATACCGAGAGTTTTAAACATTAAGGAAAACATTGCGAGGAAACTTGTAAGACTGTCCTATTTTCAACACATCATGCAGTTGAAACTATAGATGTATAAAATATAACAATTATAGGTAGGTTTGTATGAAAATAAAAAAACATCGCTTATTACATTTGTTCATTCATCTGATTGAACGTGAACTGAACGCATCACATTACTTTAAATATGGCAAAATTATTTTACAAAGTGACACTAGCTACTGTCAGTTGGCTTCGTCTAATTAAAAATACGACTTTACGTAGATACGTTCATTGATGACGGATGCGGATTTTTTTAAAATATCTTGTTAAGCATTGGTCCCATAGGAAAAGTAGTTCATATTGACGGTCCAAGTTGCTCCTACAAGGATCGGACAGGGTTTTTGTTACATATTGTATAAATGAGCAGTGGCTGCGCAAGAGTAACTTCCTTTAATGTAGACAAATATAATATAGGTTAAGTTACGATAAGACTGTCATGTTAAAAAAGAAACCAAAGCCTTCAAATAAAATAAAAAGTAAAAAAATCTAGTCAAATTTTAACCACGTTTTTATGAGTCTGAGTGCTGAATGATCTTTCAATTGTAGCAGTGGAATAAGATCTATTGGTCTGTCTATCTGTCTGTGTATACTGTGAACGGATGAACCGATTCCGATGCAGTTTTTTTTGTGTGAAAGAAGGTTTCCTTGCATTGGTTTTAAGCTATGTTTGATGAAAGTCGGTTCAGCTTTTCAAAAGTTATTTGGGGGTGAACGCTTGAAAGTCGGGGTTGTTTAATTTGCCCGGAAAATACTCTTGTCAAAAGTTGTATCGTAACGAACAGTTTTTTTCTTAACTTTTATCGTCAAAAGTAGATCGTTAGTAGGGACGTGAATTAAATCCAAGGAGGGGGGAGGGGGGCTGACCCCTTGCTCCCCTCCTCGGTACAGAATCCATAATAACTACTGCCTTTTAAAATATTCGCACTTAATTAACGGACTTTGTAGAAAGTATATTTATCATCTAAGTTCTAAAGCAAACAATAATAACAGCTTTGCCACCCCTTCTAGCTCTACCCCCTTTGGACTAATGACTTATCGATTGACCCTTACACTGACACAGAATTCTTGAAATAGATGACGTGAAATCGACAGTAAAATATACAATGAGTAAAAACTTTTTTTTTAAATAAGATGAGGGTCGAAGTTTTGCCACCTTATGCTCATGACAACTTTATAAAAAACATAATGGAAGGAAAAGATTAGCAAGTAGTAGTACCAAGAAGTAAATGAAAAGGCAGAAGTCATGTCGTACGATGAGGTCAAGCATTTGGCCGTAAACAGGGAGACGTGGAATATACTTATAGAAGAACATACTTAGTTTTTAAATTTTTTGATAAAAACTTTTTTGAAAGTGGTGGTGTTAGAATCGGTATGTATTTGTAGTTGGTCAAATATTTGGTGAAGATATGATGAAGAATTTTGGAGATATTGAAGAAACTCCTCAACGACCTATCGCATTAAGATTTATTGTTATGTGATAAGTCCTTTTTTCTATTTAAGCGAGGTTGCTTGAAGAAATCGTATTTTTGTGTGCAATAAATGGCTATGGTATTGTATACCAAAGCATTGCATAAATACCGAGTCATCTTTACCAAATGTAAACGAAATCTAATTCTTCACCATCTGAATGGTCAGTGTGAACCTTATGCATAACAGGTGAAGTTGTATGATAATCTTTAAAGCTGGTTGTTTTCTTTTGTAAAAATAATTGAAATGAAAAATTTTATCAGTGTCTATGACTGGACTTGAACCACTAAATAAATTCTCCCAAATAAAATACGACATTAAAAGAAATTACTAGTAGGTGCCAAATTCTTTAAGTATTTAAAACTTAAAGCAATTAGGTATTTTCCTGGGTCAAAAATAAATTATTTTGTACTGATAAGAAAATAAAACATTGCAAAATAATGTCACTTGTCTTTGAACATATGCATTTTAACGTGATTTAAGATTTATTATTGCAGAAAAACTGAAAATAAGATGGCTATTTGACTCCAAGAAACTATGGCGTCATCTGCCTGTATTTCATACAAATCCCGTGGAAAATGTCTGTTTTGACGTTTAGAAAAAAGTATCTGATTTGACTTGTTGGAAAATAGCGGATTGTAATGATAAAATTCAGATGATTCCAAAGAAATTACAAACAATCTAGAATGGTTACGCCGTATCCGAAAAATATACTGAGAGTTCCCTCTATCCCTTTCTACATTATTACACGGGCAGTTTGCGGGAAACGATGGAGGGAATTCTAGGTATATTTTTGAGAAAGTTATATATTGAAACCGAAACATTATGGAAAAATAACTTTAAGTGCGTGGCATTTGGTTTAATTTTCAAAATTGTTTTTTTACGAAATTATTACTCTTTTTTGTATGTAGGTAATTTCTTTGAACGACTCTACCAGTAAAATAAATAAATGTATAGGGACAAATTACACTGATTGAGCTAGCCTCAGAGGAAGTTTTAAAATGGTTTTTTTACGTTTCACTTTTTTACAAATTTTACAATAGACTACTTAATTACAAATTTTACAATAGACTAACTTCAAAGAAATTCAGTTTGAAATTAAACACTGTTCATGACGATTTCCGGGACGAGGTCTCAGTTTAATTTCTATACCTAGGTATATCTATCCTTTATAAATCCATTTAACCGTGAAGTAGTTCAGAAAAACGTGACAAAGCCGCGGGACTTGCACAGAACATGGTCAGTAATTATTTTTTTATTCAGATTCGACCTTAGCAACTAGATGGAAAAAAAAACCGGACTTTAACAAAAAATATGTCTTCAATGTTATAAGTATCTAATGACTTTATACAAGGAGGCATGGCTCTTGATTAAACGTGATTATAAAACTCTTTGTCCAAACATTAATCACAGACAATGAAGAATCTGGAGTTTAACAAAAAATATTACATCTTCACTATTATATTAATACCTATGTGGTGTTTCTAAGAGTCTTCTCTCTTGATTCAACGTAATGATAAAACTCTTTGCCCAAACATTTAACACAGACAATGTAGACAAATGTGTAACTTTCACACACAGTAAGGTCAAAGGTGAACGGACATACAGCCAAATAATACTTACTTCAGACGCCCAGCGGACGTGCCTAGTATCAGCCAGAACACTTCTTTCCATTATAAAAAACCCACAATAGAAGAAATCACACCATTGCACTCAACACTGGCCGCTTTCTACACAAAATCTGGCACCTTTAAAAATAAATTGATTGATCACTTTTTAAATTTCGAAATTACAACTCGATCGCAAAATGTTACTCGTTTCGTTTTCTAGACAGAAGCGCGCTATCTTTTTAGAAAATTGTCGGTAAAAAAGGTAATCGTCGGCGTCCGCGACGCGTCTGCGCCGGTAACTAGCGGGCGCGCGCCGGAGCAAGCGTTTCGTTGCTCAGTGACGTGATATCATGCAAAATTTTCATGTTTCACGACACTAACTCACAATTTGTACGACTTTACGAGCTGTCTACATCAGCTGATAGGCAAGTGCGGACAGAAAGAAAATCTTATTTATCGGTCTATCGGGTTAGTGTGCCACGTGAGACCGACATCAGCCGTCTCGTTCTAAAGAGGGGCTAGATAAGTGGCGTGATGATTTGCATCTGATTTAGCTGATAATAATTTCCTTTTTTGCATCGTATTGTTAGTAACGGATTTTTACTGTGAAAGCATCTTAGATGGTTTACATAATTAGTGGCGATGTAATCTATGATAAAATATTGTTTATTGACTTTGAACAAATAAATAGAGAGATCATAAAGAATCGGACGTAATATTTCCTAGTTTTTATCAGCGCGCATTCTTGCTCAGCCGAGTAATTTGACGCTGCGAATTGAAATAATACCAGACATCCTAAAACGAGGGCATAGTGAGTCACCTCATCCAATTACAACGTGTTAACACTTTTTTCGGCACTAAAAAACACTCACGTAAGTCACTGGCCATAAAAACTACAACATGGCGTCAACATTGTAAAAAAAGTAAAAATTTGGCTGTATAGAACACGCGGTTACGCGGGAATTGCGCGGTAAAATCGGCGTTCTGTTTTTAAAATTGTGTAATGTAATTGTTTGATTTTCTTTTAGGTGTTTTATCGTGGCGCGGTTCGTTGGCCGACTAGTGCTATAAGAAAGAAATGGAGCGAATGGGAGTGGTGGTGGTCGGCAGGTGGTGGGATCAATACCACAGTCTAGGGCGCACGCACTGGACGGCTGGCCCCTGCCGCTATATTTGGATTATAGGATCGCCAGTAGGTTGGGCTTTTACGTGTGTTATGTCAATTATGTCTGGTAAATTTTGGGTCAAATTGGGTGTGAATTTTCATGTGTGATATCATTGAATTAAAGCCAATTCTGCTGACATAAATGTCAGAAAAAAAACTGCTTCTTTTTCCGTAAAAGCCGATCGATGGAATTGACAAAAATGCGAATCGTTTTAAAAAGCCATGCGGCTAGCAACTCGTCACTATTATCATTCCATTTTGTATCTTCCCGCCCGCCATCACGTTAAAGGTGGCCTTTGGTTCTTACAGCAATAGGATCTAAAATGCGACATGATAGTGTGAGTAGTAAAAATTGTCTATGGTCCAACTATATTTATCACTACTTGTATATTCTAAATCTTAGATATCTATGTATGACTGTATAAGTAATCAAACATTGTCTATGCTTCTTGGAGTCAAATAGCTCTCTTAGGCTGGGAATCCATGTACGGAAATTCAGAGACTGATTTTATATACATTGCTGGTTTTGTAATGATACAATTTTGACCGATCTTTACAAAACAGGCAATGTATATAGAAACAGTATCTTAATTCAGCATAGTGTATTCCCAGCCTTATTATCAATTTTTTAGCTTTTATAAATCTAAAATCACGTAAAAATGTATTTGTTCAAAGACAAGTGACATTATTTTGCGACGTTTCTTTTTCTTATCAGTACGAAATAATTTATTTTTGCCCCAGGAAAATACCCTATTATCAGAAATAGATTAAGAATTCCTGAATTTATTAAGGCTTGCAGTAGTTCAGAGTCCAACGACCCTTACATGTCACTTTGAAACTTGGCATCGCACACGCTGTTAACACGCGATTTTGAACTGCCAACGTGGCTTACTTCCGGTTTGAGCATTTCCGGGTCTGCTTGTGAGTATCGAGTACCTAGTCAAGTAGTAAAGTCGGGAACTACAGCATAACATTAATATAAGTACTACACACAGAACACAAGATCTTATGGTACCGCGCAATATGCGTCCCCGTTCCCCGTCCTAGCATCTCTCCTCCGTACTCGCTTTGTCAGGCCTGTGTCACTCCCCGTTTAGGTATCGAAAATATACCTACATTATTACTAAGCACGCGGCGACCACTTCGAAAGGGAATATTCAGTTACATGAATCGTTTGTCCAGAGTGCCAAGAATGAAATTTGCTTGCAATGGATGTCTAGGTATCTAAACGATGAGGTAAGAGAGCTAAATTAAACCATAGCGCTAACCATATTAAGTAGATATTTCTTTGAATTTCTTTTCTGAGTAAGACTTCTGTACGTGAGTACTAGTACTTATTCTGTGGCCTTGTCGAGGCGGCTGCAGCTGCCCGCTCAGCTCATAGATAAGGCAAGACAAGGAAAAAAGAGATGAGAGGAAAGATATTAATTCTTTGACTTCAGAGAATCTGTTAATTAAATGAACATGTCGAGATTGGTCGGCTGGTCTTATTGGATTAGGGAATATGTTCATGACAGGGGAGTATTAAAGTTTCACCTGTAACTGAAAATAACCTGGCAATTTCAAAAAAGTAACAAAGATAATCAATTTGACCAAGTGAAAAGTAGTGTTACAAAATGTAGGAGCCACCAGCGGCCTGGCACAAACATTGTCACACGGAAATAGAATTTTTCAAATTGTAAATGGACTGTGTTGTGAATTTCTATAGAACGTAAATTGCGTAGCTCATTTTCTGCAACTTGCAACTCGAAAAATTACGCTCGTCTAGCTTGGCCTTAGTGTGCCCCTACCATTCGAATCATAAATATTTTTTCGTACCCTAATCCGAAGTTTTTTGATTTATCTGATGTTTATTGTGAAGTTATACGGAATATGAGCTGCGACTTTTTCCGTTCACATCCTAAATCACTTTTCTGATATGGGACGGTCCCATAACTCACACAGAGCAACAGATATTGCGGAAAATGATTTCCATTTATAAATTGAGAATTATTTACATCAAATGTGGTAAAACGACGTTTAAGAGACGAGTAAAAGATTGCTATTTGTCTGTATAATTCTGGTCATCATATTTAGTAATATTATCTTATGTATTTAATAAGCATATTATTTGTAAATTTTGGTATGCTATGTATGCTATTAATTGGTGTCTACATATAAAACTCTAACTGTGTATGCTAATTTCTAAATCTATATGTATGTAACACTGCAAGCGTACCTCTATTAATAAAATAAAAATAAAGTATATTTATTTATGTAAGTTTATTTTACGTACCGTTATATAGGTAATTTGTCCTTATATTTTCTACAATTTCACGTACATCTTTATCGGTTTATACCTCATTAAGGGGGCTGACAGAGCATTTTTATCTTGCGGCTTTTTAAGCAGACATAGCCTAGGCCTGCAAGACTCAAAGGCCACTATTAGCATGATAGTTTACGTGAAGGTAGAATAATTTTTCAAAACTAAAAACCGATTTCACCCCCAAACTACACAACCGATAGATAAAATTTCCATGGTAACACTTGGAAAGTATACCCTTTCAAACAAAAAATGAATTTTTTAAATCGGTCCAGGCGTCTTTAAACAATCGGTGAGCATACATAAAAAAAATAAAGGATCGCAACGAATTGATAACCTCCTCCTTTTTTGGAAGTCGCTAAAAAAGGAATCCAAATAGTGATGATTCACATTTTTGAACATTCTCTCGCCAATATGGTTTTTGATATTCAAGATGCAGTACCAAAAATTTGACATTCCACCTGACGAGAAGCTGCCCCCGGGTAAGGATCTCCCCTGGGCTTTTTAGAAATCTTTAAACAGACTCCTCTCTGGTACAGGGCGATGCCGGGAGAGCAGAGCCAAATGGGGTTGGAACTCTGGCAACAGTTTGTGTGACTGTGGGGTCACACAATCCATGGACCATCTTTTGTCATGTTCCAACTGCCCGATTCCTTGTACTAAGGCAGATCTGAATATGGCTAATGACAGGGCGGTTGCCTTGGCTAGGTTCTGGTCTAACAATATCTAATATTAGCCATTTCGACTCGATAAGAAGAAGTACCAAAGTACTCAAACTAGATTATCAATGGTGAAAAAACACCATAGAAATAGATGGTGGAGAAATTCGACGGGCTGAGTTCAAAACGTGATAGCTCGTTGGTAAGAAAGAGCATGGTCGTATCAAGACCAAGGTCGCTGGTTCAATCCCTGCTCACGTGGTATTTTTACACCATTGCTTATTTGTTTCCCTTGATTGTATTTTACGATTTGTGCGGGAAGAGGCGTGAAAATTCTATTTAGAGAGAGCTAGATATTTCTTACGTGAAAATTCTTTACGTGTTCACTTTTCAGCGTTTACGTCTCCCGGTCTCAGCATTGGCAAACGAGTCCCTGGGGCCAGCTGGAAAAGCGGAGTATCCTAGATTCTTATCGACAAGTCTCCACTTCGATCTGACGGCCATTTTCTTTGAATACATGCCAAATGTCTGTATTTCGATATCTTTCGATTGCTTTCTGTCTTGCGGTTTATTGTATATTCGATTTATTTATTTATTCATTTTTTTTGCGTCATAGTTCTTTATTAATATTTTTATTTTTTATATAAATTTTTACTGAGTCCTAAAAATTACAGGAAAAATTCAAACTAAAAACGAAATTAAAACTAAAGTACAAACTAAACTAAAATCTAAATAAAAAATTAAATAAATAAAAATAAAAAACTTATAAAAAATGTCGTGCAGATCATTGCCCTGCGGTGAAGTGCCCAAAAGGCTGGCAGCATTGCCACGCTGGATGGCAATGCTTATTCGTTGGGCGAAGTAATTGCCAGCCCTTTGGTCACCTGAGACACCTCGACCAACTTTTGATTAAAAAATTTAAACTGTTTATTGGTTGATGGCCCCCACGGACCTAAGGTCACAACCCCAAACGGCTCAAATATGAAACCGTTCCCTAGGCATTCATACTTGCACCGTTTTAGGGTTTCCGCAGTGGCTGCAGCTGCGCCAGCCTTGGAGCTGGTACCGTGAAGATGGGAGGCCGCCAGAGTGTCGACACACGTTTAATTTAATTTAAAAAACTTTATTGATTCGCTATATTACAATTGTTTACAATTGACTTAACGCTAAAAGAGTTCTCACCCAGTCAACCATGAGGATAAACAGAGATCTAGTTGCGGCGCAAAATAATTACTAAATAAATCCTAATAAATATACCTACATTCATTATGTGTATATACATACATAAACATACATACAATATATAAATAATGAATAATGATGATGAAAATGAAATATAAACTATTTTAGAAGGTGAGAGTGTACTTTTATTAACAAAATACGAAATACAAAATCTCTTTATTGTAGAACACAGGTAAATACGGTGTTACAGGTATATAAAGTCCACCATGCTTGGCCCATACTGGACATACGATAATAGTTCATAAGCATACTAAATACACACAATTAATATTAGGCAATTAAAAATTATAATTTACTTTAGTCATCAAATATTATCATTTAGGGGCTACCTGAGGTCCAGTGCTGCCCCCATTTAAAATAAATCATTTGAAAAGAAACGGAGATATTATTTAAAATTTGGCTTTGATATAATCCAAGATAACCCTTCAAACTAATTTATGAACTACTGTTTATATTTTAAAGTGAGAACGTGTAGCTTTTAATAGCATTTTTGCGAAAAACGGCCACTTTTAGCAAAAATGCTATAAAAATCTACACGTTCTCATTTCAAAATATAAACAGTAGTTCATAAAATAGTTTGAAGGGTTTTCTAGGATTATATCAAAGCCAAATTTTAAATAATATCTCCGTTTCTTTTCAAATGATTTATTTCAAATGGGGGCAGCACTGGACCTCAGGTAGCCCCCCTTAAGAAATCGTCAATAGAGTAGTAACATTTTTTCGTCAAGAATAATTTTAATTGATATTTGAAAAAAGATTTATTTGTGTTTTATTTATTGTAACAAGTTTTTATTTAGTTTCACCTGTCCCATTGTCTGTCTGTCTGTTTGTCTATCAAATATTACAAGTTCAATTTGTCCCACTTCCCGATTTCCGATTGAACTGAAATTTTGCATGCATACGTATATCGTGACAATGCAATGTTAAGATGGCATGGAGCTGATCTGATGATGGAGCTGGAAGGTGGCCAAAGGAAATATAATGAAACAACGTAACCCCATCGAGTTAGCGTTCGTTTGATTCGTCTTGAGGAGCACTTAAACTTTTAAGTTTTAGTTTAATGCTTATTTCAATTTTTTTTTACTTGTTTTTGGTGGATTTTTATTGGCGAAGAACAAAGGTGGCAAATGAAGTTGACAGTGACAAAAGTTTATTTGCTAGGCAAATAAAAAAAAAACTACCAAACCATCTTGATGATTGGCTAAAAACCGATGTTTAGTGGAATTAATATCCCTAGCGCCATCTTTTATTTGCTAGGTAAATTAAAAATCCTCGACTTTCAAGCGTTCCCCCAATAATTTAAACATAATTAAACCGATTTTCATCAAACATAGCTAGGAAAAAAAACCGCATTGAAATCGGTCTTTCAGTTTAAGAGCTACGATGACACAGACAGACAGACAACTAGTGTCAAAATTTTATTACCCTCTTTTTTGTCGGGTGTTAAAAAACACAAACCAAAGAGGTGAGTAAATTTAATAAAACTTTCTACAAGTACTGATTTTAAGCTCCTGTACAAAGTTCATCCAAACCGCTATAAAACTCAGCTTACGGAGCTCCAAGATAAACTTTACGACTTTCTTTCACACGCAGTAAAAGGTGAGTGTTTATTTTAATACGTCCATGGTTTCAGTGAGTGGATTTAACTATTATATTTTTTCTCCTAAGTACATTAATTTTTCAGGTTTCACAGCTTTTGAAATAAATTATTTGAAAGGAAACGATGATATCATTTAAAATTTTGTCTTGAGTAAGCCCTACATAACCCTTCAAACTATTTTATGAACTACTGTTTACAGTTTAAAGTGAGAACGTGAAGCTTTTCTACGCACATTTGCCAAAAACGGCCACTTTTGGCGTTGTGCGAAGAAAAGCTTTGCGTTCTCACTAGTCAGTAGTTCATAAGATGTTTGAAGGGTTATTATTAAACTTTATTGTTCCAAAATACAAATATACTTTTAACAAATGGCGGACTTAATGTTAAAAGCATTATCTCCCAGACCCCAGTCAACCATAGGGATAAACAGGTTATCTGGTTCACTCAAGACAAAATTTTAAACGAAATCTTCGTTTTCTTACAAAAAAATATATTTTAAATGGGGGCAGCATTCGACCCCTAAATTCATGTATCCCCTTTAATTGAAAAGTTCTTACGTTTCTTGATACGGATTTTGTAACAGTGCAAATGTATAAGGTAGACAGACACCGTCCTTATATAAAACTAGTCATTTGCCTCGAATCGACTCGCGAACCCCATATCTCGGCATCCCCTTAACCGATTCGGCTCATGTTCGAACTTAAATAATCAATTTGCCATGTCTACACGCCTACCAAATTTCATGAAGCTCCGATCAAAGATATTAAAGTTATCCTCGAACAAACATACATACATACAAACGCTGGATAGTTCAAGTAGACCCGGAGAACTACGCTAACTTCGCTCGCTCGTTCAATTATAAAAAAAAACAAACATACCTACTATATTTATTATATTGACATCGTTAAATGAGATGGTGTCATTTTATTAAACCTCAACAAAAAGAGCTGTAAGCGTTAAAAGTTTGACGGCAATGTCTGTCTGTTTATCGATCTGTGTAACTGTCTGTGGCATCGTAGCTCTCGAATGGATAGATCGATTATGATGCGGTTTTTTACCTGAAAGCAAGTTACTTTGCGGTGGTTACTCGCTATGTTGGATGAAAATCGATTCTGCCGTTTAAGTTATGTGTCCGTCAAAATGAAGGGACCAAGTCTCAGATATTTGTCATACATATAAAAAAAATTAATTTTATTAATCTACTATCTAATATTATATTATAATAAATCTATTTGCTACCTTTCCCTCTTTGACTCTTGACATTTTGTATTTAGGGATTACAACTTTAGAGCACGTGATATTATTTGACATTAATTTAGGAATGGTTATATCGGACACATGATCATCATCATCATTTCAGCCGCATAACGTCCACTGCTGGACATAGGCCTCTCCCATGGATTTCCAAAATGACCGATCAGGAGCGGCCTGCATCCAGCGCTTTCCAGCGACCTTGGTTAGTCAGTCTGACCTTACATATATGTCAGGAAACATGATGATTATGGAAAATAAAATTATGAGACCTTAGGTTATGGATGGAATATTAATGAGACAAAATATGAGAACCGATTAAATTGTTGTAAAAAAAATTACAACATTTAAAGGTAGTAAGTAGGTATTGAAAAGATAAGCTGATGGAAAGGATAAGCTGGACAGAAAAAATTACCAATGAGGAGGTCCCGAAAAGAGTGGAAGAGAGTAGATGCATTCTAGACATAATAGAGAATAGACGAGGAAAGATGGTAGGTCATCTAATACGACACGACGATTTCATAAAAAACATAATGATAGAAGGGAAATAAGGACCAGGAAGACCCAGGCACAGCAACATGAAGCAACTAAAGGAGAAGGTGAACGTCGTGTCGTACAGCGAATTAAAACGGCTGGCGAACGAGAGAGACAAATGGAAGAAAACTTATACTCCACCGACAAGAGCATAGCTCCTAAATAATATAGGTAGAAGTAGGTATTAAATATAAATCCTTTGAAAATCGAAAAATTTGCCGCACTGAATAATAGAATGGTCAAATTGGTGGGACCAAATTTTGAAGACGATATTTTTAAAACGTTAAATGTTGCGGTTAGTTAAAATCAATATTATTAAGGTAGAATTAAGGGATTAAAACACTAACTAGGTACAGGTAGCGGCACGAAACTCTAGCGCTGACCTTGCCTGCGCAGAAGTCAAAAATTAATACCGTACCCGTGCGCAGTATCCCCTCCACATGTCGCTCAACGCTAAACTTACGTGCCGCTAGGTATAGAACATTTCTAGGGAGCAGTCTATCAGTTTGGTCCCTCCATTTTGACATCATAATGGAGGGACCAAGGCTTTTGTTAAAGCATATGCATAATGAAGAGGCAGCTGAAGTTATATATAGCAAAGGTAGCCAATAGTAGATCAATGGTATTAAGAGCGGCTTTCTTATTATGACGTTGTGTCTGATCTTTCTTGAAAACGTTTAAACTCAAAGGTATCTTGAGCGCTATTTCTAGGTTTTTATCGAAATAAAAAAATAAAATTTAGAAAAATGAAGTCAGTTTATGCCTCCCAACATCTGCTTTTTTTACAAATTTTAGCTGAACTTGGACCGTTCATAAAGTACAAAGTTATAAAGGTAAAGAAAATATTTCGATACAAATCTCGCAAATGTAATGAAAATTTTGAATTTAAATTACCTGGAACAAGTTTTATGAAATTTCCGCAACCTACAAATAGTTAATATTCGTTCAATGGATAGCTATTAACCCTTTCATTTATATCAGTTGTCGTGCCCTGGGGGCACGCGAGGGGTAGTAAATCTAAAATAAATACCTACAACGAAAAACGGATGTGGATACTTAAGTTATGTGCAATACGAGTATTATTTTTTTGTCGGACATATCCGACATTGGCGGAAGAGGCAAGACAATGTTTGTCGGATAAATCCGACGTTCGCGGTGAAAGGGTTAATAATACTAATTTCATTCAATAGAATACAAACCGTGTCCTTAGGCGCTATCTTTCTCTTTTTGGATTGCCTCTTTTTCTAGCATTGCCTTGGATGAAACAACAAGCTTTTCAAACTATGCTCGCATTGACGACAGAGCGGTCGCGAAGGGCTGCCTTATAAATTATGTACGACAATACGACAAACATCCGAGACTTGGTCCCTTCATTTTATCGGACACTAAGTTATTGGGGGTTAACACTTGAAATTTTAAAAGTAGTTTTTTTTTTATTTTTTTCTAAAGCGTAAACTCATCTATATGTGTATCTTGCCTGTCCTAATTAACGGTGCTCAAAGTTGGTCATTGACTGAGGATCAGAAGTCCAAGATCAAGATTTGTCAAAGAGCAATGGAGCAGAGTGTTTTGGGTGTCACCAGGCTCGATAAAGTGCCAATCACAACGCTTCGTTCAAAAACTGGCATTGCTGATATCAGAGTCAGACACAAAGCCGCTAAGCTAAAGTGGGATTGGGCGGGGCACGTTTGCCGAATC
The DNA here is from genome assembly GCA_943193695.1 of Acrobasis suavella. Lineage (NCBI taxonomy): Eukaryota > Metazoa > Arthropoda > Insecta > Lepidoptera > Pyralidae > Acrobasis > Acrobasis suavella. The sequence goes on from OW971952.1 coordinate 11,683,015, forward strand.
CATCCTGGGTACTTTGGTAACAAAGTGGACTCCAGCAGATGGCTGAAGGCAAAGAGGTAGGCCTCGGAAAGTTGATGTAACGACTTGCAACAGTTTGAAAGGGAATGGTTGGAAGTGGCACACGATCGAGATTTTTGAAAGGAGATGGGGGAGACCTTTGCCCAGCAGTTGAATAGTAGAGGTTAAAAAAAAGTATGATAGTATAGCAAAAAAGTTTCAATATCAAAATCTAGTTTCTAACATGAGGGAGAATCAATTTTACAGTGTAATAACCGAAATTCCTGACCGTAATAACTAAGTCTGCCTGGGGCTGGAACTGGATTAATAGTTGCCCCTTCCACACTCTCCCCGGGGATAATCCGGCTTAGGGACCATATTGCGACATCTAGCGGCGGTTAGATGTACTAATATTTTATACGGAGATGGTTTGAGGGTTAAAGTGGAATTTTAAAGTAAGCGAAATGTATTTTCATTGCTGAATACTGATTGTTGTTATTTTTGTTCCCAAATCGTTTTAGATTTTCATCTTTATCTTGTTTTTGTTTGTTTTTTAATGTAGACAACACTAAAAAGCATTGTCAATTAATGATGACAGCCGAAATTAGTAGTTGAGGTCATCATCATTCATCATCATCATTTCAGCCGCATAATGTCCACTGCAGGACATAGGCTTCTCCCAAAGATTTCCAAAATGACCGATCTAAAGCGGCCTGCATCCAGCGCTTTCCAGCGACCTTCGTCAGGTCGTCAGACCACCTTATGGGTGGTTGTTCTACGCTTCGTTTACGTGATCGCGATTTGAGAACCTTTTTGCCTCATCGGCCATCGGTTCGTCGCGCTATGTGTCCCACCCACTACAACTTCAACGAACTTATCCGCTGGGCTATGGCAGTGGCTTTTGTTCTCCTGCGAATTTTCTCATTTCTGATTCGATTACGCAGGGAAACACCGAGCACAGCCTTCTCCATAGTAGTTGAGGTACTGTCACAGAATAAGTACGTACAGAAGTCTTACTTAGGAAAGAAATTCAAAGATATATCTACTTAATGTGGTTAGCGCTATGGTTTAATTTAGCTGGCGTCAAAAGTCCTCACCTCTTCGTTTAAATACCTAGACATCCATTACAAGCCAATTTCATTTTTATTACTCTGGACAAACGATTCATGTATCTAAATTTTCCTTTTCGAAGTGGTCGCCGCGTGCATAGTAATAATGTAGGTATATTTCTGATACCTAAACGGAGAGTGACAAAGGCCTGCTTGTACTGTGTAAAAGTTCCCACTCAGCTGAAGTTAGAAAATTAAAAAAATGACTTAGTGACCCATAAAGACATTCGTAGCGTAGTGGTCACCATGCTAGTCCGCCACCCAGAGGTCCCGGGTTCGATCCCCGGTCAGGGCAAGTTGGAAAATGGCCTTTTTCAAATTGTCCTGGGTCTTGGGTGTTTATCTATATATGTATATGTTATAAAACATAGTATCGTTGAGTTAGTATCCCATAACACAAGTCTCGAACCTACTTTGGGGCTAGCTCAATCAGTGTAATTTTTCCCTATATATTTATAATATGTTTGGTCTGTGTGTCGTAGCTCTCAAACACATGGACCGATTTCGATGAGGTTTTTTTACGTTAAAGTTCCCTTGCGGTGGTTGTTAGCTATGTTAAAATAGCGTTTTAAAAGGTATTGGGGGTTAACGCTTAAAAGTCGTTTTTTTTTAACTTGCAAATAATGGCGCTACGTATATTAATTCCACCTTACATTGGTTGGAATATGTAGTTCCGCCTCTCACCACTAGATGGACACCATCTAGTCTATAAGTGGCGGAACTATCGTCAGTCGTCGGAGGATTTTTTAATTTGCCAGGCAAACAAAATTTTATTAGGGTAACGTTGCTAAGTTTTAATTAGTATTCCAAGTTCAATAACATCGAATGTCAACGTAAAATAAAATAATATATATAGGATTTAGGCCTTTGCAGGCCCTTTTGATATGTCATGGGTTTCATTCACTACTGGAATTTCATTTAGTAATATTATCCACCTTACATCTTATATACTGTTAAGTACACCTTGCATAAATCCGGCTTAGTGCAAAGACGAAGTCACTTATTTCTAAAACAAAACTGAATTAGTCTCACATCACTTATCTTCATTCCACGGAGACGTTTCTTAATCAAGGCTTCACATTTGATTAACATCAGTTGGAGCGTGAAAAGAAACGCCCTAAGGGCCAGGGCTGAAGTTCAAGGTGAAAGGTCGGTGACCTTTACAGCCGACCAATGGGAGGGAGTTTCAGCGACGGAAATGGTGGCAGCGAGAAGCTTAGAAGTAAATGGAGTGAGCGAGTTTATTACAGAAATCGACGTAATGGAAAAAACAGTAAGGAACCCATTCTTCTATCCTAAAGAATGCTAACATATTATTAATGACATTTTGCATATAATTTTAGAGAAGTCCCACAGTAAAGTCAATAGAGAAAACTCTTTTGACTCCATTGTGATGTGTTTCTTATATTATAGTCAAAATGTCATTGATTTTATGTAAGCATTCTTTAGGATTAAGGAATGAGAACCAAAAAACCTTTTTATAAGAAGTGCGCCAATTACCACTAATCACCATTGCCCCTATCCTATCCTATTGCTTATATTTTTTGCAATACTTTTATAGATAAATTTGTAGAAGTCGTATAAAACTCTTTTGTTAGGATTTAATGGATTGGTGATCGTTGAGGATAATGGAGTGTGGAGATACTTAGGGTATTGCTGCCATAATTAATGAAAAAATGGGTTGAAAGAATTGTAAGTTCTCTTTGTTAGTGGAACTTACCGCATTGGGGAAAAATCTGTCACATTTACTATGGCGCCGCCCATATACTTAAAAGCACAGATTGATATATTTAGAGTTTGACGGCGACATTTTTAGGTCAACTAGTTTATTGATCAACCTTTATATGTAGGTATGTCGTTGTGTTTTGTATTCAGCAACACGCTATTAAACTTAAAATATGAAAACTCAATTTGGTTCCAAGCTCCCCTGAGCCAGCCAATCACATCCCAAGAGACGGAGAGACGCTGTTATTGGTCAACACAATGGCGCTTTGTGCGCGGGAAAATTAATTCCATATTTGAATTTTTTATCGATAAAAGTCTTTGTGGGAAGTCGTATAAAATCTTTTGTTAGGAGTTATTGGATTGGCGATCGCTGGGGATGATGGAGTGTAAAAAATTATTAGAAAGAAAGTGTATAGAAATTGTAATTTATTTAGAAGTAAAAAAAGAAATTACATAGATACTTACCTATGTCATAGGGCCTTACCTATGTCATACCTTTTTTTATGTCATAGGGCGGCAAACAAACAAACGGGTAATCTGATGGACAGCTGCAACACCAGGGGTGTAACAAAAGCGTTACCGGCCTTTCGGGAAGATATAGACTCGTTTTTTGAAGGTTTCATTGTCGTATCCATCCAGATTCTCTTTAATCCAGATTTGAGATTTTTTATTCAGTTTCACCTGTCCCATTGTCTGTCTGTCTGTAATCAAATCCTGCAAGTTCAATTTGACCCACTTCCCGGTTTCCGATTGAGCTGAAATTTTGCATGCATTGGTATATTGCGTGACAGTGCAATATTATGATGATATGGACCTGATCTGATGATGGAGCTGAAAGGTGGTAGGAACTCCGTAATGAAACGACGCAATCGCATCGAGTTTGGGCTCATTCGGTTTGCCTTGAGCACTTTAAACTTTTAAGTTCACTGTTTCAGATAAAAGTTGTTTTATTGTTTTTTTTTTTAAATAATTACTTGTTATAAAATAGTGTTAGTATATAATTTGTTGCCTGAAATAAAAACATTTGACTTGATTTTAAGTGGGTGCCCATAATTATTGTTAGAAATTTCATAATCATTGCAATAGGTATTTTCTTTGCAGTGGAAAAGAAGCGAGAAAGCGAAACCCAAGCTTCGCAACAATGCAGCTGATAATGCATCTGGAAATACGCTGAAATGACACAAAAACCATCTGTAAAAGATGGAATATTTTTTTTTATTAAAACTAAAGTGAGTGACACTTAGAGTGTCAACTACTGGTCGACGGGTTTGGACCGTATCAGAAGGTCTTTATCATGGCGAATGTGACTGGAGGACGCGCGTACACGAAGTCGCCTCGCAACACACTGATGTTACTGGTACGGTAACCCGTTAATTGGGTATTTTCCTAGGTCGAAATTAAATTATTTTGTTCTGATAAAAAAATAAAACATCGCAAAATAATGTCACTTGTCTTTGAACATATCCATTTTGACGCGATTTTAGATTTATTATTGCAGAAAAACAGGTAATAAGAGCGCTATTTGACTACAAGAAACTGTGACGTCATTACCCAGTATTTTATACCAATCTCATAGAAACTGTTTGTTTTGACGTTTTGAAAGAAGTATCTAATTTGACTTGTTGGAAAATAGCGGATTCTTGCCAATAATGGAAGAAAATTGATTCGACCTCTAACCAGAAATGGCTGCCATAAAGACCGTTGATTAAGATATAAAAAGAGAGCGATCATAAAATAATTAATTAGCGAGCCACATCACCGTAATTGCAATCAGCTAACAGCTGACCTGATTGCGCTGCTAGCTCAGCGATATACTGTCGGCTAATTGGAAACAAATGAAGCTATTCCCGATTAGTGATGTGCCGCCGAGAAGTTTCCTGCACTCGGAAATTTCTTTCCTTGAAAATTTCCGGAAATTTCTGAGATTTTCAACATTTTTTGAGAATTTTAGTTGGAAAATTTCCGAGAAATTTCCAGCAAGAATTTTTTTTAGGAAATTTTTCAACTGACCGATTCGGAAGTTTCTCGAAACTTTCAAGAAGGGCACATCATTATTTGCGATTAAGGGCTGTGCACATAGACGTACCGAGGGGGGTCTGGAAGTTCAATTCCCACCTCGAAATAAAAACACGATTTTTAAAAATCTTGGCAGCCCAATAATTGCGATTTCTTAAAGTTCTGAAAAGGTCAATTTAAGGTTGTCTTGCCCTTGACAGACCCTCTTCCCCCTCCAACTAACCGTCATGTCTCACTAACACTTTTCTCCCGACTTTTCATGAAAAACTGTTTTGTGTACGCCTACATATGTCATAGAAAATACATGCGACACAGATATTTTAATATTTTTTTTACTATGTGCACATGGACTAGCGATTTCTTACTATAAATATGATTAGTTAATGCACATGTTTTTTTTTTCATGCTGGTGTAGAAGGAATGAAAAAATAGCTTATCATGTACACCAGTCTTTCCCAAAGTGGGCGATAACGCCCCCTTGTGGGCGCTGGAGGCTTTAAGGGGGGCGGTAACGGGCCCAGAATAAAGTTGGGGGGCGCTGATGTGATTTAAGCAATGAGTGATTTATAACTTCAGCTATTTCATATTTTAAAATTAACTGAAATTAAAATCCTCTTACTACACAACATCCATTTATTAGTTCATATTTATATCCTTTTTTATTGTTCAAATATAAACTAAAAATGTAATTAATATTTATTATTTTAATGCGTTCACAACGCTATTTATATCGTTAAAGGAATCAAACACTAAAAAAATTTCGTGTTTTAAAGTTTCGCAGGTGAGGTCCCCACTTCCGATACTCTTTATTATTGTAAAATTGTATTATTATTGCAGTTTTTTATTTAAAATTAACAATGTTGATTATTATTTTTTTATAAAAGATACTCTAATGTACTGGTGTATGTATTATTATTGCTCTCTCTTGTAAAAAAGTCTAGTTTAGAATATAGGTTGAATTAAACTACAGGCAAGACAAATATGTGATTCAGGTTTTTATGGTGCAAAAATGGGGGGCGCTACAAAATAACTGATTTTTTAAAGTGGGCGTTTGACAAAATAAGTTTGGGAACCTCTGATGTACACCATCTACACCATATCACATTAGGTTTGACTGTTAGAGAATGTTCGCCTATTGTACTAATTACATTTACATTACATTTGACTGCGTCCATGGTCCAGCGGTCAAGGCGTTTGGCTTTTGATCCAGAGGCCGTGAGTTCGAATCCTGCTGAAAAGCATGCTTTGTGAAAAATTGTTTCCTATTTGGTTTGGACATTGCAGGTTTGATTTACTTAATTGACCGAAAAGAAAGATGATTCTGTGTTTCCGATCCCGAACGCCATCTGCCGTTTGCTCAAACCTATCCAAGGATAGCTTCTTATCTACCCTTTGGGTGCGGAAGTCAGTCGGCAGTCGCTCTGTGCAAAAACCCGTACCTCATCAAATCACCTAGGTTAGGTAGCGGACCCCGGGCTCTCAAGTGTTACCGCTGAAGATGCAACCGGGAATATGTGAGAATGATGATGATTGTACTTAAATTTGTATATGCGCACAATAAAGTAGAAATAAAAAAGAATGTGTTGTCGTGGGACACCAGGTAGGAACGAAGTTCCTTCGGCTAATGTAGAATCGAAACAATGTGTATACGACTGTCGCGCCTGCGCACGTCTCATTTAACGAGGTCATCCTTACGGTTTTACTATCACATTTTTTTCAGTTCGGTCGCGCAGCAAAATCCCTATCTCCTCCAAGCCTGCCGTAAGGAACTTCGTTCCAATAAACGTATCCTCCACCTTCACACACTATCAAGCTAAAAGTGGTATGCGTCTAGCGGCACTGGATTCTGTCTGCTTGGAGCAGCACCACCCAAACTGCTCTGGCTGCGCCATTAGGCATAAAGACGTTATACTGTATCATCATTTCAGCCGCATAACGTCGACTGCCGGACACAGGCCTCTCCCAAGGATTTCCAAAACGACCGATCAAGAGCGGCCTGCATCCAGTCCTTTTCCGGCGAACTTGGTCAGGTCGTCTGACCACCTTGGGTGTCGCTCGCTTCGCTTGGCCGCGGTCGCCGAAGCACGTCTCACGTTTCGGTCGAATCAAAGGCTTTTTCATTATTTACGAACGTTAAGGGGCTACCTGAATTTTTCGGGGTCCAGTGCTGCCCCCAAATTTTAAATGATTTATTGATTGATTTTTAAATGATTTATTTCAAATGGGGGCCCCATTTGAAATAAATCATTTGAAAAGAAACAGAGATACCATTTAAAATTTCTTTTGAAATGATTTATTTCAAATGGGGGCACCCATTTGAAATAAATCATTTGAAAAGAAACAGAGATACCATTTAAAATTTGGTCTTGATCAGACCATGGATAACTCTTCAAACTATTTTATGAACTACTGTTTATAGTCTAAAGTGAATACATGAAGCTTTTCTACGCACAACTGCGAAAAACGGCCACTTTTGGCGTATGTGCGTAGAAAAGCTTCACGTTCTCACTTTAAAATGTAAACAGTAGTTTATTAAATAGTTTGAAGGGTTATCCAGGGTCTGATCAAGACCAAATTTTAAATGATATCTCCGTTTCTTTTTAAATGATGTATTTCAAATGGGGGCAGCACTGGACTCCGGAAAATTGAGGTAGCCCCTTAAGCCTAATAACCCGTTATACTCCCTCGCCTTCTCTATAACCTGCCGCAGCGTGTGAATCTGGTCCATGGTACTAACGTGGTCAAAGGTGGCCTGTACGGAAACTGTTCGGGGGCTGGAAGGCTTCAAACCTGTTTGCGAGACGATTCGATATACCGTATAAGTATACTTAACTTTATAATTACCTACTTTATAGTAATGCGGGTAACCAAGTGAATGGAGCGTTGCATTCCTTTAAGAGCAGTAGGAAGGTATCACACAATGCACGACTTGCTGTTCATAAAGGAGTACTAATACCTACTTTAATGTACGGTAGTGAGAGTTGGGTATGGCAGAGAAAGCATGAAAGTAGAATAAATGCAGTTGAAATGCGAGCGCTGAAGAGTATGTGTGGTGTTAATTTGAAAGATCGAATGAGGAATGATGTCATAAGGGAGCGGTGTGGAGTGAAAGAGAATGTTGTGACAAAAATAGAAAAAGGGATGTTAAGGTGGTTTGGGCATGTAGAAAGGATGGATGAAAACATGTTAACAAAAAATATTTATAAGGCAAATGTGAAAGGAACTGTAGGGAAGGGTCGGCCTCGGCGAACATTCTGCGACCAGATTGCAGACGTTCTGAAAAAAGGAGAGGTAAAAAGTACCCGTAACCGAAGGGCATGTATGAAGAAATTGATGAGTATAGATGAAGCGAAAGAGGTTTGTCAGGATCGTAGCAAGTGGAGGTCCATAGTCTCTGCCTACCCCTGTGGGAAATAGGCGTGATATTATGTATGTATGTATGTACTTTATAGTCCATAGACCGAAAAAACTTATTAACTAGAAATTCATAATTCAACATCGCATTGAAAAGGCTTTCTGCTCGGTTGAGCTTTTATTTCCTGCTAGCTTTCAGAGTTTGAAAAGAAATAAAATACTAACTACCTTCATGTAAAAAGGCATTACGGGAATTTCAGTGCCTTGGCCAGCTTTAAGGCATTTTATTTAAAATTTAGTGGGTGTCTTACATATTTTTTGTTTTTTCGCCACTTGTTTCCGATTTTTAACCGACTTCAAAAAAGGAGGAGGTAATCAATTCGACTGTATGTTTTTATTTGTATACATCCATACAAATAAAAACATACAGTCGAATTACGCGATATCTTCGTCAACCGTGAACCGATTGTGATGATTCTTTTTTTACTTGAAAGCTTGTAGCACCAAGTTGCTCCCGTATTAATTTGGTAAAGATATGATGAAGAACTTTGGAGATATGAAAGAAACTCTTGAAAGAAAATGAAGTCAGTTTTTTATTGTTAAAAATTGAATAATTTAATTTGCCGAAAGACATCTGACATAGCTTGACTACTGCCACACATTGATGACAGCCGGGATATGCCTACCCATCTTATAAACATTATTATTTATCTTCCTTCGTCACTAAAATTGCGCTATAGGTATTAAATAAAACATTAAAAAAAATTATACCCCTTACTTAAAGTAATCTCACATTTTATTTTCTGTGAGATTTTCTGTGAGATTACTAGTCGGAATCTGAAAGATTTTTTCGAAGTCTATTGTGGGGGCCCTACTATTGTGGAGGCCCCGGGCTGTAGCCCCGGTTGCCCTCCCCTAAATCCGGCCCTGGGAGGAGTTCTTGTAAATTATATACCTCTTGTGGTCACCCATCCTACCCATATAGTTTTGAAAATTTGACTTCAGCGTTGTCGGGTAAGAATGCCTGTACATTGTAAGTTGCAGAAGTCCTTGATAACTTTATGTGTAGGTATTGATTTTGATACAAATGCGTCAACATTTCAAGGTCTTAACAAGTAATTTTGTTTGGTTTATTTGTGACGCAGTTTCATTTCTATATAAGATAGATATTAAAGTAGATATTACTTAAATAGACGTCGCGAGCCCTTTGCCCCCTTTTCCCCTTCTCCTATTTAGGGAAATAAGTACGGTGGTTTCCCCATTTGCCTTCCGTACCGCAGTGCTTGGGACAGAAACCCTTCCGGATCCCACATCTACGGCCTTCTGCCAATACTGTCACCACTGCTGCCTAGTGACAGAGGAATGCTTATTTACTGGAGTCGTCATAGAAACTATATATATATTTTAGGTAAGCCCGCCCTACTGGACTTCCCACCACGTTCTGCTAACCCTGCCGCTGATTGGTCGGGGACTCCTTATTTTTGTATTCGCAGCTAACCATTATATCTGATGGCCGTTCCACTATCCGCCACCTGTGAACCCCTTTAGTAGCTTACAGCTAAGTCCTTTTCCCCCCTGACTCACCAAAAATGGACCATTTAAACTTGGCACTTGGGTGCCAATTTTCTATAAAATCGGTTGAAAAATGCGACCTGTAGCCTCTATTGGCGAGAACAGACAGACGGATAAAAGCATTTTTGGCCAATCTCGAAACTGAGACGCTTAATAAAATAAATATATTGGGACAAATTACACTGTTTGAGCTAGCCCCAAAGTTAGTTCGAGACTTGTCTTATGGGATACTAACTCAACAATACTATATTATGCCTTTTTTTGAAGCCTAAACTACTAGGGGCTTGACAATTCTTTAGGCTAGGGCTGTTGAATAGGCCAAGCCTTAATGATTATAAGTCTTTATAGGCTTTTGGTTCGATGTTGTTTTGGCGATATTTAAGACGAAGTGGTAGCTAAAGTGGCGCCCTCATTTGAAATAAATTGTTTAAAACTAAATATGGTGAAAATTAAAAATTTGATTTGTATAAATGTCTAGAAAGACCTTTAAACTATTTTATGAATAACCTTTGAAATGATTACTAATAGTCCGTCTAGTTTTAAAACTGTTTTTCGCCAAAAGTGGCCACTTTTGGCGAAAAACAGTTTTAAGACAAGATGGACTACCAATATTACTTTCAAAGGTTATTCATAAAACAGTTTAAAGGTCTTTCGAGACATTTATACAAATCAAATTTTTAATTATCACCATATTTCGTTTTAAACAATTTATTTCAAATGAGGGCGCCACTTTAGCTACCACTTCGTCTTAAGTAAAATATAAATTTTCTTTTGTTTTTTCAATATTAATTAAAAATAAAATAAATCCTTTATTCATAAATAGCTGTGCCCGCGACTTCGTTCGCGTGAAAATCTGTTCAGCAGTTTCGGACATTCAGGTGTACAATGTGCATACAGACAATGACATACAAACAAAAATATTACTTACAAACCCTTGATGATGACAAAGCCTATATGTTGCTCAGGGATGAGCTTAATCTTTTAGTGAAAACCGCGTAAAAATCTGTTCAGTAGTTTTAAAGATTAGCGAGTACATACAGACAGACAGACAGACAGACAGACAGACAAAAAAATAAAAATAATATTTTTTGTGTTCTGGTACTCTATTTTTATCGTCCACACCCATTTTTTGTTATTTTTATCTAATGTACAGACACGCGGTTCCTACTGTTTTAATACATATATATGTATTGATTATTATGTCTTACTCAGGCTGATACTAAAAAATGGCTTTCGCCTAAATATAAGCCTATTACTTTTAAAAACCTACAGTCACAAGAAAGGCTTTTTAGGCTCATAGGCTTTAAAAATGACATAGACCTAAAAAAGGACCGATAAGCTTAAATTTAGGGCTAAAAGCCAATAGTCCTCGGGAACACTCATTGCAACTCAATTTCTTAACCTCAACCGATTTCGCATGCTTGTGTAAGTTGAATGACAATATCATATTATGGGTAATAATCAATGAGCTGTTCTGATGATGGAGCCGGGAGATATTCGACGGAACTCAGTTATAAAACATCATAACCTCATTGAGTAGGACTCGTTTGATTTGCCTTGACGAGCATTTTGTGGTAGACGATCTCTAGGGTCTGATCGACTGACTCCGTGGTCCAGTGGTCAAGGCGTTCAAGCTTGTAGCACCAAGTTGATCCCGTATTCATTTGGTAAAGATATGATGAAGAACTTTGGAGATATGAAAGAAACTCTTGAAAGAAAATGAAGTCAGTTTTTTATTGTTAAAAATTGAATAATTTAATTTGCCGAAAGGCATCTGACATAGCTTGACTACTGCCACACATTGATGACAGCCGGGATATGCCTACCCATCTTATAAACATTATTATTTATCTTCCTTCGTCACTAAAATAAATAGGTATTAATTAAAACATTAAAAAAATTATACCCCTTACTTAAATAAAGTAATCTCACAGAAAATCGACGTCTGAGTACCGACGTCACCGCTTCTATGCTTCGTTCGGTGAGTAAGAGAGCCGGAGCCCCTCCCCCCTCCTTCCCTCCCCCCTCCCGGCGTTCGCCTTGTGACTCGGAGGTCATGGGTTCGATTCCCACTGGGAAGCATACTTTGTTAAAAGTGGTTTCCAGTCTGGATAGGATATTGCAGGCTTGAATCACCTGATTATCCGAAAAGAAAGATGATTCCGTGTTTCGGAAGGCACGTAAAACTGTGGGTCCCGAACGCCACCTAGCGTTTGATCATCAAACTATCCAAGGATTGGTTCCTGGTTTGCCCTTTGGGTTGTGGAGGTCAGACGGCAGTCGCTCTGTGTAAAAACTAGTAACCTCGTCAAATCTCCTTGGTTAGGTAGCGGACCCCGGGCTCTGAAGCGTTACTGCTGAGGATGCAACCGGAAATACGCTCGGATGATGATGATCTCTAGGGTCTGATCACGGAGACGGAAGGTGGTCGATGGAACTCAGTAATAAAATGACGCAAAACGAGTTTGAGCATATTTAAGTTTTCTTAATAAGTACTTTGGCCACACAATAAAAGCTTTTGTCCCTATATATTATAAATAAATATATGCATTTGTCCCTAACAAATTGAAATGACACTGATTGAGCATAGCCCCAAAGTAAGTTAAGACTTGTGTTATGGGATACTAATTCAACGATACTATATTTTATAACAAATACATGTACATATAGATAAAAAGCTCATCGAAATCGGTCCATGTGTTTGAGAGCTAGGACACACAGACCAAACATATTATAAATAAATAAATATATAGGGACAAATTACACTGATTGAGCTAGCCCCAAAGTAGGTTCGAGACTTGTGTTATGGGATACTAACTCAACGATACTATGTTTTATAACAAATACATACATAGATAAAAACCCAAGACCCAGATCAATTCAAAAAAGGCCATTTTTCAACTTGCTCTGACTTGCTTTAACCTGATCGAACCTGGGACTTCTGGGTGGCGGACTAGCATGGTGACCACTACGCCACGGAGGTCGTCTTCATCTTTATTTTCTTAATTTTTTTGTTGAAAATCTCGATAGGTTCTTATTTTCTTTGTAAATTCTAGTCGACAGACCAAGCATGATTACTTAATCCATCACAAGATATACCCAAATCCCTTTCGTCAAAACATGCTAATTAAAGCAAAATCAACATTAGCATTACAAACACGAACAGTTTTGTTTACGTCAAGCGCCAATTTCTGGTCCCCTGATTACTCTTTGAATTCCTAAGTAAGACTTTTGACCTTCCTAGTTATTGTTTGGAGCTCGGCGGCCTGGTGGGAGTGCGCATTACTAGCTCTCTCGCAAGTAATGGGCACCTCTCGACTCGTCGACCTCCGTGACGTAGTGGTCACCATGCTAGTCCGCCACCCAGATGTCCTATTCGATCCACGGTCAGGGAAAGTTGTAAAATAGCCCTTTTTCAAATTGTCCTGGGTCTTGGATGTTTATCTATATATGGTATTGTTATAAAATATAGTATCGTTGAGTAAGTATCCCATAACACAAGTCTCGAACTTACTTTCGGACTAGCTCAATCAGTGTTATTTGTCCCTCTATATTTATTTATTAAGTTGAGTAAAGCGACACACTTGAATGGGTGACCAGACCACATTAAAAAAACTCTCAAGGTCCTCCGTGCTTCGGAAGGCACGTATAAGCCGTTGATCCTGACTGTCATAATTGTATGGCAGTCGTCAAGCTATGTCAAATTCCCTTACGCAGCCTGAAAATCTGACATTAGTGTTGGACACTTACACAAACGAAAAGCAAGCAACTAGTTACCTGTGACTTTCCCTGCTAAAGTAACAAAACGCAAGTTTATTAAAAATCGTATATAGAAAATGTTTGTTTAGAAAAAAGCATCTGATTAGAGAGGCTGAAGTAGCGAATTGAATATTATACAATACATGATTGCGTCTACAGCCTTAACGAGGTAAACGGAGCCCAGAGCCGTGAGACCCTAAGGCCACGTTTTGCAAAATGGCGGTCGAGAATATGGTATAAGAATCAAATTAGTAACACGGCTGCCACTCGCTTTTTACCCAACTGCGCCAGAAGGAAGGTTATGTTTTTCGAGAGAATACAACGTCTTTCGATATACATTTATTGGGCAAAGTTGTTCAAAGTGATGGACTGAATAACCCCTTAAAATATTTGTACTTAATTAAAAAGGACATTGTATATGTATGTGTGTATAATTGTTTGGCACGCTCTGCAGCCTGAATATAGTATTTACTGTGAGAGTGAAACTGGGTGTATCAATATAAAAATAAAAAATACAAAATAAATATAAAAAAAAAACAAATAAAATAAAAGGCAGTCGGCTTTTTTGTTTTTGTAATAATTACTTGAACACATTTTCGAAAACAGCCACTTTTGACAAATGTGCGAGGAAAAACTTCACGTTCTCACTTTTAACTATAAACAGTATTTAATAAAATAGTTTGAAGGGTATCTAGAGCATGATGAGACCAAAATTTTAAATAGCCCCTCCGTTTTTTTTCAAATAATTTATTTCAACTGGACCCCGGAAAATGCCCATACCCTCGATCGGCTTCCACGATCAGAACGGAAAGAGGAGCATTATTAGTTTTTTCTGTTCTCTCAAACCAGCGTGGAAGAATAAGAAGAACAAGGTACATTACATTACGTTAAATGTTTTCCTACTTTATAGTTCATTTGGTTAGGTATTTTAACAAATTTAAATAATCTTGACATGTCTTTTTATTAAAATACGAGTAATATCACTTTACAAATTAATATATTTACACTTTACATATTAAGTATGTAATTTGTAATTTATAAATTAATTGACTTGTAATTTGAATTTGTGTAGATTTTTAAAGTGTATACGATATGTAACAAAAACCCTGTCCGATCCTTGTAGGAGCAACTCAGACCGTCAATATGAACAACTTTTCCTATGGTACCAATGCTTTAAACTCGAAAAAAAATTGACATTTTCATACAAAAGTGTTCGGCCGGTCCGGCAGTTTGTATGAAAATTTCGAGTTTTAAGCATTGGTACCATAGGAAAAGTTGTTCATATTGACGGTCTGAGTTGCTCCTACAAGGATTGGACAGGGTTTTTGTTACATATTGTATTTGAATAAAAAGACTTATGTCAAGATTGTTTACCTTTATTTAAGTACCTAAACAAATGGACTATAGGTACACGAAGTCTTGCGAAAGAGAAACTTTGCTATTTCCGAAGCCAGACGCGGGGGATTTTTAATCAATCGAGAATGATTTGGAGCCTGCAAGCTCTACTGCCTCGGGTCTTGGCTTGGCTATCAGCCAAGACGCGAAGCAGTAGAGCTTGCAGGCCAATTTTCAAGCCCTCCGAGTAATGAAGGCAGTACAAAATATAACCACTCCCTACAGAACAGTTTTTCAGGGTTCTGTACCCAAAGGGTTCAAAGATTCAAAGATTCAAATGTTTATTCAGTAATTAGACCTTTACAGGCACTTTTACACGTCAATAAGTATAATTTATGTTACGTGTAAAGTATATTAAAATATAATTTATTTTTAAAGAAAAGCTACCGATACCAGCGCTTCGTAACGACCACTGCTGAGAAGAAACGCCGAAAGAAACTCATTTTCACAGTATTGGTCGCTTACTCGCCAGAAGGGCTTTGTCATATTATTATTGTCTTTT
This sequence comes from Acrobasis suavella, assembly GCA_943193695.1. NCBI lineage: Eukaryota > Metazoa > Arthropoda > Insecta > Lepidoptera > Pyralidae > Acrobasis > Acrobasis suavella. The sequence continues at coordinate 11,698,444 of OW971952.1, forward strand.
AATTAAACGGTTAAAACGGGATCCTATTACTAAGACTCCGCTGTACGTCTTTCTGCCTGTCCATCTGTCTGTCTGCTGTATCTCATGAATTGTGGTAGCTAGATAGTTGAAATTCATCACAGATGATGTATTTGTGTGACTGTTATAACAACAAATACTAAAAACAGAATAAAATAAATATTTAAGGTAGGCTCCCATAAAACAAACGTGATTTTTTTATAGATAATGGTGCAAAAGTGCGCAAGTCCGCGCTTGTCCTGTTATTTTTTATCTGTAACGCTATTCATAATAATTTTTCAAAACTTAAAACTGACTTCAATCAACCACCGTACGTTTTCAAAAGAACTTTTTACCACGTACGACCGAACTGTGGAATCAACTTCCTGCAGCAGTGTTCCCGGACCTATACGACATTGAAACCTTCAAAAACGAGTCTATATCTTCCTGAAAGTCCGGCAACGCTTCTGTTACACTCTGGTGTTGCAGTTGTCCATGGGCAACGGTGATCACTTACCATCAGGTGACCCGCTTGTTCGTTTGCTGCACTATAACATAAAAAAAAGATTTGATCCTCAAACTACACAACCAGTTTTAGATAGATAGATATATAGTGTAGCGGGAGCGAGGTGATATGCTCGACCGCCACAAAGGGAAGATCTTCCCGCCAGGCATGTTGTTGCGCCTGGGGAACCGCGGCTCCGACGGTGTATCGTCGGAAGTTGTATATATGCAGCGAATCGGGCGAACTCTGAGATCGAGATGTAGGATACTGCTGGCGCCATCTCATATGCTTCTTGTGAACTATATTGTCGGTTGTCTCTTGATTGTAGTTCTTCATAGTGGCCGTAGAGGTCGCCACATATAGATAAATCGTTTATTTGTGAAAACTGCACACACACTCACACACAAGGAAATACACGAATGACTTGTTTGTATATTAAACACAGGTTTTTAGCGATGTGATGTGTGTATGTATGCTGCAGCAGCACAAAAAGGTCGTAGACTCTGCGAAAATATTGCTTAAAGAGCAATGCGCTGATTTTCAGCTAAAACCTTAGGTAGGTGCAAGTGCGATCAGTTGTGAAGATTATTAAATTACGTGTTAAAGACTAAATAAAAAACAAGAATAAACTGCAGGACATATAGATACACACTACGACTTAAAAAAATAATTTTGTTTTGATAAAATTTCTACGGGACCATCTGACAAGTATGTCTTTTCAAACAAAAGAAGAATTTTCCAAATCGTTCCAGGCGTCGTCAACTAATCGTTGAACACACATAAAAATAATTTATAAAAGATTCCGACGAGTTAATAACCTCTTCCTTTTTTGAAGTCGGTTAAAAATGAAATAATGCCCGGGTTCCGAAACAGCATAGCTGAGGATGCAACCGGGAACCCTCTAAGGCAGGAATCCCGAAACTATTTTGGACAAGTGACCCCTTTTCCAGAATGAACTGTTACCTCAGACCCCCATGGCCAAATTACCAACTTTTAAGATCAACCCCTTTATTCACAATGGTCTGCTAACTTAAAACAGCTGCTGCAGAGTGTTATTTTTCATTCTGACTTAGGTCAATAGAAGAAGACAGAGTGAGAATTAAAATGCTTTAAGTTAGCAGACTATTATGAATAAGGGGGGCTATCTTTAGTTTTTTCCTATTGATAAAAAATACCTAGCTACTAATTTAATAGGGGTCGATTTTTAGACCTCATCGACCCCCAAAATCAGTTTTCGTTTATGTCGACCCCTAGGAAACCGATATCGACCCCTTGGGGTCGATATCGGTTTCCCAGGGGACATAAATCAAAACTGAACCCCAAGGGGTCGATATCGACCACTTTGGGAATCCCTGCTCTAAGGTGATAATAATTCAAAGCAAAATAATAACTTTGATTGTAATAACTTCATTATATGAAAATTATTTACTTTTAACCCCCAATAAAAAAGAGGGGTGTTATGAGTTCAACTAATGTCTGTCTGTCGGTCTGTCTGTTTGTGTATCTGTCTGTGGCATTGAAGCTCTCAACTCAAACGGATGGACCTATTTCAATGCAGTTTTTTAGGGCTATTAATTAAACTATTCGGGTAAACTGTAAAATACTTTTTCTAATCCTGTACTGTTATCTGTCTTTTAAATGGTCCCGAACACTTATATCAGAACATAGATTATATGATTTCAGAAAAGTCTATAGTCTATTCCTAATATAATAGCACATGTGTCGTTATTTCGCCAAAACGATACTCCTAGCCATAGACCTATAACTTTTTTTCTTTAGATCTACCATACTGCCAACATAATAAAATCGTTATTTTAACATATGGTGCCATTTTTCAAACGTGGAGTCACTGAAAAAACAGTTTTTTTGTATGAATAATATACGTTTAAGTGACTCCATGTTTCAAAAATGGCACTTTTAGTCACTAGGAAGACGTCAATAAAAAAAAATTAAGTCTTCCATAGATACCTAGTATCTACCAAACATATGGTAGTATTTCGTACTTTTCTTTGTTTAATTTTGTATTTATTTTAGTAAATGTAGTCGTAGAAAAAGTATTGTATGCAACGTTGTATAAGTAGTTAAAAAATGCTCGATGGCGTCAATTTACGATGCTCGCCAAGGCTCGCATCGTAACCTGCGCCACTCGCATTTTTTAACCCTCCTTATACAACTGTTGCATAAAATACTATCCTGCTCTCTCTACGATAAATAAATACATATAATATACAACGTGGAAGGAACATACCCGTAATAAATCGAACCACAGGCTATACTAGATCACTATAGTATAATGAAATTAAAATAACCAAAAAAAATCTCGTCGTTCCCGTACAAATTGCCCGAGCGGCTGCGCACTTTTGCATGGAATCGTCGATTTTTTTATTGTGTTTTGGCTGTTTTTTTAATTTCATTATACTATAGTGATCTAGCACAGCCCGTGGTTCGATTTATTACGGGTTTGTCCTTTCCACTTTGTATTAATGTAGGTCACTATGACAGAGTTCAATGATAAATTTAATTCAGTTCATTTTATACATGAATAGCTCCTAATTCAGATAGCTATGACGTCAGTGTCACCGTGACACGGTGTCGAATGTCAACCTTACTTTGTTTGTAGGTTACGAAAGTTAACTCATTCAAATAAAACATGGGAGGGACATGCGTAATAAATAGAACCAAGTCTAGATCTACAGTATAATGATAATAAAATAACAGTCAAAAAAGAAAAAAACTCGACACTCCCATATAGGGACAAGAATACCGATATTTTTTTATCGATGTATCGATACCTGATATCGGTATTTTTTTGATATTTTAAATTTATCGAGCGCGGTGGAGAAATCTAAACAGACGCATGACAACAGGCATCTACTATATCAGAGGTTCCCAAACTTATTTTGTCAAACGCCCACTTTAAAAAATCGGTTATTTTGTAGCGCCCCTCATTTTTTTCACCATAAAAACCTGAATCACATATTTGTCTTGCCTGTAGTTTAATTCAACCTATATTCTAAACTAGACTTTTTTACAAGAGAGAGCAATAATAATACATACACCAGTACATTAGAGTATCTTTTATAAAAAAATAACAATAATCAACATTGTTAATTTTAAATAAAAAAATAGCAATAATAATACAATTTTACAATAATAAAGAGTATCGGAAATGGGGACCTCACCTGCGAAACTTTAAAACACGAAATTTTTTCAGTGTTTGATTCCTTTAACGATATAAATAGCGTTGTGAACGCATTAAAATAATAAATATTAATTACATTTTTAGTTTATAACAATAAAAAAGGATATAAATATGAACTAATAATTGGATGTTGTGTAGTAAGAGGATTTTAATTTCAGTGAATTTTAAAATATGAAATAGCTGAAGTTATAAATCACTCATTGCTTAAATCACATCAGCGCCCCCCAACTTTATTCTGGACCCGTTACCGCCCCCCTTAAAGCCTCCAGCGCCTACAAGGGGGCGTTATCGCCTACTTTGGGAAAGACTGTACTATATAATCAAGTTCCACCACCCCCTCGATTGAAGAGCCGAAAAAAGTTTTCTAAGACAGCCAAGCATTCCAGTCAGAGAAGCCTCAAACACTAGGTTGGCTTGGTGGAAAAAAAAATCCTCCTGCACCATCTCATATTCCACCAGCCGAGAAACTTCCACCAGGTGGCGATCTCCCCTGGGCAGTCTGGAAGTCTCTAAACAGGCTTCGGACTGGCGTTGGGAGATGTCACGAAAACCGAGCAAAGTGGGGTTTTCCAAACAACGATCGTTGTGACTGTGGAGCTGTTCAAACCATGGCCCACCTACTGTCATGTCCCAGCTGCCCAACCCCCTGTACAATAGAAGACCTAAACTCCGCTAATGACAGAGGCGTAAATGTGGCCACACATTGGTCCACACTCATGTAATATATATATATATATATATATATATATATATATATATATATATATATATATATATATATATATTAGTCCATTTCGACTCGCTAAGAAGAAGAAGAAGAAGATCGATATTTTAACGATATATCAATATCGATACAAATTTCGATATATCGATACTAAGTACTGGTATTGTATCGATATTTTATATAAAATACCGGTATTTTATTTAAATTTGTATCGATGTATCGATATATCAATAAAATACCGATATCGATATAACGATGAAAAATATCGGTATTCCTGTCCTTGTTCTTATACAAATAGCCAGGGCGGTTGTACGATGCGATGGACGTTCTTTGACCATCGTTTTTAGGGTTCCTTAATCAACAAGGAATCCTTTAAGTTTCGCCATGTCTGTCTGTCCATCGGAATTCTATATTGCGCGTGGCTCGACATGCACTTGGCCGGTTTTTTTCCTATTCGCGATTCTATCTACACAATACGGATTCTTTTTAAATCTTTATCGACAAATGTAATTAAAAGAAGCGGCTCATTCCATTATTTATCTTACTTAGCTCCACTTTTAGTCTTCATCCCTTAGATTAAGACAAATTATCACCCAGGGCTGGGCAAAATACATGCTTTGCTTTAATTGAAATACCAATTAAAAATACTGTATTGCAAGTAGGGTTACCATGCGTCCGGATTTGTCCGGGCATGTCCGGACTTTTTGCTTTTTCTCCTGACTTTGTCCGTCTTTATAATTTGTCCGGATTTTTTTAATTAGATAGCATATGAGTAATAAAACTACAAATAAGTTATATCAAATAAGTCAAGTAACCTTTAGTAACATCTCATTTAAATTGTGTGTTGCTTGCATTTTGTGACTAAAATATCCGGACTTTTATCAAAATGTCCGGTTTTTTGTCAGAACATTTCGAATTTTTAAATGGTAAGCCTAATTACAAGTAATTAAAATACGAAATACAAAATATCTTTAAGTAAGGTATTTAAAATATAAAATACAAAATACAGTATTTTAGCTATTTTCAATTGAAATACGAAATACAAATTACAAAATAAGTAATCTAGACCAGCACGGCTGAAAAGTAGTGAAAAACAAGATTTATTAATCAGTAAAACTAGAGTTTCCTTTCATGAACACTAGATTTTTAAAAGTACTGTCAGACAAACAGCCTTTTGTTGGAGAGTGAATATAACCTGATAAAGATAACAATCTTTCTACAGGTCCTAATTAGAACAAACTTGTGTTAAATTGTAGGAACATATTTTTTTATATTCGGATAGTACTTAAGAATAGAAAGCTCTTTGCTTCTATCATTTAGGAAGCTGAATTTTAACTCCATTTTAGATGTCACACTCGCTAAATGAATGTTAAATGTATTTAATGTTAGAATGTATCTTGAAGCCTAAAGTATTTAAAATACCAATTATAAAATACCTCGGCGTCAGGTATTTGAAATACGAATTACATTTTAAGGAAGTAATTGAAATACAAATACCAAATACGTATTTGTATTTTAATTACAAGTAATTCAAATACTGCCCATGCCCAACCCTGCCCCTATAACAAAGTCCACTATGTATTAGATCAAAAACCAGGCTGAAATGGGGGCTAATGTAGCAGACAGGACGTGTAGGGCTTCACCGCAAATCCTAGGTCTAATCCTAATTGATTTAGGAAATTTCCAATTGGCACTTTTATGTCCGTCACTTTGATATTTTATTAAGACCTAGCTGGAACCTGCAACTTCGTTCGCGTGAAATTTAAAAATGACAACTGTATCTCAAGTCATGATATTAGATTTCAATGAGACAACCTATATGTTGCTCTGAGCTAAGCTTAATCTATTATTGAAAACCGCGTTAATATCTGTTCAATAGTTTCAAAGATTAGTTTGAACATACAGACAGACAATTTCTTTTCTCCTTTTTGTGTCCAGTTATTTTTTTATCGACATACTAATTTTTTCATAAATTTACTAAATGAACAGACATGTGTTTTTTACTGTTTCATACTGATATTGATAAACTAAAAATCGAAATGACATTCTAAACTAAAAACTAAATTTAATCAAATTAAAAATCTAAATGATGTTCATGTGGTATGGTGTCAAGAAAACAAACCCTGAAAGATTTCGTGCTGAATAGTTACTTCAATTCTTCTTATCACTTGATAATTTATTGATCACATAGCGCGCAGAACCGATGGCCGTTGGAGCAAAAAGGTTCTCGAATGGCGACCACGTACTGGCAAACGAAGCGTAGGATACCCACCCACAAGGTGGTCAGACACCTGACCAAGGTCGCTGGAAAGCGCTGGATGCAGGCCGCTCTTGATCGGTCGTTTTGGAAATCTTTGGGAGAGGCCTATGTCCAGCAGTGGACGTTATGCGGCTGAAATCATGGTGATGATGATGACTTGATCATTTGTTCAAATACAGTGAAACAGGAAGTTGAACAGGAAGAAAAAAGGATTCACTAATGTCTATTATGTATGACATTTCAATTTTATTATTTCACCCATCATAAGTCACCATTCTGTATGCCTTACTCCATCGGCCATCACTCCAGGGCGACCTACCTAATTCCATTTGAGGTTCATGACCATTTTTCGATGTTCCTTTCTTTGGTACGTTGCCGGATCACGGTTTTATTAATGCGGTCTTATATAATTTTTCAAAACTAAACTACACAACGGATTTTAATAAAAATTGTACGGGACCACTTGACAAGTATACCCTTTCAAACAAAAAATGAATTGTCCAAATCGGTCCAGGCATCTTTGTATAATCGGCGAACATACAATAAATTTTTTTTATAAAATATCGCGTTGAATTGATAACCTCCCTTTTGGAAGTCGGTTAAAAATGCCGAGCAGTGGCTCATGTACAGAAGTCTTACTCGGAAAAGAAATTCAAAGAAATATCTGCTTAATGTGGTTAGCGCTATGGTTTTATTTAGCTCGCGTCAGAAGTCTTCATCTCTTCGTTTAGATACCTAGACATCCATCGCAAGCCAATTTCATCCTTATTCCTTTGGACAAACGATTCTTCAACTGAATTTTTCCCTCTGAAGTTTTATTTGTGTTACTTTCAAAATTGTCTCGAACTTGCTTTGGGACTAGCTCAATCAGTGTTATTTGCCCCTATATATTTATTTATATTTACCCACTCAGAAAACAAAAAACAGAAGTCTTTATTTGCTAGAATATATTATTAATAGGTGTTCAATAATTAGGTTAAAATAGGTGCAGTATGCAGTACACTTGTGACAGATTGCTAGCCGCGATGCAATCATCGCTATTTTTTTCTTTTTCCCCACTCCAGCATAAAATACCTAAAATTATCTATTCAGTACACATAAATAGGACACTAGACTATCACCGAATACTAAATGGCGTAATATTGAGCCCCGCCTCGACACCAAATACATATAGGGCAATATTTGTTTGGGGGCATCGAGCATGAACTGCGACCTTTTCATTTTCTTTTTAGTAAAATTCGTTCGGTGTTTGCCATCAAACTTCTGAATAAATGAAGATAGAGCAATGAGGAGGAATGTCAAGGAAACATGATTTCAATGAGGGAAAATATACCACGTACATTACGGGCAACTTGAGAAGTCTGGTCCCTATGAATATTGATCGGCCTGTATACATAATGCCCATGTCACATGGGCAATTTGATTAAAATTTCATGCCTAATCACGTTTCCCGGTCAGTATGAATAAGGGCAAATACGTTTTGGGCAAAGTTATAAAACAAACGAAATGAAGTGTTTTTGTTTATTAACGTTATTAAACTTCGAAATTCTTATAGGAAGAAACATAAAAAACTATTTAACATAATAGTACAAAAGAAATTGTACAATTTAACGTAATAACATAGGTACGTAAGAAGTTACATTACTTTTATTTAAATAAAATTTTGTTGCGGTACGCCGTCGGCTCTCCCCCGCGCGCACCTCACGCACGTCGCACGAGCGAATTAATCAAAATGCCCGGCTTAGTAGGGAACCGCCCGGTCCAAGTGATAAATTCAATCTATTGCTTACGTTGATTTTTTAAATGGACCACAGGCTGTCGGGCATTATAACATGGACCGGTCTCAGTAATTAAAATACTAAAATTTATCAAATAGCCTGATGCTTTTGGGAACTATTCATAATACTCGGCCATGTTAATCACGTTAACACATACATAATATCACGCGTATTTCCCACAGAGGTAGGCAGGGACTATGGACCCACTTGCCACGATCCTTACAAAACTTCTTTCGCTTCATCTACACTTGTAACAATGCTACAATAAACCTCATCCTTCAAGTTCCCGTTTACCTCCTTTCTTCATTTCATACTGTCCACCTTCCTAAAAATAATTTCATTTTCAAATTCAATTTTTAAATTTAAGATTCCTTCCTCATCATTCTACATTCATTCCACTACTATCTCTCGAGCTGACTAAATCTATATCAGTAAGTTATAATAAATAAAATAATTCTTTGTTATCTCTCTCAAACTCTCCACTACGTACCTTACCTACCTCTTCATGTAGGAGCTCCAACTGCCGCAGATAGTGCGCAGCTACCTACCTACTAGAAGCTCCTACACACTCATCAATCTCTTAAAATACCACGTAAACGGGACTAAAATCAGCGACCTGGTCTCAGTACGACCATGCTCTTTCCCACTGAGCTATCACGTGTTTAACCCCACACGCAACTTTTCTACCACATTTAATTTCTTCATTCCAGTTTAAGTACAATGTTCTGCATCTTAATGCCAGACACCCTACAAAAATACATACCACTTTTTTCGGTAACAAGCAGACTTTTTTAGGCAGGCACATTAAATGTCCCTCTTAAGAGCAGCCAACCGTTCTTACTTTTCATACAAACGCTCGTACGTTATTACGGTTTGTATCTGATCTTTCTTTAAAAATTTTGAACTAGCAGGTATTTTGTGCGCTATTTCTAGGGATAAATCAAAATAAAAAAAAAAATTTGGAAAAACAATGTCAAGACTCCAAAAATCTCCTTTTTTGCACAAATTTTACCTGAACTTCGACCGTTCATAAAGTACTCATAAATTGTAAAGATAAAGAAAATATTATGATATAAAACTCGCAAATATAATGAAAATTTTAAATAAAAACATTTATCTCACACACTTGTTAGGCTTGCTGAAAAACACGTATCATCTAACAAGTTTCATGAAACTTCCGCACCTTATGAATAGTTAATATTCGTTCAATGGATAGTTAATAATAATATTGATTTCGTTCAATAGAATGCAAACCGAGCACTCTGGCACTATTTCCCTCTTTTTGCTTTACCTCTTTTTCTAGCATTGCCCTGGATAAAACAACAACGAAAACAAAGACAATAATAATAATATGACAAAGCCCTTCTGGCGAGTAGGTGACCAACACTGTGAAAATGAGTTTCTTTCGGCGTTTCTTCTCAGCAGTGGTCGTTACGAAGCGCTGGAATTGGTAGCTTTTCTTTAAAAATAAATTAAATTTTAATATACTTTACACGTAACATAAATTAAACCTATTGACGTGTAAAAGTGCCTGTAAAGGTCTAATTACTGAATAAACATATGAATCTTTAAACAAGCTTTTCAAACCAGCTCGTGTTGACGATAGAGCGGCCGAGAAGGGCCCTCTTAAATGCTACGAATATGCATGCATGCATTGTATATCTATCAACGATGCGATGCTGCATTTATTGTGGTTCTCATTCGCGGTTGTTCCCGCGACACATGTTTAACTTCTACATGGGATGAAACACACAAATACAAAGACTTTAGTGTTAAACTAGCTTTTGCCCACGGCTTCGCTCGCGTAGGGGTGTAATTTATCAAAAATCCTTTCTTAGGGGATGCCTACATCATAGAAGCTTTATGCATGCAAAGTCTAAGCTCGATCGGTTTAAAATTGACAAAGTTTCATACAAAATTTCATCCCCTATTTTATCCCCTTGGGGTAGAATTGATCAAAATCCTTTTTTAGCGGATGCCTACGTCATAACATCTACCTGCATGCCAAATTTCAGCCCGATCCGTCCAGTGGTTTGGGCTGTGCGTTGATAGATCACTATGTCAGTCAGTCAGTCACCTTTGAGTTATATATATTTAGATAATAGTTTCAAACTGTGATTTTCTATATCTATGTAAAGTTATAAAAACTTGTGTTTTTGTTTAGTGTTAAACTCGAATGGATGTAAAATATCCAAACTTGTGTTTTTGTTTAGTGTTAAACTCGAATGGATGTAAAATATCCTTTATTATCTTTTTACTCTGTAAAACACCGTTAGCAGCTTGTGAGGGAAACGTGGGTTGGCTCCAAGCCAGCATAATATAGGTGTGACGAGATATGCACAGTTAGTACTTTTTCATTCTTTTTCGTTGGTACGAAGATATGGCTTCAAATATTTGAAAATTCGGATACTTTTTTTCTAAGTAAAGTTGATAAGTATCGTTTTGTTTTTACATAATATTTAGAATGTATGGACGACCTCCGTGGCGTAGTGGTCACTATGCTAGTCCGCCACCCAGAGGTCCCGGGTTCGATCCCCAGTCAGGACAAGTTGGAAAATGACCTTTTTCAAATTGTCCTGGGTCTTGGATGTTTATCTATATATGTATTTGTTAAAAAATATAGTATCGTTGATTTAGTATCAGATAACACAAGTCTCGAACTTACTTTGGGGCTAGCTCAATCAGTGTTATTTATCCCTATATATTTAAAAAAAAAATTAAGGGTAATATTGCAATAATACGTTGTTGTAGTTTCATCATCATCATTGGCAGCCTTCTATATCCCACTGTTGAGAATAGGTCTCCCTCAGTGCATGCCAACCACTTTGAAGGGTCGAAACTGATATCGCGAGGCGCAGGTTACGATATCAGTTTCGACCCTTGTTTTTTTTATATCAAGGATTAGAGGAGATGTTTAAATTCTAAATTAGAGCGTGTGCTACCAATCACCTATTTTCCAATAAGTCAAATCAAATACTTTTTCACAAAAAAATTCTATGGGAGAAATAAAATAGCAATCCGTTATGACATAGTTTCTTGCTGTCAAATAGCAGTTCTTTGTACCTGGCTCTCGGACGATAAACCCTACGTTTGCTGTCTTGTGAGACCTTAAATTTAAACCTTACCTTATCAACGGGCATGGAAGGGCACGCTCGGCACAGATTCCAGAAGGAGCCAATCATCAGTGCAGAGCCTCCGGGCCGGCGCTACGGGGCTGAGTTCTACGCCCAACGGTGGTTGGACTCGGGCATTCGCTGCTGGAAGGAAAAAGAAAATATATCTTATTTTAGAGATAAAGGTGAAGTTAGTATATAACTTAATGATGAATGGCCCAGCATAGTCAACGTCTGAGAGGTAAATGTTATATTTGTTAGACTGATGCTACAGCTGGTATATAGCTGGTTATCAGTTCAGGTCCTCCGGGTCGGCGTTATGGGGCTGAATTCTAGCTCAATGAACGTTGGATTCGGGCATTCGCTGCTGGAAGGAAATAAAACACCATCCTTATTTTGATGGAGATAAAGATGAAGTTAGTATATAACTTAATCATGAATGGCCCAGCATAGTCAACGTCTAAAGACTTAAATGCTATGTTTGTCAGACTAATGCTACAGGTATATTGCTGGTGATCTGTTCAAATCCTCCGGGATAGCGTACGGGGTAGAATTCTACGCCCAATGGAGGTTGGACTCGAGAATTTACTGATGGAAGAAAATAGAAAACCATCCTTATTTTGATACAGTTAAAGATTAAGTTATTATATAAATTAATGTTGAATGGCCCAGCATAGTCAACGTCTGAAGAGGTAAATGCTATGTTTGTCAAACTAATGTTACAGGTATATTGCTAGTGATCTGTTCAAAACATTCGGGCTATAACGTACGAGGTTGAGTTCTGCGTCCAGAGACGTCGGAATGGGGCATTTGCTGCCAGAAAAAAAAATTTGCGTAGTAAAAAATCGTTCTTAAAATAATTTACATACAGATGAAGTTACCTTATAATTTAATGATGAAAGCCAACGATAAGTATTCATTCATGAAGTAACGGGTTACTCACGTAGTGTTAGCTACTGTACGTGTACGTGAGTAAACCATTGATTCATGCTAATAAGGTCTGTGTCTCACGTAGTCAGATAAATATTCAACTACTGAAGACCTAAAAGGAATATTCGTTAGTCTGCACAATTATTGATAGATTTGGCTATTCTTCGATAGTGAATATGAGATAAGAGACTTAGTCTCAATTTTCGTATTCTTGGTTGTTCGTAGCTATATGCTGCTTAAAGCCCGAATAAGTACTAATACGCACGTACAGAAGTCTTACTCAGAAAAGAAATTCAAAGAAATATCTACCTAATGTGGTTAGCGCTATAGTTTAATTTAGCTCGCGTCAGAACTCCTCACCTCTTCGTTTAGATACCTAGACATCCATTACAAGCCAATTTCATTCTTATAACTCTGGAAAAACAATTCAAGTAACTGAATTTTCCCCTTCGAAATGATCGCCGCGCGTTCATTTCGAAGAGGAGATTCAAAGATTCAAAGATTCAAAGATTCAAATGTTTATTCAGTAATTAGACCTTTACAGGCACTTTTTAAAGTATATTAAAATTTAATTTATTTTTAAAGAAAAGCTACCGATACCAGCGCTTCGTAACGACCATTAATAATGTACGTATATTTTCGATATCTGAACGGGGTGTGACAAATGCCTGCCCGAGGTCGGGCTTAAGAATTTCTCTTCTCGATCTTTAAATATTTATCTATAAATTTTATGCAGTTGCGTAAACTTGGTCATAATCCGTATCATACTGTTTGCTAAATTTTACAGGATAATTATGATAAAACATTACGTTTGAATTAAAACAAGTGTCATAATTTAAGCATAATCTTCATAAAACGATTGCTACCGTGCAAATTTCCCGCTTGGAGCAATTTCCATAACAAAGTTATAAATTTGTGAGCGTATAAAAGTTTCTCCCTAGGGCTTAAGGCTGCGTGTGGAAGTTTGATATGTTCGTTTCGTACTCAAATAAAATTTTACAGGGAGCAATGCTCTTATCAAGTATTTAACTACATTTCTATAGTCATTATTAAAAAATTTTTTTTTTATGGGGATGCGTCGTTTCATCTCAGAGTTCCTATGACCACCTACCGGTTCGTCAGATCAGCTCCATATAAACACAATATTGCATTGTCACGCGATATACGTACGCGTGTAAAATTTCAGCTCAACCGTCAACCGGGAAGTGAGTCAAATTTAACTTGTAAGATTTGATTACAGACCGACAGACAACGGGACAGGTGAAACTAAATAAAAGCTTGGAAAAAAAAGTTTTATATTATTTTTATTTATTTGTATTTTTTTTGGTATTCAAAGTGGCATTTTCACTGAGAATTTAGAAAGAGGGACACTGTTTCTCCCCTCAAAATCTTGGTAATATTTTGTTCGTGCAATATCACGCAGAGAAGATTCAGTTTCTTAATGATATTATAAAAGCCTTCGAAAATTAAGTCATATTCTTATTATAAAATATAGTGTATCCTTAGTATTTTCTTAAAACCATTATCTGCCCAAAACAAGAAGTCTCTTGTCAATCTCAACTTAATTTTGATGTATAATATTTTAAACTAGAGTCTAATTTACAAAAAGTAGCAACCTTTTGCTTTAACTATTTTAGTAAAAAACATGTTTTGTCTCGTTCTGTCAATGCCTAATATTAAAAGAGGGAACGTGACAAACATGTTTTAACTAAAATAGGTTAAGCAAACTGTTGTTACTTTTATGACTTTGATGGCTAAAGTTAAGCTGCATTTTAAAGACGATTCTTGTAAATATTGATAACTTCAAAAGAATGCTCATGTCTAAATATATAAAACCGTCTTAATGATTTATACTTATGATGGTCGTCTAAGACGATCGAAACTAGTCGGCCTTTTCCGACTACGTGAAACGACTACGTAAACTACGTGAGTAAAACCGTTTTTTATATACAATATGTAACAAAAACCCTGTCCGATCCTTGTAGGAGCAACTGAGGCCGTCAATATATAAAAAAATTTCTATGGGACCAATGCTTGAAACTCGAAAAAAATCGACATTTTCATACAAAAGTGTTCGGCCGGCCCGGCAATTTGTATGAAAATGTCGTTGTTCATATTGACGGTCTGAGTTGCTCCTACAAGAATCGGACAGGGTTTCTGTTACATATTGTATTTAGTTATGTCATGTCACGTTACTTTTTATTATATTACTAGCTGATGCCCGCGACTTCGTTCGCGTGGACTTTATGACTCCGACGTATAAATATAAATAAAAACTAATGAGAGAGAGAGAGAGAGAGAGAGAGAGAGAGAGAGAGAGAGAGAGACAGAGGGAGAAAGTACTTGTAACAGTGTTAGGAGTTAAAAGTCAATATTATTTTAATTCTTTCCTTCGGGAGCCAATATGAAAAGAGCTGAAGTGTTACTAACCCTGGAGAAAGCCACAATAAGTAGGCCATGCGAAAAACCAGTCCTTAGATCGACATCAGCAGCTTTAAGCCTCTAAAACTGTGACTTATTTTCATAGCAAAGCAAGTTAACATATGGAACTGTGTATTTTCAAAAGAAAAATTGTTGGGGATGAGTGGCATACGCGGAATAAATACAGTTACACTGGCATCACTCACTTACTGTGAGCTTTAAATGTCTCAGCAGACTATGCCGAAGTTTAGTGGCTAAAGTTCAGTGTCTAAAGTTCGGTGGGGATGACACACTAAATAAGCTGAAGTTCAGCTGCTGAAGTTCGGTGGAAACGCCGGACAGCAGTGATGTGCCGATATGAGAATTTAATCTTCCGTCTTTGGCGCGTCTGCGGCGAACGGAAACGGGAGCGGAAGAGGGAACGGAAGTGGAAGAGGGAACGGGAACGGGAGCGGAAGCGGAAACGGAAGCGGAAGCGGGAGCGGGAGCGGGAGCGGAAGCGGCAGCGGTGGCGGCAGCAGCGGCGGCGGCGGCGGCGGCGGCGGCGGCGGCGTGTCGGCGGTGGCGGAGGCGTCGGCAGCGGCGGCGGAGGAGTCGGCGGCGGCGGCGGCGGCAGCGGCGGCGGCGGCGGCGGCGGCGGCGGCGGCGGCAGTGGCGTCGGCGGCGGCGGCGGAAGCGGCGGCGGCGGCGTCGGCGGAAGCGGTGGCGGCGGCGTCGGCGGCGGCGGCGGCGGAGGGAGCGGGAGAGGGAGAGGGAGCAGGAGTGGGAGCGGAAGTGGGAGCGGGAGCGGAACGGGTACGGGTACGGGTACAGGTACGGGCACGGGTACGGGCACGGGTACGGGTACGGGTACGGGTACGGGTACGGGTACGGGTACGGGTACGGGTACGGGTACGGGTACGGGTACGGGTACGGGTACGGGTACGGGTACGGGTACGGGTACGGGTACGGGTACGGGTACGGGTACGGGTACGGGTACGGGTCCGATTCAGGCAAAAGCATCGGAAGTTCGGCGTTATGTGTTGCTAGTAATGCAAATAACATTGCAGGCATGCATTGGCTGAAATTCAGCCGCTGAACTTCGGCATACAGTGCTGAGACATTAAGTTGGGTTCCGTTACACAGTTTCGGCGGAGTCAAATTTCGCATCAGCATTATTGGCCTTCCGACATTAAGACTTATTTTGTGAGCCGTGAGTCCATTTGCTGCAATTGAATTAAGAAACTCAACTGGATAATTGGTGGCGTCGTCAACAACACTATCCAAGAAATCTAAATATATATCTAAATATATATAACTCAAAGGTGACTGACTGACTGACATAGTGATCTATCAACGCACAGCCCAAACCACTGGACGGATCGGGCTGAAATTTGGCATGCAGGTAGATGTTATGACGTAGGCATCCGCTAAGAAAGGATTTTGATCAATTCTACCCCCAAGGGGATAAAATAGGGGATGAAAGTTTGTATGAAACTTTGTCAATTTTAAACCGATCGGGCTGAGACTTTGCATGCATAAAGCTACTATGACGTAGGCATCCCCTAAGAAAGGATTTTGATAAATTACACCCCTACGCGAGCGAAGCCGCGGGCACAAGCTAGTTAATAATAATTTGCGTCATAAGTTCTTTATTAATTGATTTTTAATTTTTTGGTGTCAATATGGCGCGTTCACATAACTAAGAATTTTCTGGTGTGTTATGCTCTGAAGGTCCGCAAATACTGAACTTATAAGTTCTACTTCGGACGAAACAACTTTTTTTTTGAAAAAATTTCTATGTACAGACACATTTTTTTTACTCTATTATTATAGTATACATTTAGTACGTTTTTGTTCAGCGGCAACAAAAAACATCATCTATAAAAATTTCAACTGTCTAGCTATAATGGTTCATGAGATACAGCCTGGTGACAGACAAACAGTCGGACGGTCTAAGTAATAGGGTCCCGTTTCTACCCTACCCTATGGAACCCTAAAAATCGAATAAAATAAGTATTGATGGGGGCTCCCATACTACAAACGTGATTTTTCATACATAGATTATGGTACGAAACCCTTCGCGCGCGTCCGACTCGCGCTTGGCCCCAATCTTGGCTTGGCTCCATCGCCCCAAATTTTTTTTTTGAAAAATTTTCAATGTACAGACACATTTTTTTTACTCTTTTATTATAGTATAGATAAATGCTCATGTGCACATGCATGTTTTTTTTCTTTTAAATGATGGAAAATTTTCCACCAAATCCAATGGATGTTTTAACAAAGACGTCTCTCAACTGTCTACGCGTGATTGGCGTTTTAGATAATAGCATTTACAGAAAGGCCTTTGAATTAGGTATTTACTGGTTCTGGTGTGTTCTAGTTTAGATAGTAGATACTAGCTTTTCGGGCGTTGCGCGGGCTGCAAGCAGCCCGCGGTTTTTCGTGCAGCTGTTGAGGTAAGCTAAATCACATGTCCAGTTGAGAAAATGCGTAAAAACTGCAGTTAGTTGAGAAAACATGAAAAAATGTGTGGGCGGCCATCTTGGATCCAAAATCTGATTGCAGTTTCGAGTTTCGCGGGGTGCTTTACCCCAGGATACAAAATTTCAGACCCCTACGACGATTTAATTTTTTTTAATGTAGACGCCATCTCGTATTCCAAAAAAATGACAAATTTGGATTTTTCGGCTCACAATACTAATTATAGATTTCGATTTTCAGCTAAATCGGAAGCAGTCGACTTTCGGCGGCCATCTTGGCTTTCCAAAAATTAAAAAAAAAACCACGCAGGGCTTGGTGGGAGTGGCTCGGCCTTCGGCCTCGCCACGCAGCTCGCCCTGCAGGCTCGCATCGCTCGGCCTGCGGCCTCGTGTAAATTACATAGGGGAGGGGGGTGAGTGGGGGAAGGGGGGGGAGGGGCTCGGCCTTCGGCCTCGCCACGCAGCTCGGCCTGCGGCCTCGCGGAGGCCTGTGCCTTCGGAAATAGGCCTCTGGCTGCGCCTAGATACTTAGGGTGGACTTTTGTATGAAATTTGTATGGAGGGGAATTGTCCATGTAAGGCGGCCATCTTGGATTTAAAAAAAAATCAAAAAACAAATGACAGTCGTCAAATTGCTCACAACCCCCTACATTTTGGAAAAAAAATCACGCCCCTAACCCCAACCGTTTTTGCAGGCCGTACACCTTCCACATGAGGTTTCCGCAGATCTTGAAATGTCAGATTTTTCTGGTACTCACTGGAGCATCCGCTATACGATGGTACACCATTTATTACCTCTGTCATCCGGGAACAAACCAAACAACTATGTCAATCAGTGAGTGAATCAGTGGTAATGTAGGTTTATATTTTAGATAGTAGATATATCGTCTTTAAACCTTACGAGGTAGGCAGTGCCTGGGGCCCTAAGACTTAAAGAAACGCTAAGTTTAACATAACGATGGCGTGGTGTATATTTAGGCCGAAAAAATACAAGTTTATTTGACAGGAAAATTAAAAAAAAAAACACCCGACCACACCATCTTGTGGTGAATGGCGATACTACATATTCTATCCGATGTGAAGTGGAATTGATATCCGTGGCGCCATCCATTATTTGCTGAGTAAATTAAAAAACTCGTCTTTCAAGCCAAACCCGAATAACTTTAAACGCCTATCCCGATTTTCATCTAACTTAGAATCAGTCCATCCGTTCAAAAGCTAAGATGTTACAGACAGACGGATAGACAGACAGACAAACAGACATGATAGTCAAACTTATAACACCTCTCTTTATTGTAGGGGGTTAATAAAAATAGTAGTGACTTGTTTTTAGGGTTCCGTAGTACCTACAAGGAACCCTTATAGTTTCGCAATGTTTGCCTGTCTGTCTGTCCGTCCGCGGTTTTACTCAGAGACTATAAGTACTAGAAAGCTGTAATTTGGAATAGGTATGTATATAAATCATGCCAGAAAAATGGTAAAATAAAATATTGAAAAATTTTTTTTATGGTAGCTCCTATACAAGTAAAGTAGGAGTAATTTTTTTCCTTGACTATCCCATCATGTGGGTTATCGTTGAATAGATCTTTCAAAAATATAGTGAGCCAATAAATATAATTTTTCGATTTAGGGATCCTTTTCCGAAATATTTGGTTTCATATTGCAAATTTTTGTTAGAGTCAAGTGTCCTCCCCATCTATCTTTTAAACGGTTATACAGGGCATGTGAAAAAAATCACAGCAGTACATATAAAGAAGTTTAAAGGAAAACTATGAAAGCTAAGTAGGTGTGACATCGCGCGGGCTCCAGCACTCCTCCGCCTCTCTTCGGCGCAGCGGGGGGGGCCCATGCCCATATATAAGGCGCGGCGGCCGGCGCTCGTCCCTCTTTTTCTTCGGCTGCATCTCCAGCTAAGTAGTCCTTCTAACTAGAAGGGCTACTCAACGGATCTAGTGCCTATAACTCACGACCCTGACTACCTAATCTGTACCTAGTGTTCTTGTGAATTTTTGTAACTAATGTAATGTTCATTATACCTATCTCATTTGCCAATATCTAGTCTTTCCTTTATCTCATCTATCCTCCAAGATCCTAAATCTAGGTTTTACTAACCTAAACGGTACATAGGGTTTACAATTTAGAAAGTTATAAGAGACCAACTTATAAAAATTACTCGGAAAAGGAAAAGTTCATACAAATTCAATAGAAAATTAGTTTTTTGACGTTTTTAGTGGCGTGAACTCAAAGTGGGCATTCGCAACTACGGAACCCTACACTGCGCGTGGCCCGACACGCACTTGGCCGGTTATTTCTTTTCTTTCAGACCAACATGGAAAAATAACGTCATACTTATAACATCCCTCTTTTTTCTTGGGGTTAAAAAAGCTGCATAATAGTATAAATATGTTTATTATATGTAAGTTTATAATTTGCACTTATTACTAAATTCTATATATATATATATATATATATATATATATTTATATTAAATTCATCCTTATTTAATCGGTTTATCACCTTTTTAAACAATTAATAAATCGTTTAAAATAAAAAGATGATAATAAAAAAAAAAATGTACCAATGTCTAGAAAGACCTTTAAACTATTTTATGAAAAACCTTTGAAATGATTACTAATAGTCCGTCTAGTTTTAAAACTGCTTTTCGCCAAAAGTGGCCACTTTTTACTTTCAAACCAATATTACTTTCAAAGGTTATTCATAAAATAGTTTAAAGGTCTTTCTAGACATTGATGCAAATCAAATTTTTAATTATCCCCATATTTAGTTTTAAACAATTTATTTCACATGAGGGCGCCACTTTAGCTACCACTTAATTTTAAGATTTTGAGTGCAATAAATTATATAATAAAAAAAATTGTAGTGACTGGTTTTTCTTTCAGACCAGCATGAGAAAAGGTTTGTATTATGCAGAGATATCACTAAGCACTTGGTATTCCGTAAAACTTCTACCAAGCAACAGTAACTTTACGATAAAACATTGTTACACAATAAGTTTGCCATTGTTACCGTGGACTTCAACATTTCAGTTATTCTACTCATTTGACTAGCAAGTTCGTTTAGCGGCAAATGAAGCATAAACTTTAATATACATCCTTCAATATTAAAATCTAGAAGTATTTAAGTGACTAATTAGATTTTGTCTGTCACGCTGCCGCGCTGATAATACACACGCACAGCGCGACGAACAGATGGCCGATAGGGCAAAAAGGTTCTTGAATAGCGACGGCGTACTGGCAAGCGAAGCGTAGGACACCCACTCACAAGGTAGTCAGACGACCTGGCCAAGAACGCTGGAAAGCGCTGAATGCAGGGTACTCTTGAGCGGTCGTTTTGGAAATCCTTGGGAGAGGCCTATGTCCAGTAGTGGACGCTATGCAGCTGAAATGATGACGATTACGCTGATAATGACCTTTTAATTTTAATGGAAACCAAAACATGCCGAAGTAGTCTTCGGCATGTTTTGGTAACCATTAAAATGAAATGAAAAGCCGAAGACTATGCGAAATAGCTGGAGCAACCTGGGCAACCTGAAGTATAGGTGGTCGGCAATTTTTTCGGGTCCCCCATTTGAAATAAATCATTTAAAAGAAAAAGGAGACATCATTAAAAAAATTGTCTTGACAAGGCACTAGATATCCCTTCAAACTATTTTATGAACAGCTTACAGCTACTTACAACTTACAGTTTAAAGTAAGGAAGTGAAACATTTCAACGTACATAAGCCAAAACTGGCCGTTTTTCACAAATGTGCGTAGAAAAGCTTCACGTTCTTACTTCAAACTGTTTAATCGTCTTCGAGTAATCGGGTACATACATTTAAAACATATTATATTGAGTTTACCACTTTATTTACACTTAATAGAATTTTTATATTATTTTCCTGTAATCTACAACCAATAAAATAAATTTTGTATTTTTTTTTCAAAATTTTAGGTTCAGTAGTTTTGGAGATCAGGGGCGGAATGTTTAATTTTCGTCTTCTTTCATGAATAAAATCAAAACTATTTATTTTACAATAATTAAAAAAAACGAAATCCTCGTAACGAACCCTTTCATTTGCTATATGACACATTAAGGTTTACAGAACTTTTTTTTTCAATTTCTTAATTTTTCTCTCAAAAATGACCCTTACTTTAAAAACATATTAATGTACGTTGCACATCTCTGTTTGTGTCATAGGATTATACCATCCTACCTTTCACCTGATTTGGTCCAGTAGATTTAGAGTAAATAGGCTGTGACAGGACAGACAGACGCACGAGTTAAGTTTTTTCATTTTTTTATACGGAACCCTAAAAAACAAAATACGTTCAATTTCAGTTTATTTATTTATTGCATTTCACAATGTACGTCAGTTCTAACTACTAAAAGTCACTGTCATATTATAACGTTCGAATGGATAACCTCACTGTTTTTGAAGTCGGTAAAAAATAATCACATTTGCCTATTCCTAGGTCACTTAACAGGTGGTATGAACATTCCAACATTTAAACTTGAAAATGACAGCTAGCCTTCATACCTATTCAAATTGATTCTACCGCACCGACTGTCAATTAATTGTCAAATTCCCGCGAGACCAATTTACCGCTTTATCAGCCAATTTGAATACAGCCAATGAAATTGATTTCGCCTGATAAGATACGGTTGCTGGTAATGAATAGATAGTAGACTGGACAAGTGCGAGTTTGATCACACTCGTTGTTTGATTGATAGGGTTTTATAGCAGAATCCGAGAAGCAAAGCAAACGTTTTGGGCACACTAAAATTATTACAACTAATTGCAATGCACTAACCACGGAACCATTCCTTAAGCGCTTCAACAATAATTTAATTCCGCTGACCGGCGGTATCCATAGGCTGCGACCATATATAAATATACCTACACCATGCAGGTGTTCGCGATATGTGGTAATTGTGGGAATAGACAAATCAACAACTAAATACCTAATCTTAAATAACATTAAATTACTTAAGTCTAACACTTACTATCCAACTTCCAACTAATATTATAAATGTGAAAGTGAGTTTGTACATTTGTTTGTTTGTTACCTCTTCACGCTCAACCACTGAAACTATTTGGATAAAATTTGGTATAAACTAGTAGATGCATTGCCCGTGCGGTGATTTCTATGACAGTCCCACGGAAACCTCACATTTCTCCGGGACAAAAATAATCCTATGTACCCTATTCATTCAGGTATAAAGCTGGATTTTAAATTTGATTTGGAATGAAATTTAGCATGTGGGTACATGATAAATTTCATTCCAAATTTCAAATTTCGTTTTGGCGTGAATGCGAAACAAATATACATAAAATCTTTCGCATCTATAAACACTTTTTCTTTCTATTCTTAGGGCGTGTTCGGACGACACGCGCACGCTAAGCTCAGGCCCAGCGCAAGCCAAGCGCGCTTTGAAATGTTTGAAATTTGTTGCATATAATTTGAGCCCTATCATCACATCAATACAATTCAAATTGCATTTACTCAAGTCCACATGCGCACGCCTCGCCTACGACACGCGCTCGCCTTGCCTCCGTCTTGCCTCCGTCTTGCCTCCGCCTTGCCCCCGCCTTGCCTCCGCTTTGCCTCTGCCTTGCCTCCGCCTTGACTCCGTCTTGCCCCCGCCCGGCACTCGCCCCGCCTAGACTTCGGTAAATGCAATTTGAGTTGTATTCATGTGTGGACTCAAATTATATGCAACAAATTCTAACCGCGCTTGTCGTGCGCAAGGCGTGGGCTTGGCGTGCGCCTGTCTTCTGAACGGACGCTTTAGTTTGATTACTGGTCAACAAAGTTATTGCCCAGTGTAATCAAGAAGTACGCGGTGACTATTCATCAACTATAGACGTTTCACAGCTGGCTTAGTTCGATTTTCTGAGTTATGCTCATGGTGTGCTTGTTGTAATACTCGTACGTATTGAGTGATAACGACGCGCATACCCACGAACGTGGTTTGTTTTGTTCAATGGCACATATCTAATGAGTATGATATACAGAAACAAACTCGTGTACAGTATTAAATCTGAATCTACTGAACGTGTAGAGTGTTAAATCTGTAGCTAACAAATATTTTGAATACTTGTAGTGTATTTTTTATTAAGTGAATTTTTAGTTTATTAATTGAGTTCTACGTGTTTGTTTTTATTTACATCGATTTATATCTAAGTGTTTTATCATTGATCAATTGAAGAAAGAAGAAAGCAAGGCTTGGAAATTCATGGTACATGTTTTTACTAATTTTATCGGAAATGTGAGAGCTGAGAACTATGATCACTCTTATGGGTGTAGAAGACTACCAGAAAACACTTGTAAAAGATATGATTGAAGTCTTGTGCGTTATTGGCTGTAAAATGTCTCTCAAAATACATATTCTGGACTCACATTTAAATTTTCTACCTCAATGTATGGGAGACGTTAGTGATGAGCACGGTGAGCGTTTCCGGCAGAATATAGAAGGCATAGAACAGCGTTATCAGGGGAAGTGGAGCCCAGCTATGCTAGCAGACTATTGTTGGACGTTAAGAAGAGAAGCTGTAGATCTCGATTATAGAAGAAAAAGTAGTTCAACTTTACACTTTTAAAATTAATAAATGTGTATTAATATAAGTAAACATTTAACTGAGCTGCAAGTCTTATTGATATCCACGGTAAACCCGAGCTAACTAAGGGATAAAATTATTCCCACTGTGAACGTTTTTTAATGTTCTCTTAAAATCAGTTGAATTCCTTTCATGGGTTTGCAAAAGTTGTTTTTTTGTTGACCAGTGTTATTTATAATCTACATACAAGGTAAAATATAAAATATGCTACAAAATATACACACATGATAAAAAAACGTAACGTAGCTGCCCGCTGGCGGGGGGGCAAAGGCACAAGCTAGCGGCGGGTAGGGTCACAGAAAAAGAAACCTCCTGACAATGCGTGTCGTGTCCAGGAGTATTGTTACCATTTAGATGTTGGTCAAGACTCTTTTTTCGCTGATACGCATTTAGAATGTTGGTACGCTTTACAGCCTCTGGTCCATGGGGACCGTTGAGGCGTTCATGGGGCAAAAGCCAACATAAAGAGGCTTTTTAGCCTTTTTGTACCTTTCTATCTAAAAAGATGGTTGCATCTACGGAGGTCTATCCCTTAATGTACCATTCAGAAGCACTAACGGACAGTCCTCCATTACCTCCATAGCTGCCAAACTATTGCCAGGGAGGGATTAACTTGGTTTGGGGTATGTAGATGGGATGTTAGTGGACCGGATGCCTGGGATAAGGAGTGAGATACGGACATTTACCTAAAAATCTCTCAACAATTTTAGCCTACACATTTAGCCAACAATTTTCGATGCTCATCTACCGATGGTGACAGTCATACTGTACCAAATAAAGGTTTTGGTATTCGTTCGGATATAAAATTAAATAATTTAAAGAGTGGTATTTGTTCGGAATAGATAATAATTAAAAATTCAAAGTAATACCAGTGGTATTCGTTCGTGGTATTGGATCGGAATAAATCACTGGCTGCTCGTTGACTGTACTGCATGTGGGCACCCTAATTAGCCACGAAGATGCGGCCAGGGCGCAACACAATGTGAGCAGCTAAGGGAGTCGAGCGGCTCCGGTTTCACCATCACGGGGCAGCAACCCAAAGTGAGTTTTGACCTCCGATAATATTTTTTTCCACTCCGATCTATTCTGTGCCACCTGCTGCCAGTCTTCGGCTTTTATTTCTAGCAGTCCTTTTTGACTTGATCTATCCATCTGTATCTGGGCCGCCCAACAGGCCGTTTACCGCTTAGCCTCCCAGCATACGCTCGCTTCACTGCAGCCAATCGTATGTCCATAAATCCATGCCGTAAGTCGTTAAGTTTAAGATCAGATCGGTTTTTTCTTATTATCGGTTTCGTAACGTTTTGTCTTTTTATGTGAGCGGGGTGTTAATATTTTGTATTAGGATTCCTTAAATATTTCCTTAAAAAAATATCTGAAGTCAAGATAGACGTTAAATTTTCATTCCAGTAACTCTATATGTCGGAAAATCGCGGAATTCGAGGATAAGGAAAACAAATACTGATAATATTCTTATTTATCCATCTCTCACGTCACATCTCCCGAGACGTGATATTTGGTAAATAACCTTCTGTCTTAGGGCGTGAGTACACTGGAGTGTGACTTTTCTTCTTATTTTGTTCTTAATAGGCTATTGTGTACTGTGTATGTTTTTGGTTGATACTTTACACAAAAACAAAAATACCACTCAAAAGAAATATTTCTTGAAATTTATTACGGGCATGTCCCTCCCACGTTGTATAAATTAATTGAATTGAGATGGATACATGAATAAAAAAAAAGCAGCTTAAATTCAGCATGTGTATTCTCGGCCTTTCCCCTGCAGTAAGAAGTTAGTAAAGAAAAATACTAAAACATGAAACACTTCTTTCTAAAGGGTTACGTTTAGGTCTTTCATTCAACACGTAACAAATGGAAGCCTAACAATTGATTTATTAGTCCCTGGACGAAGGTCTTCGATTGCGCGACATTCAAGCTTTTACGCCTTGGTTTAAGACTGCATTTTATAGTTTTACTAGGTTTTACATCTAGTTTTACTAGGTTTTACATCTAGTTTTACTTGTGTTCATTTACTTTTACGACTCTCCCTAGGAATTTAATAATTCAGAGAAAAATGTATCTAGTACTATTTGCAATCTATGTATCTTTCCATTGTTTGTTTGTTCTTCGTAAAAACACTGACGTCAGGTATTTCAAGCTGCTTAAAAGCATAGCTTGACGCCCACACATGACAGCCTGGATCAACGTTTTGCCATTTGTGGTCACCCATCCAAATGCGAATTAGGCTGGAATTTTTAAGTTCTTATTTTACTTGCAAATAACAACTAAGAAATGTATAAAAAGAACTAAGAATCCGGAAAAATGTTAATAGTTTCACAAGTAACAAGTCGACAGTCATTAGAGGGCGAAAAACATTATTACGGGCAATTTGAACGTCAACGCCATGCAGGTGGACATGCAACGGTGTGACGAAACGCTGATAGCTCTATCCTTCTTCCTTCTTCTTTAGATGCCGCTTCATTCCTGAAGATTGTCCATGGTCAGCTTTCAAAGATTCAAAGATTCAAATGTTTATTCAGTAATTAGACCTTTACAGGCACTTTTACACGTCAATAAGTATAATTTATGTCACGTCTAAAGTATATTAAAATTAAATTTATTTTTAAAGAAAAGCTACCGATACCAGCGCTTTGTAACGACCACTGCTGAGAAGAAACGCCGAAAGAAACTCATTTTTACAGTATTGGTCGCCTCCTCGCCAGAAGGGCTTTGTCATATTATTATTATTGTCTTTTAATTAATAAATACTTATAATATAATACAATGCTGACACATTATAACATGTAATGCTTGCGAACAAGTAAATAAACATAAATTGCGTAATAAAAAATATTAAGTAGTCAAAAAAGCGAAGCCGAGCTGACCAGTCCCTCCCGGCAGCACCCGTTCACGAGTTGACGCACGGATCAGCCATCGTTGTTATACTCAATCATATTAGAGGGAATCCAACGACCCGACCAGCGACGCCACCACCGGATTGGACATTTTAGTGAGCATGAAAAACCCGAACTCGCAGACCTTGTCAAGAGTAAATATTAGTCATATGTTGGTCACCTATTGATCGCAGAGCATTTACATGTTTTTACAGTAGTTCTACCGTTTCGACCAGTCAGTCTGCCATGACATTTTGCGACATTCCCCTTTGCGCTTTCGGGCAATTCTACCCATTATTATAGTCTGGACTAGATGATATTGTGGGTTTCTCAACATGTGACCAAAATATGTGATTTATCTTATTTTAATAGTTCGAACGAGCTCTTCTTTTTTGCCCATGCGCTCCGCATGACTGGAATAGAGTGAGCATTTTCTGCACACCAACTGTTTGGGTAAAAAAAATTGATTTGGAGTCCACTCAACTCTAAAATTTAACCAGTAGAGTTGATTGAAAGTTATGTTTACTTGGAAAGTTCGAAATGTGATGTGTGTTTGTTTTTCGCGTCTTAAATCGAGTATGATTGTAATTTTTTTGAGTAGTAAAGCGTAATAATTGTGTCGTACTGTTATTATAGTGTTTTTGTAATTTACTATGTTTGAAGCTTCTTATAAAAACAAAGTAGGTAATCTAAATATTGGAAGGCTGCCATCGCTTGAGCAAGCTTATCGAATTTCATAGCGCAGCGCGGCGCGTTCATTTGAAAGAGTTATTTGGGTGGGGTTGCGATTCTGTTTATTTTTATAAGTAGTGTAGATGGCTTTACTTAGAGTTTAAACTGTAAAATATTCTTACCCCTTTAGTCCAGCCTTTTATTTTTTATTGTTTACAGAGAATGTCATTGAAAACAAAAAAATCCGCGATTGAAACAAAAAAATTATTAGGTACTCACAAACCAAACCATATTTTTTCATTCTGTGAAAAACGATTTACTAAAGAATATATATTCTTTCCGTTAGATATCATAACAATAGTGATTATCGAAATTTTAAAATGACAAGTCATTATGCGGCACAGACGGCACAGTTCACAATTTATCGACATTCTACAATCTCGCCAGATAGTTGATGAGCTACCGGTGTTCACAATTACACGGTGACATATCTTCTAAAAGTTTAAAGAAAAAACTTTCCAGAATATTAAGAGAAATTTTATTCTAGAGATTTTCAAAAAGGGTTTAAAATGATTTCTTCAAGGTGGGCAACACTGTGTGGTACTCCTGTTGTTTAGAGGCAACACTGATTCTAATTAGAGATCAAGAAGGATTTTTTTTTCATTGAGCTAGCCTCAAAGTAAGTTCGAGAATTGTGTTATGGGATACTAACTCAACGATACTATATTTTTTAAGAGATACAAAACATCCAGTAGATTAGGGTGAAAGGAATTGACGTTCTATGATCATCAATTTTCAATCATCCCTGCAGGTTAAACAGATTTCAAATCAATTGGTTTCACTCAAACAGCTGATGTGCATGAAATGCTCACTTCCTTTCCTTCGTGCGGATAGCTTAAAACGCGATAGAGCCATCAGCGTTCCGTCACTCATAACGTTGCATGTCCACCTGCATTACGTTGGAGTTCAAATATCCTGTAATAATGTTCTTTCGCTCTCTAATGACTGTTGACTTGTGACATATGAAACAATTTAGATTTTTCCGAATTCTTAGTTCGTTTTATACATTTTTTGCAAATAAAAAAAAATCTATCCAAGTCCTCCCGTGGATGTCGTAGAAGATGACTTAGGAAATACAAGCTAAACAAAGCTGATAATTATCAATTAGACCTCTCCAACGCATCTGGCCAGCGACGAGAGTGTAAGCCAAGTCCTCTGGCTGTATGGCCAATATGTCTCTGGTAGTACAGAGGTCGTGCTCCTGCAGTGGAGACAATAAGACCTGATGATGATGCTGATGAAAAAAAAATGCGTGAGTGTCTTGAAACAACCCATTGGAACGAAGTTTGGAAAAAAATCGCGATGGAAAAATGTGACGGAAAAATCTTACACCTTTTTTTCGCCTAGCCCGCCCCCGTCCGCCAAGCCCGTACCGTCCGAATAGAAACTTCGTTCCAATAATATTGTGATAACAAGAAGATTTGGGTGAGGGCAGAGCAGCAGACACCATCCCTTTCCCTTTCGACGGGTGTTTGGGTGTCTTAAAGGACGACTAAGGGAGTGGCAGCAGATTACTCTATGGTATGCCATAAGTTCATACGACCTTTGCGGTCAGCAACCCACCTGGCCAACCTGGTCATACATATATATATATCCCTAAGCAGACAGAAAATTTTGGATCTTGCGGCTCTAAGCAGACAGAAGCCTAGGGCCTCAAGACTCAAAGGCCACTTTTAGGTGATGGTGCGAGAAGGTAGAAAAATAAATCAAATTACTGATGGATTGTTAGCCATAATAACATGATTCTCATTTTCGCTTATTCTCTCGATGCGCGGAAAGATAAGTAGCTAGTACATTCTAAATTTTTCATTTCATCCAGACTAGCATGAAGAAATGGTCTACCTGGTCTTGACAAATCCTGTTAACGCTAGGTAAGAGGGAGAGATTTCAAAAATAACTTGTCAAAAGTTTGGGATTACTTCTGAATCTGCATTGAATCTGGCACAGAGGGGGGTTGGTAGCTCTTACGTAGAAAGGGAACTAAAGCTATCCCTTCTTGATGATGATGATGAAGCACTTCTTATAAGTATAAGTGCATCATTCATACAATCATTTCCAAACACCTAGTGAGAAGTAGAAACTCAGCATAGGCGATGGTAAATAAAAAACAATAAGCCTACACAAAGTCCCAAAATGTATAAGTCTATGAAAGGAGTGTTATCGAAAGCACTCAATACCAGAAAACCACTCAGAATCCTATCAGAAAATGAGGCTCGACAGTAACTCATATTAAACGGCCATCTACATACATTACTGCTTCCAATAGTCCATTCCGAACACATAACCATAACTGCAGACTTAATGAATCCTTCCAGGGATTCCGAGGGTCGTGACGTCACCAACTCATGGTGCTAACGATCCATGACGTCACCTTCTGCAAGCATCCCGACTCCTTTATCCAACGCCTATCGATTTGCAGTGAACCACACCAAGATCCTTATAAGGAGAGCGATGTATATGCATCAACGCGATAGTGTAAAGCAGTGACAGGCGAGCACCGGACTCAACTAAACGTGCGATCAGATTTTTTAATTATTATTTTTTATTAGTGGCCAAGATGAATGTGCACCATACAGTTCATAGGACTAGAGTTTTTAGACAGAATTCCACTATGGAAAGACTGGTAAGATCAAAATCAATGTTTGAAACGCTTATGTCAAATATTTGTGCTTACAATTTTGACGTTTAATACGCCCGGGCACCCCATCAGCTGACGGTAATTAACGTCACGGAAATTGCGCAGAAAAACACGTTTTTCCGCACTTATCAGCCGAAAAAGCCGCATAGTGCAATAAAAACCTCTGTCCACACATAAAACAGATTAAAATGGAACCTTGGACTAAAAAAATTAAGATAAATAACACTTACGAAATGACTCCAGCACGGTCGCACGTATGTTTCAACAATTTCCGAACGGATTGCTTTAGAAACTCAAAAGAAGCTTGTAATTTTGAATATAGAATGGTAATTTTTGCGAACGCGAAGCGCGTTGGATGTATTTTTTCGCGCTGGGCACCGGCGTGGATGGCGACTGCCGCAAACTCTCGGAAAAATCAATAATCTACCCCCGGAGGCGGCGGCCGCATGCGGACATGATTCTAGTTTACACTGCTCACCCATTTCCGTATTATGTAACCAGGATAGAGCGAGACAGCAATATATCCGTCCATTCGACGACTAAACAACCCTACTGAGCAAGCCAATAAGCATCAACAAGATGGCCGACTGACGTTTCGAGTTTCGGCGCGAAAAGTGACGGTTCTCCAATATTTTAAAACTAATTTTCCGTAATAATGATCCCCATATTTGATTTATTGGCGTCGTTAAATGGAAGATTGACGATATAGTGATTCAAATGTCTTTTTTTATTAGCATTTTAATTGATTTGTGTTTCATTTTGGGTTAATATTAGGATTTTTATATATGTTTGTCAAATGATGGCAGGTTAGGTAAATGCGAGGATTGTCTGAACAGTTGAAGGTTTTATAGTTGTTCTGGGGTGAATGCCTTTCCAGTAGTATACAATGGAAGTTGAGGCGAACGTTGGCGCAATGCAGCTAAGAATTAGGTATACTTTATTTCTCTGGGCTGCAATGCCGGATTGCTTAGGCCATTTTGCATGAAATGTTAAATAGATTGACTAAGAATGTCCAAGTGCTAATTTTCATTTTTAGTTTTTTAGTTAATTTACTATTTTTTACAGAAGCGAGCCTGTTGACCCAAATCCTGTTGCATTAGGACTAAATGTTAAAGCAGCCATAAGCTTGTTCTCATTTAAAACTATATTCGGTTGCATACGAATAGCCTAGAGGCCGCTTTCCCCCTTTAAATCCCCAAGGATAAGTGGAGACGAAAAATCCGAAATCAATAAAACGATTTAGCTCTTGTTTCTTTCAAGGTAATTTATTCATTAGGCGTAGAAAGCAATTCCTTAGTCCCACCTAGACATCATTATTATAAGGTTCCGGCCAAGTAGAAACCTAAAACCAGCTGGGAGGTCCGGAGGGAGTAAACATGACAAGCATTTTCGCATGTTAATTAATCGAGCATATTTTGAAATTGGATTGGTAACCACAAATGGCTACAGAAGCTTAGAATGTCCTAGCTGCTTTTCTTCCCTCGCAGATCGTAGGTGCCAATAGTGGAACTGGGCGAAAATGCGAATCATGTTAATGCGCAATGCGGCTTGCAACATATAATTATTTTGATTCCGTTTAGGGTTCCGTAGTAAACAAGAAACCGTTATAGTTTCGCCATGTCTGTCTGTCCGTCCGCGGTTTTACTCAGAGACTATAACTACTAGAAAGCTGTAAATTTGTATAGGTATGTATATTAATTATGGCAAAAAAGTGGGAAAAAAATAGTTTTTAAGGTAGCTCCCATATAAGTAAAGTAGGAGTAATTTTTTGTCTCGATTCACCCATCGTGTGGGGTGTCGTTGAATAGGTCTTTTAAAAAATATTGTTAGTTTGCTAACATCAATTTTCGATTTAGGGATCCGTTTCTGAAATATTTGGTTTTATATTGCATTTTTTTGTTAAAGTCAAGTGACCCTACTCTATCTTTTAAACAGTTATATATAGACAATATAGACATGTAAAAAAATTCACAGTTGTAGTATTTATAACGAAGTTTAAAGGAAAACTATCAGAGCTAAGTAGGGTTTACAAATTAAAAAGTTATAAGCGACCGACTTATAAAATGTACTCGGAAAAGGAAAAGTTCATACAAATTTAATACAAAATTAGTTTTTAGACGTTTTTAGTGGCGTGAACTCAAAGTGGGCATTCGCAACTATGGAACTCTACACTGCGCATGGCCCAACACACACTTGGCCTTATTGCTCAAATTAGTCTTTGAGTCTTGCGGCTCTGGGTTTTGTTTGCTCAGAGCTGCAAGACCCAAAATATAAAGCATTTTAGGTCTTGCGGCTCTGAGCAGACCCAAAAACTTTTCAATAATGATTCGTAATCTGTGGTAAACGGTGTTAGAGACACGATTATTTTACAATTCACTAATATTGAATAACTGTATTTATTGTGTTTATGTTTGTTTACCCCAATAAAGAGAGAAAAAAAAAGAAAAATGTTAATTCAATCAATTAAAATGGTTACAACACATGACGGAACCTCTATTTATGTATACAATATACTTGTGTTTGGATTTCCCGCTCTTCTTAAGTTCACTAATATGTGAGTAATTTAATTAAGTTATTTGCAAAATTTTATATATTAATCCAAATTTATCATTAAAAAATAGCACAAAGGAGTCATGCAAAGTGAATGTGTGCATCTGTCAAGTGAATGTATGGATTAAGTGTGTGCATGGATGCAAAGATTTATTAATTTCTGCAGTAGTTTTAAATAGATTATATATTACCTAAGTCGTAGTGTATATCTATATATGTATTATATTACTATTTGGTGTATACAAGTGAACGATTGATTCGATTTCATCATAATTTACAGTTATACCTAGTCATAGGATATATGTTTAGTTTCTTATTAAGTGCATTATACAAATAAGCTGCTAATTTAAGCTTACATTTCGGTATTTTCATGCAAGTACAATATGTATGGTGGTTTATATAGACATATATATGTATATACAACTATGTATGTTTATGCATATTTATAAATGTTTATGTACAATTTTGAATGGTAATGTAAGTAAGTATATGTCTTGTTGTTAGTATAATACATGTGTAGTTATTTTAGTTAGAATTAATGTTAGTTTAATTTTATCCTATGTTAGTACGAACTTCTATTACTCTTCTCATGAGTAATTGTCCTATCTTCTTATTTGCCTGTTGACTGGAAGAGATTCCATTATGGGATAAGTCTGCCGTTGTCAATTTACTCTTTATGTTGTTATTTTATGTAATTGTGTGTTTTCATGGTACATAAAGTTATTACAAACAAACAAACAAGCTGACTGTTGGCTGTATTGTCTTCGAGCATATTTTGTTCTAAAATATAGGGTAGGTGCCACATTATGTTTGTTTAAAATATGAGGATTATATGAGAGACTTTTATAAATTATATATTTAATGAGAGACTGTAAGAATAAAGGCGTGAAATTATGTATTTAAATGGCAAATGCAAGTGGCAAATCTTTCATTTTCTTGTTAGATAACATCTTGCACTCGAAAAAGATCCGCCTAATAATAATCACACATTCGACCTTATACTTAAAAAAAAAAAAACTAAATATGAAAATACCTCCCCAAATGCATCTGATTGAGGCAAAGTACCCAGAACTATTTAAAAATTTTATTTGTTAAACTATTTATTTATAATTAATACATTTTATATTATGCCATAAATGTAATAATAAATAATTTTCCACTTAAAAAGATTTTTCGGTTCAAGTCTCCGCCTAAGCCAATCTTACTTCAAGGTAAACGGAAAATATTCACGGTAATAAATATACGTAATCCGTGGCTAAGACCGGGTTTTTATTGCCTGGGTTTGCTTAATGTAATTTATGCTCGGGTAAGTTAGGCCAGGTAATAAAATATTGAAGCCAAGTTAACCAGTCTATTAGAATTGTATCATATTTAAGGTATACACCCACTTGCCAGAATTTCATTAGCCATTATTTTGACGACCTCCGTGGCGAAGAGGTCACCATGCTCGTCCACCACCCAGAGATGCCGGGTTCGATCCCCGGTCAGGGCAAGTTGGAAAATAGCCTTTTTCAAATTGACCTGGGTCTTGGATGTTTATCTATATGTATTTTTTATAAAATATAGTATCGTTGAGTTAGTATCCCATAACACAAGTCTCGAACTTTCTTTGGGGCTAGCTCAATCAGTGTTATTTGCCCCTAAATATATTTTTTTTACATCTGTCTACAGACATAAAATTGTATCTCATAATTTTATATGTCATACTCATTGTTTACTATATTAGTCACATGCTAGATACTTTGTTTGTGTAAGTTAAGAATAATTTTACTTTTCAAGTTTTGATTTTTTTTTGCTCGTAGCATTTATTTTTTATTTTTAATAATTATTTAATAAAATAAACGCTAAAAGGGCTTAATAGGTAATTATTGCCGAGGCTGTATTTGCGCCGTTTGAGGTTTTCTGCAGCAGCTGCGGCTGTCCCGGCTTTAGACCCTGTGACCGAGAGATGAGACGGCGCCAAAGTGTCATTATTAAAAAAATATATAATTAAAACAAGCTTTTATCTAAAGTGATCTTCAAGACGAATCAAAAGAGCCCAAACTTGATGGGGTTGCGTTGTTTCATTACAGAGTTCCTATGGCCACCGTCCAGCTCCATCATCAGATCAGCTCCATGTCATCATAATATTTCATTGTCACTCGATATACATATGCATGCAAAATTTCAGCTCAATTGGAAACCGGGAAGTGGGTCAAATTTAACTTGCAAGATTTGATTACAGACAGACAGACAGACCGACAGACAACGGGACAAGGGAAACTAAATAAAAGCTTGTAAAAATGTATCTGTGTCTAAATATATATAACTCAAAGGTGACTGACTGACTGACATAGTGATCTATCAACGCACAGCCCAAACCACTGAACGGATCGGTCTGAAATTTGGCATGCAGGTAGATGTTATGACGTAGGCATCTGCTAAGAAAGGATTTTGATCAATTCTACCCCCAAGGGGATAAAATAGGGGAAGAAAGTTTGTATGAAACTTTCTTCCCCTATTTAAACCGATCTGGCTGAGACTTTGCATGCATAAAGCTACTATGACGTAGGCATCCTCTAAAAAGGATTTTGATAAATTACACCCCTACGCGAGCTAAGCTGCGGGCAAAATCTAGTTTTAGTCAAAAATGGCCACTTAGCAGAAACGCTCGATAGTAAAACGGCTACGAATTTTCGTAGACTTACTACGGTTTTTGTAGACTTGCTACGAGATTTGAAGTGACGGGATCAAAGGCTTGGAACCGGTGCCAAAAGTACAGGTTCTGTAACCGGTATTTAGAGGTATTTTCATTTCGGTACCTGGGTACCTGTTTTAGATGGGTATCGGTATTCCTCCTTTAAAATACAGGTAGCTAATTTAGGTACCTGCTGCTATCTGCTTATAAGTGTACCTGCTGGTATCTGCTTTCTCACTCTGTCGTGATTTGACCCGGCACTGGTACCGGAATAGTTCCTATATCACCTCTCATAAGGCTTACTGTGTCAATTTCAACTTTCAAAAAACTGTAGAGAAAGAGAGAACTTCCCTATCTGCAAATTATTTATATGTTAACTATACTGGGAAGTTGTGACATCGCGCGGGCTCCAGCACTCGTCCGCCCCTCTTCGGCGCAGCGGGGGAGGGGGGGCCATGCCCATATATAAGGCGCGGCGGCCGGCGCTCGTCCTCTTTTTCTTCGGCTGCATCTCAAGCTAAGTAGTTCTTCTACCTAGAAGGGCTACTCAACGGATCTAGTGCCTATAACTCACGACCCTGACTACCTTATCTTTACCTAGTGTTCTTGTGAATCTTTGTAACTAATGTAATGTAATAGTTGTTCATTATACCTATCTCATTTGCCAATATCTAGTCTTTCCTTTATCTCATCTATCCTCCTAGATCCTAAATCTAGGTTTTACTAACCAAAACGGTACAAAGTAAATAAAAGAAATGTAAATACATAGGACTGATATAATGTAAGAAAGAAAATTATAAAGTTTGTCTGAGCCTTTAATGATGTGAATGTGTTAAAGGAATTGTAGATTTGAATATTTGAAGTAATTTCCTCGGTGTTGCCCGCGTAGGAATTGCATTTTGTTTTCTTATTTTTGCGTCTTGTTATCTTTAACAACTGTTTCGCTTTTATTTGTTAGATACGCCACTGAAACAAACTCTTAAGGCACTATTTTTTACTTTTCTATTCTTATCTGTAAACAGTAGTGAGTAAAATAGTTTGAAGGATTTCTAGAGCAGGGATTCCCAAAGTGGTCGATATCGACCCCTTGGTACCGGTACAGATAGTACAGGTCCTATGTTTGGCACCGGTACCGCACTAAGGTTAATGTTACCGGTTCCCATAAATACTGGTATTTCGTTCCTCGGACTGGATATGGATACGTTGTACCGTAAAATAAGGGCTAATTCACACTGAAACGGCAGTGGCTGGTGTAATTTACTGTCAAACTATAGTCTATCTATGAAATGCCTACACAAGACCTACACGCCTACTCTTTAATTTTTTGGTTAAAACCGTATTAGTAGTAACATCTAGTGGTTTCATATTGAACTAATTATAATGTACAAACGCTACGTTCGGGGAAAACTACGCTTTTCTTCAGCTCTGCTTCCAAAGATTTAGAATGCCTGCTAGCCTCTTGCTGGCTGAAGGAAAGCATAGTTTCCTCGACTTTCCAATTTATAAAAGAGTTCTCTTCGTAAGGGATAGATGGCGCTGAATTAAAAAGCATAAATACTTTGCTGAAAAGCAACTCAAAGGTTGCATAATTTTCCGCCGCTTTTTACTTCAGAAAATAGTTTTTCATGTCAGCGTAAGATGGCGCTATTCCGAAAAACATGTTGTTTTCAACTCTTTATTGCTTTTCAAGGAAAAGTTTTCTTTGCGTGCGCTCATAAATCAAATTGATATTTATTTTATATTTATTTTTCCGAGTTACCTATATGATGAGAAGTCAGCGGCCCCATTTTTCTTATTTTTGGTGCGTGTTCTGATCTGAGCAATATGTTAGAGTTATTCAGATCTTTGTTTTATTGTTTGATGCGTAAAAGTTGAAAAGTCTGAAATGTATACCTATGTGACAAAGATTTACAGATTTTGCAGTCCCCGTAAGAATCCGAGCATTAAAAATAAATACAACAATATACGATAAAAATTTATTTTGTTTTGAATATACACATTACAAGTTTTATAATAAGAAATTGATATTGAGATTTACTTTCATAATTACACAACTCCATTATTTACAAGTCTATTTATAACATACGAATGAACTTTTAAAGTAAAAAATAATATCTGTTTTACAAAAAAAAAAAAAAAACAAAACCGGTTTTTATCTGATAACCATTCTGGTAACCATTTTCGATGGTAAAAGGGTTTTGGGTCATTGTCCAATATAAAACTAGAGGCTTTTCTAACACGATCTGTATTCAGTGCGCCCATTTTGTTTTCGGGGCATCAATCTCTTTAAGACATTGTTATTCCATTAACAGTGAAGTGTTAATTATACATTAATAATAAAAGTAAAAAAAAATGTGTCAGTATATTGAATATATTTAAAAAAAAGGCAAATAAAAAATGGGGCGTTGGAGACATTAATAGGAGAGAATTAAAAAAAGACTGTCTGTTTGTTTGTCTGTTTGTACATGAAAACACTGGACGAATTCGAATAAAACTTTTTTTATAAAGCTTTTAAGCCTGGGCAACACATAGGGTATAATTGATTTTGGAAAATGGAACACCTCATGCAGAACCATGATGGTCCAGCTAAACTATAAGAAATTTAAAAGTGACGCCTTAGCAAAAGTGGTTCAGCCTGGTGAGCTTTTTTAGTTGAGGTATAAAAATCGAAGATCTGGAACACCTGATGCAGATACGCTGGAGTCATAAAGTCCACACGAACGAAGTCGCGGGAATCAGCTAGTATTAAATACAAACACAGATCGCTACGCGATATAAATGGGCTGACATTTTATTTTTAAATGGATTTTCTAGTTTAAAGAATTTTTTTACTTTGCAAAAAAAAGCACATGCTATGGTTTTGTGCTTACAAGTCGCACAATAATAATTACACCGCAATTTTTAATGAGTTGGGAAGCCCTGAATTTATCAACTGTCTGCGAAAAGACTTTACGCTCATTAAAATTTATAGCATAAACATACATATACATTCTATTACGAAAATAGACAATAGATCTATTATAATCTGTGAGTCAGTGGTTGGTTATTCTTCCATAAATAGATTTTAGCATAGAGTTTAAAGTGAGAACGTGAAGCTTTTCTACGCACATACGCCAAAAGTGGCCGTTTTTCGCAATTGTGCGTAGAAAAGCTTCACGTTCTCACTGTAAACTGTAAACAGTAGTTAATAAAATAGTTTGAAGGATTATCTAGAGCAGGGATTCCCAAAGTGGTCGATATCGACCCCTTGGGGTCGATATTGGTTTCCTAGGGGTCGACATAAACGAAAACTGATTTAGGGGGTCAACGAGGTCTAAAAATCGACCCCTATTAAATTAACACAAGTTCTTATTTAAAACTTTCAAGATAGGTAAGTACTGTATTGTTTATGTTGAGTTACGTGTACTAATAATATTTAATATTTTTGTAGGAAATAGCATTTTTGTCATTGTAAAGTCTCAAGTAAAACTCGGCCCGTCTTATTATAAAACCCAGACTAACTTTGTTACTAGGTTTAAACCATTATCCGCCCAAAATGAAGATGACATTGACAGGTAAGACAATGTGATATTACTAGATGTCAACTTAATTTAGTCGGATAAAGGTTTAAACCTAGTAACAAAGTTAGTCTGGGTTTTATAATAAGACGGGGCAAGTCTGTGTGGACAAGTTTGTGCAAGATAATGAGTTCAAGCGTACGTCTTTCAGGCGCGTTTTGACTTTTTTCTATTTAACGCTTATCTTAGTACCCAGGTATTTTGTATCGATAGGAAAAAACTAAAGATAGCCCCCCTTATTCATAATAGTCTGCTAACTTAAAGCATTGCTAATTATCACTCTGTCTTCTTCTATTGACCTAAGTCAGAATGAAAAATAACACTCTGCAGCAGCTGTTTTAAGTTAGCAGACCATTGTGAATAAAGGGGTTGATCTTAAAAGTAGGTAATTTGGCCATGGGGGTCTGAGGTAACAGTTCATTTTGGAAAAGGGGTCACTTGTCCAAAATAGTTTGGGGATCCCTGATCTAGAGCCAGGATCAAGACAAAATTTTAAATGATGTCTCCGTTTCCTATCAAATGATTTATTTCAAATGGGGGCAGCACTGGACCCCGAAAATTCAGGTATTAAACATAAAATAGAAAAATATTTGTATCTCATGTGAACTATGTTCTTTATGAGAAATAAAGATTCTTTATACCCAAGGGAAATGCTCTACATAGCCCATTTCCATAGGTCGTTGTACCACTTTTAATTGAAGTTTCCACCGAGAAGGTTCAGGTCTCATAGCCACAGGTAATCACAGGCAGAACGCCGAAAATTTTTTTGCCGCTCCATGGTTTGATATAATATTCTTTCTCATAATATGTCTGCAGTAGTAATATTTATTAACCTAAACTTGTTTGTCATAATCTTGAGTCTCATTATGTTATAATAACATAATGTCATAAGATACATAATAACATAATGTCATAAGACAGATAAGGCGAGGCGGGGATGAGCCTTGGGCCACCGCTTAGTCGCGAAATTTTATTTTTATTTAATCTGAAGTATAAATGTAGTGGACCTAGTATTTAATGAGAAATTATAATAAATGCCCGAGTAGTTTGAAAAATGCCCAAAATATGAAGGCAGTGCCAGAAGATTTCAAAGTATTGCCGTTGTCAGTCTTTAAGAACAGGCTGCGTAAGTTCCTTGTGGAGAAATGTTTC
Organism: Acrobasis suavella; assembly: GCA_943193695.1. Taxonomy (NCBI): domain Eukaryota; kingdom Metazoa; phylum Arthropoda; class Insecta; order Lepidoptera; family Pyralidae; genus Acrobasis; species Acrobasis suavella. Next base: position 11,738,658 of record OW971952.1, read on the forward strand.
TACTCGATACAGGAATATTTGAATGTATAATTGTAATAGAAGTGGAATGAATATGCATTGTATCATCAATCATCATATATAATCATAGAATTGTAACATACAAAATATTCATTAGACTTTTAAAATGTCACACACAATAAATTCGACCTAATTATATATACTGATAGAATAGACAGGTTATGAACACATTTTTTTTTTAAATGAATGATAACATTGACTTTTGCATGCCTAGATAGGTTAGAAGTGTGATCTAAAAATTGTAATAAACAACAAATGTAACCACTTTTACAGCAAATAAATATATTATTATTATTATTATGTTTATATTTTATTTCTCGGTTTTATAGAACCGGTTTTGTTGATGTTCACGGGCCAAAGCCAAGTGAAAATCAAAGTATTAATAATTATAGTCGGCTAAGTCTTGTGGTATTATTATTATTATTATAAATAATCCAACCGTCCGGGCATTATTATAATGCTTATCACCTATGGGGCAGAACAGACCACCCAAGTCATATAGTGTAGGTTATGGTACGGCGGGGGTGGCCCTAGCCGTCAACAGTGCTCCTCAAGAGTCATCATAATTTGTATAAAATTGTGATGTTTACAAGCTTTTATTTAGTTTTACCTGTCCCGTTGTCTGTCGGTCTGTCTGTCTGTAATTAAATCTCGCAAGTTAAATTTGACCCACTTCCCAGTTTCCAATTGAGCCAAAGTTTTGCACGCAAACGTATATCGCGTGAAAATGCAATATTATGATAACATGGAGCTGTTCTGATGATGAAGCTGATGGAGGTGGTTATGGCATATCCGTGATAAAACAATATAATTTAACCCCATCGATTTTGGGCTCGTTTGATTCGTCCTGAGCAGCACTTTAACCTTTTCAGTTCATAGTTTCAAGCAAAAGCTTGTTTTAAAAATTATTTCTTTATAATTACTTGTTTGTTAATTATTTCTATTACCTTCGTGTGGACAGAACATTGACCACCTGACGTGAGTAATACAAAACACGCACAGAGCCAAGACTACGCGTCATGGTGTGTCACCTGCGTTGACAGACATAACAAGTCTTCATTCAGGTCATAAATACGACGTCATTGTTACACAAATACTCCTAGGTACTTAGAGAATCACACTTCTCAAATTATTTCGCGTCATTTACAGAATCTGTTCTTTTTTAGTTAATTAGGTATTTTTTATCTCATTTAACATAGAATCTTTAATAGTATTTGCTTGTATTCATTTATATGTGCGACCAAAATTCTTTTTAACCTCTGACAAAAAAAAAGGTGTTATAGTTTTGACGCTGTCTGTCTGTCGGTCTGTCCTGTCTATTTGTCTCTAGTTTCGTAGCTCTCGATCGGATGGAGCAATTTCGATGCGGTTTTTTTCACGAGAAAACAAGTCCCCTTGTGGTTGTTTTCAACTATGTTATCTGTTTAGCCGTTTAAAGTTATTGGGGTTTAACGCTTGAAAGTCAGGTTTTTAGTTTGCCTGGTATAATAGATAGCGATACTAATATTTATTCTACTTACCATAGATTGGAATATGAAGTTTTTCCAATCATCACTAGATGGCGTTTAAATACAGAAACTATTGAAGGTTTTTTGAATAATAAGCCTGGTAATTAAACTTGTAAATCTTCTGTTTGGTTAATAAGGTTACCACAGCAGTGGCGTTGGGTAAGAATTTGGGCTGGTGCAGCTATAAATTATGAAGCGAATTAAATACCTACATAATTAAGTTCTATAAAGGATAATAAACCATTCAATATACGGCTTGCTTGCTTTTCGTGTGTATAAGTGGCCAACACTGAACTATACCTACGTATCATTGTCACTGTTATAGGACTAACGGTTAAGTCAAACCGATAGATTTTTGTAACAAACAATAAAATATGTTTCACACCCCATAACATATTAGGTTAATATTTAGATCATTTACTATTTTGACTGCCTCCGTGGTCCAGTGGTCAAGGCGTTCGCCTTGTGACCCGGAGGTCATGGGTTCGATTCCCACTGGGAAGCATACTTTGTGAAAAGTTGTTTCCAGTCTGGATAGGATATTGCAGGCTTGAATCACCTGATTATTCGAAAAGAAAGATTATTTCGTGTTTCGGAAGGCACGTAAAACTGTGGGTCCCGAACGCCACCTAGCGTTTGATCATCAAATTATCCAAGGATTGGTTCCTGGTTTGCCCTTTGGGTTGTGGAGGTCAGACGGCAGTCGCTCTGTGTAAAAACCAGCAACCTCGTCAAATCTCCTTGGTAAGACAGCGGACCCCGGGCTCTGAAGCGTTACTGCTGAGGAAGCAACCGGGAATACGCTCGGATGATGATGATGATTTAGATCAATTACCTCGGTGAACGGCGATTTTCTTGGCGTTGGCATTGGTACTTTTTAATGATAGAACTTCCTATAACGCCCAAGATGACAGCCACCGGAAAAGCTTGCACGATATACACAACCACTTTTGCATAATCTGCAAAAAAAAAAAACGATTTTTTAAACGAGGAACTAAGTACGTAGACAAAAAGGCATGGTGTCAGATTTTTCAAGCTGCCTAAAAGGCAACTAACATAGCTTGACGACTGCCATACAATGATGACAGCCGGGACCAACGGCTTATACGTGCCTTCCAAAGCACGGAGGAGCTCGAGAAATTTTCATGCCACTTGTGGTCACCAATCCAAGTGCGGACCACGCCCGGTGTCGCTTAACTTGCGAAAGCGCTAGTAATGCGCACTCCCGCCGAGCCACCGAGCTCCTTACTGCTTATAATTCGCAAATTTTTATTTTTATTGACAGGGCGATTAATATGTTTCTGAGCGTGTTTATACAATTTATTTTTTATTTTGAGTATATTTGAATAACCAGCGAAAATTTTTGTATTTTGAATATATGGGTGCTACTTTACGGTTTATGAAAAAAGTAAATGCACATTATAATGCGTGGTGCGCCTATATACGTAGGTTATAAATTAATTGTTGTTAGTAATAAATGCGTATATATTAGAAACCCTTAAGGGAACTGACGACCTCCGTGACGTAGTGGTCACCATGCTAGTCCGCCACCCAGAGGTCCCGGGTTCGATCCCCGGTCAGGGCAAGTTGGAAAATGGCCTTTTCAAATTGTCCTGGGTCTTGGATGTTTATCTATATATGTATTTGTTATAAAATATAGTATCGTTGAGTTAGTATCCCATAACACAAGTCTCGAACTTACTTTGGGGCTAGCTCAATCAGTGTAATTTGTCCCTAAATATATATTTATTTATATTTATGTATATTTATATTTATTTAACTCGATGGGAATCAGCTTTGGAGGCTCCGCTACTATAACACAGTCAGTTTCGATGTGGCCTTAGATATTGTACAAACTGTTCCTCCTCTAGTACAGTCGGTAAAACATTGTGATAAATTGATATTTAAAATAACAATGTGTGGTTAACGATCGGGTATAGCAGCCGCAGCTGCGCGGATGTGGTCGATGGTTATAGATTCAACAAGGACAGGTCTTGAGCTATATCTGTGTCTAGCTTTAAACAGGGTCTAACAAAATAAGTGGTTATACTCGTAGATATAACAAGGACGGGTCTAAATCTAAATATATATAACACAAAGGTGACTGACTGACTACATAGTGATCTATCAACGTACAGCCCAAACCACTGGATGGATCGGGCTGAACTTTGGCATGCAGGTAGATATTATGACGTAGGCATCCGCTAAGAAAGGATTTTGATCAATTCTACCCCCAAAGAGATAAAATAGGGGATGAAAGTTTGTATGAAACTTTGTCAATTTTAAACCGATCGGGCTGAGACTTTGCATGCATAAAGCTACTATGACGTAGGCATCCCCTAAGAAAGGATTTTAATAAATTACACCCCTACGCGAGCGAAGCCGCGGGCAAAAGCTAATCTGTGTCTATAGCTTTAAACAGTGTCTACTCAAGGGTCTATTTTTATAATTATAACAAAGGATTTTACTTATACCAAGGGAATATTATTTCAAGGGTAATGCAGTTCATGATACTGAACAACTTTCCTCAAGAAACATACTCATTTTTAAGCTATTGCATAGTTTTTATCGCGGGCTTTGAGCGACCGAATCAAGAAATTCCGTAACGAAAATAAAACCTAACACCCCTCGTCTAATGTCGTTTCAGTTCGGCAGACTTCGGCACGGTGTTTGTGTGCGTGCTACTAGACGTATGCGTGTAGGTAGACTAGCTGCTAACTGCTCATAATAAAAATTCCTGAATAACCTACATGTTTTGTAAAATAATAAAAATATTTTAAACGATATTAACTTCTCATTTATTCAATAAAAGAAAAAAGAATGTTTTCTTATCGGTCACCACGCTCAAAAAGTGTAATTTGAAATAATATCAAAGAAAAAACTTGAATTAATATTAAAGAAAAAAAATACTGCATAAAAAACAAATAACTAATTATAATTGCATTAGTTGATAGAAAAAGCTATGCAATAGCTTTACCGCGGCAGTTCCCGAATGCCATACGTTTTTTTTAGCTCTCCAAACCCCACTGCTGGGCATAAGCCTTCCTTGTATGATTCCAAACACTTCTGTTTGGAAGTGTTTGGAAACATCCCTATCTATCTATGTTTCCAAACACTTCTGTGACGACCTCCGTGGCGTAGTGGTCACCATGCTAGTCTTTATGTTATGAGATACTTACAGTCTAGGTTTATGAGATACTTACAGCCTGGTGACAGACAGACAGCTTTGGCTCGTCTGCAGCGGAGTTTTAGTGATTCCCGTTTTTACGCTTTAGGTACGGAACTCTAAAAATTTTCAATACATTTTACTGAGATACGGAACCCTTCATGTATTAGAAGATGGTACTTGACTGGTTTTTTTGTAAGTTTCTCAAACATTGACCACCGTTAGACAAAAAGTAAAACAGATAAAACAAACATTAATAAATCTTCCGCGTCTTACGCAGCGTTCCCAAGGAAAATAGACGAAAGATTAAGCTTTCCACCATTGTTGTTCCCTTACAAAAATAATATATTTCAAGTCCTCGCAACGGTATTATTGGAGAGCTGCCAACCCTTGAATCAGTCGACTCATTAGCTACCAGTAGACGACTTGTATCATTAGATGCTGGACTAAATTACGTCTTTCGCATCTTTTTACTGTTCATTCACGTCTGTAGATTATTATTAAAGTTAATACTGTTAAAATACTCAAATTACTGGTACTGTTTAGTTATCATCATGATTATCATCATTTATAATTCATATTATTATAATCTGTAAATGAGTGTTTGTTGCCATTAATAAAAATAATAAATTAAATGGGTACTTTTTTGGGTCAATTATAAATTATTTGGTACTATTTAGAAAGTAAAACCTCACAAAATAATGTCACTTTGTCATAATCATATCCATTTTCAAATTGATTATAGATTTATTATTGCGGAAAAACTAATATTAAGAACTTTATTTGACTCGAAGCAACTATAACGTCATCAAAATAAAGACTTACTTTATTTCATACAAATCCCTTATTGAATGATTTTTTTATTATCTGATCTGAGTTATTGGAAAGTTACGAATTGTATAATAATTTTTGATTCATGCTAGTCTGGGAGAAGACTAGCATGAATCAAAAATGATTATTCAATTCGTAACTTTCCATCAACTCCAATACAATAAAGTAGTGTATTTAGTGGCTTTCACTGAGCACAATAATTAAATGTAAAATATTAGTATATTCGTAGTAGTCTTAAAAAAAATACAAAAAGGGATTGCCATTGGATTTTTTTTATGTGTAAAGTGAAGTTTGTTAAATCACGTAACTGACTGCGACTTTAACTAAACTAAATCCTTAACTAAGTCATATTTTTTAAAGGTAAAAACGGGACCCTATTACTAATACTCCGCTGTCCGTCTGTGTGTCTGTCTGTCACCAGGCTGTACCTCATGAACAGTGACAGCTAGACAGTTAAAATTTTCAGCTAATGTATCTGATGGATGGATATTTTGATGGGAAAATAAATCGCGAGTCCGACTCGCACTTGACCGGTTTCAGATTTTCTACGATGGTTTTAAAAATTCAAAAACTCGGCATACCTAGCTTTAAGGTTCAGTTACATCATGTCTAGGATTATACAACTACCTACATGTCATTGTAACATAAGGTCGCGACCTGATGCCGTTTTGTGACAACCATAATAATTTAAGACGTGTCATAATCATGCCTTTTTTGCTCACGATGCAGCCAGAGCCTTGGCAAGTTACTCAAAGGACATTTTAGTAACATGTTGGGTAATAATGGTTGCAGAAGAAAATATACAAGGTGAAAGTCATTAATTCATGAAAACCTAAATAACAAAATGAGATTAAAACATTATAAAACTAAAATTTAAAACTAAATTAAATACCTACCGCAAGCCAATGATCTGCATAACGTTTTTTTATTTATAAGTTTTTACAAGATTTTATTTGTTTATATACTTTATGTCTTACAAATAAAATAAATAAATATATAGGGACAAATCACACAGATTGAGTTAGCCCCAAAGTAAGTTCGAGACTTGTGATGAGATACTGACTCAAAGATACTATATTTTATAACAAATACATGTATAGATAAACACTCAAGACCCGGGTCAATTTGAAAAAAAAACATTTTCCATCTTGACCTGACCGGGGATCGAAACCGGGACCTCCGGTGTGACAGCCTGACAAAGGCCATAAGATCCAAAGGCCGTTTTCCGATTGGTGGTTATTAACGGAAAAGGGGTATCACTCCAAAAATCTTCACCTCCATACAAAATGAAATATCAACCGTGCCAAAATGTATGAAGCTGCAGATTTTCTTTACAATATCGACAGGGATGGTCCCATAGTAAAAGTTGTTCATATTAATTAGTATGTTACCCCCTTTCCGTTACACGTTATACAATATGTAACAAAAACCCTGTCCGATCCTTGTATAAGGGCAACTCAGACCGTCAATATGCACAACTTTTCCTATGGGACCAATGCTTGAAAATCGAAAAAAAGTTGTCATTTTCATACAAATAGCCGGGGCGGTTGAACACTTTTGTATGAAAATGTCGTTTTTTTCGAGTTTCAAGCATTGGTCCCATAGGAAAAGTGGTTCATATTGACGGTCTGAGTTGCTCCTACAAGGATCGGACAGGGTTTTTGTTACATATTGTATATGAACTCTATACCATAATGTCTTTATTCCTAAAGGGACAGACAGAGTACTTTAGGTCTTGCAGCTCTAAGCAGACAGAGCCCAGGGCCGCAAGACTCAAAGGCCACTTTTTGCGTAATGGTGGGCGAGAAAGTGGAAAAAGGAATTAAACAGTGATAGGTTGCTAGCCAATCGCCTATGGACGTGATTTGCCCTTTTGTCTATTCCATCGATCGACTTCTACGATCTACGCGGGAAAAGAAGCAGCTGGTACATTCTGAGTTTTTTTTCTTTTGATTTGAGTGTTATTATTACAAATAACCATTCCATACTTGCAGGAATAAGTAAATGTTTGTACCTACTTAGGTATAATTAAGATATCATGTATTTCTCATTATAAGTGAATTTATTATTCTTTTTATGAGAAATAAATTTCTTAAAGCGTAAACCGTAATATAAGAAAACAAAAAACAAATGTTTAACATTTTCCCTGTATTCCAATGGTGCGGGGCGATCTGTGAGGCACCCCGCAGACTTTTACATATCTCGTCTTACTGAGGAACGGGGGGGAATGAACGTGAAAGGACGCGGAATGTGGATTTAATCGGTTTTTCTAAAATAAAGTAATCATTTTCCAGAAAGTGACCAGAAATAGTTATAGTATGTGTAATTTACTTTTTTTGACATCTTTTTTTGTAAGTAAAGTTTTCATAAACTCTGTATAATCAATAATACATCCAAAAATCGTCGAATTAGCTTCCGCTGCCGATTTTTTTTTTGATCGAGGTAAGTTATCGTTATCGTGTTTTAAACCGGAAATAGTCCAAGTACATAAAGTAAACTACAGTGATTATATTTTTTTGACTTTCGTAACTTACTACTTGTTAGTTTATTATCCAAAGTGATGTAACATTGGGAATACCTAGCCTTATAATAATAATATAATAATAATCATTTATTTCAGAATTAAATTCCATATTTTGTTAGTATACAACTTATAACTACTTTTAGTAACAATTACACAAAAAATCGAAAAGAGATTTATATCATAAGCCTTGTCCACTGTTTCATCATATGGCTATCCTGACATAATGAAACAGTGGCCAGTAAACTGTTGTTACAGCCATCTCTTATTCGGCGCACCATTGAGGCCGCGCGCTTTCGCATGATAGCTTGAAAGCCATCCATCCGCCTCGTTACAAACATTTCGGACGCACTGCAGTGTCTCGGCAAGTGCATCAATGCTCTAAGTCCATTATTATATTGGACTCGTAGGGCGCTGTATGCCTTTTTCGTATAATTATCCTAAAGGGCGCATGTGTAAACTAAATAATCCCCATTGCCTTGATTTCAAACCTTTATTTTCATTGGTTCGATGACCGATAGGGCAAAAAGGTTCTCAAATGGCGACCACGCCACCTCAGACGACCTGAAAAAGGTCGCAGGAAGGCGCTGGATGCGGGCTGTCCTCGATTGGTCATTTTGAAAATACTTTATCTAAAAAGGTCACTGAAAAGTCACCTTTAGGTTAACTGGTAGAAAAGGCCCTGGGCCTTAAGTCCGCCTGTTACAATGTTTGTAATAAAGTTAAATAAAAAAAAAGTGCTGAATGCAAGCCGCTATAGATCGGTCATTTCAGAAATCCTAGAGGCCTATGTCATTGCAGTAGACGTTATGCGGATGAAGTAATGGTGATGATCTTCATTGGTGGATGTCTGTGTATACCACTTATTCCTTTTATGCTTGAGAGATGTATGAGTGCATTTGTATGAATTAACTACCAATTACCATAATTGATCAAGTGGATGAAGAAATTGGTCCTACTATTTTATTTTGTATACATCTCACCTTTTTGTCGTATCGAATATGTTAATGTAAATTATTAACAATGACTTATGTTTGGCAACCCAACAGATTTCCTTTTTTAAATTAAGGAATGTAACGTTTGAACAATGTATTAGAAATTTTAAACAAATAAGTAAATAAATATATGCGCAAAACATCACACAAATTGTACTTGCCCGGAAGTAAGTTCAAAACTTGCATTATGAGATACTAAACCAATGATACTATATTTTATAATAAATACATATATAGAAAAACATCCAAGACCCAGGTCAATCAGAAAAAGATCATTTTTCGTTTTGACCTGACCAGGGATTGAACCCGGGACCCATGTGGTGTGACAGCGCGGCATGGTGACCACTAGACCACAGACATCATAAAAAAAAAAAACAAGAAAACTCATTAATACTAGACTAATAACTTATTCAATAATAATTCCTCATGTAGAGGCAACACTGGAGTCAGATTTTTCGAGATGAGGCATCTGACGCAGTGACAACAATCATTATTACTGAATGAAGTAGAAATTGGGACTCCACTTCTGTGGCCTACCGTACATTTAAAAAAAACACGTCATTATTTGATTAAAACTAAAGTGAGACAAACATTATATTAGCGTGAATTAAACAGGTACTCACATTCAGCCTGACGAAGACCCCTGGATGAGGTCGAAACATATCTACCAGTAGCTGACTCTCTAACTTTAATAACCCGTTTAATTCATGTTTATAAAGACAGTCTTCAAACCTTTTTTTTTTATACTTGTTTTTTGTTTTAAGGTGGCCCTTCCCGGCGGCTCTGTCGTCAACGCGAGCATAGTTCGAAAACCTTGTTTTTTCATCCATGGCAATGCTAGAACAAAAAGCAAACCAAAAAGAGAGAGATAGTGCTTTAGGGTACTGTTTGCACTGTATTGAATGAAATTAGTATTATTATTAACTATCCATTGAACGAATATTAAATATTCATAGGGTGAGGAAATTTCATAAAACTTGATCCAAGATATACGTTTTTGTCAGTAAGCCTTACAAGTTTGTGAAATAAATGTTTTTTATTTAAAATTTTAATTACATTTCAGAGGTTTCTATCGAAATATTTTATTTTTATTTTTACAATTTATGAGTACTTTATGAACGGTCGAAGTCCAGGTAAAATTTGTGCAAAAAAGCAGATTTTTGGAGGCGTATACTGAACTTGTTTCTCCAAATATTCATTTTTTATTTTAATAGAAACCTAGTAATAGTGCACAAAATGTCTGTTAGCTTAAAAGTTTTCAAGAAAGATCACTCACAACGGCATAATCGCGTACGAGCGCTTGTATGAAAAGTATGGCGGGAAGTCCCCTCTTGATATTCATAACTTATCGTTCAGGCCTCAGAAATTTATTTAGGTACACACGTTCTAATCTACTGTCACCATAATATCACACCTTTATCCTTTACGGGGTCTAATAGTATAAGATGGTCTGTAGACAAGACAAGGCGACAGGTTGCTAGCTTATCAACTCAAATAACTCTGATAGTCTATAAAATAGAATCGAAATGGTCACCAATCGACTAACTCCGTGGCGTAGTGGTCACTATGCTAGTCCGCCACCCAGAGCTCCCGGGTTCGATTCCCGGTCAGTACAAGTTGGAAAATTGTCCTTGGTCTTGGATGTTATCTATATATGTATTTGTTATAAAATATAGTATCGTTGAGTATCCCATAATAAGTCTCGAACTTACTTTGGGGCTAGCTCACAGTGTTATTTGTCCGTATATATTCGTTTATTTATTTATTAAACTCACTTCGAACTCACTAATCGTGAGTTGTAGTCCGATAGTAAGAGCACAGCCAAATCACCGCTAGTATTTCCAGTAACATCGCATCTACGTAAACGCCGACGAGTCTGCCAGAAGTTTGCGCTGGTGTGCGTGGAGAGGCAAAGAGTAGGTTATTTTGTGTAGAGGGTGATAGAGGCATTAAAACACTTCGAAAACAAAACTTTGGCTTTGGGAGTTTTTTGATAAAATGCAAACCGAAGGTTATAGCTAAACTCTCAAAGTCAAAGTTTTGTTTTTTAATTTAATGTAGGAAAATTTTATCTCTTGTTATAGGTTAATTTTTTAGTACAAAATCTACAAAATTCTAGAGTTTTAAAACGAAAATTCTAACATATTATTCATATAATACGAAAAACTACCTACACAGTAGAAAAAGTCAGGCATAAGCCACAAGATAGTACTACCGACTAGTAGCACAAATGATACAATAATGTAGGATAAAGAAAACAGGAATCAGAAATAGTTATAACTCCCTAGCTCATAATGTCGATTACTATCAACATGAAAGAAAAATAAATGATTATTTCCAATCTGTGGTAATAATTACCTAAGTAAAGACAGAAAGATATTTGTTCAAAAAAGATTTTCGAATCACTTTTGTGAATGCTTCAAAATACTTCAAATATATAGCTTCCTACTTAAATTAATGAATTTATAAGGCAATATGACTAAAAATAGCCCCAAGGTAAATTTAAACTTTGTAAAAACTCAATGATACTTAACTTTATAATAAATAGGTACAAAAAGTCAAAAATCATTTATGTATCTTTGGATATTTATATCACTTGATAATTGTCATTTCTTTTTTCTTTCGATTTCTTAATAGTTAGTTGTTGACGTCAGATCTTTTACTTACAAATAAGTTTATTGCCGCCTCCTAAGCGCAAGTACAGAAGAGCGGTTCTCCAAAAACGTCAACCTTACAATTATACTGATATTAAAGTTAGATATGTGGATTGAGAATACATTGCTATGTCATAATTATTAACGTACAAGGAAAAAGGCAATTTTTGTGGCCTTAGCTGAGATCGAACTAAGAAGTAGCACGTTAATCGCCACAGAGAGTTCCTAAGCTTTCACTTCAGAGCTTTCATGGCCTCCTTCCGGAAAAGTTCCCCCCATTTCCTAATCTTTGCCCTTATCAACACACCAACCGCGCATGTGTGCGTGGCGCCATAACCGCGTATTCTAACCTAAATACGAATTCCCAGTCTACGCGAGCGCGCGCCCGGCCAGGGCGATTTAAAAATAAAACAATATTTTTTTATCCAGCCAGCATTCAACCTGTACGTTGCAACCAACCTCCTTAATCCGCTAGTGATGTGAAAAATGCTTAAAAATAGTGCGTTACCACAAATTCTTGGGGAAAATCAAGCATTACGGTGACAAAATTGTGGCCTCGAGTTGGCCGAACGAATTTTAGTGTTTCTAAATGTGTGATCGTGGATGTGAGTGATGAAACGCAGAAAGTGAAGGTTTTTTGGATTGAAATATACGTTTTATAAGTTTTGGTAAGTGAATACAAGTTTTTGATAAACTTTAAATCGGTATATTTAAATAAGAACGTCATAAGTACGTTGACGTAGATTTCGGCCTAAAGCGCTGGGAAAACGTACTGAAAGATTGAGCGATAATATAATACAACGTCCGTTATCCTTGACTATCTGTTATCTAAAACATGAGCAGATTAATTTTATTCATGCGTGACACCCCTATTTTTGCAGGTTTTAGTACTTTTTAACCGACTTCAAAAAGGAGGAGGTAGTCAATTCGAATTTATACAACGTGTAACAGAAAGGAGGTATCCACCCGAAAGGGGTTATACATACTTATTAATTGAACAACTTTTACTATGGGACTATCCCTGAAATCGTAAAAAAAAACTTCACCTCCATACAAAATAAAATACCTATTGTGCCAAAATGTATGGAGCTGCAGATTTGTTTTTACGATTTCACGTATGGTCCCATACTAAAAGTTGTTCAATTGATTAGTATGTTAACCCCCTTTCGGGTTGATACCCCCCTTCCGCTACACGTTGTATATTTTTTTGTATCGTCCCCGATTATTCAAAGATGACTAGACCAATTAACAAAATTATTTTTTGGTTTCAAAGGCCATTTTTGTCATGTGGTGTCCCATACAAATTTTATCAAAATCGGTCGCGTTGATCAAAGATTCAAATATTCAAAGATTCAAATGTTTATTCAGTAATCAGACCTTTACAGGCACTTTTACACGTCAATAAGTATAATTTATGTTACGTGTAAATTATATTAAATATTTAATTTATTTTTAAAGAAAAGCTACCGATACCAGCGCTTCGTAACGACCACTGCTGAGAAGAAACGCCGAAAGAAACTCATTTTCACAGTATTGGTCGCCTACTCGCCAGAAGGGCTTTGTCTTATTATTATTGTCTTTTAAGAAATAAATACTTATAATATTTAACCGTCAATGTAATACAATGTAGCAGTCGGATTTAATAAAAAAAAAGTTTAACGGCTTGCTTGATAGCGGATTTAGTATTTCTATTGATGTTCAAATACTATATTGACGACCTCCGTGGCGTAGTGGTCACAATGCTAGTCCGCCACCCAGAGGTTCCGGGTTCGATTCCCGGTCAGGGCAAGTTGGAAAATGGCCTTTTTTAAATTGTCCTGGGTTTTGGGTGTTTATCTATATATGTATTTGTTATAAAATATAGTATCGTTGGGTTAGTATCCCATAACACAAGTCTCGAATTTACTTTGGGGCTAGCTCGATCAGTGTAATTTGTCCCTATATATTTATTATTTATTTATTTATTACTATATGAAATATAACACCAAATTCTTTTTCTTGTGTAGAGAGAGTAGAAGAATATGAAAACTGTTTGTTCAAGCTTCCATGCTGGTCTGCGAGAAAAGTAAAACTTAGAATGACCAGCTGCTTCTCTTCCCGGGCAGATCGTAGAAGCCGATCAAGGGTATGGGCGAAAATGCGAATCATGTTATAGGCGAAGTGGCTAGCCACCCATCACTAATTTGACTCCTTCTTCCACCTTCTCGCCCACCGTCATGTTAAAAGTGACCTTTGAGTCTTGCGGCCCTAGGCTTTGTCTGTTTAGAACCGTAAGACCCAAAATGCTCTGTCTATCCCGTTAGAGATAAAGACTAAGATAGTATGTATAATACCCGGCACGTAAGTTGAACAAAAATGGCGGTCATTGTTGTACGTTGTTTGTCTGCTTAGAATCACATTTCTATAACAATTCTATCCGAACTTTCAAATAGAAATGATTTCGGCTTTGAAGAAAGACCAAAAACTCTCTTTTAAGAGGATTCATGAATTTTTCGGGGTCCAGTGCTGCCGCCATTTAAAATAAATCATTTGAAAGGAAACAGAGATATCATTTAAAATTTTGTCTTTACCAGGCTCTAGATAACCCTTCAAACTCTTTTATAAACTACTGTTTATAGTTTAAAGTGAGAACGTGAAGTTTTTCTACGCACAATTGCGAAAAATGGCCACTTTTGGCGTATGTGCGTAGAAAAGCTTCACGTTCTCACTTTAAAATGTAAACAGTAGTGCATAAAATAGTTTGAAGCGTTATCCAGGGTCTGATCAAAACCAAATTTTAAATGATATCTACGTTTCTTTTCAGATGATTTATTTCAAATGGGGGCAGCACTGGACCCCGAAAAATTCAGGTAGCCCCTTAAGAGGCATTTCACATTTGGTTGGCTGTCTCGTTCGCACAATCAAAATTTTTTAAAGAGTATTAAAAAATATAACTCATTTGTAAAAAAGTGTTTCATTAACTTTCAATATAATTATATGTTAGATATTGTAGACATGTTTTTATATTGTTTATGTGTGTGTGTGTATCGAGAATTAAGTCTTATTTTCGATGTAGTCAATGTCTACACAATATACAAACATGTCTTAAATATCCACAATATAATTATATTGAATACTAGCTTTTGCCCGCGGCTTCGCTCGCGTAGGGGTGTAATTGATCAAAATCCTTTCTTAGGGGATGTCTACGTCATAGTAGCTTTATGCATGCAAAGTCTCAGCCCGATCGGTTTAAAATTGACAAAGTTTCATACAAACTTTCATCCCCTATTTTATCCCCTTGGGGGTAGAATTGATCAAAATCCTTTCTTAGCGGATGCCTACGTCAGAACATCTACATGCATGCCAAATTTCAGCCCGATCCGTCCAGTGATATGGGCTGTGCGTTGATAGATCACTATGTCAGTCAGTCAGTCACCTTTGAGTTATATATATTTAGATTAATAGATTAATTAATAAAACACTTTTTTACAAATGAGACACAGTTTTTAATAATCTTTTAAAATGTTAGATTGTGCGAGCGAGACAGCCAACCAAATGTGAAATGTCTCTTAACACTTTTATCTCTAATTAAACATGCGCAGACTGCCGCCATTTTTATTCAACTTACGTGCCGGGTATTGTATTTTGTATGTATGTATGTTCAAATTTGAAATTGAACCCAGGACCTGTTGTGACTGCTTAACCGTGTTAGTCATAAAAACAGTTGTGTTTATGGTAAAGTCACGCATCGGTTTATAAATAATTGTATGAACTCTTAAATTGAAACATGTGACACAACAGAACCAACTTTTCCCACCATCGGTCCATCACATCACGGTTAACGTTAATTTTTGGAACGAAGTTCCTTACGGCAGGCTTGGAGGAGATAGGGATTTTGCTGCGCGACCGAACTGAAAAAAATGTGATAGTAAAACCGTAAGGATGACCTCGTTAAATAAAACCGTTAAATGAGACGTGCGCAGGCGCGACAGAGGAACTTCGTTCCTACCTGGTGTCCCACGACACCACATTTCTTTTTTGGTTTTGATACCCTAGGCTCTGTCTACCCTACAAGACGTGGTCGTGTATATTAGCTTATTGAAGTGGCAGTGGGCGGGGCACATAGCGCGAATAAGCGATGGTCGATGGGACAAAATAGTTCTCGAATGGCGGCCACGTGCCGGCAAGCGCAGTATAAGACACCTAGTTAGTGGTACTAACTAGGTGGTCGGATGACCTTAGCAACGTAGCAGGAAAACGCTGGATGCAGGCCGCTTCCAATCGGTCGTTTTGAAAAACCTCGGGGACGTCTATGTCCAGCAGTGGACTTTCTGCTGCTGATATGATGATGAGTGTATCTGTATCAATAGACAGACATACCTACTTATTTTTACGCGTCTTTTAAAATGAAGGATCTTCTTTATTCGTATGTATACAAGGTCTAACAAAATATACTGGAACTATTTTAAGGCAGTATAAGGTCCATGATACTGAAGAACTTTCCCCAAGAAACATAATTTTGGACTTTCCATAAAAACTCGAATTAGCTGATCCATTAACGTGTATGGAAAGCCAAAAAATATTTTTTATATTTCGATATATGTTCCTAGGGGAAAGTTGTTCAGTTTCATGGACTGAATTCTCCCTAAAAATAGTTTCAGTATATTTTATTAGACGTTATATATGTTACTTTTTACTAGGACTCCGCTGTCCATCTATCTGTCCATCCGTCTGTTACCATAGGATGTATAGACAGTTACATTTTAATTTATTTCTATTGCCGCTGAGAGAACTAGCACCAAAAAAACAAATAAAATTAAAATTTAAGGGGATCTCCAATAGAAATTTGTTTTTGCCGTTTTTTGCAACAAGTAGGCGCTTGAAATATTTACAGAATATTTAGTTGTATATTTACTTTAAAAGTAAATAATTTAATTATAATAAAGGCTCCTATACAACAAATGTGATTTTTTACAAATAATGGAACGGAACCCTTCGTGCGCGAGTCCGAATCACACTAGGCAAGTTATTTAATATTTTTTTCTATTGTTATGAGTTTACGGTTGACTCACGTAGAGAGGCAGCTGCCAGCAGCTGCCTGTAACTTACTGTACAGACAGTCTCAGCATGACTGCCAGCAGTCATGCTGATAATGTCTGTGTCTCAAGTTACTTTTAATCACACCACCCGCCTTAAATTAAAATTTCATCCACACCACTTGGATAGTTGGCAATCAACCACCGTACGTTTTAAAAGGAACTTTTTACCACGTACGATCGAACTGTGCAATCAATTTCCTGCAGCAGTGTTACCGAACCGATACGACATTGAAACCTTCAAAAAATGAGTCTATATCTTTCTGAAAGGCTGGCAACGCTTCTGTTACACCTTACACCCCTAGTGTTGCAGTTGTCCATGGGCAGCGGTGATCAATTACCATCAGGTGACCCGCATGTTCGTTTGCCGCACTATAACATAAAAAAATTATAATTAGAAAATTAATTCTTTTAATTTAGTATCGTTTATGCGTAGGCCAGACATTATCGTGTCCCCAGTATTCCCGAGTGTTCCCAGTTAACCTATTTCGCTAGTCTCCGTATCAAGTCATGCTCGGCTGGCCTCGGGAATCGATTTTTTTTCAATCACAAACTTCCATTTGCGGTGATCTGATCTGTTTTGAAATCCAATCTACTGAATGAATACATAGAAGTATAAAATAATTGGCCAAGTGCGAGTCGGAATCGCGCACGAAGGCTTCCACACTATTATCTATAAAAAAATGACGTTTGTTGTATGGGAGTCCCACTTAAATATTTATTTTATTCTGTTTTAAGTATTTGTTGTTATAGCGGCAACAGAAATGCATAATCTGTGAAAATTTAAACTGTCTAGCTATCGTACTGTTCATGAGATACAGCCTGGTGACAGACAGAGAGACGGACAAATGAACAGCGGTGTCTTAGTAATAGGGTCCCGTCTTCACTCTTTGGGTACGAAATCCTAAGAAAGAGAGAGTTAATTTCGCATAGAGTGGGTTTCGTATCATGATCGTCTAAGTTCTTTTACCTATGCTATTTTTTAAATCTATTTTTCAACATTTAAAACGACGTCTTTAATCGTAAACGCTGGCTTGATTCTACACTGACGCTGGGATTGAAAATAGTGATTGGTTGTTAGCCGCTTTGCCTATTGGCATGTTGAATATTTTGCCTAATTATTCGATTATTGGCTTAATTCCACATTGAGACCCAGATTGGAAATAGTGATGAATTGCTTGATTTGTCCGTATATGTTTATTTATAAAAAAAATATCTAAATTTAATTATCCCCTTACCTGTCACTGGGAAGAATTCCTTCCAGGTCAATTGTTTATCTATTGTTTTATAAGAGTTATAAGGAGAAACTCAATATACTTTTCAATCACAGCAAACTCAATATAATCTTATTATTAACTGCATTATCAATATCCATTATATCTTAAGATCTGTTATTCAGAAGCCTGCTCTGTATCAGTGGCACTTTGGAGGTCATTGCTCCTTGGATATTGAAACAAGATTTAACTACGGAGTTAGATGATTGATTGCATGACTCATGATAGTATGAATGTAAAAACATATATATATACGAAACATTCAATGAAAACAAGAACACGTATAAGCCGTTGGTCCCGGCTGTCATCATTGCTGTCTGTTAAGCTATTTCAGATGCCTTAAGACAGCTTAAAGAATCTGACACCAGTGTTGGCCACTTATACACACAAAAAAAGAACGTGTGGCACTCGGGGACTGCCGCGGTAAAGCTATTGCATAGCATTTTTTATCAACTTATGCAATTATAATTATTTGTTTATTTTTTATTTATGCAGTATTTTTTTTCTTTGATATTAATTCAAGTTACTCTTCATGAGCGTGGTGACCGATAAGAAAACAATTTTTTTTATTTTATTGCATAAATGAGAAGTTAATATCGTTTAAAAATATTTTTATTATCTTACGATACATGTAGGGTTATTCAGGAATTTTTATTATGAGCAGTCTAGTCGCACGCACAAACACCGTGCCTCCGAAGTCTGCCGAACTGAAACGACGTTAGACAATGCACGGCTTTCAACGCCGCGCCGCTGTGCCGGTCGCCGGTTGCCGAGAAACGTTTAGGCGGAGTGGGGGGGTGTTAGGTTTTATTTTCGTTACGGAATTTCTTGATTCGGTCGCCGCGCTCAAAGCCCGCGATAAAAGCTATGCAATAGCTTAAAAATATGAAAATACGTGTTACACACATACAGATATATTTTCACGTGTTAATCACTGACGGGATAGGCAGAGCCCAGGGTTGTAAGACCCAAAGCAAGCCTGTGTCACCCCCCGTTTAGGTATCGAAAATATACCTCCATTATTACTATGCACGCGGCGACCACTTCGAAGGGGAAAATTCAGTTACAAGAATCGTTTGTTCAGAGTAATAAGAATGAAATTGGCTTGCAATGGATGTCTAGGTATCTAAGCCACAGAATAGGTACTAGTACTCACGTACAGAAATCTTACTCAGAAAAGAAATTCAAAGCAATATCTACTTAATGTGGTTAGTAGCGCTATGGTTTAATTTAGCTCGCGTCAGAAGTCTTTTCATTAAGATACCTAGACATCCATTGCAACCCAATTTAATTCTTATTACTCTGGACAAACGATTCATATTTAATAACTCAATTTTCACCTACGAAGTGGTCGCAGCGTGCATAGTAATAATGTAGGTATATTTTCGATACCTAAACGGGGAGTGACACAGGTCTGTCTAAGCGAAGAAGTGAGGAGTTCTGACGCGAGCTAAATTAAACCATAGCGCTAACCACATCGAGTAGATATTTCTTTGAATATCTTCTCTGAGTAAGACTTCTGTACGTGAGAACTAGTACTTATTCTGTGGTTTAGGTATTGAAAATATACCTACATTATTACTACGCGCGTGGCGATCATTTCGGAAGGGAAAATTAAGTAACACAAGTCGTTTGTCCAGAGTAATAAGAATGAAATTTCTTTGCAATGGATGTCTAGGTATTAAATTTGGTACGTGAGTACTACTTACTCTATGCCCAAAGGACACACTTAGCGTGATGGTGGGCATGAAAAAGAAATCAAAAGAGTGATGGGTTGCTAGTCGCATCGCAATAACTTGATTCAAATCTCGCCCATTCCCTCGATCGGCTATTGCGATTTGCGCGGGAAGAAAATTTTATAAATTATACGTGTCTGTGTGTCTGTCTGTAGAATCGTAGTGTCTAAAGTAGGCCATTTTTGATACTATTTTTTGAAACTGTTGCAAGAATGAGACCTCGCTAAACGTCAAAAGTAAAAAAGTTATCTGTTTGCTGCTTGATGCCACAAAATTTAAATGACATTTTCTTATAACATTGACTTATGTTTAGGTGTCTTTTCTATTTAGTAGAGTCGTACACGTCATTGCTTATTTCATACAAAAATACAATTACGTTTCAAAACAGGTTATACTTTTAAGACTTTGATCACAGAATAAGTTCTAGTACTAACGTACAGAATTCTTACTCAGAAAAGAAATTCAAAGAATTATCTACTTAATGTGGTTGGCGCTATGGTTTAATTTAGCTCGCGTCAGAACTCCTCATCTCTTCGTTTAGGTATATAGACATCCATTGCAAGCCAATTTAATTCTTATTACTCAGGACAAACGATTCATGTAACTGAATTTTCCGCTACGAAGTGGTCGCAGCGTGCATAGTAATAATGTAGGTATATTTTCGATACCTAAACGGGGGGTGACACAGGCCTGCTTCAGCGCGGAATCTATATACCTCCTATATCTATGCCTATATTAAAGACAAAAAGTACATGTTTTCACTGGAAAGAGTGTATGTATATTATCATCTGTTCACGACCTGAACTAATTAACTAACCACAATCGGTCCTTGATATGCCTGACAAAAAGTTTAAAGCTTATGTAAAGAAGGTACTCTGTGAGAAGGCTTATTATAGGACCGATGACTATCTTAAAGACAACAAAGTCTGGCTTGAGCTTGGCGCGGGTCCCTCTTAAAGGTTTGTATACTCAGAAATGGTCATAATCTGGTACATTAAGTACATACTGAATTTACAACTTGATTTGACATTATTTCAAAATTTCGACTTAATTTAAATTATGACAACAAACAATGTATACTCTGTCCACATATCAACTAGGTATAAATATTAACTTCATTGTGAGTTAAAGTTCTTGGAGAAAATGCTGCAGTGCAGTCTGTATCAGTGGCACTTTGGAGGTCATTGCTCCTTGGATATTGAAACAAGATTTAACTACGGAGTTAGATGATTGATTGCATGACTCATGATAGTATGAATGTAAAAACATATATATATACGAAACATTCAATGAAAACAAGAACACGTATAAGCCGTTGGTCCCGGCTGTCATCATTGCTGTCTGTTAAGCTATTTCAGATGCCTTAAGACAGCTTAAAGAATCTGACACCAGTGTTGGCCACTTATACACACAAAAAAAGAACGTGTGGCACTCGGGGACTGCCGCGGTAAAGCTATTGCATAGCATTTTTTATCAACTTATGCAATTATAATTATTTGTTTATTTTTTATTTATGCAGTATTTTTTTTCTTTGATATTAATTCAAGTTACTCTTCATGAGCGTGGTGACCGATAAGAAAACAATTTTTTTTATTTTATTGCATAAATGAGAAGTTAATATCGTTTAAAAATATTTTTATTATCTTACGATACATGTAGGGTTATTCAGGAATTTTTATTATGAGCAGTCTAGTCGCACGCACAAACACCGTGCCTCCGAAGTCTGCCGAACTGAAACGACGTTAGACAATGCACGGCTTTCAACGCCGCGCCGCTGTGCCGGTCGCCGGTTGCCGAGAAACGTTTAGGCGGAGTGGGGGGGTGTTAGGTTTTATTTTCGTTACGGAATTTCTTGATTCGGTCGCCGCGCTCAAAGCCCGCGATAAAAGCTATGCAATAGCTTAAAAATATGAAAATACGTGTTACACACATACAGATATATTTTCACGTGTTAATCACTGACGGGATAGGCAGAGCCCAGGGTTGTAAGACCCAAAGCAAGCCTGTGTCACCCCCCGTTTAGGTATCGAAAATATACCTCCATTATTACTATGCACGCGGCGACCACTTCGAAGGGGAAAATTCAGTTACAAGAATCGTTTGTTCAGAGTAATAAGAATGAAATTGGCTTGCAATGGATGTCTAGGTATCTAAGCCACAGAATAGGTACTAGTACTCACGTACAGAAATCTTACTCAGAAAAGAAATTCAAAGCAATATCTACTTAATGTGGTTAGTAGCGCTATGGTTTAATTTAGCTCGCGTCAGAAGTCTTTTCATTAAGATACCTAGACATCCATTGCAACCCAATTTAATTCTTATTACTCTGGACAAACGATTCATATTTAATAACTCAATTTTCACCTACGAAGTGGTCGCAGCGTGCATAGTAATAATGTAGGTATATTTTCGATACCTAAACGGGGAGTGACACAGGTCTGTCTAAGCGAAGAAGTGAGGAGTTCTGACGCGAGCTAAATTAAACCATAGCGCTAACCACATCGAGTAGATATTTCTTTGAATATCTTCTCTGAGTAAGACTTCTGTACGTGAGAACTAGTACTTATTCTGTGGTTTAGGTATTGAAAATATACCTACATTATTACTACGCGCGTGGCGATCATTTCGGAAGGGAAAATTAAGTAACACAAGTCGTTTGTCCAGAGTAATAAGAATGAAATTTCTTTGCAATGGATGTCTAGGTATTAAATTTGGTACGTGAGTACTACTTACTCTATGCCCAAAGGACACACTTAGCGTGATGGTGGGCATGAAAAAGAAATCAAAAGAGTGATGGGTTGCTAGTCGCATCGCAATAACTTGATTCAAATCTCGCCCATTCCCTCGATCGGCTATTGCGATTTGCGCGGGAAGAAAATTTTATAAATTATACGTGTCTGTGTGTCTGTCTGTAGAATCGTAGTGTCTAAAGTAGGCCATTTTTGATACTATTTTTTGAAACTGTTGCAAGAATGAGACCTCGCTAAACGTCAAAAGTAAAAAAGTTATCTGTTTGCTGCTTGATGCCACAAAATTTAAATGACATTTTCTTATAACATTGACTTATGTTTAGGTGTCTTTTCTATTTAGTAGAGTCGTACACGTCATTGCTTATTTCATACAAAAATACAATTACGTTTCAAAACAGGTTATACTTTTAAGACTTTGATCACAGAATAAGTTCTAGTACTAACGTACAGAATTCTTACTCAGAAAAGAAATTCAAAGAATTATCTACTTAATGTGGTTGGCGCTATGGTTTAATTTAGCTCGCGTCAGAACTCCTCATCTCTTCGTTTAGGTATATAGACATCCATTGCAAGCCAATTTAATTCTTATTACTCAGGACAAACGATTCATGTAACTGAATTTTCCGCTACGAAGTGGTCGCAGCGTGCATAGTAATAATGTAGGTATATTTTCGATACCTAAACGGGGGGTGACACAGGCCTGCTTCAGCGCGGAATCTATATACCTCCTATATCTATGCCTATATTAAAGACAAAAAGTACATGTTTTCACTGGAAAGAGTGTATGTATATTATCATCTGTTCACGACCTGAACTAATTAACTAACCACAATCGGTCCTTGATATGCCTGACAAAAAGTTTAAAGCTTATGTAAAGAAGGTACTCTGTGAGAAGGCTTATTATAGGACCGATGACTATCTTAAAGACAACAAAGTCTGGCTTGAGCTTGGCGCGGGTCCCTCTTAAAGGTTTGTATACTCAGAAATGGTCATAATCTGGTACATTAAGTACATACTGAATTTACAACTTGATTTGACATTATTTCAAAATTTCGACTTAATTTAAATTATGACAACAAACAATGTATACTCTGTCCACATATCAACTAGGTATAAATATTAACTTCATTGTGAGTTAAAGTTCTTGGAGAAAATGCTGCAGTGCAGTTTGTTACCGCTTCTTCTGCACTAGCGCTTTGGAGGCGGCAGTAAACTTAGCTCTAAGTAACTTTTTGACGTCAACAATTGTTGTGCAGTAAAACAAAGTGACGATTATTAAGAGATATTGTAAATATCCTATGATAATAAAGATATATTTGAATTGAATTAAATAATTGACTTGCTTATATATTCCAACCCCTTGAGGACGTGACCTTCGTGACCTGACGAATGGGGGCGACATAGCTCTGCCACGATTGATTATGGCTAATATTATTGTTGCTAACACTGGGTTGATTTGAACAAATAGATTTTTCCCGCACTCAGCTATACAAAATGGGCAACCGTTTTTCCGATCTCAATGATGTTTTAAGTAAGCCTCGAAACAAATCATTTATTATAATTAAATTGTATGCAGGCAATATTCTTGAACTGTGTAATCCTCTGCTTATAGTGCTTATAAATATTAATTTTGAGAAGCATTTTATTAACTTTACGTGATATTATTTTTATTAAGAGTCCCCTTACCCTGGATAGAATCAGACTTTCCCATAAAATTGTCTAGCTTTTATTTTTAAACGGCATTTCAGATATTGGTGAAATTAGTAATGCACCTGATATACATATATTTGCACTGAATAAAATATTTTTCTTTATTTCTTTCAAGTTATGTCATTACAAAGAAATTTTATATATCAGGCAAATAACTAGTTTTAACAGTCATATCGTATTTTACCATCAGTATGGAAAACTTCTACACTCTCATATTTTCTATTAAGTTGACATTTGACTGTCGAAAACTAGTTATATGCCTAGATATAAGCAATTTCTTTAAAATTACAAAATACTGCCGAAATCTCACATGTCATTTCAAAATAAAAGCTAGACTACGTTTGTATGGAAAAGTCTAGGCTAAGGGGATTCTTAAGTTTCTTGGACTGGACACCCACTTGGCTTTCCATCTTATTTTTGCAAAACCCAAGAGGGTTCATATTAATATTAGTAACACTTAGAACTGTATGATATAATTGCAATAAATGAAATGAACTGAACTGTGTAAATGGACCTTTAATATTGTCGTTTCCAATACAAATCCGTCATATTTTACTGTTCGCGCGCCATAAACTACTCAATATTGGATGAGTTCATACATAAATCATTTATGAGACTCGCCATAACAGAGTACGGGCTAGATGGTAATGATTTGCAGCTTTACGAGCTTCTTCATCATTATAACCATTAATTTAATGTTTACTACGTCTTGAAAAATCTGCCACCAGTGTTTGACACACACACGAAAAACAACAATAAAATCATCCTTCTTCAATATTTTTGAGGTAACCACAAGCAAAGGCATATAGAGTTAAACACCATTAGAATCAACAATAGAGCCAAAGATTAAATAAATCAAAGGCCAATAGAATCAGAGGTTTACAAAACCAAAGGCTGATAAAACTAAAGATTTCAAAACTAACATCGAGAATCAGAGGTGTTCGGCACTAAAGGTCAATTGAACCAAAGGTAAGCTCTTGACGACCTCTGTTTCGTAGTCGTCACCTTGCTAGTCCGCCACCCAGAGGTTCCAGGTTCGATCCCCGGTCAGAGCAAGTTGGAAAATAGCATTTTTAAATTGTCCTGGGTCTTGGGTGTTTATCTATATATGTATTTGTGATAAAATATAGTATTGTTGAGTTTGTCCCATAACACAAGTCTTGAACTTACTTTAGGGTTAGCTCAATCAATGTAATTTGTCCCTATATATTTATTTTAGCTTAAGATTTTCAAAACCAAAAGCATAAAGGACTAGAGGTTTACAGAACTAAAGGTCAATTGAGCTATATAGATTTACAAAACCAGAGACCGATAAAATCAAAGGTTTACAAAATTAAACCCTGCATATATAAAGCTCTATGCTTTAGATTTGCAATCCAAAGGCCGATAGAACCAAATGTAAAACTAAAGTCCGATATTCAATTTCAATTTATTAATTGCTTTCCACAAATATTGATAGAACCAAAGGTTTCAGAATTGAAAAGGCAGTTTTATTTCGAAGACTTGAGTGTTCATAAAATCAGTCTGTACAATAAAATAAAAAACAACTTCGTTGGAAGTTTGTTATTCAAGTAGATAGCTTATAAACACATCGTATAGGTACCTTTTGGAAAAACGTGAAATTCCCGTTGGATTGCCAAAAACTCCTTAACCACGGTTACTTTTATCATAAGTATAACAGTATAATATCCGCAGACATATCTGATAAATGGACACATTAACTTTCATGTGCTGGTTTCCCAGACAATATACTAGACTTATATATATATATTTACATATACATATGCCGATATATGTTAAGACTGAGAAAGCCATTACGGACTCTGCGGGATACTACAAGTATAAAGAGATGTTGTGAAGGAATCAGAGCTTTTGTATTAAGTATTTTATGCAACGTTGTATAAGGAGGGTTAAAAAATGCGAGTGGCGCAGGTTACGATGCGAGCCTTGGCGAGCATCGTAAATTGACGCCATCGAGCATTTTTTGACTACTTATACAACGTTGCATACAATACTTTTTCTACGACTACATTTACTAAAATAAATACAAAAATAAACAAAGAAAAGTACGAAATACTACCATATGTTTGGTAGATACTAGGTATCTATGGAAGACTTAATTTTTTTATTGACGTCTTCCTAGTGACTAAAAGTGCCATTTTTGAAACATGGAGTCCCTTAAACGAATGTTTTTCATACAAAAAACCGTTTGTTCAGTGGCACTATATGTTAAAATAACGATTTTATTATGTTGGCAGTACGGTGAGTCGAAAGAAAAAAAGTTATAGGCTAGGAGTATCGTTTTGGCGAAATAACGACACATGTGCTATTATATTAGGAATAGACTATAGACTTTTCTGAAATCATATTATCTATGTTCTTATATTAGTGTTCGGGACCATTTAAAAGACACATAACAGTACAGGAGTAAAAAAAAATATTTTATTAAAAGTTGTTCAAAGATACAAATAACACACTTGCATTCTCATTCGAAAAATTTTAAGCGGCTCTATCCATATAAACTTATCCTATACTAAGTTAAAAGAAATAACTAAACGATCTACCCGCCGAGCAAGTTTCTTGGTACTTCCGAAGACAAGAACAAACTACGGAAAAAAAAAACAACCACCTTCGAAGGCGCACAACTTTTTAATAAACTACCCGCAGACATAAAAAATGTTAACCCATTTAACCCATTTAACCCTTTCAAAGCAAAACTTGCACAGCATATTGTCGTACACTAACCTTGGTTGAAATTAAATTTCAAAATATTGTGAATTTGTGAACAGACAAAATGTGAGTGAATGTGTTAAGTGTGTAATGTGTCGATTGCGAACGACAGGCTAAAAAATATGTACTAGCATGTAACCCAGTGTTCTCAAGTAAGTGATATTTGTATCTTTATTGAGAATAAATTTCTTTAAACCTTAAAGATATGGGTCGATGACATAAGAAGTCGCGGGGCGAAACTGGTTTCGTAAGGCGATGCCTATTCATCGCCTTATAAACATAATTATTTCTCTTCCTTGTCATTAGATGGCGCTATAGCTATT
Organism: Acrobasis suavella; assembly: GCA_943193695.1. Classification (NCBI taxonomy): domain Eukaryota; kingdom Metazoa; phylum Arthropoda; class Insecta; order Lepidoptera; family Pyralidae; genus Acrobasis; species Acrobasis suavella. The sequence goes on from OW971952.1 coordinate 11,765,949, forward strand.
TATTTAAACATTAAAATCCTTTATATTTTGATAAATTAGTACTCTAATTAATTAAATATGACTTATACATATAAAATGCAAATACATTTTAAAAGCATATTCAACACTTTGTCACTTTTTTGTTAATCATGTGTGCTGCCATCTCTGTGTGCCTACTCGCAACTCCAGTTTTGCCTAGTTTCGTACCTTTCAATAGTTACTATGGCGTTGGGTATCTGTTACTTTAGTAATTATATTATCTTCGTAAGACACAGGTGGTAGGCACACAATGAGAGAGGCCTATTCCCAACAGTGGGATATGGAAGGCTGCCGATGAGTGAGAGGTTAAAAATTGAATCTAAAAAAAATTTTTTTTTTATTCCTTCGGGATGATAGTTAGGTAGGTACTTACTTATTGGTTTTATCATCTTTGAAATCCCGGATATAGTGTATTCAAAAAAGGGAAATCAAACTAGAGATGGGTTTCTATGACGACCAAGGATAACGACCTCCGTGGCGTAATAGTCAACAATCCGGAGGTTCTGGGTCCGATCCTCAGCCAAGGCAAGTTAAAAATGGCCTTTTCAAATTGCCCTGGGTCTTGGGTGTTTATCTATATATGTATTTATCATAAAATATAGTATCGTTGGGTTAGTATCCCATAACACAAGTTTAAGCTTACTTTGGGGCTAGCTCAATCTGTGTGATTTCATCATCAGGTCTTTTTGTCTCCACTGCAGGAGCACGACCCTCTCTGTACTACCAGAGCCATACTTGGCCAGAGCAGCCAGAGGACTTGGCCTACACTCTCCTCGCTAGCCAGACGGGTTGGAGAGGTCTCATTGATGTTTATAAGCTTTGTTTAGCTTGTATTCCCTAAGTCGCCTTCTACGACATCCACGGGAGGACTTGGAGTGGGCCTATTCTACTCTGCCGGAAACCACACGGCATTAGTGTCTGTGAATTTGTGTGATTTGTCCCTATATGTTTATTTGTTTAGCCGCATCGCATTATATTATTCTCGCCCGTATTCAACGTAGTATATTCAACGTGTATCAATATCAATCCGAAAGAGTAAACATACTAATCGATGAACAACTTTTAGCCCTTTTCGGGTTGATAAGCCCTTTTCGTTTTAAGTTGTAGTGGGTGATGGGTGATATATTAATTTCGAACTGATTATACAGCGTGTTTTTAAAATCATTGGCATCCTTTCTACTGGTGAAAGTACTCATGAAGATGAGCAACTTTTTGTATGGGACCGACTCAATCCAACCGAAAAAAAATCAGCTATTCCATACATTTTGGGATTTTAAGTATTGTAAAAAAGTATGGAACAGCTGATTTTTTTTTCGGTTGGATTGAGTTGGTCCCATACAAAATGTTGCTCATATTCATGAGTTCTTTCACCAGTAGAAAGGATGCCAGTGATTTAAAAAACACCATGTATAAATATATTCTTTATTCAAGAAACTAGCATACTAATAAAATATTAACTTAATAAAACACAGCCTAAAATTAAAACTGACTTAACATAAAACAATTAAAAATAACTTATACAAAAATTGAGGCTAAATCGCTGCCTTCACAGGGCAAAGTACCCAAAAGACTTGCGGCATTTCCGCGTTGGAAAGCAATACTTAAACGCTGTCCGAAATGTGTGCCAGCCCTTGGGTACCCATAGTCATTGATCAAGCGTATGGAAATTTTCTTAAAATTTGATGGGATTCCGCATTCTAGGACCCTAAGGTCTCCACGGTAAAAGGTACGAATATATACAGTACTCCCAGAACCTCATATTTGCGCCACTTCTTCGTTTTTCGGGCAGTCGCCCTTAATGATTATATTATATTATAAGAATCGATCCCTCGATTAGTGCCGAGGGGTAATTCTGCCAACCTCTAGGTGGTTGCCACGCGACGATGCGCTGGAGTCTCTTTTTTATTTATAACTAGCTGCTCCCGCTAGTGTTACCAGCGGAAAAGTAGCCTATGTATCCAGGGTGTCAGCATCCTGCATACCAAATTTTATCAAAATTTGTCCAACCGTTGGTGCTTGAAGAAGTAACAAACAAACATACTCTCACTTACAAACTCTCGCCTTAACTAGCAGTGCCCGCGGGCTTCGCTCCCCGTGGAAATTTCGAGATAAAAACTATCCTATGTGCTTCCCTGGGTCTCAAACTATGTCTATACCAAATTTCATCTTAATAGGTTCAGTGGTTGAAGCGTGAGGAGGTAACAAACATACACACACACTCACAAACTTTCGCCTTTATTATATTAGTGATTAGTGTGATTTTATTTTGCAAAAGTGTAAGATGAAATAAAATAAATTCTTTTTAATAAGTGTAAGATAAAATAGAGATACTTTGTAATTTAGAACCTATTTGTTTATTTAGATGACTTCCTTACTCTATCGCCATCTTATAAACACTCGGAGATTTAAAAACTCCCAATTACCCCTAAAAATAGACAGACGAAGCAACAGACGTTACTTTTATAAATAGACATGATACATTCACTCGGATATCTTCAATTACTAAATTAATGTCATTCATCTCCGGATGTTTTTAGTGTGTTTTGTTATTACTTTTTTTTTAATTGTTTGAAGTTTCGAACACGGTATCACAATATTTGAGCTATTATTAAATAAATAAATATATACGGACAAATCACACTACTTGAGCTAGCCCCAAAGTAAGCTTAAGCTTGTGTTATGGGATACTAACCCAAAGTTACCATATTTTATGATAAATACATATATAGATAAACACCCAAGACCCAGGACAATTTGAAAAAGGTCATTTTCCAACTTGCCCTGGCTGGGGATCGAACCCAGAACCTCCAGATTGGCGGTCCAGCATGTTGACCATTACGCCACGGAGGTCGTCAATTTGAATATTGGAAGCCCCTTGAACTTTCCGACTTTCAAAAAACTTACATCATTGGACAGTAATAGTCCAAATAACATGGGATTAAAAAAAAAACATAATTTTTTAAAAAAATACCCCCTTCATGAAATAGATTTTTTTAATTTCATAATTTTAATTATGATTTTTTTTATTTCCTCTTTTATGCAAACTATTTTGTGTCAAAAACAATTTTAAGCAAACAATTATAACCCATTTTTAACTATAAAAATATTTAGTATGAATTTTGGCTCTATGGTTTCATGTCGCACAAAAGTTGACTTGGCATAGATAAAAAAAAAATAGAAATTATCTATAAAACAGTTTTTTTTTTTTTAATTATATGCCACAAGTAGGTTACAATTGATCATAAAACATTTATATAAAAAATATTAAAAGTAATAAATATAATTAGAAAAAAAATGTGTTTCTAAAACGGCACAGTATTCGTTTAAGGGCTAAACCAGGTAACTAACATAGTCCTTGTTTTCTGAAAAGGCGGATAAAGTTACACAAGTCGAAGATTAACAAAATCTGCCCATGAAGATATCGATTTCATCGTTCCATTTAACCCCAATCAGAAACTCTCTTCTCATAACTTGTAAGTAGACGACGATAATATACTTGTAAATCTTGTATTAATATTTAGGAGAGGAGAGTGGGGTAACGTCGACCAGCCCAGACGTCGCCTCTTATAATAGTCGGGGATTGAGCTGAAATTATATTTATAAATAACTGACTTCAAAAAAGGAAGAGGTTATCAGTTCGTCGGTATCTTTTTTTTAATGTCCACAGATCGCACGAAGACGCGTATACCGATTTACAAAATTATTGATGTAGCATAGAAAAGTGCTGCTATCTGATATCCAACCCTAAGATTTCGTTCGTAATACTATATTCTGTGCCGAAGACTGCGAAATCGCTGTAGTTTTACGACTGGCCACCTGCCTGGCGTCAACCCAAAGAACGGTCTAGTAGCACGAGATGTTTGAACTTGTTCCTTTAGTCGCCTCTTACGACATCCACAGGAAGAGATGGAGTTGTCCTATTCTAGACCGGAAACCACGCAGCAAAGTGTAAAGTTTATACGACTTATTTAGTTAACCTTTTTTTATTTTATTTACCTCTACTGTCCCACTGCTGGCCAAAGGTCTCCCCCATCGCTTTCCAAATATCTCGATTGTGTGCCACTTCAAACCATTCCCTTGCAAACTATCACAAGTTGTCATTCAATACGTATTTAACCTTTATTGTAAAAAATACAATTTGTATAGCACAATAGGCTGACTAAAATGCTATGAGCATTATCTAAACAGCCAACTTTGGTGGGTATAAAATTATTGTACATTTGCTCCAAAGTAAGTTTGTCTCGAAAAAAGGTACGTGTAAATTTGCTACAATTCTAGTTTTGAAAAGTTAATTTTCGTTATTGAATCTATCACGTCTTTATTCCTAACTGGGTAGATAGGTAGAGCCAAAAGCCATAGGACCCAAAAGCCACGTTTATCGTGACGGTGGGTGTGAAGCTGGAAGAATTTAAACTGTATAGCCACACCAGCCACAGCCAGTCGTAGAGAGGACGGAAGATGGAGCCAAAAAACATTGGACTGGCGACCGTGGATGGGCCCCAGAAATCGCAGCAGACCAATGACACGATGGAGAGACGACGTCGTCAAAGCAGCTGGTCCACTATGGAAAAGATTGGCGCAACATCTTGAGTAAATGCGTGCAATGGAGGAGACATATATCCTGCAGTGGATAGAATAGGCTGTAAATGAAGAAGAATAAGAAGTGATGAGTTACTAGACTTCCTAGTCACATCGCTCGATTGGCTTTTACGATCTGCGGTGCGTACGTTATACCTTATTTCTCAGACTCCCTCTATCGCAGGGCTCGGTCTGTCCCATTAGGAAAAAAAAAGTAATATTCAGCAAAATTAAATGGGGGTAACGGCGCCTGCAGTCCAGACGTCGCCTCTTATATTCGGAGGGAGCGCAGTGAATATTTTATTTGGAAATATAAACCACGGAATTTAATAAAGCTTTCCTTAATATTTTTTCAAATATACTGGATGTTTGAAGAAACAGTTGGTCCAATTAAGGAAAATTAACTTAGGTAAATAAAGGCGAAGGGTTTAGAAACTTAGTGCCCTTATTTGAAATAAGAAAATTTGCATAGATGTTTTTTTCGCTTTACGCCAAAACGGCCTAATTAATTGGAATGAAATTTGGCATGTAGATAGATCATTTGTACCATAATATATAAATTGTACCTATGATTTAATATGATATAAAGAAAATCATATCCTACAAATCAGGGATAATTGAAGAGCCGAGAGGGAGGCCTTTGCCCAGCAATGGGATCTAGTAGGCTCTTATCTCTTATCTTACCGAAGATATCCCGGACATCAGTCTGTACGAGATTAGGATGGCCCTCAAACAGCTCAAAAACAACAAGGCGCCGGGTGAGGATGGAATCACAGCAGAGTTTCTGAAAGCGGGCGGAACGCCAGTACTGAAAGTCCTTCAGAGGCTCTTTAATTCCGTTCTGCTCGAGGGCGTAACGCCGGAGGCGTGGAACAGAGGCGTGGTGGTCCTTTTCTTTAAAAAGGGTGACAATACTCTATTAAAGAATTATAGGCCCATCACGCTTCTGAGTCACGTCTATAAGTTGTTTTCGAGGGTCATCACGAATCGTCTCGCTAACAGATTTGATGCCTTCCAACCTCCCGAACAAGCCGGATTCCGAAAAGGCTACAGTACCATGGACCACATCCATACTTTGCGGCAGGTTATAGAGAAGACGAGGGAGTATAACCGGCCGCTGTGCTTGGGGTTCGTGGACTACGAAAAAGCCTTCGATTCGATCGAAACATGGGCCGTGCTTCAGTCTCTCCAGCGGTGTCGCATTGACTGTCGGTATATCGAGGTGTTGAAGTGTCTATATAACAAAGCCACTATGTCGGTCCGAGTACAGGAGTACAGTACGAAGGATATTCCATTGAATAGAGGCGTGAGACAGGGAGATGTCATATCTCCAAAACTGTTCACCGCCGCTCTGGAAGATGCCTTCAAGCTCCTGGAATGGGAAGGACTGGGCATCAACATCAATGGCGAGTTTATTACTCACCTTCGATTTGCCGACGATATCGTTGTCATGGCAGAATCGATGGAGGACTTAAGTACGATGCTTGAAGACCTAAATCGAGTCTCCCAACAGGTCGGCCTAAAAATGAATATTGACAAGACGAAGGTCATGTCAAATATGCACGTTGCGCCTTTACCAGTTTCTGTTGGGAGCTCCACCCTCGAAGTTGAAGACCAGTATGTCTACCTGGGTCAATTGATCGAGGCAGGAAGTTCCAGCTTCGAGGAAGAAGTCTTTCGGCGAATCCGACTCGGCTGGGCAGCGTTCGGGAAATTACGCAGTGTTTTATCGTCTAAAATACCTCAGTGCCTCAAGACGAAAGTGTTTAATCAATGTGTGTTACCAGTGATGACTTATGGCTCTGAAACGTGGTCCCTTACTATGGGTCTCATAAGAAGGCTCAAGGTCGCTCAACGGGCCATGGAGAGGACTATGCTTGGTGTTTCTCTACGCGATCGAATCAGAAATGAGGAAATTCGTAGGAGAACGAAGGTCACCGACATAGCCAAGCGGATTAGCTCATTGAAGTGGCAGTGGGCGGGGCATATAGCGTGAAGAACCGATGGCCGATGGGGCAGAAAGGTTCTCGAATGGCGGCCACGTACCGGCAAGCGCAGCGTAGGACACCCACCTGCTAGATGGTCAGATGACCTGAGCAAGGTTGCAGGGAGGCGCTGGATGCAGGCCGCTTCCGATCGGTCGTTTTGGAAATCCTTGGGGGAGGCCTATGTCCAGCAGTGGACTTCCTGTGGCTGATATGATGATGATGATGATGATGAGGCTTTTATCTCATTACTTAAATGACATACACATAGTCAAGAATTACACTGTCATAAGAACCTTGGGGGTTACTCCAAAAGCGGCACGGAAGACGAACGTTACTGCGTCTCCGCGTTTCAGTGACAAGCAACATTGAGCACTAACGTGTGATGATAAAGTCTAATTTGGTTTGACATAGAAATAAGACGTCAGTATCGTACGACTTCGTATGATTTTATGGAGTAACCCCCCTTGTTTCATAACAAGTGAATTTGCTAGACAAATTACAAAACCCTAACTTTAAGAACAAAGAGTAGTGGAACTATAATTTTCAATTGATATCCGTAGCGCTATCTATTATTTGCTAGGTAAATTTAAAAATCTCTTTTTTCAAGCGTTATTCCCAATAGCTTTTCTTTTCCTGATTTTCATAGCTAAGAACCACCGCAAGGAAACTTGCTTTCAAGTGAAAAAAAAAACCGCATCGAAATCAGTCCATCCGTTCGAGAGCTACGAATAGACAGACAGATTGTCATTGTCGAGGGTTAATATAAGAACCAAAGATATCAGCCGACAAAGGCAAACCAAAAAATGTAAACTTCTATTCGATTTTGACCTACTACCCTACTACCGGACGACTGAAGAGCAGCAACAAGCGAGTCACGCGGCAGCGGACGGTGAGATTTCTTTCCTTGAAAATAGCTTACCATATTTCTTTAAGTACTTAAATAAAAAATAATTATTTTATGCAATTAATTTGTATTGTGTAAAGATATAAATTTGTAAATTTCAATACAAAGACATGTAAAGATTGTTTTATTTAAATACCTAATCAAATAGGGTATAGGCACAGAATAAGTACTAGTACTCACGTACAGAAGTCTTACTAACGTGAAGTTTTTCTACGCACAATTGCGAAAAACGGCCACTTTTGGCGTATGTGCGTAGAAAAGCTTCACGTTCTCTCTTTAAACTGTAAACAGTAGTTTATAAAATAGTTTGAAGGGTTATCCAGGGTCTGATCAAGACCAAATTTTAAATGATATATCCGTTTCTTTTCAAATGATTTATTTCAAATGGGGGCAGCACTGGACCCCGAAAAATTCATGTAGCTGGTTAGCACTAATATGGTTTAATTTAGTTCGCGTCAGATCTCCTCATCTCTGATTAGATACCTAGACATCCATTGCAAGCCAATTTCATTCATACTATGGCCAAACGATTCATGAAACAAAATTTTCCCCTTAGAAGTGGTCGCCGCGCGCATAGTTATAATGTAGGTATATTTTCGATATCTAAACGGGGAGTGACACAGGCCTGATAACAGTTCTGAACGACAAACGGATAGCAGCATAAAAAGTGCTGCTAGCACATTTTTTGAGATAGGAAAAAAAACATTGAACTAGCGAAAGTTACCTCTCCTACTCAGCACTCCCCGCGTGCTTTTTTTTTAAATACTTTAATAACCGCCTATTTTATTTTAACAAGTATAAAGACGCTTCATACAAGCGGATACCGTTTGTTCATAATCGTGCAGTATACCGGCGGTACATTTCCACCCTGTGTATGTAAAATAGCCAATACACTAAGCAAGTAAGGAACTAAGTAATTGAATTTGAGACACAAGAAAGCGCTTACTTCAATTAATCAATTAATCTAATAGTATTACAATTAATAACTTGATGGTAGGTACAAAGATGGGTTCAGACACGCAAGCTAGCTTATGCGAGCACGATGTCTAACAGAAATGAATTAAAAAATATTTTTAGTAATAAGTTTTTTGAAAAAATGAAAAACCAGCCATTGCGCGTTGAACTCACATGTAGAGGTTCCGTACAATATCAAAGTTTTTAAATTGATATAAAATATTACATTTGAAATCTTCATAGTGAGACGCGAGTTAACTAATAATAGCGCTATCTAGTGGTGTTTTAGTGAACTATTTTCCGTAAGTGCACTTATAATATTGAATTTACCACTTTATTTTCAATGGATACAATTCTTATAGGTTTTCCTGTAATGTACAAGCAATGAACTATGTTTTGCATTTTTCAAAATGTTAGGTCAGTAGGGGAGGGGTCAAATTTCGTCTTTTTTCCCTTAATAAAATCAAAACTTTTTATTTTACAATTATAACAAAAGTTTATTTGGGATCCTCATACCGAGCCTTTTCATTTGATATATGTAAGGTTACACGGTAAGGTTTGCCTAACTTTCTTTTAATTTCCAAATTTGTCTCTCAAAAATGATACTCAGATACTCAGATATGTACTCATTTATTTATAATTATTATTACACGTCACAATGTATATCAATATTATATAACATAGTTAGTATACTTCTGTATACGAAACAATTATAATATTAAATGAATTTCTAGAAAAGAATTAGGTACATGTAAAATATTTAAAATAGAAATAAAAATGTCAAGAGACTACAACATATACTTAGTTACGGTCATGAATTCCTCGATACTATAAAAAACTTTATCAAGAAGCCACCGTTTCAACCTTGTTTTAAATGAAGTCAGACTAGGTGCATCTGTAACTTCATTGGGCAGTCTGTTATATACATCCGGGCCCATTACACAAGTCGATTTACTGGCTCTGGTTAACCTACACGGTAATGTGACGAGCTTGCCTTGCTTCGCACTCCGAGTATTGTACGAATGTACCTCGTTCCACTTCTTGTACCTCTCTTTATGCGTTCTCACATAAACTGCTGTTTGGTAGATGATTATGGAAGGAAGTGTAAGGATCCCAAACCGTTTAAACAAAGGTTTGGCTGATGTTCTCTGCGACGGTTCCTGTGCGAGGGCTCTTAGCGCACGCTTCTGCATTCGAAATGCCCTTTCCCATTCCGCCGCCCGGCCCACAGCTCCGCACCATACTGCAGCACAGAGTGCACAGTGGCGAAATAGCAGGCTCGTGCTGCTACATACGAAACAACTCGAGCCACTCGCCTAAGTGCAAAGCACGCAGTGCTGAGTTTGCTGCAAACTTTACTAATGTGGCTTTCCCACGTCAGTCCACATGACTCCTATGTTTAAAAATATTTATTTACTTTGCACATCTGTGTTTGGGTCATAGGATTACAACATTCTACCAAATTTCAATTGATTTGATACAGTAGATTCGGAGCAAGACGGACGGAGAGACGCGCACGAATGATCCTATAAGGGTTTCATTTTTTTCAATTTACGAAACCCTAAAAATATAATAAAAGATTGCGACGAATTTTATTGACAAACTCCTCCTTTTTTGAAGTCGGTTAAAAAAGCTTGTAATAAGCCTAGTATCTATAGAAACATACTATCTTATCAAAAGTACAGATTATACAGAGCCCTAACAAATAAGGTGTCGAATTTCTGATAAGCATACTATATGATAATTAAAGTCGATTTTCCTATAAACATATTGTTACTAAAGTCATAATGGGAAGTATAGTGACGTCATGTAAGTATTAAGTACAAGGTCTACCAATGTATGAAAGCTTGAACTTTTTATATTTTACCCGATTACGGCAAAAGTAAAACGAGGGTTATGTGTTTCGTCGCTATACATGTATTTATATTGTTATATATATTTATCTGTTTCCTCGAATCTTCAATTATAGCCATCATACCTTGGCAAAAGATTGGTTTTTGATTGCCGCTAGTTTATAGGCTATGATGATGTCACAGTAAATTCAATATGGCTTCCAAAAAGTAATGAACAAAAAATAAAAAACAAATTACTTTTTTGTCAAAGCAAAGGGCTTGGTAGCGGGAGCGATATGAAATGCTCGACCGACACAAAGGGAAGATCTTCCCACCAGGCATGTTGTTGCGCCTAGGGAACCGCGTCTCCGACGGTGTTTTTTTTTTGAGTTGAGATACATTAGGTTGCCCCTCGGACGGCATTTCCTACTTCACCGGACAAGGTTTGAGGAGCGAGCCGGCCTGAAGAGGGAAACCTCGGCTTTGGGCACGTTAGAGACTACGGCAAATTTTGGGGTGCTGCAACACCCATGTTTTCCCGGAAGGGCCGAAGCTACGGTGCCAGAAGTGTCTACTACGGACGCAAATCGCCCAGGTGTCGCCGGGCTGTACCTAGTGAACGAGCTAATGTTTCTACGCCTACGTATTCGATTACGACGAATTCGGGGTCGGACCGCGGGGTTCCTCTGGCTGCTCGAAGCCGCAGAGGTATCGAATTTCCGACGGTGTATCGTCGGAAGTTGTATATATGCAGCGAATCGGGCGAACTCTGAGATCGAGATGTAGGATACTGCTGGCGCCATCTCATATGCTTTTTGTGAACTATATTGTCGGTTGCCTCTTGATTGTAGTTCCTCGTAGTGACTGTAGAGGTCACTACAGGCTTAATTCGCCTTTTTAACCCCCGATAAAAAAAGGGTGTACAAGTTTGACACTATTGTCTGTCTGTGGCATCGTAGCTCTCGAAAAGTTAGTCCGATTTCGATGCGCTTTCTTTTTACGTGAAATAAAGTTTCCCTTGTGGTTATTGGCTGTTTGATGAAAATCGATTCAGCCGTCTATATGTTTTTGAGGGTTTACGCTTGAAAGTAAGGGTTTTTCTTATTAAACAATAGATGGCGCCAACGATATCCATTGAAATATGTAATTCCGCTCATCACTAGATGGCATACAAAGAAGAAAGTCGGAGTTTGTTTAATTTGTTTAGCAAATTAACTTGTCACGTCTTGCAAATTAACTTGTCATCATCATCACCATCATTTCAGCCGCATAACGTCCACTGCTGGACATAGGCCTCTCCCAAGGATTTCTAAAATTACCGATCTAGAGCGGCCTGCATCCAGCGCTTTCCAGCGTTCTAGTTAGGCCGTCAATCCACCTTGTGGGTAGGTAACTTTGACCTCACAATAAAAGCTTGTATAAAAATGATTTTTTTTTCAAAAAACTTTTTATGTCTGAAAAAGTTGGGTACACTGCCAAAATTGGCCGTTTTTTCACAAATATGCTTAGAAAAGCTTTACGTTTTCACTTTGAATAAACAGTTTTTTATTAAATAGTTTGAAGGGTTACATGGAGCTGTATAATATATAAAAAATATTTAATATAAATATACAATATGTAACAAAAACCCTGTCCGATGCATGTAGGAGCAACTCAGACCGTCAATATGAACAACTTATAATAGGAAAAGTTGTTAAAAATCGACATTTTCATACAAAAGTGTTCGGCCGGCAGGGCAATTTGTATGAAAATGACATTTTTTTCTTCAAGTTACAAGCATTTGTCCCATAGGAAAAGTTGTTCATATTGGCGATCCGAGTTGCTCCTACCACGATCGGACAGGTTTTTTGTTACATATTGTATAGGGACAAATTCAATATGTACAAGACAAAATTTAAAAAAATTGTATCCGTTTCCCTTCAAGTAATTTTTTCAAATGGTAGCACTGGACCCCGCAAAATAATGTCTTTTCTACCAGTCAACCTACAGATAATACAAATAAAAGCAATTTTGGCTAGATAAAATTACATTAATGCTGTGCCAGTGATGTTTACACACAGACAAACAAAGCTGAACACTAATATGTGTTTAGCGTTGTAAATCATCAAACGCCTACTCCAACAAATCGTTTATGTCTTCATTTTATGTACCGGTTTATGAGCTGTTACTTCTTTTCACTATTGTTTGGTGCCAAGTATTCAAATGCGATATTGAATTTTGGACGCTGACATACATACATATCATCATCATGATTTCAGCCGCACAACGTCCACTGCAAGACATAGGCACCTCCCAAGGATTTCCAAAACGACCGATCAAGAGCTGAGATACATATATATGTTTATAGGGGTATGGGAGCTCCTGGTAAGAGCGTCCCAGATAGGGAAATGTGTACGGAAGAAGAAGAAATAAATATTTGAGGAATTTAAAACAAGTATTTATTATGTAGCACACAGGAAAATTAACAAGAAAAACAGAAGGCGCGTGAGCGGAGCAAAGAACAGTGAAGATAGAAGACAGAAAATACAGGAGTAAAATTCAGCATAGATAAAACTTGAACACAACGTTAAATTAAATAAAATTAAATTTTTAGGAGAAAATTCTATCGACTCAAGTGACAGGCAGAGAAACTTCAAGGAAGGTCTTTGTTAGTTGGCTATATCTGCGCGCGCAACTGCCAAAGACCATCGCTTACGAGTAGAAAATAAAGAAGTTTAGATAGCAAAAAGTATTAATGTTTGTTTGATAAATAAGTAAGTGGGAGAAGCCAACATGTTCAGGCTTATTTCTATAGACCTTTTATTTTTTTTACTTCTAAATCTATGCCTGTTTCCCATGCGGGTAGGCAGAGACTACGGATCTCCACTTGCTACACTACTTGTATATTCTAAATCTTTGACTTGCTACGATCCTTGCATACCTTTTTTTGTTTCGTTAACACTCATTACTCTTTTTTATGCAAGCTTTTCGGTTATGGGTATTCCTTGCATCACTTTTCTTCAGAACGTCTGTAATTTGGTCGAAGAACGTTCGTCGAGATCTATCCTGTCTGGTTCTTGCATCCACGTCCGCACGATAGATATTTTTAGTTAGTCTCCTTTCATCCATCCTCTCAACATGTCCAAACCACCTTAACGTTCCTGTCTCAAGTTTTGTCACGACATCATCTTTCACCGTACATCTCTAACGGATTACATCATTTCTTAACCGGTCTTTTAAAGTTACATCTAGATCGAACTCGCCTTCACACACTTTGGACTGTATTAATTTCTTTTCACATAATTGTGGATAGAAATAAAATACTTGCATTTGCCTCATCACATTTAAGAGATACCATTCGTTCTGTAGGTGCAGCAGCTGAAAACGCTGCCAAGTCAAAGCACATAAAATATCAATTTTTGAAACCTACTTATATTTTTGTACCTGTGGCCTTTGAAACCACGGGTGTTTGGGGAATCGAGGCAAGGAAATTTATAAATGAGCTTGGACATAGAATATCTGAACGAGCAAATGATAGACGCTCCTTATCTTATCTGGGTCAAAGAATTTCCATCGCCATACAGCGCGGCAATGCCGCCAGTATCATGGGAACATTTGAGCCGGGTACGATAAGTGGTGGTCTCTTAGATTAATAAATTTGACGAAGCATGTTGCGGATTACTAATTGTGAAAAAGTTGACGAAGCGTGTTGCGGATTACTAACTGTGTAAATGTTGACGAAGCGTGTTGCGGATTACCAACTGTGAAAATGTTGACGAAGCATGTTATTTTGAGAAGAGTTAAATAAATATAATATAGTATGATGTGTCTAAACCAGTACTTGCATTTTATAACTTCTTATGTTTTTTTTTACGATCCAGTAACTGAATGTAACTTACATTCAGTTACTGGATCCTGTACTAGAATTAATATACCAGTAATTTATGTAAGGATATTGTAACAACCTGAATGATACATCCTGGGCATTTAGCACCAAGATGTAACATCCTAAACACTACCTATTTGAATTATGTATAAACTTAAGAAATAAATTATAAATACCTTAATTTACCCTCTTACTATAAATCTTTATCTTGAACTTAGTGAGTCCTCGGTTTAGGCGGTGATCGTCATCGTAGTGGTCCCAAGTTATACAAAGTAGTAACTCAGTTTCTAGCGCAACACGTTCCGTTCCACCATTCATAGTACATATAAATCAGTTGTATTTAGGATTCTGTATTAAATAATAAAACTAAAATTAGAGAATTAGAGAGATGAAGTTCTGTAGCATGTTCAGTTCTTTATGTAGAAGGATAGACTTATATATACATATTTATATTATAGACATTCGCTCATTATTTTATTACGGATATAGGAAACGCTCCTCCCCGCGTTTTCCTGTGAGTTCAACCATAGACATGACCACTCCCCATCCGAGGGACTTCAAATGCTCAGCATCATACATAAATATTTACTCTAATTAGCCTTTTCAGGCAAGAGACAGAGGGAGGAATGCGAGTAAAGCTCACCAAGCGTTTCCAGCAGCTTCGAGACCTGTACTTATACAGTATCCCGGTCTGAGCATTAAAGTATTATATCAAATCAACTGGAAACTGATTGCTAGAAGAGCATTCTACAAATATTTGTTCTAGTCTGTCTTGTCAGTATTTATGAGTGTAATAAATAAATACTGTAATAACGAATACTGTGATTATAAGGTTTCATGAAGATGAGTAGAAGTCATTTCAGATAGCAATAGAAGCTTAATTCCATAGTGTACATAATTTGTAATATTGTTTAAGAAATACCTCTTTGTCAGTAGGTAATTTTATTAGTTCTACACGACTTCTCCGTGTTTAATAGAACATCATAATATCTTTGATATTATGTTAAAACAGCAATTAGAATACATAGTTAGAAGTCTGTTAAGACTTAGTCTGTTCAACAGACATGGTAACAATGTCCATAGTTTAGCCTCAACCAGAATCGGTTCAGATAATTCCAATAAATGTTGTTAATAATATAAGTCTCTTAGTCAGTAGACTTCATTCCAAACATAACTTTTCTATGTTCAAGGGGAATGTTTATGACGAAATAGGCTTCTCTAAACAAATGTGTACATAACACTGACGGTGACGAAAGGGAACATCCATGCATTGCAGTGGGATACCCTCTGGGAGTGTCCTCGCATAACCCAGTAAAGTGCCAACACAGCCTGTTTAGATGGCTTAAAATAATATATAGATAAGTATTAGAATTATTCAATCCAACCTCAAGTCTCGACTTTTCCAAGACAATTCACCACTCCACTGTACAAGCCAGCCAACCAGAGTAAGTAATTATAATAACAAAGCTATTGCTTTCTGAAATTGAATCATTTTACATAACTCCAGCTTTGAAGGCAATATTCTAGGAAGGATTAGTATTCGTGAGGTGAAGTAGTTAATAATGATATCAGTAAACATTAAATCTTCAAGTTAATGACAAGAATAAATATGTTCTCTTCAGAGATTGTAAACGCTGTTCAGGTTCCTTTAGAACATAAGAACCTAAGGTCCTTTGACCGTAATTCAGTCTATAGATTACAACAGAGTTTGTTAGTACAATCCACTTACAGAATAGGTGAATCCTCATAGATCATATCATCTCATCGTAAACTCGTCGTGTCGTTTTTATTAAAGAAAGCTATTATCAACTCAGATTAGAGAAAACATAGGAAATAAACATATATTGATTAATTCATCCCACATAGGGATCATATATTGTAAATGTAGGGCAAAGGCTGAGAGAAAGATTCTACCTCTCTCATCTTAGTAGACATACATACTTTCAATGCAAACAGCGTATCCAAATAGGGTTGACTTGGTAGTAAAATTGGAATCAAAAGTTTAAATACCTTTTCATATACATTTTCATATCCATATCCTCTTGTGATAATCTTCTTTAAAATAGTATAGAGTTAAAACCTTACCCCGGTTTGTCCTTGTATACAGTGACGGATTTAGACTAATAGATACCCTAAGCAATCCACGTCTGTGGTCGATCTTTAAACCTTTACCGCTTCTTAAAGTTTCTACAATATTCCCTGCAAATAAATCTTTGGAATCATAACTATTCTTTTCCGTGACCAAATTACTTCATCTCCAAAACAAAAACTATTTTTTCTCTGTCAGTTTTGATCTACGCTTCTTTTTATTTTTATCGAATTTCTTCTCTTTTGTCAATTACTATAATATTTTATCCGACTGAAAAAAGGATAAATACATTCCTGCAAGTTTGTAAAGTATTTGAGAATGGAAATAACGAGTGCGTATTTGCGAATCGTTACAGCCGACCCCTCAAATTTTATGCAGTGGCCAATAATAATAAGGTCCGTAATTAAAATTTGACTTCCTGAACATTCTCAAATCAAATTATTTTATATATATTCGAATTCTATTAAGTATTATTCTCCCAAATCACAGAATGTGTGTAAAATGTGTGTGCCTAATGTGGGTGCACACGAGTGTAGAGTGTGTTTAAACCAAGAGAGCATCTTCCATCATCAAGACCTCAGCTTTAAGCTCAAAAACTTCCTTCGATGAACGGCAATAAGGTTTCACCTGATCGGACTATGTTCTCGTAGAGCGTGGGTTGTGAGGCCACTGATCCTAATAATCACTGCCGAAGTACTTCCGCCCGGATTCAACCTTACAATCCAAGTCGCAAGATAGTTCAACATCTCCCGGAAAACAAAGTTCACCATTAGGGGCTAATAATTCATTACCACGCATGTTCAAAAGCCATACTAAAGCTTCAACCAAAAATGAGTTCAAACACCATCTTGGCGAATGTGGCGTTGCCGAAAATCATGATATAGGCATGATAGCCTAGCTTCTTGTCCAGTCTAGAACATTTTACAGGTGTATTACACTTGGGAACATTCCAATGGTATACAATGTTATGTATCCACGGAATAAAATTAAACCTGACATCTGTTCCCCCTCTATAATGTTCCTTTGTTAAGTGTAACTTCTAATCTTTGGGTCAATAATATCAAGTAGTAATCTGGTTTCACATAAGATATGAACCGGGGCCCTCGATAGCTAAACATGACTTCATCTCTCATGCTTCTTCTCTCGAAATCACCAACCTACGCTTAATCAAACTCATAGTCCCTTCTTCTTTCTCTGGGGATTCACGCCACCCAAATTCACATCAAAGTTCTTCCAGATTACAAGAAAAGTTAATAAGTATTTAAGTATTATAAATATATAATAATGTCCTTAATTTTATAATTGTAGACCAATACCGTGCTGTTTACCCTTTTATGTACAACCTTTTACCTCCATAATACCTTTTACCTCCTTTTTACCTTGTTGACTATATACCTTTAATAACTACCTTCTACAAAATCTAGTATATATACCAATATAATAACTTAATGTATTCAAAAGTAATAAAAGTCATTTTATTTTTCTTTTCAAAGCCTTTAATAAGTTTTGGAGATTTATAGAAAAAGAATTATTGAGTGATCTCAGATTTTTAATTTAGCTTTGATACTTGACTTAATTTTAAGAACGTATTAAAATTAAAATAAAATGATAAAATTGTTGCAAAAGAATCTTTAATTCGTATACATAGCCATCAAGGTAAAAAATAATTTTATTTAATAAATTACTTCAGAATAAATCAAAGATTTTCAAAGCGACTTATCGTATCTATTTATTATAAGTCACTTTCTCAACCTAAATTGGTCCCGGTTGTAGTATCTATTTGTATGAAATACAATTTGTTCAAATAAAATGTACTTAGTACATTACTCTAGGTAGACATGCAATACCAACAAATCCTGAACTGTTTATGAACTTGTTTGTCTTGAAACAAAGTAGGTACTCCTAATCTATGCTTTAGTATAAAAACTCTTAGTGAATCCATATATTATATTGTATATAGGTAGGTAGGTATGTAGTCGTAACGCTTATAAAATAATGATGAAGTTCCAACTCAGATTCTTAATTTTCGACCCCTAGTCTATAAAGAAAGATTACTCTTTAATATTTTATCATAATTTATATCCTACATCTACATTAAACTATCTACTAACTACCAACGATTTATTTCGTTACTAAATAGCGTAAGTAAGCGTTTAATAAATATAAACGAAAATATTTTTTCAGAATACCGGACAGATCTCCAATCACTCACTGTTGTTTTAAAATAATATTTACGTAGATGGAAAAGTAATCTGTAAATTTTTAAATCATATATTAACTTCTTAGAAATCTAAAAAGAAATAAATTCCCTCTTCATAAAAGTATCAGAAACCAACTTTTAAAAACAAACGATTATAAAATGAAATCGATTACAATATCGATTATACCGAATTATTTCATTAATTTTCAGGATGTGTATGGCCGTCCTATCTATTGAACGAAACATAAAGAATGAAACGTCAACGTCAAAGTCAAACTAAAAACTAATTCAACATGTCGTTTTTAGCATTTTAAAAATATTTACGAATTAGAATTGATATTTCCCAAAACAAACAATAACATTTTGGCCGAAAACTATAAGGAAATAAACGGTGAGTACATAATTTTGACTACAGTAAAACTTTTGTCTAGACTACAACTTCGTAAAACTTCTTGTATAAATTTAAATCCTTACTACCAGACTATCCTTACTAGATGCAATAAATATAATTTCTGGGAAATATTTTGCTTAAACCACAAAAAGTCTATCAAGGGAAAACGAGTAAATAACCTAACTTTTGTCTTAAAATATTTGTACACACTAAAAAATCAAGTCTCTACTATTTAACCAAGATTCTCTAGGTTACACTACAATACTTTGTACTTCAAAGTAGTCATAAGTAATTGTTTTTCCATTTCAGGTTGTATTTAGCTATGATTACTAGAGGATTTGGATGAAGAATCAATAGAAAACATTTTTCCAATACAAACACTAATCCTTTCCCTTTGGACCTATCAGATGACTATTCTGAATCAACAGAAGCTGTGAAAATCTGTGTCTCAAAACTTATAAGAAGTGAACAACGGAGCATCAACAACAAAAATGGAGAATGTGATTCAATCAGTGTAACCATTGTATAGAAAAATTGCAAGTGGTGCAGACTATGAAAGTGTATATTGATTGTTTCTCAATGGTGAAATGTGTGTGTGAAATCATTTCATAATATTAGTCGCTATAAATACCCTTTAGAACATGAAAACTTTTATTTCTTATCAGAATCCTTGACTCCACAGTTATGTATATGTCATCAGATTACGTAATTATAGCTTAATAAAGACAATGCTAAACAAGGCACAGTACTATACCCATTCTAGATAGAATACCAGACTTTAAATAAACTTTTCTAAAATTCCCTACGACCCCATCATTTTATATTGTTATTATAAATTATTTAGTTTGTATTTTCAATTAAATACAATAAGTATGTAGCTCACTTTCAAAAGTAAAAATAAACCTTTAAATGTGTATATACATTCATATGAGAATTGATAGCCTAACAGATTTTAAAATAGATGCATAGGTATACAGATGACTACTTACTTACTAAATCATATTCAAGTCCATATTATAATTTAATTCAGATTAAACTTTTCTTTACTACCTTCTTAAACTTCTCATTAGTGACATCTCGTGGACAAAACTATACAACAATCATTCCCTTATACTTGAGAAACAAGTATGTATTCCACTCATAGCTTATATTTCCAGTAAAATATTCTATTATTATATTTACTCTTTACAAGAATTGTTAAAATATTTACTTATTGTACTGCGCATAGCATTTAGATTGAACACCAACAACATAATAAGGAAGATATGCATGACCTTAATTTTACAAACTATAAATTCATTGAATCCTATTTATTAATTCCATTGACAACTACTAGATGTTGCTTCAGAGTAAGGTTTTGTAAAAATATCTCGTTCTGTTTCTAAGTGCATAAACTCATCAATAAACTGTAAAGTGTTTTATCTCTCCCTCAAACATCTATCTCAGATACATACTTGCCAACTTAGTAATATAAATCTTCTACCTATATGTTACAACACACAACATAAGTACTTACTCTCTTTCTAAAGTCGGTAAAATTCCTGTTTGTATTCGTAGGTAATGTACATACTTGAAAAAGTATTCATAATAATGCTTGTATATAATAGCTCCACAAATCACATAAATAAAATGATCACCGAGGTACTTCTCTTACTCTTTTACTTATATGTAACTATCGAAACAACATGTCTTCGTTTATAGCTTTCTTAAACGAAAGACAATAATAATATCTTTCAATAAAAGTAAAAAACTTTCTGAGTAATAAAATAAAATAATAGAAACGCAGTTATGTTGACATAAAAACAAACAAGCATACAAAACTGGATAAAATATGGATATATTTTTATCATATGTTTGACTAATGTATATAACGGAATGTAAATAAGCGTAATAAAATAAGTAAGTACTTATTTTATTTTGTAAATTGAATATACCTTACATTAATTAAAAACATTATCTCATTACCTCACTTTTGCAGTCGGTTAATACTATGGCTGTATAATTTGACGTGTTTGTCACGCTATTTCGAGGAGATAAAATGTCAACGTCAAAATAAATGACAAGATGCTAACGTCATAAGCAAATTTGTAAACAAACAAGAAAATATGTAATAATCCCAACATATTTGTAAATTACTATGTATTTCACCCATTTCAGGTAACCTAAAGCAAGAAAATATAAGGAAGCCGACACTAAAGTACGACCCCAGTACATACAAACGCCGACAACGAGTTTTTTAGTGTAAACATGTGCTATTATGAAACCTTCAAACTTCCATTGATAAATTGATTTTTTACATCTTATAAAACATCTTTTTCTCGATATATAAATAACAGTTTAAATTAAATAGTTGACTAAATGCGACCCCTTATCAATCAAGTGTTTTGCAGTCTCTAAAAAATGAAATATCTCGTAACCTCGAACATAAAATGTTGTTATTTCTACAAGCGTGTTCTGAGTGAATTTACACAATGTACCAATGTATAAATAGTAAAACCAAACGTGAATGCGCTATCCTTTTTTCATTGCGGCAACAAAATGTGGCCAGAAAACAAGAATCGTGAAATCCCTGTATTCCAACCACTAGTTCAAACCAAGACTACAGCAAGCTCAAGATAAATGACCAGGACAAATTTAGAACAAAATATAATCTGCCGGTCGCGGCTTCGAAATGGTGCTGATCGCGACAGCAAAATGTAACCCTCACGGCAATGTTAAATAAAATTAATTTCTAACATACAAATTTTTTAATCATAGTTTAAATCCTGGGAACGGCCCACCAAAATGTAACAACCTGAATGATACATCCTGGGCATTTAGCACCAAGATGTAACATCCTAAACACTACCTATTTGAATTATGTATAAACTTAAGAAATAAATTATAAATACCTTAATTTACCCTCTTACTATAAATCTTTATCTTGAACTTAGTGAGTCCTCGGTTTAGGCGGTGATCGTCATCGTAGTGGACCCAAGTTATACAAAGTAGTAACTCAGTTTCTAGCGCAACACGTTCCGTTCCACCATTCATAGTACATATAAATCAGTTGTATTTAGGATTCTGTATTAAATAATAAAACTAAAATTAGAGAATTAGAGAGATGAAGTTCTGTAGCATGTTCAGTTCTTTATGTAGAAGGATAGACTTATATATACATATTTATATTATAGACATTCGCTCATTATTTTATTACGGATATAGGAAACGCTCCTCCCCGCGTTTTCCTGTGAGTTCAACCATAGACATGACCACTCCCCATCCGAGGGACTTCAAATGCTCAGCATCATACATAAATATTTACTCTAATTAGCCTTTTCAGGCAAGAGACAGAGGGAGGAATGCGAGTAAAGCTCACCAAGCGTTTCCAGCAGCTTCGAGACCTGTACTTATACAGTATCCCGGTCTGAGCATTAAAGTATTATATCAAATCAACTGGAAACTGATTGCTAGAAGAGCATTCTACAAATATTTGTTCTAGTCTGTCTTGTCAGTATTTATGAGTGTAATAAATAAATACTGTAATAACGAATACTGTGATTATAAGGTTTCATGAAGATGAGTAGAAGTCATTTCAGATAGCAATAGAAGCTTAATTCCATAGTGTACATAATTTGTAATATTGTTTAAGAAATACCTCTTTGTCAGTAGGTAATTTTATTAGTTCTACACGACTTCTCCGTGTTTAATAGAACATCATAATATCTTTGATATTATGTTAAAACAGCAATTAGAATACATAGTTAGAAGTCTGTTAAGACTTAGTCTGTTCAACAGACATGGTAACAATGTCCATAGTTTAGCCTCAACCAGAATCGGTTCAGATAATTCCAATAAATGTTGTTAATAATATAAGTCTCTTAGTCAGTAGACTTCATTCCAAACATAACTTTTCTATGTTCAAGGGGAATGTTTATGACGAAATAGGCTTCTCTAAACAAATGTGTACATAACACTGACGGTGACGAAAGGGAACATCCATGCATTGCAGTGGGATACCCTCTGGGAGTGTCCTCGCATAACCCAGTAAAGTGCCAACACAGCCTGTTTAGATGGCTTAAAATAATATATAGATAAGTATTAGAATTATTCAATCCAACCTCAAGTCTCGACTTTTCCAAGACAATTCACCACTCCACTGTACAAGCCAGCCAACCAGAGTAAGTAATTATAATAACAAAGCTATTGCTTTCTGAAATTGAATCATTTTACATAACTCCAGCTTTGAAGGCAATATTCTAGGAAGGATTAGTATTCGTGAGGTGAAGTAGTTAATAATGATATCAGTAAACATTAAATCTTCAAGTTAATGACAAGAATAAATATGTTCTCTTCAGAGATTGTAAACGCTGTTCAGGTTCCTTTAGAACATAAGAACCTAAGGTCCTTTGACCGTAATTCAGTCTATAGATTACAACAGAGTTTGTTAGTACAATCCACTTACAGAATAGGTGAATCCTCATAGATCATATCATCTCATCGTAAACTCGTCGTGTCGTTTTTATTAAAGAAAGCTATTATCAACTCAGATTAGAGAAAACATAGGAAATAAACATATATTGATTAATTCATCCCACATAGGGATCATATATTGTAAATGTAGGGCAAAGGCTGAGAGAAAGATTCTACCTCTCTCATCTTAGTAGACATACATACTTTCAATGCAAACAGCGTATCCAAATAGGGTTGACTTGGTAGTAAAATTGGAATCAAAAGTTTAAATACCTTTTCATATACATTTTCATATCCATATCCTCTTGTGATAATCTTCTTTAAAATAGTATAGAGTTAAAACCTTACCCCGGTTTGTCCTTGTATACAGTGACGGATTTAGACTAATAGATACCCTAAGCAATCCACGTCTGTGGTCGATCTTTAAACCTTTACCGCTTCTTAAAGTTTCTACAATATTCCCTGCAAATAAATCTTTGGAATCATAACTATTCTTTTCCGTGACCAAATTACTTCATCTCCAAAACAAAAACTATTTTTTCTCTGTCAGTTTTGATCTACGCTTCTTTTTATTTTTATCGAATTTCTTCTCTTTTGTCAATTACTATAATATTTTATCCGACTGAAAAAAGGATAAATACATTCCTGCAAGTTTGTAAAGTATTTGAGAATGGAAATAACGAGTGCGTATTTGCGAATCGTTACAATATGTCTTGTTGTAAGTATACATGAGTAGTTATTTTAGTTAGATTAATGTCGTGTATGCTCACAGAGGATCATTTTGCATTAAAAATTTTGTAAGTACTTTATTGTATAAGAATTGTTATTCTCAGTAAGTGAAATGTAGTATTTCTTTATGAGAATAAATAAAGATCTTAAACCACCAGATTTAATTTTAGTTTCATTTATCCTAAGTAAGTACGAACTTCTATTACCCTTCTCGTAAGTAATTGTCCTATCTTCTTATTCGCCGGTTGACTGGAAGGGATTCCATTATGGGATAATTCCGCCGTAGTCAATTCACTCTTTATGTTGTTATTTTATATAATTGTGTGTTTTCATAGTACAATAAAGTTATTGCAAACAAACAAACAAACTGAAATCTCTTATATTGACAACATAACATTCTTTGTCATAGATCATAAAAATTCTTGGAATTGCTTATACGCAATTATAGTGATAGCGAATAAAGCTTGCATTTATAGCGAATTCGGCCAACATCTGATTTCATTTTTTTTTGCTTTAAATGCCACGATATAAAACAAGTTGCTCTGCTAATAGAAAATAAAGAATTCCGAGAATCTGACTACTCTCTCACGAGTCCGTTTTTGCATAGTGACATACTGACCTTGAAGTTTATCGGATGAAAAAAGTAGTTTGGACAAAAAAAGAAGTAAAACACAGAACTACTTACTTATTAACCGACTTCCAAAAAGGAATAGGTTATCAATTCCTCGGAATCTTTTATATTATTTTTTTATGTATGCTTACCGATTATTCCAAGTCCCCTGGACCAATTTGGTACATTATTTTTTTTGTTTAATAGGACATACTTGTCACCTTGTCTCATAATTTTTTTATTACTATCAGTTGTCTAGTTTTTTTTAATAAATAAATAAATATATAGGGATAAATTATACTGATTGAGCTAGCCCCAAAGTAAGTTCGAGACTTGTGTTATGGGATACTAATTCAACGATACAATATTTTATAACATATACATATATAGATAAACATCCAAGACCCAGGACAATTTGAAATAGACAATTTTCCAACTTGCCCTGACCGGGGATCGAACCCGGGACCTCTGGGTTGCGGACTAGCATGGTGACCGCTGCGCCGCGGAGTAATGTAGTTTCGGGGCGAAGTTGGTATTTTTTTTAGTTTTGGAAAATTATTTACTTTCTTAACCTTAACATACAATAGACACAAGACGAGGAAAGATGTTTGGCTACCTTATAAGACATGATCGACAACTTTATAAAAACACCATGGAAGGAAAGGTGTAAGCCAAGAGAGGAAAAGGAAGACCAAAAAGGTCATTCATGGATTAAGGGGCTACCTGAATTTTCCGGGGTCCAGTGCCCATGTTAAATAAATCATTTGAAAGTAAACGGAGATATCATTTGAAATTTTGTCTTGATCAGACCCTAGATAACCTTTCAAACTATTTTATGAACTACTGTTTACTGTTTGAAGTGAGAACATGAAGCGCTTTTACGCACATACGCCAAAAGTGGCCGTTTTTCGCAATTGTGCGTAGAAAAGCTTCACGTTCTCACTTTAAACTGTAAACAATTGTTCATAAAATAGTTTGAAGGGTTATCTAGGGTCTGAAATCCGAAATCTGAAATCTGAAAATGAAATCTCCGTTTCCTTTCAATAGATTTATTTCAAATGGGGGCAGCACTGGACCCCAGAAAATTCAGGTAGCCCCTTAAGTAAAAGAAAAGTCAACATTCGTGTCGTACAGGGAGGTGAAGCATTTAGCCGAAAACAGTGGGACATGGATGGTACTCCACCGACAAGAAATTAGTTCTTACATGTATTAATGATGTCTTCTGTATAAATCAATCTACTCGTATATCAATCTACATTACACATCGTGAAAGGGACATACCCGTAATAAATGAAACCACGGGCTATACTAGATTACTATAGTTCAATGAGATTAATAGAACAGCCAAAACACAAAAAAAATCGTTATTTCTATACAAAAGTGTGCAGCCCCCCGGGCAGTTTGTATGGGAATGTCGTTTTTTTTTGGATTTTTGGTTTTCATTTTAATTTCATTATACTATAGGGATCTAGTATAGCCCGTGGTTCGGGCTATACTAGATTTATTACGGTTATGTCCCTTCCACGCCAGTATTTTGACTGACTGATAGATCAACGCATAGCCAATATGCAAATTTTCCGCATATGACGTAAGTGTGCAAGGATTTTTAGAAATTCATTTGTATGGAACTTGGTCAATTTGATGAACTTGGTTGAAATTAAAAATTAAACTCTAGAGCTCACGGTTCAAAACAAAAGTTTACTGTATCTATTACTATTGCCAAAAAATCATTCTTTAAGGGATAACATAGGGGGTGTAAGTTTGTATGAAAGTTAGCTAAACAGCGGGAAAATGTGAGGATTATCAAAAAAATTACCATTCGGGTAAAAGCTTGCTAGTAATGAATAATTGATAACCCAGAAACTTCCCTAACAATACCAACACAAGGACGATTTCAGTCAAGGGCAGAGCCTTAGAAATAACCAGCCAAGTGCGAGTCGGACTCACAAACAAAAGATTCCGAACCATAATCTATAAAAAAATCACGTTTGTTGTATGGGAGCCCCACTTAAGACGAAGTGGTAGCTAAAGTGGTTAAAACTAAATATGGTGATAATTAAAAATTTGATTTGTATCACTGTCTAGAAAGACCTATAAACTATTTTATAAATAACCTTTGAAAGTAATATTGGTAGTCCGTCTAGTTTTAAAACGGGTTATTGCCAAAAGTGGCCACTTTTGGCGAAAACCCGTTTTAAAACTAGACGGACTATTAGTAATAATTTTAAAGGTTATTTATAAAATAGTTAAATGGTCTTTCTAGACAGTGATACAAATCAAATTTTTAATTATCACCATATTCAGTTTTAAACAATTTATTTCAAATGAGGGCGCCACTTTAGCTACCACTTCATCTTAAATATTTATTGTTATAGCGGCAACAGAAATACATTATCTTTGAAAATTTCAACTGTTTAGCTATCACGGTTCATGAGATACAGCCTGGTGATACGGACAGACATGTGGATAGTGGAGTCTTAGTAAAATAAAAATAAAATATTTTTACTTCGATCAAAAAGGATCATATTATGTTTATAATAAGGTCCCGTTTTTACCCTTTGTGTACGGAACCCTAAAAACATGTATGAACGCATAACAGCCCCTAGGAACGCGTTAGCATAAATAGGACAAGGTTATCGGGACACTATAGGAATAGAGCCATATACAATGTCCTTTTTAATTAAGTACAAATATTTTAAGGGGTGATTCAGTCCATCATTTTGAATAACTTTTCCCAGTTAATGTATATCGAAAATCGAAAAAACTTTGTCATTTTCTATAGTAACGATATCACATGACTACATCGATTTGTATGAGAACCTAAAATTTTTTTTTCGTTTTTCGAAATTAATTCATTGGGAAAAGTTGATCAAAATGATGGACTGAATCACCCCTTCAAATATTTGTACTTAATTAAAAAGGACATTGTATAGGTGGGGGAAAATAGAATATATTTTTTTCATTATCCATCAATATAGGCACTTAATATTGATCAATTTTGGAAAGTTTCTAGTTTAGGTCATGGACGAACAAATCTTTTTAATAAATGATATATTTTTATTTTCTAAGTCCATTACTCCAAGGGCATTACTCTTATAACTATGTCGATATGTCCGTCTGTTCGTCCGTTGCTTGTAATTTTGAATGTATAACCTATTACGTATGCTGACAAAGTGGTAAAGTAAAACTCGAAAAAAAAAAGCAACAGTGGCTAAGTGGCAAACTTCCGGAGAGTTTCGAAAAACAGAAGTGAAAACTAAGAGTCGGTTACGGAAACAGTGTCGCGAGTTCAATGGTTTTTTCCCATCTCATAAAATACCTAACGTGCCTAAAGAAGATTTTCACTTCAAAAATATTATCTCCACTAATCGTATGGGGGGGGACCCCCCCATACGATTAGTGGAGATAATATTTTTTCGCGTGTCCGTATAGTGAAGGGTATCGTCAGATAGGTATTTGAAAAACATGTTAGTTTGTAAAAATCAGCCAAGAGCGAGCAGGACTCGTGCACGAAGGGTTCCGTACCATTATCTATAAAAAAATCACGTTCGTTGTATGGGAGCCCCACTTAAATATTTATTTTATTCTGTTTTTAATATTTGCTGTTATAGCGGCAAAAGAAATACATCATTTGTAAAAATTTTAACTGTCTAACTACGAGATCACGGTTCATAAGATTCAGCCTGGTGACAGACAGACAGACAGACAGACGGACAGACGGACAACGGAGTCCTAGTAATAGGGTCTCGTTTCTACCCTTTAAAACCTAAATATATGTAATGTAATTATAATATTTTGCTGCAGGTCAAAATGGCGGAAGCTCAAACCCCTAACACCCTTGGGGCCAACAGCGTCGCGGACCCCACGGCAGCAGCGGCCAAAAAGAAGCCAAGGGGCAAGCCGGTGCCTGAACGACCCCTGCGGAGTCTCTTCTGCTTACACAAGGACAACAAGTTCAGGGTTTTTTGTATCGACGTCGTCGAGTGGAAGTATCCTTTTCAAATAACCTCAAAAAAAACATAGTTACCTTAAGAATCCCCTTACCCTAGACTTCCATACAAACGTAGTCTACGTTTCATTTTGAAACGACATGTTTGATTTCGGTAAAAATTTGTAATTTTAAAGAAATTGCAATTATCTAGGGTTATAATTAGTTTCCTACGGTAAAATAATTAACTGGAAAAAAAATAAGGTGTAGAAGTTTTCCATACTGATGGTCAAATATGATATAATACAAAATATTCTCTTTTAATTCATTATTTTACCCTCGGAAACCAATTATAATCCTAGATCAGAGGTTCCCAAACTTATTTAGTCAAACGCCCACTTTAAAAAATCAGTTATTTTGTAGCGCCCCCCATTTTTTTCACCATAAAAACCTGATTCACATATTTGTCTTGCCTGTAGTTTAATTCAACCTATATTCTAAACTAGACTTTTTTACAAGAGAGAGCAATAATAATACATACACCAGTACATTAGAGTATCTTTTATAAAAAAATAACAATAATCAACATTGTTAATTTGAAATAAATAAATAGCAATAATAATACAATTTTACAATAATAAAGAGTATCGGAAGTGGGGACCTCACCTGCGAAACTTTAAAACACGAAATTTTTTCAGTGTTTGATTCCTTTAACGATATAAATAGCGTCGTGAACGCATTAAAATATTAAATATTAATTACATTTTTAGTTTATATTTGTACAATAAAAAAGGATATAAATATGAACTAATAAATGGATGTTGTGTAGTAAGAGGATTTTAATTTCAGTGAAATTTAAAATATGAAATAGCTGAAGTTATAAATCACTCATTGCTTAAATCACATCAGCGCCCCCCAACTTTATTCTGGGCCCGTTAAAGCCTTCAGCGCCCACAAGGGGGCGTTATCGCCCACTTTGGGAAAGACTGTCCTAGATAATCGCAATTTCTTTAAAATTACATAATTTTACTAATATCCTTCATGTCGTTTCAAAATAAAACGTAGACTACGTTTGTATGGGGAAGTCTGATTCTGTCAAGAGTAAGGGACTCTAAAGCCGGGTCCAGACGGGTGTAACGTGTATTGTAATATAACGTGTAAGGTAACGCGAATTCTGTGTGTGGACGGCATTACAAGCATTACATGAAACGCTTGCGCTGGCGCTCGCGCTGATCCCTCGGCTGTTGGTTTTTTGTGTGAACACAAAGGCGCTCGCAGTGCTCGTTTGGACGGCGTTCGTGACAGGTCTGTTGTGTGGACGTTCATGATGTGGAGTGACGAACAATCGCTTGAACTTACAAGTTTATATAAAGTAAAACCTGTTATTTGGGATTCAAAAAACCCAGATATCTTTTAAAAAATCTGAAAAGTGATTTTTGGCGTGATATTGCTCTTTCATTATGATGGGAAGATATGTAGAAGAGTGCAAGAACAAAATGATTAGTTTGCTTGGTTGTTTCTTTTGATCTTCAGTTATCAAATACACACAATCAAAAGTAGTACTAGCTACACGACTTTCCTATTCGCCATGTTCGTAGAAACGGATTGGAACAACTCAAAAAACAAGATTCGCGTACATGATTCGCTTTGCGTTCGCGTGCCGTCCACACTGTTGACGCAAAATTTCACGTAATCTTACATTACACGTTACACCAGTCTGGACCCGGCTTAAATGGTCTTGTGATTTAAGACCGCAAACTATAGGCACAAGTATAGATAAACTTCATATAAGCGGAGTATCATTACTGCCTGCACTACTACAAACGAAACTATACATCCGTGCACACGGCAATGTGTGTGTCCACAACCAACAGTTCAACACCTCGACATGGCTAGAAAGGTGGAGAGTTCCGGGTATGGGGAACGGGGACGCAAATCACGCTCTTAGGAGATTCTGTTCTGTTCGTAATACTTATAAATAAATATATAAATATATAGGGACAAATTACACTGATTGAGTACTTACTGATTGAGGGGCTACCAAAGTAAGTTCGAGACTTGTGTCATGGGATACTAACTCAACGGTACTATATTTTATAACAAATACATATATAGGTAAACATCCAACGCCCAGGACAATTTGAAAAAGGCCATTTTCCAACTTGCCCTGACCGAGGGGTTCGAACCCGGGACCTCTGGGTGATGGACTAGCAGGGTGACCACTACGCCACGGAGGTCGTCATATATTAATAACAATTACTTATATTGTGCATCTCCTACTCAGAACTTGAGGAGGGCAAGCGCATACCTGGCGGACAACTCCTCAGATACAAAGATGTGCTGAAGCGGCATATGAAACGTTGCGGCATAGAGCTTTCTCAGTGGGAGAAGCATGCTGCCTTGAGATCGGAGTGGAGGGCTTTGGTTAAAACAAAAGTCAATGACTTTGAAATCTCGCTGAGCTCGACACCAAGCGCGATGAGTTAAAGGCCTGATCACCTTTTTGTTTTTTTTTTTACGGAGGAAAGATCCCTGTTACGGATACCCGTCAGCCTGCGGGGGAGGCTGTCGGGTTATGTGGGACTCCACGCCTGAGTGACGTGCCTACCCACTAAAAAACCTCCGGAGTTCCATCACAACCGCTTTTGCCGGGGACACGGGAACGGAAATACATCCGCGAACCCCGGCGCGGCTGGCCGCCAAAGCGGCCCCTCCTCGGGGGCGTCACAGCGCCCCCCCACTCACCAAGTCGGCGCGTCCGGAACTCACGGACGCGCCATACCTCCTCGGCCCAATTGAGAGGCGGCAAACTCCCACGCAGTCCACCGCCTGTGGACCCATGGGAGCCAGATAAACCGGCTTCCAGCGGCGGAGAAGATGAAAGGCTCCGCCGCTTACCTCTCGCCGCGAACGCGGTGCGGCAAAGCTCGGTCGCGGAGGATAGGGAGAGCGGCAACGTAATACCGACACTCCTCCTCCTCCGCGACCGATCTCCAACCACAGCCATGGCGGTGTGGCCCCGCCTGAAGCGCCGGGAGGGCAATGAAACATTCCCCTCCCGGCGGCCCCACCCCGGGTGGGGGGAGAACTTCCCACTCCCCCGCCGCCCCATTGGGCGCATCCCTACAGGCTCAAGGCCGAAGCCGAGCCCGCGGGAGCGCCCCTCCCCGGTTGGGGGGAGATCTTCCCACTCCCCCGCCACCCCAATGTGGGTGCTCACTGCTGGTTGACGACAGCAGGAGCGCCCCCTCGCGGGTTCCTCTTAGCTTCCCCGTGGCTCGAGGCTACCACGGGTACTGAGCCCCCCCGGTACGACAAACCGGTAACCCATGGGGGGGAAAGGCCCGACCGCCTGCGCTAACTCAGTATAACTTTATTGACGGTGTGCTCACATGCCCGCAATGCGCGAGGACTTTCACCCATAAGATTGGCTACATAAGTCACATGCGAGCACATGAGCGAGTTCCACATCTATGAAGTAGTCGCCATGACCGAAACTGGTCGGACATCATCATCAGCACTTATATTAATTATGTGCTATAGCCGACAGGTCCCTCCCCTAGTTCGATTATGTTTTATAATTCTTATAAAACTATGGGCCTTGTTAGAAAATGTGGAAAACTTTAGTGATTCCTAATAATTAAAGTCCACTGTTGTCGGACGTAGATTAAAAATTCAGATCAGTAATTAGACCTTTGCAGGCACTTTTACAGTCACGTCAATAAGTATAATTTACATTACGTGTAGTGTATATTAAAATTTTATTTGTTTTTAAAGAAAAGCTACCGATAACAGCGCGTCGCAACGACCACTGCGCAGAAGAAACGCCGAAAGTGACTCTTTTTCGCAGTGTTGGTCGCTTACTCGTCAGAAAGGCTTTGTCCAATTATTAATATTGTTTTTTTAATTAATAAATACTTATAATATACTATAATGTTGACACATTATAACAAGTAATGCTTGCGAACAAGTTAACAAACATATATACGTAGAAGAAGGTCAAATCCTCTGGTTGCTCTGGCCAAGTATGGCTCTGGTAGTACAGAGAGGGTCGTGATGCTGCAGTGAAGACTAAAAAGACCTGACGATGATGAGTAGGAAGGTATTTTACGAAAATTTCCTCAACAATAACTTCAGACCATTCGAGTACATGATATTGACGACGATTTTCGCAAACTGCGTTGCCCTGGCCGTGTTCACGCCCTATCCGTCCGGAGATACGAATAAAACTAATGCAATATTGGTAAGATCACGTTTAAGGTGAACGCACAGTTATCTGAGCCGAACGCGTCGAACGAGTCAAACGAAACGAATTTAGAATTCTTTATTTGAATTCCTATGAAACCTCGCATACCTGACCGCGTCGAATCATCCGAATCTGGAAGAAACACCAATCTCCTAGACTCATTCTGATGACGTCATTAAATTCGGCGCGGTTGATGCGATAGAATCGATCGAATCGCTTATATTCCGAAAGTGACAAGTGTGTGCGTAAGAGCAACGAGAGTTACATGATCAAGTAACTACTTCGATTTATTTTAAATGTTACAAAAATGAGTGATTCTAACATAATTGATTAAATTAAGCACTGATAATAAAAATCTCGTCAAGATTTATCATAATTAACATGTAATTACAGTGCGACAGGTGTAAAGGAAATGGAAACTATTCCTTTGGCGTGGTCGATTCTTTCGGCGCGGTCGTTTCTTTCGATGCGGATAGATATGCGAGGCCTTAAAAACTTTGATTGACTCGACGCGTTCGCCTCGGATAAGTGTGCGTTCACCTTCAACCCCCGAAAACAAGTTTATTATCTAGCAAAAAAAAATTGTTAAGAACGCCATCTAGTGAATAGTAGCGGAACAAAATTCATATCAGTAGTTTCGCTGCTCATTACGGGTATTGTAAGTATGTACGAATCTGACCTATCCCGACGAGCTAAACTGGTACATCATAAGTTTTTTCTTTACTCCTAGATCAGCATGGAGGAATACCATAGATCAAAAATATTATATTACATCATTTATACAATTCAAATTTAATTATAAACATTTTAAGAATCACACAAATGAAACAAATATTACAAAAGAACATTTAAAATTAAAATACTAATGTTATAAATAATAAATAAATATACAGGGACAAATCACACTGATTGAGCTAGCCCCAAAGTAAGTTCGAGACTTGTGTTATGGGATACTAAATCAACGATACTATATTTTATGATGAATACTTAAATAGATAAACATCCAAGACCCAGGACAATTTGAAAAAGGCCGTTTTCCAACTTGCCCTGACCGGGGATCGAACCCGGGACCTCTGGGTGGCGGACTAGCATGGTGACCACTACGCCACGGAGGTCGTCTTTTTGACGGAGGAGGAAAGTAAATTGAATCTAAGTTAAAACCTAAAGAAAAAAAATCAAATAAAAGAAATTAAATATGAAATACTTCCGCAAATGCATCTGATCCAGGCAAAGTACCCAGAACACTGGCAGCGTTGCCTCTGAAGCCTCCTGTTCCAATATTTTGGAATAAATCCAGTGTCATTTGCTTTCTACTGTAATTTAAGAGCTTGCTCTTGTATTCCTGTTATAAGTACTACGGGACGTACCGCGCTTAATAAAATTGGTCATCGAAATATCTGCAAAAATTATAGTAATCGCGGTAAGTCCCTGTGTGGTTTTTAATAAGATGGACTGTAATTATAGGAAATGAAGTAATGAGACAATAAGAGGTATTCGTTTTCCTTCTGTAGCAATAAGAGATGTCTCCACTAACCTGCAGTTATCACTCAAGATGAATTCCTCACTGCCCGGGCGCACGGAGCTGGTCTTCGAACAGTTCGAAGACTGTAGGTGTGAAGTTATTAGCAGCAATTAGTGGAGCAATGTCGCGGTTACTTACATTGCTACACGAAGATCGAACAGTCCCTTTAAGTCCCTTAGTACTAATAACAGTCATTGTGACCGCGAAACTCTAAAATCATTTGTTGGTAGCTTCCATTCCTCTCTTCTTTCTGCAATCTTTTTAATATCCTGGTAGGACGTAACTTCTAACTTTTCTTAAATGTGCTGTTATTTGCTGTGTCCCAAAAATATCACTGTAATACATTTCCAGGAAAAAGTGGAATGGATATTTATGGTAATTTTTACGGGTGAATGCATCATGAAGATCATCGCGTATGGGTTTGCCTTCCACCCGGGCGCGTACCTGCGAAACACGTGGAACAGTCTCGATTTTACTATAGTCACTATTGGGTAAGTATTACTTTTTATACAATTAAGTTCTATGTCCAGGAAGACCAAAAAAGTGTTATGTGGACCGAGTTAATGGTTGAAAGATTCAGGTGATACTTTGCGGAGTCAAAGTTACATACTATGTGATTTGAATTATTTGGTGCGATTGCCAGTTAGTTTATGTAAACTTCTGCCGGCCGGCGCCACTACTGTTAGTCCCAGCATACCTGCCTCCAACAGCCCGTGTATATCCGTCATTAACAGGTGATACATGCTCCCTCTCATTCTACTGCATCCGCTGCGGCTGCAGCAACATCGAACACCGCATACGCGACACGTCTTTCACCTCTCCACGAGGCATCCTCAGGCACCAAACAAGTTGTTGATCGTTCCGCGGTCAAGCGTCGAAGGATGCATCAGCATGGAAGGGAGCATGCATCAGCCGTTGGTAGCGGGTACATACGGGCTGTTGGTGGCTGGTATTCTGGGATTTACAGTAACTAACTCGTGGCGGAATCGCACAAAGTAATTCAAATTACATATTATGTAACTTTGACTTCCGCATATTAATACCAGAACCTATTACGAGTAGCTAATGAAAATTATTCATATTTTTTTACAGTATAGCTAGTCAAGCAGTGCAATATTTTTGGGGAGATTCCTTTGACGTAAAAGCCCTGAGAGCTTTCAGAGTGTTAAGGCCGCTTCGGTTGGTCTCCGGTGTGCCAAGTAAGTACCTATAAATCTCTCTCTTCCTCTCTCTCTCTCTCTCTCTCTCTCATTTATCATGGTCTCAGTTGCATCGTCATACTTAAACAAAGACAGACTACCGTAGTTTTAAATGACCAACAAATGTATGTATGTCGAAGTTGGGTTGCTTGGCTTTTGTACATAACCTCTGTCGAACTCCTGTTCGGCAACCTCAGTTATGTTAAAAAGCTGAGCAACTTCTGCTGGTTTTTCACGTTTAACAACGCGCTTACCACGTTTAGAAGTAATGTGGAATAAGTAATAAGCAGATATAATACAGAATAAAATGAACATTTTCAGACGCTATTATTGTTGTTACAACACAGAGTCACTCTGTCGTTCGTCGTTGTCGTTCTGAATTCTGTCACTACTAGCTGCTAGTGACAGAATACAGAAATCTACCAGTGAGGACCTGTAGTGGACTTTCTGTGTTTATATTGTTGTCTATATAGATAAGAATAGTCGTTGGTCTTCCCGATACAATATAATAAATTTTGCAATCATGTAAATAACTACTTTTCTCAATTTTAGGTTTACAAATCGTGTTGAATTCCATTCTGAAGGCCATGGTGCCGCTATGTCACATCGCCTTCTTGGTGCTATTCGTCATCATCATCTATGCTATCATCGGCCTGGAGCTGTTTGCTGGTGCTATGCATGACACCTGCTTCACCAATGACACAAGTAAGTTACTTATTTCTTTTTAATCTATATTGCCCTGCTGCTAAGCAAAGGTCTTCCCTGTGGTACAATAATATACTTCACCTGGTATTCTCTTCCCGTGACAGCTGGTCACGTGATTGGCCTAAGAATACGTCATCAGTTGGGAGTGTTATTTTTGTTATAATAATTGTGATGGAGTACCCGTGAGGACATGACAATAAGGATACTATAATAATGTTCGCACTGACAATTCCCTGTAAGTCTAGGGATTATGGAGAGACAATTGGGACTATTGGGAGTGAAACGTTGAATTAGGAAATGGGCTATTTTTGAAGCTATTCACTAAAGGTGCAGTAACAACATTCTCTGGTAGCATGTTCCAGTAAGTGACCACTCAATTGGAAAGAAAATGATGTAATAGTGTCCTTTTAGATTTCATTCAACACAATTCAGCAGATGTCATCAATCGTTTGTCAGAAAGTTCGAATAGGTTTTTTAGTTTATGATGCATTAACTGAATTTCAGAGAGAGAAATGATGGAAGATCCCAACCCATGCAACAGTGGGGACGACGATACGGGCTTCCACTGCCCTGAGGGCTTCATTTGCGGGCAGTATTGGAAAGGCATAAACTTCGGTATTACCAACTTCGACAACATTGGCTACGCCATGCTGACAGTCTTCCAATGCATCACTCTGGAGGGTTGGACTGATATTATGTATGCTGTAAGTTACTATTTTTACCTTTTTTACGAACTCTCCTTTGCCGTCCCATTTGCACTTTTGGTTGGGACCATTGATGGTGCAAACGTAACTAATAAGTTTAATTAGGTTTTTTTCTGACTTGTTGTCACTAAATACTAAAAATCTCATTTGCATCATAATCCAGAACCATTGATAGTAATACTGCTGAAGGCTTCCCAAAACGACCGATCAGAAGCAGGCCGCTTCTGATCGGTCGTTCTGGAAATCCAGTGATTTTGTGCAACCTTGCTCAGGTCGTTCGACCTGAGCAAGTAGGTGGGTGTCCTATGCTGCGCTTGTGAAATACGTGGCCACATTTGAGAACCTTTTTGTACAATGATCAGCCATCGGTTCTTTGCACTGCCACAGAATAATTAATAGTACTCTCGTACAGAAATCTTAGTTAGAAAATAAATTTAAAGAAATATCTACTCGATGTGGTTAGCATCAGAGCTCACGTCAGAAGTCCTCCCTCTTCGTTTAGATTTATTTTTTGCATTGTTATTGCAAGCCAATTTCATTCTTATTACTCTGGACAAACGATTCATGTAACTGAATTTTCCCCTTTGAAGTGGTCGCCGCGCGCATAGTAATAACGCGCAGACCTGGCACTGCGCCTTCAATGAGATAATCCGCTTGGCTTTCATAATAAGTAGAAAGTTTGTAAATAAAATATGCAATCGAAATAAGAGCTATTAATAAATTAAACGGTTCAATTTAGACTGCTTTCTTTGTGTCTTAATGTGGTGACCTATATTTTTTTTGCTTGATAAATAAATGTAACTTTGACTTTCGCAAAGTAGCACCTGAATCTATTAATCGATTTTTGATAATCTCAGATTTTTTACTTTCATTTTACAGATTACTGATGTCAAGGGCAGCCTCATCGCTGCGATTTACTTCGTGTCGTTGGTCATCTTTGGCAACTTTTTTGTCATGAACCTTATTCTCGGTGTGTTGTCCGGGTAAGCAATTCAAAATTTGAAATGTATGAAATGTTGTAATGGTTTGGGCATGTAGAAAAGATGTGTGAAAAGAGATTACTGAAAGGTTCTACAAAGCGAATGTGAATGGAAGAGTGGGTGAGGGTCGTCCTCGACGAACGTACCGCGACCAAATAGTAGACGTTCTTAAAAAAGGAGAGGTCAGAAGTACCCCTAACCGTCGGGCATGCGTGAAGAGAGTGATGAGTGTAGACGAAGCTAAAGAGGTCTGTCTGTGGAGGTCTATTGTATTTGCCTATCCCTGTGGGAAACAGGCGAGATAATACGTATGTATCAAATGTTAATAAGCAATGCGGCAATACATTACTATTTGGATCCCTTTTTCTTTACCTAAAGGCCAGTGATGGAGAACAAGAAGATGGAAAATGAAATAAAAACAATGATGGTTTTCCAGCCGTGTCACTTAATTTTAAGTATCATTTGCATTTCGGTCATTCTCTCGATCAATTCAATTCAATTCAAATATATCTTTATTATCATAGGATATTTATAATATCTCTTAATAATCGTCACTTTGTTTTATTGCACAATAATTGTTGACGTCAAAAAGTTACTTAAAGCTAAGTTTACTGCCGCCTCCAAAGCGCTAGTGCAGAAGAAGCGGTAACAAACTGCACTGCAGCATTTTCTCCAAGAACGTCAACTCACAATGAAATTAATATTTATAGTTGATATGTGGACAGAGTATACATTGTTTGTTGTCATAATTTAAATTAATTTTTTTAATGTCGAAATTTTGAAATAATGTCAAATCAAGTTGTAAATTCAGTATGTACTTAATGTACCAGATTATGACCATTTCTGAGTATACAAACCTTTAAGAGGGACCCGCGCTAAGCTCAAGCCAGACTTTGTTGTCTTTAAGATAGTAATCGGTCCTATAATAAGCCTTCTCACAGAGTACCTTCTTTACATAAGCTTTTAACTTTTTGTCTGGCATATTAAGGACCGATTGTGGGAGTTTATTATAAAAAAGTATACCGTTCCCCATAAAAGTTTTACTAACTGTTTTGAGCCTATAATACGGGGCAACTAAGTCACTCTTATTGCGTAAGTTTCTAACGGTATTCGATCGGCTTTTACACTGTGCGTGTGGAGAGTAGCTGGAACATTCTACGTTTTTCTTTTCTTGTAGACCAGCATAGGAGAAAAATAACTAGATAAATTAATTCCTTTGAGAGATACGGTGTCACTGTTAGACACACAAATACAAATACATATCGAACTCATAATCACCTCTAATTGAGTGTTAAAAAAGTTGTCGGAAATGAAACATTTGTTAAGTACCTATTTTATATGTTACAGAGAGTTCTCAAAGGAGAGAGAAAAAGCAAAAAGTCGTGGTGACTTCCAAAAGTCAAGAGAAAGACAACAGTTTGAAGAAGATCTTAAGGGGTACCTTAATTGGATCACAGTAGCAGAAGAGTTAGATTTAGACCCTAACCAGAAAGAGCAAGATACAGATTCGCAAGGTAAGAAACTGAAGAATCTCTGCATATAGTTATGAAAGATCATGGCCTATGTCCAGCAGTCGATGTATTGACTCGATTATTCCAAAGTATTGTATCAATTAATTTTTGGCGGGAGCATAACAAGTTCTTTAAAAGGGTCAAAAAACGCATGAAGCGAAAAATAGATAAACACAATTATATACTATGAATAAAATGATATAATTAATAAGAAAAAAACAGATCTGGTGTACTCTTAACCACTAACAAACAATCAAGCCTTGATAGAGAACCTGGGAATATAAAAAATGGTGTAGTGACTTCAGACGTTTCGTTAGATCACGATGATTAATAAGAAATTGACTGGTTTCAGACATATCATTATAGAATTAACGAAATTCTACTTTTTGGACTTGACTGTGTAACTATCTAACGTAACTTTAATCTGTTTTCAGGTCAAAAAGATCGGAAAAGTAATGATGGATCGCAGATAGAAGTAAACGAACAAGCCCCCCACAACACTTGTAAAGCTTACTTCAAGAGGTTTGATAAGGTTTGTAATCATTATTTCATGCTGGTCTAGGAGAAAAAAAGAATGTACCAGCTGCTTTTCTTCCTGCGCAGATCATAAAAGCCGATCGAGGGAATGAGCGAAAATGCGAACCATGTTAATGGGCGATGCGGCTAGCAACTCATCACTGTTTTGATTCCTTTATCCATCTTCTCGCCCATCTTTACTCTAAAAGTGGGCTTTGGATCTTGCAGACCTGGGTTTTGTCGGCTTAGAGCCGCAAGACTTGAACTGCTCTGTCTGATCCCTTAAGGGATAGACGTGATAGTGTATCGTGATAGTGTAGACTGCCTCCGTGGTCCAGTGGTCAAGGCGTTCGCTTTGTGAACCGAAGGTCATGAGTTCGAATCCCACTGGGAAGAATACTTTGTAAAAAGTTTTTTCCAGTCTGGTTATGATCTGATATTGCAGGCTTGAATAAATAAATAATAAATATATTGGGACAAATTACACTGATTGAGTGTCCCAAAGTAAGTTCGAGGCTTGTGTTATGGGATACTAACTCAACGATACTATATTTTGTAGCAAATACATATATTGATAAACATACAAGACGCAGGACAAATTGAAAAAGGCCATTTTCCAACTTGCCCTGACCGGGGATCGAACCTGGGACCTCTGGGTGGCTTGGGTACTTACGGAGGTCGTAAAAAAGACGGTTCCGTGTTTCGGAAAGCACGTATAAAATGTGCATCCCGAACGCCATCTAACTTTTCATCATCAAACTATCTAAGGATTGGTTCTGGTTTAGCGAGTTACGGAGGTCAGACGACAGTCGCTCTGTGTAAAAAACCAGTAACCTCGTTTAATCTTCTTGAATAGCTAGCGGTCCTCTGAAGCGTTACTGCTGAGGATGCAACCGGGAAAATTTGCTCGGATGATGATGATGACATGATAGTGCATCTTATCATTTCAAAAAGGAGATTAGTCATATCTATTTTGTGGTATTCATCACAGACTTCGAAATTTTCGAAATTCTATGTGAAAGCATGTTACTCGCTGCAGAGGATTTTTGCAGCTGACTGATTGGTTGTATGTGTCAAGAGTCAAGAATTGATGAAAAAACTGATGCTCCATCGTCTTTATGGGATATCAGAGGCATAGTTTACAACTTAGTATGTTTCAGGCTTAATTTACTCTGTATCAACTTTTTTAAAATTATTTAATTGTCGAACAAGGTTCTTAATCAGCAACATAATAGGCCTATTCTATGTTTCAGGTAAACCGGCGCATGCGCCGAGCTTGCAGAAAGGCCGTCAAATCGCAAACATTCTATTGGTTGATCATTGTTTTGGTCTTCTTGAATACCATGGTGCTGGCTACTGAACATCATAAGTAAGTCATGTTTATTTTGTTATTCATAGTAAGCCGTGTGGCTTCCGGCCTAATAGCATCACTCCATTTCTTCCTGTGAATGTCATAAGAGGCGAATAAAAGTGTGAGCACATACATTTAGTGCTTTATCTGCAATCCCAAGAAATTTTAACGTCGAGCAGCGGCCGGTTTTTAAAGTTTTCGCAACAGATGCATTCTCAATGGGGGCTGACGTCAGACAGGTGGCCTATCGTAAAACTTAGCCAAACTATCTAAACTTTGACTGCTGTTCCTTCTCCAATTTGTAAGGTCTGCTTGCGTGACAAATGACATGTTGATGACCAGTGATTGGAGAAGGTAAATTATTTTGGGGTCAATAAATTGAAACGTAGACATGCCTCCGGGATTCCGGGATTTTTAATATTTTACATGAAGAATATATATCAATATGAGCAAAAATATTTTCACTATTTCAACATAATTTTAACGGTATTAGTGATTAGCCTTCCAAAGCGAAAAAAAAAACTATAGCATGGCAAAACACAGAAAAAACTGTAGCCAGAGAGACAAGAAAGAATGCAAGAGATGGATACACTACGCCGACTCCAAAGAAAAGGGAACACGAAACAAAATCCTGGAAAATAGGCTTATCCATGTTGTGATTTCTATGATAGTTCATGATACAAGTACATGAAATCAATCTATCTACTCCGATGTCTGTTGATGACATTACAATATTACATTTGGAAGAGAAAAACCAGGAAAGGCTCCACAGCACAGCTGAGGATTTTATCATCGTTTCAGCCGCATAACGTCCACTGCTGGACATAGGTCTCTCCCGCAAAGATTTCCAAAACGACCGATCAAGAGCAGTCTGCATCCAGCGCTTTCCAGCGACCTTAGTCAGGTCGTCTGACCACCTTGTGGGTGGGTGTCCTACACTTCGCTTGCCAGTACGTGGTCGCCATTCGAGAACCCTTTTGCCCTTATCGGCCATTGGCTCTTCAAGCTGTGTCCCGCCCACTGCCACTTCAACGAACTAATCCGCTGGGCTATGTCAGTGACCTCCGTTCTCTTACGAAGTTCCTCATTTCTGATTCGATCACGTAGGGAAATACCGAGAATAGCCCTTTCCATAGCGCGTTGAGTGACCTTGAGCCTTCTTATGTGACCAAGGGACAACGTTTCAGAGCCATAAGTCATCACTGGTAACACACATTGATTAAACACTTTCGTCTTGAGGCACTGAGGTTTTTTTTTTGAACGAGAAGACGATTACGTGACAAAATATTGGTGCAACAATACATGTACCTATTTTGGCTATTTTGGGTGTGGCGATGCAAACATCGAATAAAATGATGATGAGGAAGCAAGTGGGAACGTGCTTAGGTGATGAAGAATAAATTTTATGCACTTGTGTTCCAGACAAAGTCAGTGGCTGGATGACTTCCAGTCTTACGCAAATTACTTGTTTGTGGTACTGTTCACGATGGAAATGTTGGTGAAAATGTATGCCTTGGGATTTCAGGTAAAATATTTAATATTTTATATTTTTTCGTAGATTGCTCATTCAATTCATAGATTGGTATAATTCATATGTTTTGTTTGTAAATGTTTAAGTGTACACAAGAACCAATAAAAATTAAATTATTAAAATTAAATTTGTGATCAACGCTGGCTGCTA
The DNA here is from genome assembly GCA_943193695.1 of Acrobasis suavella. NCBI lineage: Eukaryota > Metazoa > Arthropoda > Insecta > Lepidoptera > Pyralidae > Acrobasis > Acrobasis suavella. The sequence continues at coordinate 11,808,902 of OW971952.1, forward strand.
ACATCTTTTTAAATTTTAATACATAAGAAACAAACAATTAATGTTATTTTTTTTGTTTTCATCTTTATCATTATCATATTCCCTGGCCGTTTACGGCTATGGTCTTTGTTTAATAGTTATTGATTGATTTTTAGGGTTCCGTAGTAAACAAGGAACCCTTATAGTTTCGCCTTGTCTGTCTGTCTGTCCGTCCGCGGTTTTACTCAGCGACTATAAATACTAGAAAGCTGTTAATTGGAATAGGTATGTATATTCATTATGCGGAAAAAGTGGTAAAATAAATTATTGAAAAAAATTTTTTTAGGGTAGCTCCCATACAAGTAAAGTCAAAAGTCAATTTTATTTTCTCGACTAACCAATCATGTGGGGTATCGTTGAATAGGTCTTTCAAAAATATTATGAGCATGGAAACACCGTTTTTAGATTTAGAGATCCGTTTCCGAAATATTTGGTTTTAAAGTGAAATTTTTTGTTATAGTCAAGTGTCCCCCCCTCTATCTGCTAAACGGTTACATATGGACACGTGAAAAAAATCACAGCTATAGTAAATATAACGAAATTTAAAGGAAAACTATCAAAATTATGTAGGGTTTACAAATTAAAAAGTTATTAGGCGATCAACTTATAAAATGTACTCCGAAAAGGAAAATTTCATACAAATTCAATAGAAATTAATTTTTAGACGTTTTTATTGGCATGTACTCAAATTTGGCACTCGTAACTACGGAACCCTACACTGCGGGTGGCCCGACACGCACTTGGCCAATTATTCTTTTATTACGAGTACATTGTCATTTCTCAAAGGACGTTGTTTTTAACCGACTTCCAAAATGGAGGAGGTTATCAATTCTTCGGAATCTTTGTCCTGTTTTATTATGTTTGTTCACCGATTATTCAAAGACGCCTGAATTTTCTTTCAACACAATATTTTTTTGTTTTAAAGAGCATGCTTGTCATGTGGTCGCATATAAATTTTATCAAAATCAAGTGTGTAATTTGGGCGTAAAGTCGGTTTATAGTTTTGAAACATTATATTCAAAAGTATTTTTACCTCCTTTATATGTTACTTTTTAGTTAAGTAAAGTTTTAATTGCGTCTTGTCATGTTGTAACCCTTTCACCGCCAACGTCGTATTTGTCCAACAAAGATTGTTGTGCCCATTAGCGAGCGTCGGATATTTACGACAAAAAATGCTCGTATTGCACATAACTAAAGTATCCACGTCCATTACCTATGCCTCGCGCTGGCGGCACGGCAACTGATGTAAAGTCTCGCAGTGAAAGGGTCAAATTAATTCTTACTTAAATAAATATAATAAATAAAATCTTTATTCAAATAATTAGGTGCTAGACATTTTAAAAGGAACACATTATTGATACATTAAGGATATATATTATAATCTAAAGGTACCTGAGCTAGGATGAAAATCATCCTGTATTTCAGGCGTTACACGTATTATATGCTCATAATAAACTTAATAAACAATTACACTTACAATGATATTAAAAACGTTAGGAAAAAATAAAAAGAAAATATAAAAAAATATATACCTATTATAAACAAACGAAACGCTTATTATTTTAAAACCATTAGCAATTCCTCTGTTTCTTCGTAGGAAATATTAAGTAGGGCTTCTTGAAGAATTTTCTTAGTAGTACTATAAGTGAGGGGATGAAAACCTAGTTTTTTATTAAGTCTATTGTAGAGAAGTGGGCCAAGGAATAGAAAAAATCGAGAGGAGAAGGCGTGCTTTGTTTGAACATTATTTGTGCAAACAATATCTTTCCGTCTTTTGTTCGCTAGTTGAGTGCTGAATGGCAGTGCGGCGTGCTGTTTGAGGATTGTGCTTAATATAAATAATTGTCTAACTGTTAATACCTTACAGGATTGATAGAGCAGGTCTGTGGGAAAAAGGAAAGGGCGGAAAGTAGACACCTTAAGAATGGCTCGCTGAGCTCTTTCAATAGTTAGTAGGGATGTTTTAGCTGTGCCACCCCATGACGTAATACAATAAGTTAATACTGACTGACAAAGGGCAAAATAAACTTGCCTGATTGTTTTTGAGTCCGCAATAGAGCGTAATTTTTTGAAGACAAATATTAACTTACGGATTCTGCCATTTAAGATTTCAATGTGATGCTTGAAAGAAAGTGTTTTGTCAAGTACAATACCCAAATATTTTGTTTTGTCGGTGCTAGAAATAACTGGGCACTGACACGTGTTAGTTGCAGGGTTTGTGCAGTGATGTGCATACATTTTTGTGTTAGAATGAGATGAGTGCAAATGGCGCATGGAAAACTGAATAAAATTCGTCTTTTCAGTGTTTAAAGTTAGTAGATGCTGCTGAAGCCAATTATTTACAACATTAAAACCTTGTTGCGCAAGTTTAAAGACTTCATCAACTGAGTTAGCAGAAAATAAAAGAGCTGTGTCGTCGGCATACGAAATTATTTTCCCCCCTTGTAGATTCAGATTACATAGGTCGTTGATGTAAATTAAAAACAAGGTAGGGCCTAAAATACTTCCCTGGGGAACTCCAAAACAGCTAATTTTTTGGTCAGAACTAATGATATTGTCTATTTTGACGCATTGAGTACGTTCGTCCAAATAATTTGCAAAAAGTTTAAGCTCATTTCCTCTTATCCCTATGTTTTCTAGCTTGTGCAATAAAATGGGAATGGAAATTGTGTCAAATGCTTTTGCAAGGTCAAGGAATATTCCAATTGTTTGTTTGCCACTATCGAGTTCCTGTACTAAATAATCGGTTAGACTATGAACAGCATCCGCTGTTGATAACTTAGACCTAAAACCATACTGCACTTCCGATAGTAAATTGTACTTTTCCAAATAAGGAATAAGCCTTTTGTTTATAATTTTCTCTAATATTTTTAATATCGAAGGCAATAATGAAATAGGTCTATAGTTTGAAACTTGCTCTTTGTCACCGGATTTATAAATAGGAACTACGACGGCTTTTTTTAAACATTTAGGGAATATACCCTCACTCAGGCATTTTTTAAAAATATGGGTTAATGGGCGGACCAGTATATGTTTGAAATGTTTAAGTATATGATTAGATATATTGTCCCAACCAGTGGTACAGGTATCCTTCAAGCTCGTAATAATAGCTTCCACTTCAGTTTCATCCGTGTCTAGTAACACAAATGAATTGAGAGATCAGCAGGGAATCGAACTTGAAGGCAACTGCTTTTTTACTTTTTCTGCTAAATTTTTACCTATATTTACAAAGTACGAATTTGCAATGTTTGCAGAGGTCATCTGTGATGCGTGCACTTGTAATAAACTAGAAGATGACTCATGCTTTTTTGTAGTACATGTGACCTGCTTTATAGTCTGCCATATTTTTTTATTGTTGCCACCGGCTTTTAATAATTCATTTTTTTCGTAGTTGCACTTGATTTTTCTAAGTAGGTTATTGCAAAAATTACGATAGCGTTTATATGATAACTGTAATACAAAATTTTCCGGATTGCTGTTTGCTTTTTTGTGTAATTTATCCCTATGTCTCATACAACGAATGAGCCCTGGTGAAATCCAGGGCTTAATGTTTCGATTTTTATTATTTAAATATTTTCTTGTTGTACTACTTATTATAGCTTGCCGAACCGTTTGTATCAAGTATGACATACAAGTATTCGCATCAGCGTTATTATAAACCAGGTCAAAATTAATGTTGCATAAGTAACCTTCAAGTTTATTGTAATCTATTTTAGTATTAATTTGCGTTTGACAAAAGTTTGGTTTACGATTTAATGTTAGTAGGGCAGCTCTATGATCGGTTATGCTCGAGTTAGGTACTAATGTTAATGATTGAAAGTTAGTTTTTACCATGATATGATCCAAACAAGTACCGCTTTTGGGTCGCGTGATAAACGTATGTGCAGGGAGTAAGCCGTGGAAAGCACAAATATTAAGGTACTCCAAGGCATCTGAATCGTTATTCTCCGGGCGAATATTGATGTTAATGTCTCCTATGTGTTTGAAAGAGGATAACTTTTGCAGTGTTTCATTTAAAGACACTGAGAAAATACTGGCGTTTGTATGAGAAGGGGAACGGTAAATGGCTAATATTGCAATATCTGTTCCGATTTTTATAAGTAGCCGATTACAGTCTAATATAATTGGTTCTTCTATAATGACATCCAATGTGTTCCGAGTGTAAACTACAACCCCGCCGTTTTTATTAAAATTATCAAAACTGTTAAAAATATTGTAACCTTGTATGATGGGTAGATTACCACGATTTTGTAGAAAACATTCAGTTAACACGATTATGTCACAGTCAAAGTTGAGCCTATGTAGAAGAACGTGAAAATCGTCAAAGTTTTTATATATACTCTGAATATTTTGTGTTATGAATGTTAAAGGGTCACTAAATGAAGATAGATATTGTTTGCAGCATTCAACTTCACAAGTTTTCGATTCTAAAACAGAGAAATTGTCTAAATCAGAAATTAACTTATCAATAGTTTACACGTAAAAGATTAAGTACTAAAATAAACTAATAAGTGGCGCTCTTAGGCGCCGTCATAATCTATAGAATTAATATACCTTTTTTCGGCCATCAATTTCGCAGGACAAATTTGGTCACCTGTTTTATGGTCGCACGGTTTTTTGTAATAAAGGCATGTCGCGCATTTTGGGGGTCTCCCTTCTTTATGCATTCCTCCAAGGCATGGCCTACCACACCACAGTGTCCACAGGTGTTAACCGTCTCCCGGCATGTTCTAGCCGCATGACCATATTGTTGGCACTTGAAGCACCTGGTCACCAGAGTGAAGTCTCTCACCGGACAAGAAGACCAGTTCACGAACACTCTGTCATTAGTGATAAGGGCTCTACGTATGTCCGCTGAGACTTCTATCACGAAATTACAGGACTCAGCATTCTTTTTTCCAGATTTGTGGCTTAACTTGATAGATGCTTAGAAACTTTCCAAAGTTGAGTCGGCTAACTTGTCGGCTAAATTTTGTTCATAAATGCAAGAAAATACTTCCATTTCCGGCATGGATGATGGAACTCCAATAATTACAATCCTGGGTTTACGTTTATGCGGCTCATCCACAGTAAGGCCAGAGGTCTTTAGTTGCGCTGACTGCTTCAGTTTTTCAACGTCGGCCTTGTTCTCGGTGCTGATGATGACTCCGCCATTTTTAGTTTTCCTTAATCCTCGTACATGTAGCTGCATCTGGACAGGGCTAATAATTTTTTGAACTAATGTTTTAGTCTCTTCGCTACTTTTCCGTTTATCCGTAGGGTAGATGGCTACGGCACTTACTTTGGGAGGCTGGACGAAATTATTTGCTCCCTTTTTCACCATGTCGGCGAAAGAGGACGCTCCTGAAGAGGGTTTGGAGGACTCGTCAATACTTGTTTTTAGGTCTTGAAGGCACTGCGATAGGTCGAGTTTTTCTTTAAGGGCTTGAATAGTACAATAGGATTGAATGGTTTTTTGCTTTATGGACTGATATTGAACTGCCATCTGAGATGTGCCATGACCAACTTTCCGGCAGAGATTGCTGATCCTTAATTTCTGGTCCGAGTTCAGTTTTCCTTCAGCCGAAATAGCGCATACTTCTTGAAGGCACTGTTCGATGGAGCTCATCCAGGACTGGATCTCGGCCGTGGATCTGATTTCTGGCGGTTCTTCCTCCAGGGACACGGGAGCGGGGCGGGTGTGGGGCGGGCTGCGGCGTGTCATCCCACTCCGATTGAAGGGACTGTCCTCCATTTTATTTTATTATTTGTACAATACACAAAACATTACACTAAAAGTTATAAACACGGAAACTAGTGACGCAGATAAAAATCTAGGTCAAGAATGCGCGGTAATTGTTTATTTTGCTTATTAAAAAAATATGCACGTCCGAGCTCATTGACTGACTGCTATATGATGATTTGTTTATGATGACTTAATTATCTGTATGTTCTTGCAGGGCTACTTCGTCTCCCTATTCAACAGATTCGACTGCTTCGTGATGTTCTGCTCCATCGTGGAGTTGGCTCTGACCCTCACAGACACCATCCCTCAGCTGGGTATTTCTGTGCTGCGCTGTGTCAGGTTGCTCAGAGTTTTCAAAGTTACTAAGTAAGTATTAGAAATCATATTACTTTAGACTAGGCTGATCATCTGATGAATATTATAAATGTGAAAGTTTGTATAGATGTGTGGATCTTTGATCCGCTTTTGCGTTAAAATTGCTGAACGGTTTGGAATGAAATTTGGCATAAAAATAGCTAATTGTTACCTTAATTAACACGAAATGTGACGTTGAATTAAAATCCCCTGTGGTCATACGAGGGAGCTATAGCTTAGTTTTTAGATAGATTTTCAATTTGACAAACATCAAAAGAATAAGTTGAAGTGGCAGAAAAATTAAAAATTCAAAACAAAACTTTCAAGATCGCCATCTAGTGATGAGTTCGAAACTATATATTTCAATTGATATCTGTAACGGCATCTATTTTTTGCCAAGAAAATCAAGAAAACCCTGACTTTCAAGCTTTAACCCCCAATAATTTTTAAACAGATTAACAGATTTTCATCAGACATAGCTACGAACTACCGAAAAGGAACTTTCTTCTACGTCAAAAAAATCGCATTGACTTGGGCCATCCGTTTGAGAGCTACGATGCCTTAGACAGACAGACATAAGCGTCAAACTTTAAAAAAACACCTCTTTTTGTCGGGGATTAAAGAGGTAGACCTGGAATAATGTGGAACTTTGTCAGGAATTGGACTTCTTCCAATTGCTGCGAAAGCGAATCCTAGTAGCTAATGGCTAGCAAAATAATTTCCCATTAAAATAATCTACTTCATAATGTTTTTTTTTTTGCTTCAGGTACTGGCGTTCCCTGTCCAACCTCGTGGCGTCTCTCCTCAACTCCATTCAGTCCATCTTCTCCCTGCTGCTGCTTCTCTTTCTATTCATTATGATATTTGCCCTCCTTGGAATGCAAGTGTTCGGAGGCAGGTTTGACTACGACCCAGAGGAACAGAAGGAAAGGCACAATTTTGACTCGTTTTGGCAAGCTGTGCTCACAATGTTTCAGGTAACTTAATGTTCTTATTTTACCGCGTTCTCGGTGGCATTTCTAGCTGTGCTTTGAGACTTCTATCTTGCTTTCTTATCTTCAAAGATGGTATGATCACCGAAGCATTTTAGCCTGAACTATTTCGGCATTTTCTTCTCCACTTTGCACAACCTTTGGAAACCTTGAGTGACTATTGACTCTGTTGTGTCTGTGATGTAGGAACTGTGTATCTGCACTCTTGTGTAAGGTTATGTGTGTGGATGATTATACCAAAAAATCAGAAGGATTTCTTACACTTTATTCGACACAACGATCATTCAAAAATTGCAAGTCTGTTCGGCGGGCGCAGGAGGACTGAGTTGGGCCAATCGCCGCTGCGCACATGGATAAGAAAAGCTGACACAGCAAAACGTCACAGGACCGGGCCACCACAAAGTTAAAACAATTTTTAAGAAAAAAAATCGGATAAGTAAACCCCGGTCTTAAAGCAGCACAGTTAAATATATAACCAGGAAAGCGCTAGATGAAGGTGCGCATGTCCCTCAACAATGCAGTAGACTAAAGTAGAAAAAATATGGTGTATTTGGCCATATTTTAGGTTTCCCCATTAGCGATAAAGGTGTGATATTTTATTTATGTACTTTTTTAAAACTTAGTTTTATTTAATTTTGAATCTCTCTATTGTATTTGTTGTCCTTTACTCTATAGTAAATATTGTCTTTTATTCCTTTCAGATCTTGACGGGAGAGGATTGGAACGTGGTCATGTACCATGGAATCAACGCGTACGGCGGAGTCGGCACCCCAGGGATGTTGGCCTCCATCTACTTTATTGTCATCTTCATCTGTGGTAATTGTATCCTTTTCAAATATCCAAGAAGGTTGTTAGATTGATCATACTGGTTTAAGCGCCCATGAAAATAAATCTTAGAAAAAATAGTCTTCTTGTGAAATAAGAGCTGCTCTTGTTGGTCGAGTTAAATGGAGATGCCTTCATTCTTCTCTTCTCTCTGCCATCTTTTTAATGTTCTGGTATGACGTTACTTATAGCTGCTTTCCTAGGCAAACATCTCGAGGAAACCATGTCAATATTGGCTATGTGGCTAGCATCAAGGCACTTTTTGAATTTTGTTTTCCATCTTACTTACTAACTACCATAGACCAAGATTTTTTTTACTCTTAAATATATGCTTACTATGGTGGAGCAGCGACAGCGACCCAAATTGTCAAATTATCAAAGTGGATCTTGGCGTCCGACACTAGATGGCACCATTTCTTGTGATCTCCTTTTCCAACTACAACAATGAAATATCATCATCTCCAATCCATCTCTTTTGGTAGATGCACAGACGTATTCTGCAACTTTGTATTTCTAAGTATTGCATAGTTGAAATCAGGCAGGTGACCGGTCTTGAAATCACTGCTAAATAGTTTTAATTTTTGAATAATAATCCTGAACAAAGTCCACCAGATATCTTACTGAACGTGTTCTTGGCTATCGCCGTCGACAACTTGGGTGACGCCGAGGAAATGGACAACGAAGCGATTGAGAAAGAAAAAGAGGTTGGTAAAAAAAAATTATTTACTAAATACCCCTGTTCCTAATGAAAATTAACGTGTGACATAGCATGAATTAAACGGGTTACTCGCATAGAGAGCTACTGGACGGCCGACATCAGGATGAATGTGGCTAGAGACCGCACGTACACGATGTCGCCTCGAGACTGGAGACACACTGATGTTAGCAGTGCGTTGTTATCTGTCTTAATAATATATCTGTAATAATAATTGTATCTGCTGGTATCTGCTTTCTCTCTCTGGAACTTGTATAGTACTGATACTGACGGAAAAATAGTACCGGTATAGATATTACAGGTACTATGTCTGGAACCGGTACCGGACCAAGGTCAATGGTATTGGTTCCCATAAATACCGGAATTTCAAGTCTTGGGTAGGGGTTGTTGGTTACCTGCGTCGATGACTCCCGTGGATGTACTGGGAGCCTCGATTGCATCTTCAATTCACTCAATATCAGCCAGTAGCTGACTCTTTAACCCTTTTATTTCGTGCTAATATCCTCTGTTCCTTTACAGGAAACTCGGTTGTTTGCAACCAGGTGGGCCATGAATGCGAATTTTCAATGGTCGCATCTGGCTTAGTTTGACGACTGCCATGTACTGACGACAACCAACTATCAACTAACGGATTAAACCAACAAACGGCCAAGTGCGAGTCGGGCTCCGTTCCATCTAAATATATATAACTTAAAGGTGACTGACTGACTGACATAGTGATCTATCAACGCACATCCGTCCAGTGGTTTGCACTGGACGGATCGGGCTGAAATTTGGCATGCAGGTAGATGTTATGACGTAGGCATCCGCTAAGAAAGGATTTTGATCTATTCTACCCTCAAGGGGATAAAATAGGGGATGAAAGTTTGTATGAAACTTTGTCAATTTTAAACCGATCAGGCTGAGACTTTGCATGCATAAAGCTACTATGACGTAAGCTTCCCCTAGAAAAGGATTTTGATAAATTACACCCCTACGCGAGCGAAGTCGCGGGAAAAAGCTAGTTATCTATAAAGTTTGTTTTATGGGCCCACTTAAATATTAATTATATTCTATTTTTAGTATTTGTTATGGCGGCAACAGAATTACATCATCTGTAAAAATTTCAACTGTCTAGCTATCACGGTTCATAAGATATAGCATGGTGACAGACAGACAGACGCTCAAGCAGACGGACAGAAGGACAGCGGAGTCTTAGTGATAGGGTTCGTTTTTATCCTTTGGGTACGGAACCCTAAAGAATTAAACAAAGCCTACATTCGAAAGGCTTTAACTTCTTTGGTTCACAGTTGGCTTGCATCAACAGGGAGATAGATATATGTATTTAATGCTATTTGTAAACTACACTGGTAACTTATTAGTCATCATCATCATTTCAGCCGCATAACGTCCACTGCTGCAGATAGTCCTCTCCCAAGAATTTCCAAAATGACCGATCTAGAGCGGCCTGCCACCAGCGCATGGTATGGTCGTCTCACCACCTTGTGGGTGGGTGTCCTATGCTTCACTTGCCAGTACGTGTTTGCCATTCGAAAATTTCTTTGCCCCATCAGCCCTCGGTTCTTTGCGCTATATGTAACTTATTAGTAATATGTGACTACACTTTAAGTCGCTTCTTCTTATCGTGTCGTTGGCTCTAACATTAAATTTTTTCCCTTCAAAATGATGCCACTCTTACAGCGTTGTCGTAGTTGTTGCAGCCTTATAAAGGTCACGTTTAGTGCAGCTGGTGGGGCAGGATAGGCAGGAGAGAAGACACAAGAGTCGTTTAAAACACAAGATGTATCGTATGTATATTTAATTAAAGTATGACAATAAAATTGATCGATCGTTCGAAATTTTGAGTGATTTGATTGACTGATTGAGTTCCTCTATTCTTGTGTCCTCGGTAAGTTGAATGGATTTTGTAGATACTGATTTGTTCCAGGAAGCAGAAAATGCTGAGGCTGGTAAGCCGCAGTTGGATGAAGAGAGAGGGGAGACTGACGATGAGTATGTGAATGAGGAAGAAGGGTATTCCAGTGAAGGGTGAGATCTGTTCATGGTTAAGAATAATAATAACGAATTTACGAGACAATACTGAATATATCATCATTTTTTATTTATCTATCAGGACCTTGGAAGATCAGGAATCAGGTCCCATGAGTACTTAATCTGATTAAGGTCGAAAAGTTAAACATAAAGAAACTGTTATTTTTATTAGACATTTTTGAACACAGACGAGTGGTACATGATAATCTTGGAAACTGACATGTGACATTTAGATACCTTTTCCTGATATTGCGACTCAGTCCGTCAATATCCAAAACTTTCTATACCAATCCTGTAAAAAAAATATGTGTTCAGCTGCTTTGCATGTACCTATTTTGACGACCTCCGTGGCGTAGTGGTCGCCATGCTTGTCCGCCACCCAGAGGTCCCGGGTTCGATCCCCGGTCAGGGCAAGTTGGAAAATGGCCTTTTTCAAATTGTCCTGGGTTTTGGATGTTTATCTATATATGTATTTGTTATATAATATAGTATCGTTGAGTTAGTACCCCATAACACAAGTCACGAACTTACTTTGGGGCTAGCTCAATCAGTGCAGTTTGTCCCTATATACATATATATTTATATTCTATTTAATTATTTACACCATATGTCTAATCAGTATCTACATGCTTAAATTAAAAAATTTTTAAAATTGTTTTATTTGCAAGCAGTCGGCCTTATAAGAGGTACAGGAGAGTAGCTAGGTGAGCATATTATTACTTTTGGATAGGCAAAAGTGTTCATAAATTTATGCATTGCATAACAACACTGGCCACTTATAATTGAAAAATGCATATCATACTTAATGAACAACACTGGCAACTTATAAAAGACATATTAAAAACCTCATTCTCTTTTCAAATATTTTCATAGCTATATTTGATTTTTCGATTCCCGATTCCCGCTTTATTGTATTCTTGCTCTGATCATTGATTCATTTATTTTCAATAATATATTCCAATTTAGTTGTTTTTAATTTTACCTACTAGGTACATACAATTACCAACATAATACAATCATTATGGACTGAAGTGGCAAGTACTCATAAGTAGGTTGTGAAAGTTACTTGCCGTTTGAAGTAAGTTATTGTGTGTGCTTTCGCCACCAGATAGTTTATGCAGAAAACTGTAATTTTCGTTGATTCTTCTTTTGCCAATTTTAAATTTAATCTTATGTCAGAAACGAACAGGTTCATACACTTAGCTAAAATTATATTTAATAGACGCATAACTAAAGTAATCTTTGTGAAATTAGATAAAAACAATTCTACTTTTCTTAATTTTTATGTTTTTTTTTTCTTTTTAGACGAAAAAAAAAAATCAAAAAATATATTAAATAAGTATAAGAATTATTATTCACATAGAAGAAATAACCATGCGCTTCCGTTGTCTCGTCTTGGCGAAGGCATTCCCGTGTCGGCAGATTAAAAAAAAAGAAAAAAAAAACAAATAATCTATTGCTTACAGGTCGGAACACGAATATGAAGAGACTGGCTCGGAAGAGGAACTGGAGGCTCAGGACCAAGAAGAGACGGACAACGCAAACGACGCACTCGTCGCTGAGAAGAAACAAAACGGTAAGAGCTTTACAATGAACTAAGAGCTTTTCCATGCTGGCGTGACAGAAAAAGAAAACGTATAATGTATCAGCTGCTTCTCTTCCCGCGTTGATCGTAAAAGCAGATTGAAAGGGTGGGCGAAAATCTAGAAGACTAATTTCACACAACAATAGTTTAATTTCCTTTTCACGATGATTTTTAGAGAATATGCATGAAAGAAATATGTGTTATTTACTCGCAACTAGTTTATCCATAAATATTCGAAAGTAAAGTACTAACAGTGATAACAGAATAAAAATTGGTTGAAAAGCGCACGAGATATAACGATTTTACTAAAGTATGTCTATCTCACTCGCAAAAACGCTATTTTCTATGGCAAATGTATAGATGACATGGACTTTGACGTCACCAGTCCATATCGGACTTCTCTTTTTAATTGAAACTTTAGAGAATCACATGTTCGTCGCTGATTAAGATATTTTATAAATTCTTTCATATTTGTTTACTGTGGATAATAAGGATTTTATTAAGCAAATTAAAAAAACGTGAATATTCACTCGTGCTAGATATATTAAGTGACTATAAAGTTGCAACAAAATCCTAGTTTTTGAATAAAAATTATTTGATTCTGTAGTGTCCATTGGGACAATTAGCTGTTATGTTATTTCGTAAACTTCCTAACCTTATCCTACTTTAGTGGGGACGGGACAGCATGTGAGTCTTCTCCATTTACGTCTATCCGATGTCATTGCATCCGTTATATTTTTAGGTTAGGTTTCAATAACTTTATTCTCATAAGAAAATTACATTTCACATAAAATTAGATATCTAATATTAAATTAATGACATACACAAATAGACATTAAGGGGATACCTGAATTTTCCGGGGTCCAGTGCTGCCCCCATTTGAATTAAATCATTCAAAAGGAAACGGAGATTTCATTAAAAATTTTGTCTTGATCAGACCCTAGATAACCTTTCAAACTATTTTATGAACTACTGTTTACTGTTTAAAGTGAGAACATGAAGCTTTTCTACGCACATACGCCAAAAGTGGCCGTTTTTCGCAATTGTGCGTAGAAAAGCTTCACGTTCTCACTTTAAACTGTAAACAGTTGTTCATAAAATAGTTTAAAGGGTTATCTAGTGCCTGGTCAAGACAAAATTTTTAATGATGTCTCCGTTTCCTATCAAATTATTTATTTCAAATGGGGGCAGCACTGGACCCCGGAAAATTCAGGTATCTCCTTAAGTACTGGTAAGCGATATATGATTTTAGTTTCTTTCTGAATTACACATTCTCAGCTTATTTGGCAATTTGTTAAACGGTTGCGCTCCCTCAAAAAGTATTGTATTTTTTCCGTAAATTAATTCGTGGTATAATTAAATTTCGTTTATTTTTGGTTTTGTGTTTGATTTTTCTTGTATTTAACCTATCTGCTATATGATCGATTTTTGGTAGATTTTCCTATCTATAGCTTCTATACGCACTCTATCATCTTTTCCTTGGCCTCCTCTGCTTCTGTGCCCAGTAACCTTCATACTAGAGCTGGTATATCATTATCAATTTTATTTCCATAGGAGATATAAATAAAGAAGATTCTCCTTTAAAAAGGCATGAGACCGTATCAGCTCGACCTCGCCGCTTGTCTGAAGTAGAAATCAAGTCGCAGGAGAAACCTATACCTGATGGCAGCAGCTTCTTCATATTCTCCAAAGATAATTGGTAAGACTAAATGAACAGTAATTATGAATGAACACAGCATTATGTATGTTCAGATAATTGAACAAGCAAGCGAACCAAGCGAAGTTCTTTGGGTACTTGAAAAATCTGGCGTTTGTATGTATGTATGTTCGACAATAACTCGAGTAATTTTAGTGGGAGCTTTCATGAAATTTGGTAGACGTGTAGATGTAGGTAATAATTTTTTTCAAAATTGAACATGAGCCAAATCTGTCAAGGTGTTGCCAAGATACGGGGTTTGCGAGTTCACATTTCGGGACGAACTAGTATCGTAACGAATACTAGTATCTAAATTGAGAACATGTGATGAAAGTACGCCTAGGAAGCGGCAGTAAACTTTGCCGTAAGTAAATGACCTGACGTCAACAACTACTATGAAATCGAAAGAAAAATTAACTATTATCAAGTTATACATAAATTATCATCATCATTATTTCAGCCGCATAACGTCCACTGCTGGACATAGGCCTCTACCAAGGATTTCCAAAATGACCGATCGAGAGCAGCCTGCATCCAGCGCTTTCCAGCGACCTTGGTCAGATCGTCTGACCACCTTGTGGGTGGGTGTCCTACGCTTCGCTTGCCAGTACGCGGTTGCCATTCGAGAACCTATTTGCCCCATCGGCCATCGGTTTTTCTCGCTATGTGTCCCGCCCACTGCCACTTCAATGAACTAATCCGCTGGACTTTTGTTCTTCTACGAATTTCCTCATTTCTGATTCGATCACGAAGGGAAACACTGAGCATATCCCTCTCCATAGCGCGTTGAGTGACCTTGAGTTGATCTTCATATGAGACCCATAGTAAGGGACCACGTTTCTGAGTCATAAGTCATCACTGGCAACACACATTGACCAAGCATTTTCGTCTTGAGGCACTGAGGTGTTTTGGACGAGAAGACACTGCGTAGCTTCCCGAACACTGCCCAGCCGAGTCGGATTCGTCGAAAGACCTCTTTCTCGAAGCTGGAACTGATACACATATTAAATTATTACTATATTATAGTAATAAATAGTGATAAGAATTTTGGTCACATATTTTTAATTTAGACATGATTTACAGTTTTTGTTTGTTTCAGGTTCCGAGTGACATGTTATAAAATACAAAATAATTCATGGTTCAAGAATATTATTTTAGTTTGTATTCTGGCTTCTTCTCTCATGTTGGCAATGGAGGATCCTGTGAAAGAATCTGAAGTAAGTTCCTACCTCTACTATAAGAATATTATAATCAATATTAATATAATACAATGTGGAAGGGATATACCCGTAATAAATCGAACCACGGGCTAGATTAGATCACTATAGTATAATGAAATTAAAATAACAGAAAGGATGCAAAAAAAAAACGGGTTGCACTCCGGGAGTGCCGGCAGAAGTGAAAACTTGAATATTAACGTTGTGCATTCTTGATATTTTGGGATGGTTAGGGAATAATTTTGCACGAATTGCTTTAATTATCAGTATAAAAGTACTATCATTTATGTGGTAGAATACAACATTTTTTTATTGCGCTATCGTACACAAACATGACAATTTATATTACATTAATTAAACACTTTAAATACACGAATTTTACGAATACACAGCAGTGTGGCCACTACACAGACGGTCGAGCCATCAGCTGTCACTGTCACCATCCATGCATACACACGCACGAACATTCGCGCAAGCGCCCTGCGCCGCCTAAACGAAACAGCAGGCGCCTGTATACATTTTCGCCGCGCTGTAGAAAGAGAGGGGGACACTTCCTCTCCTACGCCGCGCCGGCTGTCTCTGTCCATCCGTCTTACAAATTTTCGATCAGGGTCACGTGTCCTGACGCCCTGATGCCCTGACGCGAGTTTAACATTTTTTACCCATACAAAAGTGTACAACGCCGCTAAAGAAGTTTTCGCTTCAAAATTTGGCATTTCCATACAAAAGTGTGCAGCCGCTCGAGCAGTTTGAATGAGAATGTCAATATTTTTTGCTTTTTGACTGTTATTCTTATATCAATATACATACTATTAGTGATCTAGCACAGCCCGTGGTTTGATTTATTACGGGTATGTCTCTTCCATGTTGTATACCTAGAATAGAAGGCAGGCCCTTCCATCAACCAATCAAGACCGGAATATTAAAAAAAAAGAGGAACAGTCGCAAGCGAAAATCCATTCATAACTTGAAGGTTCTAATCGTTTTTTCTTGGCTTGTCGCGATAAAAGACTATGAATGGACTTTTTCTCTTGACTGGACCTAACGTAACGTGGAGTGGGTAAAAATAATAAAACGTCTAAAAATAATTTCACCATCACATTTTCAATGGGAATTTAGGAACTGATATCAAGAGCTCTATTTTTCTCCAAGAAACCGTAACCTCACAGTCCGCTATTACATATAAATCCCATAAAAATGTTTGGTTTGACGTTATGGGTATACATGCATTTTCCCGGGGTCTCAGCTGCCCCCATTTGAAAAAAAAATGTTAACCTTTCAAACTATTTTATGAACTGTTGTTTGCAGTTTAAAGTGAGAACGTGAAGCTTTTCTACGCACATAAGCCAAAAGTGGCCGTTTTTCGCAAATGTGCGTAGAAAACTCCGCGTTCTTACATTAAACTGTAAACAGTAGTTCATAAAATAGTTTGAAGGGTTATCTAGGCTTGGCCAAGACGAAATTTTAAATGATATCTCCGTTTTCTTTCAAATGGACAGCACTGTACCGCGAAAAATGCACGTTTAACCTTAAGAAACTTCCGATTTGTTAAAAACCTGTTTGAAAGTCTTTTACGAAAGTGGCAGCTAAAATTATTACAAAATTTCGATGCAGTTTTACGGAACACTTAGGGATTAATTTGATTATCTTTCCTTCCTCCTCACCTTATCCCACTTTACGTGGGGTCGAGTCAGCATGTGAGTCTTTTCCATTTCCCTCTATCCTTTGTCAAGGCATTTGTCGCATTCTTTTTGTCCATATCGTCCTTAACGCACTCCATCCACCTTTTCTTTGGCCGTCATCTGTTCCTATGTCCAGTAATTTTCAAATTTTGCATCATTTTGTAACGTGGTTATATTATTTTTAGACCCTCAAGAGGATAGACTACTTCTTCACGGCCGTGTTCACCATGGAGCTGGTGCTGAAGCTGATCACTTATGGGTTCCTGTTCCACAAGGATGCTTTCTGCCGGTCCGCGTTCAACGTGCTAGACTTGCTAGTAGTGGTCGTGTCTCTGGTGTCATTAAGTGGGTAAGTATACTTACTGACTCTCTTGCTGACGTCATCTGCTTTCCTGTTGTGACTGCTGTTGTTGGTCATCAACTTGTCCCTTGGCAAAAGCCTCCCCCAGCTGTCTCCATAGTATTCTGTTCCTTGCTTTTCTTCTCCATAACCCTCCAGGTGCTTTCTTGATTTTATCTTCCCATCTCCTCCTCTCCTCCTATTTCTATCACGAGGATACCACTCTGTAACGTCCTTTGACCATTTATTTCTCATCTCAAAGTATGACCAATCCATTTCCATTTTAGCTTTCTTATAGTATATGTATTGACGATCTCCGTGGTGTAATGGTCAACATGCTAGACCGCCAATCCGGAGGTTCTGGGTTCGATCACCAGACAGGACAAGTTGGAAAATGGCCTTTTTCAAATTGTCCTGGGTTTTGGGTGTTTATCTATATGTCGCGGACTGCCGAGTAAAAGAGGTGCAGGCAGAGCAGGGCGTGATCGGCATCTGACATCCCGAGTGACGTGAACTATCCACTTAGTTACTTACAGTACGAGAACAGACTATAATGTCAGGATGAAAACTTACTTACAGTCACGTCACCTTACCGATGCCGCCGCATGAGAGACCTTACGTGAGCCTTATAAAAATGTGACGAAAGACCGCGCTCCACCACGCGCTGATCCATGGATTCCAACCACACATGTTAAATCCTCTGGCCCCACAGAATTGAATACTGTGTATACACCTGGGCTTATCGCCTTGACAAACGAGTTGTGCACAGTACGGCCGCTCGAACAAGACTACTCTTACTGTCGCTAAGGCGACAAGGTTTTATAACTTGTTGCTAACGAATAATCGCCATTTACATGAATTTATTTATTTATATGTGGCATTATTTATTTAAATAAATAAATAATGCCATTTAAAATCCAACCGTTGCATTTTGTAGTAAACAACTTTCTTTTTGCGCGTGTAAAATAATAAAAAGGGAATTTTACATTGAACTCTCCGATATATATATGTATTTATCACAAAATATTGTATCGTTGGTAAGTACTCCATAATAATAAGCTAGCCCCATTTGGGGCTAGCTCAATCTGTGCGATATGTCCTTAATAAAAAATAAAAAAATGTGAATATTTTCTACTTTTGTTTTTGAAGTGGGTAAATATAACTTTATCATATTGTAAAATGGCCGACCAAGTTTCAACCGATTTAGATGATTGTTAGGAGCGGCAATCCGTCAGCTTCGCAGCACTGTCTGCGATTCCGTTTCTCTGCATCCCAAAAGTCACTCACGATCCTAGACCACAAAATATAAAATATAAGTTACAAACTTGCCTAAGCGCTGTCCGTCCTGTTAGGCTAAAAACGTGATATCTATACTTCCTTATTATTACTTAATTACTATAATTACTAATATTTATATGTGAAAGTAATGGTCTGTCTGTCTGTGAACATTACAGTTTTTTTTTTCTTGAAATTCCCACGGGGCGCGGAGCCCGCGGGCACAGTAAAGGAAGTTAAGACGAAGTGGTAGCTCAAGTGGCGCCCTCATTTGAAATAAATTGTTTAAAACTAAATAAGGTGATAATTAAAAATTTGATTTGTATAAATATCTAGACAGACCTTTAAACTATTTTATGAGTAAACTTTGAAATTATTACTAATAGTCCGTCTAGTTTTAAAACTGCTTTTCGCCAAAAGTGGCCACTTTTGGCGAAAAACAGTTTTAAAACTAGACGGACTACCAATATTACTTTCAAAGGTTATTCATAAAATAGTTTAAAGGTCTTTCTAGACATTTATACAAATGAAATTTTTAATTGTCACCTTATTTAGTTTTAAACAATTTATTTCAAATGAGGGCGCCACTTTAGCTACCACTTCGTCTTAATTGTAGTTATATTTCTTGCCAGGTCCGGATTGTCATTCATAAAAATTCTGAGGGTATTTCGAGTCTTGAGACCGCTGAGAGCCATCAACAGAGCAAAAGGACTGAAGGTCAGTGTAATGGTCTTTTATGATAGAAATTTTGGTTTTACTAGAAATAAAAAAAATATATATACTGGAGGCAGCTATGTTAGGTTTTATAATGAATATATATTTCTTGTATTTTATTTTACTTTTTGAAAATTTATTATGAAACCTTTCTTAAGAAAAAAAAGAAATAAAGAGAATAATAAAAAAGACAGAAAAAAATGAATGAGAGTTCATAAAACTACAACCAAATCTATTTTATGGTCCCGGCTTTCTCTTCTCTACCTTACGTGGTCTTCCACCCACATCCTTGGATAACCTTTGGAGAATGAAAAGCCGAAAAGCGCATTTGGGCTTGGAAGCTTCACAGCTAATGATGCTGCTAGAAAGGCGCTAAGAAGAAAGGGATTGAGAAAGCCACCATTTTAGCGGGTTTTCGGTTGCATTGCATTCTCAGTAGGCTAGTCAAATTTTACTTACATACTAGTATTACACAAAATGCGATATAAAGCTAAAATGGCTCCCAAATCTGCTCCATCTTTCGCGGTTCTAATTACTACTAAGTATAATGTTAAAATCCATATATTTTCAAATAACTGAAAATTTTTGTTAGTCCCAGTAGACCTGCAAAGTTTGTCAAACCAGTGGGTCTAATAGTGATTTTCTTCCCAATTTAATTTTTTACAGATTACGCACGCACAACTTTTTTGGGGGCCAAATAAATATACCAACCCTCATATTCATAAAAAATAACAGCCGTTTTCTAAACCTATTTTAGTTGAAACATGTTTTGTCCCTTTCCCTCTTATCAAGATTTAACTATTGAAGAACGAGACAAAACATATTTGAACTAAAACAGTTTTAGCAAACGTTTGTTATTTTTTATGAATATGAGGGCTAAAATTTAGCTTTGCATCACGTTATGTTAGTTTAGGGTTTTTTTTGTCAGATTTGATAAGCCCATAGCTGCATGAGGAAAATGTGAGAGTATAGGTTATTGGAACGAAGTTCCTTTTCGGGGGGTACGGACTTAGCCGATGGGTAGGCAAAAAAAGTGTAAAAAATTTCCGCCACTTTATCACGTTACGATTTTTTTTTCAAATTTCGTTCTAAGCAAGTGTTCCACGTCACTCATGATTTTTTTTATCAATTTTAGCACGTAGTCCAATGCGTGATCGTTGCAATTAAAACAATTGGGAACATATTGCTGGTGACAAATCTGCTGCAGTTCATGTTTGCTGTAATGGGGGTCCAAATGTTCAAGGTAGGGGGCAAACGACACCTTTGGGTCAAACTCACTAATAATGCAAAGGGTATAAACGCGAAAAAAAAGTATATAGTTATATCACATTTATCTTTTTTTTTTTAATAATAAACCAGCTATTTTTTTGACGAAAGCATCAAAATAAAATGGTTTTGGTTTTAAATTGTAAAAACTGAGATTGTTCGTAATTTTTATTAACGCAAAAATTATGAAATTAAGCACTGGAAGCCTAGATTTAAAAAAGACAAGATTCGATATGCGTTGCATATTCCGCTCATACCCTTTGCTTATAAGACACTATCACTTTAAGTAAGTATGCACATCAGTCATACAAAGCACAATTTCAATGAAATTTTTTCCAAAAAAAGAATCAAAATAAATCATCTGATTTCGTTTTTTTTTGTGTGAGCTTTTCGGATTTTTAAACTAACACTATTTTTTTGCTTCTTCCGTGGGTCCAAAAAATTCGCTAACGATATGCATGCTTTTGTGTTTTTTTTTCTTTTTCAAAGCCCAAAGGTGTTGTGTGATGCTAGTGTAAAAAATATGTGATTTTTTTGGACTCAAAAAGTGCTTTGATTGTGTTTCGTTCGCACAGTCCTCCCTACCTTGACATTTTGAGAAGCGAGGCACTTGGTATTTGCGTGTTTTTTTTTTCTTTTTTTTTTATATGTAAGTCACGGTTAGTTCAAAACACTGGCCAAAAAGTGTTTTTTTTTCTAAACCAAGGAAACAATCCAATGTAAGCGGGATTTTTTTTTCTGGTTTTGATGTGTGTTTTTTTATTTGCATTTTATATACAAATTGCATACATCGTGCTACTACACAACATACGTTCATTGGGACTTTTTGGGTGAAACACTATTATTAAAAAAAAATGGGTAAATTTTTTGTTGTCTGTGCTTTAACCGCATTAATATTTTTGTTTAACGCAGTATGTCGTGAAGTGCGTGTTTGCTTCTATAAAGTCAATTGGCAACATATTTTTAATTAATAATATGTTGCAATTTATGTTTTCTGTTATTGGTATTCAGTTGTTTAAGGTAATGATTAAACATTCTTTCTAAAACACAAATCTGTTCATATTATAATTATTTTTTTATAAAACATAACTATATATATATATTATTTTTTATATATTATGAATCTAATTTTACAATTCTATGTTCTACAATTATACTATGAATAGATGGTAATATTTAAAACAAAAAAATATAATCACAGATATTTTATAATTGCTTACGTTAATAAAAAGTGCATAGTAACAAATTTATTCAATATATCAGAAAATGAGAAAACCTTAACTCCTTTTGTTTTGCATACATACATACTTACATATTATCACGCCTGTTTCCTACATGGGTAATTTATTTTGTTTTAGGTTGAATAAAACTCGTTTCTGATATACTTTTAGTCATTAGTATTTTTTTTACCTTTTTTAACCAATAAATGTCTTATAGTTAGGAAAAACTTCCTCTTTTTGTTTTCAATTACTTCTATCTTTAGCTGTTTCACTAATAAAATAAATCTAGTGTTTAATTTCTGAAGTGTGTCTTAAATAAATGTAAGATTTTTTTTTAATAGCATGTAGACGTTTGATGGACCAAATTGTCCAATTCTTGATTCCGACATAGAATTAAAAGTATAACACACAGAACGGGATCTCCTAAGGTTCCGCGCAATATGCGTTCTCGTTCCCCGTCCCCACACCTCTCCCCCGTTCGCGCCGTGTGGAGGGTGTTGAGCGGCGGCGAGAGCGTAGGAGAGGTGCGAGTTTCTTCTGTATGTTATATTTATATTCATTATGTGATTCCGGACTAACGCAGTGGTAGGGGTACACCTAGACCTAGGACAAGATGGCATGATTACCAGAGATCGGGATCACGGGTGACTAAAAGTTCCGGGATTCCTCGAAAATCTTATTGGGTACTAAGTAAATAAAGATTCAAAGATTCAGTAATTAGACCTTTACAGGCACTTTTACACGTCAATAAGTATAATTTATGTTACGTGTAAAGTATATTAAAATTTAATTAAAACAATCATAATCACGTGATTTTAGGATAAGTATATTTTTTTCGATCAAAATATATTCTGAAATCACATAATTATGATTGTTTTATTTATAGATGTTATAGACATATCTATACTTTTGATAGCAATAGCTTACGTGATTCCGATGTCTCATGATTGCTTAGACAGACTTTTTCTGCATTTCCTCGAATGCTCTTTTTCCCCTATTAGGGATAAAGGTGTGATAGCATGTATGTATGTATGTTTTTGCGAGTGCAGTAGGTCACCGAAGATACTCGTAGAGACGTGTGGAAAAAAAAGGGGGAAGGGCTTTTTCCAGGATTGAGACCTACGAATATTATATTATTCAGTTAAATAAAATAAAATCTTATCATTAAAATGTAAATACTAAATTGTATACATACCTACATTTCGAAAAATAATTTTTAAAGCATTTGTTATAATTTTGCTAATCTTGTGTGTGCTTTGCTTTTTGTGTTTATAATGAAACGATGTCAGGTGATTTATTTTATTAAATAGATTAACTTTTCTTTATTCGATATAAAGTTTTAAATAATAATCTGCAATCTTTACATCGGTTATTGAGAATAATGCTACTTATTTACGGAGCGCTGAATTTATCTGTCGAATTCATTATAAGCCTGTACTCTTAAAATTGGTAGCATGCTCACTTTAGACTAATTTAAAAGGCAGATTTTAAATGAAAATGACGTCCATCTTTCATGTTATATTAATAGTATTTTACTTTTATTTTCAAAACAGGTAAAATGCGTTAATGTTTTAGTCAAATTATTTTTTCTTCGGATTAATTGTTACACTATTTCAGGGTAAATTCTCCAGATGTAATGACGTCACGAAAGTAACAAAAATGGAATGCAAGTAAGTCGAAATAAATTTGATTTTTTCGTGAGAGAGAATCTTCGATAAATTGTGCCTATAGTTTACTCGTATGTGTGAAACTTACTATGCCGAACTTTCGCCGAAATAAACCAGAAAGGAGGAGGTGCGGTGCGGGGCAGCCGCAGGGTGCCCTGCACGCTACTCACGCTTGTGAATATTGTGACTGACAGGGTACCGAGAGGCACGGAATGAGCAATAAGACCATTTCAGCAGATTTTATCGGTTTTCAAACGGAAAAGGGGGAGGGGGGGGGGAGTTTGCTGTAGCGTTACATATGGACGGATTTCAATAAGAATCACATAACACTAGTATTTTACTTTTTATAAAAGTAAATTATACTAAAGAATCTTACTAGTCTTACTTCTGGCTAATATTATAAACGCAAGAGATTGTATGAATTAATGTTGTTACTCTTTCTCGCAAAAACAGCTGTTGGGATTGGAATGAAATTTGACATATAGATAGCTTATTACCTGGATTAAAACAAACGATACTTTTTATCTTGGAAAAATGTAAGGTTCCCGTGGGATCCTTACATATTTCCAAGATCTGCTTCTAGCCGCCGCGAGCATCAGCTAGTATTTAATAAAGAAAAAAATAACTCATTTACCAAACTCAGAAATGTTTTTAGAGGTTCGTATCTAATATACGAGAACGGGGTACCGACGATTCAGGACCGGGAGTGGACCAACAATAAGTTTAACTTCGATGATGTTCTAAGCGGCATGCTGACCTTATTCACGGTGTCTACCTTCGAAGGGTGGCCTGGGTATGTATTTTACTTATTCATCACTATTACCTGCCACCACATTCATTGCCATCATTATTAACACTAGTTTCAAGTTCCATCCTTATTTTAAGACGAAGTGGTAGCTAAAGTGGCGCCATCATTTGAAATAAATTCTTTAAAATTAATTATGGTGATATTTAAAAATTTGATTTGTATAAATGTCTAGAAAGACCTTTAAACTATTTTATGAAAAACCTTTGAAATTATTACCAATAGTCTGTCTAGTTTTAAAACTGTTTTTCGCCAAAAGTGGCCACTTTTGGCGAAAATCAGTTTTAAAACCAGACGGACTACCAATATTACTTTCAAAGATTATTCACAAAATAGTTTAAAGGTCTTCATTCATACAAATCAAATTTGTAATTATCACCATATTAAATTTTAAAGAATTTATTTCAAATGAGGGCGCCACTTTAGCTACCACTTCGTCTTAAGATGTGACTGCTACGAATAACAACTAATTAATATGAATTATAATTACGAATAGTAATTATTATTCTGAATGTGACTGGGCATTGGCTTAAGAATTTCTTTGGAAGCAGTCTCCATACGTGTACTCACGTAGCTCACGTAGTGTAGTCAAAAGCTCCGACTAATTTTTTTTAACTTTCATATATTTTCATTAAGGGGATACCTGAATTTTCCGGGGTCCAGTGCTGCCCCCATTTGAAATAAATCATTTGATAGGAAACGAAGACATCGTTAAAAATTTTGTCTTGACCAGGCACTAGATAACCCTTCAAACTATTTTATGAACTACTGTTTACAGTTTCAAGTGTGAATGTGAAGCTTTTCTACGCACAATTGCGAAAAACGGCCACTTTTGGCGTATGTGCGTTGAAAAGCTTCACGTTTTCACTTACTACTGTAAACAGTAGATCATAAAATAGTTTCAAGGGTTATCTAGCGCTTGGTCAGGACAAAATTTCAAAAGATATCTCAGTTTCCTTTAAAATGATTTATTTCAAATTTTCACTGAACTCCAGAAAATTCCGGCATCCCCTTAAATATTACAACTTTGCACATGTTATGGCGCTCCCACACTGCTTTAATATTAACAAACGTTAGTAAACATTTTGTTAGCAAACATTTGATTACAATGTTATACAATGTTAAAATTTTCATGTTACTTAGGTAATGTTAGTAAGCATTTACGAACAAACTTGTTAGCTAACATATAGTAACAAAATACAAAATTTATTATCTTTTGTTCGTTAACATTTATACAGGTTACAGAGGAAAACCGCCCAAATTCGGCACTCGCCGCATACCCAGGTGGATGCGGAGAGTGCAGGGCCCGTTTTAAAACGCAAAACCAAACTGCGAGCCGATATCATGTTTTCAAATGCTATATAATGATTGTAAACACTTTCCATCGGTGTAAGAGCTCTCTCATCTAACAATTCCTAACAGAATATAACAATTTCTAACAGAATGTAACAATTCCTAACAGAATGTAATAATTCCTAACATTTGTTAGTAAATGCCGTGTGGGAGCATCATTACTAGTCGTATTGTAGTTTCACGTAAACTTTCATGTAAGTGTTTTATTTAGAGTTTAAGAGAGTTTAAGAATAACATTCTTAATCTTTTCAGGTTACTTTCCACATCTATGGATTCCAACGAAGAGGGTCACGGACCCATCGAAAATTCTAGACCTCTGGTGGCGTTCTTCTATATAAGTTACATTATTGTTATTGCATTTTTCATGGTAAGTTTAATGAGTTTTTCCACCTTCTCGCACACCATTACGCCGAATAAAAAGATACTAAAGAAAAAGACATATTTAACCTCAATCAAAGCCGCCACTCTAGATTATTATACTTGTGGTAGAGCAACGCTACCGGCAAAACTCTGTTTTGCTAGTAGCATGAATGGGTTGGCTCGTCCGGGGAAGTACCACACTCTCACAGAAAATCGACGTCTGAGTAGTAGCGTTATCGCTTCTATGCTTCGATCGGTGAGTGAGAGAGCCGGAGCCCCCCCTCCCCCCCCCCCTCCCCCTACATCTTCCCTTCCTGAAAGGCCGGCAACGCTTCTGTTACACCCCTGGTGTTGCAGTTGTCCATGGGTATCCGTGATCACTTACCATCAGGTGACCTGCTTGTTCGTTTGCCGCCCTATAACATAAAAAAGATGAAGCTGTGAAGTAGTAAAGTCAGTTTGCGAAGAGTTGATAAATTCAAGGCTTCTTCATTCAATACAAAATTGCGGCTCGCTAATTAAGTATTTAAAATCTTGTATGATTTTATTTATACAAATTTTAACAATTATTAACTGTATAAAACAGAAAATAAAACGCAAACACCCAGAAGACTATAAGGTCGCCATTTCCGCTTGCCTCTTCGGGCCGCGGTCGGCAGCAACTGCGTGCCTTTTACCACGAAGACGGCGAAAGCGGGAAACAAGAGACGGCCGCCATACAGTTTGCTATTTAGAGACGTATAATTCTCGGCGAACAGATTTTACTATGTTCAAAACGCAGACAGACATAGAATAAATTATGTGTACTTATTGATAAATTTAAAGATATAGAGACAGATTAAAATAAATAAATATACAGGGACAAATCACACAGATTGAGCTATCCTCAAACTACATTGCAAACTACACTGATTGAGCTAGCCCCAAAGTAAGTTCAAGACTTGTGTTATGGGATACTCACTCAACGATACTATATTTTACCCAAGACCCAGGCCAATTTGAAAAAGGCCATTTTCCAACTTGCCCTGACCGGGGATTGAACCCGGGACCTCTGGGTGGCGGACTAGAAAGTGACCACTACGCCACGGAGGTCGTCAATAATATACTATTTAACTAATAGAGTATTTTAATGATTCTAGGTAAACATATTCGTCGGTTTTGTCATAGTAACATTCCAAAAAGAGGGAGAGCAAGAGTTCAAAGATTGTGAATTGGACAAGAATCAGAGAAATTGCATTGAGTTCGCATTGAAAGCGAAGCCTATAAGAAGGTAAAGTCTGTGTTACAACTGCCATCTTTGTCACACTAGGCATACTTCCTAACAGTGACAATGATTATAAGGGGCTATCTGAATTTCTTGAGGTCCAGTGCTGCCCCCATTTGAAATAAATCATTTGAAAAGAAACGGAGATATTAATTAAAATTTTGCTTTCATATAACCCTAGATAACCCTTCAAACTATTTTATGAACTACTGTTAACGGTTTAAAGTGAGAACGTGTAGCTTTTTATAGCATTTTTGCGAAAAACGGCCACTTTTAGCAAAAATGCTATAAAATCCTACACGTTCTCAGTTTAAAATATAAACAGTAGTTCATAAAATAGTTTGAAGGGTTATCTAGGGTTATATCAAAGCCAAATTTTAAATAATATCTTCGTTTCTTTTCAAATGATTTATTTCAAACGGGGGCAGCACTGGACCCCGAAAAATTCAGGTAGCCAATTAATTTAGGTATAAGTTATCTTACCTCGGGAAGATAGTATTCCTCTGCATTGCCGGTTGCGTAGTAGGTACAAATACAACCCTTTGTCAAACATTTCTGATCTCATTTTAAATCAATTCGTTGGAATCCTTTTTCTGTATTTTCACCGATTACTTTGTGGCGACCTCTACGGCCACTACGAGGAACTACAATCAAGAAACAACCGACAATATAGTTCACAAGAAGCATATGAGATGGCGCCAGCAGTATCCTACGTCTCGATCTTAGAGTTCGCCCGATTCGCTGTATATATACAACTTCTGACGATACACCGTCGGAGCCGCGGTTCCCCAGGCGCAACAACATGCCTGGCGGGAAGATCTTCCCTTTGTGGCGGTCGAGCATATCACCTCGCTCCCGCTACAACTCGAAAACGCCGATTCGTTTTTTTTTTGAAAGGCATACTTGTCATGTTGTTGCATATAAATTTTATCAACATCGGTTGTGTAGTAAGTTAGTGGTGAAATCGGTTTTTGGTTTTGAAAAATTATTTATAACGTCAAGAATCCCCTTAACCTAGACTTTACCATACAAACGTAGTCTAGCTTTTATGTTGAAATGACATGTCAGATTTCGGCAGTATTTTTTAATTTTAATGAAATTGCATGTAATTAATTTGCGACAGTCAAATATGAACTTGAAAGAAAATATGAGAGTGTAGAAGTTATCCATTCTGATGGTCAAAATTGATATGATTCACGATATTTTCTTTTGAGTTCATATTTTGACTGTGAAAACTAGTTATATGCCATGCAATTTCTTTGATATTACATGATTTCGCCAACATCTAACATGCCGTTTCAAAATAAAAACTAGACTAAGTTTGTATGGGAAAGTCTGATTCTGTTATGTTATGTTATGTAAATTCTTTATTGTACAAAAAGGATACAATACAAATACAAAAGAAATCTGTCTAGGGTAAGAGGGACTCTTCAGTGTTTCTTTTAACTTTAGATCTATGCACTTCAATGTACGTGTAACTTTTGCAAAGGGGTCCCCTATTATAAATAGTTGCGAACGCCGCTGTTGCGACGCACGCCGTTGCGAATTTTTTCCCACTACCTACCTCACGAAGGCTTGTGGACTCAAAGGATGTGATCCCGAACGACGCTGTATCGAAAAACATTTCCACACGAAAAATATAAGTACCTAAAATGTATTTTTATTGGTTTTATATGTGTAACACAAAATATATGACTGTTCTTTATAAACAATTATCTATTCAAGTGGTTTATGTTATCGAAATGAATCAATTGCACATGAGACAGTATTAGTAAGCCTTCGAACCTATGAGGCAGTGGAAAAAAAATTCGCAACGGTGTGCGTCGCAACAGCGGCGCTCGCAACTACGTAGGGGACCCTTTGCAAAGTAACACCTGAATTGAATATAGCCAAATGATTGCAGATACATTCCGAAGCGGCGGATCCAGTACAAGACTTGGTGGTTCGTGACGTCAGACCGGTTTGAGTTCATCATCTTCTTCTTCATCGTGCTGAACACCGTGACGCTCATGATGAAGTTCCACGAAGCGCCGAAGTTGTATAGAACTGTTAGTATCCTTTCTTTATCATCTATATCAATCCATTGCCAGTACTCAGAGCCGGATTAGTCTAGCTCTTTGAACGTCGCGCCACTCTGCACTGATTTTATTTTGTAATTTGTTTTTAGACGACTTAAGACTACGATATCAAACTGAATACCAGTTCTTCGTGTCTCTTTTTATCATAAACACTAACTATAAGTAAGAAAGGGATAAAGCACAATAAAGGCCTTTTTTAATTTGGTAGTATACGCGCACACATTTGTGCGCTTCCCGAGTTTACTGCTAGTGACAGACAGTACGGCGCACCAATTTGTGCGATTCCTGAGCGAAAAGACTAGAAGCAAGAGTAGCAATTGCTACGGGCCCGGTGCATTGAGGCCCGCGTTTTTTTCTCAGTAAAGACCCTATCCCATCGCCACAAAATAGCGAAAACCGGCCAATAGATAAATATTGCTATCAAAATCTACATCAATAATGAAAAAAAAAATTGAAATAATGTCAATTTCTTTAAGTTACTCAAAGAAATTGACACGAACAGTATTATTTTTTAATTTTACTAAGTATATTAAATGTACAAAAGTTACATTGTAACAATTTTGTTTTGTTTACTACCTTAACTAAATTAAAATCCTAGGCATAGCAAAGAAAGGGGCCTCTCGATAGACTGAACCGGGTTTCTTTCGGCGTAATCTTCCCAGCAGTGGTCGTTCCGAAACGCTAGTAGTTTTAAGCTTTTGCACAAAAATAATATTTAAAAAAATTAACGTCAATAAGAGATAAAATCCTACATTGTATAAAAAAATAATCACTTTGACTTTGACTTTAGAATTTGCTACGGGCCCCGGGCAGGCTTAATCCGGCACTGCCATTAAGTGTGAAGTTCCATAAATAGGCATATTTTTCACTAAACTGTTTTGTTCCCTTGTGGGGCAAAGATTTTTCTGAGGCATGATGAATGGATACAAAAATTTTTGCCCGTCGGTTAGGTTATAAATAAATATTTTATCCATATTATTTCTTTTCTCTGAGACACAAAAATGACAGTGATACAGTGCATTGAAATTTTGCATGACGTCACGTCAAGGCACGATTTTTACTTAGCGGTGACGTCGCAAGCTCCCACTCCGGAACTTTGATGCTCCGTATCTTTGTGAATTTTCACTTTTTTAGTAAACTGAAAAATATGGTTTCATTATCTGTGGATAATCTAAAAGACAGGCTATTTACAATTTTTTTTTCTGACCCCGTCGTCTATGCTATGCATTTTACTTTAAAAAGAGATTAAGAGTTATAATTATTAGGGTCATTTGCCGATAGAAAATGCCGCACATTATAGGCTCGGACATCGTTGACGTGACACTATATATCGTAGAAGGGACATGCCCGTAATAAATTAAACCACAGGCATTAAAGTATCAAAACAAAAAAAAAAATTCGGAGTTCAGCCGTCCTGGCGATTTGTATGGAAATATCGTTTTTATTTTTGACTGTACTTTATTATCATTATACTATTATGATCTAGTATAGCCTTGGATCGATTTATTACGGGTATGTTCCTCGTTGTGTACACAATATATCGTGACATGTTAAATAAACAAATATTATATAAATCTATATAGACAAATCAGACGATTGAGCTAGCCCCAAAGTAAGTTTGAGACTTACGAATATGTTATAGAAAACTTACTCAACAGTACTATACAATGTGTATTTGTGTCTTCGTCTAATATCCGCGAAATCTGCGGATATTAGACGAAGTACTATCGATAAAAAAGCCGGAAAAAATCGTTATCAACACTTTTATGTTGTTTTTTTTTTGTAAAGGTCGTGTTTCGATTTTTATTTTTTTCTTTTTAAGTAAACGGCGTATTTTTTTCAAAGTTGTCTCATTTGAAAACTGCAAAGTTTAAGAAGCTAAGAAGAAATCAACAATATAGTTAAAAAATAATTGACGAAAAAATTAAAGTGGCTGGATTTTTTGAATAAGTAACATAACGGTTTTTTTTTCCTTTTTTGTCGATAATATTTCGTCTAATATTCGCACATTTCGTTTAATCAAGTATAAAAAATACACATTGTATTTTATAATAAATACATTTAAAGATAAACATCCCAGACCCAGGTCAATCTGAAAAAGATAATTTTCCATCTTGACCTGACCGGGGATCGAACCCGGGAATGCCAGTGTAATGCATGATGACCACTAAGCCACAGAGGTCGTCAAAAAATGTTGAATGTCGAAAAACCTATGAAATATGCTTTAAATAAGCTTTTTTTGCTTCCAGGTCTTGGATTACTTCAACATGATTCTCACAACCGTCTTTATGCTGGAATTTGTGTTCAAATTAGCTGCATTTAGATTTAAGGTAAATCTATCTAATTTAGTTGAAATCTAATAAAATAAGGGTGCAGTATTGTAAGTGCCAAAACCGATAAAAGAAGCGCCGGCCTGTAATGAGATGTGTTGACGAAATAGTTAAAATCGCGGGTCGTATCTGGATGAGAGCAGCACAGGACTGAGATGGGTGGCGGAAGAATGGCTGGGATGATGATGATGATAAATAAGTATCAAAACATGCGAAAGTTGTGAAAAAACATACAAAGCATGCCGAAGTTGTGCGACCGAACTTACGCTTAGCTGCACACTATGCCGAACCTACGTCGCGTTTTCCACGAAGAAATAAATTAGCCCAAGAAATAACTCGTACCATACACACTTCCATAGAAACGTAGATTAGCTCTATTTTGCCATGCCATGTCTTTCTGCTTGGCAAATGGCTTGAGCAAAGGAACGTAAAAGTAAAGAAAATTTTTCTTTACAAACCTCGCAAATATTATAAAATTTTTAAATAAAAATAATTTAATTTACACACCTGTAAGGATTACTGATAAACACGTATCATCTGGAACAAGTTTTATAAATTTCCGCACCCTATGAATAGTTAATATTCGTTCAATTGATAGTTAATAATAATACTGATTTCGCTCAACAGAATGCAAACCGAGCCCTCATGCGCATCTCTTTGTTTTGCTTTACTTTACTTTATGCTTTACTTCTTTTTCTAGCAGTGCCCTGGATGAAATAACAAACTTTTCAAACTATTCTCGCGTTGACGAGAGAGCGGCCGGGAAGGGCCGCCTTAAGTCTGGTTTTCGCAGGTCAAAATATACATACAATAATATCACGCCTGTTTCCCACTGTAGGCAGAGACAATGGACCTCCTGCGACGATCCTGACATACCTCTTTCGCTTCATCTACACTCATCAATCTCTTCATACATGACATATATGAAATAGAATATAAGTTTCCTCTTTCATAAATAACGCTAACTTTCAGAATTACTTTGGAGATGCGTGGAACGTGACAGACTTCATCCTCGTGGTGGGGAGCATCATTGACATAGTGGTCACCCAGGTCAACGAGAACAAGCCGAATTTGGAAGTTATACTAAATGTAAATGTAAGTATTATGACGTCTAACATAATAAACTGAAACTTTTTGCAGTGATAACGTGTTACAAAAAGATAAACGCCGGCCGCACGCACGAAAAATTGTCACGTTCCGCCTGAGCCGAGCGTGCAAGTGAGAGCACGAACGAGCGATAGAGAGGCACGATCGGCGTAAGCTTTTGGCTTGTTACGCATTTATCATTTATCACGTAAAATTATCATCCGTAAACTGACATTACAGACATACAATTTTTTAAAGAATAAAAACGGACTATCCTTCAACGCTGCAGGCATCATCTAGTTATACTCGTAATTATATATATTTCTTTAAGTATTAAAATGTTTCAAGGCTAAAAACCGACTTCACCCCCAAACTACACAACCGATTTTAAAAACATTTCTATAGAACCACCTGAAAAGTATGCCCTTTCAAACAATAGAAGAATTTTCAAAATCGTTCCAGGCGTCTGTAATCGCCGAACATACATAAAAAAAAGATTCCGACGGATTGATAACCTTCTCCTTTTTAGAAATCGGTTAAATGAAAGTTATATTTGCACGATAAAAACCTTTATTTACTTAAGTATATCAAAATCAAATATATGAGTAATTAATCACAGTTTATATTTTCAGCATCCTGCAAAAGAAGAGGTAAGATATTTTAAAATATATTAAAATATATATTACTTACCTTTACCTAATAATAGCATAAAAATAACTGGATTAATACCTACATGGATAATCCCGGAAAAGTGAGAATTTCCTTGCTCGTTAGATTGTCAAATACCCTTTGACCGCGCCGGCAACGTCGCAGATTAACACCTAGTACCAAATAATTTTTTTTTAAAAAAAGAGCAAAAAAAAAATGTTTTTAACCCATGAAAGTACCCCACCGCAATGTAACGTAACCTGCGTGGTTTGGTCCATGACGTCTAGTTCCCCGAATGTCAATAGTAAAACAATATACTTCTGTTTCAGGGTACCCTCCTAAAATACATCACATTCTTCCGACTCTTCCGAGCTATGCGATTGATTAAGTTGCTATCCAGGGGAGAACGTATCAGGACCCTCTTGTGGACATTCATAAAGTCATTCCAAGCGCTGCCCTACGTCGCGTTACTGATTGTTCTACTGTTCTTCATTTACGCTGTGGTCGGTATGCAGGTAAGGAATTTCAAAGTATAAATAAACTGTTTTATTATTAGCCATTCCAAGCACTGTCCTACGTCATTTAACTGATTTTTACTGTCTTTCATTTACCATAATTGATTTATTTTAAATTTATTATCATTTAGCCATTCTATAATTTTGAAAATTGCGTGGTGTATATCATAATTTTTCGTCTCAATGTTTTTACATGGTATAACGACAGATTTATCGTCGGCAAAAACAATGCAGTCATGGTTTGTTACATCAGGCGAGTCATTCATAAACAACAGGAATAACAATGGTCCCAATATACCACCTTGAGGAACGCCTACCATATTTAGTTCCTTTGAAGATTTAAATTGATTGAGCTCATTAGAGTCATTTAAATTATCTATTTTTACATATTGCGTTGTACTACTAAGATAATTTTCAATCCATTATTGGCTTTTCCTCGTATGCCATAAGTATTACCTGTGGTATTAAATTCCCTTAGAAGAGTGTAAGTACTGCCCTAAGTCACAAGTTGTAAATAGATAAAACATTTATATGTATATACAGTTCGTTTGCTCAAATAGTTTGCAAGGTCCATGCTATTTTTTATGCATGTGTAAAATGTTTCATGTGTATGTCTTTTAATTTAATTTTTTTATATGTTTCAGCTCTTCGGTAAGACGGATTACGATGAACCAGTCACGCACAGACACAACAACTTCCACAATTTTGGAAACTCCTTAATGGTTTTGTTCAGATCTGCTACAGGTGAACTTTTTGTCTTTATTTCAGCCTTGGTTTATTATTCTTACAGTCTGGATAATAGATAATTGTATAAAAAAAGAACTATAGTTACGTGAGCTTTTAAAACGGAGCTGAATAACTAATGGTCAGTAAACTAGGTAATATTTATAAACTACATCGTTACTTCACGCCAACTGCTGGACCAATCAGTAGCTGCTGTATGTCGGTGCGTCATAGTGGACATTGGTCAACAGATGATGTTGCGTCACGCGACAGTCATTTTATGTAATTTTTTGTGGGGCCATTATATGGGTCTTCCATTGTGATATAGTTCACTGGTATTGGCCACAATTGGGTATTTATTTAATTTGGTACTGTTAAAAATAAAACGTCACAAAATAATGTCACTCGTCATTAAGGGTACTATTTGATTCCAAAAAATTATGACGTCACTAGCTTGTACTTCAAACAAATCAACATTTAAAAGATATCTGACTTGATTTCTTAGAAAATAGCGAATTCAACAAACGTCAAAATAGTGTTAAAAATTAGCAGTACATTTTATAATAAGTATGTATATGTTTTAAAGCTATTTCTTCTTCCTACAGGAGAGGCATGGCAGGACATCATGATGTCCTTATCGACAGACACCAATGAGAGACCAGATAATCCACCAAAGTGTAGGAAGATAGAATCACAAAACGGTTCCCAGGAGGCTCAAGATAACTGTGGCAACTGGCTCGCGTTCCCGTATTTCATATCATTCTCCCTTCTTTGTACATTCTTGGTAAGTTTTGCTTGCATTTAGCTCAACGCAAGTTATTTTTACCCGACTGCAGTGAAGCCAATATTATAGGAGGGTTATGTGTTTCGCCAGTATGTATACATATATGTCTGTTCATCTGTTCCTTCGTATTTCCAATAACATCTACAATACCTTGAAAAATGTGGTATTGTTGGGAGCGACTTGCCACCTCAAATTACATGCTGTTGAAAAGTTACAAAACTTACAAATTATAATTTAGTTAAGAATTTTTTGTAAATTCTTCGGCATTTTTGAAAAGCACGAAAATATTTTCTTTCCAGATTATCAACTTATTCGTAGCTGTTATCATGGACAACTTTGACTATTTAACAAGAGACTGGTCGATTTTGGGACCACATCATTTAGACGAATTCGTGAGGTATTTTTTTTCTATCGTATTTCTAAGTAGGTATGTAGTTAGTTGCAACAAACAAGATTTCATCTTGATATTCGATTTATGTAACCAAATTTCTAATACATTTTTTTAAAAAAGGTGAAAGATAATTACATTAAAATAAGTATACGATTCGTTTTAATTATAAATTATCATCTTATCCTCAGGTTGTGGAGTGAATACGACCCAGACGCAAAAGGAAGAATTAAACATTTGGACGTAGTGAATTTATTACGAAAAATTAGTCCTCCATTAGGTAAATAAAATACCAATCTTTATTATTACATATTCGTTTCCGTGAAAAATGCCGTAATAATGATTTTTAATTGATAATGATTTACAATAATGATTTGGAAGGAAACGGAGATATCATTTATACCTAAACAGTAGTTCATAAAATAGTGTAAAGGGTTATCTAGGGTCTGATCAGCACAAAATTTTTAATGATATATCCGTTTCCTTTCAAATGGGGGAACACTGGACCCCGGAAAGTTCAGGTAACCCCATAATTGATAAGAGTCAACCACAAATAGAGAATTGGAGAGGAGAATTATGAAATGTTCCTAATATTCGAGACTAATGAATAAGACTTGTACCTATAATAAGTGTGAATAATTAAGTCAGACAACTTGGAAAGGATTTGAATATTTCCGTCGTCTTTATAGAACTTTTATTTGAGGAAACTAAAGAATTGTTTGCTATTAATATCTATGTATTAAACCTTTAGGACAATATTTGTAATAGTCAATAATAATGTGTTTTTTACTTTTTATTAGTTAGTAAATTATTGAAGTTCACATTGAGAAATGGAAGATAGTTCTTAAGTTTATTGATTGATTACATAATAAAATTGTATGTTATAGGTTTTGGCAAGCTGTGTCCACATAGGACTGCCTGCAAGCGACTTGTCTCGATGAATATGCCTCTAAACTCTGACGGCACTGTCAATTTCAATGCCACTCTGTTCGCCGTTGTACGGACACAACTAGAAATCAAGACTCAGGGTATGAAAGTACTTTCTTATCTTTTTAAAGATCATGACGTCTAACAAAATATAGGTACTGAATTAAGAGAAGATCCAGTCCATAATATTGTGCTCCTGCAGTGGAGACCAAACAATCTGATGATGATAATATAATAAATACTGAACAACTTTCCCCAAGGAACATTATCGATATAATTTTTTTATTGAAACTTTGATCAGATTGTATGAAAGGCAAATCTTTTTGCTATATTTCACATTTTTTATTTGTTCCTTGGAGAAAGTTATTCACTATTACAAACTGAATTCTGTCTTAAAGTAGTTTTTTGAATATTTTGTTAGAATCTGTATAAAATAGTAGTCCTGTTACTTTATGCATATTTGAATTAATTTGTGTATTTATTAATCTATAAAACCTTTGATGCCAGTAGCTGCAGGTTGTTTTTTTTAATATGACAAAGTAGAAAAAGAGAAATATTTTTATTTAACCTCTTGTACGTTGCAAAAACCAGACACAATAGTAAAACAATCGATTTATGTCGAAATCCGGTATAGCCACACACAAAAGGTTAAACATTTAAATATGTCCCTCTTATGTATTCGTAATATTTTTAATGTTAACACCAGATTATATTTCTCCTTACTTAAATTTTATCCTTATTGTGAATAGAATTGGTAAAAGTTATTAATTTTATAGGTGTCATTGATGAGTGCAACACAGAACTGCGGGCGATAATCAAGAAAGTCTGGAAACGAACCTCTGCCAAACTTTTGGACCAAGTGGTGCCACCCCCTGGAGATCCTAACGAAATCACTGTCGGAAAGTTCTACGCTACATTCCTAATTCAAGATTACTTTAGAAGGTTAGTTCTTTAATTGTTTCGTTTAGTCTTCAAATCACTATTTATTTTCTTTCTTCATATTCGATGTAAGTAGTATAGAATACACACAACGTTTTAATGGATTCACCTAGATTTAGACACAGGGTTTCACCAAATGTCCATACACAAAATTAATGTTAAATAATCAAATGATTTATGTTATTATTGCAAAAAAAAATAATAAAATTATCCATAAGCGATGGATTAAAAAAAAATATGTTTAAATTTTGTATGAAATTATGTAAACAAGACATAATAAGAATAAATAATTTTAATTTTTTTTTTCATCTAGATGACATTTTTATAAAAAACAGCATTACAATTGTAAACGATTGATATTAACACATTTTTTGTTTTTATAGGAACCATGCGTAAGTCGCTATCCAAATTATAAGCAACTCGAAGATTTATTCCGCTGTATTTATGCTTTTCCGTCCTTGGTCCCGATACCAGTGTGTCTTCCAAGGATGTTGCTTGATTTATATTTTTGTAATTTTCAGAGATTTTGATTTTTGTTCCCTTTCCTCTGCAAAAGATTGGAGTTATGCCATCGCCCACGTTGACAAACATAATTTTGCTATTTTATACATTTTTTTATATGCATAAGATTTGCATGGTTCGACAGAATTTCCAGCTTCCTCGCATTTCAAAGGTTGTCTTGTGTCCCAGCCCGTTTTATAATAGTTTGTTTCAATTTATTCGAGCATGAAAATATGATCTTTTTTGATCTCCCAAGGCATGTTTTCTCCGTGCACATCTATTATATGTTTACAATCACTTGTTGCAATATGCACAGTCATTAATTTTTGTGTTCTAAACTGGTGACAATTTTGTGTTCGTCAAATGTATTTGCATGTAGATAATCAATTGGCTTAACTAAGAAACTCAAAAATGATGTATCATTAAAATTTTGAACAATTGATTGTAAAGCCACCGAGAAGACATGTTTGTCATGTAAAATGAACCAAGTACTTGAATATCAATAGTATAAGCACACTTTGTTTTCTTTTTCTTTCACGAATTTAATCAGTCGAGTGCGTAGCATTTCAGACTTTAAATTACAGTATAAGGTTTAGTATTTGCTTGGCTTAAAATGGCAGGTTCAGGAAGAAGAAAGAACAGGAGGCTGCTGATGCGGCCCGATCGTACAACCAGATCAAGACTCTCTCAGCTGGGCTCCGGACGTTGCATGAAGCTGGGCCTGAATTGAAGAGGGCCATATCAGGAAATTTGGATGAAATTGTGACGGAGCCAGTTGAACCAATGCATAGGGTATTCAAATTTATTTATTGTATTAATTAGACTTAGAACTATTTACTTATAATTATTTATTAAATCAGGGGCCACGTTGATAGTGATGTAGGCTGTTTATTTTTTGAGGTTCGATCTAGGTTAAACGTTAAAGAGACAAATATTGCTCAGTACTTTTACTCATTTTTTAAAATCTGTAGCGCATACTAGGCCACCCAGTCTCTGTGTCATTGCAGCGTTGCTACAATGTAGTAGCAATGAGGTATACCTCTTCGTCTCTTGGTCAGCATTGTATCGTTTGTACATTAAGCTTATTTTGTTTCTAAAACGACGCAGCGACAGCGCTACGTCGTCGACGCAATGCGCCGTCGTTCTAGGTTTCTAGAATATTCTTTTTTAATTCACTATTAGCTATAGTCAGTGTTGGCATAGGTCGATTAATATTTTAATCTATAAATTAATTTGATTAACTTCAGTCATGATTAAAACATGTGACAACACAACATCACGTGTGAATTAATCATCATTAAAATAATCACAATTTTGATTATAATTTAATCATTAATATTTGATCAGATTAACTTTAGTCCCACACTGTCTGTAGTGCCTAATATGATGATGAATTTACTAATTACAAATATTTTTTATAGCGAAATCACACTCTGTTCGGTGCCGTGGGCGCTGTGTGGACACAAATCAAAAGACACGGAGAGAGTTTCTACGGAAAGGAAAACAAGAAGAATATACCGCCGACTGTTAAGCTCAGAATACCTGGTAATTTTTCTTCCCACATCTGTCAGTTACCTTTTCACGCTTCAACTACTGAACCGAGTCAGATGAAATAAAATTCAAAGTCGACTTTTTACTAAGCTATTATTAAAAGTTGTCTTGAATAATGGTTTTGTTATAACGAATGACAAATAAATTCGTTGAATATGAAATAAGTCGTTGCGAATCGCTAGGGTCTAGTATCCGTAGCATTTCTTTATTATCAACAATTTAATTATAAATAATGAATTCTATACTAAATCATGTGTAAAAGTGCCTGCGAAGGCCTTATAAATTATTATTTGATTCTATGAATACTTACTTTATTATATGTACATTTATAATTTCCAGAAAAACCTGAAGACAAGCAGACGCTCAGCTCGTTGATGAGGAGGGAACTGGGGATGGACGGTCAGATCCCGGAGGAAGAAATGTAAGTTGTCTTTCTCGGTTGTGTTGGTTTATAACATTGGTGTCAAATTTTTCATTTGACGATCTCTGTGGCCAAGTGGTCATCATATCACGCTGTCACACCTGGGTCTTGGCTGTTTATCTATAAAATCTATATAATTATATGTATTTGTTATAAAATCTAGTATCGTTGAGTTAGTATCCCATAACACAAGTCTCGCACTTATCTTGGGGCTAGCTCAATCTGTGTGATTTTTCCGTATACCTATATTTATTATAATTATTATTTATCTTTAATAATAAAAAAAAATCTAACCTGCAATTTTTTTTACTTGACATGATCTAGGCCTTTTTCTATTTATAAAATTTTTGTAACTCGCATTTAAAAATATATAATCGTATATAGAATTTATAAATATTTAAAAAAAAAAACAAAATTGTTCAATCCGGCAATTACGTATCCAGTGCCTGCGCTGCCCGCCGGATTAACATGTTGCATCTCCCGAATAATCTGACATTTTTTTAAATTTTTCCCTAAGGCGATTGGCACACTGCTCCGCATCAATACAACATCGCCACCTTACAAAAACGACGCGCGTAGACGCGGTGTCACTATGTTGTCCTATGCGTGTTTTTTATAAAAATTGAGATACTTGCATACAGTCAGGGTGCGGAGCAGTGTGCGAATCGCCTAATAATCTAGCATAATCTAACTTAAGGGGCTACCTGAATTATCCAGGGTCCAGTGCTGCCCCATTTGTAATAAATCATGATCAGACCCTAGATAACCCTTCAAACTATTTTATGAACTACTGTTTACAGTTTAAAGTGAGAACGTGAAGCTTTTCTACGCACAATTGCGAAAAACGGCCACTTTTGGCGTATGTGCGTAGAAAAGCTTCACGTTCTCACTTCAAACAGTAAACAGTAGTTCATAAAATAGTTTGAAGGGTTATCTAGGGTCTGATCAAGACAAAATTTATGTCTCCGTTTCCTGTCAAATGATTTATTTTAAATGGGGGCAGCACTGGACTCCGGAAAATTCAGGTATTCCCTTAATCTGTCACTGTAGAAGAAGCGAGGAGCCGATAGAGAGTGACGGCGACGAAGAGATCGCGATGCAGCCCCTACTACATGACCGGGACTCGGAGAGGATATTCAAGGCGATCGAGTGAGTGGGATTTGCTACGGTTACTCTGTTTCCAACGAGTCACGCTGGTTTTGTTAAAAATGACTTTATGAGATTCAATTTTTTTCAAAGATTCAAGTTTCAAAGAATCATTCAGTAATTAGACCTTTACAGGCACTTTTACACGTCAATAAGTATAATTTATGTTACGTGTAAAGTATATTAAAATTTAATTTATTTTTAAAGAAAAGCTACCGATACCAGCGCTTTGTAACGACCACTGCTGAGAAGAAACGCCGAAAGAAACTCATTTTCACAGTATTGGTCGCCTACTCGTCAGAAGGGCTTTGTCATAAAAACAAGATAAACGTTTAAAAAATTGATATCCGACCACGGGAGCCATTTATGGGTAACAATTTATATAACGCGGAAGGGTATGTACCCGTAATACATCAAACCACGGGCCGTACTAGATCACTATAGTATAATGAAATTAAAATTACAGTTTAAAAACAAAAAAAAAATCAACATTCCCATACAATTGCCCGAGTGGCTGCACACTTTTGTATGGAAATGCCAAAATTATTTTTGCTTTTTGACTGTAATTTTAATTTCATTATAATTTACTATATAGTGATATAGTATAGCCCGTGGTTGTATATTTACGAAATGCACTAATTTAAGACCTTTCAATTGATACCCAACTCTTTTTTTGACACGCACTGTTTTGTATGTAACATGCGTTATAATAAATTTATTGCATAGAAACGGTAGCCAATGTCCTCCGAACAATAATCACGAATCGATTAAAATCTCATTTGTCAAAATTGGATAAGCGGTTCGGATGCTACGGGTGGATGGAACACATAAATATCCACATACATACATATAGACAGTTAAAATCATTACCCTTCCTCTTGGTTTTACCGTAGTCGGGTTTATGGTTTTGAAAAATTACTCATAATGTTAAGAATCCCGCTTACCCTAGACTTTTCCATACAAACGTAGTTTATTTTAAAATGACATGTCAGATTTCGGCAGTATTTTGTTATTTTAAAGAAATTGCATATATCTAGGCATAAAACTAGTTATTGACATTCAAATATGAATTAGAAAGAAAATATGAGAGTGTAGAAGTTTTCCATACTGATAGTCAAATATGGTATGATACACTGTATTCTTTTTTAAGTTCATATTTTGCCAGTAAAAACTAGTTATATGCCTTAATATTTGCAATGTCTTTGAAATTAAATAATTTCGCCAATATCAGACATGCAGTTTCAAAATAAAAGCTAGACTACGTTTGTATGGGAAACTCTGATTCTGTCTAGGGTAAATGGCACTCTCTCCCGGTCTACAACCAGACCAAGCACAAAATATGTGTGGCTGGCGTGACGAAGTTCTTGAATAAATGAACAAAATTAAATATTTAACAAATAATGGTAGTGACTTGTTGGAAATAATAATACCTACTAAGTATTTGTGTGGAATGATCGATCAGTGATAATACTTACAGTTAAATTTTAGAAGTTTTAGGCACCTCACTCACTAGTGGCCACGACCGTGACCAATGGCCGCAACTACCAGATTAACCCAGCGCCGGATCTAGAACTTTTTGCAAGAGGGGCAAACTCTGAATATGGCGTTCCAGCGTCCCAGTTATTTCTGGCGACGAGGGGCAGGGGGCGGTCCAAATAGGATATGGAGGAAATCTAAATGTGTCGCCCCTTGTCCAGTTATTCCCAAGTCCAAGAGAAGGGGCACCCGGGGCACCTCATCATCCGCCCTAAATATTTGACGATTTTGGCGCCCCCTGAAACTGACGCCCGGGGCACGTGCCCCGGTTTGTCCCCCTCTAGATCCGCGCCTGGATTAACCAAAGAAATCGCGGCCAAGTGAGCGACGTTCATAATGTCATATCGCTTCTTGGGTTGGACTGTGGAGAGAGCGACGTAGATACCGCCGCAGAATCGCCGATGCTGATGCGTTCCGACTCTCTCGCTCTAATAAATGACGGTTCTGAGCGACTGGAAAGGATGGCAGCATAGAAAAGTGCTGCTTCGTGCTGCCAGACGTAGCCCAAGTCCCAACCCTTTGTTAATCTGGTCGTTGCGGCCACTGGCCGTGGTCGTGGCTGTCTAGTGTGCAAGGCGCCTTATTATAAAAATGTAGTGTGGTACCTACATTATGTGTAAGTATAAAATAATACATAAAAATAAGTACAACATTTTTCACTTTTTAGGTAGATACTTACCTACTCATTCTTATCATTTAATTTCTTTGTAAAATTATGTGTCGTGTTTATTTATTTATTAATTTATTTTGATCATGGCACATTAAAATAAATAAATGGCGTTATACAAAAAGAAAAAAAAAACTTTTTCTAGTAAGTAAAACAATTTTAACAATATAAATTTGATTGTGCTGCCATCTATGTCAGACCCACGTAACTTTGTCCATAGCACAGAATTAATAAAAGTATGCCATAGCTTATGGTGCTCAGTTAGTTTCATCATGCTTTATTTAGGTACTAAAAAGTACTATTATAGTTATTAAAAAAGACAACAGATGTCGTAAGTAGTAATCTGTAATTCTGTTCAGGTTAATTTATAACCTGTTATACAATATGTAACACAAACCCTGTCCGATCCTTTTAGGAGCAACTCAGACCTTCAATATGAACAACTTTTCTTATGGGACGAATGCTCAAAACTCGAAAAAACAAAATTACATTTTCATACAATTGCCGGGCCGGCCGAACACTTTTGTATGAAAATGACGATTTTTTTTCGAGCTTCAAGCATTGGTCCTATAGGAAAAGTTGTTCATATTGACGGTCTGCGTTGCTCCTACAAGAATCGGACAGGGTTTTTGTTATGCGGGCTCCAGACTCCTGCGTGATTCACGGCGTGAATTCACGCCGTAATTTTGCCGCGAAGTAGGCGCGAAAAACATGTCCCTCCA
The DNA here is from genome assembly GCA_943193695.1 of Acrobasis suavella. Taxonomy (NCBI): domain Eukaryota; kingdom Metazoa; phylum Arthropoda; class Insecta; order Lepidoptera; family Pyralidae; genus Acrobasis; species Acrobasis suavella. The sequence continues at coordinate 11,852,968 of OW971952.1, forward strand.
CATTCGTTATCGTACACACTTCACAGTCTGTTCGCGCGCTCGTCGAGAAAGGACGCCGAAACATGCACCGCTATCGCCGTGACGCTGTGTGATGAATGAGGACCAAAAAATTTTAAAAAATATGCAAGAGACTAAGATTTGACGCTTATTTTGTTGCACCGTCCTCAGTAAACGAATAACAGAATCTCACGGCACCAAGTCTCGCGCGTTACTGTTTTCACGCGCCAGTGAGGATGCGTTCGCGTTCACGGGAGATTCGCGCTCCGCAAACCGCAAACCCTTGATGCGGGCGAAAATACTGACACCGAACGGGAAACAAGGCATGAACAGGCGCGAAGCACGTGAACGGGCGCGAAAGCCATCCACATTCGCGTTTCGCGGCTTTCACGGAGCAAATGTGAAGCCCGCTCATATTTTATAAAAAAAACCGGATTGCGTGAAAATTTTACAGCAACAGCACTATGCCTAGGATACGCTCGGATGAACTAGGTTATATTTTGTTCTTTAGCATTTCTAATTTAAAATAACATTTAAATTTAAAAGTGCCAAAATTGGCCTTTTTTCGCTAATGTGCGAAGAAAAGCTTTGTTGTCAAAATAGTTCGAAGGGTTATCTAGGGATGTAGACAAAACTTTTAATGATATCTCCGTTTCCTTTCAAATCATTTATTTCAAATGAGGGCAGCACTGGATCCCGAAAAATTCATGTATCCTCTTAAGTCAAAAAATATTTATTTCTACCAATCTCAGAAAAAAAATTGAAGATGTGTACCTATACAAGAATCCGCAATTTGATATAACTACCTACACAGTGTCACTCTGACAATACATAGATACTTACATCGAAAAACATAACTCTCCTTCTGACGCACTCGTGCAAAAAGAACAAAGTTTCATATGTCCAATGGTCTATAGGAATTTGTATAGCGCCATATAAATTGTTAACGTTTCCAGAAAAACGTCCCACGATTTAATCCAGAGTATGAGAAACAACAGTAAGTTGGTTTTAGTGTGTTGTGATTGTGTGCGAAAAGTTTTTATTTATTTATTTATTTTAATATAACTTTTTTTTGTATATATTTATGGCATGATATGTTTATGTGCAGGCTACTTAAAAGGTAAAAAATTTCGTACAAAATATTTGAAACGTATTTTTTACATTTAAGTAAAATATTGTTACCTAATTTTAAAACGCGTAGATTTCATAAGGGTCAGTAAGGTAGGTACTTACTAATAATTCCATATTGAGTTGTTTTTTTTTCATTAAGTAACAAATAATTTCATTCTAATCAAATAAATGTAGGTATATTCGGTTAACGTTTTAACACCTTCTGCATGTCAAATAATATCTTGCCTTGAAAACTCGTTAAGGGGCTACCTGAATTTTCCGGGGTCCAGTGCTGCCCCCATTTGAAATAAATCATTTAAGGGGCTACATGAATTTTTCGGGGTCCAGTGCTGCCCCCATTTAAAATCAATCAGACCCCGAAAAATTCAGGTAGCCCCTTAATAGGAAACGGAGACATCTGCTTTTCTACGCACAATTGCGAAAAACGGCCACTTTTAGCGTATGTGCGTAGAAAAACTTCACGTTCTCACTTTAAACTGTAAACAGTAGTTCATTAAATAGTTTGAAGGGTTATCTAGGGTCTGATCAAGACAAAATTTTAAATGATATCTCCGTTTTCTTTCAAATGATTTATTACAAATGGGGGCAGCACTGGACCCCGGAAAATTCAGGTAGCCCCTTAAAGGAGGTGATCTCGCGTTATTTTTAAACCGCAAAGAGAGAGACAAGTTTGACGTCCATGTCTGTATATCGGTCTGTGGCATCGTAGCTCCTAAACGAGTGGACCGATTACGATGCGGTTTTTTTCTTTGGAAACTGACGTGATCGAGATGATTCCTAGCTACAGTCAGTGGCGGATTTACTAATAATGAGTAGGCTAAAGCTTATGGCTGCACGTTTGGGGGGCGGCAAAATATGAATATCCTACTGGCGGCATATTTCGCAGGGCAGCAAATTTGAAGCCAATTGCACCCCCCGCTCCCCTAGAGTGCTTTTATTATGATAATTCATAGAACGCAGCTTAAGAGCGGCAAAATATAAATAGCCTACTGGCGTCAAATATATAAATCCGCCACTGCCTACAGTGGTGGTACTTAACATTTTAATTTTATTTCGTGATAATAATGAAATGTAACATTTGTTTGTAGATCGTGACAGGAGACCGCGTCAGAACAACACCGTGCCTTATTGTGTAGAGAGTCCAGCGGAGAATCTTATTACACGAGTAAGTCTATTAGTACTATTATTCTTTATCCAATGCCATCTTTAACGAAAAACGGCATTCGTCTTTAGGATCTGAACTTTTTCGACGCCTTTATCTGAACTTGTTGGAGAAAACGCTGCAGTACAGTTTGTCTTGTACAGTGTTCTGTACTTGCGCTTAGGAGACGGCAGTAAACTTGGTTGTAAGTAAATGATCTGACGTCAACAACTACCTGCCTATTATGAAGTCGACAGTAAAATGACGAGTAGTCGAGTAATCAATGTTATACGCGGGAGTTAAAGAGATACATGGATTTTTCGGGGTCCACCATTGAAATAAATTATTTGAAAGGAAACGTAGACATCATTTTAAATTTTGGCTCATGAGGGTTTAGTAAATATGCGTTTAGTGAAGTTGGGAAATGGTCTTTTTCAAATTGTTCTGGGTCATAGATGTTTATCTATTTATGTATTTGTTATAAAATATAGTATCGTTGATTTGGTATCCCATAACACAAGTCTCGAAATTACTTTGGGACTAGCTCAATCAGTGTATTTTGTCCCTGTATATTTATTGTTTATTTATCTAGGGTCTAATCAAGATCAAATTTTAAATGATATCTCCGTTTTCTTTTAAATGATTTATTTCAAATGGGGGCAGCACTGGACCCCAAAAAAATCAGAAACTTAACCCGTTAATAAGATACAGTCTGGTGACAGACAGACGGACGGATGGCCCGCTGTCCATCCGTCCGTCTGTCTGTCACCAGACTGTAATAGTGCCCCGTTCTTACCTTTTGGGTATGGAACCCTAAAATCGTTACTCAGATCTTAGAGAGGAAAACCTTTGCAGACCTGTGTTATGAAATCGAAAGAAAAATTGACAACTATCAAGTAATACAAAATATATCCGAAGATTTTTTACTTTTTTCTCTTTCGACCAAAGGTTTACATGTAAGTACCTATCTAAAAACTTCGTTTCCATTGCAGGTACTGACGGAGCAGGGTTTGGGTAAATACTGTGACAAGGAGTTCGTTCAGAGCACCTCCCGGGAGATGCAGGAGGCGCTCGACCTCACCCAGGAGGAGATGGACACGTGAGGAATGACATTTACCACTATCGTAACCCAATTCCAAGAAGCACCACCTTATATCCTTATACCGTCCGGTTGTTCATCACCCGAGATACAGACTATGTCTAGTTTGGGGATGGACTCCCGGATGGGGTATGGTGGCGCTTTTAGGTTTTTTTTAGTTAGGCACTCGTCCAGTCTAGTACCCATCTTCTCGGTAACCTTTGCTACAATATTAAAATTACAAAATTCTGTAAAAATTGTTTAACAAAATAAAGATTATTATATATCATACTAGCTTAAACCTATGAATTCGTCGGCGTAGAAGTCGAAAATGTTTCTAATAGGATTTTTAATTCATTCTCGTTCCTTATTTTTTACTAACCACTTATTCAAAAATGTCATGTGTCTCGCTTTAAAAATGACGAAGATTTATACAAACTTGCCTAATAAGGGTACTTATTTCACCCCTATAGGAATGTAATTTTCAAAATCTAATATGTGCATTATTATTTTCTACTAACTACTCAAATAAATTAAAAATTTCATGTGACTCACTTTAAAAATTACGAAGTTTCATACAAACTGGCAACCCCTATTTCACCCCCTTAGGGATGGATTTTCCAAAAATCCTTTCTTAGCGGACGTCTCCTAGTCACAATCTACATTCCTGCCAAATTTCATCTTCATATGTTACGTAGTTTTCGAGATTTCGTGATAAGTGAGTGAGTGATTTTCGCTTTTATATAGATGTATAGAAGATAGATTATAATATAACACCACAGTCACAGAATTAAATGAACGAGCGAGTGAAGTTTGAGTCTACTTGAACAATCCAGCGTTTGTATCTATGTATGTATGTATGTTTTACAATTACTTTAGTATTATGATCACAGCTTGATGAAATTTGGTAGGGGTGTCGATGTAGCCAATATTTTTTAAAGTTCGGTCATGGTTCAAATCGGTCAATAATTGCCGAGATGTGAAATTCGCAATGTAAGGCGACCTACTGGTGCCTCTAAGTACTAATGTGCACTTTGTACTTTGCACCTCACCTGTTTCCGTCAAACATCTCCAAGTACCTCGGTTGCCTGGAAGAGTTTGCAGTTGCGATAAAGCCGCCTTTTGACATCTGGGGGTTACTCCATAAAATAATACGTTAGTCGTACGATAGCGACGTCCTATATCTTTGTTAAACCAAATTAGACTTTATCATCATACGTTAATGCTCAATGTTGCTTGACACTGAATCGCGGATACGCAGTAACGTCCGTCTTGCGTACCGCTTTTGGAATAACCCTCCTGTTTTATGTTATCCATTTTTATGTCACATTATGTTTTGGTGCAATATTAGATTTTAACTAACTAACTACCGTCCATAGTATAGAACGGAGGCTCACCCTCTCCTTCCGCGAGATTACTTCGACACTCATTGTGTCTTTCAACTTGGTATAAAAAGGTTTCGCTTTGAATATGATGTAAGCCTGACAATTGCTATACGTTGTGGTCGTTACGAAGCGCTGGTATCGGTAGCTTTTCTTTAAAAATAAATTAATTTTTAATATACTTTACACGTAAGGCCTAAAAAGGTCTAATTACTGAATAAACAATTGAATCTTTGAATTTGAATCTTTGTAAACTTACGTTCAAATATTTGGTATATTCCATACGTTTTACTACGTTTTACTATACATATACACAAAAAACACACATAAACACAAACACACGCAAAAGTTTAGTTGTAAAAATAATTTTAGTAATTTAATTTTGTTGTTGCGTTGTGTTCCAGTGCTGCGAATCACATAATTTTAGAGGAAAGAAAATTGAGTGCAGCCCAGGTCACAGCCAAGGAAGTGGTAAGTTTTCATATATATTTAATTCTATAAAATGTATGGTAACATTTATTATAAGCTAAGAAGAGCAGAGGCTCCTGTTATAACCTTTGTTCTCTCTAGTTCAGTTGTCCAGTTCAGTTGACTGAACTTAGCATCTTCTTTGCTTATAAAAGGAGGCTCCAGAAACTAAACATTGTTAAAATGGTGTTATCCAATAAAAAAAATATATATATTGCAGTGCGATGCGCGTTCGATGACGCACGCGTGTTACTAATTGCACAGCATCGAATTTCAAATTCGCGATAAGCGCGGCTGTGGCCGCTGCACGACGATTTCGCTATGAGTAACAAACCACTCATAGCCAACGAACTGTTGGCTTTCATTGACTATGTCAAGGACAGCATGGACGAGATTAGCATCCTTCAGATATGCAAGACTAACTTCAGTCTGGAAGAGATCAATAGTGGTAAGACGCTATTGTACGAAACGCTCGGCAAAGCCGCGCAGATGCCTTCTCGAAGGAGGGACGAAAAAGGTGAGAAGAGTCTTCAAGACATAATCAACTTGCTCAAGGTGACCGACCCGGACGACGTTCCTGCGTTTTGTGCGTTGAAGCTACGGAGACTACCTCCAGTCAGTTTTGACCATGTCGACGTCACCAGGCTGCTGAAGGATATAACAACCCTTAAGTCCAGCCTGGCAGAGATGCAGTTAAGGGTAGAGGCTTCGAAAACACCATCTCAGAGCTGCGTGCCGATTTATTATCTTTAAAACGTAATGATTCGGTAAGTATGTCACCCGTAGCCTCTAACATTAACACATGTAGAGGAGGTGCGCAAAATACGTCGATATGCAGCTTTGAGTCAGCGAAACTTGATGCTTCGCCGGCCGGCGCTGTGACGCACGACACTCCGCGCCCCGCCGCCCGCTCCGTTATCCCTGCGGAGAAGTCGAGCACGTCGACCCCAACACGTGCCTATGCCGCCGTTGCTGCTGAAGTTGGCGACGCTGCCGCCACTGCTGGCACTATATGTGAAATTTCACCATCGCGCCAACGTCAATCTAAGCGGAGGAAGCAGCAAAATCCCGAGGGAGGACAATCGAACCGAGTTTCGTCGGTTCCCAGGAAAGTTCCTCCGGTTCCTAAAAAAGGACACGAAGACAAAGAGGGCTTCATAAAAGTAGAGAGAAGGAAAAAGAAGCCTTCCTGTCAGAATCAATGTGGGACTGCAGTGACAGGACCGAAACATCTGCTGCGCCCTGCCATCCCGACCACGCAGCTGTACGTATCGCGACTCTTCTATTCCACAAAAGCGGAGGAAGTGGTGGAGTACCTACGCGTGAAGACCAACATCACGCTGAGGGTCGTGAAGTTGGAGTCACGCCACAGTGTGAACTTCGCTTCATTCGTAGTGCGAGTCCCGACGGAAAAGCTGGTGACCTTCATGCAGGCTGACTTTTGGCCGAAGGGTGTTAAGTATCGTCGCTTTCGAGGAACGATACCGGACACCCCGATGACGCGCAACACGTCGCCGCCTCAACGTGTGACGTAGAAGTTTGTTTTAAGTTTTATATTATATATATGTTAGTCTATAAGGTATTTATAAATATGGGCCTACAATGTAAATGTTCATTTCGTTGCCTGAAATAAATGGTTTATTATTATTATTATTATTATATTATTTTATTATTCTATAAAATAATAACTTTCGTGCGCGAGTCAGACATGCGCACCAAAGGTTCCGTACCATTATCTATAAAAAATCACGTTTGTTGTATGGGAGCCCCCCTTAAATATTTATTTTATTCTGTTTTTAGTATTTTTTGTAATAGCGGCAACAGAAATACATCTTATGTGAAAATTTCCACTATCTAGCTGTCACGGTTCATGAGATACAGCTTAGTGACAGACAGACGGGCAGGCCGACGGATGGACAGACGGATCGAATCTAATTTTAGTCATTCTCCACTGAATATGAAAAAAATTTTTTTTTTATTAACCTCTACTGTCCCACTGCTGGGCAACGGTCCAAATATTTCGATCGTGTGCCACTTCCAACCATTCCCTTTCAAACTGTAGCAAGTCTTCACACCAACGCTTCCGGGGCCTACGTCTCTTCCTTCCGACCATTTCGGGAGTCCAACTATCAGGGTACATTCGGCAAAAGTGACAGAAATAATTATGTATATTATTGGAACGAAGTTTTGGAACGAAATTCCTTATCGCGCGTTGCGAAAGGGAGCTAGACGGAAAAATTAAGACCAAAAGTTGTAACGACACTTTTTGTTCATTCAAATTTATGAAGATAATAAGAACTTGACTAGAACGCAGAAAAGAGTTTGATTGTAATTTAGACCTATTTATATTTATATTTTACTTCGTTCCATCCGGGTGTCCCTTGACACCTCTCAGGTTTTTTTTATTAAACTTATTATTATCTAAAAGTAGTATGTTTGTCCTTCGTGAATATCCTGGTACATGTCTCCTGTCCCTAGTGAAAAAAAAACTTAAATGTTTATTAAAGTTGGAATTTCCCTCCGAATCAGTTGTACCATTGACTAGTACCATTGATGGTACAAGTGACACAAATTTTTTAGGTGCTGGACAGATAGAAAAGACGTAAGAATTGGACAGGGCGCAGACATGTCTCCTCCGCGTCTTTAATTTACAAAATGTGTAGAAGCGTCGCGATGCAGAACACACAGGAAAGACGGGGCGCTGACATGGCACAGACACGACGCCTTAATTATCCGCATCTTATGGTAGAATACACAGAACGGACGGGGCAAGGGCGCGAGCTAACGAAACAGGGTTGAGGGCGGGTTGGGTGTTCGCACGTCGCCAGTGTTGCCATAGATACGGATTTATTTTTATCTGCGTGACAGATAAAAATAAATCCGTGCCTCGTCTTTTCTATATGTTTTCAAAAGTCGCGACGGCGCCCCGCTTTGCCCCGTCCGTGCCCCGTCTGCGTCTTACGTCTTTTCTGTATGTCCAGCGCCTAACATCAATGTCTATTGTTTAGTATCATCAATGGTACTAGTGATATTAATATGAATACATCATTCATTTTATTATATATTAATAATAAATCTATTTTCTTCTTTTTTCAGGAAAGTTTGTTTGCAAGGCAATACCATCCCTTCCACCAGCCCCCCATGCAACCTCCCCCAAGAGGAAAATAACAACAGTACTGTAAGCTTTTTGGATGAGATTTTTTACCTACAACGGCTGAGACTGTGTAGGTTTTTTTCCCTACAAGGGCCTGAGAGGCTGAAAGGATTTTGTTGTGGAGTAACAGGATTTTTTGATGAATATTTGTAAATAGTAATTACGCGCTTTAAATTAGCTTTGGACTGTATTTAAATCGATATATTTCAAATTTAGAGTTGAAATGGATTGTTTTAACGTTTTTCCCCGATTCCCATTATTTTTAATAACCGTTGTGGTTACAATGTAAAATTATAACTGTTATTATGAACCTTTATAAGATATGTATAGATCGTCTAATTTTAAAGTGCTCGCCCCGCTCTAAAGTTTCTTAATATATCTTAATTTTATTTTGGTCATTTATTAAATGCTTGTTAAAATACTGAATGGCCAGATCTATTGGCCAACTAGAGCATAAATGACAGGAACAGGCGACAGAGGAGACGAGTGAGTTTTTGGCGGGAAATCAAGGGGTCCAGTTGGAATTTTGGTTTAAATTGTTTTGCAAATTGATTCTATTGGATTTAATAATATGAAATTGGTGTAGTTTTGTGTTATAAATGCTCATGCTCATAGACGATATGTGAAAAGTTTAAAGTGGACAGTCATAGTGCGGCTGTAGTTATATTTATTTGCGGACTGTAGTCTTTAGGCGCCGTCCGCCACTCAATCGTCTATGAAAATCAGTGGACTTGTATAGATTTGTCGCCAGAAGCTCCCTTGAAGCAATCAAAGGACCTGCACCAACATTTGATTGTATATTTAGGGTTAGGGTAAGGTCAATGATAAAGAAGTAAAAAAATATGTATTCTAAAGGACTATTATCCAGAGCCGTAAAACAATTTAAAAAAAGAGCAGACGTATCACCTTATAGCTAGCACGTGAACTTCGCCTTGCAATAACGGCAGGTACCTGGATTGATCGCTCAATCGGTTGATAGGTAAGAGTGTGGACGAGTTGATTCTAGAGTCAAATTGCTACACGCACTCAAAATGTCACAATTAGTTATTTTCACACACATTGAAATAATTATAATTATAATAGTAAGGGGAGCTCATTTTTGGGATTGACGATCTTTAACTATTTTTCTTAATTCCTTTTAAAATCTTCCAAAAAAACTTTTATACATTTATAATAAGTTTTTTTTTCAATCATAACAAAATAGAAATGATACGGCAAATTGAATTGATTGATTGATAGTTCTTGTATTGTTTTTAATAACAGATATTATAGTCGTTTATTTTTACCTAAGTGATTTTTTACCGAGAAAACGTTTGTTTGTTTATATGTTTGTCTGTACCATTTATCATTATAAATAAATGGCTATGTACTGTAAAAAGGAACTAAGCTACGTTTACAAAGTTTTAAAATAAATTAAAACTGATAGAAATAAGATTTTAATTGTACAAAACTCTAGTTTTAAGCAAGCACTTTTATATGTATTTTTAAATAATGAAAAAAATTATTAAATCGCATATATATTTTTTAATATTATGGCAATGTGCCTTATTTATTGGAAGTAGATAATGCCAAATAAAAAAAATTGTGCCAAACTTAAGAATAAGCTTTATATATTTATTTTATCGCATTAGATATATTTATGTATTTATTTCAATATAGAACGTATTTTTTATTATTATTTAAAGCTATAATATTATTCATATATTAATATGATATTGATGACTATTATGCTTATGTATTTTTGTACCGATGTGTAAAGATTTAAAGAGTAGGTAATTATTTTCTACATTTTTCAATAAATTGTATGCCCCTACAGCTTTTTTTCGAAAAATATACAATACAATATTTTTTAATATAGAGTTAAAATTGATTTAAACAAACAGACATACTTATTGATTTTAAGTATCTTTACACTTTTTTCATTATGTGGAAGTAAATTAAATTTTAATGGAGATAATTTTGATCAAAAAAATTATTAAGATTTCAAATAAACTAGTCAAATCAAAAGTTGCTTGCTTGCATTAATGTTGAGTAAATGTATATAAGATATAAATGAGGTATATTTTAATGTTGTATTTTGTATGGAATATATTTGTTACTGTGAATAAATTGTTGGGAGAGATTTTGATAACTGCATTTTCATTTTTGTAACTAGAAAATATGGATATGGCAGTGCTGCCCCCATTTGAAATAAATCATTTAATAGGAAACGGAGACATCATTTAAAATTTGGTCTTGACCAGGCCCTAGATAACCCTTCAAACTATTTTATGAACTACTGTTTAGAGTTTCAAGAGAGGACGGGTAGCTTTTCTACGCACAATTGCGAAAAACGGCCACTTTTGGCGTATGTGCGAAGAAAAGCTTTACGTTCTCACTTTAAACTGTAAACAGTAGTCTAAATATATATAACTCAAAGGTGACTGACTGACTGACATAGTGATCTATCAACGCACAGCTCAAACCACTGGACGGGTCGGGCTGAAATTTGGCATGCAGGTAGATGTTATGACGTAGGCATCCGCTAAGAAAGGGTTTTGATCAATTCTACCCCCAAGGGGATAAAATAGGGGATGAAAGTTTGTCAATTTTAAACCGATCGGGCTGAGACTTTGCATGCATAAAGCTACTATGACGTAGGCATCCCCTAAGAAAGGATTTTGATAAATTACACCCCTACGCGAGCGAAGCCGAGGGCAAAAGCTAGTTCATAATATAGTTAGAAGGGCCTGGTCAAGTCAAAATTTTAAATGATTTCTCCGTTACCTTTTAAATGATTTAATTGAAATGGGGGCACAACTGGACCCCGGAAAATTTAGTTAAACATTCTTTTATCTTATTTGATAGAGTATTAAAAAGTATGATATTTTTTTTTTTCTCAGATGAGCAAATATTGTCCGATTCAGCGCATTTCGCGTGACGTCACGATCAACGATTTTTGACCAAAATAAATAATAGATTATTTCAGATATAAGGCATCCATATTCACAGAGATTAATGTAAAATTATATAGTTAAATTAAAAAAAGATTTTTTTTTAATAAATAAGAATTTTAATTACTCAATGCTAAAACACGGTTCACCTACAGTGTGGTATGTAAGTGGATCCAGTGTCCCAGTATCGGTGAGTCCCACCTGTCGAATAACGTGTATAGGATGACGTTGGTGCTGGCGCGCAAGCGCGACAGCAGCCACAAAGCTAAAGCCAAGGACAGTGACCAAAGGTGTCGTAAATCCCCCACAAACTTCACTTGTCTTTGTGAATTTTTGCTACTTTGCTATACAAAAAATATATACATATAGCAATTCTTGTACTTACACGATATGTAACAAAAACCCTGTCCGGTCCTGTAGCGGCAACTCAGACCGTTAATATGAACAACTTTTCCTATGGGACCAATTTCATACAAGTTGCCGGGCCGGCCGAACACTTGTATGAAAATGTCGATTTTTTCGAGTTTCAAGCATTGGTCCCACAGGAAATGTTGTTCATATTGACGGTCTGAGTTGTTCCTACAAGGATCGGACGTGGTTTTTGTTATATAATATTGTACATACAAGAATTGCTCGTTTTATAAGTATAAGATTTAATAAGTTAATAATCATGTTTACTGTTAACGAATTAGCAAATCCTCTTTCTATCTTCTTTCTTACAAGTTTAAACTATATTCAACTAAAAGGGATAAGATGGGGAATGCTCTGAAGAATTGTTCGACTTAATACCTGATGCAAAATTTCACCACCACACCACCCGCCTGAAATTAAAATTTCATCCTCACCACTTGGATAGTTGGCAATCAACCACCGAACGTTTAAGGAACTTTTTACCACGTACGACCGAACAGTGGAATCAACTTCCTGCAGCAGTGTTCCCGGCCCGATACGACATTGAAACCTTCAAAAAACGAGTTTATATCTTCCTGCAAGGCCGGCAACGCTTCTGTTACACCCCTGGTGTTGCAGTTGTCCATGGGCAGTGGTGATCACTTAGCATCAGGTGACCCGCGTGTTCGTTTGCCGCTCTATAACATAAAAAAAATTAGCCAAGTGCGTGTCGGGCCACGCGCAGTGTAGGGTTCCGTAGTCACTAATGCAAACTTTGAGTTCATGCCACTAAAAACGTCTTAAGAGCGCGCATTCAAATTTAAGCAAGTCAACACTATGAGCGGGTGTTGATTTTAATTCACACAGACGCAAAACGATGCATATCATGCTTGTGTGTATGTTAGCGGTAGACCGAGCGCAGACTAGTAGGACAAATAATTTTGATACTTACTCTGATTTCATAACAATTTTAATATTATTGTCGAATCAAAATATAATAAACTTTTCTTATGAAACTTTACTGTCAACTGTCAACTTATAACGTCATTTCAAAATATATATGACAGAAAAGCGTGACCACAGAAACAACATTTATACGTTCCGATTTTTGCCTAACTTATTACAAAAAGTATGGTAGGTACAAAACACCTATAAGTACTAGTTACTGTGTCTATTCTGTAGTGAAACTTGATTGCGAATGGAGCACAAATTTTGTTTGGGGTAGCGCCTCTAGTATGTTAGTACAAATTATCTCGATAATCTGAATAAATAATACTACAACTTGAATAAAACACAATTTTATTAAAAGCAGGTTTCTCTTATAGGCATCGACCTGCTTTTTCTGGGGCCCACGTACTCGGGCAAAAGGCATTTCTCGTAAAAAATATCTTTCATTTTGGATTCCCAAAAATGGTCGTCTCTAAATATTTTTGCCGTTTTTAAAGGGAAATCGGGGCCTGTCCATACATCAAAAAGACAAACGTTCTTGTCACTGAAACATAAAATTTTATTTTATAGAATCATGTACACTTGAAAATTTACAAATAAAACCTTTTAAAAGTAAACATAGTACAAAGGTGCTACTTATTTCTAAAGATATTTCTTCCAGCAGACCCGCGAGAGGAAATGGGAAGAAAGAGGTAATTGGTGTGTAAAATACAAGAATAAAGAAATACTCTTACAAAAAACATAAATAAATTAATAAATATACCTACATAAACATACGTAAAATAAACATAAATAGATACATAAACATATACTCATATAAATACCTAATAAATACACAATAAGTTTATATTTGTAAATGGAATTTGTAATTATGTATAAAAACTATTTTTTCACGGGTCCATAACGTAAAAAATTAACAGCCAGATTAAAAATATTTAAAGTTGCCAAACGCGGCTTTGTAATATTTTTAGTATACGAAAAATAAATAATTTATCAATCTTTACCTGATGTGAAGTTGCCCTTGAATTTGAAAAAACCAATCATGGTTTGTATTAACAGAGCCATCTAACTTCCAGAATGTATTTTTTTGTTTTATGGCTTCATCGGCGTCCATGTTGCGAGCAGAATACGGGCATAGAATAGCGTATAGCGTAGCGTATAGAAGCGACATCGAGAACAACATCAGTGCGGCGCGTTGCAGTCCGGTGATTTCAATTCGATACATGACCAACGCTCATCGTAGTCGCTTACCGATTTCGTGCCTAACATTTTATTACAAAATGTTTTGCAGGTCTTAAACACCTACTAATTACCATGACTATTATGTATTCACAACAGTGAATACAAACGTCAACGTTGAACGTTGGTGCATATTATCTCGATGATTTTACATGAGCGCAATATAACTGAAATCCATGCGATTAAAGCCGCAGGGTTTTTTTTTTTTAATTAAAAATTATAAGCCTTCATTTTATATGTGTTTAGCGGAGATGTTGAAACTTTACTCATATTAGTAAAAAATCCAACACCAATTATCGCGCGTGAAACCGCAAGGCACAGCAAGTGCACTTATATAACTACAGAAAAATATTACAAAAAAGTACCTTTTTGCTTTCCTGGCATTTTTCGCAGATTTGGTATTTCTACTGCAACTGTATTTTTTACGTTTGTTGCCCATTACTGAAAAATTATTAATTTTTATTTCATAAATTATGTATATCTATATTAAAACTGAATCGGTCAAGTGCGAGTCAGACTCGTACATAAAGGTACTCGTACATTCCGTACCTTTGTATAATAAAAAACGACGAAAAAAAAACACCTTTCTTGTATAACGACTCCCTTTAATTTTTGATTTTATCTTATTTTATAGTGTTTGTTGTTAGAGCGGCCACAGTAATAAATAATCGGTAAATTTTTTAAGTATCTAGCTATTACGGTTCAAGAAATAGAGCCCTGTGACAGACGGACAGACAGCGGAGTCTCAGTAATATGGTCCCGTTTGCACCCTTTGGGTACGGAACCCTAAAAACAATCTACAAAATATAAGAATGATAATACTTACTAAACGATCAACTCTGCACACGTCGCGCTATACGTTCCTAAAATCTTCTGTTCAGATGGTCAATGACCCCGACCAGACGCAGCTAGCGAGCGATACATCCACCCGTTGGGAAGGCCCGGCGCGAACTAAATCGTCACACGGCGCGCGCTTGTTTTTATAGGTCATTTTTGATATTCCGTATTAAATAATAAAAATGGGATATTTATAAAATAAAAAATCAGGTTTAGTTGCAAACACTTCTTATATAATAATAAAAATAATTTCAACGAAGAAATTCTATTCTTTAAAGTAGAAAAACTGCACCAAAAACGTGAACGTGACCTTTTTTAACAAATTTTTAAATCATATAAATAAAATCATTTTTCAAAATTTTGAAAAATGATTTTAGTGTACCTTTGAGGTACACTAAAAGACAATATATTCTGTCCTCTGAAAATATTATATGAAATAAATTAAAAAGATTTAATCGTAATTTTATCTTCCAAACTGAGCTCTAACCGTCATTTTTGCAATCTGGTGTTCAGTTCAATCGTCAAAATAACAAAAAATTACTTAAAAATACTTTAATTTTACGCTGGAGTTCACTAGAAAAAGAGTTTATCTTAACATATTCTCCTTTTGTTTTATTAAATTTGGTGTAATTGTATTAAAAATAGATGGTCAAAAACACAAAAAAATTGAATTTTCGTCTAAGATTGACTGCACGTTCTTAAAACTAATTTTCTATTGAATTTGTATGAAATTTTCCTTTTCCGAGTACATTTTATAAGTTGATCGCCTATAACTTTTTAATTCGTAAATCCTACTTAGCTCTGATAGTTTTCCTTTAAATTTCATTATATATCCTATAGCTGTGAATTTTTTCACGTGTCCATATAAAACCGTTGACCAGATAGAGGGGGGGACACTTGACTCTAACAAAAATTTTCACTTTAAAACCGAATATTTCAGAAACGGATCCTTAAATCGAAAAACGGTGTTTCCAAGGTCAAATTATTTTTGAAAGACCTATTCAACGATACCCCACATGATTAGTAAGTCGAGAAAATAAAATTGACTTTTGACTTTATTTGTATGGGAGCTACCCTAAAAAATATTTTTTTCAGTACCTTATTTTACCACTTTTTCCGCATAATTATTATACATATTTTTACTTAATTACAGCTTTCTAGTACTTATAGTCGCTAAATAAAACCGCGGACGGACAGGCAGACAGACAGACAGACATGGCGAAACTATAAGGAACCCTAAAAAATGGATGATGTGGATCGAGTGAAAAAATATGTTACATTCTCCAAAAATAGACCCAAATTTTTCGGTTTATCAATGTACTTGTAGTAAAAAATTGAATTCTTGATACATTTTTATGTTTTACCTAGAAAAAGATAAATTGGAAACTTTATGGTATATTTAATATGTTATGACATTTTTTAATACCGAATCAGCTAAGTTATATTTTGAAGTCAGCAGGTTATTTTTCTTTCCCTGGCATCACTCCCTACTAATTCATGTGTAATAAACAGTTTTGGTCAAAAGCTTTTTCAAATTATTTTTTTTTAATCCATCAAGAAAAATTTTAAAATAAAGTATGCCGCTGTCAGCTGTTAAGTCACGTCTGTCATATTGATTGTTATATTCATAAACCTAGATTTTTTTAAACACCTAAATCTGTGGTTATATTTGTTAAAAGCGGCCTTCCCGCCTTAATTTTCATACAAACGCTCGTACGTAATTATGGCGTTGTAACTGATCTTTCTTGAAAACTTTTGAACTAACAGATTTCTTGTGCACTATTATTTTCTAGGTTTCTATCGAAATAAAAAATGAATATTTGGAAAAACAAGTTCAGTATACGCCTCCAACAATCTGGTTTTTTTTGCACAAATTTTACCTGAACTTTGACCGTTCATAAAGTACTCATAAATAAAAAAAATATTTCGATAGAAACCTTGCAAATGTAATGAAAATTTTAAATAACAGACATTTATTTCAGAAACTTGTAAGGCTTATTGACAAAAACGTATATCCTGGAAAAAGTTTTATGAAATTTCCACACCCTATGAATAGTTAATATTCGTTCAATGGATAGTTACTAATAATACAAATTTCATTCAATACAGTGCAAACCGTGCCCCAAGGCGCTATCTCTCTCTTTTTGGTTTGCTTATTTTTTAGCATTGCCCTGGATGAAAAAACAAGCTTTTCGAACTATGCTCGCGTTGACGACAGAGCCGTTGGGAAGGGCCGCCTTAAGTTTCTGTTTCGTCGTTAAGTTTTTTATTAATGAAAAAAACATTTTTCTGGACTGATTTGGATTAAATCTGATTTGGAGATATTTTTAGACCCTGGAAAGGACATAAGCTGCTTCTCTTGCGGGAGAATATCTTATTC
Organism: Acrobasis suavella; assembly: GCA_943193695.1. Taxonomy (NCBI): domain Eukaryota; kingdom Metazoa; phylum Arthropoda; class Insecta; order Lepidoptera; family Pyralidae; genus Acrobasis; species Acrobasis suavella. The sequence goes on from OW971952.1 coordinate 11,870,046, forward strand.
CCATGAGGAAACAAATTCGCCACGGTGGTGGGAAGCTAGTAGAATTGAGTTAGGAATTAAAATGAGGGATCTTTATAAAAAATAGTATCAAAACTATGTTTTTGTTTGTTAAATCAGATATAGTTCAGGTAATCAGGTACAACTGTGCGTGATGAAAAGGGATACAAGTATCGCCTACCGTAAATCCCCTTTTAAATTGAAGCGCCCGCACATAATAAAATGGTTACATTCGCTAACAATTAAAATGTATAGACTCAGACGTTTAGACTCTTCTTAAAATTTGGGATTTAATAAAAAATGTGCCTGGCCAAAAAGGTTTGTGATCACTGATATGTCAAAAAATGACAGGTGTCAGAATTCAACGGAATAAAAATCAGACTTTACATATTTGAATTGATCCGTAGTGCCATCTATTATTTATAGGGCAAACTATAAAAAACCGGCCAAGTGCGTGTTGGAAGTACCATATACCTTTTTTTCCGTTTTCTATTCCATTTTCAAATTCAATTTTTTAATTTGTATGTAATATGTAAATTTATAATAAATAAAATAACTTTGTGCTATTTCTCTCAAGCTCTCCACTACGTACCTTACCTACCTTCTCATGTGGGAGCACTAGCTGGGACAGTTGGAGCTCCTACACAGTGAAGTGTTAGTAATAGGGTACCGTTTTTACCCTTCGGGTGCGAAACCCTAAAATCCCGACTTTCAAGAGTTAAATCTCAATAACTTTTAGTGCCGCAACAGACGGGGCGTAAGTTGCGTCGCGTAACAGCTGGAGATGGGCAGTGGATAGTACTCAATCAACCCATTTGAGTATTTACTCAGTAGATTGAGTAAATTCCCGATAAATATCCTAATTTATCCATTTGGTGAGTAGATTGATTTATATGAGTTGCGGCTTATATTTATGTTCATATTCATTATTTCATGTTTTCATGACAATTTTGAAACTTAAATCTAGTATACACTTGCAGTTATTGCCGGAAAGTGTGTGCATACGCCATAATATGCTTAAAATGACGCTAAAATATATGAAAATACCATACTAATCATACACTGAAAGTAGGCTTCTTTGACTAATTATCATTTTTTAGTGGGAGGTGTGCAAAGAATATGTCATAATAAGTGAACAGACATCAAATGCGATGTCAATATATGAGCGCGCTCTATTTACTCTATTTATTAAATCTAGTGAGTGAATACTCAAATGGGTAGATTGAGTACTATGCACTGCCCATCTCTAGCTGTTACGCGACGCAACTTGCGCCCCGTCTGTTGCGGCACTTAGGCCCAACGGCGACGACAGGCTAATCCGTGCCGCACTTTTTAGTCTGTGAAAATAGAACCCACGTAATCTTATGCAGTAACGCACACGACGCGCGCCGGACTTTTTGCGCGTTAAACGGCTGAACCGATTCGCGTGAAACATAGCTAAGAACCACAGCAAGGGAATTTACTTTCACGTAAAAAAATCGCATCGAAATCGGTCCATCTGTTCGGGAGCTACGATGCCATAGATAAATTATAACACTCCATCCGCGCTAAGTGAGGTTCGAACTTGAGTCTCACAGATGCAGAGCCAGTGCCTAAACCGCTAGGCCACAACCGCTTTACACTTTTTGAAACATCTCCCGATTTTGAATTTGCGAGTAGATTACATACGTAATGGAGTTCCCACTGTCATGGTACTCCCAAACTACAGTTACACAGATCACAATATTAAAAAATGATTTCATGTTGGGTTATGTTTAGTAAATATTTTTGAATAATATTGTTAACATATTGTAACAAAATAAAACTTTTGTTACATTTTGTTTGTCAACATTTATACATAGGTGACAGCGGGGTATGCGGAGAGTGCAGGGCCCGTTTCAGCGTGCATCATCATCATCATCATATTAGCCACAGGAAATCCACTGCTGAACATAGGCCTCCCCCAAGGATTTCTAAAACGACCGATCGGGTGCGGCCTGCATCCAGCGCTTTCCTGTAACCTTGCTCAGGTCATCTGACCATCTAGCAGGTGGGTGTTCTACGCTGCGCGGTACGTGGTCGCCATTCGAGAACCTTTCTGCCCCATCGGCCATCGGTTCTTCGCGCTATGTGCCCGTTTTAGCGTGCGATGTCAGATTTCCAAATGTTATAATATGTTTGTTAATTTTTTACATCAGTGTAGGTGTAATCATAACATTTAACAATTTCTAACAAAACAAAACAATTCTTAAAATTTGTAAGTAAATGTTTTAGAACATTTTCTAACAGTTGTGTGAGATATTAATGATGTTATGAAAGCTACACTGATGAAAAATGTTTTAACAAACATTTAATAACATTAAAAAACATGACATCGGGTTGCATTTTAATTTTGCGTTCTGAGGCGTCGGATACTCCACTAGCACCTGCATAAATGTTAATGAACAAAATATAACAAACGTTTTATTTTGTTACAATATGTTAACTAACAAATTTGTTTAAAAATGACTAGTAACATTACCTAACATGAAAACATTTGGTTGGTTTACTCTCTTTTCTTGTACTTAAATATTTTGATCAAATTATGTTTGCTAACAAAATGTTTACTAACGTGTGTAAACATTTTATAACGGCTAAGTAGGAGTACCACACGGTAGTCAGTTTGACTCACAACAGTCACAATCACATCATATCTTGTAATTTTGAAATATCTTTTTTGATTTATGAGTAAGTTTGATTATGATACACTGATGCAGTCAAATTAATATCAGCCTGTAGATTAATCTTTGAACAAAATAACAAGAATTTTCTTATGTCAAAATAAATACTTTATTATGTTTTATCAATCATCGTTGTCATCATCAAGCGGATCTTTCACGTCCTTAAGTTCTTCCATTTTAAGAGCAATCTCACCTTTCAGTTCATCTATCAGCTCTTCCAAGCCGTCTTTGAATTTCACTACAGCTTTATCTTCATCTCCTTCAAACAAGCTATTAATAGTATTTTTGACTTCATTGGCACTCGGGGTCGTAGTATCCATTTTTGTGGTTACATTTATTAAATCAGATAAAGCGTCGTCAAACCTTTTAGATGCTGACTTTAAAGGTTCACTCAGCTTGCCGGTTATTGAAAATGGAGATGGTGTTACATTCACATCTTTAGGCATACAGGCTTCTAAAGAAGAACAATCTTTTTCCTCATCTCTATCGTGCTCTTTACCTTCAATCAATTCATTCAAATTTAATGGTCCTTCATTGGAATTTTGGGATTTTAAAGAAATGTTTATTATTTCACTTTGTAGTCTTTGGATGAGATTTTCTAGATCTGCTATTTTCTTATCTAAATCATTAGTGACGTTATTAGGTGGGGCCATTGCGGATACAGTAAGCAGTATATTGCCGTCTTCTTTATTTAAAAGTGATTGTTGATATTCTTCTTGGATGTCCGTTATAAATTTCTCAATCAATAATTCTAGTCTGTCTTTTTTGCTGCTATCCATTTAATATTTGTTTATTCCAAATACCTTTGCATTCTTCTCTCACGTTCTTCTTCACACCTTCGTTTTCTTTGATCTTCGCAAGGGTCTGCTTGGGGTGGATCAGGGGGATGGGGCGGTGGTATACTTGTAGCACAATATTGATCAGGATTTGCTGCTGTTTGAGCTTCTATTTCGCAACACCTGGCAGTACCTTGAATATTACGAAATAATGTAGGGCAAAAGTCAACATAAAAAGTATTTACTTGGATGGATTTTGTAGGATTATTTGCCTTAAATTATTGGTTTTTACAGCATTACAATGCTCGGATTATTATCTAAGTTAAAACATGTGATGAAAAATTTCGCCACAAGTGGCATTCGGACCCGCGTCTCTCACGCTAATGCCGTGAGTGCACTACCAATTGTGCTATCGTGGCTTCAAATCACCCTGATGAAATTTAATTTGGATTATTTGCCTTCTTTAAAATTGACACACGTACTTATCTTCAAAATTATGAAAGTTTTCTAAAATAATTTTTCAACAAAAAAGTCCATGCCTGTAACAGTAATAGTCAGAGAAGTCATTGCTAGCGCTTTTGCAAGTTAAGCGTGGTCCACACTTGGATGGCTGGCCACAAATGAAAAAAAAACTAGAGCTCTTCGTGCCTCGATAGGCCGTAAATTTAATTCTTCTAGACTACAAATCTAGCGGGAGCAGTATGCTCCACCCCGCGATTATATCCAACCTTCAGAGGAGCTACCATCAGGTCATAAACTGCCATGAGCCACATGGAGTAGTTTGAGTCGCCTCCGAACTGAGGTAGGTCGACGTAGACACAATCTGGCGCGCTGGCGCTACATTGACCAAGCAGAAGCACAAATTCAGTGTGGTCACGATGACCAGAGTCAAATTCAAATTCAAATTCAAATATATCTTTATTATCATAGGATATTTATAATATCTCTTAATAATCGTCACTTTGTTTTATTGCACAATTAATTATTGTTGACGTCAAAAAGTTACTTAGAGCTAAGTTTACTGCCGCCTCCAAAGCGCTAGTGCAGAAGAAGCGGTAACAAACTGCACTGCAGTATTTACTCCAAGAACGTCAACTCACAATGAAATTAATATTTATAGTTGATATTTGGACAGAGTATACATTGTTTGTTGTCATAATTTAAATTAATTTTTTAATGTCGAAATTTTGAAATAATGTCAAAGCAAGTTGTAAATTCAGTATGTACTTAATGTACCAGATTATGACCATTTCTGAGTATACAAACCTTTAAGAGGGACCCGCGCCAAGCTCAAGCCAGACTTTGTTGTCTTTAAGATAGTCATCGGTCCTGTAATAAGCCTTTTCACACAGTACCTTCTTTACATAAGCTTTAAACTTTTTGTCAGGCATATCAAGGACCGATTGTGGCAGTTTATTATAAAAAAGTATACCGTTCCCCATAAACGTTTTACTAACTGTTTTGAGCCTATAATACGGGGCAACTAAGTCACTCTTATTGCGTAAGTTTCTGACGGTAAAATCGCTTACTTTATTGTATGAGGAAATATTTTTCCTTACATACAGTATGTTTTCAAATATATACTGTGATGGTAAGGTTAGTATACCTATTTCCTTGAATAATTCTCTGAGTGAGTCTCTAGATCCTAAGCCGTAGATAGCTCGAATTGCCCTTTTTTGTAAAATGAAAATAGTCTGAATATCGGCTGCACTCCCCCATAGCAGTATGCCGTATGACATTAAACTATGAAAGTAACTAAAGTACACAAGTCTAGCAGTTGCTACATCTGTCAATTGTCTAATTCTCCTAACAGCATAAGCCGCAGAGCTAAGTTTATTTGAAAGTTTTGATATATGAGCGCCCCACTGAAGTTTCGAGTCGATCGTAATTCCTAAGAAGGTAGTACTTTCAACAAGATCAAGTTTTTCGCCATCTATCAGTATGTCGACGCAAGCTTGCCTCACATTGGGAAGAGAAAATCGAATGCATTGGGTCTTTTTCGCATTTAACATGAGGTTATTGGCAGTAAACCAATCAGAAATAGAAGACAAGGTGCTGTTCACCGCGCTAGCATCCGTGCTATGACGGCCAATTTTGAATATTAGTATGCAGCACCTCTTCTCATGCCCTTTGTGCCCTACCAGCTGTACTATGCTTGATCTATCCTCTGCCTTGGAGGAAGGCGTAAAAGTGGCAACGTATTGGAAGAACAAAATTTGAAGTTTGAGTCAACGACACGATTTGAAGAAGGCCGTAAAGCCGTTGGTCCCCATTGTCATAATTGTATGGTAGTAGTCAAGCTTTGTCAGAAGCCTTCAAGCAGCTTAAAAAGTCTGAAACCAGCGTTCACCACTTACACGAAACACAAACAGTGACGGTCACAGAAGCAAATGGTTGTTGCAACAATTTGTTTCATCTCATATTTTTTTAATCTTACAACATCTCTCAAGTTTGAATCCATCAAGCCATTTAAACTACAGAGCGTCCCATAGAAATTGACATACACTTGAAAAACATAACCCTCCTTCTGTCGTGGTCAAATAAAAAGAAGACATAAAAAACTAGAAGAACTAACCAGTTGGTTCTGGTTCTACGACGCAAACTATGGGTTCCTTAGACTTCTTTATACCAACTGGAGGATTCTTGATCTTCTCAATACAAATAGCGCAGCATTTAGCTGGCTTAGGTTGCTCTGGGGCGGGAGGGGGGGGTGAATTCTAGACCTTTTTTCTTGCACTTCTGAAGTTCGCAAGGGGTCGGTGGATCGGGTTCTGGTATCTGCTCAAACTCGCATTGTTTTGTGTTCATGTTCTGTTGTTAGTCTGAGTTGAAGCCCATTTCAAATATTTCCATTTATTTATTATTATATATTCTTATTTTTATTACTATTTGTGAGCCATGACAGAAAGTCTGTGGTGGAACTGCTGGAAGCCATGTTTTGTCTGTTTGGTTCATTGAGAAGAGGTACTTTCTAATTTGTGGTTTGGTTTCACTGGGTGTCAGTGTCAAAAAAAATTTAGAAAATTATAAATTTATTTTAGAAAATCTGCCAGTTTCAAAGAGCAAAGAAAAACATTTTTAGGATATCTTTGGCCAGTTTGTTAAACAAAGAGCAAAAAGTTTTTTTTAAAGCTTTTTAAGCTTACTCGAGTAACTCGAGCAGTCTACGAGAGTGATCGAGCAGCCGCGAGTCAACTCGAGCTCTCTCGTAGCTCTCCCTCTACCCCACGAACCCACATCGTTCACCTACGTTTATTTCTGTCTTTTTCCTCTTGTTCAAATATGTTCTATCATGACCAATTCCATATTTTTCAAAACAAAAAACACAAATTCTCTTGTCAAATGTAGATCGTAGACTGATCGGACGCTAGCGCGGCATGTGTCCGCCGCGCGGTTGCGCGACCTGACACGCGACTGATCGAAAAGTCTCGAGCGTGCTCGAGGTGACGCACGACAGCGGGAGCACTTTGCCTCACGTTTCGCGTCGCTACCGTGCGCTGCCGATCCAGTGTAGCGCGGCCCTTTGGTCTTGAATATAAAGACGTAAAAATATAGGTCTATGGGCTAGAAAGATTCTTAGGTAAGGCTTTAACCTGTGGTTTAGAGGCTTTGTCTACGGCGTTCGCTGGCCTTGTGTCTTCTTGTGTGGTTAGTTTTGTTTAATCATCAACGCTGGCCAATATACCTAAAACGCTGGCGATACATTGGAGTTCTAGGTCAGTGCAGCATCGATGTCACTTGATAAAATGTGCTTTGAAGGAAGATCGCAAACATCAGGCTAATAGCGATACCATTATACCGCCTTAACCAGTTTTAAGGGTTTTTACAGACGTGTGACAGTATGCCATCGACACTAGTCGACCAGTATCGCGACAGCAGTGACCATAGACCAAGGATTTTTTTTACTTCGTAGGGCAGTGTCCGATGGCGACTAGGGTCAAGAGTTGCCACTAGCTATCCTTCATCTGTCTTAGATCCCAAAAGTAAAAAACAAATACTGGAAAAAGATGCTATAATTCCATCAAAAGTCAAGAGATGATCAGATTTCCGGACACAAGTCCGATCAATTGTTCTGTCTCAACATATCCGCCATCTCAGGAGTAGGTTCCACACACGCCGGTCCGTGTAGGTTTGGGTTCTTGATCCTCTGTAGACAAGAGTTCGGGTCTATTGCAATCTTTCTTTGTCCATTTCCCGTCTTCTGTGCAATAAGTTAGAGGCTCGTCAAAGGGGTGTGGACGTGGTGGTAACACACACTTTTTGACGCGCAAGAAAGTGCCTATTTGACATCTCGCTGAAAGTTAAAACGTTTACTGCAAAGCTAAATTTTGGCTAGTGACAAAATGTGCATTATGGGATAGAACGACCCCACACTATATCTATATAAATACTTATTTTATCGTTGAGTTAGTATCCCATAACACAAGTCTCGAACTTACTTTGGGGCTAGCTCAATCAGTGTTATTTGTCCCTATATATTTATTTATTTATTATTTATTTATTTTGAAGCCAAATATATGAAATAATTATTTCTTTTAAAAAAGTATTCCATTACAAATCAAAATAATGATAAACTTTAGCTTCGCCCCGGGTTCAGGTTAGAGAAAACCAAGAAAATGAAGAAAATATTTGTGGGGTCAAAAGACCTCTAAGTGCACCCGAAAGTGGATATATTTCGATAAAAATTGTGATTTCAAGACTAAAGAAAAAAAGCCACACCCCTTCCGCTACGCGTTTGACTCGCGTGGACGTCATGCATCACTAATTTGGTTTGATTAGACTACGTTATTTTTCTAGTGTGGCGTGGGGCATTTACGCCTCCCACGCATGTGAGGTAGAAAGACCTTACGTTCGCATGGAATTATTTTTTATAATATATTGTGTGGCTTCGCTTTTTGACTACCTTTTTTTACGCAGTTTATGTTTGTTTACTTGTTCGCAAGCATTTCTTGTTATAATGTGTCAACGTTGTTTTATATTATAAGTATTTAATAATTTAAAGACAATAATAATAATATGACAAAGCCCTTCTGGCGAGTAGGCGACCATGAGAATACTGTGAAAATGAGTTTCTTTCGGCGTTTCTTCTTAGCAGTGGTCGTTACGAAGCACTGGTATCGGTAGCTTTTCTTTGAAAATAAATTAAATTTTAAAATACTTTACACGTAACGTAAATTATACTTATGGACGTATAAAAGTGCCTGTAAAGGTCTAATTACTGAATAAACATTTGAATCTTTGAATCTAACTGCCTCACTTGCATTTTTTTATTTCAAAAACCGTTTTAGTAGGCAAAAACGTCTGTATATTGGTTTCTTACATTCACGTGGTATTTTCGGAGATACGAGCTACGCACTGGACAGAAAAAGCGACATTGGTATGCCGCGTGGAGCGGGAGTACACTCATGCGGTCTTAAAACCCCATAAAGAATTGAGCGTGTTAAGCCAGTATTTAGGCACTTACTTATCGAGCTAACATAAGATAAGTACAGACCATGGCAGAGGAAAACTAGTGAAAGTTCTACTTTATAAAATTAGTATGGGAACGTTGTCGCATATAAGGCGAAATAAAAAAAAAACTACAAATCACATTTGGATTACACAAACAATTTGCTTAATAGGTCGTTTTTATTTACTTCAAAAATTGGCTTAAGGCCTTACTAATAAGATTTATATTGCTACGGTTCAAAAAGTATTTAAGATGTTTTGCAATCTGCAGCATAAGTTTGACGAAACTATAAATGGCGTTATTTTCAAAATTTGCATAAATAAGCTTAAGTACGAATAACAAAGTCTTAATTTACATAAAAATATATTTTTGGGATTGAGTACAGTTGTGCTTAATTATGATACCCGCGCCACGCCCTCTTGGCAATTCCCTTTTTTTTCTTTTCCGTGGTACAGACGGATTTAAAAAATATATCATCATAACCATTATATCAGTCACAGGATGTCCACTGCTGGACATAGGCTTCCTCCAAGGTTTTCCAAAACGACTGATTAAAACCAACTTGCATTCAGCGTTTTCCTGCAACCTTGCTGGCTGTCCTAGTTTGTGGGTAATTAAATTACGCTGCGCTTGCCGGTACGTGGCTGCCATTTGAGAACCCTTCTGCCCCATCAGCCATTGGTTCTATAAAATATTTTAAATAATACGTATATTCAAATATTTCTTAAACCATTAGAAAGCTTAAATCTGGAGAAGAAAAGATCTACTAAATATATACTTGTTTAAATTTCGCACCTATCGAAATTTTGAGTGGAAACTCACGCAGCCAATTGCGCTCTGCGCTGCGCTGAGTGTTGCCCGTACGCAGTGTTCGGTATCGTTCTCACTTGCGACGTGATATTTAACTATCCTCAATCATGGAGAATAATAGTGGTGGTAATAGTAATTTAAATGATTGTTCTATTGACGATCAGGAAGTGATTAGCACATTGGTAGATGATGTGACGGAAACGTTAGAATGGGATGATTCGACCTTTAAAAGTACGGAGAAGAGGAAAACGAGGGAAGATGTAGTAATAGCGAGGAAGAATTTATTGCGGTTAGCTGTTAAACAGGCAAGCGATTACCGAAAAGTAATTTTCGTGACGATCAAATCAATAAATCTGGAAGACAGCAACAAACCAATGAAAAATACAAAGTTTGCATTACTGGGATTTTTGCGAGTTTTGAGTGTCGGAAATGTGGAGAAGGCCACGAGAACTGCGAGACAAAAGATTTTACATGTTCAGTCAAGTAACAAGATACCTGACCAGGCCTTCTACTTATATTTCGATTAGACATGGAAATGATCAACTGGGAAATGGAACCCACCTTTGTGGACTGCTGCTGTGCAACTTGCAACGGACAAGATATATAGCAGAGTTGTAGTCACGAAAGCAGTGGTTCATCAACAGGGACCAGATAGTGAATGCAGAGAAGAAAGCAAGAAGATAACAAGTCAAAACAAAAATGACAAAAGAAATAAGAAAAAGAAGGGAAAAACCAGTGCAGCCAATCTATAGAATGTGAAAGGTCAGAGCACCCAAACAAAGAATGTACAAAGAGAAGAAGGAAGATCAAAGTTGAGGAAGTTTTTTGCACGTCGTAAATATATTATGTTATCTGGCGTATCACTAGAAGAAAAAATGTATTTGATTATTCAAATATTTATTGAAGAGTGTAAAATATTTGTACAATTTTTTACCAGTGGGGATTTGGCAGCAAAAATCCTAAAACTTTTTAATAAATATTCTAGTTCCCTAAAGAATTTACCAAGAATATACTGCAGTGGAATTCAAAGAAAGAATTATTGCAACAAGAAAAAGTACACATAGCCCTTCTTAGCGAGACATGGTTAGATTCTGGAATCTCTGTGAATATCAGTGAGTGCAACATTTATAGACGGAATCGGTCTGACAGCTATGGAGGCGTTGCTGTTATCACACATAAGTCTTTGTCACAAAGTTTACAAAATCTTGATTTAGAAGTATTACATAAAAAATTCTTAATTGTAGCTATTTAGAACTTATTTTATCAATTATTGTCCATCTAATTTATCTACAAGAACTTCGGATTAGGATAGTTCATTTTCGCTCTTTTTTTTAAAAAAAAAAGATAATAGACGGAGATTTTAATGGCCATCATACAAACTGGTCTTATAAAACGACGGCAGAGGAAGACAACTCTTAGATTCATCATTACACAATTTATTTATTTTACTAAATGATGCAAAAACAACAAGTTACAAATTGGTAAATAGAACACTACAAAAATCCTCTCCTAACATTACATTTGTTGCTTCCGACATAGCGGTCAGTACCAAATGGCCAGTTGCAATGAAAACTTGGATAGAGATCACTTAGTAATCAATATTTCACTAAGCTGTCAGGATTAATTACAATTTACAAAAAAAAACTCAATTTCAAAATGCCAACTGAGAGGCTTATAGACATTACTTACAAAATATATTTTCTAAACCTAATCTTAACTTTGATAACGTCAAAGAAAAATACGACTTCTTCCTTGAAAAAATAAACGAAGCTGCTAATATATATATTCCCTTTGTAAAAATGTGTACCAATCCTAATTCTACTTTTAAACCCAAAAAATATTGGACTCTTGATCTTTGTAAGGCTGTTGAATGTTGATTAAGGAAGACTGGCATTAAAAGCAGGGTTGCCAGATACGGGTTTATCTTTTCCGGGATAATTAAAAAAAAAAGCTAACGGGCCGAGTGGTCAGGCGAGTTTTAGAGTCGAAAACCAATGTCCTGCAGATAAAGTACAACAATGCATTTAGGGTGCTTAAAGGGCTCTGCTGACGATGCAGCGCGTCAGGGATGTTAGCTGAAGCGCGTGTTGCCTGCTTCTATGCAAAAAAAAAAAAAAATATCTGCAACCATTATACATTAGATTTTTCTTTTTTTTTTTTTTGGCTTGACGCTGTTGCATATTTAGCCATTGGATTTGTGGACTAATTGTGATATAAGGCCTTTGGCTCATGAGAACACTGAATTTGGTAAGCTCTAAAAAGTCAAGGAGTTGAAAAAAGTACATAAGAATAATAAAAAATGTGTTTACATACAGTACAGGACGAATAAAGCTCGAAACTGAAGGGGAATGCTTTCCGATAAGCTGAGGAGTGAGGCAAGGATTGCTTCCAGTGATCAAATGGAGTGGAAGGTTACAAATTCATGGAAACTGTATTGGACCCTTAAAGAAGTCTTTAAAGGCAAACAGTATAACATAGGACTGAAGTGTAAAGTCTACAATACTTGTGTATTACCAATATTATCATATGGCTGTCAAACCTGGACAAACACCCAAAAACAAAACTAAAACTGATCACTTGTCAAAGAGAGTAATATTGAGAGAGCATAAGCATGTTGGGTTACACAAGGAAAAACAGAAAACAAGCTGTATTAGATATAAGAATGGATCCTCCATTGTAAATATTAATGAAAAGCAAATGTGTTAGCAAATAAAAGCTAGTAAAAATATACTATTCGGGTAAGGAAAACTGCTTCAAAACTTTCCATGTTGAAAATCAACTTACTCGCTTCATTCTTTTCAGGATTTTTTAACCTTTCGAAACACACAAATGGTTTGTCACATTCTCCTTCTGGATCCTTCTTCGGGTCGCATGGAGGTTTGGGATCGAAGGGGTGAGGCGGGAAGATTTTCCGGCAATCTTTAATGTCTACTCGCTGGCTCACTGGTAAGGGCATAATCTATTGATGACGGTAAAAAAATCTGAAAATTTTCTATTCGATTAAAACTAACGCAAGACACAAACATTGCAAGCATAATTTAATGGGTTCTGTCAACTGTTACTAGGATATCGAGGCAACGTGTGTTCACGTCCTCTAGTCCTATTCACCCTGATGAAGATCAGATGAGATCAGATTTCCAGATGATGTTGAAACATGTGTCGGCCAGTTGCTGACTTTATACCTGATAATCTTTGTAATTTATGCTAATTATTTTCATTGGATCCCAGACCAAAATTAAAGATGTGGGGAAGAAAGCAACTCTGGTGTTTTTGGAAAGTTAATGAAATAAAAGCAATAAAACCTTTGTGATCCAAGAGCCCCATTTAAAATCAATTGTTTGAAAGGAGCTATCTTTTAAAATGTTATCTTGATCTAGCACTAGATAATTCTTCAAACCATTTTATGATCTACTGTTTACAGCTTGCGAAAACGGCCTCTTTTGGTTAATGTACCTCACCTTAAACTCTTAACAGTTGTTTATAAAAGATTTTCAAGGGTTATTTTCAGATGTCAAGACTTTGTCAAGACAACATTTTAAATGACATCTCAGATTCCTTTCAAATAATTTATTTTAAATATGGGCAGCACTAGACTCCGAAAAATTCAATTCATTTAAAAATTGTGAAGTTCGACTCACAATGTGAATTTTTCAGAAGTGGTGCTAGTTACAACCGCACATTCACCCAAGAAGTTTATGGACTAACTTGCTCACGGTTACCTTGGCCTAACATGACGAAGCATAATACGTATTCTACAACTAAAAAAATTTAAATCGTGATGGGTCATCGACTTTACCTGCCGCTTAGAGACCTATCGTTCAAGCCTAAGGCTTGAACCCTTGAGCTCTTCTAAAAAGCTCTGGCATTGAGATAATAAGAGGTAGTGATACAGTCAGTTCAGTATACAAATGCCTTGACTATAACCGAGATTGAAGATGACGATGGAGTGACGGTTTCTACATGATGGTTGCTACAAGAGTATCACCAATAACTACGGGCCACCACCATTAGTCACCGTTTCCACAAGAGCAATGTGGGCGATGGCGCGGGTGGCGAGGCTACGCTCAGAAATACCTTGAGGACCTAAACCGCCTACGTACTGAGAAGAGCAGATGTTTGATATATTGAAAGATAGGAGGCCCGTTGCCAACGCGGTCACTCCGATCAGACCGTGCAGCACCTTCTTTAGAGTCCATCGTACCTGAACAGCTGTACAAAATATGAGCTGTACTCGGCGTCGAAGAGAGTTAACTTACTGGAAAGGCAAAATATAGTGTAGTTTGAGCCAATCGACACGAAAAGAAGAAGAATTTTGAGGACAGCGAAACCGTCGCATCGCCTTTGATTGTGTAAACCGAACGAAACTAGTCTGCCTTTTTCGTCTACATTACGTGAGAAAGAACGGGATAACCTTACCAGCTTTTTATTGTTCTACCACGCAAACTATAGGTTTCTCAAGCTTCTTTCTCAGTCAGTTGACTGAGATTGCTAAGGAGTGGAAAGAGGGATGTCCTCTAGACATTTCTGTTAGCATTTCTGTAGTTGGCAAGGAGTTGGTGGATTGGGCTTTGATGTTGGTTCAAATTTGCTGCATTGTTTTGTGTTTAATCTCTGTTGTAGTTAATTTATTCTATTTGTGAGACATGTTTTGTTCAGCTGGTTGAGTGACAGTGTCAAGAACTGAAGTTGTAATTTTGATGCTTGAGAAATCTGCCAGTACCAAAGATTTAGAAATACAAGTAGTGGCCAGTCCGTTTTGCTTGTATGTACTGCTAGAAGAATTAATATGCCTTTGAGGAACCCTACGTAGAAACGAAGGTCTACACCCCCACATCTGCATGAGGTTTACACCAAAGAGCAAAAAAAAATTTTTTCGTACCACTTGCTCAAAAAAGGCACATTCTATGGCACAAAAAGCGAACATAACAATAGTCATTTTTAATCTGTTAAAAACAGGGAAAGAAAAATGTAGGTACTGAATTTCATCACCTTCTCTAAAGGGCATCTACATGTTGGATGTGTATCCCCACGCAAGCTTCTCAAAAGACCGAGGTGACAAGACCCGTGGATTCTTAGAGAAAATACAAAATAATAGTAAATAATTTCTAAATAATAGTGGGGGCTGCATCGTAATGTTGTGGCAGTAGACAAGGACCTCACGCCACTTTCCTTGTCAAATGAGGACTGGCGCACGGTGCTAAGTACAGAAGATCGCGTGAACCACTACTTGTATATTCTTAATCTTTGGCGTGAACGTATGAAAAAAAGCAAGGAGTTCCAGGGTTCGGCTTGACGATCCTGCGCTTTGGTGACCCGTTTGGGGAAACCGACGGTTTTGCATGTGCAACTGCAGACGAAGTCATGATGACAAACAAATAACTGTCGGAGATATATGCTGAAAGACGGCACGGCACGGTTGACTTCTGTCATAATCTCCGGTTGAACTCATCTGGCTAACGGCGAGTACTTGCACAGACATAACTTCGCAGCCAAAATTATTCACCAGTAACTTGCTCTTCGATACGGGCTTGTAGAATTTGAGTTCTCATAACTGATCGTGCTACGCTCTATTGGAATCGATCTGTCATCACGGATAGGACTATTGTCGCCAATAAGCTTGATATCGTGCTGAGAGATCGATCGATGCGCCAGACAGTGTTCGTCGACATCAACGTCCCGCATAACGAGAACCTCGTGAAGGCCGAGAAGGACAAGCTTAGCAAGTAACTTGACTTGACCCACGAGATGACTGAGATGTGGGATGTGGATTTGATGACCGCTGTCCCGATAGTCTTATCAATTTAAGCCTTCCGAAGTTTAATGACCATAGTGTGAAATTTAAGTTTATTAAGGTGTTTTACACTGCATCTGATACATTTTTCTGTAGCTGCAGATCTCAATAAATAAGGTTTTATTATGTTCTGAACAATGACTGGTAGTGCCCAATGACTAATAGTTTACCCTATCTTATATTAGAAACTGACCTTTAAAACTGAATAAAAACAGATAGGTTAACGATTGTTTTATGACAATTCTATCAAAATTTCACCATCAGCAGATTTCCTATGGATACAAGTCCGATCAATTCTTCTGTTTCCACAAATCCTTCATCTCAGGAGAAGGTTCCTTACAGTCTTGGCCGTGCAGTTCTGGATTTTTGATCTTTTGGAGGCAGAGTTGGGGTTCGTTGCACGCAAGCTTCCTCCATCTGCCCTCTTCTGTGCAAAAGGGTTGAGGTGGGTCGGCAGGATGAGGAGGTGGCGGCATCGACTTCCCACACTTACTGACGCCCACGAAAGCGCCTATTTGACATCTAGCTGAAAGTAAAGTTAAAGAATACATGAATTTTCAGGGTCCACTGCTGCTTCCATTTGAAATAAATTATTTGCCACACTATTAATATCTACTCACATTTGCCAAAAGTGCCCTTTCTTCGCAAATGTGTGTAAAAAATTTGACACTATTGTTCGCCACTTACACACACGAAAGGCAAGCGCTTTGTGAGTTTTTTGTTAAGCTTCTAGCTATGGTTTAAAGCATTGATCAAACCAACTTACTCGTTTCATTCTTCTCAGGATTTTTGATCTTGTCATAACACAAAAATGGTTTGGGACATTCCCCTTCTGGATCCCTATTTGGGTCGCAAGGAGGTTTGTCATCATCGAAGGGGTGGGGTGGGATGGCCTTTTTGCAATCTTTAATATCCACTCGTTGGCTTACTGGCGCTGGCATAATAACTCGGTGATAACTGCAATAAAAAAAAAACTAATGATTTTCCATTTGATCCAAAAACCATGTGGGAAAGTAACTAATTGTGGTGTTTTTAACTCTACAAAAAAGAGTATGCCTAGCTGTCTGTCTGTAGCATCGTAGCACTTTAACGGATGGACCGATTTTGATGTGGTTTTTTACTTGAAAGTAAGTTCCCTTGCGGTAGTTCTAAGCTATGTTTGATGAAAATCCGTTTTTCATCGAATTGGAATCGAATCGGTTCAGCCCTTAAAAAAGCCCCCGACTTTTAAGCATTAGGCCCTAATAACATTTCAATGACTAAACCGATTTTCAACAAACAGCTAAAAACTCCTGCAACTTCCTTTCACGTGAAAAAACCGCATTGAAATCGGTACTATAGCCAAGTGCGACAGACAATAATATGATTATTCAGTAATTAGATCTTTACAGGCACTTTTACAGTCAAAACTAGACTATGATAACTAGTCTCCGTTATCTTGCCATACAATGACATTACTTTATTGGGATAGATCTCTTTAACCGACTTCCAAAAAAGGAGTAGGTTATCAGTTCGTCGCGATCCTTTATTTTTTTTGATGTATGTTCACCGATTATTCAGAGACGCATGGACCGATTTAAAAAAATCCTTTTTTGTTTGAAAGGGTATACTTAGGTAAGGGTAAGGGTGGTACCATGGAAAATATATCAAAATCGGTTGTGTAGTTTGGGGGTGAAGTCGGTTTTTAGTTTTGAAAAATTATAATTTATCGACTATTGACATATCAATGGTATTTATTAGTGACATATAATATAGCTCAGGTACAAATCTGAGCTATATTTTATGTCACTGACCATAAGCCAAAGATAATCACTACACAACGATGAAAATGTAACAAAAAAAAAAAATATGGGATAAATAAAACCCATGGATAAAAAATATTATGTTATGGACATATCATAATTTTTCGACAATAATCACAATAAAGTGAATACGAAAAGGATTTTAGAGGGTTTTAGTGAGTTTAAGAAATCGATAACAGTAAGTCAATTTATTTTTAATTAGATATATTTTAATTTATAGGTAGGTTATTTTGTTTTTAGTTTAATTATTTATTTTATGTATTGTGCTGTGTATAATTAATACTGGAACAAATGATTTATTCATTTATTAAATGTTTCTGGGCTAAGATAAAGGGGTCTAATTATAACTGTCATCCTCACAAGAGCAAACGAGATAGCGATCGATTTGACAATTTGAAAACTCAAAAGCCATACCACCCTTTTTTTTTTTTTTACGGAGGAAAGATCCCTGTTACGGATACCCGTCAGCCTGCGGGGGAGGCTGTCGGGTTATGTGGGACTCCACGCCAGAGTGACGTGCCTACCCACTAAAAAACCTCCGGAATTCCATCTCAACCGCTTTTGCCGGGGACACGGGAACGGAAATACAACCGCGAACCCCGGCGCGGCTGGCCGCCAAAGCGGCCCCTCCTTAGGGACGTCTAAGCGCCCCCCCCCACTCACCAAGTCGGCGCGCCCGGAACTCACCGACGCGCCGTACCTCCTTGGGCCAATTGAAAGGCGGCAGACTCCCACGCAGTCCACCGCCTGTGGACCCATGGGAGCCAGATAAACCGGCTCCCAGCGGCGGAGAAGATGGTAGGCTCCGCCGCTTGCCTCTCGCCGCAAACGAGGTGCGGCACCGCTCGGTCGCGGAGGATAGGGAGAGCGGCAACGTAACACCGACACTCCTCCTCCTCCGCGACCGATCTCCAGCCACAGCCACGGCAGTGTGGCCCCGCCTAAAGCGCCGGGAGAGCAATGAAACATTCCTCTCCCGGCTGCCCCACCACGGGTGGGGGGAGAACTTCCCACTCCCCCGTAGCCATACCACCCTGGCTCAACGTCGTCAAACATTTTTTTTTAAGTGTAAATTGTTTTAATTTGTAAGTTATCTTACTTTTGAAAGAAGGTATCGTGCTACTTTACCGATAGTTCGGGTAGTATTTACAAATCCAACCCTTTTAAGGTCACACAAAAATATTTAATTACTGGTCACATTTTACAATACTTTATATCAATCTTGTACCTTCTAAATCTATGACATTTACAACGTGGAAAAGACATACCCGTAATAAATAGAATCGGGCTATACTAGATCATTATTATATATAGTGCAGGTAGGGAGTCTCCCACAGTGGCGATCAGTCTACGTCCGGCGCACCTGGATAGCTAGTACTCGGTAACGCAGAGTACTAGTAAACCAATCCCTACACCACGATGGCTCAAAATCAATCAGTACCTCATGGTGCCACAAAAAAGGTCCTTCTCAGGGCCATCAACACCCACTACTAAATTTAATGTTTGAGCCAACGACGCGATAAGAAGAATTATATAATAAAATGAAATTAACAGTACAACAAAATATTCGACATTCCTATACAAATTGCCAGTGCGGCTGGACACTTTTGTATGGAAATGCCAAAATTTATTTTTGTTTTTGACTGTTATTTTCATTTCATTATACTAATTAATAGTACGTGGTTTGATTTATTATGGGTACGTCCCTTCCCGCTTCAATCCCACTAGGAGTATCAGCAAATGCAGAGCGACGCTCACATCCAGCTCGAATGTTGGTTGAAATTTAAAACCTGGGAATTGAACCCAGAACCTCTGGAGAGACGCAGTAGCATGGTAACCAGAGGTCTGAATTAGGTAGATTTATTTATGTACTTGCATCGAGATGTCGATATTAATATGGATCTTACCGGGATTTCTAATGGACAATCCCGTGTTGCCAACAATATTACGAATAAATAATAATAAAACCTTAGAGATAGATAAGACAAATAAAACAAAGATAATAAACATACAATATTTATCAGTATTTACTTTAGTATTTTTATTTGTTTTTACATATTGGCAACGTCTGTCGTGCAGCGGTTTAAATTGTGTAGAAGTCAATAACTTTTTAAGAAATCACGGGAATTTTTTGCTCTTTAAAATTAATCCCGGGATTTAAGGCATATCCACTTTAGGCTTTCGCTGTATGAAATCAGTATAAGTACATAAATAACTCAACCTAATTCCGACCTCTGGTGGTAACAAATACGCCATGGCCTCAAGGCTTATTTAGCGCTGGCTCAGCACTGTATCAATGTAATCATGTTTCAATCCAGTAAAGCGCCCAGTATCCAGCACTGGCTCGAAATAGACCAGCCGCGTATTCTTCGATCCAGTGACCGCCCCCCGAACGCCGCGCAGCCCGTGCCAGTGGCACTGGATCCGTATAAACACTACGCGCCAGTGAACGCCAATCGCAAGAGCCTAATCGTACAAAAATAGTCACTAAAACTAAGTAGAAATGACTACTGGACGCGTGTAAACCACGCGATCCAGTGCCAGGGACGGAATCCAGTGACGCTGTATCATTGATATAGGCACGAAACATAGCAAGCGTCCGGGACGCTCGGTTAATTTATATGGAATAGTATGAATGCGTTGGACGCATGCTGTTTCGTTACATACTATTCCATACAATTTAACTGAGCGCCCAAGGCGGGCGCGCATCCCGGGCTCTTGCTATGTTTCGTGCAATAGACATATATCAGCGATAAAGTCATCTACTGTATCAATTTAAATCAGCCTTACGGGCGACCCGTATGAGATTACCCGCAGTGCTCTGAAACGAGTGCTCAATACGATTGAGCGGGTAGCGTTGGACGGGTTCTACCCGGAGCGTGTTCTGTTCGGAAGGATTCGCGTCGCTGTGAATCGAAGTCCTAGCGCCTCACGTGTGTCTCAGCTCCGAGAGCAGTACCGCATAGCTGTGAAACCAGCCCCCATATTTCCGCCATTTTGGAAAATTTCGGAAAACAATCACCAAAAAGTTTCAATATAATTTTCGAACCTTCTCACCAAATTATGAGAGGATTGGTTGAGAAATGCAACCTGTATGTGAGAACAGCTGGATAGACTGACAAACTGACAGTAGGACAAGCGTTTACGGCCAATCTCGAAACTGAGACGCTTCGCTCGCTCGGTCAATAAAACTTTTTGTTTGTGGCCCTATGATTACAATTGAATACCTACTTACAATTGTTGGTTTGGATGTTTAGTTACGTTTATTTTTCGGTTGATCTTTATCACAGTCGTTGTTACTGCATTGGCAATCATGCTTCCTCTCAGCCATCTTGGGGTTTCTAATGCAGTCTTTAGGGCTGCAGGGGATCACTCCTTTTTTCTTACAGCCCTTACCACTAGGATCGTTGTCGGTCATGGTACCTGAGTTAATTTAACATCATAAGTATTGTGTTGAAAGATGACTATGTCGTCTTTTGTAAGGGAAACGTAACGCCCAAAATTTTTTCTCCGTGAAGTTACGTCAGAAAGAAAAAATTTTTGACAGAGAAAATTTAATGACAGATTTTTCTTTACAGACTTTATGGCCAGACTCAAAACATGAACTTTTTAGAGAAATCGCAACAAAAGAGGAACACATCCATACCTTAGATAAATTGGGCATAGTCATAAAGATGTAGAGGGACACACAGTAAAACATTATAATTCTAAGGTAACACAATTTTCAGGTCTATGGGGGGTACCATGAAGTTAACCCTATAATCTTCATGGGAGGGACATAGCCCAAGCACAGATTACTAATAAGTTACTACGTAACAAATTCATCAGTTCCTTACAAAACAAAAGAATTCTAACGCTTTATATACTTACTAACTTATATTATTACATGTAAATCTTTACTTGCCAACATAATTTCGGCAACATTAGATCACAAAAATATAATATCGGTGTGTTTCTAGACTTAGTAAAACTTTTGAACACTTTATCCATCCAAATTCTTTTAATTAGAGGAATAGCTCACAATCTTCTTCTTGGTTACGAGTATCTCTCACAGTGTAAACAACGTCATTTAGGGATTAATTTAAGCGATCCACTTAATATTGAATTCATCATCATGAATGAAGAACGTTTTAATGTTCTTCGCTTCGGAAAAAGAAGTAAGTATAATTAAAAAAGCGCAATTCTTGCCTTTGATTCAAAGTAATCACAAAAGTTTATATTATTAACTGGTTACTGATAAAATAGTTTAAAAGGTCTTTCTAGACATTAATACAAATCAAATTTTTAATTATCACCATATTTAATTTTAAACAATTTATTTCAAATGAGGGCGCCACTTTAGCTACCACTTCGCCTTAACTTATTTTTTTTATTTTTTGTTTTCTCCCAGAACAACATGGAAGATAGGACAATTTTTTTAAATAGGTTCCTAGTATGAAATGAAGTACTCTGACCTTTCTCAGCCGATTTATATCCGGTTGTCACTATTACGTAGATGTAGTATTTTGTCGAGGAGGTTAATGTATAGTGATTAATACCCCCGCGAAGCCAGTAACTCATACTTTGTCGATTTTTTTCATTAAGAGCGGCCTTCCCGTCTTACTTTTCATACAAACGCTCGTACGTGATTATGGCGTTGTATCTGATCTTTCTCGAAAACTTTTGAATTCACAGGTATCTTGGGCGCTATATCTAGGTTTCTATCAAAATAAAAAATTGAAATTTAGAAAAACAAAGTCAGCATAAGCCTCCAAAAATATGCTCTTTGCACAAATTTTAGCTGAACTTCGACCGTTTATAAAGTACTCATAAATTGTAAAAGTAAAGAAAATATTTCGATACAAACCTCGCAAATGTAATGAAAATTTTGAATACAAAACACTTATTTCACATACTTGTAGGCTTTCTGATAATCATGTATCTCCTGGAACAAGTTTTATGAAATTTCCGCACCGTATTAATAGTTAATATTTGTTCAATGGATAGTTAATAATATGACTAATTTCATTTAATAGAATGCAAACCATGCCCTTAGGCGCTATCTCTCTCTTTTTGGTTTGCCTCTTTTTCTAGCATTGCCTTGGATGAAACACCAAGCTTTTCAAACTATGCTCGCGTTGAAAACAGAGCGGCCGGGAAGGGCCGCCTTAAGGGTTCTATTCCTTAAAAGGTAAAAACCTAAATTCATAAGGTATCATTTTCAAAACGAAAAACTTACTTCACCCCCAAACCACTCAACCGATTTTGATACAATTTCTATAAGACGACCTGACAAGTAATGCCCTTTCAAACAAAAATAAGCAAATAAGGCCTCCATGACGTAGTGGTCACCATGCTAGTCCGCCACCCCCTCTGGGTTCCCGGGTTCGATCCCCGGTCAGGGCAAGTTGCAAAATGGCCTTTTTCAAATTGTCCTGGGTCTTGGATGTTTATCTAATATGTATTTGTGATATAGTAACGTTAACTTAGTATTCCATGTTAGGATAACACAAGTCTCGAACTTACTTTGAGGCTAGCTCAATCAGTGTTATTTGTCTCTATATATTTATTTATTTAAGAATTTTCCAAATCGGTCTATGCGTCTTTGAAAAATCGGTGAACATACTTAAAGAATTCCAATGAATTGATAATCTCCTCTTTTTTGGAATTCGTTTAAAAATAGCGGACTACTACTTAAATGAGTAACAACTTAAATATTATATATGTATTTTACTTCATTCATTCATTTCTTGAAAAAATTAGTCTTCATCATCATCTGTGTTTTCAGTATTCTCCATTTCTTTGGTGACATCCGAGAACATTGAGTAGATTTTACTCTTTATGGCAGTAAAAACATTGTTAGCTGCGTTAGCAATGTCTTGCGAATCTACTAAAGAACGCTGATCATCTCCCGAAATTCTATTTACAGTAACACAAGGTGTTCCATCACAAGATCCTTTGTCTTCAGTCTTTAAAATACGAGATATGGCATTTATATCTACCTTTTCACTTATTATAGAAATAGTGGAATCCATTTTTTCAACCATATCGTGCAATTTATCTTCTGGGTCAACTGTTTTCTTTAGCTGTTCTAGGTTTTCTAGTATATTTTTCCTACCTAAAATATTTGTAACTTCTGTGCAACGTGGATCTTTTTCCTTCGATTTCTGCGGGACTTGTTTATCACATATGTTTTCACAATCTGATGTAGTAGCTCTAATTTTATCTATTTGTTTAGCACTCTCAGTTTGTATCAAAGTTACAGTGTCTTTAGTTACCTCACAGACTTTGCTTACGATGACAGAAGCAGCTTTCTTCAATGTATTTATTGCTTCGCAATGTGCATCTAATACACTTTTTGGTCCCGGAGGTACCACGGGAGGAGGAATAAGATCTAATTTACTCCCGCTTGCATTGTCTTTACACGCTTGCTTTGTTTTTTTGGCCAATTCTTTTAAATCTTCCTCAGTTTCACAACCGGTTGTCAATTTTTTTGTACACTCCGGGCCATAGTCATTAGCACAAAATGGTGCGGGAGGATATTTAGGCTCCTTCTTAGGTTTTTCACAAGGTTTTATTTCTTCTGGACATATACTAATACTACTACTTTTTTCAGGTTCTTTGTTTTTAGGGCATTTTGGTTTAGTACAGGGATCGTATGAATAATCATAGTCATCTTCTACCTTTTTTTTATTATCTTTATTATCTTTTTTATCCATTTTGTCAATGCTTCCCTTCTTACCAAAACAAGTGCTAGTACTGCCGCTTTTATCCTTTTCTTTAACTTTGTCTTTGTTTAGTGAATCACACACTGCTACAGGAATATAAGTAGTTCCTATATTAGATACAGCTGGTGGTTGTGTTTTAACTTTCTCACAGCACAAAAAGGGTTGTTTGTCCTTATCATTCGAATTCTTTGATCCACCCTGATTATCTTCAGTACAAGCACCGTCGTTATTATCAAAACAAGGTTGATAGTCAGGAAAATCTTTTTGTACCGACTCTAATGCGTCTTTAATGATATCTTCATCCGATGGCAGACAATCTGAAGGATAAGTTTTCAAGAAAGGCTTGATGACTTCTCTGCAATATTTATACCTATTTGATTCCTGTGTCACACAAGAGGAAGAATGATCATGTGTTTCTTCAGAAAAGGTTTCTTTAACGATAGTAATAGATTCTGGATGTTCACTATCTTGCACTATTTGGCCGAATTCAAAAATTTTCACGGATCCTTCGTTGGGAGAGTTTTTACCAGGGGATGTTCCGATGGATTTGCTAGAGTGTATAGAGCTTCCAGGTGTGTCTTCGTTTGTCTGGGTTCCTCTGTGGCAAACTGCTAATATTCTCGGAAACTTGATATCGTCTAGTATGCAGCCTTTGTTCGGATTCATAGTCTAATAAGGATTTTATATTAAAACTCCCACTTACGGTGCTACATGTTGTTGAATTTTTATTTTCATGAGATAACTATTTCTTTGGGTTTTCATTTTTAGATATTTTATATAATTTGTGCGCTGTTAATTTATTAGTTTGACATTTTATTTTCTGAGTGACAACCAGAAAGTATTTGATAGATCTTTTTGGTAACAAAGAAAAAATAATAAATATCCGGCCAAGTGCGAGTCTGACGCACCCACGAAGGGTTCCGTACCATTATCTATAAAAAAATTACGTTTGTTTTATGAGAGCCCCACTTAAATATTAATTTTATTGTTTTTAGGTTTTTTGTTGTAGCGGCAACTGAAATAAATCATCTGTGAAAATTTCAAATGTCTTGCTATCATGGTTCATGAGATACAGCCTGGTGACAGACAGACAGACACAGGACAGGCGGATAGTAGAGTTTTAGAAATAGGGTCCAGTTTTTGTCCTTTGGGTACGAAACCCTGAAAAGGAAGTTCAAGGATAAATCAACATTTGAATACATGGATTGGATTTTTAGTTCTCAGATGAATCGGCGGTGTTTAACAATGACTGGGGTTCTTACCGTGGTTATTCCAAATGTTTAAAGGACAGTTAAAGAATTTCTTATTTTTTAAATCAAAATGTACTACTTAAAGGTTACTGGATCTTGGTACACAGCACTAATGAGTTGGTCGATGAAATCAAAGGAAGTGGTAGTGATCTAGTAGTTATTACCCTTCGAGGACATACCCAATAGTCTAAGGTTCTTGGTTGCATCCTCATCTGTGCTGCTTCGCAGACCAATGCACGCTCTATCGCTTTTTTTCTTCTTCAAATACCACCTATAAGTTCTGTTACAATAAATAATAAATATATAGGGACAAATTACACTGATTGAGCTAGTCCCAAAGTAAGTTCGAGACTTGTGTTATGGTGTTCTCTATCAACAACAACATTTTATAACAAATCCATGTATAGATAAACATCCAAGACCTAGAACAATTTGAATAAGACCATTTTCCAACTTGCCCCGACCGGAGATCGAAACCGGCACCTCTGGGTGGCGGACTAGCATGGTGACCACTATGCCACGGAGGTCATACAAATGACAATGCATGTATTTTTTTATGAAGCAGTGTAATCTTAATAAAATTTGTACCTATGTACAGTCAGGCTTCAAAAATGGAGTCATATTTCGCATACAATCAGTATGACAGATTATGACTCCATTTTTGAAGCTTTGAAGTCTCAGCAAAAAGTAAACAATAATTTTATTCGAAATGGCTACCTTTGGATTAGATGCAGGCCTTTAATCTGTCTGGCCACAAATCTATGGATTTACGCACTGTTTCCATGGGAAATTCAACCACTGCTTGCTCTAGAGACTTTTTTAGAGACTCAATGTCAGCATGTCGTTTAGAGCAGGCCGTCCTCTAAAACTGACCATAATTTGTAGTCTAAGAAGTTCAGATTTGGGCTAGACGAGGCCCAGTTTCAGCTCTTCTAAAGTCTGGAACGTTGGTTTGGAGCCAGGTTTGGGTAGTTCATGCCCTGTGATCAGATGCAGTCTTGTTGGAGAGTCCACGGTACATTTTTAAGAAGTGTATTCATCATCATCATCCGAGCGTATTCCCGGTTGCATTCTCAGCAGTAACGCTAAAGAGCCCGGGGTCCGCTACCTATCCAAGAAGATTTGACGAGGTTACTGGTTTTTACACAGAGCGACTGCCGTCTGACCTCCGCAACCCAAAGGGCAAACCAGGAACCAATCCTTGGATAGTTTGATGATCAAACGCTAGGTGGCGTTCGGGACCCACAGTTTTACGTGCCTTCCGAAACACGGAATCATCTTTCTTTTCGGATAATCAGGTGATTCAAGCCTGCAATATCCTATCCAGACTGGAAACAACTTTTAACAAAGTATGCTTCCCAGTGGGAATCGAACCCATGACCTCCGGGTCACAAGGCGAACGCCTTGACCACTGGACCACGGAGGCAGTCAAAGTGTTTTAAGAAGTGTATTGGTAAGTGGTTTATATACTTGCGCAGCTTACCCTAGACAGATTCAGACTTTTCCATACAAACGTAGTCTAGCTTTCGAAATTATGTGATTTCAAAGAAATTGCATATATTAAGGCATATAACTAGTTTTCACAGTCAAAATATGAACTTAAAAGAGACTATAGTGTATCATATTATTTTTGGCCATCAGTCAAAAGTCAAAGTCAAAAAAATCATTTATTTATCTTTGGATATTTATATCACTTGATAATTGTCATTTCTTTTTTCTTTCGATTTCTTAACAGTTAGTTGTTGACGTCAGATCATTTACTAACAACTAAGTTTACTGCCGCCTCCAAAGCGCAAAGTACAGAAGAAACGATAACAAACTGTACTGCAGCATTTTCTCCAAATACGTCAAACTTACAATTATACTGATATTAAAATTAGATATGTGGACTGAGAATACTTTGCTATGTCATAATTATTAATTAAAAATGTCAAATTTGAAATTAATGTCAATTTGTATAAAATTCATGTACTGATTGTACTCTAATTATGTCATTTGTGAGTGTACAAATATAAACCTTTAAAAGGGACCCGCGCCAAGCTCAAGCCAGACGTTTTTGTCTTTAAGATAATCATCGGTTTCGTAATAAGCCTTCTCACAAAGTACTTTCTTTACATAAACTTTAAATTTTCTATCTGGCATATCAAGGACCGATTCTGGCAATTTATTATAAAACTTTATACAGTTTCCCTTAAACGATGTACTGACTGTTTTCAGCCTATAATACGGGGTAACTAAAACATTTACGTTACGTAAGTTTCGACCCGTAATATCACCTGTTTTATTAAATAGGGCAATATTTTTCCTCACATACATTATATTTTCAAATATGTACTGGGATGGTACAGTGAGTATATCAATTTTCTTAAAAAAATCTCTTAGGGAGTGTGGTATAATTCTACACTCTTACACCCATTTCCTTTCAAGTTCATATTTGACTGTCGAAAACTAATTATATGCCTAGATTTATGCAATTTCTTTAAAATTACAAAATACTTTCGTAATCTCATTTCAAAATATAAGCTAGACTACGTTTGTATGGAAAAGCCTAGGGTAAGGGGATTCTTAAGTATCAAAGGAAATAATGTATCTCAGGTAGTAATATAAATAATATAAATGAAAATATTCAGATTTATAAACTCATATGCCTTTATTTCTTACTGGTGCGTTGGCCTTACAAATACTTATTACAAATTAAACAAAATGTATATTTAACCGTTCTATCCAAAGAGTAACACGTGCGCGCGTAGAGCGCGCTTCTCAAATCTCGAAGTCATCGGCGCGCCGTGTTAATCTATGGTTTTAGCATAACATGACGTGATGTATCACTTAACTCGATATGCTTTTACGTATAAAAGCTTCCGCTTTTAGGAATAAAAGCTTTTAATAAATAAGAATAATGCAAATAATAATTATTAGAATAAATTGAGACTTTACTGTGGGCCTCTGGATATATATTGCAAATTATAAATAAATAATATAATTGAATCATATTTTAGCTGACACAGCCGTTTTACAATTGTTAAAAACTATATTGAAGAATATAAAGGTATTGTAAAATAACTAGGTACCAGAATACTTAAGTCAGAAATTTTATTTTACAGAACTATATTCATTCATTAATTTTAAGACATAACATTTACCTTTGCGAGCAAAAAAAAAATGATTATTAAAGATAACAACTGTTCTAAGCAATAAAAAGCATTGTTAATTTAATTTAAACAATTATTGAGATTTCAGATTGTATTGTTTAAATTAAATTAACAATGCTCGGATAAATATCTACAATATATAGGTTATAATATATAAAGATTTTTTATCTAATCTCTCTCGTGGCAAAATATTTTAATTCACGTATTTTAATTTACTAATAATAAAAAAATACGTCTTTATCCCTGTCAGGGTAGATAGAGCCCAGGGCCGTAAGACCACAGGCCACGCTTAGCGTGATGATGAACGTTAAGATGAAAAAGGAATCAAAATAGTGATGGGTTGCTAGGTGTTTTAATTTAGATACCATAAAAATAATTTATATAAACTAAAACAACAATATTTTCTTAAATAATATTAGCTTTTATTAAATTAGTAAAGATTAATTGATTAATAATACGAAATATTGATTGAAATAATATTTTTTTTTTGTATCTGATAATTTTCTATTTATTTAAAGTAAATATTGTTAACATAATACGCAGAGGCCCACTATGTGTATCTTTGGCGAAATATTATTGCTTCATAAATCAAACTATATAAAAACACTGGGTTACAAGACATTATAATATAAAGTCTTTGGCGTTCGTCTAAACTGTATGTCGATTGTTTAAAATATATGTTTCAAGCTATTCGGGCTACTCAGAACGCGGCAAGATAACTATAAGGCAATATTTACAAAAAAAAGTAAAGTACATAATATAATAAAAATAATGGACGGAACCGATAAGATCTCAATATAAAAAAGAAAACAATATTCTAAACAGCTTTGAACATATCAAATTGTATATATTAATAATTTATCTCATACAACACATATATATTTACCTATGTATTCATAAAACTCTGCATTCATTAAATCAGTTACCTATATAGTTTAACGCTCCTGATTTAAGAAGCAATGATTTTCTTTCAATTGCATATTGCAAATAAAATGTATACCTGCTCCTTAATTTTGTAGCATACTCAATTATATGACTGAGGGCAGATGTTTTATGAATACAAAGATCATTGTTTATATCAATACTGTACGTGTAACTAGAAACTAACACTTTTTAAAAAAGTAAAAAAAAAAGATAGTAATCTCAAGTAATTTCAAATAAATCTAAACACGTAAATAAGCTGCTGACTTCTGCTTGTTTCCAAGCATTTCAAAATATACAGCTAATAATTATAACAATATAAAATAAGTTATATAACTTATATTCACGATAAGAGTTTTACGTGAATTGGCAACCTTGTGGACGAAAAAATATAATGTTTTTTTTGTATACATATGACGCATGTTTTTTTTTTCATTGTTTGTGATACTAAATAAATATACTCGTAATTATATGTAAAATAAATAAGTATAATTGAAAAAGCTTCCAGACTCTTAACATGTTCCAACAATGTTTAATAAAATTAAAAAGAAAATGAATTTATTGGTATAATATTTTCAGTATCTCAAGCACTGCACGTTATTGGAAAAATAATATAAATTTTCGCACAAATGTTGCTTAATTCACCTTAAATGTAAAAATTGTATGACGTTGTGCATTGACAGCTTAAATAAAATATAATATTAAGTCTCGAAAATCTAATTTACACAAAATCAAGGGCTATTTTGTAACTACATTGAGGTAAAAGAAACAAGAGAATCTTAATACTAGAAATGACATTAAATGAATTACATTTAGTTTCATTTAAAATTACATTATTTACAACTTACAGAGATTATCAACACTTTGGCTCTCTCATTCATTTAACTAAACAATAATGAGTATAAATGAACTGTTGGAGTAATATTTCATTTAAATTAAATGTAATTTTTTACATAAAGAGAAAGCAAAGTTACTGACCACATAACGTAGACAAGAAAAAAGAAGTTGTACGTAATTCTCTACATATTTGGGATGTTCTATGTTTTTTTTCGCCTCGGCACATAATTTCCATTTTACAAAATATCACTTTTTATCCAAATACAATGAAAAATAAGATCAGTGTTGTACCTGCTTATTTATTTTTAATAAAGTTATTTGTTATTTTCATTTTCGAAAACAAATTATGATTCCATAAAAAATATTAAAGTAAAAAACCATCAGAGTATCAATAAAAAAAAAAAAAAATTTTTTTTAAATGTTTGCATTCAATTTTAGTATGTGACAAAACTTGACATCTCAAAAACAAAAAAAAAAACAAATCTTTCAAATATCGTGTAAACACATGGATGGATTTTCTTACCATTATAAAGACATGCCAGACGAAAATATTTATTGGAATCCGATATTTTTCCTTTTTTTTTAGTGTAAAGTTCATTTTTAGAAGAGGAAATTATGCGCCGAGATCGTTTTTTTAACTAAAATTCTCACCAGATTTATTAATAGTGTCTGTTATCACTTATTTTGTTCGTTGTGGCCCGCCGACAGCTATTGCTCGCACGGCGTCCGTTGATATCTGAAAAAAAAAGAATATAAACATCAATTAGAATAAATTAAAAACCGGGAAGGTTAAAAAAAATGGGATAAAAAACATGAATTATTAAGAGTTATAAATCTTTAGCAAGATACAGGTTATATATTTATACAGTTTATGTTTTCTCAAATATATATAAATTTCAATTTTTTGTCCTTTTTTTTTAATTTATGAATAATAGTTTTTTATCAATTTACAAAATATATATTTGTCAATTACAACCAAAACTATCGAAATATGTACAAAAAAAGAAACTTTGAAGTAATTATTTATTTTAGAACCAGTTTTAAATTCTAAAAATAGCTACATTCCCTCAACGGGGCTAGAAATCACAGCAAAGAAACAAATATTTTTCAATGTCACAACAAAACTATCGAAAAATTTACAAAAAACTTTTTAATTATTATTTCTAGAACCAGTTTTAAATTTTACTTCGATCCACTAAGACTTTAAATAGGAACGAAAAAAAAAAAAAAGAAAAAAAAAAAGAAAAGCAGATAAATCTTTGATAAAACAGCTAAATTCCCTCAATGAAGCTAGAAATCACAGCAAAGAGAACTTTAAAAGTGTTTCCAATAGAATCACTTAAATTTAATGCCCTGCAAGTTATGTTCGATCCCTCGGGCCCTCCCCTGCCCTTTGTTTGTGGTCCTCAGGGAGGTCGTATGTGCGAAAGAATGGTCCGTCTATGTCGCTTTTTGTTCAATTAATTTAGGTCTCTGGTGATTTTCCTTTGTTAATGTAATGAGGTAGATAATTTGGTACTGATTTGCATTGTATCTTTGCCCTATAAGTGAAATCATCAAACTTGAAAGTATTTTGACTTTCTTCTTTGATATTCACGCCCATTTATGCGCAAAACATGGTCTTTGGGTTAAAGACTTTGGACTCTATCTGCCTCGTTAGAGAAAAAGACATTAGATTCAATTTTTTCTGTAATTCATCGAACTTAATCTTTCTTTGCTGCTGATAAGTCTTAGAATTTCGAATAATATAAAAATGTCTTTACTTGTTTTTTGATAGATTCTAGACAATTTTTTTTTGTTGTAATTTTAATGTATAATATTTTAGTGCATAGATATGACACGATATATGAAAAAAAATACCTACATAAAGAAATAAAAGATCCAAAAGTATAAATAGACAATTCTTTAAGTGTAAACTTATTGAAAGGATCAAATATTGGATTGAAAAAAAAAACAGATTGATATAATTCTTATTTTTAAAAATAAACTCATTGTTTATGGGATAGATTCCAAAATGGATTGTACAGCGTTTGATTTCTTGTTTACCCCACGGCTTTGATCTGTCACCTTTGGGACAACCAATTTGATGGAAAAGGACATCGGGTGATCCCTTAAAACTAGAGAGTGAAGTGTTTTGTCAGTCAAATGGATTTGATCCACCGAACCCGAAGTAGTTTGAAATTCCTAATACTTAGGATTGTTCAATATTTTTGGAAAGAGGTTCTTTCTCGTAGGTTGCACAAGTCGCGTGGGTTACACGTAAACCCTCCTGCTCCCTTTATCATTTCTTAGGAATCATAACAGGGTTGATACCTATGTACTTTATAGAAGTTTGATAGTAATGTTTGCATATCTGCCTACAGATTTATACAATTTACATAATAGCACTAACTAACATCATTGACATCAATAGATATCTGTTGTATAATGCATATAAATTATTCTTAATTTTAAAAATTTTAGCATAAAGCTTTAAAAAATTACCAAAATTTTTATCATCATAATCTTCCTCGCCTTTTCCCTCTTTGGGGTCAGCCCTGTATGTCAATTCTGTCCATTTATTTCTACCGAAATTTTGTTTAAAATTATCAAACGACGTGTAAATTTATTTCACTTTGCCGACATAAGATAAGGTAACTAATTTGTCCAACAAAAGCGGCAGCAATCAATTTAAAACAGTAAAGCGTAATTTAAAAGCATTTAAAGACCGTCCATAAACAAACGTAAAGGCAGGTGCTAACACACCTCCCTGAGGCACGCCGTGATAAAACGCGTAGATTTATTCAACACACAACGCCATTCGTTTCCCAGTGGTTGTTAAATGGTAGGATCGTTTAAAATGGAAAATCTACCGGACTTATGTGGTTGAAAGGTGAGCTATTCGTTCTCTGGCGATCGGTTTAGTGTGATATTTATTACAGCCAAATCAAAAATAGTGTGTTTATACAAGACACTCGTTTTAAGGGTAAGGTATTTTAATATTGACATGTGTCTTGATCAATGTCGATGACTGATTGGTGTCTTTAGTAGTATTTATTGAACCACTTATCAGGCAAGATCCAGATTGCAAAATTACAGCCGAATTGTTATATTTGATTCGGATATCAAAAAGCAGTAGGAAAGCGTATTTCGGTTTTTCTAAGCAGCTGAGGACATAATTGAGGAACACGTCAATAATATGTCACATCTCATCTAAATCCCTAACGGGGTAGACAGAGCGGGTCGCAAGACCCAAGAGCCACTCTTAGCGTAATGTAATAATAGTCTATCCCCATCGCCTATTGACATAGTTCGCATTCGCGACCTAGCTCTTGATCAGTTTACGTTTTTTTCGCTAGACCAGCAATCAGAACTTTGTTCTTGTATCTGGTGTATCTTCCATTTCTCCCAATCTTCAGACCAGCATGGGAGCTAAAATAAGAAAGAGATACAATACTCACCACTTAGTTAGGAGTCCCGTCGCCGCCGAATGCGAGTAGGGTCCTCCGTAGGGCGAGTACTGTGAGTAGGGCGCCGCGTACGCGTACTCACTCGCTAGCGTCGTCGTACCTGGAAATAAAAAAAAAACATGAAGTTTTGGTATGTTAAAACACTGTTGAGATTTTGGCGGGAAGTCAAGGTGTTCAGTTGGAGTTTGTTTTAAATTGTTTTGCAAATTGATTCTAGTGAACTTTATAATATGAAATTTGTGTAGTTTAGTGTTATAAATGCGCATGCTCATGAACAATATGTGAAATGGTTAAAGTGGACACTCATAGTGCGGCTGTAGTGATATTTATTTGCGGACTGTGGTGGCCGTCCGCCACTCAATCGGCTATGAAAACCATTGGACTCGTATAGATTTGTCGCCAGAAGCTCCCTTCAAAGCAATCAAAAGACTTATACCGACCTTTGATTGCATAGTTAGGGACTAGGGTTAGGGTTAGGAATAAAGAAGTGATAAAATAAAGATAGGATCTGAAGGACTAGTATCCAGAGCCGTAAAATAATTATAAAAAAAACACTGATATGTCAGTGTCAGCTACTTACACATACGAACAAGTCATTTGTCAGGCAAATTAAACAATACACCGACTTTTAAGCGTTCACCCCCCTTAACTTTTGAACCACTTCCATCTACTACAAACATAGCTAAAACTCGCTTTCGCGTTAAAAACAAACGCACTGAAATAGGTGCATCCGTTCGAGAGCTACGATGGCATAGACAGACAGACATTGGCGTCAAATTTATAACACTCCTTTTTTTGTGGGGGCTAAAATGATCATGATGTGAATGAACAAAAGTGTGCAGCCGCCCGAGCAATTTGTATGGCAATTTAGTTTTTTTTTTTGTTTTTTTTGGTTGTTATATTAATTTTATTATACTATAGTGATTTAGTATAGCCGATGGTTCTGTGGGTATATCCCTTCCATATTGTAGGTATATTTAGCTTAAGTGGCTCACATAATATTGATCGAACTTCACTTGGTAAGTTCGTTTGATCACATATTAAACAGTGTCGCATCTACTTCAAAATACTGACACCGACACGCCTTAC
The DNA here is from genome assembly GCA_943193695.1 of Acrobasis suavella. Lineage (NCBI taxonomy): Eukaryota > Metazoa > Arthropoda > Insecta > Lepidoptera > Pyralidae > Acrobasis > Acrobasis suavella. The sequence goes on from OW971952.1 coordinate 11,904,775, forward strand.
AAGGTTGAGTAGATAAAAGTAGGTACATAGACCGCCCTCGTACACAACATAACGAGCTTTATACGCGTAACCACTCTCGAATACCTCCCACTCCCTACAGAGTGACAGTTTAATATTTATAACCGAAATAAGCCTACAAACCCGTTTGAAGTACTCCGAGCCACTTCTGTCGCATCACAGACTCGTGTTTCGCTTCGTTACCCGTCCCAGACAAAGCCCGTATGATTTCCACCCCTCCCCCCTCTAAAATTATTTGCATAGAACCCCGAATGAGCTATTAAAGATGTCTGCCTCCCTCCCCCGGCCGGGATAAGCAGATTGCGGTAGATTAAAGACCAAAATCATAAAGAGACGGCGTCCCCAAACGCGCCCTTGCGGTACCCCATTTTAGCATCTCCCTTTGATATGCATAAGTGCGAAAACTCTGTGGTTCTGTATGAATTTTATGATGTTATAACAGCGAACGGAGAGACGGTCCAAGGAGAAAATTAGATTTCCCTTAGAGTGCCTCGAAGTGGTGTGCTCGACTTTGTCGAAAGCTTTCGCAGAGTCATTGCCGTTTTTTCATCGTGATTCCTCGGCTATTTTTCTGTTCGGCCACTTTTGTTTTTTGCTTTTATTGTTTTATCTCGCCGGCTGTGATGTCTTTATTGCTCGGGAATCGCGAATGGGGATTTTCAATTGTCAGCTCGGTTTTAGCCATTGGAATGTTAGAAAAATGGGTCTATTGCTACTTTTAAACAATTTAACCTTTGTTTTATGAGTCAATTGTTTTTAAGATAGTTACATCGTAATTTCAGTAACTAAAAGCAATGAGTTTAAATGTTAGTCTAGTGTGAGAATATGCATTTGTGCTTCGGCTTATAATTTTTTTTTTTTTACATTAGCCATCATTAATTTTATAACAAACAAGTAAAGAATGAATAAATTTTATATTGTTTTAATTTAGGTTGTATTTTAGTCTGTTTAGTTTTCATTGTGTTCTTTTTCTTTCTTCTTATAATTATGGAGTATTTATGCCCCGATATTTTTGTGTGTTAAATAAAAAACAAGTAAAAAAAAATAAGCATAATTTTCAATCTTTAACTTAATATATGTACGTACATATAACTAAACTACTTACTTATAGTTGGTTAAGTACCAGTCCATCAATTTAACGATCTCTGTGGCGTAGTAGTTATCATGCCAGGCTGTCATACCGGAGGTCCCGGGTTCGATCTCCAGTCAGGTCAATATGGAAAATGACAATTTTAGATTGCCCTGGTTCTTGGATGTTTATCTACCTCTATATATGTATTTGTTATATAACACAATTCTCGAACTTTCTTTGGGGCTAGCTTAATCTGTGTGATTTGTCCGCATTAGTAGTTATTCATTGAATATAAATTAAAATATCTTTATTTTTTATTTGATATTTTTATGAATATTATCTTCATTATTGTTTCAGTAGCTCTTGTGTAGAGGTCGCCACAATACTAATAACAAAATTTATCAAATTTAATTAATTTTGATACTTGAATTATATTACATATCTCGGGATTCCCAATTTGGCTCATGTTCGAACGCGATCACTCCTTTAATAAACTTACCATCATAATGCGCGTATGGGGGATATGGTGGTGCCGGCGGTTGTAGCACCACCAGCGCTGCTGCATCAGGACTCGCTGCTGCTGATGGAGGCTCACCACCAGCCCCACCGTTGGAACCTGTTGAGTCGTTTGTGGCTGTAGATAAAAGGAAATTTGGCGCATTATTATCATCATCAATCAGCCACAGGAAGTCCACACCTGAAAATAGGCCTCAAATTAAGACTCACTCAGCTTTAACTTTGCTTTAAAATTTAAAACTCTTACTAACAAAAAAGTTAAACTTTTGGAATATCCGTCAAAACAAGCCACTTTTGGAGGAAACGCAAATATAACATTTTTTTTGGAGAATGTTGAAAAAGGAATCATAATATTGATGGGTTGCTACCCACATCGTCTATTAACATGATTCACATTTTCGCCCATTCCCCCGATCGGCTTCTACGATCTGCGGAAGAGAATCAGCTGATACATTCTAAGTATTTCTTTTCTCTATGACCAGCATGGAAATCTTCAACGTGATTCTGGATTTTTACCAAAAATGCTTAACCGCAAAACGTTTGTCTATGATCAATGGAGGTTGTATTACGGCGTCGGGTTTCTGAGAGGGCTCGCAGGGCTCCATTCACAGGAGGATGTGGTCAGAGGTCACTGACCGATCAGGTGGTCCATTGTTGATACTGCACGAAATGACTCTATGAATATACCTATTTATTTATTTATGAAAGCTTTATTGATCCGCAATATACAATTGTTTACAATTGGCGGACTTAATGCTAAAAGTGTTCTCTTCCAGTCCACCAAAATGGATAAACCGAGACTAATAACTACATACAAATATAGTTTTTTTTTGTGAATTTAATCATGTAAAAACGACTAAACAGATTATTAAATTTTATTACACAAGATTTTAATTTTATTCCCAAATACTGTATTTTTCTTCTGTAAGTATCCTATTTCTAGTTTCTTCTTTTGCGTCGAGGTTTCATTACCGCTTTATACTTTCGTGACGTACTGTTAAATTCAATTCCATTCAAATACATCTTTGTCTTTCTCACATTCCTCTCCAGCCACTGGAAGAGATCGCTTTAAGCGATAAGACCGCCCATTGTACTCAATTAATTTAAAATTATTTCTTTGTGTTACTTTTTTTTTCTTTTGGTGTACAATAAAGAGTTAACTGTCTATCGAACAAAGTAACAAAGTAAATTATATTAATTGTACGTATATCAATATCGTAGGATATTACAATTAAATACTTATTCACTCTGTATATTGATTTAACAACATTTGGTGACGTTAAATTGTTACAGCTAAGTTTAATGGTAATGATTTGATTTGATACGTAAAGCTCTGAATTTACATTTTTATAAAACCGGTGACAATCAATCATTTGAAAAATATAATTTTGATAAAATATTAAACCAACAAATTAACACTTAAAATGTCATTATAATAAAACGAAATCAGTATAACAGCTTCCCAACTGTAGACCGCAGACTGCGGTTTTTATAATGAGCATGCGTTTTGTTTCTATTATTATCGCATGTGAATCTGTTATCTGTGTAAAATCAATATTTTTTGTTAGGAGAATGACTTATTTGTTATTTACGAGGCAGGCAGATCCAATTAAGGGGCTACCTGATTTTTTCGGGGTTCAGTGCTGACCCCCTTTGAAATAAATCATTTGAAAAGAAACGGAGATATCATTTAAAATTTGGTCTTGATCAGGCCCTGGATAACCCTTCAAACTATTTTATGAAATACTGTTTACATTTTAAAGTGAGAACGTGAAGGTTTTCTACGCACAAACGCCAAAAGTGGCTGTTTTTCGCAATTGTGTATAGAAAAGCGTCATGTTCTCACTTTAAACTGTGAACAGTAGTTTATAAAATAGTTTGAAGGGTTATCCAGGGTCTGATCAAGACCAAATTTTAAATGATATCTCCGTTTCTTTTTAAATGATTTATTTCAAATGGGGGCAGCACTGGACCCTTAAAATTCAGGTAGCCCCTTAACGTTTCGTTCGTACATTGCTTGTATAGATTATGTCTGTTACCTAAAACAGGATGCATTTTTAAAAGTTTTAGGCTGCCTATTTCGTTCATTTTTACTCATGAGTCATCCAAATCTGGACTTATAAGACACTGACCATCTTCCTGACTTCTACACTAAGTTGAGTCTAAAGTTTTACAACCAGCTGGCGCCCGACTTCAACCCTCCTTGGGAATGTAAAAGAATAGTATTCAGGGTCAAATATAAATAATTTTGTATTGATAACAGATACTTCACAATATAATGTCTATCGTTGATTTAGTATCCCATAACACAAGTTTCGAACTTACTTTGGGGCTAGCTCAATCAGTGTGATTTGTCCCTATATATTTATTTATTTATAATTGTCATTGATCATACGACGTGATTCTAGATTTATTATTGCAGATGTTTAAAATTGAAGAAATTTCTTTTCTTCGTTTCTTTTTCCTTAATTCTATTGCTTAAAAGGAGGATGCATAATAAGAGGCTTCGACAAATTAGCTACATGCACCCTAAAGTGATGTGATTATTCATTTCCTATCATCATGACCTTTTAAACGTAAGTAGGCACATTCGTGACTGCGTAGCGGATACCAAAACCATCATTTCCATTTCTGGTATTACTACTATTATCAATGGGGGCGTATTTACCATGAGGGCAACCCAGGGCAGTGACATGTAAGTGGCGGCTAAAGGCCTGTCATAGATGGTTACAGTTGGTTATCAAAAGTGCAAAGATAAAAGCTGCAAAATATCTAATTTTTATTTTAGTATTATGTAAAATGTTGATTTTTGTAACAATTAAAATATCGATCATCTCTGATGATGACGATCTGGTTTTCGACCCTACCGAGACTAATATTATAGTATTTACTGCTTATATTAAATTAAATTATTTTATAAATTCATCATGTTCCATCTATTATCCTATCGCTGCTTGTTTTTCGATTTTTTATCAATCTCATAGTTACGAACAAGCTCGATAAATCTATTTATTTAAAAGTTAATAGAAATAATTTCGGTGTTATCTTTTGATTATTTCAAAGTTCTGCCTTTCGTCCATTGAAATCCTTTTTGGGGATTTTATTGAAATCAACAAATACGTTTTTTAGTTTAGCGCTTGGGGACGTATTTTTAGTAAACTGCTGAGGGCCAAACGCTTTACCAAAAAATACGCCACCAAATAATTTATTACTACTATTATTAGTTACGCACTGAATGACTGTGGTGTCACCGTGCAGTATGATTAGTAACTGTTCTCGGATTGTCAAGTTATTGAGTTGTGGTTTGAAGAACGTTTGACATTGAATTGTGACCTTTAAAACTGTTTACGTTTTTAGATGACATCAAAATATCTCTTCACTTAACTAACTGTACTTCTAAGCAGCTCTTATCCTTTGTCTGACCCTTTTGTTCGTTTTTTTGTGCCTTCTAAAGCACGGACGAGATATTTTCTTGATGCCACTTATGGTCACCCGTGCAAGTGCGAACCACGCCCGCTGTATTAAAAGTAATTTTTATGCTTTGTGATCAGTAATCCATTTAGCGACTACACCTGGGGTTCCTTAACATGCGAAAGCACACACGCCGGGTCACAGTGCTCCTCATAACTAAAATGATTATGCTGACGAGGAAGTGTAACGATGTTACAATAAACCTCATCCTTCATGTTCCCGTTTACCTTTTTATCCATTTTACACTGTCCACCTTTCTAAAAAATAATTTCATGTTCAAATTCAATTTTTAAATTCCTTTTTCATCATTCTGACTTATTCCACTACCATCTCTCGAGCTGATCACATCTATAATAGTATTGTAAATTTATATATATATATATATATATATATATATATATATATATCAGTATTGTAAAGTTATAATAAATAAAATAACTCTGCTGTCTATTTCTCTCAAGTCTCATCTACGTACCTTACCTACCTCTAAATGTAGGAGCTCCAACTGCCCCAGCTAGTCCGTGGCTACCTACCTACTAGGAGTTCCTACATTGGCGCCCAACGTGGGGCCAATACAATAAGTAAATAAGAAATTACCAGAATGGGGCGTGTAGTGAGGATGCGCTGCATGCTCATACGGGGCATCGAAGAGGTTCTCATAATAGCCCGTCGCGCCGCCCGCTGCGCCGCCGAGCTCTGACAGTAGCTTGTACTCGTCTTTTAGACTCCATTTTGATGAGGACCATAACTGTAAAGAAGATTAAAGTTTAGTTTTATGTGGTTTCAGAAGTAATTAATAGTCACTATTACATTAAGACTCCATTTTGATAATGTCCATAGCTGTAAATAAGATTAAAGTTTAGTTTTCTGTTGTTTCAGATGTTAATTAATAGTTACTACTACTTTAAGGCTCCATTTTGATAATGTTTATAGCTGAAATAAGATTAAAGTTTAGGTTTCTGTGGTTTCAGATGTAAATTAATAGTAATTACAACTTTTAGACTCCATTTTGATAATGCTCATAGCTGAAATAAGATTTAGGTTTTTGTGGTTTCAGAAGTAAATTAAAATTACTAACGTAACTATGTTCTAAGTTTACTTGTAACTTGTAAGGAAATACAATCCGCTAGTTACCAACAAGTCAAACCAGATACTTTTTTCTAAACGTCAAAACAAACATTGTCTATGAGATTTTATGGAATAGCACTTCATGGCGTTATAGTGTCTTGGAGGTAATAGCACTCCTTAAATCTAAAATCACTTTGAAAATATATGATCAATGAAAAGTGACATTTTTTTGTGACGTTTATGCTCATAAAAGTACAAAATAATTTAATACTGCATTATATCTATCTATTTACCCTATTTACTAAAATAATTGTTTGGTATTTATTTAAGTAATATAACAATTAATTTTTAATGTTTTACGGAATAACTAGAGCTTTGGATTTAAGAGGCATTTCACATTTGGTTGGCTGTCTCGCTCGCACAATCAAAAATTTTTAAAAGATTATTAAGAAATGTGTCTGATTTGTAGAAAAGTGTTTCATTAACATTCAATATAATTATATGTTAGATATTTTAGAAATGTTTTTTTGATGTTTATGTGTGTGTATTTCGAGAATTAGGTCATCAAAAATTTAAAATTTTGATGACCTCATTCTCCATGTAGTCAAATGAGACACATTTTTTAATAATCTTTAAAAATGTTTGATTGTGCGAGCGAGACGGCTAACCAAATGTGAAATGCCTCTTAAAAGATCTACAAGAATTAATTCTTTAATTTTGCGATGGAATAATTTGTCACTACAAAGGATAATCGTACACCAGGGTGTAAACAATGTGATTCGCGTTATTTCCGCTTCCCGTTGTCTCACAAAATGGCGGAACCGCCGCCATCGCTCAGCGACAAGATGGCGCCGGTTTACCGCCAATTCGCGCCAAATCACACGTGTTTTCAATTAACCGCTAACGAGATGGTTGTTAACGTTGGTTGCGATTAACTATAGCTTCTGTGCTTTGTTATCTGGTCAACATTTGATATTTATTTATTTATTTATAAAAACACACAAAACAGATTACATTTATAACAATATTTAAAAGCTTATGAAAAAAAATGTTCTCAATTATAATCCAACATATGTGTGCCTATTAACTTCGAAACATAATAGTTAAATGATACTAGAGAGAACTGTTACACTTATAAGATTAGGTACATGCAATTATGTGTGAATATATATATATTTACTATATATCACTATTATTAACTTAACTAAAAATATTATGCAGTGCTATGAAAGTACAATTGTGCGTACTTGTCTCCGGAATTAAGGTAGACTTAAATGAAAAATGTCAATATCTCTGTTGGAGGCAAGAATGTCGTTGTATTGGCGGGCCATTCGGACTATGGGGTTATAGAAAGACGTATTGTTAATGAAAAAGAAATTTTGACTTTTGGAGCGTTATCCGACTTTTCCCTTCTTATCAAGTGTGTAGTTAACCCTGGTATCAGATTTTTAGGCATCAGACGTATCTCAGTGACCGAAAAGTATGGTCACTTTCCCTACTTTTTACAAACTTTTCTATAGACCTGTTCCGTTGCCTGTCTGTCTGTCTGTAATCAAATCTTGCAAGTTGACCCACTTCCCGGTTTCCGAATGAGCTGAAATTTTGCACGCATACGTATATCGCGTGACAATGCAATACTACAATGACATGGAGCTGATCTGATGATGGAGCTGAAAGGTGGTCATAGGAACTCTGTAATGAAACGACGCAATCCTATCGAGATTGGGTTCATTTGATTCGTCTTAAGGAGCACTTTAGATAAAAGCTTGTTTTAGAAAATATATTTTTTAAATAATCACTTTTTTTCTAGTCAGTTCATCAAAATATTTAATTCATTACCTACAGGTTTTCAAGCTGCATTCTCATAATGATTAGGTATTTATCATTATTAGGGACTCTTTGACTTCTCGATCGTTGACTTCAACTAACGGGTACTTTTAAGTAGACTACCCAGATAAGTCAAAAGTAAACTTACATTCGAGTATATCTGGTCTCCGTTATAGTGACTTCTCTGTCGCTTCACGTCGTCTTCTGAGTGACTGTTAAAGTCCCGGTTTTCGTCTGTGAACAAAAAGTTATAATTACAATAAAATATACTAGGTATTTTTTATTATTACACTGATTGAGCTAGCCCCAAACTAAGTTCGAGACTTGTGTTATGGGATATATATATTAAAGCAGTAAAAATGTGTCTAATTAACGAATATATAAAAAAAATATATAGAGTAAGAATTTAAAAAAAAAAGTCTGTTTGTTTGTCTGCTTGTGCACGGTAATCTCCGAAATACTGGGCGGATTCGAATGAAACTTTTTTGTTATAAAGCTGTTAAACCTGGGCAACATATAGGGTATAATTGATTTTGGAAAATGGAACTCCTGATGCAGAACCATAATGGTCCAGCTAAACTGTAAGAAATATAAAAGTGACGCCTTAGCAAAAATTGTTCAGCCTGACGAGCATTTTTTGTTGAGGTAACAAAATCAAAGATCTGGTGCACCTTATGCCGATACGCCGGAGTCATAAAGTCCCAAAAACGAAGCCGCAGGCATCAACTAGTTAAAAATATGAAAAAAAAAAAACGTAAAAAGAACTAAACTATATCTAAAAATATTTTTTAACTAACCTATATCGTCCCACCTTGAGCAAAAGTCTCCCTTATTTCCTTCGGTTTATTTCTATCTCGGGGCGACTCTTAAAAATACCAACTTAAACAGATGTTAATAAACTGGCACGTCTTTTTACTAAACGGGGTATAACGAGCCTCCAAAGGCCTAGTTTCGCGTAATAGTGGGCAGAAGATGGGAAAAAGGGAATCAAAATAGTGATTTATATATCTTTTCTGTGTGTGTTTTTTTTATTATTGTTATTCTTTGGTTACAATAAAGTATTACATAACACAACATAGCCCATTCCCTCGATCGGCTTATACGATGTGTGCGGGAAAAGTAGCTGGTACATTCACAATTTTTCTTTTCTACCCGACCAGCACGGAAGTAGTTTACAAAGTCATTTAATACCTATTACCATAATGAATAGCCTTAACTTACATCTGAAAGTTGCTACCTGTAAATCTCGAGGCCCAATGGGGGTAACTCAAACTCTACATGTAGAGTAGAAAACTTGTAAGTAATGTTAGGACGCAATACTTGTAGAGTCCCTGTAGAGCAGCCATACTGGGTAGAGATGGGGTCAGATGACAAATTTTTCATATCGATGTCGATAACATCACCGATTAAAAATGTGGTCTTGACAGACACTTTTTCACATTTCTACATATTTATGATTTGTTTATTTATACAATAATTCTTAGTAACAATATACTTAATATTCGTATAAGGAATTCAAAAAAATATCAAGATTCCTTTAAATTCTTGAAAGCGGCCTATGTCCAGCAGTAGACGTTATGATACTGCTGAAATGATGATTGAGAATAGATATTTGAAAGCATAATTATTGGCACGTAATATCTGTTTTAGAACAGAAATTTGATATTGTGCTCAAAATATTCAAAATAAATTTATGCTAATTTTAAATTTAAAGATTAGAGATTGTTATTTGTAAATTAGTACTACTTTACATCTTGTACTGAATCTTTGAGAATACTGTATTGGTACTTACTAGTAGTACTTACTTATTGACTTTTGTTTATCTCATAGCTTTTACACGCAGCACACACTTTTTTATAACTTAACAAAAATAAAAATAAAACCTTACTGAATATAAAATAGTTTCTTTACGTTTCGTTCATTTCTGTCTTTCAATAAAACTTGATAAAATACTTAAAAATATATTTATGAAAATCATAATAGTATACCTACTAAACATTTTGAACAATAATCGATGGTCTTAATCTTTTATTTGTCATTTTAGGCCCGAATTTCATCGATAACATTGCCGACGTTGGCCTCATCCCTACGTCCTTTCAGGGGGCGCAGTGTGCGGAACCGCCAAGATTTACTGAGCTATTAAATTTACTGCACTCACTCTGCTTTATTATTATAACTTCCAAAACCGAGAAGATAATTTTGTAAAGCCTCTTCTGGGACAATGTTTAATCTTGTAGACTTTAGTGTTAAGAATAGTAAACGTTGTAAGTCAAATTGCATTTTAACCGACTTCGAAAAAGGCGTTTTTATGTTTGTTCCCCAATTACTTGAAAACGCCTGGACCAATTTGGATTTTTTTTTGTTTCAAAGGGAATATCTTGTCTGGAGGTTCCATTAAATTTTGATCAAAATCGGTTGTGTAGTTTGTAAAAGTGGATTGAAAATTATTTACAAGTAGAAATTGACATTATATTCTTCTTTAAAAATACTTCTAAAACTTCTCTTCAAACTTACTTTTTTATAGCGCGTTACTGGTTGCATTCTTGGCTGTATTGGTTCTAAACTCGGCATTAACTTTATGGCTTGTTCCTATTTCTTATTAATCACTTTTTTACTTTTTGCTTACCTTCTATCTCAAAACTTCACGTAAAAATGATTGCCATTTTACCTTGGTATTCATGCCATTTTCTCTTCAAGCCCGTTGTGCCGTTATGTAGGCCATCGACCTGCTCTATGCCTTGGCTGCCGTTGATGCTTCTTTTTCAAATCAAAAAAGTTATAATCTTGGTCTTCATGCCGTTTCCACTTCAACCCCTTTGTGCCATTACATAAGCCATCGAACTGCTCGATACCTAGGATGATGCTGTTACTGCCGGTATTGGCCACATGCTGCTCGGTTGTCGAAATAGATAAAAATCGAGGAGTCAAACACTAGAGAAGAAACTCCATGAAAATTCCTTTTAAGCTTACTTTCTCCCCCTGATGTTAGCACCTTCTGGTCACATTCTTGGCTGTATTGCTTTGAAACTTGGCATTGACTTTATGGCTTGTTTTATTACTCACTAGCTTACTTCCTTTTAACGCAAAAATGTTATTACCTTGGTCTTCATGCCGTTTTCTCTTCAACCCCGTTGTGCCGTTATGTAAGCCATCGACCTGCTCGATGCCTAGAATGCCGTTGATGCTGTAGCTGCCGGTGTTGGCCACATGCTGCTCGGTAGTTGGAGATAGGACTGCCGTCGTGCCAGGCGCGTTGCCTGCATGGGTTATCACCTGGAAGAAAAAAGAGATTTAGTTTTCTGTTGATGAATTACCTCGTTATCCTACTATTTCTATCTTGAGGCAAGCGTTATAAGCAATTAGTCATTTAGTTCCATCATGTCCACTACAGGAATGCTGTGATTAAATTTAATGGTCAATATTTGATATTAGACCTTCGCGGTTACGGACACGAATGACGGCAAAAGGGTCGTCGAATTATCTGACTACGTATGATATTAATCGCGGTAAGTGCCATAGTACTCCCGTAGGACCAATAACAGTGGTAAAGTGTGTATGTGTAAGTGGAGGTTTTATTGTTAAATGGTCAAAAAGAAGAAACGAGAGTAACAGAGGAAAAGTAAGAAATAAATTACTCACAGAGACAACGCTGCCTTGCGCCGAGCTGATCTCCTGTTCTTGTTGCTGCTGTTGCTGCTGATTGTGCGCGTGTTTTGCCTTCTCTGCCGCTTTGTTCCGGACAATCCTAAGGACAAAAAAGAAAATTAATATACTAAACCTACGAAGCAGTTACTACAAAGTAGCTACAATTTATGGGTAATCACAGCACGAAACTATCCCATCTCAAGTAAAATATTATTAAAGACTAGCTAGTGCCCACGACTTCGTTTGCGTGAAATTTAAAAATGACGACTACTTTTTTCCTGACTTAGATTTTTATGCAACATAGCCTGTATGTTGCTCCGAGCTGAGCTTAGTCTTTTACTGAAAACAGCGTAAATATCCATCCTGTAGTTTCGAAGGTAAGAGTGAACATACATACATACAGACAGACAAAAAATTCTTTTCGCCTTTTTTGGGTTCAGTTACTTATTTTTTATCGGCCACACTCTTTTTTTCATAAATTTATTAAATATTTTTTTACGCGCGATTTTCACTGTTTTTACAAGCTTTTATTTAGTTTCACCTGCCCCGTTGTCTGTCTGTCTGTCTGTAATCAAATCTTGCAAGTTAAATTTGACAAACTTTCCGGAATCCAATTGAGCTGAAATTTTGCACGCATACGTATATCGCGTGACGTATTCTGCATTGCCTATTAACATGATTTGTATTTTCGATCCCCTTGATTGACTTTTACGATCTGCGTGGGATGAGAAGCATTCAAAGTTTTCTCTTTTCGCAAACCTGCCAGCATGGAAGAATTTTTTTTGACAAGTCACTCCAATTGTTTTTTTTTTGAGCTAGCCCCAACGTAAGCTTTAAGCTTGTGTTTTGGGATACTAACCCAACGTACTAACCTAACAATATTTTATGATAAATACATATATAGATAAACACCCAAGACCGAGGACAATATGAAAAAGGCATTTTTCCAACTTGCCCTGGCTGGGGATCGAACCCAGAACCTTCGGATTGGCGGACTAGCGTATTAACCATTACACTAGGTCGTCAAAATAATCATTCTATATCACACCAATATTACAAAGGCGAAAGTTTGTGGGTGTATATGTTTGTTACTTCTTCACGCGCAAACGGCTCGACCAATTATGATAAAATTTGGTATGCAGGAAGCTAACACCCTGGATACAAACATAGGCTACTTTATATATATACCGCGGGTAACACGGCGGGGTGCAGCTAGTAAAATATAAAATTCTCTCAAAGCAATTTGCCACTAAGGCCCGCCACACACACCGCGATTTTTTACTGCCGACATCTAGACAATAAACTTCGGAAGCGTTGCAAATCGCTGCGACCGCTACTTATATTGCAAAAGGATGTAGTGACACGTGGCGCATGATTTATCGGCGACGGAAAGTTGCGGCAGTCGGCGACTTTTTGTTGACGGCGTTTTTTGGGGTTAGTAATGGAATAATCTTGTCATTGGTTATTATTGTAAGGTTTATATGTTAATTTTTGTTGGTTAATTTTATTGCTTTCCTTAATGTGTTTTTAGGTATTCTGGGTATCTTCAAAACAATGAAAGATTGATATAATATTATCATGATCGATTAAAAGAAAGAAAGAAAGAAAAAGAAAAAAGGAAATCTTTATTCGGATCGATGGGAAAAGAAATAATTTTTAGTATGGAACAATAATTTTTAATCAATCCTATTATTATACAATATGTAAAAAAAACCTTGTCCGATCCTTGTAGGAGCAACTCAAACAACTTTTCCTATGGGACCAATGCTTGAAACTCAAGACTTGTGTTATGGGATACTAACTTAACGATACTATCTTTTATCTATATATTTTATAACATATACATAAATAGATAAACATCCAAGACCCAGGACAATTTGAAAAAGGCCATTTTCCAACTTGCCCTGAACGGGGATCGAACCCGGGACCTATCGGTGGCGGACTAGCATGGTGACCACTACGCCACGGAGGTCGTCAAATATTGATGATCTGAGTTTCTTCTACAAGGACAGGACACGGTTTTTGTTGCATATTGTATTTGCAAAAGTTGTGTAATTGTTTGTGCCTTTTCATAGCCAAAACAGCAGAATGTATATTTCAATATACAGGATGATTTTTTACCTTTTCAGTAGTCAAATTTTTGGAGAAAATTCTGGCCAATATACAGAACTATTTTTCATTTTTTTTTTGTTTCTCGTGTGTGTAAGTGGCCAACACTGGTGAGATTTTTCAAGCTGCTTAAATGCATCTAGCAAGGCTTGACGACTGTCATGATTAAAGCTGAGAACACGGCTTATACGAGCCTTGCGAAGCACGGAGAAGTTAGAGAAATTTCTATGCCACTTGTGGTCAACAATCCAAGTGCGGACCACGCCCAGTGTCGCTTTACTTGCGAAAGCGATAGAAATGCGAACTCTCGCCGGCCCACCGAGCTCCTCAACTACTTTCCAAAAAAACAATTAATGAAAAGCATAACAAAATTTCGGCTTTGCATACATATCAGCGTCTTACGGATTTTGTATGGGAGGATTTAGTTACCGATTTTTAATAACTTTTTTATAGAAAGAGGTTCATTATGGTGGACTAAACTTACTCCAAAAATTTGACTGGTGGGAAAAGGTCATACTTTATGTTTAACGTTATGTAGTATATTTTGTAGACGCTGTATATACTTAACCCTTGTTAACAAAAAACTTGTTTGAATTTATTCCAACTCCCTCAAGTTATTTATAAAAAGTGTAAGACATTATTGTGAAATACATTTCATATTATTATACTAAATCGCGTAAACCAACACCAAATCTACTTGACACAGCCCATCCATCACCACCCTCAAAGTGATGACTCTATTACGACCTAACCTTTTTGATAACTAAAACAGTTTTTGCATATGTCAACCCTGAGCAATCTGGCAATATTTCACCGCTAGAGCGCGCCACCATCCATCATGGCGCCAAATGAACTGTCAGCCGCGTTGGCGGGCGGCAAAATGATTATTCAAAATACTGTCTGTGGTTTCGTTATATATGTACGTTTGAACTTTGTATTTTATACAAACAGGATACTGCCTTGGTATATTTTATGGTTTCTGTCATATTTGCGTACATCCGTTTCGTTAAAATTTCCAAAAAAAAAATTACTTATTCGTTCAGATTTCGTCGGTATTGATTTATATTTTGGCAACAAACAGTAATACATAGTTTCATAGGAATAATTGCTGACACAATTATTGTATTTTGGTGTTTCAAATACCTGATTTCTGTACGTTTAATGGATGCTTTTGCCGCCGTATTGACTGGTGACTCGTTAAATAGGTACTGTCTTAAGAACATTATAAGTAGATAGGTACTATATTATCAATTTTAAACGAGTAAATACTTGTGTCACTAGTGACTCATTAAATAGGTCTGTACTGTGTTAGGTACATTATAAGTAGATTGGTACTATATTTTCAATTTTAAACGAGTAAATACTTGTGTCACTAGTGACTCATTGTATAGGTCTGTACTGTGCTAGGTACATTATAAGTAGATAGGTACTATATTATCAATTTTAAACGAGTAAATACTTGTGTCACTAGTGACTCAATAAATAGGTCTGTACTGTGTTAGGTACATTATAAGTAGATAGGTACTATATTATCAATTTTAAATGAGTCAATAAAATACATACATAATATTAAATCATGTTTAATGTTACTAATAGGCATATTTAACCGCCTCCCAAAAAGGAAGAGGTTATCAATTCGTTGCGATCTTTTTTTTATGTATGTTCACCGATTTTTCGACGACGCCTGGACCTATTTAGAGAATTCTTTTTTTGTTTGAAAGCGTATACTTGCGTAAGCGTGTACTAAGCGGTGATCAAATAGAAAGTTTATCAAATCGGTTGTGCAGTTTGGGGGTGAAGTCGGTTTTTAGTTTTGAAATTTGTAATTTTTTATATGAAATTAATTTTATTTAAGTATATTAATTGTATTACATAATCACGTCTTAAATAATGTTTCCTTAATGTATAGCAGAGCATTTTAAGTCTTGCAGTCTTGCCTTCTCACCCACCATTAGGCCTTTAAGAATCCCCTTAACCTAGACTTTTCCATACAAACGTAGTCTAGCTTTTTTTTTAAATGACATGCGATATTTCGGCAGTGTTTTGTAATTTTAAAGAAATTGCATATATCTAGGCATATAATTAGTTTTCGTCAGTCAAAGTGTTCCATACTGATGGTCAAATATGATATAATACACTATATTCTCTTTTAAGGTCTTATTTTGACAGTGAAAACTAGTTGTATGCCTCAATATATATCCAATTTCTTTCAAATTACATAATTTTGCCAATATCTGACATGCCATTTTAAAATAAAAGCTAGACTACGTTTGTATGGGAAAGTCTAATTCTGTATAGGGTAAGGGGACTCTTAAGTCATTTTGCCGCTCTGAGCCCAGAGCCGCAAGATGAGTAAAATATCAAAATTCTATTTTGCATCTTACCCAAAGCGATAAATCAAAAATATTGCCGCAGGGCACTCGGATAGCAAAGAATAATAAAATTTGCGGATGAAACATGACCCTGAACCCTACCGGATGCGGTTGTAGCATTTTGCTATGGTCATAACCAGGGTCTACCGCGGACGCCGGCTCGGAAGTAAATTTCACAATGAATGGAATTTATTTGGCAATTTGCATTTTTTTGCAAATCTTTTTTGTATAGTTATATTATTAAAAAGATTTGTCAAAATATATAGTTTTATTTATTAAAGAAAGGTTTATGAAGGTCTAATACCTTCAATTTTATGGTTGGTAATAAAAAATTTAAGTTTCTTACTAGAACTAGATACTTATACTTCTAATTTCGTTAAATTTAACAGTCTGCTTTTGTCGGTGACATTAAGTAAACATGCTGTAAATCATCTCTTTTGAGACACAGTCCATTTCATTGAGTGCAATAAGAGTCAGTCAAGTCAGTGATGCCGAAACATTTTTAAAAATAAACTTGCATCAAGAAACAAAATAAGTTGTTCAAAACAATAGCAAAAACTACCCTTTAAAATGATTCTTAATAAAAAATACCTGATGTGGAAATTATGAAGTAATTGATGCCAATAATAATCTTTTTACTTTTAATTAAGTCCTGTTATAACTTTTACTCGACAATGTATGGTTGCAAAGTAAAATTTTATACATATTACAGACCTTTTTTATTTTTATTATAAACCTTTCGACCCAATTATCGGTAAAAGCTTATTTCTTCTCTCTATTTCTACAAAAAAATTAATTTACAAATCAATTATCAGTAACATTACAATTATTTGGTATGTAAAAATAAACTTAACTGTAATACTCCACAATATTACAACCCGAATCACATTACTTCGCATGGCATACCCATAAAATACTCCAACAAAAACCTCCATGAATGAATAAAAAAATGCAAACTTGCAAAAAGCCAAGACATTTTTAATCGAGGGCCCAGCGGGTAATTGAAGCAATAACTCTGGCAACCCCACTTTGACATTTGATTTTTTTTTGGCGCGAAATAATTTGTCGTCTAGGATAATGACGGGGTATTTTTTCGAGGGGAAAATGTGTCAACGCGGAATAAGAGCAATTCTTTTGGACTGATAAGCAATTGTTCTGGTGTGTATTAAATGGAAATTGGGTTTATTAGACGTCAAATAAGGGTAAATAACGCCTGAACGGAGGAATGTTTTGCTTTTAACATTTTTTCAAGTTTGAATGCTTTTATAGAAAGAAAGAAAGAAAAATATTTTATTCAGTGTAAAGGAGTTCTTTCACGAATGTATGGAGCCCCTGCCTGGATATTGTACATGTATAATTTAGAAACTACATTATTAAATAAAACTGATCTAATTAAAGTTTTGGCTCATTTTGGCTTAAATAAATGGTGGAAAAGCATTTAATACACATAAGATAGGCAACACAACACGCTCCTTAACCATCTTTTCTCTAACAGTGTCATTGACATAAGTGTCATTTTTGAAACGCGGAGTCTCCTAAATGAATGATTTTCCATATAAAAACCGTTTGTTTAGTATGTGAGTTGTGTGACACCACCTTAAAAAATGGTACCACAGGTGTGAAACATTTTTGACAATGACACTTAATCACATTTGACGTTTCATTTCAAAGAGCGTGCATACATTTGTTCAGAAATCACAAGTGAATACAGTGGCATAAGTATTCGACAAAACAAAAAATTGATAAATAAAATGTTGTGATTTTATTGTAATTAAGTGTATTTTCTTTCTTAAAAACCAAATCATGTCTTTTTAAAATGTTACTTGTTGTCAACTCTCATATTATTACATTTCATATGGCATTGACAGTTAACTGAACACTTCGAATTGTATTTCGAACTAAGTTTCAGAACAGATGTGTTGTTGCCTGTTAAAATAAAATATTGCTTTTATAATTAAATTGCAATAAAAATACTGAACATATTAAAATTTTTGTATTTTTTAAATTATTGTTAGATTTTTCCTCGATTTTGTAACATATGTACAATGTGCAGGCCGGATTTAAAACATCTTCTTTACATTAGTTGCATTAATAATTAACTATAATTAGTTTTACACCAAAATGACACCACTCAGCATAGGGCAATGATGTGCCTTTACATCATGCCGCTGGTCTTCCGTGGTACCAAGAGATAAGAGAGAAAGCACTACCAGTTATCCACTGACAATGATCAAGTCGAAACCATGTGATATATAATACTACTAGCTTTTGCCCGCGGCTTCGCTCGCGTAGGGGTGTAATTTATCACTTAGGGGATGCCTACGTCATAGTAGCTTTATGCATGCAAAGTCTCAGCCCGATCGGTTTAAAATTGGCAAAGTTTTATACAAACTTTCATCCCCTATTTTAAACATTTTTGTTGAAGTTATTTTTAACGTAAAATTTTATTTAAAGTGAAAAAAAAAGTTTTTTTTTCATATTTTTCGAAAAACGAGTAATGCTTCTCCTAAAATCTTACTCCCCAATATGCACTCAAATTCTCACTTCCACTCAAATAGATTTCTATTTATTGGTAATGCGGCCACGATCCGCGTTCCGGGACACATTACCGGCCCGTGTCGGCCACGTGTTGGCCTCGTGTCGACCCCGAGTTCAGTTGTCGCCCCCGCGTTGGAATGGATTTCAAATTGACTTCGTGTTTTGGTATTCGCTTTGAAGGGTATTGTTTATTGGATGGACGGTTAGATGTGAATGAAATATATAAATCGTTATTTTTAGTCTAGTCCGTCGATTCTAGACCCATATCCATTTTTTGACATTTTATAGTAAAAAAATATGAGAACATTAATAGTTCTTAATCATGTTAGTAAAATAGACACTAATATAATAGACGCTATACTTCTTCTAAAAACTTTACAGTAGGTATTTACAATGAATCTACATACTTGTAATGTATATTGTAAAGTTTATATCTCATGAAATCCGATAAAAATCTATTTATATTAAAAAAATCTATATTTCACCTAACGATCCCACCGCAAGATAATAATCCAAAAATATGATAACTTGCCATCTATTGCATTTTAAACCTGTTAAAATAAATTTACAATTACATTCTCGTATCCATTACTAAATAGAGTCGAAATAACACAATTTGGACCCTAATAAAGCTTGTTTATTGACAACCATAATCCTGCTTATTGTTCAATAATGAAGCCCAACCCCTCGAAGTGCAGTCAGTGCTGGTTTAGCACTACTAGTGCCCTTGGGTGAGATTACTTCTAGGCCCTATTTAGTTAGTGGTTGAATTTTAGACATTTCAACCTTTGTTGATTTCGTTAGCCATATTTTTTGTTATACTTATTAATAAATAGATATTCTAGAAATATCTTTTGACAAGTAAATTTGCTCCCTCTACAGTAAAAAAAAGTATACCATCTTAAAAAATATAAATGTTTAACTAGCTCATTATTTGTACTTTCACCGCGATAACTATCTTTGTAAAATTGAAACAGAAAAATTTTGAGACTACGTTCAATACAAATCCATTGAAAAAACAACGAAAAAATAAACAAAAAAGGTACGTTTCGCGTTAATTCTCATGTTTAATTAAAAACAGAGATAATGCAACACAATAGTTTTAAAGAAGTTAGAATAATTCTGCCCCTAGAAATATTTTAGCCATAGACATAGATACATTTTACTGCGTCTTTTAGCAATGATAATTCTTCTTGTCAAATACAACACAAATAATTCTGACGTAGTTTAAATTTTAAAAGATCTTTGATCAGTATTTGGCCTCGACAAACTCTCTGTCGTTAGCCTCTTTAAGGTCTATGGAACATGATGAATAGGTAAAAGAATACGTACGACAAAGCGTAATGTTCAACAAACAACGACAACAAAAAACGATTATAAATCTAATTATTAATAATAAATAAATAAAGCTTAGAACTATTAACACAAAAGATAGGTACATACTATACTCGGAAAATGAAATAATTATAGGAAATACACAGGAAATATTCTACATAAAATATAGCCCCTCTCACATTGCAGCGCCCGTTAGGGTCCTTAATTGTTACACAGCTTTTATTTAACACCTGTATAAATTATTATTAAGGAAGCAATAAACGAATTGAATTGAATTGAAATGTTGCCGCCCCTTTATTCCTTATGCCCGTGTACAATGGCCAGCCCGTGTGACCCGTGTCCTTCTCAAACGCCTCAGGGGAGCAGTGTTTTAAAAGTCTGAGTTTCCTCTGTACATTTCGATGTGGGTGCAATGCGAGATAAATTTGATTTGGTCATTAATTGGTGATACGATAGGGATTTTAAAGTAAGAAGGAACTAGTTTATGGTCAAAATATCTATTGGTACTATTTCAATGTCAGCATTGAGATCGACAAGTTGTCGACGGTCCATGTAAAGTTTCTTTAATAGGAATGTTTATGATTGCTGGGTGCGGTTAGATTATTAAAAAATAACGTACACGTATTTTTCTTTTCTCTGATATACAAAAAATGATGAAGATCAGTACAATTAAATTTTACATGACGTCGTCACGGCTAAGTATGTTTTTTTACATAGCGACAAGCCCCCATTCTGGAATTTAAATGTTCCGTATCATTGTGAATTAACCTTCTTTTAAAAACTGAAAAATATGGGTTCATTATTTTTGGATAATGTAAAAGACGGACTAATGAGATAATACTTTTCTGACGGTAATATAATATTAGCATGAAAATTGATAACAACAAAACTTCCTTTTATCAGCTAAATACAAATAAACATCGTAAATGAGGCAATACCTTTTAATAACACGGCACTACGCGATAAATTTTATAATCCGCAAAGGATTCCGCCATTATCGTCGAGTGTTGTCAGCTTTTGACAAATCCCAGTGTTACCCGATAAGATAAAACTCCCCATTTCACGGGTAATATTTGTGTATTGATTGGTTGGTTATCGCTGCTACCGTTTATTAATTTTGTTATCGTGTTTTGTTTGAGGTTTTGGAAAATTGCGAGATAATGTCCAGAGTGAAGTGGCAGTGGACATGTGTAATATTCGCTAATTAGAGATATATTTTGGGAGTTTTATCTGATTAATTAGATATTTCGTGTCAGATTTATGCGTCATTTACTTCTTTCTGATTTTGCTGGTTTATCTAAAGTAGTTTTCAGTCAGTTTGCCCCAACT
This sequence comes from Acrobasis suavella, assembly GCA_943193695.1. Taxonomy (NCBI): domain Eukaryota; kingdom Metazoa; phylum Arthropoda; class Insecta; order Lepidoptera; family Pyralidae; genus Acrobasis; species Acrobasis suavella. The sequence continues at coordinate 11,926,075 of OW971952.1, forward strand.
TTGAAATTAAATAAAAAAAGTTTTTTAGGGTACACAAATCTAATCTACTGCATTGCATATTCAAATTTAAGATTTGACATAAACAATTACTATAGTTTCAAGTATGTTTTGTTAGATATAAGACTGTGGAGAAAAAAATAAAGAAATTTTGATACTTGAAAAAAAAACTAGCTTCGAATCTTGTTTTTAGAGGTTGTTAGTCGCATCCCCTGTGAACATAATTCGGATTTTCACCCATTCTCTCAATCGACTTTACGATCTGCCCGGAAACAGAATCATCTGGTTTATTCTTTTCGACCTCGGTGGCGTAATGATCAACACGTTAGTCCGTCGATTCGAAGTTTCTGAGTTCGATCCCCAGCCAGGGCAAGTTGGAAAATGTTCTTGTTCAAATTGTCTAGGGTTTTGGTCGTTTATCTATTTGTGCAAATATTATCTGTTTGTAATTTGTGTTTATCATAAAATACGGTTTCGGTAAATCTTTCGGTTTTAATCCCATAATACAAGCTTAAGCTTACTTTGAGGCTAGCTCAATCTGTGTGATGTGTCCCTATTTATTTATTATTATTTATTCTAAGTTTTGATCTGTCCGAATCCAGAAGCATATAGTTTATTAAAAGTATTCCTTTTTCTCCGAGCTCCTTGCTTTGCTCCTTTTTTTAAGAAGTAATACATATATGGAAATAATATTTATTATTTATTTATTTATTCATTTAAGACTTTTTTTACAAATAATAAATAGTACAGTTGTAGTAGAGCCACGCTACCGGCAAAACTCTGTTTTGCTAGTAGCATGAATGAGCCGGCTCGCCCGGGGAAGTACCACACTCTCACAGAAAATCGACGTCTGAGTAGTAGCGTCACCGCTTCTATGCTTCGTTCGGTGAGTGAGAGAGCCGGACGCCCCCCTCCCTCCTCTCCCCCGTCCCTACATCTTCTCTCCCTGAAAGGCCGGCAATGCTTCTGTTACACCCCTGGTGTTGCAGTTGTCCATGGGCAGCGGTGATCACTTACCATCAGGTGACCCGCTTGTTCATTTGCCGCCCTATGACATAAAAAAAGTACACAAGGCGGACTTAATGCTAATTGCATTCTCTACCAGTCAACTACAGTCAACATAATAGTAGATAAATAATATGAAAGGCAATCAAACCGCATCCAAAATATGAAAAATCAATCACCCTAATCGAAAAACCTTGTACCAATACGAGAAATCCTAAAAATATAGTATATCGCAATTGTAGCACTATATTTCAATGGCGGAGGATGTCCGGCGCGCGCAGAGCACGTGTCTCGACTTCCGGTGCCGCCATCTTTAGACCCTCCCGCACTGCTTCCGGTACATCCCGGCACGCAACCCCTTGCGTGGGCCATAAGAATAGCGGATGGCCTTTAGGGCGTTTTATAAGTTTAAAAGAAGATGATTCTAAAGATGTTTCTTAGCCTTTAATTATCCCTATTGATTGATTGAATGAATGAATGAATGAAAAACTCTTTATTGCACCAATACAATAAAAAAAAACACAAAAAACAAAAATTGGAAGTTTTACAATTTAAAATACATATGTGCAATGAGCGGTCTTATTGCTTAGAGCGATCTCTTCCAGACAACCGTAGATGGAGAGGAATGTAGACACGTAAGAAATAACAGTGGTGCAAAGAAAACCATAAGTTAAATCAACAGGTAATTATGGTTATTTATTCCTATAAAAGATAAGAAGTTTTCGAAATATTTTTATTTTTGGTACAAGCTTTTCTTACAAGGTCAATGTACTTATTAAGACTAATAAAATAAGCCCAAAGTCGATGGTGTTGCGTCGTTTTATTACTGAGTTCCATCGACCACCTTCCGTCTCCGTGATCAGACCCTAGACATCGTCTACCGTAAAATGTTTGTCAAGACAAACGAGCCCTACTCAATGAGTTTTTATATTATAACTGAGTTCCGTCGAATATCTTCCGGCTCCATCATCAGAACAGCTCATTGACTCCATAATATTGTATTGTAATCTGACTTACACAAGTATGCAAAACTCCAGCTCCATAGGTTGAGGACAGCTGGTTGTAAATTAAGTTTCAGAAGACCTAAACAAACATATATACATACAAAAAACATTGCCAGATAAATACAAGCTTGAAAAAAGAAAAAAACTTAGAACTTTAACAGGCTTATCTTCTTGCGCATATCATAGAAGCCTGCCAAAAAAATTGGCATTAATGCAAATCATCTTCATAGGTGATGTAGCTAGCAACCCTTCACTATTTTGTTTCCTGTTTCCATTTTCTCGCCCATCATCACGCTAAAAGTGAGTCTTGCGTTCCAGGGACTCACTTTTGAAATCACTAGTCACATTACGAATGGTTTGCGCGAGCGTTTTCAAATGGGCGCATTATTGTATTCGATCGTATGCGAAGGATTTGCAATGAATGGTCTAGACCACTCTTAACTTTGACATTTGTAGCGTAGATATGTCAAAGAAACCTTTATTGGAGAATCCGTTGCAATTCACGCTGCTTTTTATTGATGGTGAAATTTTTAGAAAACCATAGACATATTTACAAAGTTTTCTGTATAAAACAATATTGTTAGGGTTCCGTAGTAAACAAGGAACCATTATAGTTTCGCCATGCCTGTCTGTCTGTCTGTCCGTCCGCGGTTTTACTTAACGACTATAAGTACTAGAAAGCTGTGATTTGGCAAAAATATGTACATCAATTAGGCGGAATAAAAGGTAAAAAAAAATTGAATTTTTTATTTATATAAGGTAGCTCCCATACAAGTAAAGTGAAAAGTTATTTTTATTTTCTCGACTAACCAATCATGCTGAGTATCGTTGCATAGGTCTTTTAAAAATATTGTGAGTTTGTGAACACTGTTTTTCGATTGTGGAATCCGTTTCAGAAATTAAATCAGCTTTTAAAGTGAAAAAAATTGTTAGAATCAAGTGTCCCCCCCTCTATCTGCTAAACGGTTATATGTGGACACGTGAAAAAATTCACAGCTAAAGGATATATAACGAAATTTAAAGGAAAACTATCAGAGCTAAGTAGGGTTTACAAATTAAAAAGTTATAGGCGATTAACTTATAAAATGTACTCGGAAAAGAAAAATTTCATACAAATTCAATAGAAAATTACTTTTTAGACGTTTTTAGTGGCATGAACTCAAAGTTGGCGTTTGTAACTACGGAACCCTACTGCGCGTGGCCCGACACGCACTTGGCCAATTAATTTTCGCTAGCACGACGGTCTCGAACTGACTGCCTCCGTGGTCCAGTGGTCAAGGCGTTCGTCTTGTGACCCGGAAGTCATGGGTTCGATTCCCACTAGGAAGCATACTTTGTGAAAAGTTGTTTCCAGTCTGGATAGGATATTGCAGGCTTGAATCACCTGATTATCCGAAAAGAAAGATGATTCCGTGTTTCGGAAGACACGTAAAACTGTGGGACGTAAATCCGAACGCCACCTAGCGTTTAATCATCAAACTACCCAAGGATTGGTTCCTGGTTTGCCCTTTGGGTTGTGGAGGTCAGACGGCAGTCGCTCTGTGTAAAAACCAGTAACCTCGTCAAATCTCCTTGGTTAGGTAGCGGACCCCGGGCTCTGAAGCGTTACTGCTAAGGATGCAACCGGGAATACGCTCGGATGATGATGATGACGACGGTCTCGAAAATACGGTCAAAAGGTATTTTACGCGAGCGGTGAGTTGGAAAACTACACGTTTCGTGTTTCGGTGAGTCCTTGAAGAATTGTCTTGTCCTTGTCCTCCAATGAAGAATAGCACTCTTGGGCTTTGTCTGCTTAGGACCACAAGGTCCAAAATGCTCTGTCTTCCCCATTAGGGATAAAGATTAAAGAGGTACAATGCGACACAAGTCCGCCGTTTTTGTTTAACTTATGTTAAACAAAAAAGGCGGACTTGTTTAACTTATGTTAAACAGAAACGGCGGACTTCAAAACGTTTTTGTACAAATTCCCGACACGTAAATTGAACCAAAATGGCGGATGTCGGCGCATTATTTGTACCTACGCCGATAACCGCCATTTTGGTTCAACCTTCGTCGCTTTCCATCAGGTGAGATTGAGGACAAATGCCTAAACCAATAAATAGTAAAAAAAAAAAAAACCTACGTGCCGGAAATTTGTACAAAAATGCTTTGAAGTCCGCCTTTATTGTGCAAATTATTTGTGTCGCATTTTGTATGTAGGTACGTAAAATCCTTCCAGTAACTTTTTATTCAAATGTATATTTTACGAAACGCAGTTTTTTCGGTGCTATTTACATAATGAATGATGTCATTTAGTCATGTGTCGTGATTCATCTTTGGAGTCGGATATCCGCTTATTCATTTTTTTACTAAGTACAATCTAAGTACCAAGCCATTATAAAAGTTATTTGATTGCTAGTATCATTACATTTGCGACTATTTTACGTCCATATAATCTCTTATAGAGTAAGCAAAGCCAAATATCGTAAATATTATTCTAGAACGCCATCTAGTGATGAGTAGAGGAACTACATATTCCTATAGATATGTAGTATATGTATTTAAACATTAACCCTTAATAACAATCAAACATGCATGAATCGCCGCAACGTTTTCTGTTCATGTAAAAAAAAGTATCGAAATCGGTCTATTTTCCATTCCATGAAAAACAGATAACCAGACATACCAATAGACATGATGATATTTTTCCTTATACTACTAGCGTTCCGCAACGACCACTGCTGAGTAGAAACGCTGAAAAAACTCATTAAGACAGTATTGGTCGCCTACTCATCACAAGGACTGTCAGTTGTGAAAATATAAAATGTATTTTGTTAATAATATTATAAAAACTACCGTGATATGAAATAACTTAATATTTTAACATGGTTTTATCCACGTAGTGTAGTCGGAAAAAGCCGACTAGTTTCGATCGGTTTAGACGATTACGTGGGGCGCACTATAAGTTTCCGGAATGAATATGAAAAAATACTATTAAAGGTACAAAATTAATTTATTGTTTTTCAAAATAATCTCCCTTGGCGTCTATGCACTTTTTCATTCGATGAAACCAGTTTTGAAAACTTTTGTGCCACTCCTCTGTGGTGACCTCTGAAACGTGTTTTTCATACTCCTCGACAGCCTCTTCTGGTGATGAAAATCGTTGACCGCGTAATTGGTTCTTAATTTTTGGGAACAGAAAAAAGTCACAAGGTGCCAGGTCGGGACTGTATGCAGGATGACTCATGAGTTCTACATTTTTCGCCTTCAAAAAGTCGTTTGTCTGTCTGGCCGTGTGAGAACTAGCATTGTCGTGGTGCAGGATGATACGGCGTTTACGGTTATTTTTACGGAGTTCGTCAATAACTTCCGGCAAACAAATGGTCGTGTACCAGTCACTATTCACTGTACGACGATTCTCTAAAGCAACAGTAGCCACGTGTCCAGTTTTATTAAAAAAAGAAGCAATCATCCGCTTAGATGCACTTTTCACGCGCGCCACTTTGGTTGGTTTCAGCTCATCTTGAAAGACCCATACGCTCGATTGCTGCTTTGTTTTGAGATCGTAGAAATAAATCCATGTTTCGTCACCTGTTACTATGTCCCACACCAAATTTGACGCACCTTCGTTGAATCTGGTAAGCATGGCACTGCACCAAGTGACGCGGTCCGTTTTTTGAGCCTCGGTCAAGTTGTGTGGGATCCACCGCGAGCACAGCTTTCTCACACCCAAATGTTTGTGTAGGATTAATTGTATTTGACTAATGCCTATTTCTAAGGATGCGCGAATTTCATGGTAGGTCACATGCCTGTCTGTTTCAATTATACGGCGCACAGCATCGATGTTTTTGTTGGTCACAGCGGTGGACGGCCGACCATCGCGAGATTCGTCACTGAGATTGATACGACTACGCTTGAATTCTGCAAACCAGCTATAAACAGTTGTCTTGCATGGTGCTTCATTGCCAAAAGCTGTTTCAAGCCGAGCGATGCTCAGTTGAGCTGTCAAATTACACTTAAAATCGTAGAAAATCATACTACGAAAATTTTCCCGAGTTAAATCCATGTTGATGATGAAACAAACTGCATTCTACAGTCAAAGAGTTCTATTTTCAAATGTTGCAATAAATTTTTAAATATTGTTTATGTAAGTGGCCAGTTCCGGAAACTTATAGTGCGCCCTATGTATAATCACGTACCTCCTAACACTTGCCCCGATGATGATCATCTAAACTGATCGACACTAGTCAGCCTTTTCCGACTCCACTTCGTGAGTAAAATTGTGTTAAGGGGATACTTGAATTTTCCGGGGTCCAGTGCTGCCCCCATTTGAAATAAATCATTTAATAGCAAACGGAGACATCATTTAAAATTTTGTCTTGACCAGGCTCTAGATAATCCTTCAAACTATTTTATAAACTACTGTTTACATTTTAAAGTGAGAACGTGAAGCATTTCTACGAACAATTGCGATAAACTGTCACTTTTGGCGTATGTGCGTAGAGAAGCTTCACGTTCTCACTTTAAACTGTAAACAGTAGTTCATAAAATAGTTTAAAGGGTTGTTTAGGGTCTGATCATGGCCAAATTTTAAATGATATCTCCGTTTTTCTTTCAAATGATTTATTTCAAATGGGGGCAGCCCTGGACCTCGAAAAATTCAGGTATCCTTAATATGTTTAGTTGTACCTATTTCGTTTGTCGCTTTTCTCATAGCCCGCCAGAATTTCCCATCCACCCAATCAATCATGCAAAACTGTACCTTAACATACTATAAAAGGGTTCTTATTTCAACAGACGAAAGTTTAGCAAAAGGGGAATTTGGCGAATACGTTTTACCCGATAGGATATTGATATATCTTTACATAACTTTGTATTGTGATGTGAAAGTTTTCTTTGAACAATATGATAGGGTTGGTATTGTTTCCTTGAGCTTTTATAAGTGTTCCTATTTTTCCTTCGGTTCGAAGACGATATGGCTTCTTTATTTGGGTTCTTACTAGTTTGGTTAATATTTTATTTTGTTTAGACTACGTAGGTATCCAAAAAAAGTATCATTTTTTAAGAACTGCAACTTTTACTGAAATCTTAAACAGTGGTATGCAAAGTCAAGATTTCCTCATTTTGACATTTCCCATTTATTGTGGTATATTTTTTTTTACCGGTCTCGCATTTTCCACGTGAGCATTCTCCCGCTTGAACGCGGTAGCGTTCGCCACTGTGGCGTCACATTTTTTTTAGCCAGTGTGTTAAAGGTTGGCCTTTAACACACTGGCTAAGTAAGAAGTGATGCCACAGGGTAGCTGTTGGCAGCTAGATGGTTTCCAACACTGTGACGTCACAACTTAGCCATTGTGGTATTGCCAACACATGAGGAAGATTGCTTGAGCTGCCTAGAGATATCTGTCATAGGTCTACGACTGCCATTTTATCACTGCAGCCAAGAGAGTATTACGCCATGCTTACTCGTATCATGCTTTTATTCCTTAACTCATCTGTCAGGAATGTAGGAAACTTTCGCTTTGAAGATCCTTTTTTGTCGCTCAGAACCGTCATTTGCTAGAGCGAGAAAGGGGACACAAACCGTCCGTGCTGATGCATATCGTCGCTCTCTCTCGCTCTAGCAAATGACGATTCTGAGGCTCAGCTCAGAGAAAGATAGCAGCATGCGATGGTCCTTTTCCGTGCTGACAGATGATTCCCCCACCCTTAGAAAATAGGCACAGCTTAGGGCTTTAAGACCCAAAGGCTAACTGATGGTGACATTTCCGTTAATAGGCTTTTTGATTTACGATTTCTCAACATCCTTCGATCGGCTTTAACAGTAAAACAGCTGCGCAAAATAAGAAAGAAAGTAGACTTAAACTGACCTATTGATACTGGAGACTGAAGGCACGTTATCCTGGCTGCAGATGCCCTCGCTCAGCAGCCTGTCCCGGATCTCCCACGCGAACATGGTTGGGTTCTCCCTCTTGTACGCCGCGATGGCGTCCACCACTGGTGGCGTCGCCACCTTTGGCTTTGAGCCCCCTATGACGCCGGCTTTGAAACTACCCGTTTCGTAATACCTGGAAAGGAGACATCGGTTAAATGGGTCACATACAGAAACAAATAAATATTTAGTGCACTACATTCCCAAGGAGCGTTGCCATCGGTCGGCGGCCTCAACTCCCAACTTTTGAGCGTTCACCCTCAATAACTTTAGAAAGACTGAACCGATTTTATCAAACATAGCATCACTTCGAAACTTGATTTCACGTAAACATCCGCATAATCGAAATCGGTCCATCCGTTCGAGAGCTATGACGGCATAAACAGACAGACATTTAGCGTCAAAATAAAACCCCTCTTTTTGGGTCGGTGATTAAAAAGGGTTGACGTCAGACAGACGGAGAGTAGTAAACGGATGGCCAAATCGTTTAAACTGTTCCGGCTCTTTTTTCTTAAGTTCGCAAGGTCTTTAACATCCTATCCTTCTAAGTATATATCACACACCAAGTATTATATCTATCCTCCCCATACTGATTTGATGCAAGTATTTGGTCGGTTCTCTCAACTCCCTCTCTCTCCCCTACTTCCTGACTGCGAATATCTCCTACACTCCTTTATCCCTATCTACGAGTCCACCTGGTTTCTCGAGCTATGAGAGTGGTATAACGAGGTTTGGCGTCGCCAAGTTCTAGGAACTGAGGACGATATACATGCTTTGGTCTGCAAGCGTGATGACGTACTCTCCAAGGTAGACCTCATTCATACGCTCTTGCAGCGTAACTGCTGGCTGGGCGGACAGAACAGTTCGCAAGGTCTTTAACATCCTTGGGTGACCATTGACCTGTATATTATATTTGGAGAAGAACAAGCGGAAAGGGCACCCCGGGCTCCGAAGAAGCACGGCTCAGGATGCAAACGGGAATGACGGATGAAGAAGCAAATTTAATAATTTTAATTAGTTAATAACTTTATCTTCCATGTTGGCCTGGAAAAGAAATAACTTAAAATGTACAACTTTCGTGGCGTATTGGTCACCATGCTAGTCCGCCACCCAGAGGTCCCGGGTTAAATCCGCAGTCAGGGCAAGTTGGGTGATGGCCTTTTTCAAATTGACTTGGATCTTGGATGTTTATCATCATCATCATCAGGTCTTTTTGTTTTCAATGCAAGAGCACGATCCTCCCTGTACTACCATACTTGGCCAGAGCAGCCATAGGACTTGGTCTACACTCTCCACGCTGGCCAGACGGGTTAGAGAGGTCTCATTGGTGTTAATAAGCTTTGTTTAGCTTGTATACCCCAAGTCGCTTTCTACGACATCCACGGGAGGACTTTTCTACTCTGCCAGAAACCACACGGCCCTGTATATGTATTTGTTATAAATATGATATCGTTGAGTTAGTATTCCATAACACAAGTCTCGAAATTACTTTGGGGCTAGCTCAATCAGTGTTCATTGTTCCTTTATATTTATTATTTATTTAGCTGCTTCTCTTCCCGCGCAGATCGTAGAAATCGATCGAGGGAATGAGCAACAATGCGAATCATGTTAATAGGCGATGCGGTTAGTAACCCATCACTAATTTAATTCCGTTTTCCACCTTCTCGTCCACCGTTACTTTAAAAGTGGCTTTTGAGTTTTACTCCTTGCAACTTTGAAAGACCCAATATGATCTGTCTGCTCCTTAGGGATTAAGTCGTGTTGTGAGCCAAGTTTTGAACTAGATTTATTTATTTAAACTTTTTTGCACAATTAAAAAAAAAGGTACAAGAGGCGGACCTAATGCCATATGGCATTCTCTCTCGGTCAACCATTAGACCAAGCGGAAAATATGTGTGGCTGGCGTGATGAAATTCATGAACAAGTAAATAAAATATGTTTTTATTTTATTTATTTATTTAACTTTATTACAAATGTAATAGGGGGACTTAAAGCCATAGGCTTTATCTACCTACTGGCGATGCCGAGATTAAGACGTCTTTTGAAGGAGGCGCAAAATATGTGATTTTGGAAGATATATTAATAAAAATAATATAAGATATAAGAATATATTAATTAAAATAACAATATTTATCAATAAACTTACATTCAAAATATACATATATATAAGATATAATAACCAATACGTATTCTACATATATATTATTTGTATTCAATCTGACAGTTCTCGAAGATAATGTGCACGCACTGCATTTTTAAACGCTACTCGAGTACGGGCCTTCTGGATATAAAATATAAATATCTACATAAGTACATATACAAGAATAAACCATTAAACATATAATATATAACAACATACATAAAATACAATGAGCATATCAATACTATATATAAATATTAATAGATATATGTATATGCAATATAAATACAAATGAATACATATATCAGGATGACTGGGGCTAGGACTGCAAAAGAAACAATTTATGTACCGCTCGTTTGAAAGCCAAACGAAGAGGAGCTCTTCTAGATGCATAAAATCAATTTGCAACAGCTCGTAAAATCAATTTCTCAACCGTACAAAACGAAATCTCAACATATTGGTTAATCAGTACAAGTCCCTACTCGACCATAAAGTGACCTTCAATGCTTACGCCCCTTTACTCCCTTGGGACATGACATTACCAGTCGAAAATTAAATTCTCTGAGCAATAAAATAATGGGACAGCATTATGATATGGTGTTCCTAAGAACAAATTAATGAGAATAGAGAAGAAAGTCTTTCCTTTGAAAGATATTTTATTTGATGTTATGAAAACACTAAATGAAAATACTCGTACCGTTGATATATATCTACTTAGAGACTGCCTCCGTGATCCAGTGGCCAAGGCGTTCGCCTTGTGATCCGGAGGTCATGGGTTCGATTCCCACTGGGAAGCATACTTTGTTAAAAGTTGTTTCCAGTCTGGTTAGGACAATGCAGGCTTGTATCACCTGATTATCCGAAAAAAGATGGTTCCGTGTTTCGGAAGGCACGTATAAACTGTGGGTCCCGAACGCCATCTAGCGTTTGCTCATCAAACCATCCAAAGATTGGTTCTGGTCTATCCTTTGGATTGTGGAGGTGAGACGGCAGTCGCTCTGTGTAAAAACAAGTAACCTCGTCAAATCACCTTGGTTAGGTAAGCGGACTCTGGCCTCTGAAGCGTTACCACTGAGGATGCAACCGAGAATATGCTCGAATGATGATGATGATGACGATATATCTACTTATTAAATACTCGTACATAATGAGATAAAATAAAGATAAACTTAATATCAATCCCCAATAAAGCGTGCCTACAAGTTTACCTATTTTATCATTAACTGACATGAACCACTCACTAAAAAGCAATGTTACATGCCTAAGGATAGGTACACAAAAAACTGGTTACCAACATCCCGCAAAATTTAAAAAAAGAATTGATTTTAATTTTCGTAATTTTGAGCAAATTTTTCTACAGCATTGTTCCGCTTAATATTTTTTCCGATTAGTCTATTTTAACTCGCGTTTCTGCGTTATTTTTATTTTATGATTCAACTTGGTCACCCTACCCCTTCAGAAGATTTATAGCACTTTTTTTGACGGTCGTGCGATTTCTAAGCGATTTATGGTAATTGAAAAATGATTTGTAACTAAGCAACTTCTTTGTATTCGAAGTTTGTATCGAGAAAGTATTTAAAATCATTATTTCTGTAACATAGAAAAGGATTGTTTTTATAAAGTGGACGTCAAAACGGCTAATTAATAGTATAAGTAGAAATAAACAATATTATGTTTTATAGTTTATGTACAGTTTTAAATGTAAATAACTAAGTATATGACGATATAGGTACCATCTTTAAGCGGGGTCAAATTGTTTTATAAAATAAGAATTAATTATAGAAATTAAAAAAAAAAAACTTTTGAATTTTACGAAAGAAACTATATTTCTGTACTTTTTTGTTTTTTTCTCATTGAAACATTTGAAAATACTCCCAAATTATGTAAAAATACTTCTTATGTACTTACGACATTAATTTTTTTCTTTTTTTTGTAGATAGGTAATACTATCAACATCGCAAAAGCACATTTGCGAACATTATAAAGCAGGGATCGCTCATTAAAAATACTCCCAAACAAGGTAAAAATAATTTTTACTTTTGACTTAAAAAAAAACTTTTTTTTTCTAGCTATCAGCATAACAAAAGTACATTTGCGAACATAATAGAGCAGGGGCATATACCCTCGGGAATGGGAAGAGCAGAATAATGGATTGTTTTGCGTTAACACTTCAAAAATAAGCATGTTTCATTACTGAGTACATGCACGGTTCAAGCGTAGTAATTTAGAAAAAAAAATGTAGTCAGCTCTTCCATGATAGTGTGGGAGAAAAAGAACTTAGAATGTTCCAACTGCTTCTCTTTTCTCGCAGATCGTAAAAGCCGATCCAGGGACTGGGCGAACGCTAATCAATTTAATAGGCAACGCTGCTAGCAACCCACAGCAGGCCTGTGTCACTCCCCGTTTAGATATCGAAAATATACCTACATTATTACTATGAGCGCGCCGACCACTTCGAAGAGGAAAATTCAGTTACATGAATCGTTCGCCCAGAGTAATAAGAATGAAATTGGTTTGCAATGGATGTCTAGGTATCTAAAAGAAGAGGCGAGGAATTCTGGTTAGGGATAAAGGCGTGATATTATGTATGTATGTTTTTCTCTTAATCGATTAAATATGAGACTAAATTACCACTAAAACCTCTAAACGCATTAAAATTATTAAAATATGCACTAAAACCCATAATTATTGGATTAATAGTGTAAAAACATCCACTTTTATTTGCACTGGATTGGATTAGGACCGCACTCCACTGGATCGCGATCGAGATAAGTCAATTACAAGTGTGATCACACCCTAAGTGAGAGAGTGTTAGATACTTGCATGTAGAAAAGCTGTTAAAAATAACTTTTAACTGTAATAAACAATGAAAAGTTGCGATATACGATTACTACTATCAGATATGAAACAAAAACTAAAAAACATTAGAAGGTTTATGTATAAAAAATATTTTTTAATATTTTTTTAAACCGAATTTATGTGATGCTGGTAGCAAGCAGAGCAAGGCTCTATACATTACATTATCTTAGTATATAATATATTTATTTTACCAGTACCTTCATTTTTCAATTAAATTAATAATTAAACTAAAGATAAAGATAATTTATTTGCCAAACATGTGTAACAAGATATTACATTCAGTTTCGTCCAATCATGTTTACCACCACCGGTGTGCAAATTTTGTCAGAAAAGCATCATCTATCATAATAATACTATAAAAAATATACCTACTTAATCTATAAACATTTTACGATTTACTATGAAACAAAGTCAAATTTAATTCTTTATATTGTTTTGGTATTTTATTAAATATTATCGGTGCTTATCTAAGTTTTATTTATGTTCGTATGTAGTTTAATTTTAGCCTGAATCATATTTGTTATTTTTTATTGATAAAGAAAACTCTGAATTGTCAATATTTTTTTTATTTTGAATCTGGTAGGTATATAAATGAAAATAAACAAACATAAAAATCCTAATTATTTATACACTCTTAAAAATTTTACCACTAGTCAATTTTTGTAACAAGTTCTGTCCATGATGATGGATTACTTTTCATAAAAAACAATTAACGAAAAATTAAATAAAAAATCAGCGGTCAGCCAAATGAATTTTTTTTCAATATATTGGTTAAGGCATTTGTCCTCAATCTCACCTGATGGTAAGCGACAAATTTGTATTAGAGGACGAAAATTTTATTGATTTAATAACTTTTTAAAAAAAAAGTAGCTCAGTATTACTTACTGAGTTTGTTCCAAAAATTTGACTGGTGAGTAAAAGTCAACCCGTATATTCAATATCTTATTAATCAACTTTTAAGCAAAATAAGTAGGTAATTAAACAAAAAATATAAATACTTTTCATAATTCTTACTTTTGTACGCAACTGTACGGTACAAGGGTGCCCATGTCACCGATTCCTTTGGGATAGTGCCAACATTACAGTAAAGTACTGAGGGATGCTAATTCAATGCATTTTCATTCCTATTTCCTTGAAAACAGAGCTCAATAACTTTATTGCAATTGCCTTTATTTTCTAAAAAGCATGGCAAAGTGCAAAGGGAGTGAACAATATTATTGGAATTTTATTCTTATATGAAGAGTGACAAAGTTAAAAGTTGGTAGGAACATTTAATGAGTAACGGATTTATTGTTTCTTTTCTACTGAGTGTCGACTTTAAATGTACTTTTGAGGCAAATCTTTGTGGCCCAAATGCTCAATTTAACATCATGATCCCTTAATAAAACAAAATAACGAATTTGAGTATAGATGGTCACATGACCTGAGCAAGGTTGCAGGAAAGCGCTGGATGCAGGCCGCTTCCGATCGGTCGTTTTGGAAATCCTATGTCAAGCAGTGGACTTCCTTTGGCTGATATGATGATGATGAATTTAAGTATCGTGCCCCTACAGTGGAGACAAAAAAGGACTTATGATTATCATAATGAGATAAAAAGAAGTACTTATAATACGACCTCTGTGGCCTAGTAGTCACCATGTCAGTCTGCAACTTCGAAGGTCCCGGGTTCGATCCCCGGTCAGGTCAAGATGGAAAATGATCTATTTTAGATTGTTATCAGATTGATAAAGATCATTTTGGACGTTTATCTATGTATGTATTTGTTATAAAATATACACGTAGTATTGTTTAGTTAGTATCCCATAACATAAGTCTCAAACTTACTTTGGGTCTAGCTCAATTTGTGTGATTTGTCTGTATATATTTATGTACTTATTTATTTATTTATACTTGTATATATGTTTCAAACTCTAACAACCGGTAACTCGCTAGTCACTTCATGCCAATTTGCCTCGTCGTATCGAACATATTGGAGATCAGATAGCGCGCCCTCCCTTCGTAAGTGGATTATTATTATGGCTTTAACAGCTTACAGTACCGGTGATCGGGAGTGTATCTGATATTTATTGTTTCTCTTGTCGGGTAAATCGTGAAAGCGATCGAGGGAATGGGCGGCAATCTGAATCATGTTAACAGGCAATGCAGCTAGCAAAATCCACAACCATCACTATTTTGATCTCTTTTTTAAATATATCGAACAACGTAATAAATCGAACCGCAGGCTGTATTAGATCACTTAAGTATAATGAAATTAAAATAACAGTGAAAAAACTAGAAAAAAATTAACCTTCCTATACAAATTACCCGGGCGGCTGCACACTTTTGTATGTAAGTGCCAATTTTTTAAGGTTTTTTGACTGTTATTTTAATTTCATTATACTATAGTGACCTAGTAAAGCCTGTGGTTTGATTTATTACGGGTATATCCCTTCCAAGTTGTATAAATAAACATCCAAGACTCAGGTCAATCTGAAAAAGATAATTTTCCATCTTGACCTGACTGGGGATCGAACCTGGAGCCTCCGTTGTGGGCCATAGCGTGGCATGATGACCACGAGGCCACAGAGGTCTGAATCTTGCGGCCTTTGAATCTGTCTGCTTAGAGCCCAAAGGCCCTTTTTGCTTCAGATGTGGGAGTGGCTTGCTTTGCTTTTCGTATGTGTAAGTGGCCAACACAAGTGTCAAATTTTTTCAAGCTGCCTAAAGACATCTGATAATCTGATATAGCTTGACGACTGCCATACAATTATGACAGCTGGGACTAATGTCTTATATGTGCCTTCCGAAGCACGGAGGAGCTCGAGAAATTTTTATGCCAATTGTGGTCACTGATCCAAGAGCGAACTACGCCCGGTGCAGCTTTACTTGTGAAAGCGCTAGTTATGCGTACTTCCGCAAGTATGCTATTTAAAACTCCTTCATCTATGAGGTTAACATTAAATTTTATTCCAAAATTCCAATAAAATTCAAATAAAATAAACCCCTGCCGGGTGAATGGTACAATTATTGGGCGATTCGCACCGCGGTCCGACCCGCTCGCGGTGCGAAACCCCTACCTCCATTAAGCAATCAGCTCTGTTTCTGTCTGTATCCACATCAGAATCTCTCCTAATAAAACGATACTACACAAATGAAAGTAGTCCAGTCCTGTCCGTATAATAATTAGTCTGTTTTTCTGTCCGTGTGTGCGTCTGTGTGTAGAAAGCGTGACGTCCGCCACACTTCCGCCGCCCATCAAATCGGTGGTGGATCTTTGGTTTTATACCTGGTTTGTTTATACAAGATACATTTGTAAAGATATTGCAATAAATCTAATCATTTAGTTCACATACGATACATAAGAGCAATACAACTAGCTGTTTCCAGCACGCAAAAATAATTAAATAATACACCCAACTTATGTCATAATTTTGGTCAAAGTGAAACAGATATTAGTAACAAAAATAAATTTATAAATCTATATATATAAAAGCGAAAATCACTCACTCACTCACTCACTCACTCATCACGAAATCTCGAAAACTACTTAGCCAATGAAGATGAAATTTGGCAGAAAGTTAGACTGTGACTAGGAAAAGTCCGCTCAGAAAGAATTTTTGGAAATTCCATACCTAAGGGGGTGAAATAGGGATTGCCAGTTTGTATGGAACTTCGTCATTTTTAAAGTGAGACACATGAAATTTTTGAATAAGTGGTCAATACAAAATAATAATACAGAAATTAGATTTTAAAAATTGCTTCCCCTGAATTATGAAACTTCATTTTGTGAGTGAGAGTCAAAAAAATTGAGACAAAAAAAGTCAAATCATTGGTTCTCTTTTGCTCTAGCAAATGACGGTAAAGGTAACGGAAACGGGATATTATAACACAATTTATAACGTAACAAATAAATTAAAGATCCTATTAGAACTATTTTTGACTTCTACGCGGATGAAGTCCCGGGTTTCAGCTAGTACTATATAAAACTAAATTGTCGTTGAAATACCTAAGTCTCGAACTAAACGCTTCGACAATTCCTTTTTGGTTCGAGTAGCTAAGGTGTGAAATGAACTGCCTGCGTCTATATTCCCAGAGAAGTACAGTCCCGGGACATTCAAAAGTAGATTGAATGGGTATCTTTTGGATAGGCATGCTTCATCCTAGTTTTCATCGTCGCTTACTATCAGGTGAGATTGAGGACAAATGCCTAAACCAATATATTGTAAAAAAAAAAAAGCTAGGTGAGCCATATATATTTGTGCCTTTCGCCGTGGAGACTTTAGGGCCTTGGGGTGTGGAGGCGCGTCAAATTTTTTAAAGAAATCTCCACACGCCTTATTGACGTTTCTGGACTTCAGAACTGGTGCGCATTTTGGCCAAAGATTAAGTCGTAGCGAGGCAATGCCGCCAGTATCTTAGGCACCCTGCCCTGTTACCGTAGCGATCTGGGGTCTATTTTTTGTATAATATAATGTTTAATTTTTAATTGGATATATTTTTAGTTTATTGTTTTCGTTAAATGTAGGTTGGTTATTTAGTTTTAAATTTAATTATTTATTTTATGCATTGTTCTCTATTTAATTTGAGTTCAATTAAATGTCTAATAATTAAACTATGATAAGTAAGTTGCTATCAAGGATACAAGGCAGGATGCCTAAGAGACTGGTGGCATTGCCTCGTTGTATGGCCAGACTTAATCTTTGGCCAAAATGCGCATCAGCTCTCAGGTCCCCAGAAACGTCGATAAGGCGTGTGATTTGTTCAATCGTATTAATCTTATCAGTTCTGATAAAATAATACCGAATGCATTTGTTAACTCTTACTTTACGACTACTAATATCTGCATTCTTCATGTGGGAGCACACCTACTGAGCTGGGACAGGTAAAGATCCCACACATTATTACGCCTGACGGGGTGTACTGTACCGGTAGACAGGGTCACCGTGAGACCAAAAGGGCAAATTTGTCAAGAATAATAAAATAAATATATATATAGGGACAAATTACACTGATTGAGCTAGCCCCAAAGTAATTTCGACACTTGTGTTATGGGATACTAACTTATCGATACTATATTTTATAACAAATACATATATAGATAAACATCCAAGACCCAGGACAATTCGAAAAAGGCCATTTTCCAACTTGCGTTGGCCGGGATCGAAACCGGAACCTCTGGGTGGCGGACTAGCATGGTGAACACTACGCCACGGAGGCCGTCAAAGAATGTGGAGATATAGTTAGAAAATTGGAATGAAAATAGTTTTTGGTTGCAAGCCGCATTGCAAGCAGATTGTCGCCCATTCTGCGATCTACGCGGGAAGAGAAGCAGCTGTTTCATTCTACTTGTTTTTTTCTCCCAGACTAGCATACAAGCAACATTGTTTGTTTATAAGAGGTAGACAGAAGGTTGTTTTATTTTAAACTAACTCTCTAAAAATTTACATCAAAAGAAGATATATTTTGATAATCCAACTATAATTCCCTACCCTAAAATACCACTAACCACTGCTTCCCTACGCCAAATCAAAACAACACCCATTCTTTACCTCAGTCGGTTAAAACGAACAATCCAACACGCCCCATACTCAAAACAAAATACGTTCGAGTCAGCAAATAAATTGAAAGGCAAAAGCTAGTGTCCAGTTAACCCGGGGGATTAGGGATGGGCAATACCGGGAAATCCCTCAAATTCAAAAATTCTTTATGTTTCTTTAATATACATATATAAGGAGCTTATCAGTGTTTTCATGACGCAGCTCGTTTATCAAGATGCATTTAAATAAGAAACAGTTTACGATGTCATAAGCAATAAAAAACATTTGGAAAAATATATTTTTATAAATGAATGAAAATTCAAACATTCTAAATAATGAAATAGGCACTAATACTTTATCTTACAGTAAAAATATCGCCATTTTTATATACACGCATACAAATAAATTCTATTCATGCTGGTCTGGAAGAAAAATAGAATCTACCAGCAATGTAACAGATGTTGCTGGTACGTTCTATTTTCCTCCCAATAAATTGAAAATCAGATCGAAAAAAGGCCACAAAAATTGAATCATTTTAATAGGTGAGGTGATGTGTCTTCCTCTTTCCATTTTTACGGCCGCTATCATGCTAAGTGTGGTCCTTACGTCTAGGCCTTTGTTTAGATATAAAGAGCTCAGTATAATGTTATAACTTTAGCTAGATATTATTTGAACTAGATCAAATATGTGTAATGCGTTTTGTTTATCCTAGCTTCTGCTTGTTAAATCCACCAGTTATTCATACGTTGGTCAACACCTGTTTAGTAACTTATGTAACCAGTTCTACTGCATTTCCAATTACATACGCAACATTTTCATTCGCATGTAATAAGGAAAATTGGGAAAGAATGCGCCATTTTGTTTTATAACCCAACTTTCGCGCGTAACTTCCTTATTACATTTTTATGAATAAAGAACGTTGTGATAAAATGTTATGTTGTTATTTCTTTTATTGTACAAGCGAAAGAAGTTCTTTATACTTGGAAAATCTGGCGTTTGTGATTGTCTGTTTGTATATTTTATATTATAAAATTTGGTAGGCTAGTAAATATTATATTTTTTTTTGTCTAAATTTGAGCCAAATAGTTTTATGGGATGTAGAGATACAGTCGTGTCTTTTTTCACCTGTATAGAGTCAGAAAATACAACCCATCATCGAAAAGTGAAACTTAAAAGCAAATAAAATTTATGTTAGATGTTATGCAGTTCGAAAATCTGTCCACTTACACGCATTAAGAAAAAAAGAACAAACCTCATTGACTTTAACGAATCCCTACCAATCCCCAGCGCGTATTCCCATCCCTAGAGGTCAGTTTTCAATTTAAAACAGACAATGGTTCGCTCGACCCCGCTGTATTGTCGTGTTTATATTGAAATGATTGCTGACCATCCCTTATTGCTATCAGATTCTCGGGCTAATGTTTTAAAACGATAATACTGTTTTGGTTTCGATTTGCCACTCGGGAGTCAAACTTATTAATTAAGATGGGAGGCCGACGACGGCCGATTTTGGCAATCGTACTTTTAACGTTAACAGCAGATCAGACATTAATTCAAAGAATTACACATCAGTTGCAAAATCCATTTTCCATTTTCAGCCCACATCAACCCACTGCTGGACATAGGCCTCCCTTTTTTTGCGCCATTTCCCACGGTCCTGTGCCAATCTCATCCACTGCTTACCCGTCAACCTTACAATATCGTCTGACCAACGTGCCGGTGGTTTCCCTACTGGTCTGTTCCCCTGTCTCGGCCACCACTCGGTTACTGCTTTGGTCCATCGGCTGTCTTTTCTCCTAGCCAAGTGTCCTGCCCATTCCCATTTCAACCGCGTGATCCGTCTACCTACGTCTTCGACCTTAGTTCTGCGGCGAATCTCTACGTTTGGTACACGGTCCATCAGCGTGATTCCGAGCATGGTGCGCTCCATCGCTCTTTGTGCAACCTTTATTCTATGCATGTTGTGCTTTGTAAGCGTCCACGTTTCAGCACCGTAAGTAAGTATGGGTAGAACACATTGGTTGAATACTTTGGTTTTCAGGCATTGTGGGAGTGAGGACTTAAAGATATCTTCAAGTTTTCCAAAAGCAGCACATCCCAGCCGAACCCGTCTCTCAATCTCTTTATTTTGCCCGTTTGCATCAAAAGATAAACGATGTCCAAGATAGACATAATCTTTAACCACTTCCACTTCTGAATTACCTACGATTAAGTTAGGTACATAAACTTTTTGATTTGTCGTGATCTTTGTCTTGGATATGTTCATCTTCAGGCCGACCATTAAGCACCTTTCTTGCAATTCGGCAAGCATTTCTTGGAGTTGAGAGACGCTCTCGGCCACGATCACGAGATCATCGGCAAAACGCAGATGCGATAAGTAGACTCCGTTGATTTTTAATCCCTTCATTCTCCAGTCCAAACCCTTCATTACGTTGCAAAGTAATACAAACTTATTTCTATAAAAAAATTAAAATAATAATCAAAAATCCGACTCCGAATTTTACCCGACTCAAAAGTAATTACGCTTACTGCGTTTCCTCTTTGAACATTAACTGATTGTCAATTTTGTTTTTGATTTTACGACAATTTTTGACTTCGCTTACACAAATAAACACATTTATTATCAGTATTGAGTCACCCAGTTTTCTATGCCAAAAATGAAATATTTAATTTTTCTCTTTTTGTGAAATGTTTGAAGGATGTCAGTAGAAAGGCGCAGAAATGTGGGTTTACCGTATATTCAATGTTTATCCGACTAATAGTCAAAAAAAGTGTAATGATAAAAGAAATACCATTTTCAATATTAAAAAAGTTAAATACATGCGGTCTAGGTAGAAAATAAAAATTACAAATATAACCCCTCGGCTTGTCGACGGCGCTGGTAACAAGAGGGCTGACTCGTATCTCACGCAGAGCATTGAAGTAGCTATTCAGCAGAGGAATGCAGCCAGTGTTCTTGGCACTGTGCCACATGAACCACATTTAAATTTTTAATCTATTAACATAGATTTTAATTATTGTATTAGCCTGTAAACAGTACATACTTGTTTATACAAAACTTACCAAAAAGTACTCCTCGGCTTGTCTTAGTAATTAATAAATTAGTTTCGAGCGTCCTATTTTATAACTTACTTTTGTATACTTAGCCCAGAGTTCCGCCCACCTCGTAACGCGTAAAGACGTGATAAATCCAAGTCAACCAAGCTATTCATTAGCTAAGCTAAACATCTAATTTGCGGTAAGCGGCGTTTAACCGGAGTTATCTCGCTGTTAACTTAACCGCAACTTAACGGAGACTTATGTGGATAATTTAACGCTATATCTAGTGTAAATAAATAATTTGTTTGTTTTTGTGTACTACACAAGTTTGTTTTTGAAAGAAAGAAATAAATTAAATACTTTATGTAATATTTTCGCCCGTGTATTATCACAAAAATTATATCACGAAATTGTACTAAAAAATAACTTGCTAAGTGCGAGTTGGATTAGCGCACGCAGTACTATTATCTATAAAAATTGCTGCAAGTTTGTTGTATAGGAACTCCACTTAAATATATATTTTATTCTGTTGTCTGTCCCTCTATACGTCTGCCAAAAAGCTGTCATGATATACAGATGATCACGGTTCAAGAACCGCGATAGCTATTTACACAGTTAAAATTGTTACAGATGATGTACTGTCAAGTACCGAGATACCTGATCAGGCCCTCTACTTACATCTTGAATTTTCTCTTAAACTAAAAATGATATTAACATGAAAATTTATATTCAGACAGATTTTAATCAAGTCTTTCTGAATATAAATTTTCATGTTAATATTATTTTTAGTTTAAGAGAAAATTGAAGATATATGTAGAGGGCCTGGTCAGGTATCTTGGTACTTCACTGTACTTCTGTTGCTGCTATAACAACAAATACAAAAAAAAAACAGAATAAAATAAATATTTGAAATAAAATATGATTTATTTAAATAGCTAAGATAGGATTATTTACATATTTACAAATAAAAAGAAAAAGTGAAGTATCTACTATAAATTTAATCTAAAAAATCGCGCTCACGGGGCATAGTGCCAAGAACGCTGGCCGCATTTCCCCGTTGGATCGCAATACTAATGCGTTGGGCGAAAAAGCAGCCAGTTCTCTCTATTTGAATATTTATTTTAGTATGTTCCTATACAATAAACGTGGTTTTTTATAGATATTCATGCGCAAGCCCGACTGGCACTTGGCTTTATTTTTGAAGACAATTCGTCGTTGTTAAACTACAATGTAGTTTCTCGTCTCGTTTTTGAAGTATCGCCAATTATATGCTTACACAAACGAGAACAAAAGAAAATGACATAAGTGAGTATTGTTTAGGAGATATGCGCACGCGCCGGCTACGCATCCGTGACGGTAGCTAACAAATGAGGCTGACGTACTTACAAAGTTTAGTTCAGTATAGTAAATAAATAAATATGGACAAATAACACAGATTGAGCTAGCCCCAAAGTAAGTTCGAGACTTGTGTTATGGGATACTAACTCAACGATATTATATTTTATAACAAATACATATATAGATAAACATCCAAGACCCAGGGCAATTTGTAAAAGGCCATTTTCCGACTTGCCCTGACCGGGAAAACCCGCGACCTCTGCGTGGCGGACTAGCATGGTGACCACTACGCCACGGAGGTCGTCCACGTGTACGAAGAATGCAAATTTGAAATGAAATCTTCTTTATGCGCGTTAGGGTTGGATCTCACTTGTCAGCACGGAGCTGCACTTTTCTATGCTGCTATCCTTTTCTGTCGCTCAGAACCGTCATTTGCCAGAGCGAGAGAGCGACAAAACGCTATCGCAAGGGCCGTGCTATAGCGTTCCGTCGCTCTCTCTCAATCTAGCTAATAACGGCACAGAATAAGTACTAGTACTAACGTACAGAAGTCTTACTTAGAAAAGAAATTCAAAGAAATATCTACTTAATATAGTTATCGCTATGGTTTAATTTAGCTCGCGTCAGAAGTCCTCCCCTCTTTGTTTAGATACCTAGACATCCATTGCAAGCCAATTTCATTCTTATTACTCTGGACAAACGATTCATGTAACTGAATTTTTCCCTTCGAAGTGCGTTCGAAGTCACCGCGCGCATAGTAATAATGTAGGTATATTTTCGATATCTAAACGGGGAGTGACACAGGCCTGATAACAGTTCTGAACGACAAACGGATAGCAGCATAAAAAGTGCTGCTAGCACATTTTTTAAAATTTTCTGCTAGAAAAAAAACATTGAACTAGCGAAAGTTACCTCTCCTACTCAGCACTCCCCGCGTGCTTTTTTTTATAATACTTTAATAACCGCCTATTTTATTTACATTCCTGCCCGTCCTAACTTACGACACAAGTATAAAGACGCTTAATACAAGCGGATTCAATTAAAGTATACCTACATCCGTCATGGTCAGCAGGACTTTCTAGTCTCCACTGCAAGAGGACGACCCCTTCCTGTACTACTTGACCCATACTCGGCCAGAGCAGCCAGAGGATTTGACCTACACTCTCCACGCTGTCCAGACGGGTTGGAGAGGTCTCATTGAATTTATATGCTTCGTTTAGCTTGTATTTTCTAAGACATCCACGAGAAATCTTGGAGTGGTTCTGTTTTTACTCTGACGTAAATCACACGACTATACGCGGGTACATATTGGTTGGATCTCACTTGTGTCGCAACGGAACGCTAAAGCAAGGCCGGTGCGATAGCATTCCATCGCTCTCCTCGCTCTGGTTCTGAGCGACAGAAAATGATAGCAGCATAGAAAAATGCTGCTCCGTGATGACAAGTGAGATCCAACCCATATTGGTATTTCGTTGATTTGTGTTTGATGGACTGGTAGATAAGGCCTTAGGCATTTAGTACGCCATTAAACTTGTATTTGTGTATGGAGTTAAATAAATTGTAAATTCAGAAGCCTCAGGAAAAAGGTATTTGCCATACCAAATTAAAACTGACACAATAAGTCACCAAACAACAAAATTGGGAGGCTAGCAAGGGTTTCCTTGATTGTCGAATTGAGAACAAAGAAAATGACATGTATTGTTTGGATGCGCACGCGCACCCAGCCACCGTGACGTCGACACACGGATCTAGCGTTTGCTAGAATGTGGCTACTGAATTGCGTACACTATTGGCTTGCATTGCTATTTTGAATCCAGTACAATTATTTTAAGAAGTGGATTCATTGCATAATTTTGAACGACATTTTTCAATGAATGTAAATGAGTACATCAAATTAATAAGTACGAAAAAAATTAAAGGTATGAAAGATACTAAAATTTAATCTGTATTTATACAGCGTGGAAAGGATATATTCATAATAAATCAAATCACGGGCTATACTAAATCACTATAGTATAATTAAAATAACAGCCAAACACGCAAAAAACTTTTCGACTTTTCCATACATATGTGAGCAGCTGCCCGGCAATTTGTATAGGAATTTTAATTTTATTATACTACAGTCATGATCTAGTATAGCCCGTGGTTTAATTTATTACGGGTATTTTTCTTCCATTTTGTATAAAGAAAATAGTTTTTTTTCTATATTACTCTTGAATAATCCATTCCAAGAATTGAATATGTTCTAAAAGGATTATTTTGTCTATTTATAACATCTTCAATTTCCAAATAAACTCCAATATGACTAGTATATTTCGCTTGCGGCACGAGCGCGCCATCTTGTGCACCGAGCATGACGGGGTTGATACACTAACACTATTCTACGTATGTTTTTACGAGGATGATGTTTTAGTCATACCGGATTTGATTTAAATATATTATGCGTTTTGTTTGCACTACGATTTTAAGTCATTTGTGAGTCAGAAAAACATTGTTCAGAGCCTAACGCCGTAAGACCTAAAGGCCACGATGTCCTATGATACTAATGCTCACCTACGCTTAGCGATTCAAAGATGAACTATTACTAAGGGTAGATATAATTATACTATAAGTAAAAAGAACTAACCTAGATAGCATTTTGGAAGCGATATGATACTAAAGCTCACCTACTCTTTGCGAATCAAAGATGTCCTATGATACTCAGCCTCACCTACGCTTAGCGATTCAAATATACTATAGGTAAAAAAGAACTAACCTAGATAACATTTTGGTAGCGATATGATACTAAAGCTCATCTAAACTAAGCCATTCAAAGATGTCCTATGATACTAAAGCTCACCTAATCTTTGCGAATAAAAGATGTCCTTTGATACTAAGCCTCACCAACGCTTACTGGTTCAAAGATGACCTATGAAACTAAAAGTCTAGATATATTATATACTAAAAGTAAATAGGAACTCACCTAGATAGTATTTTGGACACACAGCCTTGGGATACCCTCAGCTGTCTACAGATATCACAAAGTCGGACCCCGCTATGGATGAGCACCACTATCCTCTGCCTTACGACGTCAGCTAACTACCTACCTACTACTTCTCTGTGATTCAATGAATCGCTTAGCAGAGATGAGCGGCTCGTCTATGCTAAGCGATATGATACTAATGCTTACCTAAACTAAGCCACTCGAAGACGTCCTATTATACTAAATCTCACCTACGCTTAGCGAATCAAAGATGATCTATGATCTATGATACTAAAGCTCACCTACGCTTAGGGATTCAAAGATGAACTATTATACTAAAGGTATAGATATGTACTAAAAGTAAAAAAGAACTCACCTAGATAGTATTTTGGACACACAGCCGTGGGATACCCTCAGCTGTCTACTGATATCACAAGGCCGGACCCCGCTATGGGCGAGCTCCACTATCCTCTGCCTCACGACGTCTGGTAAAGGCCTGCCGTTCACGAACACTCCTCCTAACTGGTTTACTCCGCCGTGACCTGGGGAAAGATAAATATTTTAGAAATACATATACATACATACATATTTTGATTCATTCGTCAAATACGTAAGACAGAGCATTTTGGGTCTTGCAGCTCAAGCTCAGGGCTGCCAGACGCAAAAGTCATTTTTAGCGTAATGGTGGGCGAGAAGGTGGAAAAGGGAATCTAAATAGTGATGGGTTGCTAGCCGCATCGCCTATTAACATGACCGCAAGTTCGAGACTTGTATTATAGGATACTAACTCAACGATACTATATTTTATAACAAATACATATATAGATAAACTTCTAAGGCTCAGGTCAATCTGAAAAAGATCATTTTCTATCTTGGAATAGAACCGGGGATCTAACCCGGAACCTCCGGTGTAACAACTTGGCATGATGGCCACTAGGCCACAGAGTTAGTCGTTTTATAAAATCTAAAAATACTTGAAGAAGAAACAAACACTACGAATCAATAAGATCGCATTTGACCCGAAAAAGGACATTATTATTAATGAACCGGTACCCGGCCGTGAACCGGTATCGACCGAAACCCGGGTAAACTGGGCGTGACGTGTACAAAGATGTACTGCAGCGAGCAAAGCGCCACTACATTAAAGAAACACTTGGTGCTACTTGAACTTTGTATAAATATTCATCTATTTGGGCTAAAAACTATTAAAACAGAAATTTCCTTAAAAAATTGGTGCCTGAACTTGTATTATGAGAACTAGATATTAATCCTTAGATATTACGCTCCGCTTACGTATACGTGAACGCCATTCGAGAACCTTTTTGCTCCATCAGCCATGGTTCGTCGCGCTACGTGTCTCGCCCACTGCCATTTCAATGAGCAAATTTGTTGAGCTATATCAGTGAATTTTGTTCTCCTAAGAATTTCTTCATGTCAGATTCGTTAAAAAAGCCGTTGCAGCCTTGCTTTTGAGCCCGGAGGAAAGGGGTCAAAAATTTGAAATTGAGATTAAATTAATAATAGAAAATGTTAATGAGTAAGAATGATAAGTTCATCATACTAAAAGAGTCCCCCTTAATATATGTATTATAATACATACATCTTTATCCCTAATAGGGTTGATAGAGCACTCTCAGCAGTGAGCTCAGGGCCGCAAGCCCCAAAGGCCACATTCAAAGATAGATTCCACGAGATGGTAGCATCGGCTAATAATTTTTTTTCTTACTAATTCATTCGCATTTTTGCCCGTTCCCTCGATTGGCTTTTAGAGAAAAGAAGCATCCATTACTTATTTTTTTATTTATGTTGATGCTAGTGTGTTGTGTAGACGCTCATAAATGATGGTTGTATTATTTATAGTTGGATCTCGATTCAACTATAAATAATACATCACACTAATATAATATAGGCAAAAGCTTGTGAGTGTGTTGTGTATGTTTGTTACTTCACGCTCAAACGGCTGGACCAATTTTAATAAAATTTGATATGCAGGAAGCAGGAAGAAGGAAGTAACACCGCAAGGCGCAGCTAATTACTTATAACTTTCCAATTTTAGGCAAAACAGAAATAATTAAAATACGCAATGGAAAACCGTGTTGTCAATCCTATCTTCAATTCAATTCAATTCAAACATTTATCGCATTTCAAAGCAGTTGTCAGCATCAAAATCTACTTTTATCATACCAAAATCATATCGCAACCGCTGAATGCCTGCAAAAACCTTCCCGTCCATTGCACCAATGACAGAGCCGGATGAAACCAAAACAAACCGGTCACACCCGGGTGTCGTATCGATTTGGGCAGAGGGCGTGACGATCGATCGCCCTCCCTACGAGAAAGTGGTCCTTACGCCACGCTGCAGCGATTGTTTAGTTTTTAGTGTTTCGTCGGTTTTGGTATGTACTGACTTTTTAAATACTAACCAAATTTTTGGGGCAACTTCAGTCCATTATAGTGAACTACTTTCCATAAAAATAATTAACAAAAATAAGAAAAAAAGCATTCGCCTTCTTACACAAATCAGAGCTCAGCCAGACGGATTTTGTATGGGAGGACGAAAAAGTTTTATCAATTTTTATTAACTTTCTTAAGAGCGGCCTTCCCGTCTTTTCATACAAATGCTCGTACGTGATTATGGCGTTGTAAGTGATTTCTTGTAAAACTTTTGAACTCTTGCACTATTTCTAGGTCCCTATCGAAATAAAAAAATTAGGAAAAAATTCAGTATAAGCCTTCAAATACCTATCTGCACAACTTTTAGCTGAACTTTGACCGTTTATAAATACTTATTAATTGTAAAGGTAAAGAAAATATTTCGAAATAAACCCCGCAAATGTAATGAAAATTTTAAACGAAAAACATATATTTCACACACCTCGATTTTTTTAATGAAATTTCCGCACCCTGTGAATCTTTAATATTCGTTCAATTGATAGTTAATAATAATACTAATTTTGCTCAATAGAAAGCAAACCGAGCCCTCAGGCGTTATTTCTCTCTTTTTGGTTTGCCTCTTTTTCTAGCATTGCCCTGGATGAAACAACAAGCTTTTCAAACTACTCTCGCGTTGACGACAGAGCGGCCGGGAAGAGCCGCCTTAATTATAGAAAGTGGTACAATATCATGAACAGAACTTGCTTTAAAAATTTTGCTAGTGGGTTAAAAGTCACTGTATTTTGATATTTGTTTTTCGGGTGTAAGTGGCCAACACCATGTCAGATTTTTCAAGCTGCCGGAAAAGATCTTGTTTAGCTTGATGACTGACATATAATGATTACAGCCAGGAACAACGGCTTAAAGTGCCTTCCAAAGCACGGAAATGCTTGAGATCTTTTTGCCACTAACTCATCCTAGGTTTCAAGATCCCTTGCGGTGGTTCTTAGCTATGTTTAATGAAAATCGGTTCAGTTGTTTAAAAGTTTTTGGGGGTTAAAACGCTTGAAAGTCGGGTTTTTTTAATTTACCTGGCAAATGAAAGATGGCGCTACGGATATCAATTCCACTTAACATCGGTTTCAATATGTAGTTCCGCCTTTCATCACTAGATTAAGGTTGTTTTTATTTGCCAGGAAAATATTTATTTATTTACCAATTTATGTACATACACGATTCAAAGATTCAAAGATTCAAATGTTTATTCAGTAATTAGACCTTTACAGGCACTTTTACAAGTCAATAAGTATAATTTATGTTACGTGTAAAGTATATTAAAATTTTATTTATTTTTAAAGAAAAGCTACCGATACCAGCGCTTCGTAACGACCACTGCTGAGAAGAAACGCCGAAAGAAACTCATTTTCACAATATTGGTCGCCTACTCGCCAGAAGGGCTTTGTCATATTATTATAATAAATTGTCTTTTAATTAATAAATACTTATAATATAATACAATGTTGACACATTATAACATGTAATGCTTGCGAACAAGTAAACAAACATAAATTGCGTAATAAAAAATATTAAGTAGTCAAAAAAAAGCGAAGCCGAGCTGACCAGTCCCTCCCGGCAGCACCCGTTCACGAGTTGACGCACGGATCAGCCATCGTTAAACTCAACCATGTTAGAGGGAATTCAACGACCCGACCAGCGACGCCACCACCGGATTGGACATTTTAGTGAGCATGAAAAACCCGAACTCGCAGACCTTGTCAAGAGAAAATATTAATTATATGCTTATATGTTGGTCACTTATTGATCGCAGAGCATTTACATGTTTTTACAGTAAGCTTATTATGGTGACAGAAAATGCAGCTATTTATGTTTCATGTGTGGAGTGTAATGGAAAATGTTTAGGAATTATCCACGCGTTTTTATCTCATAAATAATCATTGATAGTATAGTACGCATTATTCAATAAAACTTTTTTAACATGTGTTTTAAATTTTGCCATTGGTAGGTTAACGATCGCTTCGGGAAGTTTATTAAATAATGTTATACCTAGACCTAAGAGTGACTTTCTAGTTTTAGCAAGTCGAAATTTATGGAAAATGTATGCGGAGAATACATCAAATAAAAGTTGTACAACGGCACCACTTATCTCAAAAGAGATCTCTTCCAGTGGGCCTGTGAGAGGAGATGTTTATGTAAGAGAGGCATACAGGCGTGTTTATACATAAGATAAAGGAGGAAGGACATAAAACTACACTGACTACAAATAAACATACACATATTACACATATACTTAAATAAATACGTTTGTCTATGTTGAAGGAAATATAATACATACTTTATATTAACACTATAAATGACAATTAAGATGATTCCAATAAATAATGATCTTTCAATCGTCTTTTAAATACATAAATCGTTTTAGATTCACGTATAGCAGGTAAGTAGACTTTGGGTTTAGTTATTCTCTCGTTCAAACTTTAAGAAAATCACTACCTACCTAGATAATATTATACAACTGCATTCGTTCAAAAAAGCAAAATAATTTTTTTTTCTCTAAATAAAAACCTGGCCGTTTTCAGCAAGTAATTAGCTGTAATGGCGGACAAGATGGCGGCGCCGGAAGTTCTCCTCCAGGTGCTCGCTTCCGGTACCCGGAAAGTCGGGAAATATAGCGCTCTTAATGAAGATTTCACTATTTATGTTAAAGAAAAAAAAAACAGAGGGGATTTTTTTTGGTTAATTTTAATAATTCAAACTTAGTGTGTTTTGTTAACCCCTGAAAAAATTATGACTTTTTGGTTTTTAACAGCATTACAATGCTCGTGTAAAAATCCCACTCGTGACGAAATTTTTCATCTCATGTTTTAATTAGGAAAAGGAGGGGTGTTATAAATTTGACGCTAATGTCTGTCTGTCTATCGGTCTGCCTGTCTGTCTATAAGTCCGATGGACCGATTTCGATGCGGTTTACGTGAAAGCAAGTTCCCTTGCAGTGGTTCTTAGCTATATAAGATGAAAATCAGTATCGGTACAGGTGTTTAAAAGTTATGGAGGGTTAACGCATGAAAGTCGGAGCTTTTCAAATTACCTAGAAAGTAATAGATGGCGCTACGGATATCTTCCACGGTTGGAAGACTAAGACTAGATGGCATCATCGGAGGTTTTACATTAGGAGGTGATGTACATTAGGAATGCAATAAATAAATAAATTAAAATAGTTTTTTTAATATGCTTGGCAAATAAACTTGTATAAACTTCAGCGCGTAAATAAAGAAAAATATTTTAATAACTTTCCCTACAAAACATGTGCGTCATTATTCCAAATGGGACAGACAGAACATTTTGTTTAGTTTGTTGTTTGATTTTCTTACGTGTAAGTGGCCAACACTGGTGTCAGATATTTTGAAAGAAAGAAAGAAAAATTTTTTGTTGACAAGAGTCTGTGCCTCTCATGATCGTTTGAAAAACTTATTTTCTCGCGTCTCTCTGGTGCTCCTTCGAAATTCCCTGGCGATTTCCTGGTTGACCTACATTATTAGGTCATGCTCATCTTGGCTGTGCCCGAAATTAAACAATTTGACAACGCGGCAAAATTAATCCGCTACTTTCCAACAAGTCAAATTAGATACTTTTTTCTGAACTTCAAAACAAACATATTTCATGGCATTTGTATGAAATACAAATGCCATGAAATATATTTGTTTACACAACACAATATCTATCTAAATATATATATAACACAAAGGTGACTGACTGACTGACATAGTGATCTATCAACGCACAGCCTAAACCACTAGACGGATCGGGCTGAAATTTGGCATACAGGTAGATGTTATGACGTAGGCATCCGCTAAGAAAGTATTTTGATTAATTCTACCCCCAAGGGGATAAAATAGGGGATGAAATTTTGTATCTAAATATATATAACACAAAGGTGACTGACTGACTGACATAGTGATCTATCAACGCACAGCCTAAACCACTAGACGGATCGGGCTGAAATTTGGCATACAGGTAGATGTTATGACGTAGGCATCCGCTAAGAAAGAATTTTGATCAATTTTACCCCCAAGGGGACAAAATAGGGGATGAAAGTTTGTATGAAACTTTGTCAATTTTAAACCGATCGGGCTGAGACTTTGCATGCATAAAGCTACTATGACGTAAGAGTCCCCTAAGAAAGGATTTTGATAAATTACACCCCTACGCGAGCGAAGCCGCGGGCAAAAGCTAGTGGGTTATAATTATATTCTATCAAGAAATTCTCTCAACTCCCGTCATCAAAGAAACTCCCACCAGGTGCCAATCTCCCCTGGGCAGTCTGGAAATCTTTGAATAGACACTGGACTGGTGTCGGGAGATGTCAGGAAAACCGGGTTAGTTGGCGTTACTCAAAAAATGACAAGTGCGACTGCGGTGCTGTCCAGTCCCATATGCCCTACATCCTGTACAATGCAGGACCTCAATGAGGCAAATGATCGGGCAGTTGCCGTAGCCAAGCACTGGTCAAATTTGTTATGAAAATATTTTTAGCCATTCGACTCGAAAGAAGATCAAGAAATCTAAAATCTCATTAAAATGAATATATTCAAACACAAGTGACATTATTTTGTGACGTTTCACTATCTTAACAGCGCTAATTAATTTATTTTTGACCAGGAAAATAGCCAGTTCTGAAGGACATTCTTCACGATCACTAATTTATTCTCTATTAATGATAACAGATTGATCTTGCCCCAAGCAGATGAGGCTTAGACTGCCTATTTGGAAAGACGCTCAAACTCTTTGGTTCCTGATAGACCCGAGGCGCAGCGGCTTTGAGAGAACTCAAACCATATTTCAGGATTAAAGAGAGTCAAGCTGACGGTGCTCATTTGGCGCGAATCAAAGCCGCAGTTCTGCCGGAGTCTCGGGCTTGGTAACACGCTGTCCCATCCCCTCACATGGGTACCTCATTAAATATATAAATATATATATAAATATAAATATATAAATATGTATATAGGGACAAATCACACTGATTGAGCTAGCCCCAAAGTAAATTCGAGACTTGTGTTATGGGATACTAACTCAACGATACTATATTTTATAGCAAATACATATATAGATAAACATCCAAGACCCAGGACAATTTGAAAAAGGCCTTTTTCCAACTTGCCCTGACCGGTGATCGAACCCGGGACCTCTGGGTGGCGGACTAGCATGGTGACCACTACGCCACGGAGGTCGTCTTATTAGAAAACGATTCCTTGAGGGAGGCGGTGGCTTTGATTGAGGCTGAGCTGCGACTTGTGTGAATCTCATCGCTGCATTTGTGGAAAAAGATGGTAGAGGCCGATGGACACCTTGCTTTTGGGTTTGCTAGATTTGTGAGACGCTTGTCTTTGACTTTCTCACATTCCTCTCCATCCACTGGTTGCCTGGAAGAAATCGCTTTAAGCTATAAGACCGCCCATTGTACTCATTTAATTTAAAATTATTTCTGTGTGTTACATTTTTTTTTCGTGGACAGTAAAGAGTTATCTATCTATATCTATGCATTCTCCCGCCTGGTTACCGAGCTCCACAATTCGCTAGTTTGGTGTCCCCTCGGTGCATAGGAAATAGCGGCGGAAAGCAGATGTACTCCCCTGCATTCAGACTATTGTTTGATGACTCTAATGCACTTATTTTGACAATCAATGTTATTAAAATAGTTTGATTCAGATCGTACTTTTTGCATGAAATTTTGCTCTACAATTTGACGACTGTAATAGAGGCTGATGCCCCAAAATTATTATTTTAATTTTCATACGCTTTAGTTACAAATCGAACATTCTCCTATATATATTTTTTTAAATTATCATGTATTTTTAGTTTGTTGTTGGTACCAAGAGGTTTTTTCATCTTACTATTGGTTTTTAACAGCATTACAATGCTCGGATTTATCCAAATTAAAACATGTAATGAAAAATTTCCCGTCCCTCACGTTAACGCCGTGAGTGCACTACCAATTGTACTATCGTGGCCTCGAATCTTCCTGACGAAATTTCTTATCAAATAGTACACACGCATTTGAAGCATCACATCACATGTTCAATTCACATCAATCATCATCACACATCAATCAATTCAATTTTTCATCACATGTTTTAATTTGGGTATTTTCATCTATTCGAAATTCTCCCCCTATAATTGTCATGGCACAGCAAATTGTCACAAAAATGCTTAGATATATCAATTTATAAATAACACGCATGTCTACTTCTGATTTTATTTAAAGTGTCAAAGACTTTGGCCATTATCAAACAATTCTTTCGTATACATAGTGATACATCTCTCTGTGCTAAATAATATTTCCACTACTTTTTCCTACCCACCATCACGCTAAAAGTGGCCTTTGAATCTTGAGACCCTAGGCTCTGTTGGCGTAGAGCCACAATACATATTAGAGATAAACTTATTAAATTATATTATAATAATAAATAAATATATATATATGGACAAATAACACTGATTGAGCTAGCCCCAAAGTAAGTTCGAGACTTGTGTTATGGGATACTAACTCAACGATACTACTTTTTATAACAAATACATATATAGATAAACATCCAAGACCCAGGACAATTTGAAAAGGGCAATTTTTCAATTTGCCCAGTACCTTAAAAACGGCTGAACCGATTTCGATAAAACATAGCCAAAAACCACCGCAAGGGAACTTGCTTTCACGTAAACCCGCATTGTAGTCGGTCCATCCGTTCGAGAGCTACGATGGCACAGACAGACACAGACTCTTTTTTGTCGGGGTTAAACTGGAAGATTTTACACACGATCAAAATAAAAAAATGAAATATATAGGGACAAATAACACTGATTGAGATAGCCCCAGAGTAAGTTCGAGACTTGTGTTATGGGATACTAACTCAACGATACTATATTTTATAACAAATAAATACATATAGATAAACATCCAAGACCCAGAAAAATTTTAAAAAGGCCATTTTCCAACTTGCCCTGACCGGGAATCGAACCCGGGACCTGTGGGTGGCGGACACCATGGTGACCTCTACGCCACGGAGGTCATCAATAAAAAAAGAACTAAAAGAAAGGGGATGCGCTGGCGCATGACATCGTCCTTACATTTGGGGGCAACGTTGGGCAAATGATCAACAGTTTATTAATGGGGTGAGTTTAACATTTACTATCTTGATAATGGGGGAAATTAATTAGCAATTTTAACGTTTTACTTGTAAATTATTGTGAGAAAACATGTTTGGTTAGGAAATGTGACACACTTTTTATGATAGTCAAAACAAACACAGTTTATGGGATTTGTGTGAAATAAAAAAAAATTTGGGCTATGGAAATAACATATCGTGGCGTCTTGAAGTCAACAGTTTTTCTGCAATAATAATAATACGAGAGCACAAACAAGGGATCACTTCAAGATGCGTGTAATTCGACACTATCGCGAAAAAGCAATACTGCAATAATATTATAAGTATGTTTATTATACGTATTTATATACATGTAAGTTTATAGTTTGCATTTATTACTTAATTTATAAATATTTATATTTCTATAGATATTTTGTGTAAAGTCTATGAAATTAAATACAACCAAATTATTCCTTTCGATATACTTTATTTAAATTTGCACCTCATCTACCGTTTTTTCTTCTACGTCCCAAAGGTGAACTGGTAGACAATGCTTAGCATTAAGTTGTTCCTTTTTTACTTTAATCTTAAGGCGGCCCTTCCCGGCCGCTCTGTCGTCAACGCGAGCTTAGTTTGAAAAGCTTGTTATTTCATTCAGGGCAATGCTAGAAAAAGAGGCAAAGCAAAAATAGAGAGATAGCGCCTGAGGGCTCCGGTTTACATTCTATTGAATGAAATTATTATTATTGTTAACTATTCATTGAACGAATATTCTTTCAATGGATTTTTCACTGGGTGCGGAAATTTCATAAAACTTGTTCCAGGTGATACGTGTTTTTCAGTAAGCCTTACAAGTGTGTGAAATAAATATTTTTTAATTAGAATTTTCATTACATTTGAAAGGTTTCTATCGAATTTTTTTTTACCTTTACAATTTATGAGTACTTTATAAACGGTCGAAGTTCTAGTAAAATTTGTGAAGGAAGATTTTTGAAGGCTTATACTGAATTTGTTTCTCCAAATTTTATTTTTTTATTTCGATAGAAACCTAGAAATAGCGCACAAGATACCCTTTAGTTCAAAAAAATCCAAGAAAGATGAGCTACAACGTCATAATCACGTAAGTACGAGCGCTTGTATGAAAAGTAAGAAGGGAAGGCCGCTCTTAAGATTTAAAGTGCAATAAATTAATTAAATGAAATAAATCTGAAATTAACGTTTTGCGACATTTTATTCTTTTATCAGTACAAATTAATTTATTTTTGACCCTGGATATTAAACAATTACCCTATTGTAATTATTTTTGTAATTTAATAGAGAAGTATAGTGCGCACTTCGCCCTTACAAAAAAAAAAATTGGTGAAGAATACCTATATTTGCCAATTCTAAATGTTATCTCTACTAAATTATTTTTAGTGTGTTAATGA
Organism: Acrobasis suavella; assembly: GCA_943193695.1. NCBI lineage: Eukaryota > Metazoa > Arthropoda > Insecta > Lepidoptera > Pyralidae > Acrobasis > Acrobasis suavella. The sequence continues at coordinate 11,962,803 of OW971952.1, forward strand.
CACAATAAAAGACTAGGTTTATAGTTTATCCTTTTTTCAGAAATATATATATTTCTTTTCTTATTAATTATAGCAATTTGAAAAAATCTAAATTAACCATGTCTTTATTATGTTAATAACATACTAGAATAATTAGAGATCAGATATATTAAGGAGTGGAAAAATATTTTCACTTTTTGTGCGGACGCGTATTCTTAAATATGTTTTTATATTTATGTGTATTTTGACGATTTCCGTAGCAAAGTGGTCACCATGCTAGTCCGCCACCCAGAGATCCCGAGTTCGATCCCCGGTCAGGGCAAGTTGGAAAATGGACTTTTCCAAATTGTTCTGGGTCTTGGATGTTTATCTATATATGTATTTGTTATAAAATATAGTATCGTTGAGTAAGTACCTATCCCATAACACAAGTCTCGAACTTACTTGGGGCTAGCTCAATCAATGTAATTTGACCCTTTATGTTTATTTATTTAGAGTTTTTTATTTATTTATTTATGTCTACGTAACGCAGTGTTGGATCCTATATAATTAAACAGTTGACCATTGACCGACGCCCCACAGGTTGCAAGGACGCGCCGTCATGCGCGGGCGCTCTCCCTTCTAAAGTGGAGTGGTTCCATGTTGAATCAGTGCACTCGTATATGAATGAACTAACGTCAAACCAAAATTTACTGATATTATTTTAAAGATAGATTCAGTTCATAACAGTTAACAACATTAGCCAATAATATCGAAATACGAAAAACATTCAAATATTCAAGTTACCCTTACTCTTTTTTCTTTAAAATTACAAAATGTTGCCAAAATCTCACGTGACATTTCAAATTGGTGGCGAATACACTCCTTTTTGAACAGCACGAAAGTGTCAAACACAGCACGTTTGGCTGTTCATAATGGAGTGCTGATATCGACGCTGGTGTATGGAAGTGAGAGTTGGGTATGGCAGAAAAGGCACGAAAGTAGAATAAATGCAGTTGAAATGAGAGCGCTGAGGAGTATGTGTGGTGTTACTTTGAAAGATCGGATTAGAAATGATGTCATAAGGGAGCAGTGTGGACTGAAAGAAGATGTAGTAACAAAAATTGAGAAAGGAATGTTGGCATGGTTCGGACATGTAGAAAGGATGGATGAAAGGAGATTCACTAAAAGAGTCTACAAAGCAAACGTGAGTGGAAGAGTGGGTCAGGGTCGTCCTCGACGAACAGATTGCAGACGTTCTTAAAAAAGGAGAGGTTAGAAGTACCCGTAACCGGCGGGCATGCATGAAGAGAGTGATGAGTGTAGATGAAGCGAAAGAGGTCTGTCAGGATCGTAGCAAGTGGAGGTCCTTAGTCTCTGCCTACCCCTGTGGGAAACAGGCGTGATAATATGTATGTATGTATGTTTGTACATTTCAAAATAAAATCTAGACTACGTTTGTATGGCAAAGTCTGATTCTGTCTAGGGTACGGGGACTCTTAAAAGGCATCTGACATAGCTGGACCACGGCTATACAATAATGACAGCCAGGTTTAACGGCTTTATGTGCCTTCCGAAGCACGGAAGAGCCTGAGAACTTGTTATGCCACTTTTGTTCACCCATCGAAGTGCAGAACATACCTAGTGTCACTTAACTTGCAAATGAGCTAATAATGCGAATCTCTTGTCGGGGAACCGAGCTTCTCAAATTATTTTACCAATAACTTTGGAAAGAGAGAGATGGTACGCGTTAGCTGGTCCACAGATAAGAGCTTAGCTCTTCAAGGGGATACCTGAAATTTCCGTGGTCCAGTGCAGCCCCCATTTTAAATAAATCATTTAATAGGAAAATGAGACATCATTTAAAATTTGGTCTTGACCAGGCTCTAGATAACCCTTCAAACTATGTTATGAACTACTGTTTACAGTTAAAAGTGAAAACGTGAAGCTTTTCCGTAAAGTGGCCGTTTTTCGCAATTTTGCGTAGTAAAGTTTCACGTTCTCACTTTAAACTGTAAAAAGTACTTCATAAAATAGTTTAAAGGGTTGTCTAGTGCCTGGTCAAGACAAACTTTTAAAATTATGTCTCCGTTTCCTATTAAATGATTTATTTAAAATGGGGGCAGCACTGGGCCCCGGAAAATTCAGGTATCCCCTTTATAACAAGTTTATTTGCTAGGCAAATTAAAAAACCCCTGACCGTCAAGAACGCCATCCAGCGGTAAGTAGCGGAATTACCAAAAGTATGAGTAAAGATGAAGTAAAGTCTATTTTTGCTACTAAAAGCCCCGTCTTTCAAGCATTAACCCCCAATAATTTTTAAATGGTTGATCTGATTCTCATCAACTTGCTTTCACATGAAAAAACTATATCGAAATAGGTCCATTCGTTCAAGCGCTATGATGCCACAGACAGACTGACAGACAGAAATTAGCGGTAAACTTATAGCATCCCTCTTTTTATGTCGGAGGCTCTCATTCCTATGAATGACGAAACGCATCACAGTTCCACCTGCCCCCTAGCATTAGCGATGGACGTCCTCTAATTAATGCAATCCCATACACACCGTGGCCAGTGGTGCATGGAGAGGGGTCCCATATCTATCGGTATGCTTAGGAAATGATGGTATCTGGTACCTTTGCTTTATACGTAGTAGACTTAAATTGCTACCTGAATTTTCCGGGGTCCAATGCTACCCCCAGTTGAAATAAATAATTTGACAGGAAACGGAGACATCATTTAAAAATTTATCTTGACCACGCACTAGATAGCCCGTCAAACTGTTTTATGAACTACTGTTTACAGTTTAAAGTGAGAACGTGAAGCTTTTCTACGCACAATTGCTAAAAACGGCCACTTTTGGCTGATGTGCGTAGAAAAGCTTCACGTTCTTACTTTAAACTGTAAGCAGTAGTTCATAAAATAGTTTGACGGGTTATCAAGCCAAAATTTAAATTATTTATTAAAAGCCTGGTCAAGACAAAATTTTAAATGAACTCTCCTTTTCCTGTCGATGATTTATTTCAAATGGGGGCCTAAATTTTTCGGGGTCCAGACCCCGGAAAATTTAGGTATTAAGAGTTCCTAATGCAAGGCAATGACGAAACTATTAATTTTTTCTGCATTTTTGATAAAATATCAGTTGATGAATGGCATAGGTACCAATTATTTCTAGCTCTTTTATTTACTCCACATGATCTGATTAGCTTGACTTTGTTTTTAGTTCATTACTTTTTAGCCTATAGAGGGCGCCATATATTAAATTTAGTTTACGATGATGTCACAAAGTCTGTAATCAGCGGACAAACGAGGTATCTTTCATATCTTTAAAGATACGAAATACTATATTAACAAATACATATTTAGATAAACATCCAAGACCCAAGTCAATCTGAAAAAGTTCTATCTTGACTTGACCGGGGATCAAACCCGGGACCTCCGGTGTGACAGTGTGGCATGATGACCGCTAGGCCACAGAGATCGTCAATTCAAAAGTTATATTCAATCACATTTCCCCATTGTTGCTTAAAGTGTAATGGAATGCATTCCATTCCATAGCGATCCCATACAAAGCCATGCCCGCGGTGGTCGGTGAGCCGTGTCAAGGGGTCCGAGTATGGGAATGTCAGCTATGGTATATCGTAAAACGCATAACGATACATATAAATACTAAGTGCTTATTATTTTGTATGATATTATACTCTACTTCTTGTCGAGTCATAATGGTTCCAGTATAGTTTCTAAATCAAATGACATTTGACCATTAAGTGCCCACGGCGAGCCCTCTGTCGTTAGCCTCATTTAAGTCCTCGATGGTACACGACGTAGGGCAATTCGGAAACGATAGAAGGTGGTCCATCGACTGAATGGCACCGCAGTCGCAAAGGACGTATCAGCGTGACGCCACCTAACTCGGTTTTCTCGACATTTCCCAACACCAGCCCGGAGTCTATTGGGAGATTTCCAGACATATATTACACTGGACCCATTTGACTTAACTTGAAAACGAGTTGTTAGAATCGATAATTTCCCACAAGTCAAATTTAATTACTTTTTTCTTAACGTCAAAACATACATTTTTTATGGGATTGGGCCATGACGTCACGAAGTGAAACCGTAACGCAGAATATAATCAGCACCTCCTTTTTATGCCCTTTGTGCCCTACCAGCAGGGCAACGTATTGAAACAGTATTTGAAATATGAGCCAGGGACACGATAAGAAGAAGACCATAACGCAATAGTTTCTTAGATTCAAATAGTTTTTTGCATTAATAAATAAACAAATATTGATCTGGTGCTAGTATTGAAGCCGATGTCTCACACAGAGTTAGTGTCGGCTGGCAGAAATGGAGAGGCCTTACTGGTGTCCTGTGTGATTAACGTATGCCGGTGAGAATGAAAGGCAAAGTGTACAAAATAGCCTTACGACCGCTGGACTGTACATCGAACGCATGAACAAAAGCTCCATACTAATGGAATGAAAATGTATGTGGTGTGACTAGATTGGACAAGATTAGAAATGAGTTTGTGAGAGGCAGTTTTAAAGTTTCACCTATAACTGAAAAATTAACACAGACCAGACTGAGATGGTAGGCATGTGATGCGAAGGGGCTGCGACTATGTCGTTCACAAGGCGCTGGAGCTGCCGGAGAAAAAGCGCGGGAAAGGGTGTCATCCTGCCAGCTGATGGACGAGCATGGCCCGAGCGATGAAGAAGGAAAATCTAAACCCACTGACAACCCAGAATAGAACAATCTGGCGAAGAAGAATTAGGAGAACCGACCCCACCTAAAGTGGGAAAAGGGAAAGATAAAGAAGATTATTAAATAAACAAATACGTTTCAAATGGATATATGTATGATATATAACAAGTGATATTATCTATCAGCACAAAATTGAAAAATCGTAATCACGCGTTGTTAAATTTTCTAGTAATCTATGTAGATAGTGTTTGTGCTTAGTCGCCTCTTAGGGACTGGTCAGCTTCGCTTTTTTGGCTACTTAGTATTATTTATTACTTAATGTATGTGTGTTTACTTGTTCCCAAGCATTACATGTTATAACTAGCTTTTGCCCGCGGCTTCGCTGGCGTAGGGGTGTAATTTATCAAAATCCTTTCTTAGGGGATGCCTCCGTCGTAGTAGCTTTATGCATGCAAAGTTTCAGCCCGATCGGTTTAAAATTGACAATACAAACTTTCATCCCCTATTTTATCTCCTTGGTGGTAGAATTGATCAAAATCCTTTCTTAGCGGATACCTACGTCATAACATCTACCTGCATGCCAAATTTCAGCCCGATCCGTCCAGTGGTTTGGGCTGTGCGTTGATAGATCACTATGTCAGTCAGTCAGTCACCTTTGAGTTATATATATTCAGAAGATGTGTCAACATTGTATTTTATTATAAGTATTTATTAATTAAAAGACAATAATAATAATATGACAAAGCCCTTCTGGCGAGTAGGCGACCAATACTGTGAAAATGAGTTTCTTTCGCCGTTTCTTCTCAGCAGTGGTCGTTACGAAGCGCTGGTATCGGTAGCTTTTCTTTAAAAATAAATTCAATTTTAATATACTTTACACGTAACGTAAATTATACTTGTTGACCTGTAAAAGTGCCTGTGAAGGTCTAATTACTGAGTAAACATTTGAATCTTTGAATCTTGCACCACCAGCTGAACTAAACGTAAGAGTAGTATCATTCTGAAGGGAAAAAAATAAAGGAAGAAATGAAGTGGTCCTACATATAGGCTGGAAGTCCTCGTGGCTCAGTAGAGCCACTAACACACGAAAAACAACTCTTGCTTTACAAAATACAGTTTCCATAAACAAACAGCGGGCAGACAGAGGAAGCGGATTAACATACGCGGACCGGATGCGAGCCCGACGCCATTGTCCGCCATCTTGTTTGCATTAAAAATAAAATTTCTTTTTTTTTCGTTTGGCATATGAGGTGTTTTATCGTGTAGTGAATTAGTAAGTTACTTTAATTTAAAAGAGAACAATGTCCAAAAGGACAACTGACCGAAATTCTACATATATTTTTCAGAACAATATGACATGAAAGAAACTGACCAAATTTCTACAATTTTTATTAGTGTGTGTGTGTTTTTTTAGTATCGTTATTAATTTGTCTTTTTTTCGTGGGTGTATGTGGTCAACTCTGGCACTAGATTTTTCAAGCTGCCTGAAGGCATCGAACAAGTTTGACGACGGACATACAACGATTACAAAAAGACCAACGTTTTAACGAGGAGTTGGTGGAATACATCAGAGTAAAGACTCATTTCACCCTAAGGGTGGTAAAGTTGGAATCACGTCACAGTGTAAATTTTAATTCATATGTAGTGTTAGTTTTAACTGCTCAGCTGGCGACCTTCACAAAGGAAGATTTCTGGCCGAAGAGTGTCGTGTTCCGGAGATATCGCGGACGGTTACCTGACACCAGTACACAGTGCAATACGTCACAAAAATAATAAATAGTTAATTTATATTATACGAATTTTAGATTAAGGTATATATTATATACCTAATCATATTTATGCTAATCTGTAAGGTACATATTTATTCTATGGGCCATTTTCCCTGAAATAAAATGATTCGATTGATTGATTGATTAACGAAAGTATACCCTCCGAAGCACGAATTTTATATTAATGTGCCAATTGTGCTCAAAGTCAAAGTCAAAGTCAAAAATTTTTATTCAATGTAGGATAAATTTATCTCTTATTGAAGGTCATTTTTTTAAAATATTATTAAAGTGCAAAAGCTGAAAACTACTAGCGTTTCGAAACGACCACTGCTGGGAAGATTACGTCGAAAGAAACCCAGTTCAGTATCTCATCCAAATGCGGACCGCCAAATGCTTCACTTGCGAAAGCTTTCGCAATGCGTATTTCCACCAAGCCAACAAGAATTTCTATTTTCGTAAGGTTAGATACCTACTGTAATAGAGAATTTTTGGACAAGAATAAAAATATGATTCTTTAATTCTTTAATAAAAAGATTTCCTGTTATTATTCTTACATGTGTGATTATTAAGTACTTACTAAGTATGTATCTATAAATACGACACCAAATAGGTGTTAATTAAACCATTATGTATTTTATTATTAAGTGGGTAGTATAAATCAAATGACTAATAATTACACTATTACTCCATCAATCAAATTAATTGGCTATTTTAAACAGTTTGAGGTTATGTTACACTTTACATAACGGGGAATCGAACGCAATACCTACTTTTATTACCACACACGAGCACCTTTCTAAAATCTCGACAATTACAGAAAACCGGTTTCAAAACTAAGATCTTGTGATATATGCGCATGCGCATACGACCAATCACAGCGCGGCAGTCAATGCGTGTGTGCTTATATGTATATTATGCTCGGAGGTGTGAGTCGTCTCATGTTACAACCAAGTTACTATTCGCAGTTGGAACATACGATCTTCAACTTTATGTCTATGGTGTTTAGTAGAATATGAAGTGAATTTAAACTTTGTGCTATATGAAAGGTTGTGTGCGATCGTCTCGACTTACAACTAAGTTAGCTTTGCGGTTTTGCCATACGATTTTCTACTTTATATCTATGCGACTACGCAATAGGTAAACATGTCTTTATGACTTGGCCGATGATGTCATTTATATAGGCGCGGTGTCTTGTTCCATTTAAGTATGTGTGCGTATGCGTATATACTTATTGAAGCTATTGTTGAAGGTCTATGCTCTATGGTTTGAGTCATAGATCATGCTTTTTCTAATGGCCAAGGAAGTCATTTGTCCACATTTTTTGGTTGTTACACATTTTTTAAATTGTCCATTGTTGGGACATCAATTGTTTTAATGTTTAAAGTTTTGTTTGTATCTACTTTACGCGTCAAGTTATTTTTTACCCTACGTTTCTAGGTCTATCAAACAAAAAATTATGTTTTATCCTATTAATACAGTTTTTTATTACCAAATTCCAAGAGTACCAAAAAATGGGAAGTTAATTTTTGAGTTTAAAAGAATAGATAAAGTACTTTTGTTTTTTGTTCGCTACCTCGTTTAACCAAGTACTAGAAGTTCATATGTTTATTTATAATAAATTATCTAAGTACAAAAAAATTGCAAAATCTAATAGAAATCAGAAAGCCACACTAAAATATTAGATTTCTGCCAATCTGATTGTTTCCTATGGATAAAAATGCAAACAACAGTACGTACTTTTTTTTAAACGTCAAAACAACCATTTTTAATGGGATTTGTATAAAATACCAAACACATCGCGACGTTTTCAGGAGTCAAATGGCGCTCTTATAGCAGTTTTACTAAGTATATTAATAAATCTAAAATCTCGTTTGAATTGGATATAGGATCAATGACAAGTTACATTATTTTGTGACCTTACGTAGTGTAAACATCTCGCGGTGAGCAAGAAAGCCTCATATCACAACATATTTAGCTAAATACGAGACTTTTCTTCATTTATCACCACGGTCTCGATATTCTTCTTCATATTTGGTTTCCCTATTTCCCAGTCTTCAGCCTTACTCTTTAGCGCTTGATACGATATTTCTTTATTCTTTTAGCTGAAATTCATTGTTCTTTCTTGGATTCCCTCTTCTATCTTTTATCTTTCTTACTAGCAGGTAGGTAAGCTTTGGACGAGCCAAAACCACAGGAATGACATTACATGTAGTTTGTATTATTTATGCCTACTGCTACTACAAACAAAACTATACATCCGTGCACAAGTGAATGTGTGTGTGTTCGCCCCATAATACACGGACAAGGCGAGAACGGAGAGTTGCTAAGTTTCAGTTATAGTACTCTATGGTGCGAGGACGTGGAAGCATATTGCGCGGGACCTTAGGCAGTGGCGGATTTAAGGGATGCAATTGGCCGCAAATTTGCTGCCCTACGGAATGTGCCGCCAGTAGGCTATTCATATTTTGCCGCTCTTAAGATGTTAAGCTGCGTTCACTGAGATATCGTCTAAAGAAGCACCTTTTTAGGCGTGCAATTGGCCTCAAATTTGCCGCCCCCCCAAAATTGCCGCCATAGGCTTAAGCCTACTCAGCCTATTGGTAAATCCGCCACAGATTTCAATGTAATACTTATACTAATACTCACTGCTGGCCCTAATTCGAAGAGATTCAGAGATAGAAGACAGTAATAATAGTTGGAGGAGGCATTTGCCAAGAGTCAAATACTGAACTGAGGCATCTAATAATAAGCTCCAATTTAACCTGAGAGTTCAGGATAAAGGGCTTATACAATAAAGTAGGTACGGCAAGTTATTAAATAAGGATTCATGACGTAAATGTAGATAGATATCTGCATATAGTTAGCATATCTATTATGATTCCGGATCGTCAGATATTTAGTTCTCATGATATCGAACTATCATCACTTCAATGATCATTAGAAAAATTGGGATTGGTACTAAGGTAGATACAATTTAAATCAATTGATCACTTTCATGATTTAGTTGTGAAATTTTAGTCTAATTTTAATTTCTCTAGATAATGAAAACTGCAGCTAAGTAGTGTTAGTCACCTCATAATTATGCGAGGTTTTCTGGAAATTTCCATAATACATCCTCTTTTCATTCTACTCTCGTTTTACATCAACATTGAATTTCAAATTCCGAATTTCCCCCCAAACCGTATCGAGTACAAATCCCTACAGCCTGCAGCATCTCATATCGCACGCGTCTATCCTTTATCTAACATACAATTTGCCTCACACCGAGACAACAGTGCCTCAATTAAACAAATTTGAACGCACCCACTACACGCCCCGGCCTCGAACCGACCAATCAGAGGGCACCGCTCGCCTCCCGCGTCTTTCTAGCGCCCCCATTGGTCGGTTCCGTAACGATTTTGGAGGGAATTTTTCGGCTACGAAATCTTTGACACAAGGTATTTTATAGAGGCATGGCTGTATGCGGTTTTTATGTCCTCGTTATGATAATATCGTTATGGATGCTCGTTGTTTTTACATAATGGTTCCTTTTTTTTATATGCGGCAAAGGTTTGATTTGGGATGAGATTTTCTGTTTTTATGTTAATCTGTCACTTAGGTATGAATACTTCTGAAAATTCTGTATTTATAAAAAAATAATAATTAAAAAGCCTTTTAATGAGGCGACTTTTTTGGCAAATATTAACGACCTCTACTTTCTCTGTCTGTTGCTACTTCCTGCCATTCAGGTAAGAAATTATCAAAGTCATCTCACCATCTAGTTCTTAGTCTGCCTCTGTTAGAGCGTTCTTCTGGCATCCAGAATGTCGCCAGTTGTGTCCACTAGATACCAATCTTCAATCGACACACATATCTCGGCCAGTATTTACCAATATGAATTAAAAATTACTTCCCTAGCTTTGTTAAAATTTGAATATTATACTCAGCAAAACTACTTTTGCAAGTAAAAAGTTACGACTATAATTTAAAAAAAAAGATAAATTGTATTTCATTTATTATTCTTAGTAGGTGTATGAAAAATGATTAATATTCGGTACGCTTCTAGCGTATACGTCACAACGTATAACCGCTTTAGATTAAAATCTATCTTGTTAGGAAGGTGAAATTATGTAGTTTGCTACCAACAAATATTTCGAAAACAAATTTGAGTTTTTAGAAGATTTATTTCTCGCTGTTAATTTGAGATAACTAGGATTTTAATTTCAAGCACAGCCCAACATTTTACTGTGTAATTTAAACCGTTTATAATAATTAAAAAACAAATATCTAAGTTCACTTGCATCAGGGGACAAAATATACTTATATATTATGATTAATTTTATAATCAATTGTTTAATTTATAATATATTTCATCACTTTTTACTTGATAGGTTATTGTATTCTAAAAATGTAGAGATGCTTTTTAAAACGGTTTAGTAAACTATTTCTATTTATTTAAATAGGAGGGCATTTTGGGAACGTTGCCTCGATGTTGCCATTTTGATGAAATTTTCTATTAAGGTATAAGTTGTTTGGGTTTTAAGAACAGTTAAAAGTTTAAAAAAAATTATAGTCTAGTTTTTTTTATTGTTTTTATAATGTTCAATAAATATAGTTAAGGTAATTAACTTACAGGTGTAATATTCCATCATATTCTGGTTGTAGCGGTAAGCGGCGGATAAATCCACACCGCCGCCGGCCCTCAGCCCAAAAAGGGCCGCAAAAGTGGCTTTACTCTGGCCCTCCAGTTTGGTCACTTTTCACTGCACTCAGTATTTTATCACTTCACTAAAAAGTGACGTTGACACAATAAAAAACCTAACACGCCATTTCGAAATTTAATTTTCGAATGCCACAAATAAGAAAGTGTAGGTAACGTTCTATTTTATCGAGTCGATTAAGCCATGATTTTTTGATTATTTTATATTAAATAAATGTCTCACAAGATTGAAATTTTATTTAATTTCACTTTGAATATCATTGTCTCGACACTTGTACAATCACTAGTTTTAAGCTGCTCAGTTAAAATATTTTAGTTAGTTTGTTTGATACTTGGATTTCAAATAATTTTTGATTGCACTTGTTCTGTCTTTGTCTCAAAGCTATCGAAGTGAGACTAAGCCCAATGAAGCCAAAGCTTAACGATTGGTTGGCGATCTGCCGATCTCCATTCGCAGAAAAAAAAAGATAAAGTACCAATTCCTTCGCCGGAAAACTGTAAAAAGTCAAAATTAGGAGTAAGTACTTGTATCTACCTATTCGTAGAAAGACAACTACTTGGTGGTTAATTTCAATGCACTAATGGTTTTCACGAAAAAACGAGTCGAAACCGTGAAAGTAGCATAAAATCGTAGCAACTGCTATTGGTCGTTGTAAAGCCGATTCGTTTGGAGTAATTTCGCTGGTTTTTGGACGATTTTCCGGTGTTTGATCACCGCTTTTCCGGTCCAATAGAGGCAGGTGGGTCCATAAGTCCCTTTTCTCACGAGAATGACCAATTTTAATGGTTTCATGATTGTAATGAGGAAGCAGGAAATTATAAACTTGGTTTTGGCTATTATTCTTGGTTACTTGGGTAGCGATGTTAATCGGTTGGGCGTTAATTTGGTAATGGTTTATTATGTTGAGCCATCTTTTAAGCATTAAAATTTGCAAAGTTTCATCGCGATTATTTTAAGCTTTGAAGGTTAATTGATTAATAGTGAAAGTGGATCAACGTCAAGATGTAACATTGGTTTATTAGTTAACACGTATTTCTTTTGATTTGTTGTAACAATTTTGCAAAAAAAGATGTAAGCAGTTTATTGAAGCATATTTTTTTTTTTAAATCCAACAACTTCTGTTAATAAGTATATATTTTTCTCCAATATCGACGGCATCATTTCGATTAGAACTTATTCAGCAATAGAATAGAAATACGTAGAGTACGTTTCTACATTGTTTTTAATTAAGTACCTATCTTGAAAATACTTTTTGTTCGTGACAATGAACGTTCAATACAAATTAAAATGCAAAACAAAAAAAAAATACGCGCACTCTATTTCACCAAATTTCACTGCAATTTTCACTGTTTACGTCCAAAATCGTGACACTGATTAAGATACGTCCTAATCGCCTGCTGGACGGTTGGGTACAGATGGCTTATTCTCGATTTTGAGGTATATTTCACGGTTGGTTCGCTCAGAGCCGATGGATTGTGACAAGAGGATCAGTTTTCTGATATATAAGAAGTCCAAAGCCGTGGGAGTGACATTTTGATATTTTGATTGCACAACAATATTTTCATAAAATTATTATTCCACTGGTTTCGTTTCTAACTAATTAGTTTCTTATAATAATATAAGATTGAGGTAGGTGTATATACTGATACTAAGCCAGTAGGTATTAACAAGATTTTGATTGTTAATATTTTATATTATAGTATATAATATAATGATTTTAATTAAAAAGATTTTTTACCTTGTGGTACTGTTTTATTAATGATACAAGTACCTACTCAATTTAATTTTTCAACTGTAAGTAAAAAGTAAATTGCTTTAATATCTAGGGATTTTATTTTGTAAGACGCATCATAAACATTTTCTTCTAATAACATTTTTACATATTGAAGTTACAGTTTTAAAATAAAATAACTCTTAAACGTAGTTAATACAATAATTGAATATGTTTTATACGTAATTCGTGTGTTAAACCACTTTTAACAATTAACTATCTACTATTTAAGATACAACTAATTAAATTTTATACACATCTAATTTATGTTTTATTCAGCTGTATAACCTTTTTTTTTAGAGTTTTATATGATTGTATTATTAATATTATAAATTCACACGGCACGTAGTTCTTGCTGTTATCCGATATCCGGAGTCTGATTTAGACGGGTAGGTATTAGAATTACATGCAATATTAATTTACATAGCGTATACGGTGTTACAAAGATATTTTCTGCCTGAATCTGGATTAATATTTTTTTATATACGTACCTAGTTTTGCTTTGTCGGCATTTGAATTTATAATTTAAAATCAATGCGGATATTTTAATGTGATAATACTGAATTTGATATACATATTTCTTTACAAAGTACATTGCCTGTTATTTAATTTTTAGTTAGTTATAAAATGTTTAAATCATAGGCACTTGTTTCTATTGTTAGTTTATTATGAAATTTGCCTATTTTTTGTGATATTTAGTCAAAGTCAAAGTCATATAACGATTACAAACTAGTTGTATGAAATTACTATTACCGTATTAATTAATAAACAATTAAATACTATGTTTTTCATATTAATTTAAAGTGCAATCAAAAACTTCAAAAAGTAGATAGGTACTGTTTAAATATTAAACCTAAGAATTATCGACACACTTAACACATCACAATACAAAATCACTATCCCGCAGAATTAAAAACTTCGATAAAATGTACTGGCTGTTTTTTTAATGTTCAATGTTTCATTATTTTCGCGTGCTACTGGCTCAATCAAAATCACTGGGACTGTAAAAAAATAGTTCATAGATGATCACCGAGTGGGTTTTTAAAATTTTCGAAAATGGAGCACTATTTTCCCGCGCGTTTCGGTCGGCTGGTCCGCGCGGGGCGCCGCCAAAATACTCTCTAGCGGCACGTGGCGCGCGCTTCCACGTTCGGATACACAGGGGTGGGTTGCGATTTTTTTAATCTTGATTATTGTATTATGAGATGGCATTATCATGATAAACAATAGCTTAGTTGTTTTTTTTTTAAATATTAGTAATTTTAGGTAGCTATGCTCTGATTATAAAAAGAACTGCATATATTTTTGAGCTTATAATTAAACTATTTTCCATTCATGATGCCTACACGCTTACTATGATAGCGGGAGTGAAAATAGAAAAAGAAAATCAAAATAGTGATAAGTTGCTAGACGCATCGTCTATTAACATGATTCTGATTCTAGCCCATTGCCTCGATTGGCTTTTACAATCTGCTTAGAATGAAAGCAGGTGGTATATACTAAGTTTTTAATTTTTTACAGGCCAACATAGAATGATCTCTCATATTATTGAAAATTTGTGTATAAAACCCACAAACAAAAGCTCTATTTTTGGAACACGGAGTTACTAAGCGAATGATTTTTTCTATGCACAAAATTTTAATTAATTATTTTCCTTGTCACTAGATAGCACTATAAGTATTTATTAAAACATTAAAGTCTTTTACTACTATATTTAAATAAACTATTACTCTAATTAATTAAATAAACTTATATGAAATACAATTTTTAAAGCATATTCAACACTTTCATTGTCACTTTTTTGCTAGTAGTGTGTGCTGCCATCTCTGTGTTGCAGGCACGCAACTCCAGTTTTGCATGCTTACTGGCCCTCCAATAGTTTTTATGGCGTTGGGTACTTGTTACTTTAGTAGTTATATTATATTTGGTTTAGTGAATTAGCGTTTTAAAAATAGGTTCGGATGACCCATTTGTCAAGACCAATCAAACGCCTACGCAATGTCAGGCTGGCAAATAAATAATTGTTCAGATCGTTTTTTTTTTAAATAGCAAAAGCAGTACGATTCCATCTTTCCAAGGTAAGATAACTTGTAAATTAATACAGTTTACAATTCGGCAAATTCAATATTCGTATGAAGAATCGAGCCAGGGTGATAATGCTTTAATTGTTTTGTATGAAAACTCGTCACATTGTCAAATTGATCGCTATCTTTTTCTTCTTGTGAGGATGGCAGTTATCGTATTTTTGTCGCACTCAGTTAGCTAGGGTGGTCTTTTTACACAATAAAAAAATCTAGGTCTATGATAACAAGATAGTATTTTTCTAAAGAAGTAGTGGTCTAGCGGTTTAGGCTGGACATCTGTGAGGCTCGAATTCAATTCTTGTCAGGCACTACTAGTATTTCTGAGTTTTTACCTAGTACAATCATTCTCAACCACCACCACTTGTTTGCTTCCATTGTCGTTTTTTTTTCGTTCAGATTTTTCAATCTGCGTAAAGGCATCTGACATAGCTTTATTACTGTACAATGATGACAACCGGGACCAACGGTTTATATATGCCTTCCAACGCACGGAAGAGCTCGAAATTTTTTTGCCGCTTTTGGTCACCCATCTAAGTGCGGACCACGCTCAGTGTCGCTTAACTTGCAAAACCAAGCTTCTCGTTCTCGTATTTTAACCTTTGACCATGCGAACAAAAGCCAGTGTAAAAAATCGAAATAAATAAATATAACTTTACTATTTCCTTTGCGTATCCGAACGCAGTATCATCCCACCCCCTTCGTCCCATTTTTGTCATCTCCTATCTCCATCTCCCTCGCACAATAACACAATTATCTGATACGCTACCAAGTTGCGAGCAATACGAGATGTGTCGCCATTTGTAGCGAATTAGGGCTGTTGAATTTAGTCGGTTAATATTTTATCGGTTGTTGATTTAGATTTTTGTGTCACCTGATAATGATAGGAAGGTCAAGAGTACGTACTTTTTTAACCCACTCTATTCAAAAGCGGAAAGTCTCAATAACACATTCTGGGACAGCCAGACACAATACAAATAACAATTAATTACCGTCCACAACCGCAAGTGTCCCGGAATGAGTCCGCGCGAACTTCATAACTCGGCAAACCCTTTACCAATTTGGCTCATGGTCGAATTAAAATTGGCTACTTCTGTATATTTGTTTTTTAGGGTTCCGTACCCAAAGGCGTAAAAATGAATACACAAAAATGAATACCTATCACTAAGACTCCGCTGTCCGACCGTCCTTCCGTCTATCTGTCTGTCTGTCACACAGTTGTATCTCATGAACCGTGATAGCTGACGGTTGAAATTTTAGCAGGTAATGTATTTCTGTTGCCACTATAACAAAAATACTAAAAATAGTATTTTATGCAACAGTTGTTTAAGGAGGGTTAAAAATGCGAGTGGCGTAGGTTACGATGCGAGCCTTGGCGAGCATCGTAAATTGACGCCATCGAGCATTTTTTGACTAGTTATACAACGTTGCATACAATACTTTTTCTACGACTACATTTACTAAAATAAATACAAAAATAAACAAAGAAAAGTACGAAATACTACCATATGTTTGGTAGATACTAGGTATCTATGGAAGACTTAATTTTTTTTATAGACGTCTTCCTAGTGACTAAAAGTGCCATTTTTGAAACATGGAGTCACTTAAACGAATGTTTTTCATACAAATAACCGTTTGTTCAGTGACTCCACGTTTGAAAAATGGCACCATATGTTAAAATAACGATTTTATTATGTTGGTCTATCGCTAGGAGTATCGTTTTGACGAAATAACGACACATGTGAATAGACTATAGGCTTTTCTGAAATCATATAATCTATGTTCTTATATATTAGTGTTCGGGACCATTAAAAGACAGATATAACAGTACAGGAGTAGAAAAAATATATTTACGTAAGGCTCTCACACAACAAACGTGATTTTTTAAAGATAAAAGTACGGAACACTTCGTGCGCAAGTCTCACTCGCTCTTGGCCAGTTATTAACTTTGACGCGCCTGCCATCACGTTCTAGCTCACTTTTGGGTCATTGGGCCCCAGAATTTGTCTTTCCCGTATCTCGTATCTGCTTATGCACATCAATGATGTAAATCATCAAACTATAAATGTTTATGCACATCATCATCATTATTTCAGCCGCATAACGTCCACTGCAGGACATAGGCATGACCGGACGATGCAGATATAGACAGGGAGCGTAGGTCGTTGGCAATACGCGGCAACATGCTGATCCGTAGGTTTGCCCGATGTTCTGACCAATTTAAAATTACTTTATTTAAGGCTAATTGTCAAGGTATGTACACGGGCGGTCTATGGTTTAAGTTTGCTAAAACTCGCTTGATACTCTACGCATCCAATATAATAATATTTTTAGGATGATGTTGAAACTCCTTCGTTTTTGCAGCGCCTCCGAAATGTTTGCTCAGGCCCAAACAGACGGGTTTCACGCCATCTTTCGAAAGTAAGTAGCGTCTTTGGTAAGGAGGGTGCGAGGGAGTGACAACGGCATCGTGAAAATGATAGCTGAGGACGTACACGCACCTCTGATGAGACACTTTGTCCAGACGATGACGGAAAGACAATATTGTCGTTTGGAAGCACGCCCTCATCTGCACGGAGTGCCTCTGAGGTATATGATCTATTAATGTTAAATGACATTAATAGATAAAAACTTTTATGTATCATTTTATGTTATTTTTAATTTTATAATTAAAATAAAATAATTCGGTATAGATAACTTTGTAACAAATGGACCTTGTTATCCGATAATAAAGAAAATTTGAATTTGAATAGGCCTCTGCCAAGGATTTCCAAAATGACCGATCAAAAGCGGCCTGCATCCAGCGCTTCCCAGCGACCTTAGTCAAGTCGTCAGACCTCCTTGTGGTGTACACATTCTTTATGATAATATGTATATTCAGGCGCTGACAGCTCCTTACAAAAACTGTTATACCAACCGGTAAAGCAACTCGACACGCGATCATAAAAACCTATTCATACATGATTGGCTGGCAAATTATGTATGTTTATTGTATGCTAATTTGACGAATAGGCTGGCTATACTAAACGACGTTACACAAATCATTTTTCAAACTAAAAACTGACTTAACCTAACCTATACAACCGATTTTGATGAAAATTGACTATGGGACCATGCGACAAGTCCATTCAAACAATTTTTCAAATTGGTCAAGACGTTTTCGAATGCCTTTTTGGATGTTGATTAAAAAATATACCAGCCACAGCAAAATTAATATCTAAATATATATAACTCAAAGGTGACTGACTGACTGACATAGTGATCTATCAAGGCACAGCCCAAACCACTGAACGGATCGGGCTGAAATTTGGCATGCAGGTAGATGTTATGACGTAAGCATCCGCTAAGAAAGGATTTTGATCAATTACACCCCTACGCGAGCGAAGCTGCGGGCAAAGGCTAGTATGTAAATAAGAATATACGGACAAATCACACAGATTTATCTCGCCTCAAGTTAGGAGTTCGAGACTTCTGTTATGGGATACTAACTCAACGATACTATATTTTATAACAAATACATATGTACATAAACATCCCAGACCCAGGTCAATCTGAAAAAGATAATTTTCCATCTTGACCTGATCGGGAATCGAACCCGGGACCTCCGGTGTGACAGCGTGGCATGATGACATTTGGCCAGAGGTCACTATTAAAACTGTTTTACAACTGAATTATGCTACTGAATAGGTAAGTATAATGAATTTATTTGTAGTTAACCGACTTTTAAAAAAAGAGGTTATCAATTCGTCGCTATCCTTTATTTTTTTTATGTATGTTCACAGATTATTCAGAGACGCCTGGACCGATTTAAAAAAATCTTCTTTTATTTGAAAGGGTATACTTTCCAGGTGGTACCATGGAAATTTTATCAAAATCGGTTGTGTAGTTTAGGGGTGAGAACGGTTTTTAGTTTTGAAAAATTATTCGCCATGAATTTATTTGTAATGGTGAACAACTTCTCTAACCATTATCATCATCACCATCAAAGAATAGGACCGCTTCTTTATAAAAGGGCTAACGAAATATACTGGAACTCTACTGGAAGTTATCCTCATCCTCGCGTATTCCTGGTCGCATCCTCAGCGGTAACGCTTCAGAGCCCGGGGTCCGCTACCTAGGTGATTTGACGAGATTACTGGTTTTTACACAGAGTTTTAACTCGCCTTAATAGGTATTTATATATTTTTTGTTTTCCATAGAAATTCGAATCAGCTGAAAGTACATTTGCATGACGGGACGAAAATTATACATTATGTAACAAAAACCCTGTCCGATCCTTGAAGGAGCAACTCAGATCGTCAATATGAACAACTTTTCTTATGGGACCAATGCTTGAAACTCAAAAAAAAACGACATTTTCATACAAAAGTATTCGGCCGGCCCGGCAATTTGTATGAAAATGACGATTTTTTCTTCGAGTTTCAAGCATTGGTCCTATAGGAAAAGTTGTTCATATTATCGGTCTGGGTTGCTCCTACAAAGATCGGACATGGTTTTCGTTACATATTGTATATAAAAATAGAATTTAGAAAAATAATATCTATAATTTTTTTTACTATGCTACAGTGGGCCCTTAACTATATTTGCTTAGAGCCGCAAGACCCAAAATGCTCTGTCTACCACGTTAGGGATAAAGACGTGATAGTATGTATGTATGATCTCTCTCTTCTCTGATCGAGAGGGTTGATGCTAACATTGTAGTGTCAGTTTTCGAACTGCCTTAAGGCATCTGACGTATTTCAATGACTGGTCTATTAAGTGATAAGTAATTTTTACATATGAATGAACTAGTGTGCGGATTCCTTCAAAACAAAATAGTATTCAAAGTTAGATCGATCTAACAACGGATACAAGGGCACAAAATAGTGGACGTGGTTAGATCGATCTAACAATGCCATCTGACCACGGATACAGAAGGGTTTTTCTTCAGCGGTCAAGTCGCGTTTTTTTTTATATGTCAAAGGGCGGCAAACGAACAAGCGGGCCACATGATGGTTAGTGATCACCGCTGCCCATGGACAACTGCAACACCAGGGGTGTAACAGAAGCGTTGCCGGCCTTTCAGGAAGGGAAGATGTAGGGGCTGGGGGGGTGGCGGGGAGGGGAGAGAAGAGGGGGAGGGGAGGGGGGGCTTCCGGCTCTCTCACTCACCGAACGAAGCATAGAAGCTGTGACGCTACTACTCAGACGTCGATTTTCTGTGAGAGTGTGGTACTTCCCCGGACGAGCCGGCCCATTCATTCTCCTAGCAAAACAGAGTTTTGCTGGTAGCGTGGCTCTACCACAAGTTTAGCGAGAATCGAACCCAAGCCTCACAACAGACGCACAACCAATTCCTAAAGTTTCCTATCATATCTGTCATAATTAGTACAAGTTTAGTTGTAAACATGGTATTATAAAACATGTCCAAAGACGAATATCACGATAAATGTAACAACTGATTGTTCTTTTTAGTAAATTTAGGGACTTTCTCAAAATAAAATACTGACTTACAGAACTATGTACAGTCCAAGATACCTGACCAGACCCTCTATATATATATCTTAAATTTTCTCTTAAACTAAAAATAATATTAACATGAAAATTTTTATTCAGAAAGACTTAATTAAAATCTGTCTGAATATAAATTTTCATGTTAATAACATTTTTAGTTTAAGAGAAAATTCAAGATATAAGTATCTTGGTACTTGAGTGTACGTAGTATTTCGTGTGATCTATTTAGTTTTTAATCAATTTATATTTTAATTAATTAAAATTTGGTGGTGTATGTATGTGTGGCAGTGGCAACACTCGCCTGATGACGTATTCTTAGGCCAATCACGTGACCGGCTGTCACGGGAAAAGAATACCAGGCGAAGTGTATTATTATACCATGGCTGGTTGTACCTAAACACAAATGTATTTTCATGTAGGAGGTCTATACTTATAATAAACTATATTATCCTATTACAAACAACATTAGCACTAATGACATGATGGATAATTATCCAATCCAAATCAATTATAATTGATATCAATCAGATAATCCACAAAGCGGCGGCAAATGAACCGGATTAAATCAAATTCCATAACTCCATTGGGTAAATGGCTACCTTCACATACTCATGCTATGACTACGTAAAATTGGGAGTCAAGCTGTAAATGGGTATCTAGTGATCCCGAGGACTAGCTTTTAGCCTTTTTTCGAAGCCTAGACTTTTAATCACAAATCACAATTGCGAAAAACTGCCACTATTGGCGTATGTGCGTAGAAAAGCTTCACGTTCTCACTTTAAAATGTAAACAGTAGTTTGAAGGGTTATCCAGGGTTTGATCAAGACCAAATTTGAAATGATATCTCCGTTTTTTTTCAAATGGGGGCAGCACTGGACCCCGAAAAATTCAGGTAGTCCCTTAAGGGGCTTGACATTTGGTCCTTTAGGCTAGGTCTGTTGAATAAACCAAGCCTAAAAGACTATAGGTCTTTATAGGCTTTTGGTTCGATGTTGTTTTGGCGATATTTACGTAATAAATTAATTTTCTTTTCTTTTTTCAAAATGAATTAAAAATAAAATAAATCCTTTATTCATAATTATGATGGCTTACTCAGGCTGATACTAAAAATGGCTTAAGCCTAAACATAAGCCTATTACTCTAAATAAACCTACAGTCACAAAAAAGGCTTTTTAGGCTCATAGGCTTTCAAAACTTACATAGCCCTAAAAAAGGAAAAGGCTTTAATTTAGGGTAAAAAGCACTTATTTTTCGGGAACACTATGGGTTTCCGCTAGTTTCTAACAATTCAAATCAGATTTTTGATCGTCAAAACAAATATTACCCATAAGATTTGTATAAAATACCAATCCGTGACGTCATATTTAATTGAGACAAATAGCTTTGCAACCCCTTTAAAATGGATGGACATTCGTGTGTCACAGATAGTGTAGGTGAGACATCGGCTTGAGGAACCTTTCGGCTCGCACCGGTTTATACTTGTTGTTGAAACTCGGCCTGAGTCAAGGCACGACCCTCGCGCGTCATTTCTCTGCCGTGCACATTCCGACAGTGTTGTTGTCTTTAAATTATAAGTCGAATAAACAAACATTAATATTAAAAAATATAATAAAATAACATAATACCGTGTTAATTTTTTAAATATCAAAATGGTTGATTTTATTTTTATATATTTTTTGACTGACTACTTTTGGTGCTCACTTACTCTAATGCAAAGCTAAGCTTATGCCACGAGGACCGTACCTATAATAATCTTTTTTTGCCCCACATAGAGTCAAAGAACAAAAATAGATAGAATAAAGATGAGACGGCAGGGTTAAAAAAGTATAATTTTAATTAGTCTGTCTTTTAGATTACCCAAAAATAATGGACCCATATTTTCCAGTTTCCAAAAAATAAAGAATTCACAAAGATACGAAATCTCACAGGTCCAGATTAGGGGCTTGCGACGTCACCTCTACGTAGCCCTGACGTCTTGCGAAATTTCCGTGAGCTGTATCTTTCTAAATTTTTGTTTCTCAGTTATAAAAGAAAAAATACGTGTAGCTACAATATTTTTAAAAATCCAACCGATGGTCTAAAAATATTTTTCTATTCGTCATGCCTATTGGAAGGGTTCTTAGTTTTTAGTGAAAATTATAAATTGATGTAGCAATTTGCGATGTTTCATTACAATATTAATCTGTACCAAGTCTAAACAGTCAGTGGTCTACCTTCCACTTATATGATCTGCGAGCTCAATTTGTCAAACGCACAATACTATGCATTAGCGACGTCTTTGTCATCGAATGATTATATCATTAACAATAATAATAAATATATGTGTAGGAGCTCCTACATTAAGAGGTAGGTAAGGTACGTAGTAGAGAGCTTGAGAGAAATAACAAATTATTATAACTTTACAATACTGATATATATAAATTAACAATACTGATATAGATGTAATCAGCTCGAGAGATGGTAGTGGAATAAATCTAAATGTATATGGACAAATAACACTGATTGAGCTAGCCCCAAAGTAAGTTCGAGACTTGTGTTATGGGATACTAACTCAACGATACTATATTTTATAACAAATACATATATAGATAAACATCCAAGACCCAGGACAATTTAAAAAAAGGCCATTTTCAAACTTGACCGGGAATCGAACCCGGGACCTCTGGGTGGTGGACTAGCATGGTGACCACTAGGCCGCGGAGGTCGTCCTCAATGAATCAGAATGATGATAATGAAACTAAAATTTAAAAATTGAATTTGGTAGTGAAATTATTTTTAGATAGGTGGACAGTATGAAATGGAGAAAAGAGGTAAAAGGGAACATGAAGGATGAGGTTTATTGAAACATCGTTACAGAGGTATATTCAGGAATGGGTTTTGGCGGGAGCGCTACATTACATCAACTTCTCCAAAGGGCGTCTACGTGTTGGATCTGTATCCCCACGCAAGCTTCCCAAAAATAATCCGGAATGAAAAGACCCGTGAATCTAAAGGAGTTATTGTGTATATTAGCGACCTATGTGTACAAGTGGTAGTAGTGATCTGGTAGTTATTAGAGCACGATTTATACAAAATAAAAATAAAAATAGAAATCATTTATTTTTAGAAAATGGGAGTAAATACATACAAAATTTAGTTTTGACAAAAAAAATAATAAATGAAAGTTACATCGACAGAAGATTCACTGATTGTCATGTAAAAGATGCAATTCAGTGAACCTCCTGAAGATGGCTGCATCCATTCTATCTGCTATCATAATTATGAACAAAAATTCCCGGATTCGATCCCTGTGCAGCCTGAGTTATACCTCTGAACTTGGTGGCCCGGTGCGAAATCGCAGCACTTTCGTAAAGTGTCATGGTTCTCAATTGGATGGGTGACCACATAGTTGCATTAAAATGTCTCAAGCTCCTCCGGGCTTCGGAAGGCACGTATAAGCCGTTGGGCCCAGCCGTCTTAAATATTTATTTTATTATGTTTTCAGTATTTGTAACGGCAACAGAAAGACATCATATGTGTAAATTTCAACTGTCTAGCTATCACAATTCATGAGATACAGCCTGGTGACAGACAGACGGACAGCAGAGTCTCAGTAATAGGAACCCGTGTTTACCCTTTGGGTACGGAACCCTAAAAAACTAAGCAACTATACCTACTCAATCACACCAACTTAAACCTTCCGTAGTTAAAATTAAGAGTAATCTTCAAAAGATAGCTTGAAAATTAAAAAACAAAATTATCTTTGCCCTTAGACATCCGAATTTATTCTCTATTGCCATTAAAATAGGGTTCTTAATAATAATGACGTAACTTTGTAAAAGCATGATCTGATTGGCGAAGCAGCTGTCAAAATTTGAACAAAGGCGGTTCTAATGGAGCGGAACGGATCCGATATAGTTGTCTCTTTCTGACGGAAGAATCGTTAGGGACCCGTTGTTGAAGAAAAAACGCCATATTATATAGTGACATAAATTAAATAATGGCATAGATAGGGCTGCACAGCGAAAACCAAAGGCCACTTTTAGTGGTGGTCGTGGTGGGTATCAAGATTTTTTGACCTTAGGCTCTATCTACCCCGTTAGGTATACTTAAAGAAGAGAACAGTATCTATCTGTAAAAATTGTAATACTTTAATATGCTTTTGTGATCAGTTTAGTGATGTATAAGATGTTTAAATATCTGACACAAGTTTTATACAATAATTCAAAGCAAAGAAGAGAGGCATAAAAGGAATTAAGAGAGCGAGAGAAAGAGAGAGAGAGAGAGAGAGAAAGAAAGAAAAGAAGAAGGAGAAGAATAGAGAGAGGGATATGATTGTTTTAATTATTATTAATTATTTTTCATATTTAATGAGTTACATGAGTACTTTGTAATAAAGTTACTTTACCTTGTTACGAACCTTTACCTATATTTTACGAACACCCATTGTTATCTACTTCCATTTACCTAATGCTGTATCTTGATATAACTTTGTTAATAATTGTATGAAAGAAATTGACACATAAAAATTAGGTTTACGATTTTATTTTATGTATTTACGTCATATTGCCTTTGACTAATGTAACTTTGTTCGATTTGACGACTTCCGTGGCGTAGTGGTCACCATGCTAGTCCGCCACCCAGAGGTCGCGGTTTCAATCCCCGGTCAAGGCAAATTGGAAAATGGCCTTTTTCAAATTATCCTGGGTCTTTGATGTTTATTTAGCTATGTATTTGTTGTAAAATATAGTATCGTTGCGTTAGTATCCCGTAACACAAGTCTCGAACTTACTTTGGGGCTAGCTCAATCAGTGATATTTGTCCATATATATTTATTTATTACTCATACCAACAAATAGTAGACTACCTGTGGCTCAAATAGTAATAATGTAAATTTTTAAGACTAAAAACCGATTTAACCCCGAACTACTCAACCGATTTTGATAACATTTCTATAGGACCACCTGGAAAGTATACCATTTCAAACAAAAAAATAATTTTCTAAATCGATCCAGGCATCTTTGAATAATTGGTGAACATAAATACATTAAAAAAAAAAAAACATCGCGACGAATTGATCACCTTCTCCTATTTGAAAGTTGGTTAAGAATAGATGTTATGGCGGACTAAATAAACTCACGTACTTACATACATGAATCCTGAAAACATTACACACATTTATCTAGTAATACGAATCTCTACTAGTATAGTATCTCTACTCAACTAGTATATACGAATTCATTTGTAGATGATGAAATAAAGCTTTTTTTTTTATTTTTATTTATTTTATTATTATCTTGTGCAGTCAGAACGGACCGTAAACAAAGGATTTCCAAAATTAATCCATATAAGATACTTTGTGCAAAGTGCAAAGTGAAAGACTGCCCCGGGCAAATGACTCGCATTTGCCCGGGGCAGTCTTTCACTTTGTCTACGGAACCAAAGTGAATTATGACATTGCGCGCTTGACCCGTTTTTTACATTAACTCGCTAATGGTGGGGGCCATCGCGATCAGCGTTTCATTGAAAGTGGAACTGAGAGAAGTTGTTTGTTTCACTTGTTCTGATTATTTGTTGGTGCATTACTCTAGAACAATGATTTATTTATTTGTTTTTTATACTTATCAGTTTTTTGTACTACAAACATACATAATTAATTTTATTTATTTATATATTTTTATTCAATATCAACAAACAGTTATGTACAGATTATAACAATATAAATAAAGAAATGTTTACATAATAGACCTAAACAGTGCCAGTAATTTCGGTATTTTAACAAAATTAACTTTAGTAAGAATCTAGTGTAGCAGAAGCCAATGAACATTATGTGCCTTACTAAGAAGGAGAAATCACAAAAAATAGGGGTAACAGTTATTTGGATAGTTTGTTAAGAGAATACCTGAATTTTTCGGGTTCCAGTGCTGCCCCCATTTGATATATTAATTAAGAGTAGGTAATAAACTTTTATACATATTATAGTTTAGTTACTTTTCAGCGGAAAGACAAAAGAAAAAATCTGTTTATATCTGTTGAGGAAATAATATCACGTCCTTTTCCCTAATGGGGCAGATAGAGCCCAGGGCACAGGATACAAAGACCACACTTAGCGGGATGATGGGTAAGAATGTGGAATAATGGTCAAGTGCAAGTCGGTCTCGCGCACGAAGGTTCCGTATCATTATCTATAAAAACTCATGCAACGTAATTTATGTTTGTTAACTCGTTCGCAAGCATTACATGTTATAACTAGCTTTTGCCCGCGGCTTTGCTCGCGTAGGGTGTAATTTATCAAAATCCTTTCTAAGGGGATGCCTACATCATAGTAGCTTTATGCATGCAAAGTCTCAGCCCGATCGGTTTAAAATTGACAAAGTTTCATACAAACTTTCATCCCCTATTTTATCTCCTTGGGGGTAGAATTGAACAAAATCCTTTCTTAGCGGATGCCTACGTCATAACATCTATTTTAGCCCGAACCGTCCAGTGGTTTGGGCTGTGCGTTGATAGATCACTATGTCAGTCAGTCAGTCACCTTTGAGTTATATATATTTAGAAGATGTATCAACATTGTATTATATTAAAAGTATTTATTATTTAAAAAAAAAGACATAATAATATTATGACAAAGCCCTTCTGGCCAGTAGGCGACTAATACTAAAATGGCGGTGTCTGAGGTAAACAAATACTATGCAAATGTAGGCGGAAAACTTGCTAGTGACATACTACTGCGACTAGGTATGTCCGAAAATGATCTTGTCGGATTGCATAAGGATAACAAAAACATCCCTTCAAATTCTTTGGTTCTAATACCGACGGATGAATACGAAGTCCATAAGATAATTATGTCTTTACAAAATACACAATCTTCTGGCTGGAACGGGATACCAGTCTCTGTATTTAAAAAAGCGTCTATCATACTATCTTCACCGATATCATATCTATGTAATTTATGTATGTCATCAGGATTGTTTCCAGATGTATTCAAAAAATCAATACTAATACCTATCTACAAGTCAGGAGATAGAAGTATTGTGAGCAATTACAGACCAATATCGCTTTTACCGACACTCTCTAAAATCTTTGAAAAAATTATAAATAGTAGATTAATGAGTTTTCTAGAAAAATTTGACTTACTTTCATCAAACCAATTTGGCTTTAGAGCCAAACGGTCTACTTCAGAAGCAATCAAGAAACTGGTAACTCAAGTATGCAGTCACATGGACAAATCCGAAAAATGCCTTGGCATCTTCTTAGATCTCGCCAAGGCGTTTGATACTGTTTCGATTCCACTATTGCTCAAAAAACTTGAATCTAAGGGAGTAAGAGGTAAAGCTCTCGACTTGTTTCAGAGCTATCTCACTAATCGACAACAAGCAACTACCATAGAATCCTACATCAGCCCAGAGGAAAGTGTGTCATACGGGGTGCCACAAGGCAGTGTTCTTGGCCCGACCCTATTTCTCGTCTACATTGATGATCTGTGCAGGAAAGTTATTAAAAATGCCCAAATCATCTCATTTGCAGATGACACCGTCATTCTATTTCATGAACGTACATGGGAAGGGGTAAAATCTATGGCTGAGGATGGGTTCTCTGAAATAATAAAATGGCTCGATTTAAACCTACTTACACTCAACCTAAGTAAAACAAATTTTATGACTTTTAGTATAAGAAACAATCAACAACCACATCTTGATTTTTGTCTTAAAGCACATTCTTGTATTGATCCTAATCTTGGTACGTGTGACTGTTCTATAATTTCCCGTACAACCAATCTTAAGTACCTGGGTGTTATGATAGATAATAATCTGAAATGGGAGACACAAATAAATCTCGTAGCGGGACGAATACGAAAACTTATATATTTATTCAAAAAACTTAGGCATATAGGAAATAATTCCATAATAAAAAGTGTCTATTTTAGTTTATGTCAATCAATTCTGTCATATGGCATTGTTGCTTGGGGAGGCGCAAATAAAACGTTAATGATTAATATAGAAAGAGCACAAAGAATGGTACTCAAAATAATATACTATAAAAGTTATCGCTACCCTACTACCAAACTTTATAAGGATGCTGATGTGCTTAGTGTTAGAAAACTTTACTTAAAGTCTCTCATAATAAATCAACATAAGATACCCCCAAACAAATGCCATACAGAGAAAAGACGTAAAGATCTGGTTTATGATATTCCCCTAGGTAAAACAAAATTTTATAAAAAATTCTTCTATTGGCGCGGTGCCTATATCTATAACAAAATAAGTAAAGAAATAAACATAGCTGATAAAACCTTGTTCACCTTAAAGAAACTAATAGACAAATATCTTAAGACGTTAACTTACGATGACGCCGAAAACCTGCTCATTATTCCTGATTAGTTCGTCACTGACGTTGATTTTGAAATTGAACTTACAATAGTCCATGCTTTTCTTGTTTGCGGAAGATATTGCGGCTTATATATAATCTGTCAGACACACACGTACTCGTGCGCGTCCGCGTGCGCGGACACGTATACATACACACATACATACATACATACATACATACATACATACATACATACATACATACTTACGTACATACTTACATACATACATACATACATACATACAACTTACATACTTACATACATACATACATACATACATACATACATACTTACATACATATTATTATACTTACACGTAAACATACATGTAGTGGTACTTATTATCATTGTTAGGAGAGGTGTAAAATGTAATGGACATTTAGGGATATTAATTATAGTGTTTTAATAACTTACATATATAAAAATAAATTAATATAATTTCGTAAGTTATGGTAAATTACGGCACTAAAAAGAAAACATTCTTATTTATATCTTCATCTTATTTAATAAGAACTAGCTCATAATAACAAAATTATAATGTTAAGGATCATCATCACTTTCTATCATCTGTTACGTTTGCATATACTACAAGTTGTTTACGTCGGACGAGGAATGCTGCCCTGCCGTCATACAGTGTAAACTAGTACGGAGGGTAGAAACAATTGTTTTGACCAATTCTAACTCGTGGATATGAGTACTAACAGTGAAGAGTTTTATTTTATTTTATATAATCGCTTTAATTCCAAGTAGGCAAATTGAACTATCTCTTTTGCTAAAAAAACATAAGTTTAATCATTGTTAATTGAGTAGATCAGTGTTTCGATTTTAATCATGGATGACACTCTGACCTTAGAAATAATGTAAATGCGTAAGTTAAAACTTTTATACTTACTTTTATACGTAGTAGGAAGAACGTATTTACTCTCTTATTGTATACTTAGTCATTGCTAGACTGTTATCTTATCTTAGTGACTTTTCATAATTACGCAATACCACACAGCAATGCCTACCCTCTATGTAAGTGTAGTAAATAATCTAAATAGGGAAAAGATTTTCAACTGATTCTAGTTTTAAAAATTGTTAAAACCTACAGTGATTTTGTATTCATGTTTGTATTCATGTTTTGAGGAATAAATCATTATTATTATTATTATTATTATTAATACTGTGAAAATGAGTTTCTTTCGGCGTTTTCCTTTTTTCTTTAAAATAAATTAAATGTGAATATTAACTACATTATGTAAATTATACTTATTGACGTGTAAAAGTGCTTGTAAATGTCTAATTACTAAATAAACATTTGAATTTTGAATTTTGAATTCATGTTTGTATATGGGAGCCCGAGGACAAATTATAATTGGGAAATGTTTCACCTCAAATTCTTGCTATAATTTTTAAAACTAAAAACCGACTTCGTCCCAAAACTACACAAACGATTTTAATAAAATTAATATAAGACCACCTGACTCACTTTTGAAAAAAAAAATTATTAGTTCCAAGCGATTTTGAATAATCGGTGAACATTAAATTATTACACGCCTGTATGCCTCTCTTACATAAACATCTCTCACATGCCTACTGGAAGAGATCTCTTTTGACATAAGTAGTGTCTTTGTACAACTTTTATTAGATGGATTCTCTGTATACATTTTCCGTGTACATAAATTGGTGAGTAAATAAATAAAGAAAGATTGCAACGAATTGATATCATCATCATCATCATATCAGCCACAGGAAGTCCACTGCTGGACATAGGCCTCCCCCAAGGATTTCCAAAACGACCGATCGGAAGCGGCCTGCATCCAGCGCCTCCCTGCAATCTTGCTCAGGTCATCTGACCATCTAGCAGGTGGGTGTCCTACGCTGCGCTTGCCGGTACGTGGCCGCTATTCGAGAACCTTTCTGCCCCAGCGGCCATCGGTTCTTCGTGCTATGTGCCCCGCCCACTGCCACTTCAATGAGCTAATCCGCTTGGCTATGTCGGTGACCTTCGTTCTCCTACGAATTTCCTCATTTCTGATTCGATCGCGTAGAGAAACATCGAGCATAGTCCTCTCCATAGCCCGTTGAGCGACCTTGAGCCTTCTTATGAGACCCATAGTAAGGGACCACGTTTCAGAGCCATAAGTCATCACTGGTAACACACACAACGGACACACACACAACAACGAATTGATAGCCTCCTCTTATTTGGAAGTCAGTTAAAAATAGCGGAACATACCTATAGTGCGTTTGTTTAGGTTAGGTTAGGTTTGTTGATAATTAAAAATGTTATTTGTATAAATGTCTAGAAAGACCTTTAAACTATTTTATGAATAACCTTTGAAATTATTACTAATAGTCCGTCTAGTTTTAAAACTGTTTTTCGCCAAAAGTGGCCACTTTTGGCAAAAAACAGTTTTAAAACTAGACGGACTACCAAGATTACTTTCAAAGGTTATTCATAAAATAGTTTAAAGGTCTTTCTAGACATTTATACAAATCAAATTATTAATTATCACCTTATTTAGTTTTAAACAATTTATTTCAAATGAGGGCGCCACTTTAGCTACCACTTCGTCTTAAAATTGCGTAGGTATTGATTTATAAAGTGTTTATTTCAATAAAAAAAAACATGTCAAGATTGTCAACATTCTTTAAAATACCTAAACAAATGGACTATAACTTCAAAAGAAACAACATACCTACGTACGTAGTGTCAAGCGACGATATAATGTCTTATTTGGTTTGACATTGTAATAGGGCTCTGTTTAACTAACGTGTTTGTACCACGATGACTCAAGAGTACCTCCGTGGTCCTGTGGTCAACGCGTTTGCCTTGTGACCTGGAGGTCGTGGGTTCGATTCCAACTGGGAAGCATACTTCGTGAGAAGTTGTTTCCAGTCTGGTTAGGATATTGCAGGCTTGAATCACCTGATTATCCGATATGAAAGATGATTTCGTATTTCGGAAGGCACGTATAAACTGTGGTTCCCGAACGCCATCTAGCGTTTGCTCAAACCTATTCAAGGATTGGTTCTGGTCTACGCTTTGGGTTGCGGAGGTCAGACGGTAGTCGCTCTGTGTAAAAACCAGTAACCTCATCAAATCACGTAGGTTACGTATCGGACCCCAGGCTCTGAAGCGTTACCGCTGAGGATGCGGCTGGGAATACTGAAGGATGATGATGACGAGGATAACTCAAGTATCTTTGATCGAAACTTTATCAAATTCGGTAAGCGTGCAGATATAATCAATAGAACTTCTAAGTTAAAATTTTTGCTAAATCGGTTTAAGGGTTAGTTGAACAAAATACACCTCGGCAATAATGAATGACACATACATTTACAAGTTTTTTTTTCGAAATTCCCTCACATATTATTATAAGTGTTGCCATCACCAAACTTTAAATTGTACCAAAATATTTGTTTTTTAACTGTACCAATATATTTATTTATAAATGTACAAAAATATTTGGAGTACATACTTAAGTAAATTTAAGGTACCAAAATGATGTCATAATTTGTTTACTTTGTAAGTAACTTTAATCTAAATGATTTTGCTTTGAAAATCGTAATTTTATTCTAAGTCCCTGTCGCAACATTTTGCGAAAAAGACGTTTTGCGAATAAGCCTTGTAGAGATATGGGGCTCACGAGTTCACAGTTAGAGGCTAACTACTATACGCTATAACCAGGATAGATGCGCAATTTTTTGAAATAACTTTATATCTCTTTGTACAAAAAGCAAGATGTTTTATTTGTAAATCAGGTAGTTACTTTGGTTCATGATCTTCAAAAATTATGAAAGGAATAAACATTATCTTTGTTATTTCCAGAGTATTGGCGATTTTTGCGGACCTCTTAATGGGACAACTATCCCATATATAGGGGATAGTTGCTTAATCCATGTAAATTACGTTAAGGATAGATGCCCCGTCGAGAACGAGTACACTTATCTTGCAAAAACTTTGATCGCACCTAGCCGTCCCATGCAATCACACAGAGACATGCAACACGGTCAACTTAATAGTAGTTGCAGAGTTTCTCGATAGATATATGAAATAACACGTGTTTCATTCGCGAAACTAGAGTAATTGCAATTAAGGCAACTATCCCTCCAGCGACTATCCGGCTTTTACCCTATATTCGTAAGCAAATTTTATTGCATACTTAATACGACCTGAATAATCAATTTCATTTCAGTAGGAAATTAAATCTTTCTAAACCCTTTTTATTTTAATTTTTATTCTTGTTCCTTAAAAATACACAAGTAACCCGTGTGGGAATAAACTTAAAAAAACTAGACGACAAACCTGTCGTGGCCAGTCATCGCGTTAGTCACACGACAGGAATTGAACCCCGGCCCAAACTGTACGGAAGTTAAACTGGAACCACTTGGTTTTTTTTAATATTTTGAAGTTATCAACTATAGGCGTTAGGTAACATGGAAATTAGTAGTCTTTGTCCAACGGTGGGCAAGGGGTGTTAGCATTTTTGCGACAATTGGTACTTCTATCATCATAGAGTTCATCACGTCTTGCTTCTTTTGAGTTTTCTTTTATGCCATTGCAATGCTTGCCACTCCCGCCGGCCCATCGAGCTTCAGCTCTGCCTCTGCCCTTATCGCCCTGGCACCATCAACCGTCCATCATACAAAAATTGGAATTTCCCATATGTAAACTATGTTAATTTATAGTTATTTTACCTTGGAAAGTTGGTATTGTGCTGCGTTATCGATTTTTCGTGTAAAAGGTATAAATACAACCCTATTAAAGTTACACAAAAACATTTAATAAGTCGTAAGTCATTCATTCGCAACATGTATTTATGCAAAAAGTTAACAATATATTGTGCAGATCAACATGTACCCACTTTGAATATAGCAAAAACAAATAGTAAAAGAATATTATTATTTAGATATTCAGTTAATTTCTTTTAAATCTACTTAATTTATATTTCCGTGGACTTGAACGTCTCATTTCTGGTCTGGTCACATTTTTTCCGGCTCTCTTACTTATCGAACGAAGCATAGAAGCGGTGACGCTTCTACTTAGACGTCGATTTTCTGTGAGAGTGTGGTACTTCCCCGGACGAGCCGGCCCATTCATGCTACTAGCAAAACAGATTTTCCGGTAGCGTGGCTCTACCACAAAAGATCACATTTTATTCATCCGAGCGTCTTCCCAGTTGTATCCTTAGCGATAGCGCTTCAGAGCCGGGGATCCGCTTCCTATAGCCTAGGTGATTTGACGAGGTTACTGGTTATTAAACAGAGCGACTGCAGTCTGACCTCCGCAACCCAAAGGGTAAACCAGAACCAATACTTGGATAGGCTTGAAACGCTAGATGGTTTTCGGGCCCCACAGTTTATACGTGCCTTCCGAAACATGGAATCGTATCCCTTTTAGAATAATCAAGTGATTCGAGCCTATAATATCCTAACTAGACTGAAAACCACTTTCATAAAGTATGCCTACCAGTGGGATTCAAACCCACAAGTTCCAAATCACAAGCACATTTTTCTAACGCTGGCAACTTGCGCTTGGTGTTTATGAGTTTTATGATGTTTCATTCGCCGATTTTTATAAAGTCATCATCATCATCCGAGCGTATTCCCGGTTGCTTCCTCAGCAGTAACGCTTCAGAGCCCGGGGTCCGCTATCTTACCAAGGAGATTTGACGAGGTTGCTGGTTTTTACACAGAGCGACTGCCGATTTTTATAAAGTGTTTTAATTTATCTCACCTAAGTGAATACCTATGTAATTCTTGTGAGTTAATAAATCAATAGCGTAGTATCCAGGGTCAAAAATAAATTATTTTATACTTAAAGAGAATAAAACGTCACAAAATAATGTCACTTGTCATTGATCATATCCATTTTCAACGTGATTTTAGATTTATTATTGCAAAAAAAACAATAATAGGATCGCTATTTGACTCCAAGAAACTATGACGTCAAGCCGTGCTATTTCATACAATCCCATAGACGATTTTTGTGTTGAAGTTTAGAAAAAAGTGTCTGATTTGGCTTGTTCGAAACTAGCGGATTCTTAGAGAATATGCATGAAAAAAATATGTGTTATCTAACTAGTTTATCCATTAATATTCAAAAGTAAAGTACTAACAGTAAAAACAGAATAAAAATTGGTTGAAAAACGAACGAGATATAACGATTTTACGAAAATATGCCTATCTCACTTGCAAAAACGCTATTTTCTATGGCAAATGTATAGCTGATATGGACTTTGACGTCACAAGTCCATATCGGACTTCTCTTTCTAATTGAAACTTTAAAGTATCACATGTTCGTCGCTCATTAAGATATTCTATAAATTCTTTCATATTTGTTTACTGTGGATAATAAAGATTTTATACCAAATAAAAAAACGTGCATATTTCCTAAAAAACAAGATGGAGGCCTTGACAACTAAACCACGGAGGCAATTTAAATTTTTCATTAATTTTGTATGAAGTACTTCATAAACCTATACTTTTTAAAAAGCGTATTCTACTGCCTTGGTCCTATTAACATATTCTGTGATACTAAGATCAATTGGAAGAGTGGGTCAGGGTAGTCCTCGACGAACAGATTGCAGATGTTCTTAAAAAAGGAGAGGTCAGAAGTACCCGTAACCGGCGGGCATGCTTGAAGAGAGTGATGAGTGTAGACAAAGCAAAAGATGTCTGTCAGAATGGTAGCAAGTGGAAGTCCTTAGTCTCTGCCTACCTCTGTGGGAAACAGGCGAAATAACATGTATTTATGTAAGAGCAATAATGAATGAAAACCAACGTAAGAAAGTGTAAAATCAAACCTGTCCACGGCTGATCGGCCACAAGTTCCCAGGGAAGTGGCTGCGGTCGACTTACGGTGTCCATTACTTGTGAATGGGATGAAAAGACGAACCGATGAGAATAGGGCACTGGGCACGTTCCCTTTGTGAATCGAGAATTCTTACTCGTAGATGTGAGAGCGAAGTAAAATAAAGAAAGGAAGCTATAGGTTATATATATATATATATATTATGTTCAATTCAATTGTATCTTTATTATCATAGGATATTTATAATATCTCTTAATAATCGTCACTTTGTTTTGTTGCACAATTGTTGACGTCAAAGTTACTTAGAGCTAAGTTTACTGCCGCCTCCAAAGCGCTAGTGCAGAAGAAGCGGTAACAAACTGCACTGCAGCATTTTCTCCAAGGACGCCAACACTCAATTAAATTAATATTTATAGTTGATATGTGGACAGAGAATACATTGTTTGTAATAATTTAAATTTGATTTGAGGATTGTAAGTTTGAACACGATGTGGTCTCCTCTTCATATAATTGTGTATTCCCATTTGCTCTTACCTCCAAGGCGTAATAGTTTATACGCCAGTCCGCCACTCCAGAGGCTCTGGATTTGATTCCTAGCCAGGGCAAGTTGGAAAGTAGCCTTTTTTTAATTTTTCTTTCTTGGTTGTTTATTTAAAATTGTATTTATCTTAAAATATAGTATCGTTGCGTTAGTATCCTATAACATATTTTTTTTACTCACTTTGGGGCTAGTAAGATAAGAATAGGACACTAGGTACTATCCCTTTGTCAATCGAGGATTCTAAGATGTCTAAGACAAGAAAGGTAATAATAAAAATATATGGACAAATCATACAGATTGAGCTAGCCTCAAAGTAAGCTTAGGTTCGGGCTATTATTTATAGATATTTTTAATAGATAGCATATATTGGCTATATCTACACGTCTACCAAATTTCAGAAAGCTCCAAGTGTCAAAATTACGAGTGGTCAAGACTAGTGATGTGCCGTTCTTGAATATTTCCGGAAATTATCGAATCGGTCTGGAAATTTTCCGAGAAATATCCCGCCAGAAATTTCTTCAGGAATATTTTCAACTCAAATTTCTGGAAATTTTCAAGGAAAGAAAGTTCCGAGATCAGAAAATTTTTCGGCGGCACATCATTAGTCAAGACCACTCTTCTTCGAATACGATCGGTTGTGAATGTGATTTCAAAAATGCGTCCCCCGATCAAAACTACTCGAGTTCTCGTTGAACAAACATACCTACATATATACAAACTCCGGATTTCTGAAATAGACTCAGAGAACTTCGCTCGCTCGTCCAACTAAGAATCACAAAGTTGTTTAAATCCTGTTCGAGTCCATTTTTTCTGGCATCGAATGAATGGCGGCTGGTGTCCATCGCAGGGCACGGGCGTCACGC
This sequence comes from Acrobasis suavella, assembly GCA_943193695.1. NCBI lineage: Eukaryota > Metazoa > Arthropoda > Insecta > Lepidoptera > Pyralidae > Acrobasis > Acrobasis suavella. Next base: position 11,999,835 of record OW971952.1, read on the forward strand.
GTTTGAAAGCGAAATCGAAGAAAAAACGCCGACGTGCTCTGATGTAGTATTGTTAGCTTGTAAGACGCGTCTCAGTTGGTTCACGTTTATTTTTGGTCGGCAAAATGTTGGGTAGATTACTAATACACCAATACATGAGAAATTGTAGAGTAATAACTTAAGGGTACGCTAGTCAGGTGTTTCGCCATAGAAATTCTGTAGGGTGATGACTCCGTTGTTCGGTATTGTCTGTTTAAAGTTTTTAATTTTATCGATTTGTCTTGTCGTTATTAATGCTTGTATGGAATCACAATTGTAAAATGATAAGTACTTTTAAAGTTATGAGTCTCAAAACATTCCGTTTCAACACGTAATTTTAACGCAACTTTGGTCACAATTAAATACCGGAAGGAGTATAAAATCTGTAAAACAAAATTCGTACAAGCATAGTTTGGTTATTAAAAAATTTAAATAACTTTACTTTTAATTAAAACATTCAGCTGTTTTATCACAGGAACACTTCTCCCAAACGCATACTCGTGAATTTTTAGACGTGTAACGTAACGTTTTTGTGCGATAAGTCGGATACGACACACTAGACTGTAGTTCCGATGTGCGTATAAATCGGAGTTAATAGTTCCACACTGTTCATAACCGAGTCTATCCCTTTCTTAGCGAAATAGCACGCAAATTATCCACGCCGACGAGTTCGAGTCCCGAACTAGCTCATCCTTAAGGCTTAGTAGGCCGAAATTTTTAATTTTTAAAACCATCTAAGACATCGAAAATTGTGTTTTAAAATTTGAAAAAAATATATGTCGTAGTTAAGGATCTAGTCTAGTAAAATTTGCAGTTAGTAACATGATCTAAACTTCACTCTATAAAAAAAAAACCTGAAGTAGCCCCTTTTTGTAATATTTTTTCAAAACAACGACTAAACTACTGATATTTTACATTTGATTATTGTGCTCACTTAAAGCCACTAAATATGTTTAGACAAATTCGCAGAGTTGCCTTTTATACTTCGTATCCCTGTTTAAAAAAAACCGATAAAATCTACATTCCGCGTCCCTTCACGTTCATTCCCCGCCTCCCGTTCCTCAGTAAGACGAGATATGTAGAAGTCTGCGGGGTGCCTCGCAGATCGCCCCGCACCTCATCCGAGTGGGCCGTTGGAATACAGGGCCTTAAGTCTTTATTGAGAATACTTTTTTAAAAATTACCACCTGCTTCCACACAATACACAACGGAATTTGATAAAATTTGAAAAAAAAAATCGTCATTTTCATACAAAAGTGCTCGGCCGTCCCGGCAATTTGTATGAAAATGACGATTTCTTCTTCGAGTTTCAAGCATTGGTCCCATAGAAAAAGTTGTTCATATTGACGGTCTGAGTTGCTCCTATAAGGATCGGACAGGGTTTTTATTATATATTGTATACAATGTCAGCCGTATATGATTTCCGTAGTCAAGCATTAGTTTTTTAAACATATATCTTGTCAGATAATAAGGTGATTAAAGCCTCGATATACTTTATTAGACGTTATAATAAACTATGCACTTTATAAAGAAACATAATTACTATTAAGTTCCAACCTTACGTCTGATTCACAAAATTTCACCGGCACGTCGCGTCCCGCTGGTGAATGGAAGGTTTTTTGTCCACAACACTTGACTAAATCGCTGTGAAATTACTTGCCGCCGGACACAGCTCGGTTTCTTGAAGGCGTGTGGTGCCACTTGCAGCGTGTTAAACAAATTAATTAACATACTTCTGTAGAATTAGCATTGAAATTCAATGAGGAAATGCAGAAATTTATTTATCATTCGACACTTGACCGCCGAACGATCAACAACTTGTTTGGTGCCTGAGGATGCCTCGTAGAGGGGCGAAACACGTGTTGCGTATGCGGTGTCCGATGTTGATGCAGCCGCAGCGGATGCAGCAGCATGGGAGGAAGCATGCATCAGCTGTTGGTGGCGGGTACACACGGGCTGTTGGTGGCAGGTATGCTGGGACTAACAGTAGTGGGTGGGCGCCGGCCGGCAATAGTATGCATGAACTAACTGGTTGCCGAATTGCACAAAGTAATTCAAATCATACAGTATGTAACTTTGACTTCCGCAAATTAATACCTGAATCTATTAACTATCTTAGAAATTTATTTGTTTTCGGTTTCTTATTGATGTTTGTTTTTACCCGACTATAAAGAAGAGTTATGTCTTTGGCCACTATACTTGACTAAGTCGCTGTAAAATTACTTTCCGCCGCACACAGTTCGTTTCTTGAAGACCTATTGTGCCGCTTGCAGCGTGTTTTAATAAATTAACTAACATACTTCTGTAGAATTAGCATTGATTAATTGCAGAATTTATTTGTATACGGTTTTTCGTTGACGTTTGTTTTTACCCGACTATAAAAAAGAGTTATGTATCCACAACACTTGACTCAAAATTGAAATTACTCCGCCGTACACAGCTCGGTTTCTTGTTAATGCATGTCACATATAGCGTAAGTATTCAAATCAATTAATCTCCAGACTTCCATAGAATATTAACATTGCTTGAATTGAGAAATACAGCCAGCGTATATTGTCTGTTATAATTTAATTTCAATGTACCAGTAAAAACCAACTCTTATAAAAAATTATAAGACCCGGCTTACATGAACTGGCTCTTGTAAATATAGTTCACCGACAGCCCACAGAAATACTCGACTTTTTCATCAATAACACAAAACCTACTTCTGGCTTTATGACTCATTATCAGGTCTTTTTTAAAATCTAACTATGACTTGATCTACACTATGACTCGATCCTTATAAATAATTACTTGTATTGTTTTCACGTAAAAAAATTAAGACGAGAGATACGAGTCGTCGAATCACAATAGTATGAATATCTTTGATTGGAAGATAATAACATTTGGTAGACATTTAGATGACACCTATAGAATTTTGATATTTAAATATGAGCCTACTCAGTCAACTGGTTTTTAAGATAAGGTTTGTTTATTTGTTTGTATTTTTTTTATTGTGCAAAAAAATGAAAAAAAAAAATTAGAAGTAGAGAACAGTACATACTATCGCGTATTCCAGTCGGGGCGAACTACTAGCCTATCTAGAGAGTATCATCACTACTTGCTGATAAACCGACCGACCTTTGCCACAAACCGCTGTCACTGTGACCCGATACTTGACTCTAATATTGACTTTAACCACTGACGCCATCACCGACACTGTGACCGGACCTTTTACCAGTATCACTGTGCCTCCGCTATCACTGTGACCTGACCCTTATAAATAATTACAAGTATCGCTTTCACACAACGCGGTGTAGGCTTCGACAAAACGAAGACTCATCTTCGAGTTTGGAGGCTGGTCGCGTATTTTGAGCTTTTGAATAAGTATAGCTACTGTTTAGTGTTTACTACGTAATGAAGTTCACACTTCCTATACTTTAAACGAGCAATCTAAATCTAAATATATATAACTCAAAGGTAACTGACTGACTGACATAGTGATTTATCAACGCACAGCCCAAACCACTGGACGGATCGGGCTGAAATTTGGCAAGCGGGTAGATGTTATGACGTAGGCATCTGCTAAGAAAGGATTTTGATCAATTCTACCTCCAAGGGGATAAAATAGGCGATGGAAATTTGTATGAAACTTTGCCAATTTTAAACCGATCGGGCTGAGACTTTGCATGCATAAAGCTACTATGACGTAGGCATCCCCTAAGAAAGGATTTTGATAAATTACACCGCCACGCGAGCGAAGCCGCGGGCAAAAGCTAGTTATTGTATATAATGAAGATCTGCAAAACGGCTCCAACGATTTTGATGAAAAGTATTTATAGAGTGACGAGGTTAAAAAAAAATTTCATAAAGAAGTCACTCAGCTAGTAATAATTATTATGTACTAGCTGCGCCCCGCAGCGTTACCCGCGAAAATAAACCTATGTGTTAATACAGGGTCTCAGCTTTCTACATACAAAATTTTATCAAAATTGGTCCAGTCGTTTACGCGTGAAAAAGTAACAAACTTACACACACACTCACAAACTTTCGCCTTTATAATATTATTGTGATGAGAGGATGATGAAATATTTTCAAATGAGTCAATATGAGATATAAAACGTGGAATTGATATATCCGTAATAAATCGAATCACGGACTATAATAGATTACTTTGGTAAAATGAAACTTAAACAAAAACCGAAAAACCCAAAAAAATTGGACATTCCCCTGTAGAAACAATTTATGTATTTCCGATTACTTAAAAAACAGTTATCTAATTAAATATATTTTTTGTACACAGCCGTCTACAGTCTAGCCTAGACTAGAAAGTTAGACTGAAAGCGAGGCTGATTTGAATCACTTTCAATTGATAGGTATCGACGAGATTGATATAATCTGAGGGAATGTTTTCTGACTATTTAATTAATCGAGTGAGTTATATAAGCATAGGTTATTTTGGAACAATTACTCAATCATTTTGAACAACTTTTCCTAATGTACCGATTTTTTTTTTATGTCCTAGGGCGGCAAACGAACAAGCGGGTCACCTGATGGTAAGTGATCACCGCTGCCCATGGACAACTGCAACACCAGGGGTGTAACAGAAGCGTTGCTGGCCTTTCAGGAAGGGAAGATGTAGGAGGAGGGGGGAGGGGAGGAGCGAACGAAGCATAGAAGTGGTCACGCTACTACTCAGACGTCGATTTTCTGTGAGAGTGTGGCACTTCCCCGGACGTATGCCTGCAAAATTTCGGCTCAATCGGAAACCGGGAAGTGGGTCAAATTTGACTAGCAAGATTTGATTATAGACAGACAGACAGACAGACAACGGGACAGGTAAAACTGAATAAAAGTTTATAAAAACAAGTAAGTTTTTTTTAAACAAGCTTCTATCTATGAAAATGACTCTTAAAATGAATTAATCGAGCCCAAACTTGGTGACGTTATATTGTTTTATCACAGAGATGCCATGACCACCTTCCAGCTCCATCATCAGATCAGCTCCATGTCATCATAATATTGCATTGTGACGCGATATACGTATGCGTGTAAAATTTGGGCTTAATCGGAAACCGGGAAGGTAATTTGTGCCTTTTGCTGATCTCCTCCACACCACATAGATGTAATTTTTTTATATACGTCAGGACAGGTGACTAAAAAAAGCTGAATTAAATAAAGAGTCACTCACCGTCGCTGCTCTGGTTACTGCTGTGGGCGTGGTACTGCTCATCTGAAAAGTCGTACTCTACATCAGATCAGACACATCTGCTCTCGACATCATGACAACATACATATACAAATGATTAAACTTAGACGAGGGTTTTCTAAAATTTTAAATATTGAGACACTAGATGGCAGCACAGTGACATAAGGTTCAATCGACTGTAAGTTATTGGACGATCAGTAACTGATGGTCCAATAACTTACTGTTGTAAAATGGCAAATGTATGCAATAATAACAGCTTTTTGGACCTCATCTTTCACTACAAGTGATGTGCCGTTCTCGAAAATTTTGAGAAATTTCCGAAAAGGTCTGAAAATTTCCGCGAAATTTCTTCAAGAAACTTTGTTGAAAATTACCGAAATTTTCGGAAATTTTCAAGGAAGCAATTTCCGAAAACAAAGAATTTCGTGGCGACACATCGCGATTCACTACTCACTACATTGTGCTGCCATCAGGTGTCCCATGTTTTTCAAAACCCTCAAAACACATTTTAGATTAGTAAGTATCTATAAATTACGTATCTTTTACAAAGAACATACATAATACATATTAAATATCATGTCTTTAACCTTTACGGGAAAGGCCATTTTCATTGCGTATTGGTGGGCGAGAAAGTAAAATAATTGGCCAAGTGCGTGTCGGGCCACGCACAGTGTAGGGTTTCGTAGTTACAAATGCAAACTTTGAGTTCATGCCACTAAAAACGTCTAAAAACTAATTTTCTATTTTGTATGAAATTTTCCTTTTCCGAATATTCATTTTATAAGTTGATCGCCTATAACTTTTTAATTTGTAAACCCTACTTAGCTCTGATAGTTTTCCTTTAAATTTTGTTATATTTGCTATAGCTGTGAATTTTTTCACGTGTCCATATATAACCGTTTAGCAGATAGAGAGGGGGGACACTTGACTCTAACAAAAATGTTCACTTTAAAACCAAATATTTCAGAAATGGATCCCTAAATAGAAAAACGATGTTTGCAAGATCATAATATTTTTGAAAGTCCTGTTCAACGATACCCAACATGATTAGTTAGTCGACAAAATAAAATTGACTTTTGATTTTACTAGCATGGGAGCTGCCCAAAAAAAATTTTTTTTCCATGTTTCACTTTACCACTTTTTCCGCATAATTAATATACATGTCTTTACTACATTACAGCTTTCTAGGACTTATAGTCGCTGAGTAAAACCGCGGACGGACAGACAGACAGACATGGCGAAACTATAAGGGTTCCTTGTTACTACGGAACCCTAAAAAGGAATCAAAATAGCATAAAAAAAGTAAAGGCTTGCTAGCTGCATCGCCTATTAAAATGATTTGCATTTTCGCCAATGGGCCACATGGAGGACTTTGAATCGCCTCCGAACTGAGGTAGGTCGATGTAGGCACAATCTAGCGCGCTGGCGCTACATTGACCAGGCAGAAGCACAGTGCCAGTGTGGTCACGACGACCAGACTATGCAGCACCTCCTCTCTGTGCCCTACCAGCTGTACCATGCTTGACCTATACTCTGTCTCGGAGAAAGGCGTAAAAGTGGCAATGTATTGGAAGAACAAAATTTGATGTTTTAGCCAGCGACACGATAAGAAGATGATTTTCCCCAATTCTCTCCATCGACTTTTACGATCTGCGCGGGATGAGAAGCAGCTGATATGTTCATAGTTTTTTCTTGCTTCCCAGACCAGCACAGAAGGAAAGAAAGAATTCAAATAATTATATTAAGGTAAAATTATTATATATTTACTTTTCTGGCACAAAATTTAATTTTTAGATGCGCTAATTTTCATATTAAAAATTGCAAAGAGCGTAAAAATAATCAACTCACCTCCGTTCCGATGGTCACCAATCAACTCCTGGCTCTGCAGAGTTGGTGCGTGAATGAGGACCTTCTGCTGAGGACTGTGAGGATCCAGACCTTCGACTTCCAACAGCGGCGCATGAGTTTCGTATCCATGGACGACCAAAGGAGGCGCGTGCAGATCCATTGTCTTTAGCACATCACTCAAATAACCGTTATTATTAACGAGTTATTTCAAAATTTTAAACAGTCCAAATTAAATTTCGAATCACAATTTTTCCAATCACTAGAATAACTTTTGTTTTACGCAGTTATTTCTGTCTGATCACTTTAACTGTTATTGTTAGGTTATTTTAACACGTTTCGTTATTGTCTGTTCAATCCGGCAGATAATTCTGGCACTGGCTGGTTTTATGTTTTTTTTTATCGTTGCGTTTTGACAGTTCGTTGAAGATTGTTTTCGTTTTCTGTATTTGCACTAATTATTGGCACTGTTTTCGGTTTACAAAGCTAGTTTTAGGAGAATTTTAGGAGTATTTTTAGTTGTTTTGTCTGTTATCACTTAACTGTCACATCGTTACGTTGGAGTTTTTGTCACCGCACTCTCTTTCGGATTTTCTGACGTTGGATCACCATTTTTATACCTGTAACAAACAATGAAGTTTCGTTTTAGATTTATTTTTCTTTCATAACTTTCACAACATTTATGTTAAAGAAAAAAGAAACATGACCATCTAAGACGAAAACTATTGAATACTTATTTCCAATTAAAAAAACAAAACAGTTTATTAAAGTTAACTCCCTTTTTTCGCTAGCTATTAACGTCCCATTGTTGCACTAAGGCCTAATTTTAAAAATTAAAACTACTTTTTTTGCAAAACAAATTTTTTTTTTTGCTAAAATAGGGCAAGGAGCACTTCTCTTTTTTATTAAAAATAAATAAAGTAAATGTTACAATAATTCTTAATATCAGCGCAAAAAACCAAATTATTTTTATACACTCAAAATACAAAAAAAAAAAGAGAAAAATACATTTATTTAAAATATTACAACAATTTTTGCATAGGAATACTCGATGTTGGCTTGCTAGTATAAATCAAAAAGGGCTTCCGTTTGCAAATAAAGCGTGTATATATTTAAACAAAATCTTGTGCCCGGCGCCGACCACGAGTATTGTTTTCGTGACATTAAAGGATGTATGAAAACCTGGTGGAGAGGAAGTCTCTTTTAATATAAGATAAAAAAAAATACCATTGGGGAAAGGCCCCTTTTTTCTCTTCTTAATTTAGGACTCAGCTTTTGTTCTCTAATCGTTGTTATTAAAAAAAAAATTTTTTTTTGAAGAACATACAAATTTTATTAATCTGATCATCTGGATATTTCAATTATAAGTTCCGTATATCTAACCGAGAAGAAACGCTGAAAGGAACTCATTTTCCCAGTATAGGTCGCCATAGGCGAAGATAACGTAACAGATGCCTAACGCTATAGAAACGAGTGGAGGGCCCAAAAGTAGGCAAAACTAGAGTTGTGGGTAGGCACACAGAGATGGCAGCACACACTACTAACGAAACAGTGACAAAGAAAGTATTAAATATGCTTTAAAAATAGTTATTGCATTTCATAAAAGCCATATTTAATTAATTATAGTATTACTTTATTTAAACAATAATAAAAGATTTTAATGTTTTAATGCGCCATCTAGTGACAAGGAAGAGAAATAATTATGTTTATAAGGCAAGTCCATAAGTGCAATGCAACACAAATAAGTTGAACAAAAATGGCGGACTTCAAAGCAATTTTGTACATATTCCCGGCACGTAAAAACCAAAATGGCGGTTATCGGCGCCGGTACAAATAATGCGTCAACGACTGCCATTTTAGTTCAATTTACGTGTCGGGAATTTGTACAAAAATGCTTTGAAATTCGCCGATTTGCACTTATTTGTGTCACATTGTAATATGATGCCTAAAGCTACACTACTACTACCCCATCATTTACCAAATTTCGGTAAACAATGTATGATATTATTTAATATATTATTTTAATACATATCTCCCGATTCATAACTCCATAACGCGTCCCGTTTCTGCAAACGCTCCCACAGGAAGGCTTTTGTTCACATTCAAATGAAAATGCATCTAAATCGCCGACATTTTTGCTAAGATATACGGTAACTGGACTATGGTCATCTAGCGGGGGTCATTTGCCCTACCTATATGCTATGAACATAATGAAGAATCATAATAATAATCAATTTTATTCATAAAAAAATATTTACACATCAACTCATTCAATTATAATAATACTATGGGCAAAGAAAAACCAAGGAATAATAATTTCAATTAAATTAGTTAAAACGTAGTAAAAAAAAAAAAATACAAAATAGTAAAATTTTAGTATTCAAATAAAATTCAATTACGAGCGACACGCTTCTTCCCTGTAGAATGTGTCTTTTTTATCCCGGCCCTTTATTATTAAGTATTTTATACTTAAAAATGTTTTCAAAAAGTTCTAGATAACATCAAACTCAAGATGTTTTTTTTTTACGTTTTGTAACAAAATATAACGGTGTAGAATCGATTACGTATGCTGCAGTATAAAATTTAATTTTTTTTTTTTTAAATTAAAACCGACTTAACCCCCAAACCACACAACCAATTTTGATACAATTTCTATGAAAAAACCTGACAAGTATACCCTTTGAAACAAAAAAATAATTTTCCAAATCGGTTCACGCGTTTTCGAATAATCAGTGAACATATATATTAAAAAAAAAGGTAGCGACGAATTGACAAACTCCTCCTTTTTGGAAGTCGGTTAAAAATAACCCGCTTCAATTTGGGGTTGAAAATTCGGGACTGTAGAGGGCAAGCCAAAAACTATTCCTATTATGTTAATAATCTACGTAAGTCTACTTGTGGTAGAGCCACGCTACCGGCAAAACTCTGTTTTGCCGGTAGCGTGAATGAGCCGGCTCGTCCGGGGAAGTACCACACTCTCACAGAAAATCGACGTCTGAGTAGTAGCGTCACCGCTTCTATGCTTCGATCGGTGAGTGAGAGAGTCGGAGCCCCCCCCCCCCCCTCCCCCGTCTCTCAACATCTTCCCTCCCTGAAAGGCCGGCAACGCTTCTGTTACACCCTGGTGTTGCAGTTGTCCATGGGCAGCGATGATCACTTACCATCAGGTGACACGCTTTTTCGTTTGCCGCCCTATGACATAAAAAATTGTAGATTTTTCTTTTTATTTTAGCATCAATATGTATTCTGTAAATTAAATAAAAATACTTCTATCTACCCATTGTGCGCAAGCAATATACACTTGAATATAAAATTATATATTTGTTTCCAAGATACGAATCAACGGACGCGCTGTGGGAAAACGCAGAAGGTACCACGATGGCGGACTGATCTCGAGATAAGGGAAGGTCATTGTCCACGCAGATACGTTTGTTTGCGGATTTATACTCTTTTTATGGCTTCAGTGTATATTAAAAATGTATTTAGGTGTGTATATAATGTATATAGAGTTACAATGAAGGCAAGCCCTGATCCACGGGGTCATGGGAGTCATGACCCACCTGAAATTCGTGATACTTTCCATGCCCTAGTGACATGTGAAGGCTAGTGCCCACCCTATCGAAGGCTGGATTCGCTCTTGAATCAAGGTTTATAACTTTGATCTGTACTTAGAGGGAAAATAAACTAAATAATTCTGACAGAAATAGTATTTTTAACAAAAGATTAAATTCATAAATACGTAATCATAACATCACAATCATAGCCTGAAATATAATTCAACCAAATAAAGAAGACTGAAGTCAAAAATCTCGACGTATTATATATGAACACGGCATGAACGCTGTAGTATTTTCATTGCTAACTAACTGTTACCCGCGACTTCGTTGGCGTAGACTTTAGTTTATGAGCACCGTCATTTTGGTAATTTCAATAAAACCGGCCAAGTAAGTGTATGTCGGACCACGTGCAGTGAAGAGTGACGGACGTAGCAAATGTAGTAAATGTAGACTTAAAATTAAAAAGTTATAGACTTAAAATCTATAACAAATTGATTGGCTTAAAGCCATCCATTTTTATCTGATTTTATATCTTGCTTTACCGAGCTTTCTTGTCAAAAAAAATCTCAAGACAAGTCCAAGCTTTGTAGCCCAGTTATTGCAGACCCATTGTAAATCGGTTCCCACAAACATTCAGGGTAACCTCCGATGGTGAATCACCAACTCTTTGTCCTTGAACAACTTAAACCAGGATTTTGATACCTACACGGGTTCAGAATCACCCATGTGTGAAAATCTTTGTTTTAAACATGGTTTCTTTTCTAATTTTTGAAAACTTTTTACCCGACTTCGGTGAAGCCAGAAGGAGGGTTATGTGTTTCGCCGCTATGTATGCTTTATGCTATGTATGTAGGTACGTACTCCTTAGTAGGTCTATATTCCCATAAATGAAAACACATAGAATGTAGCTGCTTCTCGTAGATCGTGACAGTCGATTGAGGCAATGGGAAAAAAAATAATTAGGTATATCAAAAGGGTTCCTTACGAAATTCAGAAACACTATTTATGGAATGATGTCTCCCAAATGCCGTTCAACCTAAAGTTTAATTTAGGGAATATTTGTTTTCTTGATGTTTATCAACCCAATTGTTCGTGTTAGGGTTGGATCTCATTTTTCAGCACGGTGCAGCACTTTTCTATGCTGTTATCCTTTTCTGTCGCTCAGAACCGTCATTAGCTAGAGCGAGAGAGATCGACGGAACGCTTTATCACGGCCGGTGCGATAGCGTGCTGCTCCGTGCTGACAAGTGAGATCCGATATTGATGATGAGAGATTTTTTACTTTTTCGTTATAGTGAAAATTTATTTACTTTTATATATTTTCTTGTAAGTATCTAGGCTATGTTTTGATTCCTTTTTAACCGAATTCAAAAAAGGAGAAGGTTTTCAATTCCACCGTAAATAGGTATAATATTTTTTGTGAGTTCGTGGATAACTTCGTCGTTTATGAACAAATTTTGATGATCCTTTTTATGTTAGAAATGAGATATTCCAGGGTTGGTCTCAGAGAAATTTTATCAAAATTAGTTGTAGTTTACGGGTTAAGTCAGATCAAGTTTTGAAAAATTATTTCACTTTCCCTTAGGTATAAAGTTATTTGTATCCGTACCGAAAAAAAAATAGCGTTACAATATCGTAAAATACTAAAGTCATTTATTATTACATTTTAACAAGCTCTTGTTTTACTAAATTACCAATTCAGTCCAGTTTATTTTAACACAACCTGACCATCATCATCCTCCCGTATTCCCGGTCGCATCCTCAGCAGTAACGCTTCAGAGCCTGGGGTCCGCTACCTACCCTAGGTGATTTGACGAGGTTACTGGTGTTTACACCGAGCGACTGCCGTCTGACTTGCGCTACCCAAACGGTATACCAGAACATATCCTAGGATAGGTTAGATGAGCAAACATGGCATTCGGTATGCCAATTTATACGATTCCGAATCACGGAATCATCTTTCTATTCGGATAATCAAGTGATTCAATCCTGCAACATCCTAACCAGACTAGAAACAAATTCTCACGAAATGTCCCAGTTGGATTCGAAGCCACGACCTCCAGATCACAACGCGAACGCCTCAACTATTGGACCATGGAGGCAGTCGATTTTATATTTTAATACAGCCTTATCACATGTAAAATAATAGAATACTAAAACAACCATAAAAAAATTAACGAGACACCGTGAGAAAGTGTGGGTTCACACTCGTAACGATTATATAGTAATATAGGAGGTTTCACACAAAATTACGCTGAGGACACGTTTGAGGGTAAATTGTAGGTGAGGAGCTTTTATTAGATGATTAAGTAGCGACCATACTTGTCAAGAAGGTTAGAACAATTATAAATAAATTAATAAATAAAAAAATACATCTAAAATGATTTCTGTATTTAAAAGCCGAGTAAAAGATCATTATTTATTGGAATCATCTTAATTGTTAAAATTAAGTAAACATTATATTTCCTTCTAAATAAACAAATGTATTTATTTAAGTATATATGTAATATGTATGTTTATTTGTAGTTAGTGTAGTTTTATGTCATTTTAATTATTTTTCCTTTATCTTGTTTATAAACACGCCTGTATGTCTCTCTTACATAAACATCTCTTCTCATACAGGCCTACTAGAAGAGATCTCTTTTGTGATAAGTAGAGCCTTTGTACAATTTTTATTTGATGTATTCTCTGTATGTATTTTGTGTGTACATCAATTGGTGAATAAATAAATATATACGAACATACATGTCACACTGATTAAGCTAGCCCTAAAGTTAGTTATAGGATACTAACTCAACTATATTATTATTTTAACAAAGGAATTATAATCTGGTGATAGACAGACAGACGATATGTTTTATTTGATTAAGTAAATTGATTTCTGTATTCTACTTATACCACAGAATAAGTACGTACTCATGTATAGAAGTCTAACTCCGAAAAGAAATTCAAATAAATATCTACTTAATGTGGTTAGCGCTATGGTTTTATTTAGCTCGCGTTAGAAACTCCTCACCTCTTCGTTGAGATACATAGACATCCATAGCAAGCCAATTTCATTCTTATTACTCTGGACAAACGATTCATGTAAATAAATTTTCCCTTCGATGTGGTCACCGCGCGCATAGTAATAATGTAGGTACATTTTCGAAACATAAACGGGGAGTGACACAGACCGGCTTATACTAAACTTATTATAGAAATTCTATTTGTAAAAGAAATATACATAATAAACTAGGAATTTCAGTTATTCATTATCGTAGATAGAGAATACTAATTAATCTATCAACAGAAAACAATTAAACCTAAAAAATCCCTCTTCATTTACAAGATGGCCGATTCGCGATGCTACGAATACATAACTAGTTGGACAAAAAACACGACATTGAACTTAGTGTTTCGACAAACTGTAGACAAAGGCATATTTAATTATCGATAGGGTGTCCACCTTTTAGTGTGTAAACTAGTTTATTTGTATTTTTAACCGACTTCAAAAAAAGGAGGAGGCTATCAATTCATCGCGTTCCTTTTTTTTATGTATGTTCACTGATTACTCGAAGACGCGTGGACAGATTTGGAAAATTATTTTTTTTGTTTGAATGGGTATACTGTCAAGGTGGTCCCATAGTTTTATTTTATTAACATCGGTTGTGTAGTTTGGGGGTAAAGTCGGTTTTAAGTTTTGAAAAATTATTAATAAACGAAACAAAAACATAATTAAATTAAAGTGACAGGCAAATAGATCGACTTTAAATGCTGACTCGACTTTCTGACTCGAAAATTGATTTTAAACGAGGATGCGTACTATCTACCTCATTTCATCATCTCATCCTGTTCCCTTTTTACTCTACTTCCGAAAAGGAGGAAGTTTTCAATTCGTCGGAATCTCTTGTTTTAGACCTGATGATCAGATGTTCTCCTGTGAAGCCTGGGGTCCACTTTTCGACTTTAACCTCTTCGCTTCGCACGGTCTTACAGAAACCTTGGTAGTATTGTATTTCCAATACTTGGTAGTATCTTATTTTACTACTTACATACATACAATGAACACCTATATCCTCTAACAATTTCATCCTATTTTTGCCAGTTCACCGGAGGGGGTTCTTTACAAATTCTTTCATCGTCCAAGCTATCAAACTATGGAACGATTCACCAGTTGAAGTCCGGAAGGCAAAAACCCGCTTTTTATTTAAGAAACAGGTGAAGGCACACTTTCCTCAAAAATTTTTAGATAGATCATAGTGTATTTATGTTGTATATGTAGGTATTGTTTATCATAGTATATACTTAATAGTGTGTATTTTTTGTATGTAGTTTATTGTTTTGACATATAGTCTTTTTTTCGTCACATACCTTTTCAAGTTTTGCACTACCTCTGTCATTGTCTACATCACCTGTTTGGTTGACTGATAGATAAGGCCTTAGGCCTTAAGTCCACCCTTACACTTGTAATTTGTGTTTGAAGTTAAATAAATAAATGAAGACGACCTAGAAAGAAGGGGGGGGGGGGGGGGGATGGTGTGAAACGGGACATGGAGTAGACAGATTAGTAAAATAGAAAACTGTGGAGGGAGTTGACATACACGACACGACGGAAGAATGCGAGGAAGTTGATAGTGATGACGACGTACATGCTATACCGTCTTTATCCCTAAGGGGGTTCCCGTAGACAAAGCATTTTGGGTCTTGCGGCTCTAAGCAGTCAGAGCCCAAGGCCAAAAGACTCGAAGATCACGTTTAGCATGAGGTAGGCAAAAGGATTCAACGAAGTGATGGGTTGCTAGCCATAGCGCCTTTTATTTTCATATCGCATCCTCCGTCGGAAGAGCTACCTCCGGGTCATAACCCACCTTGGGCAACTATGAGGTGCCTAAATCGACTACGTACTGAGAAGAAAGAAATTACATGATTGGATCATTGAAAAATGCTTCTATAGTATTATTGAATATTTAGAACCAAATAGAATTTTATTGTAACAAATTTTTGTATTTTTTATACACATATTACTAGCATTGTACTGTATTATCTTGGCATTTATTTGTCTAGGTACTTTTTGTCTGTTGTAAAAACATATTGATATATTTGCATGGTGGAAACACCAAGTGTACGATCCTTATTTAATGTACTTACAGCACCGATACTGTAAATCTCTAAAAAACATTCATTCATTTCATTGATAGGCAGATGTGATCACGAGCTTGCGAAGTGGCGATATATTAAAAAACCGGAGGCTCGCTGCCAATGAGGTCACGCTGATCAGACCACGCCGCCCTTCTCTTATGCCCATCGTACCCGACCAGCTGTACGAAATACGACCTATATACTCGGCGTCGGAGAGAGGCATAAGAGTAGCAACTTACTAAAGAAGCCAAATATAGTGTAATTTGAGCCAATCTTTACTTTTATTTTATTTATTAGTACACATACAGTGAGTTAGGTACGTGAGGTAGTGAGTAGGAAATATAATTAGATTGCCTAACTCACCAATTATTTAAGTTCATAACATGTCTATTAAAGCATATATCAAGTTATAAAATAAATTATCTAGTAAGTAAAAAAAAAATGAAAGAATAATTTTTTATGTTATGTTATAGGGCGACAAACGAACAAGCGGGTCACCTGATGGTAAGTGATCACCGCTGCCCATGGAAGTTATGTATCTGTGATGACAATTAGGCATTTCCTTTTAAATGCCGCGAGCGAAGTGCAAAAGATGTCAGGAATAGACTCAAAAAGAAGAAGATAATTCGCATTTCCGCCCATCCCTTTGATCAGCTTCTACGATGGGCTTCTGCGATAAGCAGTTCTAAAATTCAAATAGTTAAAAAAAATCAAATTTTTACTTTACCCTGTTTCTTCTAAAAGAGATGGTCACAATACACTTTATCTAGTCTATAGTCATCGGTATCGCTGGTGTCTGACGTCACCACACAAGGTCAGCCGAATTTATGTACTTAACGAGCCAGCATACAATAGAACGTTACAACAACCTCATTTTGTGGCTAAGCTAACAATTTTAGGATATTTCGTAAAACGGCTTTCATAATATAAGAATCATTATTTACTATTCTACTTCATCTTTGAGGACGACATTTGTGCCTCGCTGTAACACCAGAGGTGGTCTCGGGTTCGATTCCCGGTCAGGTCAAGATGGAAAATTATCTTCTTCAGATTGACCTGTGTTTTGGGTGTTTATTTACAAAATATATAAAAATATACGGAAAAATCACACAGATTGAGCTAACCCCAAAGTAAGTTCGAGACAAGTCTCGAACTTACTTTGGGTTATGGGATACTAACTCAACGATACTATATTTTATAACAAATACATATTCAGATAAATTAATACTTTTATATTTATTTCACATTCTCTATCAACACCCAAATTATTTTCCACTTGTTCCAATGGTTGACTGGCAGAGTACGTCATATGGCATTTAGTATGCCATTTCTACACTTTTTTGTGCAATAAAGTTTAAATAAATAAATAAACATCCAAATATATATTATCGTAGCGCGTTTTTGGTGGCAACCTCAGATGGGCTGCTTCGGAGCCCGGGGTGCGTTCACCCGCTTGTTCTTCTCCAAATATAATATGCATATCAATGGTCACCCAGAGCTGCGCAAGACCATGCAAAACGGAGCGAAACTACCAGAGCAGTTGACGCTAGAGGTGAAAACCTGACGTCAGCTCTCTTTGAAAATTAATTTGTGCGGAAAGTACGCGGCCGCCTTCCGACATTAATTCCTCCTTGGGATTGTTATAGCACGAGATGTTTGTGCTGTAGCGTGTTAGACCTTTTAGTCGCCTCTTACGACATCCACGGGCAGAATTGGAGAGATTCCATTTTAGGTTGGAGCCACAGAAATAATATAAGTATGTAACGATGTTACAATAAACCTAATCCTTCATGTTCCCGTTTACCTCCTTTCTCCATTTCACACTGTCCACCTTTCTAAAAATAATTTCAATTTCAAATTGAATTTTTAAATTTTAAATTCCTTCCTCATCATTCTACTTTCATTCCACTACCATCTCTCAAGCTGATTACATCTATATCAGTATTGTAAAGTTTTAATAAATAAAATAACTCTGCTGTCTATTTCTCTCGAGCTCTCCACTACATACCTTACCTACCTCTTCATGTAGGATCTCCAACTGCCCCAGCTAGTCCGTGGCTACCTACCTACTAGGAGTTCCTACATGTATAACATACTGAACGGAAACTCATAGGGTCCCGCGTAATATGCGTCCCCGCACCTCTCCACCGATCTCGCTTTTTGTCGAGTGTGTTGGCGGGCGAACACACACACATTGACGTGTGCACGAATGTATAGTTTCGTTTGTAGTAGTGTAGGCATAAATGAAACTCCGCTTCTATGAAGTGCTATACCTGTACCAGAGCTACACGTCCATTTAACAATGAACCTAGTGTATTTTTTTTTTACAAAAAGAACAAGTCTCACTAACACGATTTCCCAGTGCCCAATTACCAGCGAAGCGCGTCGGCAAAACGCTAAAATGACTTATTTCTGAATATAGGTATAATAAAATGGCCAAGAGCGAGACTTATATACTAACCAAAGGTTCTGTAGGACAAAACGAATGTTTACCATTTTCACAAAAATCTTTTGATGGCTCCTGATTGAGAATAATCATTTTTAGCCCCCGACAAAAAGAGGAGTGGTATAAATTTGACGCTTATGTCTGTCTGCAGCATCGTAGCTCTCGCACGGATGGAGAGATTTCCATGCGGGTTTTTGCTTTCACGAAGAAAACCGCACCGAATCTGTTCGAGAGCTACGATGCCACGGAGCAGAGCCAAAAGGGGTCGGAACTCTGGCAACAGTTTGTGTGACTGTGGGGTCACACAATCCATGTACCATCTTTTGTCATGTCCCAACTGCCCGATTCCTTGTACTAAGGCAGATCTGAATATGGCTAATGACAGGGCGGTTACCATAGCTAGGTTCTGGTCTAATAATATCTAATATGAGCCATTTTGACTCGATAAAAAGAAGTAGATGACACGGACAGACATTGGCGTCAAACTTATAACACCCCTCTTTTTGCGTCGGGGGTTTAAATAACAACAACTTTTGAGAAAGCCGAGAATGGAAAGAATAAAATAGATTTTGTGAAGACCATGAATTTGAGACATATGCTAGAAATAGTAAAAAAAACATACTTATGCATAATGCACGGTTGGTTTTCCACAAAATATTAGCACGGAACCCTAACTACTTTATTTGGAAACAATAGTAATTTTCCGGTAGATTTGCGACCCCTACTGTGCCTGCGCGAGCGCAGACTTTCTTTTTATTATCTGTTCTCATTCGCAGTAAAAACAATTTGATTAATTATTAAATGACGTCATTGATGATTTATTGAATTTTTTACAACAGGCGTAGTATTGTATCCGAATTTAAAATATTTTTTTTTTAAATATATACGGACAAATCACACAGATTGAGCTAGCCCCAAAGTAAGTTCGAGACTTGTGTTATGGGATACTTACTCAACGATACTAGATTATAAAAATACATAGAAAGATAAAAATCCAAGATCCAGGTAAATAAATAAATATATATACAAATCACACAAATGAGCTAGCCCCAAAGTAAGTTCGAGTCTAGTGTTATGGGATACTAACTCAACGATACTATATTTCATGATAAATACATATGTATATAAATAAATGTTCAAGACCCATTTCAATTTGTAAAAGATCATTTTCCATCTTGAATTGATCGGGGATGGAACCCGGGACCTCCGGTATGACATTGTGTGGTCTGACATCATGATTTCAGATAATTTAGAAAGAATTAGGATTTATTTTTGCGGGAAAGCTTGGGGGACATAAGTCATAAGTTATCTATAAAAATAGAAACATAAGCTAAACCTGTTTAAGCTAAATTTTGTCCCTATCACTTTTTTCAATATTTGGCATTGCAAGAATTAATAAAAATATATTTTAACAAAAATAGTTAAGTTATTCCGGTCCTATCCCTTAAATATGATACCCTAATCACCCTAATGGATCCGCAAATAATGGATCCGTTTTATTTTAATTATTTTTTATTCCGGTCTGATCCAGGGAATCGTCCAGGGAATCAGATATAATAATTGAAACTTTTTAAATTTTTACAAGTAAGTAATAATTATCAATTTAATCAAATTCTTACACCCGAATTATACACGTGAACATTCACACAGTCAATATGTTAATTCGTAACCACCCCCGAATAAAAGTTACGAAGTCACATACCAACAGACAAACGGACGAACGGACACCCCTGTTGCGTGTCAATGCCCAATTTATAGCTGCTAATGTTTTGTTTGAACTTGAATTTATTGCACCTCTAGAACGGATAAAGCCTATAATTTTATTTTAACTGATTTTATTAAAGGAAATTGGTTTGTCAACTAAATAATATAAAATTTTGTAAATGGTTTTAATAGAAAATAAAGACCATTTTAAGAAAGTAATTTGAATAAAAAAATTCTAAGTGTTATCAGGATTTTTTTATATAATTTTAAATTTTGCACCGGAAGTGACGACACACAGCAATCAAAGTTTACATATTTCCTATGCCTGCACAAAAAAAAAAACCAATGACTACGGTCATCTGTCAATGTCACCTGTTTAATTTATTTTTGTTATGTTGGTTGTAGTCGTTTGACATATATTGTTATAGGGTGATGACAGTGACAGTGACAGTACCATGGAGTTATATGTACTTCGTTAGACAGTACTGAAAACGGAAATTGCCAATCTTCATCGTGACTTCACTCCCTCAAATAAGTTGACCTTGCTTGAAAATGGATCATTTGGACTTTTGCAAATATCTAAATAACTAAGACCTTATTTTAAATCTGATTAAAGAAAGTTTCGCCTAGAGGCTATTCCTCGAAAAGGTTTGCGAGTTAGATCTTTTTTCAAATTACTTGACAAGCGAATTATGTTTTTGAATTTTATGTAGTAGTATTTTATGAATCTATTTTTCTAACATGAAAGAAAAATAAAAACCGTAGAATGTTACTCATAATATTTATTTATATTATGTTATATTATACAACCACGGGCTAAAATGGATCACTATAGTATAATGAATTTAAAATATCAGTCAAAAAACAAAATAAAAATGGCATTTCCATACTAAAGTGTGCTGCCGCCCGGGCAATAGGGAATATGATGCATGAAAAAAATTGTGTTATCTAACCAGTTTATCCATAAATATTCAAAAGAAAAGTACTGTGAAAACAGAATAAAAATTGGTTTAAAAACGTACGAGATATAACGATTTTACGAAAATATATCTATCTCACTCAAAAAACACGCTATTTCCTATGGCAAATGTATAGATGATATGGAATTTGACGTCACCAGTCCATATCGGACTTCTCTTTCGAATTGAAACTTTAAAGTATTCACATGTTCGTCGCTGATTAAGACATTCTATAAATTCTTTCATATTTGTTTACTGTGGTTATTAAGGATTTTGTTAAGCAAATAAAATAAAAATACTGAAATTACTGAAAATTCACTAGTAAAGCGCACTCCCGCCGGGCTACCGAGCTGTGCAAATTTCCCTTAACAAATTCTTAACAACTATAATTTTTCAAAACTAAAAACCGACCCAAACTAGACACGGATTTAAAAAAAAAATCCATGAGACCGTCTGAAAAGTATACCGTTTCAATCTAAAAAAGAATTTTTCAATCGGTGAACATACTTAAAAAAAACAGATCGCGACGAATACATAACCTCCACCTTTTTTTGCAGTCGGTTATAAAGTAGCACCCGTTTCCCACTTGAAAACGGAAATGCCAGTGCATTGACCCGTAAAAGCCAAGTAAGAGCATTTTTCCTTTCGCGCCAACGTGACATAACGCAGCATAATAGGTACATTGTAAGTCTGGTTCACACGAGCGGCCTAGACATTGGTGCGTGGGATACTTCGTGTGAATTGGCACTTATATTGTGAGATTTTAGATTTGTAGGTTACATTATGCTACATTATGTAAGGTTGCGCTTGAACTTGTGGGTTAGATGTGATTGGTTGTTAAGTTAGGGCAGAAAGGTTCTCGAATGGCGGCCACGTACCGGCAAGCGCAGCGTGGGACACCCATCTGCTAGATGGTCAGATGACCTGAGAAAGGTTGTGCAGGGAGGCGCTGGATGCAGGCCGCTTCCGATCGGTCGTTTTGGAAATCCTTGGGGGAGGCCTATGTCCAGTGGACTTCCTGTGGCTGCTATGATGATGATGATGGTTGTTAGGTTCCGACCCAGCTTTGTCTAACTACGATCAAGTATACACATTAAGGTGGCCCTTCCCGGCCGCTCTATCATCAACGTGAGCATAGTTTGATCGAACTATTGTTTTTCGTAATTGAGACTATCGAAATATTTAACTGACGAAATTCAGAATGACCCTCTTTGAAAAGCTTGTTGTTTCATCTAGGGCAATATTAAAAAATGAGGCAAAGTAAAAAGAGAGATAGCACCCGAGGGTTTGGTTTGCATTCTATTGAATGAATTTAGTATTATTAATAAACAAATTTTAACAATTCATAGGGTGCGGAAATTTCATAAAACTTGTTCCTGGTAATACGGGTTTTTTAGCAAGCTTTACAAGTGTATGAAATATTTTTTTTTTTTGAAGATAGATTATGAAATCATGCGCGGTACATCATCTATTCTTACATAGTAGGTAAATATATTCGTTCTCAGTTCGGCCTTGCAGCGACACACCTTTCCTAACTAGATACTAGACAGACAGACGGACGGAAATTGCCTGCAACAGCGGTGACGAATCTAGTAAAGAGATGTTTTTTATAGTTTTTAGGAGGGTAATCACTTCTGGTTTAGTTCTTCCGTAATGTTCGAAATAAAGGTAGGATAAAAGCGTTAGTGGTCAACAGGCTAGTCTGCCAATTTGGAGGTTTTGGGTGGGATACCCAGCCAGGGCAAGTTGTATAATGGCCTTATACTAACCCTCTTATTCATAAAACCTCCATCATCATCCGAGCGTATTCCCGGTTGCATCCTCAGCAGTAACGCTTCAGAGCCCGGGGTCCGCTACCTAACCAAGGAGGTTTGACGAGGTTACTGATTTTTACATAGAGCGACTGCCGTCTGACCACCGCAACCCAAAGGACCAGGAACCAATCCTTGGATAGTTTGATGATCAAACGCTAGGCGGCGTTCGGAACCCATAGTTTTACGTGCCTTCCGAAACACGGAATCATCTTTCTTTTCGGATAATCAGGTGATTCAAGCCTGCAATATCCTATCCAGACTGAAAACAACTTTTCACAAAGTATGCTTCCCAGTGGGAATCGAACCCATGACCTCCGGGTCACAAGGCGAACGCCTTGACCACTGGACCACGGAGGCAGTCGATATATAGTCTTATTCATGAAACCTGTTTTAGTATAAATATATTTTGTCTTGTTCTTGCCATCTCAAATATTGAAAGGAATGAAAGGGATAAAACATATTTTAGCTAAAATAGGTTTGGAAAACGTTCGTATTTTTTATGAATAACGGTAAGTTAGTAAGGTAAGGGTAAGTGGGTGGGGGTAAGTGTTCTGGTAAAAAATATACTACTACAAGTTTATTTGCTAGGTAAATTTAAAAAACCCCGGATTTCAAGACCGCCATCTAGTGATGAGAACCGAACTTTATATGCTAGGCAAATTAAAAACCACGATTTTCAAGGGTTAACCCCCAATAAATTTTAAACAGCTAAACCAATTTCCATCAAACATAGCTAAGAACAACCATAACCGACCTTCCGTTCACGTAAAACGCATTGAAATCGGTCCATCCGTTCGAGAGCTACGATGTCTCAGACAGACACACAGACAGACCGACAGACAGACAGACAAATCGTTCTACAAAGCGTGAAAACGGTTATGTCGACCCAGTAACAGGAGTCCCTAACGTTTTCTGTTATCTGTAACGTTCTTTTACCGACTTCCTTACGTCCTTCACTTCACCCTTTGTTCGTAAAGACACCAATTAAGTAGAATATATTGTTATAAAAATAAAACGTGCGAATAAAATGTGTACACGAATTAAAAGTTATTTTAGATTAAATGCTAATAATCAATAATCCAAACATCATAAAATTCTAACATTTTGTCAACTTTAATGTGAGACCAATCATTTCTTTTAAGTAGTATTACATATACTTAGTATATTTAACTTGACTTGCACCACAGAATAAGAACTACTACTCACATACAGAAGTCTTCAGAAAAGAAATTCAAAGAAATATCTACTTAATGTGGTTAGCGTTATGGTTTAATTAAGCTTGCGTCAGTACTTCGCACCTCTTCGTTTAGATACCTAGACATCCATTGCAAGCCAATTTCATTCTAATTACTCTGGATTAACTATTCATGTAACTGAATTTTCCCATTCGAAGTGGTCGCCGTGCGCATAGTAATAATGTAGGTATATTTTCGATACCTAAACGGGGAGTGATACAGGCCTGCTTGCACACACCGAGAGGGAGAGAGAGAGAGAGAGAGAGAGATAGAGAATGAGGTAAATCAAGGGAGTAAAATTGAGCCACTGACGCAATAAAGAGCAATTTGATTTTAACACCATCAAATTATCACGATTGACTTGACAAAAAAACCAAATATTCACAAAGACGCCTTCTTCTTAAACTTTTCCATGCAAAGTACCCCTAGGATTTCGGAATTAATTGTTATGAAAAAAAAATCATACACTTACTCCCTTATTTATAAAAAAATATCAACTGTGTGCTAAACCTATTTTTTGTTGAAATGTGTTTTGTCTGTCTCTCTTTTTAATATTTAACATAGTAAGAACGAGACGAAACATGTTTTAACTAAAATAGGCTTAGCAAAGGATTGATATCTTTTTTAAATATGAGGGCTAGTATTTATTTATGATTAAGGATTTTAACTAGTGTTGCAAGCTATAGTATAAAATATCGATAGTCTATTGATACTATCGCGGCCTTGAAAATCAGTCACAATATCGATAGGACCATCGATAGTATCAATAGTTTCGATAGTATAGATAGTTTTTAATTAGTACTATTGATAGTATCGATACTAAAGGTAGTAAGTATTTGTATTAAAAACTATCTATAGAATTGTGACGAATATCTATATTATAATATTATCGATAGTAATTTAGTTATCGATAGTTTTAATATAGATAGTATCAATTAAAAACTACGATACTTTCGATAGTTTTGCTTTTTATCAATAGTATTGCAAACTATTGAAAATCGATAGTATCGATAGTCCTATCGATAGTCAAACTATCAATAGTCAAACTATCGATAGTTATGCAACGCAAGTTTTAACTTATTTAATTCCATGTTTATAATTTCAGTTGCATCTCACAAATGTTGATTTTTCAACGAAAAGCCAACGATGTATATCTTGAAAGCCTATTCCCAAGTAATAGAAAATAATGCCCGCTTACCTACGACACAAGTAACTCTTCGCTTATCACTAAGTTCATTGACACCGTCTAATTGCTCGATTGTCATACAATAGCGCAAAAAACAGACAACTATTGAACAATTATGCAAGAAAGGGCAATTAATTTGCGTTGTAGCGTTTTTATGAGGGATTTTAGGAACTCCGGATTTGCGAAAAGTGCCTCGCTGTGACTTTTCCAAGTATTTGAAATTCAACCTTTTTCTGCGACTAAATAAATAAGCAAATAAATACTTAGGCAAAATCGTTTGCAGTCTTGCAACCCACCACACGCGTGTTGGATGATTTTTACAAGTTTTCATTTACTTTCAAAGTCATTATCGTCATCATTTCAGCCGCATAACGTCCACTGCTGGACATAGGTCTATCATAAGGACCGATCTAGAGCGGCCTGAATCCAGCGCCTTCCAGCTACCTTGGTCAGGTCGTCAGACCACCTTGTAGCCTTATTGCAATGTTTCTTGTATTTACTTATGTACGTTCCTTATGACTCAATTTTCAACAATCTATCCTAACATACTTAAAAAAATATAATTACATTTATAACATCAAACATACTCACACATTTATAAAATTAACAAAATTGATTATCTCTAAAACATTTAAGAAGACAAATAAAAAAAACGATTTATCGTTAATTAATGACCTCTAAGGACACAAACTAGACTAGTTAAAACCCAACGGGCATCCACCCCAGCCCTAGGGTTGGCGCGAAACGCCGGCGCGTGGCGGTTACGTCAGGTGCTTCAGCAGGTGGGTATAATGACCTTAGCGGGCTGGGGCGATCATAGATTTCAGTTTTTTTGGATTTCATTGACACGATGTGAGGGTTGTCTGTAAGAGCGTTTACATTGCGCCGCCGTGGCACCGTGTGTAAAGATCAGAAGTGCCATTTTTGAAACGCTTAGTCACCTAAACAAATGATTTTTCAAAGAACTCCGCGTTTGAAAGATGGTACCAAAGGGGACGTATTTTTGAAATCACTTATCACATTACGATTGGTTTGCGCGTGTTTTCAAACGGCTGCATTTTTGAATGCAAAGAATTAGCAACGAGTGGTGTTGACTAATTATAATTTTGACATTTGTAGCGTAGTTATGTCAAAGAAACCTTTAATGGAGAATCCCTTCCGACTCACGCTGTTTGGTTATTCATGGTGAATTTTTAGGAAAAACATAAGACAAATTTTCGAAATTTTCTTCGTAAAATATATTATTTTTATTCCGTCATTTCCTCAATGAAAAATAGCACTCTAGGACAAATGTGCGCGCAGCGGCGCCGCTGCGGCGAAATATCTACAGTCTACACGCTCTAATTATGTATTTTTTATCTACAATAAGACCTGTCTAACTTCTGTGAATGTTGTAAAATGCCAATATCTGACACAAAAGTCTCGTGCAAATCCAAAGAGGGCTAACGACGGTCAGCGACCGGTTGTAAACGTCTTTCAAAAACGGTTGAAGATGTAGTCAGAAGTTACGTTTTTACTTTGGGAAAATAAGGTTTGATAAGTAAATAAATCAAGAATTATGCTTGGATCTCCCACAAAAATTATGACTATTTGTAGAATCTTCTGTTCTGTATCTCTGAATCTGGAATTTTAGCACAATGAAGCGAAATATTTAGGAAAATAGAAGCCCGTACAAATATCATGAATACATTTATGTTTGTTATTAGGTACAATAAAGTTATTAAATAATAAAATATATCAACCTTGAACGACCTCCGTGGCGTAGTTGTCACCATGCTAATCGCCACCCAGAGGTCCCGGGTTCAATCCCCGGTCAGGGCAAGTCGGAAAATTTTTTTTTTTCAAATTGTTCTGGGTCTTGGATGTTTATCTATATTATATGTATTTGTTATACAATATAGTATCGTTGAGTTAGTATCTCATAACACAAGTCTCGGACTTACTTTGGGGCTAGCTCAATCTATATGATTTGTCAAAAAAAAAAAACCTTAGTGCCATTAAAATATGTCATAAATATTCAGCTGACTGTATAGTGTTAAAAACATTTTGGTCATTTTTTATATTGGTACACTATAGTGTCTCATTAAATGGATAAAAATACAATTCAATAAATAAGAATAAAGATATTTTTTGACTAATTATAAAAATAAATTATAAAATTATATAGGGACAAATTACACTGATCAAGCTAGCCCCAAAGTAAGTTCGGGATTTGTGTTATGGGATACTTACTCAACGATACTATATTATATAACAAATACATATATAGATAAAAATCCAAGACCTAGGAAAATTTGAAAAACGCCATTTTCCAACTTGCCTTGCCCGGTAACCTCTGGTTTAAACATTATTTATGTTACAAATATCAATAAAACCACGTTTTCCAACGAATCCACCGATGGTGGATATGCAAATACCCAACGATTCCCACATACGTTACCACCTGTTACTATTTAAATTTCAAATGCGACAGCCCTAAATGAGGGGTTGCACTTGACCTGTAACTTAAAAGCATTACACTTGTCAATTTGCCGATACTTCATTTCATAAACTTTGGTGTACAATTAAATATTTCTTTTACGCTAGTCTAAGAGAAATACAATAACGTAAATTAAAATAATGTTAACTTTCTTATTCTTTCTTAATGTAAAAATGTGTCATGCATTTCATATCTTTTAGAATTATTATTATTATTATTTTATAATTATTTTACTGCTCTGGATACTAGTCCTTTAGAGCCTATCTTTATTTATTGACTTCTTTATTCCTAACACTAACTATATAATGAAAGGGTGGTGTAGGACTTTTGATTGATTCAAGGGAGCTTCTGGCGACAAATCTTTACGAGTCCACTGGTTTTCATAGCCGATTGAGTGGCAGACGGCGTCTAAAGACGCCCACCATAGTCCGCAAATAAATATCACTACAATCGCACTATGAGTGTCCACTTTAATCATTTCACAATTGTCCATGAGCATGAGCATTTATAACACTAAACTACACCGATTTCATATTATAAAGTTCACTAGAATCAATTTGCAAAACAATTTAAAGCAAACTCCAACTGAACCCTTTGACTTCCCTCAAAAACCTCCGCGGTAAGTATTAATAAAAGTCATGTGACCGCGAAAAATAATTGCTGGCCGAATTTCCATACAAACGTAGTCCTCTGATCTCTCGCCGAAAAATAAACGACATTTTCACACAAAAATGCCGGGCCAGCCAAACACTTGTATGAAAATGTCGATTTTTTTTCGAGTTTCAAGCCTTGGTCCCATAGGAAACGTTGTTCATATTGATGATCTGAGTTGCCCTTACAAGGATCGGACAGGGTTTTTGTTACACATTGTATATGCATGTTCCTATGTTTTCGTTTTTTATCATCATTAAAATGATACGAACCTCCATAAATATGAAAAATTGGTAAGATTTTCTACTGTGTTCCAACATCTAGCAAACAAATTTGAATAAATTCTTTTACAAAAAGAAAACATATTAAACACAGTCAAAGCTTCTCATCATATTCTTATGAAAAAATAAATTAAATCTGTTAAGATTTGGAGAAGAAATCAGGGGACTACGAATCGTTGATTTTGTGTACTTTTTTAGACGTGTTTTCGGTCCGAGCTACAGTTGTCTCTGTCGCACATCGCGACAGGTGATTCGGAAACAGCCCGACAGCTATAGATTTCACAAATACCTATTTTTCAATTCTATTCACCTTAGTGTTTCCTCTTTAGTCATATAAACATGAATCTTAAAAAACAAAAAAAGAAACTCAAGATTTCTTTCACTACGCATCGCTAAAACACCGTCACAGGTGTGCCCCGCGGCTAGCACGTGGTCGCGTGATTTTTTTGCGGCGCGCTAAATGTCACAGAGGGTCAATGTGGCCCGTTCACCCTGCTAGGGTTAAACGACCCTTCATTCTGCTATATCCAATAATTTCCTAAGACTTTTTGTTGTATAACTGTTATACCCAATAATTTATTTAGACTCTTTGTTTTTTTTTTTAAATGAAACCCAAAATCTTACGCTCCTTTGCTACTTTCAGCATTTTGGGCTTGTTGCATAGATTTAGATGAAATATTATGTTTAAAAGCTTTTTATTTGAATATAGATTAGTTTAAAGGTTTTGTGAGCACAAAATTTAGTTTTTTTTTTCATATTTGTATACTTTTTAACAAAGTGGACTCCCGAAGATGGCCAAAGGAAAAGAGGTAGGCTCCGGAAAGGTTCGTGTGACGACTTGCAACAGTTTGAAAGGGAATGGTTGGAAGTTGCACACGATCGAGATATTTGGAAATAGACGGGGGTGACCTTTGCCCAGCAGTGGGACAGTAGAGATTAATAAAAAAAATAAGTTTACTTATTTAATCTAAACATAGTATTTCCCATCACTTTTTTCTATATAGAGAGGTTGCCTGGAAGAAATTGCTTAGCGATAAGGCCGCCTTTTGCGCGTTTCCTAGTTTTTAAGATAATTATGTCCTGTATTTATTTATTCTGTGCAATAAAAGGTATTGTATTGTATTGTAAAGCTTCAAAAGATTTCATATTTTATCTGACGCGCTTTTTATCCTTAAATGTTAATTTCTTCTAAATACAATTTAAATTAAATTAAAATTATGAGTAGTAAAATTTTAATTAAAATGAAATAAGTGATAAAACTAAATAAATAAATTTAAAAAAAATATTACAAATTATGTAGTCCCACTAAAATATCACCCCTCGGCAGCGTGGCCAAAAGGCTGGCAGCATTGCCTCGTTGTATGGCAATGCTGATTCTTTGAGCCAGGTAGTTACCAGCCTTTTGGTCACGGGATACCTCGAACAAACGTTTTGATATAAATTTGATTATATTATGGGCTGAAGGACCCCACGGATAATATATAAAAAACTTGAGAGGTGTCAAGGGACACTCGGATGGAACGAAGTAAAATATAAATAGGTCTAAATAACATTCAAATTCTTTTCCGCGTTCTAAAATCAAGTTTTTTTTTATCTTCATAAATTTGAATGAACAAAAAGTGTCGTTACTACTTTTGGTCTTAATTTTTTCCGTCTAGCTCCCTTTCGCAACGCGCGATGATGAACTTCGTTCCAATTATATATTATTGTATCCACCATGTCTAATCTATGGAACTTGAACTAATGCATCAACAGTTGGTACCGAAATTATCATAAAAACTTTTATAGTAATTTCGCATCATTTGACATTTCATAACTTCCTGCCCAAAAACCAAATGACTTATTTGTTATTCTGCAAACACGATAGTGAATAACCGGCCAAGAGCGAGTCGAGTTCGCGCACGAGGGTTCAATATTAAAATTACGTTATCATCTATTAAAAGTCTCAATTGTTGTATGGGATACTTAAATAGTTAGGAATTTTATTCTGTTTTTAGGGTTTCGTACACAAAGGGTAAAAACGGGACCCTATTACTAGTCTCCGCTGTCCGTCTATCCGTCCTTCAGTCTGTCTGTCTGTCACCAGGCTATATCTCATGAATTAGTATTTGTTGTTATATCAAAAATAAAACTACATCGTCTGTGAACATTTTAACTGTCTAAAACTGTACTGTCCGTTTATATATGTAACAAAAACCCTGTCCGATCCTTGTAAGAGCAACTCAGACCGTCAATATGAACAACTTTTTCATGGGAACAATGCTTGAAACTCTGAGAAAATATCGACATTTTTATACAAATTGCCGGGCTGGCCGATCACTTTTGTATGAAAATGACGAGTTTTTTTCGAGTTTCGAATCAAGCATTCGTCCTATAGGAAAAGTTGTTCATATTGACGGTCAGAGTTGGTCCTACAAGGATCGTACAGGGTTTTTGTTATATTGTATATTTAATTATTTTTATATTTATATACATACAATCATGACAACCGGGAACGATGGCTTCACGTAACCGAAAGCTCGAGACAGCTTGATAAAATATATTTCCGACTTGTGGTCACCCATCCAAGTGTGGACCACGCCCAGGTTGCTTAACTTGCGAAAGAGTTTACAATGCGTACTCCCACCGGGCCACCGAGCTCCTCAGACAGCAATGTAAAAACGGTTATCCCTAAGCACATGTTATTGAAAAGCGATTTTTTATTCTAATGACGGCACGTGTTCGTTATAAGGGGTGCGCCGTTTCCTGCGATGACAATGATACGGCGTCAAACATCACCCTCTATAATTATTTGGTAACGGAATTCCGGATTACTTTAATAGACTTCAAAATTACTTAATTTTGTCTTCTTTGTGTTCAAATTGGTAGAAATCGTGGGGCTTTTATAGATAATTCTGAAGATTAAATATACTGTAATATTAAGAATCCCTTAACCTAGACTTTTCCGTACAAACGTAGTAAAGCTTTTATTTTTAAATGACATGTGAGATTTCGGCAGTATTTTGTTATTTTCAAGAAATTGCATATATCTAGGCATATTACTAGTTTTCGACAGTCAAATATGAACTTGAAAGAAAATATGAGAGTGTAGAAGTTTCCCATACTGATGGTCAAATATGATATGATACACTATATTCTGTTTTAAGATTATATTTTGACTGTGAAAACTAGTTATATGTCTTAATATATGCAATTACATAATTTCACCAACATCTGAAATGCCGTTTCAAAAGCTAAACTACGTTTGTATGGGAAGGTCTGATTCTGTCTAGGGTAAGGGGACTTAAGACTGTTATACTAAACTCCGACTTTCAAAATATACGGAGCTCCGAAAGTTTCTTCGTAGCACATTTCGAAGTTCCAAACAGAACCTTTCGAAGTTTCACACATCGGTATTTCAAAACCAGTACATTATGACGGTCAATTTTTGTTGACGATCTCTGTGGCCTGTGGTCTTCGTGCCAGGCTAAATAAATAAATATATAGGGACAAATTACACTGACTGAGATAGCCCCAAAGTAAGTTCGAGACTTGTGTTATGGGATACTAACTCAACGATACTATATTTATTAACAAATACATATATAGATAGATAAACATCCAAGACCCAGGACAATTTTGAAAAAGGCCATTTTCCAACTTGCCCTGACCGGGGATCGAACCCGGGACCTCTGGGTGGCGGACTAGCATGGTGGAGGTCCCGAGTTCGATCCCCGGTCAAGTTAAGATGAAAAATTATCTTTTTCAGGTTGACCTGGGTCTTGGGTGTTTATCTATTTATGTATTTGTTATAAAATATAGTATCGTTGAGTTAGTATCCCATAACACAAGTCTCGAACTTCCTTTGGGGCTAGCTCAATCTGTGTTATTTGTCCCTATATTTATTTAATCTAAAATTCTCTGTCTACCCCTTTAGGAATATAGACGTGATAGTATGTATGTATGATGAAACGATGTCAGTGTCACAAGTACTAACTCTATAGAATACTAACTCAACGATAACAAATACATATATAGATAAACATCCAAGACCCAGGACAATTTGAAAAAGGCTATTTTCCAACTTGCCCTGACCGGGGACCGGTAACTTTTCTTAAAAAAATAAATTAAATTTTAATATACTTTACACGTAACGTACATTATACTTATTGACCTGTAAAAGTACCTGTAAAGGTCTAATTACTGAATAAACATTTGAATCTTTGATCGAACCCGGGACCTCTGGGTGTCTCAGCATGGTGACCACAGAGGACAAGACCGCAAGACTCAAAGGCCACTTTAATCGTGATGGTGGGCAAGAAGGTGAAAAAAGAAATCAAAATAGTGATGGGTTGCTAGCCGCATCGCTTATTAGCATGATTCACATTTTCGCCCATTCCTTGATCGTTTTTACGATTTGCGCGGGAAGAGAAGCAGCTGGTGTACATTCTACATTTTTTCTTTACTCCCAGATCAGATTCAAAGATCCAAATGTTTATTTAGTAATTAGACCTTTACAGGCAGTTTTACACGTCATGCAGCATGGGATGGAACTTAAAACAAACAAAAGAAATTGAAATATATATTTTTTTTAATAATTTATTCAATCATTGTACATTTTTACAAATTAAAATATAATAAAAATTACAAATAAAAAAGAGATTCCAACGCATCACCGCGAGGCAGATATTTTATATATTCTGCATGTGATTCGTATCCTTGTCTACTCCGTTCGAATTAAGAAGAAAGTTTATTTAAGAGTCCCCGTACCCTAGACAAATTCAGACTTTGCCATACAAACGTAGTCTAGTTTTTATTTTAAAGCGGCATGTCAGATATTAGCGAAATTATGTAATTTCAAAGAAATTGCATATCTTAAGGCATAAAACTAGTTTTCACAGTCAAAATATGAACTTAAAAGAGAATATGGTGTATCATATCATATTTGACCGTCAGTATGGAAAACTTCTACACTCTCATATTTTCTTTCAAATTCATATTTGAATGTCGAAAACTAGATATATGCAATTTCTTTAAAAATTTCGACTGCCTCCGTGGTCCAGTGGTCAAGGCGTTTGCCTTGTGACCCGGAGGTCATGGGTTCGATTCCCACTGGGAAGCATACTTTGTGAAAAGTTGTTTCCAGTCTGGATAGGATATTGCAGGCTTGAATCACCTGATTATCCGAAAAGAAAGATGATTTCGTGTTTCGGAAGGCACGTAAAACTGTGGGTCCCGAACGCCACCTAGCGTTTGATCATCAAACTATCCAAGGATTGGTTCTTGGTTTGCGCTTTGGGTTGTGGAGGTCAGACGGCAATCGCTCTGTGTAAAAACCAGTAACCTCGTCAAATCTCCTTGGTTAGGTAGCGGACCCCGGGCTCTGAAGCGGTTCTGCTGAGGATGCAACCGGGAATACGCTCGGAAGATGATATGCAATTTCTTTAAAATAAAAAAATACTGCCGAAATTTCACATGGCATTTCAAAATAAAAGCTAGGCTACGTTTGTATGGAAAAGTCTAGGGCAAGGCGATTCTTAAGTTCATGACATTGAAAATATCACACAAAAAACAATACATCATCATCATCAGAGACGTTCAATCATGTGAACAGCTATGTCCCGGAAGGGCTGAATATGTGTAAATAACGTAATTGTAAATTTTCTAAAAAAAATTACATGCACTTAATGCAAAAGACATCAACGCGCTGTATAAATCGTTAAGTGCTATGTTCGTCTCAATTTCGAAGATTTTTTTAAAGTAAAGATTAAAATATGAAACTTTTTTAAATAACTATGAAATTTTCTTATTATTTGATTCAATATATTTCAAAAAAAAAGGTCATAAGTACGCGTAACCGGCGGGCATGCATGAAGAGTGATGAGTGTAGGTGAAGCGAAAGAGGTCTGTCAGGATCGTAGCAAGTGGAGGTCCTTAGTCTCTGCCTACCCCTGTGGGAACCAGGCGTGATAATATGTATATTCAATTTAATATGTAGCGAAAGCTAGTAGATTATAGGTAATAATGTGGCCTTAGGGTCTTGCAGACCTTGGCTCTGTCCACCCCGTCACGGTTAAGACGCCATAATATATGTATGTTCATCTAAAATATAAATCTTTAGTTGATATAACCATAATTTGAATAATAATCCGAGCATTGTAATGCTGTTAAAAACCAATAATTTAAACAAAAACCTTCTTCACTTTAATCAACTTTCAATTCATTTAAATTAAATGTTGAATACCACACTTCTAAATAGTGGGTAGTAGTAAGGATTAACGCTTGCTTCAAATGCGTGTGTCTATGTGATGAGAAATTTCATCAGGGTGATTCGAAGTCACGGTAGCACAATTGGTAGTGCACTCGCGTCGTTAAGGCCCTTCCCGACCGCTAAATCGTCAACGCGAGCATGTATTGAAAAGCTTGTTGTTTCATCCAGGGCAATGCTAGAAAAAAGAAGTAAAGCAAAAAGAGAGAGAGATAGTGCCTGAGAGAGCTGAGATATTGAACGAAATTAGTATTATTATTAACTATCAATTGAACGAATATTAACTATTCATAGGGTGTGGAAATTTCTTATAACTTATTCCAGGTGATACGTGTTTATAAGTAAGCCTTACAGGTGTTTGAAATAAATGTTTTTTATTTAAAATTTTCATGAAATTTGCGAGGTTTGTATTGAAATATTTTTTACCATTACAATTTATGAGTACTTTATGAACGGTCAAATTTCAGGTAAAATTTTTGTGAAAAAAAAGCAGATTTTTGGAGTCATATACTGAATTTGCTTTTCCAAACTTGATTTTTTTAATTTCGGTAGAAACCTAGAAATAACTGAATAGATACCTGTTACTTCAAAAGTTTTTAAGAATTTGTATGAAGAATAAGACGGGTTGTCCGCTCTTAACGTGAGGGCCGGGGGTTCGAATCCCACTCGTGGCGAAATTTTTCGTCACACGTTTTAATTTGGTTAATAAAACCACCTTCCAACTCCCAACCGCGGAAGCGCCAACGTTTAAAAAACTAAAAAAAAAATGAGGAATCAAGTAATTTTCTATGTTTCCTTGTAATCTTGCCACAAAACGGTTAAATAAAAACACAAAATTAACTCAAAATTACTTCAAAAAACCCATTCAACTTTCAACTTTACTACATGGACATAAAGTGTAACGGGTAGTTTTTTGACGGCAATTGTAGGATTGTAAGAAACAGCTGATAGGGTAGTTCAGGAGGGTTCAAAGTAGGTTTTTTTTGTAACGGAAAGTTGACCACCTGTCTTGTCGGCGTATTGACCTCGAGAGACATTAGAAAAGTACACTAGTGGTTCTAGGGCTGGGTTGTAACTGACAGACTTACATACTTATGAGGGTGGGTTAACTTTCTTGCATATATCTATAAAGAACTCTTTAATTTGTTACTTTAAAATTTACCTCTATTTTTATTCATAAACATATTAAAGTATAAACAACATTATTAGATTAATATTTAACTAAGTGCAACTATGTATATAAAACTCAACTCGATATACATATTATATTTAAATATCATCAAGTGTTAAATCACACCGCTCGCAGGTTAGAGTACCTAAGAGGCTGGCGGCATTCCGTCCGTTGAATGGCAATGCCCTAGGATTCCTTGAGACTTTGATAAAACGAGCGAAAATGTACCTGTATGTATGTTTAAAGTTTCGAGCAAATTATAAATAAATAAATATATACAGACAAATAACACTGAATGAGTTAGCCCCAAAGTTAGTTCGAGACTTGTGTTATGGGATACTTACTCAACGATACTATATTTTATAACAAATACATAAATAGATAAGCATCCAAGATCTAGGTCAATCTAAATAATATCATTTTCCATCTTGACCTGACCGGGGATCGAACCCGGGACCTCCACCTGGAATTATGGCCACAATTAAATCAAAACTTCATATTTACAATAATAGGTAGAGACATGGAAAATAGTCCACAGACAAGAACATACGAGTAGTTCTTAAATAAATTGATGATGATGACGGAAAACAGCACCTGGATCATTCGGCTTTCTTTTTGCTCTCAGACTAGCATGAAAGTAGGCTATACAATCAGTTTTTTAGGTGCCTACCCACACCATCTACGTTGATTAATTTTATAACTTTCAACCAATTTCTTGTTTAAACTCACGACCTAAATACAACATAGTTTACTCAAAACTGTTAACTTTAATGAACAATTTCTAAGTATATAAATACCTAGCAAAAAAACCTACGCAAAATTCGCAAGAAACATAACAAAGACTTTTCGTAGTCAGGTAAAAAAGAGACAGTTGAAGCCCCAGGCAGATCTAGAGCGGACGATCTAAGTTTGAGTCTAGATTTTAGATTATACGGTAGACTTAAGTAAATATCGGTACCCTAGGGGGATAACTGTTAGGTTAGGCTTGGTTGATCTTAACATTGAAAGTTTTTGTTATATTTTATCAAAAATATAACTTTGAACTGCTTAGTGACCTAGTGATTGAGGTGTTTGGCTTTTCGACTGGAAGTTTGATTCTCAGAAGAGTTATGCTGGAAAATTAGCGTTTAATAATATTTATTCTTGTTGACTATATTTCTATTAAAGACGTTCTAAAAAAAAGAGAGGTCAGAAGTACCCGTAACCGGCGGGCATGCATGAAGAGAGTGATGAATGTAGATGAAGCGAAAGAGGTCTGTCAGGATCGTAGCACGTGGAGGTCCATAGTCTCTACCTACCCCTGTGGGAAACAGGCGTGATAATTTGTATGTATGTACATGTTTGTATAGCAGTGAAGATGACTTTACTAGTTCAATATTTATTGTAACATAGAATTCTAGTAAAGAATTATATTAATTGGTCCTATTCTACTCTGTCAGATAAAACAAAGTTTGAATCCATCATGACTCGAAATTAATTGTGACGGCGAAAATTTTAAAAATATATACGAAACAGGCACATATAACATATTTTTGACTTACTAAAGAATAGAAAAGATGCATAATGTGTAGATTTTGATAAATGTCTCTGATTTTGTGAGCATTAACGTAAAAAAGACCTTTAAGCACAATTATATTTCTTGATCGATTAATTAACTTTGATTTTAGTTACTGATAAGTCACGTCACTCCTGTCCGGTCTTTCTAAGGCGCTCCAAGACGCCGTTCAGAGGCGAACGTGACTTTGTAACCCTTTATATCTTTAAGATATTTTGGGTTAGGTAGTTTTGTCTTGGACGTGCCTATTTTTTGGAATTCTTTCCATAGCGCAACGAAAAAAAAATGCATTTTCTCTATTATATCCAGTGTGAACACAGCCCTTTCTCTTAAAACTATAACTTTCTCGATATTGTCGCTCTTTAGTATAACGGTAAGGATCGGACCACAAATCTTTTTCAATAAACAATACTGTTTACTTTAGTTTGAGTAAAATAAGATTTTAAAAAAAAGTTTCCGTACCAGCTATTATTATGAGGTCTAAGTTCTTATCAAGACAAGTAATAATTTATTTGGAACTTTATTCGTCAACCCTCGTTACGTGATTTCTATATATATATATATATATATATATATATATATATATATATATTATAATATGTATAAAATTTATTATACAATGTGTATAATATGTATACAATTTATACAATTTATAAAATATGTATTTATTTACCTGTATGTATATATCTGTACGTATGTATTTTTATCTTTATATATGTACTTGGCATTGTAAGTTTTGTATTTTGGTCGTGTACACCCCGTCTGCTAACGTTTCACTGTATTCTCTCCATCCATCGGTTGTCTGGAAGAAATCGCTTTTAGCGATAAGACCGCCCGTTGTACATTTAAATGTCTTTTCTGTGTGTATTTCTTTTTTGATTATTGTTATTTTTTTTTTGGTGTACAATAAAGTATTATATAACATAACATAAGTCCAAACTCGATAGGGTTGCGTCGTTTTATTACAGAGTTGCTATGGCCACCTTCCGGCTCCATATCAGATCCTCTCCATATCACCATAACATTGCATAGTCATGCGAAATACGTACGCAAGATTTTAGCTCAATCGGAAACCGGAAAGTGGGTCAAATTTAACTTGCAAGATTTGATTACAGAAAGACAGAAAACGGGACAGGTGAAACAAAATAAAAGCTTGTAAAAGATGTCTATTTTACTTACAATAGGAATAAAACAGATTTTAGTGTGCTTTTCAAATGACAAAGACGAAGTTTTCAATCCACAAAAGGTTTTAAATATTTGAATAGGCAAATGGACAATTGTCTAGACGGTTAAAGTCTAACTGTAAATTGTTAAATAATTGAACAATTTACAGTGTAATTTGTACCAAATAATTGATGAAGTGTTTATTATTCCTTCTTTTTAAAGTTGTGGAAACCACTAGTTTTTTTAGGAGGAGCTCAACGACCGACATATTACATCATTTCATACCTTGAAATAGTATGCTATTCATAATTGGAAAGTAATTTCCAATAGGAAACAGTCCCGTGACGTGATGAAAATAATGGTAAGAATACATTAAGTATTTCGAGCGTAATCGTGGCACATATGTTCAAACAGACACCCAGACATTTATGAACAATTTTTTTTATTGGAACGAAGTTCCTTACGGCAGGCTTGGAGGAGATAGGGATTTTGCTGCGCGACCGAACTGAAAAAAATGTGATAGTAAAACCGTAAGGATGACCTCGTTAAATGAGACGTGCGCAGGCGCGACAGTCGTATACACATTGTGTCGATTCTACATTAGCCGAAGGAACTTCGTTCCTACCTGGTGTCCCACGACACCACATTCTTTTTTTTTATTTGATATGTTATGCTTGACAAACATTTTCTACAAGTATTAGATGTGTTTATAAAAGGGTTGTTCTTTAATTTTTCATATCTTTGTACTTATATTATTGTATTAGTGTAATAATAATAAATAAATATATACA
Organism: Acrobasis suavella; assembly: GCA_943193695.1. Lineage (NCBI taxonomy): Eukaryota > Metazoa > Arthropoda > Insecta > Lepidoptera > Pyralidae > Acrobasis > Acrobasis suavella. The sequence goes on from OW971952.1 coordinate 12,039,247, forward strand.
GACAAATCACACAGATTGAGCTAGCCCCAAAGTAAGTTCAAGACTTGTGTTATGGGATACTAACTCAACGATACTATATTTTATAACAAATACATATCTAGATGAACATCCGAGACCCAGGACAATTTGAAAAAGGCAATTTCCAACTTGCCCTGACCGGGGATCGAACCCGGGATCTCTGGGTGGCGGACTAGCATTCTGACTTCTAAAACATTTGTTCTAACCAAAAGGTCAACGAATTTCTTTCTCTCCAACCAGTTATTCGTACGACCACAAAAACCCAATCATTTCACTATCAAACACAAAGCGTCCTATAGGAAACTCATTTAACGCGCTCCCATTTTTCCCATGGTACAATGGTACGTAGACAAAATGGCGTCGGTAACGTCACCGGAAGCTGCTCCGTTTTTTTGAACGGTCCAATGAGCAGCACATCCGCTAAGACGTCGCGATGAGTGAGCGCGATGCTCAATCGATCTGTTTATTTATTTTTTTTGAGATAAAGGCTTTTTACTCAACTACGGCAAAGCCAAACGGAAGGGTTATAGTTTTAGCATTCTATGTATATATGTATGTGGGATATTTATGTCTGTTTCGCCGTAGCATCCAAACTGCTTGTCAAATTATCATAAATGAGATGTCAATCGATTCGTCATTTTGGCTGGGTGACATTGCTACAATTTGTATGCAAAAATATATATAAAGAATGTTACTTACAAAGAATAACCGTCTTATTATAAAACCCAGACTAACTTTGTTACTAGGTTCAAACCATTATCCGACCAAATCAAGTTGACACCTAGTAATATAACACTATCTCACCTGTCTATGTCAACTTCATTTTGGGCGGATAATGGTTTAAACCTAAAAGTTAGTCTGTTATTTATAATAAGACGGTAAGAGTCAATTCTTTTTTGTTTCGATATCGAGTGGGGTATTAAATGTAAGGTCTTAATTAGCAAATTTCTAAAATAAATACATTGCTGGCTGAAATTGGCTTAGGTAGTTAGTATTTGAACGTAAATCTAGTTAAATTTTTTTAGGTACCTTGGTGTGCAAGTAAGACGTTGCCTAACTAAGAGCTCGGTGACCCGAAGGAAGTGTGCATTAAAAGAGTTTTCACAAGTAAAGCGACACCAAGTGTGGTCTGCTTTTGGATGGGTGACCACAAGTGGCATCAAAATTTAATAAGGTCTTGCGTGCTTGCGAAGGTATGTATAAACCGTTGGTCCCGGTTGTCATCATTGTATGGCAATCGTCAAGCTTTATCAGATGCCTTAAGGCCTTTCCCGCCAGATGCCTTAAGGCGGCCCTTCCCAGCCGCTCTGTCGTCAACGCGAGCATAGTTACAAAAGCTCGTTATTTCAACCAGGGCATCGCTAGAAAAAGAGGCAAATCAAAAAGGGAGAGATAGCACCTAAGGGCTCCGTTTACATTCTATTGAATAAAATTATTATTATTATTAACTATCCATTGAACGAATATTCACTTTTCATTGGGTGCGGAAATTTCATAAAACTTGTTCCAGGTGATACGTGTTTTTCAGTAAGCCTAACAAGTGTGTGATATAAATGTTTTCCATTTAAAATTTTCATTACATTTGCAAGGTTTTTATCGAAATATTTTTTTACCTTTACAATTTATGAGTACTTTATCAACGATCGAATTTCAAGTAAAATTTGTGCAAAAAAGCAAATTTTTGGAGGCTTATACTGATATCCTTTCTCCAAATTTAAATTTTTTATTTCGATAGAAACCTAGAAATTGTGTATAAAATAACTACTAAAGCTAAACTGCTTCAAAAAAAAAAAATAAGAAAGATCAGTTACAATACAACATCATAATCACGTACGAGCGTTTGTATGAAAAGCAAGACGGGAAGGCCGCTCTTAAGGCTAAAAATTCTAACACCATTGTTGGCCACTTACACACACGAAAAGCAAACAGCAAACATTGCCTTGACACGTTGAGAAAACTGAGGTTGAAAAATCGCAAAATGAACTAAAGCTGTGCGATTTGATTTTTAAATTTTACATACGAGAGGTTTTATATATAACTAGTTGCCTATGTGTTAATCCACGGTGTCAGCTTCCTGCATACCAAATTTTATCAAAATTGGTCCAGCCATTTGCGCGTGAAGAATAACCAAACATACACACACAAACATTCACAAACTTTGGCCTTTATAATATTAGTGTGATCATTCGCTACGTTCCACAATACTAATTAACTAGTTTTTTCTAAACGCCAAAACAAACTTTTTCTAGAGAATTTGTATGAAATACAGGCTAATGACGTCATAGTTACTTGGAGTCAATAGCGCTTTTAATCAGTTTTTTGGCAATAATGAAACTTAAATCACATTGAAAATGGATGTGATCATGACAAGTGACTTTATATAGTGACGTTTTATTTTTCAAACAAATTATGCAAAAGCTTCGTCAACTTCTTTTTTTTTCGGAACGAAGTTCTTTATCGCGCGTTGCGAAAGGGGGCTAGACGGAAAAATTTAAGACCAAAAGTTGTAACGACACTTTTTGTTCATTCAAATTTTAGAAGATAATAAAGATTTTAGACCGCAGAAAAGAGTTTGAATGTAATTTAGACCTATTTATATTTATATTTTACTTTGTTCCATCCGGGTGTGCCTTGACACCTCTCAAGTTTTTTTGTTAAATTGAACCATATCGATCCCCGGTCAGGGCAAGTTGGAAAATGGCCTTTTTCAAATTGTTCTGGGTCTGGATGTTTATCTATATATGTATTTGTAATACAATATAGTATCGTTGAGTAAGCATTCCATAATACAAGTCTTTAACTTACTTTGGGGCTAGCTCAATCAATGTAATTTTACCCTTTATATTTATTTATTTATATTATTTTTAAAAAAGTATTATCCTAGTTTGTAGTATCACGAGTCGATTATTATCAAGGACTTATTTAATCAAGGTTAAAGGGGTAGAAAATAATTATTACCCGAGACAATAATTTAACCAAAAATATAATACGCCTGTGTCCGGGAGTCATAAACTAATATGAAACAACAATCTATCTAGAAACGACCTATTTTCGCCATGTAGCTACCGGTAACACTACAGTCTTAAAGTAGTCCATCTGTTTTTTTTTTCTCTTTTCCTTAATCCCATGCGAAGATTTATTACAAAAGCCATCGGCCCGGTGGCAGCGGCGATGTTGAAAATCGTAAACAAACCGATAATTGTGCGGTTTTGGCTAGTGATGGGGCATAGACTTATCGATTACGCAAGGAAGCTGATACTTGCTTTGAAAGAGATACAGATACTCCTTCATGTCTTTGTTCTTAATGGAGTAGACAGAGCCTAGGCCACTATTAGCGTGATAGTAGGATTGGACTGCTTTGAGTTTTAATAATGTTTAATTAAGTTGATACATTCAAGTGTTACTTTGCGAAAATCTAAGTTACATACTACCCACTACTGTCAGTCCCAGCATACCTGCCACCAACAGCCCGTGTGCACCCGCCACTAACAGAATAATCGGAGGGAGCATGCATCAGCTGTTGGTGGCGGGACTAACCGTAGTGGGTGGGCGCCGCGCCGGCCGGCAATAGTTTTCAAGAACTAACTGGTGGCGGAATTGCACAAAGTTATTCAAATCATATAGTATGTAATGTTTAATTTTTAAGATTATTATTTAGTCGTCTACTTTTTAGGAATAAAGAATTTAACATTTAATTGATAAATATTTGATATCTGAAGAACAAAGCTACTAATATGATTTTTTCCTATATACTTATTTGTATCAAAAGTAGTTTCATTGTACTAACAAACTGTTCTGGCCATTGGTATTTAAAATGATCTGTTCACAATATAATCTGGCCACGAGGCATTATCACGCGCGCTGCGCGCGTTCCTTTCGAACTTTATACGCTCCAAGTCGGGCTCTTCGATAAATTGTCGTTTTTTTCTTCTGTTCCTTTTCTTTTTTCGGTATTTACGATTTTACTATAAATTATACGTATCGATATCTATGAAAAACAACAACATCGCATCCTTGACTAATCAGATAGTCGGCTACAACTCAGCACTAAAAATACAATATAAGAATGGAATAAAATATAAATATATAAGTATCGATGTCGATAAAAACAACACCGTCGCATTCTTGACCAATCAGATAGTCGGCTACCGCTCGGCACTAGAAAATACAATATTGAACTTCGATTTCTTATAATTTCATTGGGAACAAAAAATATAATGATACTGTTACTAGGTCTGCTACTTTAAATTGAGATATTATTATAGTTAGAGCTCGATGGCGCAGCGGACGTAAACATGCGCCTGGTGAATGAATCACACACCTTTTGAAAATAACCTGTCAAAAATTTTTTTTGCAAGATAACCAGCTGCTTCGCGCAGGTCGTAAAAGCCAATCGATGGTATAGACGACAATCTGCCCAGAACGCTGCAAGGGTAGTAAAAATTTTGACAATCATCACATTTCCAGAAATAAATAGCATCAGCATTCTGTTCAGCCATTTCAATGCGAAATCTGAACAAATATATGTATAATATTTTATGATATTAATGATATAAGTGATTTGAAACCGCCAACTTGGCTACATACAAACATTTGTGAAAACAAAAAAGTGCAAAAGTGACCTTTTGCGAAAGTGACCTTTTGCGAAAGTGACTTTTTACGAAAGCGAACTTTTGCGAAAGTTACTTTTACTAAAGTGACCTTTTGCGAAAGTGACTTCTTACGAAGTGACTTTTTACGAAAGTGATCTTTTACAAAAGTGACCGTTTCCGAGCGACGACCTTTAGCAAAAGTGACAAACTGCGTTACAGCCATACGTCTCACATAAACGTTGCAAGCTTGTAAAACACCAGAAATAGGTGTCATGACTTTTTTTTCTTATTGATATCTCGAGTGATCTCCGGAAGCGGTTGCGGCACCTGCCTAATGAGACGACCTGGCTCTATTTGACCACAGGGAGGCTCGCTTCCTTTATAAGGTAGTTTCTGATTACCTACCCATTGTTTTACCGAGTGAGATCATCGTTTCTTCCATGCTTGTTTTATTTATTTAAAAAAAATATCTCTAAATCCATTTATTCAAAGAAATATACATGGGTACAAAGTAATACAACTTAATACCTAAAAAATAGCAATTAAAAAAAAAATAGTAATAAAACCGCAGGGCAGCTTGTGGCGAGCTATTGGTGAGTAACGACACCACGGACCCAAGTGCTCCAGAGAGCTGGTCAGGGCCCCCGTCCCCGACGTGTCTTCATCGGTCAGGGCGGAGACCCAAGAGGCTCTCAGCTCTGCATTGCCTTAATTGGCCGTGCAGAGAGGAGTCGTCAGAGCTGTTGCTCCAGGGGTGGAAGTGTTAAAGGGCAGAACGCCGCGAGTAACTTCGGAGAAAGCGCAGCACACCTTTCGACACCCCTGAGTTGCCTGCACCGGTGTTGCTCCTTTGCCGGCAGCTATTGTCGGCGCGTTTGAGGGGCCCATCTAGTGGGTGGCAAGCCACCACCTGCCTTCAATAGTCAGTAATCATGATTATGGCAGCTGTCGTTCCTATTGCAGTATCCCAGCATCAGTCCATCCCAATCTCATTCCATAACCCATAGACCTTTCCCTTTTTCTTGCAATAGATCTTTCTCCAGGCGAAACCTATTCAAGCGTACATCTTTTATAGGTATATTCAGGAAAGAGTTTTGGCGGGAGCGCCACATAACATAAATTTCTCCAAAGGGCCTCTACGTGTTGGATCTGTATCCCCACGCAAGCCTCTCAAAGGACCGGGGTGAAAAGACCCATGAAATTAAAGGAAATAAAACACCTAATAAAAAATCCCACCCGAATTGTACCCAGCTCAAAAGTGCCCATTACGCTTGTAAATAACCAGATAAAGGATATAAAACCAGACATAAAAATTTCTTGAAAATTATCATAAATACATATTTATGAATGTATGCTTGTCTGGGAGATAAAAATAAAAACTTAGAACTGCTTCTCAAAAGTTTAGATTGTACCAGCTCTGCTTCTCTTTTTAGGGTTCCGTACCCAAAGAGTAAAAACGGGACCCTATTACTAGAACTCCGCTGTACGTCTGTCCGTCCATATGTCTGGTTTGTGAAAAGGAAAAAAGAAATTAATGACGTGTCGCTAGCCGCATCGATCGCCTTCAATCGGCTTTTACGATCTGCTCGGGAAGAGAAGTAGCTGGGACATTCTAAGTGTATTCTTTTCTACCAAACCAGCATGAAAGAAATGTAAATAATCTGTATAACAATTGCAGAAACTTTACCTGTACTAGCTAGTAGTTATGCTTCCCCCATGAAATATATAGATCCAAAACAGTCGTAGAGCAAGAGAGAGACAAGACTAAGGTTAATACATAAATTTTATAATTTTAAATATCAGTTTCCCACGTTTTATAAACTCGTACATGGCTAAATATGCAACAGAGTCAAGCCAAAAAAAAAATACCCGTAATAAATCGAACTAAGTGCTGTACTAGATTAGTATAGTATAATGAAATGAAAATAACAGCGAAAACACAAAAAAAAATTGGCATTTCCATATAAAACTGTGCAGCCGCCCGGAAAATTTGTATTGGAATGTCGAATTTTTTGTTTGGTCTTTTGGTTGTTATTTTAATTTAAGACGAAGTGGTAGCTAAAGTGGCGCCCTCATTTGAAATAAATTGTTTAAAACTAAATATGGTGATAATTAAAAATTTCCTTTATATCACTGTCTAGAAAGACCTTTAAACTATTTTATGAATAACCTTTGGAAGTAATATTGGTAGATAGTCCGTCTAGTTTTAAAACGGGTTTTTGCCTAAAGCGGCCACTTTTGGCGAAAACCCGTTTTAAATCTAGACAGACTATTAGTAATAATTTCAAGGGTTATTCATAAAATAGTTTAAAGGCCTTTCTAGACAGTGATACAAATGAAATTTTTAATTATCACCATATTTAATTTTAAACAATTTATTTCAAATGAGGGCGCCACTTTAGCTGCCACTTCGTCTTAATTATACTAAAGTGATCTAGTATAGCCCGTGGTTCGATTTGTTACGGGTATGCCTCTACCACGTTGTATAATTCAACAATTATAAGTTGCTTGTATGAGAGGTGGTGGGGAATGAATCAGAATGATCAGGAAGGGATGTGTCTAATAGTTATTTATGCAACTGCAGTATAATAAGGGGTATTAAAACACGAATGTGGATTTATCACAAGAGGCGAAGCCGAGTGTGATAATAGTATCACGCGAGTGTTTTAATACCTTATTATTACAGTAGCATACAAGACTTTATCTACACCCATGATATGAATCCTCTGTAAAAGGTTCTAAGTCCATAGGGTGTTTGACAGTGTTGTAAGAACTCTATGTAAGTTCCTGGTCAGTTTAATTGTTAAGTATCTAATACAAACTGACTATATATGTATAGGTAATAATGAAATTATTTAAATTTTGGATCGTACAATTATTGGAATGCAAATTATTTTTGTTCGATATTAGGAATTATCGAACAAAAATGGTAAAAGGGATACGTCATACGACGTGAATTTAAATAACCAATATCCATTTTTTAAATAACGGAGCTGTGGTAGTGAGCCGCGCGTAAATGACAATGTACATTTTTTGAAATTCAGTTCGCCTCGCATTGTGAAATTTAGTACTATATTTATAACAATCTTTTGGATGATATTATGGTTACTATGACACTGTTTTTTTTTATGTTGGCAATAAGCTAACTGTTTCAGAAACTTTTAAAGAGGATTTATAGCATGGGTGTAGAAAAAATTTGAAAATTTAATTTAGAAATAAAATTTTAAAGATGTGGACAGGCTGAAATGATGGAGAAAGGAGGTATGTAAGGACATGAAGGAAAGGTTTTATTGCAACATAGTTACAGTACTATACAAATACAACTCTGTATAGCAATTATTGTTATATCTACTCGACAAAATAACTTCAACAAAGAAAAAAACTGTTTACTTAAAAAAACTTTAATTTAACTAATTTAGTTATAAAAATAGACTCGTTTAACAAATAACAAAAAATGACAATGTACCAACCTTCAGAAGTAAACTTGGCCTGACCTCGACTATTTCAGTATCGATTTGGTTATGATGAGTTGGTCGATAATCGATAATTCGAGATGTCATTGGAGAATCGATTAGTTCTATTTTTGTTTGAAGGTAATGTTTATTATAATTGATTAATTAAATGTATTATAATTGCTTTATTTTAATAAGCATTATATTACAAGTTGTTCAAACAAAAATGTTGCCTCTTAAGAATCCCCTTACCCTAGACTTTTCCATACAAACGTAGTCTAGCTTTTATTTTGAAATGATTTCGGCAGTATTTTGTAATTTTAAGGAAATTGCATTTAACTAGTTTTCGACAGTCAAATATGAACTTAAAAGAAAATATGAGAGTGGCATAATTCCATACTGATGGTCAAATATGATATAATACACTATATTCTCTTTTAAGCACATATTTTGACTGTGAAAACCAGTTATATGCCTTAATATATGCAATTTCTTTAAAATTACATTTTGAAAATGCATGTCACAATTTCGCCAATATGTGACATGCAGTTTCAAAATAAAAGCTGAATACGTTTTTATGGGAAAGTCTGATCTGATTTAGGGTAAGGGGACTGTTAATAAGAGGAACAAAATAGATTTCTGACATTATCAAAAATGGCTGGAATTATAATATTAATAAAGTTTCCAACTCATTTTGAAAAAAATCTAATAAACAATCGACCATTTTTTTAAAAAATACAAACCTCACTAAATTACTCTAGAATCGGTTTAAAAATGCGACTATAGGCGACAGCTGGACAGTCTGACAAAACGCATTTCTGGCCAATCTCGAAACTGAGATGTTTCGATCATTATAAAAAAAATATTCTTAAATTTTTTAATTATACTGATAAGTTAACCAAAAATTTAAATTAACCAAAATACAATCCCTAAGTATTAAACTTGTTACTTTGTTCCTGTAAATTAATATATATTTAAATCAATATGATTTTCAAGGAATTTTGTCTATTTTTGTGCTCACGTAAAGAATTGTACTTACTACGCGTAAAGTGTGTCTTCTTTTCGTATCAACGAATTGAAAAGTTCTTCTTACAGAGTACGTTATAATATAATTTTAACTAACACTACTGTCAGATTTTTAATACTTTACCTTAAAAGCATTTAAGTTAGTATTGAAGTTACCAAATCTAGTTTAATCCTGCAAAAAAAACCTGTTAATCACCCAAAAGATGCTGTGTTCCAGTGCCCTACTCCGAATCTACGACCCCAAACAAGACAAAAACAGATTTTAAGAGATCTTCCCTGCAAAAAAACTAAGGTCAGATTGACCAAGAGTTTTTGTGCGCGAGGTCAAGCCTAAGGTTTGTTGGGCAATTGAGTCATATTTATTGCCCTGACTTGCTGTCCCTTGACTAAATAATGTTATTGTTAGGATTAAAGAATTTTGACGACCTCTGTGGCGTAATGGTCAACATGCTAGTCCGTTAATCCGGAGGTTCTGGGTTTGATCCCCAGTTAGGGCAAGTTGGAAAATGGCCTTTTTCAAATGCCCCTAGGTCTTGAATGTTTATCTATAAGTGTATTTATTACACAATATGGTATCGTTGAGTTAGTATTCCATAACAGAAGTTTGAACTTACTTTGGGGCTAGCTTAAACAGTGTGATTTGTTCGTATTACATATATTAAAAAAAAATTAAAAAGGAATTAGTTTGATATAAGGCTATCTATACTGATATTATAAAGAGAAAAGATTTGATACTTTGTTTGTAAGATAAACTTAAAAACACGACATCTACATTTGCTATGCGAAGAAAAACTAAATAAAATATTGAAAAATAAACTTTGGTTTTACTTTTTCCTTGTTTTTAAATAATAAATAGGTATTCAAGACAATGGTGACTGTTACTTGCTTGTCAATCGCAGCTCAGCTATTTTCAAGCAGACAACTGTAATTTCTAAATCTCAAAAATACCGTTTCCGAAACTAATTTCGAGACATCATACCAATGCACTTTATTTCAATTCAAATTACTTTAATTTGCAAATTGTCATCTCTCAACGTCGCTATGCCATTTCCAACCTTATTTTACAGTAATACTATATACTTTTGGACTGAATTTGCTTAATTTGCCGTTTAATTATTACCTCATAGTTCTGTCACGACGGTGAAGTTGGATCATTTATTGTTATCAATGATTTATTCGTTCGATTTGATCCACCGACGTTTGGTAAGGCTATGCTCTTGAGGGAAACTTTAGAATTGAATGTCGTTTTTTAGGAAAAAAAATCAATGAAAATAATTCTACTTATACATACCTATAAACCGTTGATAACATATTTATCTATCTAAGATATATGACCACTACGAAAAATAAAAGATTTTTAAATCAGAAAAAAAGAGCTTGATAGATGAATACATTTGCAAAAGTTCTAAAAAAGGAGAGGCAAAAAGTACCCGTAGCGGAAGGGCAGGAGAAAAAGGAGCATGCATGAAGAGAGTGGTGAGTGTAGATGAAGCGAAAAAGGTTTGTCAGGATCGTAGCAAGTGGAGGTTCATTGTCTCTGCCTACCGCTGTAGGAAACAGGCGTCATTATATGAAGTACCTATGTATGTACGTATGTAAGATACATGAATTTATTGCTTGCATAATTTCAAACAAACATGAGTTCATATTAGACCTAATCGCGCGTTCTCGAGTTTGAAATATTGGTTTCTTTGTAGCCATATAATGTTGGTTTGAAAATAGTAAATAGTAAAAATAGCATTCCAGCTACTTTTATATTAGTGCAGATCAGAAAAATCGATTAAGGGAATTGACGAAACATTACAGAAACCACTTTGGAAGACGATGAATGCCATCTTTGATTCTCTTTTCCATCATCGTCCTATGAGTGGCCTGTTAACTTCGAAATGAATAAATACATGATAATAAGTATGTTAATATATAAAACAAAAGACAAAAAGAGAAGGAAGGAGGCGGAGAAAACGTTGATCTGACGACATTAAAAATAGCGGAATTGGTATGTCACCGAAAAGCCAAAATAAGAGTGGAAGAAGCTGAAAGAGGCTTTGGTGCCATAAAAAGACACGCCCACCACCAACAAATTTCAATGAAAAGCCTGGAATGGCAAATAAATGCTAAAAAAATTAAAACATAAATCTTGTTCACGATGTGCGAACTATTTTAACATTATTAAATAGCAATTATTCCAGACATCGTAAACACAATCACAGACACTAACAGAACTAACGATGGGAAACGCTCGTGGCAGCATTGTGGAAGGAGTCAGTGGAGTAGAGACACGCAGTCATCGTGCGAAACAAAACAACCCTGACCAGCAGAGCTTAGACCACGTGGAGCCAGCCAACCAAATATTCCATGCAAATGTATATTTTTATTCAACATTGGATTCCGTTTGAGCTATTGATGAATGCGGCAGGGAATATTTAAGAAGCGCATGTTGCTGCTTGCATTTGACCACTTGTTACTTGCTGTTAGGTGATCAAGCAGATGCAATCAAATTGCACGCGTGGCGAGATGGTTGGCTTAAGATTTAGAACAGGAATCAGAAAAATTTACAGATTGCTAGCTCAACTTACTTAGAGAGATTTAAAGATGTACCTCACATTACCTGAAACCATTTTTAGATCTGTACCCGAAAAGCAGTACGACGATAAACAATTCTACACACAATATTATTTTCTAACAAAAGTTGGCTACAAACTGCTAGTAACCTTAGAATTATCATTTTATAAGTCCATTAAGTATCTGATCCTCTACATGCTTTGTTAAACCCATGTATGGTTGAGAAGTTGAAAGTTAATTAAATCTTTGTTTCTATCAGTGAACGTTGGAACAGAAAGGTCAAGGCTTGGATGAGACACACGGAGCGAATCAAACATTTGGGCATGCTCCACTGAAGCATGAGCCATGTGGCGTCACTCGACCAAATATGAGCCATTGACATGCCGGCTGAGTACAACATTTTGATGGTAAATGGTCCAGCAATGTCTATGCATATATGTAAAACTAGAAATCTTAATTCAACTTTTGCTTCAGGCAAATATTTAGGTATATATTGTTCATTGGCACAAATCATTACGACATATTTCAAGTGTTATAATATAGGAAATATTAAAAAAAACATGTTTATAGAAATAAAATTTACTTTAAACTTAAAGTATTAGTATAAAAAGAAAGCTACCAATGCCATGTTTCTCAAATGCGCAATAGGAAAAACTGGATGATATGGCTCACAAGTAGCTCAGCTGATATTGAAACCGAGAAAGCTAGAATCTAACAAATATTCTTCTTCATACTGGGTATATTTCATTTGATATTATACGAAGTAACAAGTATTCTGAACTTTCGTGACTCTCCACGGCTTACGGCCCAGCTGGCAGGCAGTCATCGAGCGAATCAAACACTCCTAGAACCTGTGGGGCAGTCACTGAGCGAATCAAGCAGTCCTTCTGCTCCACTGAACCCCACGTGGGCGCAGTCGACCAGTGGTTGACCACAAACAGCTGTATATATTGAAGACTTTACTAGTGGTGTTACCCGCCCAGTCAAAAAACTAAACTAAATCAGGTCCAGAGATAAGGGATAGTTATTATTCTTTGATCAGGCAGATAAATTTTTTGATATGTAGTTCGTAATTTGGAAACATCACCTTTTTTATTACTTTTTTTTAATAAATGCTTTAGATACCTAATACATAATCATTAAGTTAAACCCATTGCTATCAATCTATAGTAATATTTCAGGAGATCCTTTCTTTATAAAAATCGTAACAAAAAATAAAAAGCTACTTTGTTAAATCATTTACGGAATACACAGGGTTAGAGCCAAGGTTAACAGATAACACACAAAGTTTTTACGAGAAGCATGTGACTTAAACGTGACCTTACATCTAGCCCTCGTATCCATTGCTAAATCTATTATAGTTAAAATATATTTTCTCTCGTTTTGCAAATGTCAAATATTAAAAAGATATGTAAAAAGCATAATTTTTACTAAAATAGGGTAACTAAAAGTTTTTTGATTTTAAAAATACGAGAGTAATACTTTACTTTTATCACCTAGGTAGCAGCTAATTGTAAGCAGTGTTTTCTTATATTGAAATGTTTTCTTGGAATTCCCATAAATACACTGTAACGGATTCTTCAACGGTTTTGGAGTTTCTGAATGAGAATCCGTTTCTAACAAGTGAGTGAGTTGCGCAGTCACTGTGCGAAACGGTGCTACGGTAATCCACTGTATTGTGTGCTATACTGGGAAACTTGCCGTATAGTTGCCGGTCTAAAATCATCATCATATCAGACACTGGAAATCCACAGCTGGACACAGACATAGAATTAATATATGAGTATTACCTGCAGAAGGGAATCTCCTAGGGTCCCGTGCAATATGCGTTTCCGTCCCGTGTCCTCACACCTCTCCCCCGTTCGCGCCGTGTGGAGGGTCTTGAGGGCGGCTGTAGACGCCTGTAGCTGCCTTGACAGGGCGAGAACGGGAGAGAGGTGCGGGGATGGGGAACGTGGATGCGTATTGCGCGGGAGCTAAAGAGATTTCTGAGACATAGGTTTTGATGACAATTATCAAGTGATACAAATATTTAAAGATAAATAAATGATTTTTGACTTTGACTTTCTTCCTACTTTACTCAGGTCGTCCGACCACTTAGTAGGTGTTCTACGCTGCGCGTGCCGGTAACATGACTACCATTGGAATTCAGTGCGGAAGACCAGCTCTCTCGTGTGGAAGGCACGTTAAGCCTTTTTCCTGTCTGTCAACAGTGTGTGGCCATTGTCAAGCTATGTCAATGACACTTGGAACTTGGATGCTCTGTATGTTTATGATATAACTCCCGACAAACAAGAGGGGTGTTATAAGTTGACGGTAATCTCGGTTTGTCTGTCTGTGTATCTCTTTGCGGTATCGTAGCTCTCAAACGGATGGACCAATATTGATGCATTTTTTTACGTGAAAGCAAGTTCTTTGCGGTGGTTCTAAGCTATGTTTAATGAAAATAGGTTCAACCTTTTAAAAGTTATTGGGGGTTAACGCCTGAAAGTCGGTGTTTTTTCAATTTACCTGGCAAATAATAGATGGCGCTAGGTATCAATTCCTTTTATCATTGGTTGGAATAAGTAGTTATGCCACTTGTTACTATATGGTGTCTTCGGTTTTTTTTTAATTCATCAGATAAATAAACTTGATGGCTTGATAAACAGAAAAATATGGTTCAATTTTTTTTTGATTATGTAACTAACTGCCTAAATAGAAACAAGTCGACCGTATTGTCAATAGTCACGATTTCCACATAGCCGAGTCGATGTACTCTTTTTTCCAATATCGAGCCTTCCAATTGAGTGGTGACTGAATTTTTCATTCATGCGAGTTTACAATGCATGACACCGCGTCACGGAGCCACTGGTTCGGATCAGCGACAGAGCATGACAGTCCGCGGTTCGAATCCCAGACGGCTAACTTGACCTTTGGTGAAGCTGTAAATGGTTTGAATTTGTTTAACCCCCCACAAAAAAGTGAGGGTTTTATAAGTTTGACGCCAATGCTTTCTGTCTTTCTATGTGTCTGTCTGTGGCATCGTAGCTCTCGAACGGATGAGCCGATTTCCTTGTTATTACGTGAAAGCACATGTCCTTGCGGTAGTTCTTGGCTATGTTTGGCAAAATGTCGTAAGGCTTGCTCTTATGGGGTAAAGCGGCTAACATAAATACTATTTCTGCGCTACAAAAGAGAGCAATTTGGCCGATTTACGGACTAAAATCACGCGATTACTTAAGAGAGTTATTTAAATCTATAAATATTCTTACTGTCACATCTCAATTTATTTACGACAATCTTCTTTTTGTGAAATCAAGACTAAATTGTTACAAGAAAAATAGCGATGTTTACAGTTACAACACCTGCGACAAAAATAAGCTTCATGTAACAATAATTAGCTTACTGTAAAACATGGTAATGCTCTGCTATCAATAGGTGACCAACATATAACTAATAATTCCTCTTGTCAAGGTCTGCGATATCGGGCTTTTCATGCTCACTAAAATGTCCAATCTGGTGGTGGCGTCGCTGGCCGGGACGTTAGATTCCCTCTAATATGGTGAGTTTAACGATGGCTGATCCGTGCGTCAACTCGTGAACGGGTGCTGCCGGGAGGGCTAGTCCCTCCCGGCAGCACCAGCAGCTCGGCTTCGCTTTTTTTGACTTCTTAATATCTTTATTACGCAATTTATGTTTGTTAACTCATTCGCAAGCATTACATGTTAAATGTGTCAACATTATATTATATTATACGTATTTAATAATTAAAAGACAAAAATAATAATATGACAAAGCCCTTCTGGCGAGTAGGCGACCAATACTGTGAAAATGAGTTTCTTTCGGCGTTTCTTTTCAGCAGTGGTCGTTACGAAGTGCTGGTATCGGTAGGTTTTCTTTGAAATAAATTAAATTTAAATATACACTACATGCAATGTAAATTATACTTATTGATGTGTAAAAGTGCCTGTAAAGGTCTAATTAAAGAAAGAAAGAAAGAAAAATATTTTATACAGTGTAAATTTACATTAATTGCATTAATAATAATTAACTTAAAATTAGTTTTACACCGAAATGGCACCACTCAGCATAGGGCAATGATGTGTCTTCACATCATGCCGCTGGTCTTCCGTGGTACCGAGAGATAAGAGAGAAAGCACTACCAGATATCCACACTACTGAATAAACATTTGAATGTTGAATTTTTCGATAAGAAAACTTAATCCCCTTTAGCTTGAAATGTAATAGTTAATGTCACATCATAGCAGAATGAGAAGATCACATTTCTTGAGTTCCTCCGTGCTTCGGAAGGCACGTATAAGTCATTGGTTGGTGGCAGCCTGAAAAACTTACATACACGAAAAACAAAACAACATATATATATATGTAAGATATAATATAAAGAGGTTGAACTGTCTGTTACAAATCAAACTACCGATGCAAAGTGTTACATTTACCTATCAAAGATATCGTCTATAATCACACATTTCACGAATTCGCTACCGGTCGCCGCGACGTTTTAGAAAGTGTTCGCTTTTGTGTTTTTGTCTGTTTCTTTGGACGGCAAAAAGTCAAGGCACTGTCACTGCCAGAAAAGAGATTATGAATGTTTGCTTGATGGCTGTCGTAAATTGAAATCAGGGTGATAGAGTAGTTCATTTGGTGATGTTTAAGTTTTGATTTATCTTAATTATCCGATTAACAATTTAAAGAAGTATGCTTCTGGGTTATTATTATTGCGCTAATTTTTATATCAAAAGACATTATTAATAAAATCATGGAATTTCATTCTTTCCTGAGGATTCATTAAGTACCTATATTTTGTTCAACGTATTTTTTAAGAAGAAGGTATTTTTTTTATTCAAAAAAGATGTTTATATTTTATTTATACATAGTTTTTAAATTCAAATGACTTTTTGTTAGTAGATAAATTCGTACAAAAGTTTTTAATTTATATAACAAAACAAGTTTCATTCGAATTAGTATAGTGCCATTAGCGTGTACAAACAGACAAACAAACGGACATATTTTTAATTCTTACTCTATTAATACGTCTCCACAAACCCACAAAAAAAAATTTTTGGAAATATTTCAATACACAGACACATTTTTTACTGTTTTTTTAACGTATATTGATAAATTGACGACCTCCGGGCTCGATCCCCGGTCAGTTGTTGGAAAATGGCCTTTTTCGAATTGTCCTGGGTCTGGGATGTTTATGTATGGTTATATGTATGGTTGATGGATGGTTATATATATATATATATATATATATATATATATATATATATATATATATAGATATATATATATATACAGGGTTACTGGTAACTAACGCAAAACCTCTTAACATCGTAATCAGAATCCTAACATAATATAGATCTGCAAGAAAAAAATAAAAAAAATCTAAGAAAAAAAATGGACTCTTCATAGAAACTCGACCAGGTGATCAGTGAATTTGTATGGGAGGCCAATTTTTTTTTCTGCAATTTGCGCCTTTTTTCTTGCAGATCTATAATGTGCTGGGGAGTCTGATTTCGATGTTAAGAGGTTATGAGTTAGTTACCAGTAACCCTGTATATAAAAGCGAAAATCTCTCACTCACTCGTCACGAAACCTCGCTAAGAAAGGATTTTTGGAAATTCTATCCCTAAGGGGGTGCAATAGGGGTTGCCAGTTTGTGTGAATCTTCGTAATTTTTTAAGTGAGACACATTAAATTTTTAATTTATTTTGGTACATACATACATATTTTCACGACTGTTTCCCATGGGGGTAGGCAGAGACTATAGATTTCCACTTGCTACGATTCTTGCAAACCTCTTTTGCTTCGTCAACACTCATTACTCTTTTCACACATGCTCTCCGGTTATAAGTACTCCTTACTTCACCTTTTTTCAGAACGTCTGCAATTTGGTCGCAGAACGTTCTTCGAGGTCGACCCGGTCCAGTTTTCACATCCACATCCCCACGATAAATATTTTTAGTTAGTCTTCTTTCATCCATCCTTTCAACATGTCCAAACCACCTTAACATTCCTTTCTCAATTTTTGTCACTATATTCTCTTTCACCCCACACCTTTCACGTATTATTTTAGTAGTTAGTAGAAAATAATAATGCATTTATTAGATTTTGAAAATGACATCCCTATAGGGGTACACGTCATTTTTTAATTAGCGGTTTTAAAAAAAATAATAATCCTTTGATTGGATTTAAAAAATTGCATCCCCAGGAGTGCATTAGGGGTTGCAAATTTATATTTTTATGAAACTTTGTAATTTTTGATTAAGAGACAAATTAATTGTTTTAAATAGATCCGTCGCTCTCCTTTGCAAGGAGCGGGAGTGGGAGCGGGAGAGGGAGCGGGAGCGGGAGCGGGAGCGGGCACAAGCAATTTAAACATTTTAATTTTTTAACATAATAATTAATATGTTTATGACTTCTACGCGGATGAAGTCGCGGGTTAAAGCTAGTTATTATTATTTAAATTAAATAATGTCTACACAATGAAGTAGTAATTAAAACAAAACAAATCGTCCTCAAAGCTCAATACCAGCTTACATAAGCCGACGCAAGTGAAAACGTAACTTTTTATCTACTTGCCAAGTGTGAGAACCTGCCGGGTCTAGGTTACCCTTTGTTTAAAAGTTCCCATACGACGCATTATCTCAATCAGGAATTGTTCATTAGGCATCGCTGTTAAATTTTATGGTTTTGTCTAGTTCGTTTATTTTTAGTTGTTAAAAAATTTGACGGGTATTATTTATGAGGTTGTTATTAAATAATATAGCTAAAAATTACGAGCAATTTTTTTCCACCTTAATTTTTTTTTTCATGATTTTGTCCACTTTGTCGGCATGATATATATATTACATACCCATGTATATACAAACCCAAATTACATTACATTTGTGCATGAATTCATCTAAAACTGCATTATTACATGATAGTGTATAAGGCATGGCACCGATAACATATAATAATATACCGAAACAATATAAAGAAAGAAATTTGACTTAGTTTGAGAAGAAAATTAATTTTAATAAATAAATGTTATGACAGTGTTAAGGATTTCTTATCCGATAAATTGTAAATTGACTTTGATTCATAGTAAATTGTTATATTTATATTTATACGTATATTTTTTAGTTTTATGATAGATGATAGATTTTTTGTCAAAATTTGCTCACCGGTGATGGTAAACATGATTGGACGAAACTAAATGTAATGTCTTGTAACACATGTTTGGCAAATAAATTAAATATCTTTATATTTACAGTTTTCTTGTACCTTTAGTTTCTGAGTAGAACCACGGACGGACAGACATACAGACATGGTGTAACTATAAGGGTTCCTTGGTTACTACATACCCATGTACATAATTATGTAAATACCGGAATAACATCTTTCTAGTACTGGCGAAATGGCGACATGGTGAAACTATTAGGGTTCCTTGTTTACTGAGGAACCCTAAAAATGATTTTCTTTTTCGTTTATTATTATTACTAACACTAGTGTCAGTGTCAGATTTTTCGAGCTGTCTAGAGGCATCAAAGTAGCTCAATGACTGTCAACTAGTGACAACAATATTTCCATTTTCTAAGAAGTAGTTTAATATACATAATTGTCACGCCTATTTCCTATAGTAGGCGAGACTATGGATCTCCACTTGCTACGATCCTTGCAAACCTCTTTTTTAATCGGCTTCCAAAAAGTAGGAGGTGTTTAATTTCAAATTTGACATCATTCTTAATTAATAATTATGACTTTATGATATAACAATGTATTCTCAGTCCACATATCTAACTTTAATATCGGTATAATTGTAAGGTTTACGTTTTTTGAGAAAATGCTGCAGTACAGTTTGATACCGCTTCTTCTGTACTTGCGCTTTGAAGGTAGTAAACTTAGTTGTAAGTATATGATCTTACGTCAACAACTACCTATTAATATTACCAAAGGAAAAAAATAATACAATTATCAAGTGATACAAATGTCCAAATATAAATAAATTATTTTCGACTTTATTTTTTGACTTTGATCAATTCGCCGTCATTCATCGTTCATTCGAAAACGCGTGGACCAATTTGAAAATCTTTTTTGTTTGAAAGTGTATACTTATCTGGTGGTTCCATAATAAACAAATTTTATCAAATTCGGTTGTATAGTTTTGGGATGAAGTCGTTTTTAGTTTTGAATAAATATCTTAACGTACAGTCAAGTACCAAGATCGACTGCCTCCGTGGTCCAGTGGTCAAGGCGTTCGCCTTGTGACCCGGAGGTCATGGGTTCGATTCCCACTGGGAAACATACTTTGTGCAAAGTTGTTTCCAGTCTGGATAGGATATTGCAGGCTTGAATCACCTGATTATCCGAAAAGAAAGATGATTCCGTGTTTCGAAAGACACGTAAAACTGTGGGTCCCGAACGCTAGGTGGCGTTCGGGACCCACAGTTTTGTTTTGTGCGTTTGATCATCAAACTATCCAAGGATTGGTTCCTGGTTTGCCCTTTGGGTTGTGGAGGTCAGACGGCAGTCGCTCTGTGTAAAAACCAGTAACCTCGTCAAATCTCCTTGGTTAGGTAGCGGACCCCGGGCTCTGAAGCGTTACTGCTGAGGATGCAACCGGGAATACGCTCGGATGATGATGAATCAAGTACCAAGATACCTGACCAGGCCCTCCACTTATATCTTGAATTTTCTCTTAAACTAAAAATGATATTAACATGAAATTTTTTATTTAGGCAGTTTTGCATTAAGTCTTTCTGCATATAAATTTTCATGTAAATGTTATTTTTATGGTTAACATCAGTGTGTCGTGCAGCGGCTTTGTGCACAAGCGCGTCACATTCGCCCTGATGAAGACCTCCGGATGAGGTCGAAACATGTCGGCCGGTAGCTGACTCTCTACGTGAGTAACCCGTGCTTTATTAATAATGTTATTGTGTATAGGACCATGTATATAAGTGGAGGGCCTGGTCAGGTATCTTGGTACCTGACTATACACAAGGTAGTGCCTACTATAAACTTTTAATGAGACTAATTTATTATTTCCTTCCACTTGTCACACAAACATTCAAAAAATTGTGGTTCAAAGTCAAAAGTCAAAGTCAAAAATCATTTATTTATCGTCGTCAACGTAAGATCATTTACTCACAACTAAGTTTACTGCCGCCTCCAAAGCGCAAGTACAGAAGAAGCGGTAACAAACTGTACTGCAACATTTTCTCCAAAAACGTCAACCTTACAATTATACTGATATTAAAGTTAGATATGTGGACTGAGAAAAAGGTAATAATAAAGGTTTGAAATAAACAAAAAGCCAGAGATTTGTATCAAGTACATGGGAATTTCATTACCGCAGAGGCAGTGGACCTTGAAACGTATACAGGATACGGCGAGGGTACGCCGGTTCAAGTTTAAACCGATGATATTTCCACTGTACAATTTTTGACTTCATTAACCGATTTCCAAAAAGAAGGAGGTTCGTCGCGATCTTTTTAGGGTTCCGTACCTCGAAAAGAAAAAACGGAACCCTTATAGGATCACTTTGTTGTCCGTCCATCCGTGTCTGTCTGTCTGTCAAGGTCCTTTTTCTCAGGAACGCGTGGAGGTATCAAGCTGAAATTTATATGAAATACTCAAGTCTACTGTCCCTTGGAGTAGTGAAAAAATCAAACTTCTAAGCCAACGCAATCAAAAGATACAGCCGTTTATGCAGTAAATTTCCGCAAAATTTCGACACTCGCAAGGGAATCAAAACCTACAGGGTACTTTACGAAGGTACGAAGCAACGTCTTGTAGCACAGATAAAGAAAAAATTGCGAAAACCGTAAATTTTTTGTTACATCATTATAATAAAAATATTTTAAAAAATTTTAAACTTACTATATCTACAAGTTTGAACGGAACCCTCGGTGTTTATTGGCCGATTTTAAAGTATGTTAACCGATTATTAGAAGACGATTTGGAAGTTACACTAAATTTACTTTCCAGGTGGTCAGATTAGGTAAAAATTTTATCAAACTCAGTTGTGTAGTTTAGTCATAATTATTTAATGATCGAGGTGGTAAAACTCTACTCCTAATTTTTTGAGTTTGATCTCAAGCCAGTGCATATTAGTTTTTGAAAAAATCACTTTTTTTTACAAACTTTTATTGTGAGGCCGAAGTTGATGGAGTTGAGTCTTTTTATAACTGAGTTCCATCGAGCGCCTTCCGTCTCTGTGATCAGACCCTAGATATCGTCGACCATAAAGTGCTTGTCAAGACAAATCAGACAAATCAAATGAGGTTATGTTGTGTAATTACTGTGTTCTGTCAAATATCTCCTGCCACCATCATCAGAACAGCTCATTGACTTCATAATATTGTATTGTCATCTGACTAACACCAGTTTGCAAAATTTCAGCTCAATAGGTTGCTGATAACTACTTAAAAATTTAACTGCAAGATTTGACCTAAACGAACATTCATACACAGTTGCATACAAGATAAATTGCAAGTTGAATAAAAGTTTGTAAAATTTTCAAATACACTACGAATGCTGATTCCCATTTTCGCTTATCCCCTCGATTGGCTTTTACGAACTGGGCGGAAATAGAAGCAGCTAATACATTCTAAGACTTTTCTCTAGGGAATGTTCTGACGACACGCACACTAGCCACTCTTAGCGCATATCTACCGCGCTTTGAAGTTTTTTAAGTTTGTTGCATATAATTTGAGTCCTATCACACATGTATAAAACTAAAATTGCATTAACCGAAGTCAACACGCGCACGCCTCGCCTACGCCACGCGCTCCCCTTGCCTCCACCTTGCACCCACCCGGCGCTCGCTCCGATTGCAATTTGAGTTGTATGGTTTTGTGATAGGATTCAAATTATATGCAACAAATTCAAACCGCGCTTGTCGTGCGCAAGGCATGGACTTGCGCGTGTCGTTCAAATGCGCCCTTACTCCCAGAGCATTTTATATCTAACTAGCTTTTGCCCGCGGCTTCGCTCGCGTAGGGGTGTAATTTATCAAAATTTCTTAGGGGATGCCTACGTCATAGATGCTTTATGCATGCAAAGTCTCAGTCCAATCGGTTTAAAATTGGCAAAGTTTCATACAAACTTTCATCACCTATTTTATCCCCTTGGGGGTAGAATTGATGAAAATCCTTTCTTAACGGATGCCTACGTCATAACATCTACCTGCATGCCAAATTTCAGCCCGATCCGTCCAGTGGTTTGGGCTGTGCGTTGATAGATCACTATGTCAGTCAGTCAGTCACCTTTGAGTTATATATATTTATATAAGATATCAACTTATTGGAATCCGACAAGAATGTCCAAGCAATGAGGTAACAACCATAGAGTATTTTTACAACAAAACCAGTTCACCAAACTATTGCTTTACGTAAGTCTGTTTTTTAACGAAACTGCTGAGGTAAATGTTATGAAACTAAATAGACGATTCAGTTTTCAATTAAATGTTGTGGAATTTCAACAATGGTTGGTATGTGAAATTATGTAAAATAAATAAATATATACGGACAAATAACACAGATTGAGCTAGCCCCAAAGTAAGTTCGAGACTTGTGTTATGAGATACTAACTCAACGATACTCTATTTTATAACAAATACATATAGAGATAAACATCCAAGACCCAGGTCAATCTAAAAAGAACATTTTCCATCTTGATATGACCGGGGATCGAACCCGGGACCTCCAGGTAACAGCCTGACATGGTGACCAGTAGGCAACAGAAGTATTTCATTTTGATACCGTATACATAGTTGCATTACATGTAATCATAATAATTTAACAAATAGGACCTAAAATCACGAAACCAAGTTATTATAAATATATAAGTAGTTACCTAACTTATTATTAATATTTTCATGGAATTGTATATTGATAAATGTTGATGTATAAACACACCAACAGTATTTACTTCGGAGGTGAGGGTTGATACCTGCGTCATTACTTAGTTTTTTAAACTACTGCAGGTTGTATGTGATGTTTTTTAAATGTCCTTGTATTAGTACTGCTCCAAAAAAAGACATTTACATTTTAGGAGCTTTGTGGCCTGGTGCACATTACTAGCGTTTTCGCAAGTAAAGTGACACCGGGCGTAGTCCGCACTTGAATGGGTAACCACAATGGCAAAAAAAAATCTCGAGCACCTCCGTGCCTCGGAACGCAGTTCTAAGCCATTGGTCCCTGCTGTCATATTGTATGGCAGTCGTCAAGCTATGTCAGATGCTTGTAGGCAGCTTGAAAATTCTGACACCAGTGTTGGCCACTGACACAAACAAAAAACAAACAAGTTGCATTTTCATATTATGCATTTCATGTCATTTGTTTAAAATAAAAACAAATTACTGTTATGTAAAACCTTTCAATCCAAAGTTGACTGGAAGAGATCCTTATCTGGGATAAGTCAGCCTTTGTACTGTGCTTGTTCTCTTAAATTGTATTTTTGTATTTATGTGTAAAGCTTTTACAAACAAACAAACAAAATACGCATGACTTATTTTCATACTGAATGGGGGATAAGAAAAACTTTGAATATATCATCAGCATCTCTTCCTTCGCAGATCGTTAAAGCTAATCGAAGGAATCAGCAAGTAATTGAATCAAGTAAATAGGCATATTATTGCTCCTAATCCATCACGCTGAAAGCGGCCTATGGGTCTTACGGCCTAGGGCCCTGTTTGTTCCGTTAGGGATAAAAACGTGAAAATGTTGCAAAACTACAGGGCCTCTAATTATTAGAGTCTTTATTGTTTTTCCGACGGCTTTTAACATAATCGCTACGGAAGAGGTAGTACTTGATACTAATTCATTAGATGACATATTGGCTTCAATTAAGTCTTTTAGAGTCTTTTTTACTAAACGCTTTTTCTGATTGTATCTGGAGCTACTTCGGAGCTTGGGATCGAAGAATCCCGACTTATATATTTATATTATACATGCGAAAGTTAGTTTGTATGTTTGTTACCACTTCACGCTTCAACCACCGAACCTGTTTGGATGAAATTTGGTATAGATATAGTTCGAGACTAAGGGAAGAACATAGGATAGTTTTTATACCGAAAATTCCCACGGGGAGCGAAGCCCGCTGGCACAGGTAGTTTATATATTAATATAATAACTTTCCTTCTTTTATTAATCTAAAAACTTGAAGATAAAAATATGTTTGCAATGAAAAAGAGCTTAAGTTTGCTAATTAATATTGATTTGAAATGTATCTTTTGCGCCACAGCTCGGGCGACTCAATGCTATGGTCTGAAACATTCCTTATTTTGCTGTCATAGGTTTATAACTCAGTGGAAGAAGAAAGTGGGGCCTTTGCCCAGCGGTGGGACAAAATAACAAGCTAAAATAAGGGTTTATAGTATAAATACGAGTATTGAAACTCTGTAGTTCAAAAATCTTATAGAATTTTAAGTAAGGTGTGTTAAAAGTATCAGGAAATATATTCAACGCATATTATTTCAACGTTTGTTAAAATATTGGTGAAAAGAGTACAATTGTTTTTTATTTTGCTCGAAATATATGCGAATAAATACGAGATAGTATGTATATACACGAAAAACAACATTTGTTAATTGCGATAATGATACAAACAAGAAGTTATTATTTCACACACGAAGGTTATATTTTATGCGTTGAACTCACAGAATTATACATATAAATATATCAATCCGTTTTTGTTTATATCTGAAAAAAATAATTAAGATATTTTGCCTCATTTTTTAAAGACGTTATTCATATATTTCTACAAATAAAAAGTTTAAAGTAGACCAAATTAAAGAATTTAATTGAACAGAATTTTGAGTGTATTTTTGGATAATTTTATAGTAAAAGCTTTTATAAAACAGGCTAGTTATATTTTTATTTTCTAATAAGTATATATAATAGTTTGATGTCCAGATGAGTTTTCTTTGAAAAGCAAGCTTATAAAATATAGTTTCTGTATAAAATTTTTATTTAAAAATTGTTCAGTAAACATGCTGTTTTTTGTTTATAAAATGTTGTTGAAAAGGCCGTACGTAACGCTAGATTTTCACAAAAAATAATTGAACGTAGTCCGTAAAAAGGTACTTAAAATTACTTAAAACGAAAATATCATACCTGATACACAAATAAGGCACGTAAAACAAAACTAACAAAATTTTTTCCACATTAAGTTCACTCACAACACTCACACAGCGCGGGACGTGCGCGCGCGACCACTGCCTCCACTCAAATGCGCTTAACTGGAACACTGCCTGCGCAGGCGCAGCGGCTTGTGACGGCGCGACGCACACTACTGTCCTCAATGTACGTACGCGTATGTGCCGTGCCGTCCTTATGTGCGGAACGGAAAATGGTGATTTCAGTTGATGACATACGTTATAATTAAGTTTTAGGATGTTGGTTTGTCCGTGGATTTTTGAATGAAGGTTTTTATTAAATATTACAGACGTATCGCGTTTTAATTTTTTAACCGACTTCCTAAAAGGAGGAAGTTATCATTCGTCGCGACCTTTTTTAATGTATGTTCACCGATTATTCGAAGACGCCTGGACCGATTCGGAAAATTCTTTTTTGTTCGAAAGGGTATTATTATACTTGTACGATAGATAATTTTTATTAAATCGGTTGTGTATTTCGGGGTTGAAGTTGGATTTAGTTTGAATAGTTTATTATGGGTTATATGGAATTAAGGTTAATAAGACTAGATTATATAAGTATTCTTCTGCATTTGCCTTGAACCTAAAATCAGCAATTGTTTGAAACAAAACTTTGAACTATCCAATAAGAAGTATAAAAAAGTACGTATTTCGAGTTTGAGTTTATGTTATATTGACAACCGCCGTGGTGTAGTGGTCACCGTGCTAGTCCGCCACCCAGAGGTTCCGGTTCGATCCCCGGTCTGGGCAAGTTGGAAAATGGCCTTTTTCAATTTGTCCTGGGTCTTGGGTGTTTATCTATCTATATATGTATTTGTTATTAAATATAGTATCGTTGAGTTAGTATCCCATAAAACAAGTGTCGAAGTTACTTTGGGGCTAGCTCAATCAGTGTAATTTGTTCATATATATTTATTTTTTATTTATTAGTGGGCCTAAAATGGACATCGAGAATCTAAAATCATAGTATCAGGTTGTTGGAGCATCTTTTGTTGTAAAAAATGCCTATTTTAAAAATCATTGTTACAATTTGTTATGAATAACCAGTCAAGTGCGAATCGGAATCGCGCACGAAGGGTTTCGTACCATCATCTATAAAAAATCACGTTTGTTGTATGGGAGCCCCACTTAAATATTATTTTTATTCTGTTTTTAGTCTTTGCTGTTATAGTGGCAACAGAAATACATCCTCTGTGAAACAGCCTAGTGACAGACAGACACACGGACAGACAGTGGAGTCTTAGTCCCGTTTGTACCTTTTGGGTATGGAACTGCCTAATACTTACTATTTTTTAACCGACTTCAAAAAAGGGAGGAGGTTATCAATTCGTCGCGATCCTTATTTTTTTTTATGTATGTTCACTGATTATTCGAAGACGCGTGAACAGATTTGGAAAATTATTTTTTTGTTTGAATGGGTATACTGTCAAGGTGGTCCCATAGTAATTTTTTTAAAATCCGTTGTGTAGTTCGGGGGTGAAGTCGGTTTTTAGTTTTGAAAAATTATTTTCTTTCAAAACAAAATATATGCTCGCTACACTTTTGCTTATAACTTCATCAACATCAAATCTCTCCTAAACTACACAAAACATTCACCAACTTTAAGACGAAGTGGTAGCTAAAGTGGCGCCCTGGTGATAATTAAAAATTTGATTTGTATCACTGTCTAGAAAGACCTTTAAACTATTTTATGAATAACCTTTGAAAGTAATATTGGTAGTCCGTCTAGTTTTAAAACGGGTTTTTGCAAAAAGTGGCCACTTTTGGCGAAAACCCGTTTTAAAACTAGACGGACTATTAGTAATAATTTCAAAGGTTATTAATAAAATAGTTTAAAGGTCTTTCTAGACAGTGATAGAAATCAAATTTTTAATTATCACCATATTTAGTTTAAAACAATTTATTTCAAATGAGGGCGCCACTTTAGCTACCACTTCGTCTTAAAAAAAGAAGAAAATTGCTTTTTTTACTCATTATTCAAGTTTTTTTAACCTCGGATCGGAGAGTGCGTAACAAATGAATGTTTCCATACAATTCTCTGTGGCTTATGTTTAATTATTCTTAAGTTTAATTAAAGATGCCTAATGAGGTTTCTGATTAATTCAAATTATCTCTGTACTTGCAGTTTCTGAGAAATGGAGGTTTTATTAATTTTATTATTTACCAATTTATGTAAATATATTTTTGATCCGCTTGGCGTCGAACTACGCGAGCGAAGCCGTGGGCAAAAGCTAGTAAATTATATTTATGTAAACGGAAAATTTATACATAGAATACATCAAATAATTAACTTTCTATTTTTTTATTTTAAGTAAATCCTACTGGAAAAGCATACTTTGTGAAAAGTTGTTTCAATGTCTACTAGGATAATACATTGAATCGCCAGATTTTCCGAAAAGAAAGATGATTCCGTGTTTTGAAAGGCACGTATAAACTGTGGGCCCGTGGGGTCGAAACGCCATCTAGCATTTGCTCAAACCTATCAAGTATTGGTCCTGGTCTATCCTTGGGGTTGCGGAGGTCAGACGGTAATCGCTCTATGTAAAAACCAGTAACCTCGTCAAATCTCCTTGGTTAGGGAGCGGACCCCGGGCTCTGAAGCGTTACTGCTGAGGATGCAACCGGCTATACGGGGGATGATAAAGAATATATCTAACTAACTCACTAGGGTATTCTATTCGCAGTGTACTTAGCAAGTGGTAGTTTAGTAAGTTTTTATTTCTATCTTGCCTAACATTTCTTTTTATTTATTTACTAGCTTTAACCCGCGACTTCGACCGCGTAGAAGTCGAAAGTGGTTCTGATGGGATTTTATTTATTTTATTACGTTATTAATGTTGTTATAACGTACGAATCATTATGTTAAAATGTTTGAATAGTTATTAAATATAACATTCTTTATTAAAGTGGAGGGATTTAAAGTCCTAGCAGACCGGCGAACTTTTTTCCGCCGATTTCCCTTCCCCTGACCCTTCCCTAATTTTGAAATACGTACTTACTCATTTACCGCCAGGAGTACTCCTGCGAAGTTTCGAATAAAATGATCAAACAAATCTTGTTTCTCCATACAAACTTTGGACCCCAATTTCACCACCTTAGAGGGTGAGTTTTGAAAAATCATTTCTTAGTGCACCCTTAAACCTTATAAGGAACCTATGTGGTAAATTTGGAGTCTCTAGGTCCATCGGTTTGAGGTGTGCGTTGATCGATCAGTCACTCACTTTCTATCTATGTCAATCAGTCAGTTTCTTCTTTTATATATATATAGATTGAGGAGCTCGGTGGTTAGGCAGAAGTGTGCATTACTAGCGCTTTTGCAAGTAAGGCATCACCGGGTGTGGTCCGCACTTGGATGGGTGACCATAAGTGGCATACAAATTTCTCGAGCTCTTCCATGCTTCGGAAGGCACGTATAAGCCGTTGATCCCAGCGGTCATCATTGTATGGCAGTCGACAAGCTATGTCAGATGCTTTTAGGCAGCTTGAAAAATCATGTCAATAGGCGATATGGCCGGCTAGCAACTCGTTATTATTTTGATTAATTTTTTCAACCTCCGTCTCGTAATGGTCACCATGCTAGTCCGCCACCCAGGGGTCCCGGGTTCGATCCCCGGTCAGGGCAAATTGGAAAATGGCCTTTTTCAAATTGTCCTGGTATCTTAGATGTTTATCTTTATATCATTTGTTATAAAACATAGTATCGTTGAGTTAGTATCCCATAACACAAGTCTCTAACTTACTTTCGGGCTAGCTCAATCTGTGTTATTTGTCCCTGTATATATATTATTATTTATTTATTTATTTTCACCTAAACGCTAAAAGTGACCTTTGGATCTTCCGGCTCTAAGCTCCGTCTATCCCGTTAGGTAAAAACACGTGATACAAACCCACTAAGGTACCCATTTACGGAGTACTTAGCAAATGATAACTGACCAATACTTTCTTCGAAGAAAGTGCTCGTTGATGTCTTTACTATGAAAGTCAATTGCTTGTTGTTACACTCGGCTTTAGCGCGGTTTCTCTTGCTAATTAAATGTTTTACATTTATTTTCATAAGTAAATCTGTTATATTGTTTTTATTCTTGTTCTTGTGTCTACAAATAAATTCAAATAATTTTTTGCATTTCATAATGTACAGTCAGCCAAAGAGATACCTGACCAGGCCCTCTATCTTTATCTTCAATTTTCTCTTAAACTGAAAATAATATTAACATGAAATTGTATATTTAAAAAGACTCTATTAAAATTTTTAAAATTATATATTTTTATTTCAATATTATTTTTCAGTTTAAGACAAAATTCAACATGTAGGTAGAGAGACTGTACACCAGTTCTAACTACTAAAAATCCCTGTAAAAGTCACTTTCTTATTGTAAGTAGGTATACTATGAACCCTGTCCGGTATCACAAACGATGTAGAGGGACTGTACATCAGTTCTAACTACTAAAAACCCCTGTAAAAGTCACTTTCTTATTGTAAGTAGGTATACTATGAACCCTGTCCGGTATCGCAAACGAGGTAGAGGGACTGTACATCAGTTCTAACTACTAAAAATCCCTGTAAAAGTCACTTTCTTATTGTACTCGTAAGTAGGTATACTATGAACCCTGTCGGGTATCACAAACGAGGTAGAGGGACTGTACACCAGTTCTAACTACTAAAAATCCCTGTAAAAGTCACTTTCTTATTGTAAGTAGGTATACTATGAACCCTGTCGGGTATCACAAACGAGGTAGAGGGACTGTACATCAGTTCTAACTACTAAAAATCCCTGTAAAAGTCACTTTCTTATTGTACTCGTAAGTAGGTATACTATGAACCCTGTCCGGTATCACAAACGAGGTAGAGGGACTGTACATCAGTTCTAACTACTAAAAATCCCTGTAAAAGTCACTTTCTTATTGTACTCGTAAGTAGGTATACTATGAACCCTGTCCGGTATCACAAACGAGGTAGAGGGACTGTACATCAGTTCTTTTTTCTCGTTAAAATACTCTTCCAATTTATATAAATGCAGTGCGTGCACACTATCTTCGAGAACTGTCAGATAGAATACAAATAATATATATTTACCCCCTTATTCATAAAAAGTTTCAAACCTTTGCTAAACCTATTTTAGTTAAAATATGTTTTGTCTTGTTCTTGCAATGTCAAATATTGAAAAGAGGGAAAGGGACAAAACATGTTTTAACTAAAATAGGATTACCAAACGGTTGCTAATTTTTATGAATATGGGGGGTAGTATATACATTGGTTATTATATCTTATATATATGTATATTTTGAATGTAAGTTTATTAATATATATTGTTATTTTAATTAATATATTCTTATATTTTATATTATTCATATATCTTCCAAAATCACATTATTTTGCGCCTCCTTCAAAAGGCTACTTAATCTCGGCATCATCAGTAGGTTGACTGGTAGATAGAGCCTATGGCTTTAAGTCCGCCTATTACATTTGTAATAAAGTTAAATAAATAAAAAAAATATATATAATACTTTTATTTACTAAAATTAATTTTGACGACCTCTGTGGCCTAGTAGTCATCATGCCACGCTGCCATACTGGAGGTCCCGGGTTCAATCCCCGGTCTGATCTTTTTAAGATTACCTTATATGAGACTTTACCCGAAATTGTAAAAAAAAACTGGAGCTCCATACATTTTGGCACGATAGGTATTTAATTTTGGCAGTGAAGATTTTTTTTTACGATTTTAGGGATGGTTCTATTGTAAAAGTTGTTCACATTGATTAGTTTGTTTACTCCCTTTCGGGTTTATACCTCCATCCGTTACACTTTGTATATGTATTTGTTATAAAATATAGTATCGTTAAATTAGTATTCGATAACACAAGTCTAGAACTTACTGCCACTTATGATAGTCCACCACCCAGAGGTCCCGGGTGCGATCCCCGGTCAGGGCAAGTTGGAAAATGGCCTTTTTCTTATTATCCTGGGTCTTGGATGTTTATTTATATATGTATTTGTTATACAATATAGTATCGTTGTGTTAGTATAGTTATTTGTATGTATATATATATATATATATATATATATATATATATATATATATATATATATATATATATATATATATATATATATATATATATATATAGTATAAGTACTAATACTCACGTACTCACGTCACGTGCCAGTGTTGACCTCTCCATCCATCGGTTCCCAAAAGACCGCTCATTGTACATTTTTCATGTCTTATCTGTCTTTTCGGCCTCGGCGAACATTCTGCGACCAGATTGCAGACGTTCTGAAAATAGGAGAGGTAAAAAGTACCCATAACCGAAGGGCATGTATGAAGAGATTGATGAGTGTAGATGAAACGAAAAAGTTTTGTCAGGATCGTAGCAAGTGGCGGTCTATAGTCTCTGCCTACCCCTGTGGGAAAAGGTGATATCATGTACGTATATTAATGTTTTTTTTTTTGGTTTACAACAAAGTATCACCCCATGTTGACGACCTCCGTGGCGTAGTGGTCACCATGCTAGTCCGCCACCCAGTGGTCCCGAGTTCGATCTCCGGTCATGGCAAGTTGGAAAATGGCCTTTTTCAAATTGTCCTGGGTCTTGGGTGTTTATCTATATATTTATTTAATATAAAATATAATATCGTTGGGTTAGTATCCCATAACACAAGCTTCAGCTTACTTTGGGGCTAGCTCAATCTGTGTGATTTGTCCCTACTTATATATTATATATTTATATGTATCCCATCAACTTTTATCCCCTTAACTTGTAATTTAAATGTCTTTTCTGTGTGTACATTTTAATTATTGTTATTTTTTCTTGGGGACCAATAAAGTATTACTTATTTACTTTTAGAATAATAGCCCAAATAGATGACATGACATCCTGTGTACCCTACTTCAAATAATATATTTACCTTACCATCATTTCTGCATGTTTACATATAAACACATGTCCTCTTTTACACACATGATATAAACACCAGACATAAAGAAAGACTACACCTACCTGCGTCTAGAATAAAAATGCTACGCAATAGCCCATACCACATGGCAGTCAAAATATTTAATGAATTACCAGCATCTATACGACAAGTAAAAAATTTTAAAAATTCTCGCGTGCTCTAACATCCTACCTTATTTCAAAATGCTACTACATTGTCTAAGACTATTTAGATGTAAATAAATATAGAATTAAATTATTTGATTGTTGAAATTAACATATTATGCATGAAATTTCGTTAAATACTCAATATTATTTTAATTGTGTTTAGTTTATTAAATTAATAAATAAATATATAGGGACAAATAACACTGAGCTAGCCCCAAAGTAAGTTCGAGACTTTTGTTATGGGATACAAACTCAACGATACCATATTTTATAACAAATACATAAATAAATAAACACCCAAGACCCAGGACAATTTGAAAAATTAATTGATTGATATCTACCAATTGTATGTGCAATACTCCTTGAGTTGCTACGATTAGAACATCAATATGCCTAAGACCTGTATGTATCATATCTGTATGTATGACTCATAGGTAGCAAATAAATGTCTGAATCTTTGAATCTTTATCTGGCCACTGGGTGTCTGATTTTTTAGGCTACCTAAAGGCATAAAGACATACCTTGATGACTGCCATACAATGATGATAGCTCAGACAAACGGCTTATGCGTGCCTGCCGAAGCACGGAGGAGCTCGAGAATTTTTTTAATGCCACTGGTGGTCACCCGTCCAAGTGTGTGCCATTCATGGTGTTGCTTTACTTGCGTAAGCGCTAGTAATACTCCGCTGGGCCACTGAGCTTCTCTTTTCCTCCCACTGTCAACTTGAATAGTTGGCAATCAACCACGTTTTAAAGGAACTTTTTACCGCGTACGACCAAACTGTGGACTCAACTTCCTGCAGCAGTGTTCCCGGACCGATACGATACGACATTGAAACCTTCAAAAAACGAGTCTATATCTTCCTGAAAGGCCGGCAACGCTTCTGTTACACCCCTGGTGTTGCAGTTGTCCTCGGGCAGCGGTGATCACTTACATCAGGTAACCGTTCGTCGCTTGTTCGTTTGCCGCAGTATAATATAAAAAAAAACTTAATTTGGGTAGCATCTGGTATATTCTACTTTTATATCGAGACAAGCAAAGAAATCTTAAATAATATACTCTAAAATACAACAACAAAATAACTAATTACTAAAGTCAGTACTTACTTCAATATTGCACCATTTGAAGTAATTAAACTAAAAACTCCAACAAAAAGACGATGCCCCGAGAGACAGGTGGATGTATTGCTCTCTGTCTCTCTTAGTCATATGCTGTATAGCGCGGTCTCTGTCTATCGGAAGACAGTGGATAAAAGTAACGGCTGGTTGCCGTAACTGACTTTTATAAGGCAGTGGTTCTAAAATATTTGTAAGTAGATTAATTTTAAAGGCTTGTTTATTTTTCCATGCTGGTCTGGGAGAAAATAATGTACCAGCAGTTTTTCTTCCCACGCAGATCGTAAAAGCCGATCGAGGGAATTGGTGTTAATGCAAATCATGTAAATAGGCAATGCGGCTATGCAACTCACAAATTTGATCACTTTTTTCGCCGTCCCTGTCAATATCAGGTCCTGTCAAAAATTTTTTAGAACCCAGGCTAACTATGGTTCCATCTGCTTAGAGATGAAAGACCGTAAATGCTCTATCTGCTCCATTAGGCATTAAGTCATGATACAGTATAGTCATCATCATCATCCGAGCGTATTCCCGGTTGCATCCTCAGCAGTAGCGCTTCAGAGCCCGGGGTCCGCTACCTAACCAAGAAGATTTGACGAGGTTACTGGTTTTTACACAGAGCGACTGCCGTCTGACCTCCACAACCCAAAGGGCAAACCAGGAACCAGTCCTTGGATAGATTGATGTAGAAACGCTAGGTGGCGTTCGGGACCCACAGTTTTACATGCCTTCCGAAACACGGAATCATCTTTCTTTTCGGAAAATCAGGTGATTCAAGCCTGCAATATCCTATCCAGACTGGAAACAACTTTTAACAAAGTATGC
This sequence comes from Acrobasis suavella, assembly GCA_943193695.1. Classification (NCBI taxonomy): domain Eukaryota; kingdom Metazoa; phylum Arthropoda; class Insecta; order Lepidoptera; family Pyralidae; genus Acrobasis; species Acrobasis suavella. The sequence continues at coordinate 12,074,088 of OW971952.1, forward strand.
TTCCCAGTGGGAATCGAACCCATGACCTCCGGGTCACAAGGCGAACGCCTTGTCCACTGGACCACGGAAGCAGTCTCATGATAAAGTATAGTCTATAACACTATTTATATATTTCCATCATCTCATGCCATCATCTCTCTCAACGTAGCCTGTTCGTTATGGATAAAGATATGATGGTGTATCTGTATTTTCCGTAACATCTTCAGGTCCATTAACGTATTTCTTTCTTTGTCGTGTATGTAAGTGGCCAACACTGGTGTCAGATTTTTCAGGCTGCCTTAAGGCATCTGACATAGCTTGACGACTGCCATACAATGATGACAGCCGGGACCAACGGCTTATACGTGCCTTCCGAAGCACGGAGGAGCTTGAGAAATTTTTGTGCCACTTGTGGTCACCCATCCAAGTGCGGACCACGCCCGGTGTCGCTTAACTTGCGAAAGCGCTAGTAATGCGCACTCCCACCGGGCCTCCTCGTTAATAATTAACGAGGAGCTCGTAAATTAACGTATTTTACAATTTTTCTATATTAATAACATGTAAAGAAAATTATGGTCACAAGCGAGGTTCGAATTCATGCCCCTCAGCTCATGTCTGTACCATGAGTGCACTTCCAATTATTATCAGCTACCGTGACTTCGAACCACCCTGGCAAATTTACTCATCACATTTTACGTACTTACGCATTTGAAGCATGCGTAATTCGCGATATAATTATTCTTCTTCTTATCGAGTCGAAATGGTTTCAGTGTGGCTTCCTAGTAAGTAAGTAAGTAAGTAAGCTAAGTATGTGATCACGGCAATCCTTCTGTCACTAGCCCCATTTAGGTCCTCAATGGTACAGTCAAGTACCAAGATACCTGACCAAGCCCTTTACTTATATCTTCAATTTTCTCTTAAACTAAAAATAATATTAACATGAAAAATTTTATTCAGAAAGGCTTAATTAAAATCTGCCTGAAATTAAATTTTCATGTTAATATCATTTTTAGTTTGAGAGAAAATTCAAGATATAAGTAGAGGGCCTGGTCAGGTATCTTGGTACTTGACTGAACATGATGTAGGGCATATAGGTCACAACAGAAGATTGATTTTTCCGAGAATAGTAATGCTATTCAAATCAGTATATTATTAGCGTTCATCTGCCTTTGAGAGCCACTGGAGCACAACAAAAGTAACAGGGGCCGCACGCGCCAAGACGTTTTATCAGTGGCTGCATCACACCAGCCCAGTTTCAACCAAAAAGTGGCGGATCGTAAAGCTATTCAGTCATCAGACGACCTCCGTGGCGTAGTGGTCAGTGGTTACCATGCTAGTCCGTCACCCAGAGGTTTCGGGTTCGATCAGTGGCAGATTTATCAATACGCTGAGTAGGCTAAAGCCTATGGCGGCACATTTGGGGGGGCGGCAAATTTGACGTCAATTGCATCCCCCCCTCGCTTTCCTTTCCTTCTCAATTGCCGCGATGTGCGCGGTACAAGAGTGCTTTTATTGTGATATTTCATAGAACGCAGCTTAAGAGCGGCAAAATATGAATAGCCTACTGGCGTCAAATGTGTAAATCCGCCACTGGGTTCGATCCCCGGTCAGGGCAAGTTTTAAAATGGCCTTTTTCAAATTGTCCTGGGTCTTGGATGTTTATCTATATATATGTATCTGCGATAAAATATAGTATCGTTGAGTTAGTATCCCATAACACCAGTCTCGAACTTACTTTGGGGCTAGCTCAATCACTGTTATTTGTCTCTATATAATAATTTATTTATAATTATTTCTGGTCGCATCCTCAGCGGTAACGTTTCAGAGCCCTGGGTCCGCTACCTAACCTAGGTGATTACTGGTTACTGGTTTTTACACAGAGCGACTGCCGTCTGACCTCCACGTGTGCTTTCCCCGTGGGATATAAAGCTATTCAGTATAATAATAAATTACGACCTCCGTGGCGTTGTAGTGGTCACCATGCTAATCCGCCACCCAGAGGTCCCGGGTCCGATCACCGATCAGGGCAAGTTGGAAAATGGCCTTTTTCAAATTGTCCTGGGTCTTGGATGTTTATATATATATATATATTAATATCCCATAATACAAGTCTCGAATTTACTTTGGGGCTAGCTCAATCAGTATCATTTGTTCATATATATCTATAATTATATCTATAATATTATTGTACGGTGCAACACCGTACATTTTGCATCGTCAGTACACTTATCGGTTATCAACAAGCTACGCGTGCTCACCGTCGCAATGGACGATTCAGTCAGTTTAAACAAAATCAAGCAGTCTCATTCCGAACTCCACAAATATATCATTTTATATGTGCAGCCAGGCCGAGGCCCGTACAATTATCTATATAAGAAAAAAAATTGAGAGGTGTCAAGGGACACCCGGATGGAACGAAGTAAAAAATAAATAGGTCTAAATTACATTCAAACTCTTTTCTGCGTTCTAAAATCAAGTTTTTATTATCTTCATAAATTTGAATGAACAAAAAGTGTCGTTACGAATACAACTTTTGGTCTTATTTTTTTCCGTCTAGCCCTCTTTCGCAACGCGCGATAAGGAACTTCGTTCCAAAATTTCGTTCCAACAGGCTATTTGCGTCAGAGAGTGAGCTACTGGTCACTATGTTTTGACCTCATCCGGAGGTCTTCCTCAGGGGATTATCACTAGAAGCGCGCACAAAATGTCACTTCGAGCTGCATTAAGGGAATACATGAATTTTTCGGGGTCCAGTGCTGCCCCCATCACACTGATATTATAAAGGTGAAAGTTTGTGAGTGTGTATGTTTGTTACTTCTTCACGCGCAAACGGCTAGGCAGGCAGCATTTGGTATGCAGGAAGCTAACACCCTAGATTAACACATAGGCTACTTTTTATATATATCGCAGGTAACACCGTGGGGCGTAGCTAGTTAGAAAAAAAATTTTTGAAAGGAAAATGAGATATCATTTAAAATTTTGTCTTGATCATGCCCTAGATAACCCTTCAAACTATTTTATGAACTACTGTTTACAGTTTAAAGTGAGAACGTGCAGTAGACAAACAGATGTTAGCGTCAAACTAATAACACCCCCTTTTTATCAGGGGTTAAAAACTTCTAGGGAAGTTTAAATTTGTTAGCTTCTTTCACTAATTTAACGTAACGTCTGTAGCCCCATGGGAACTTGCGTCATACTCCAGTGCTTTAAGCGCGGATGAACCGTAACCGTCGAATTTAAACTTTTGAGCCTCTGTTTTGAATGTTATTTTAAGCAACTTATGCTATATAATATGTAACAAAAACCCTATCCGATCCTAGAAGGAGCAACTCAGACCGTCAATATGAACTATTTTTCCTTCGGGACCTATGCTTGAAACTCGAAAAAGAAACGACATTTTTATACAAATTGCCGGGCCGGCCGAATACTTTTGTATGAAAACGTTGAATTTTTTTCGTATTTCAAGCATTGGTCCCATAGGAAAAGTTGTTCATATTGACTGTCTGAGTTGCTCAGGACACGGATCGGACAGGGTTTTTGTTACATATTTTATAGTCTTCTGTTGTAATTGTTAAAAGAAAGTCATATTGGAAAATACATTTTTTCAATGACTACACTGCGCTGCGCGTCTGGCCACGCGCAGCGCAGTGTAGGATTCCGTAGTTGCGAATGCCAAATTTGACTTCACGGGACTAAAAACGTCTAAAAAAACAGTTTTCTATTGAATTTCTATGAAATTTTGCTTTTCCGAGTACATTTCATATTTAATAATAACTATAGTAATTATAACTCTTTCATTTGTAAATCCTACTTAGTTGTGATAGTTTTCCTTTGAAATTCTTAAATTGAAAAATGATATTGACAAGCTCACAATATTTTTTTAGAAATCCATTCTAAGATAACCCACGCGATGGGTTAGTTGAGAAAAAAAAATACTCCCACCTTACATGAATATGAGATATAACCCCAAACCCCAAAGTCCGAATGATTTATATATATACCCATGCCAAATTACAGCTGTGTAGTTCTTATACTCTCTGAGTAGAACCGGAATAGAAAGATAAAATATGGCGAAATTATAAGGTATAAACTATATATGTTTACTACGGAACCCTAAAATACTTAATTATCTATCAATCTTTTTCATAACGGCTGAGAGCTTAATGTCTTCCATGCTAGGCGGAGAGAAAAGAACCATGTTAATCCGCCGGCCACAGGGCCCAGGTTCGATCCCCGGTTGCAAGGGCAAGTTGAAAAATGGCCTTTGTCAAATTGTCCTGGGTCTTGGAAGTTTATCTATATATGTATTTGTGATAAAATATGGTATCGTGGAGTTAGTTTCCCATAACACAAGTCGTATCAGTGTAATTTGTCCCATATTATATATTTATTTTATTTTATATTTATTTAAAACGAGTTTGTTGGTTTTTCGTGAGTGTAAGTAACCAACACTGGTGTCTAGTGTAAATGCATCTGACATAGCTTGACGACTGCCATACAATGATGACAGCCGGGACCAACGGCTTATATGTGCCTTCCAAAGCACGAAGGAGCTCGACAATTTTTTATGCCACTTGTGGTCACCCATCCAAGTGCGGACCACGCCCGGTGTCGCTTTACTTGCGATAGCGCTAGTAATGCAGGGCCGCAGGGCCACCGAGCTCCTCGAATTCCTAGACCTCGACTTGAAACGAGTAAAAGTCGTTTACTTTCCCATAGTATTTCACGTTCTTAGGACATTAAAAAACGTAATAATAACAAGTTTATTCTCCTTTTGACCTGACTGGGAGAATTACTTTACGTCCATGGTGTAGTGGTTAATTAACAATATATGTAGTCTGTCACTCGAGGGTTCTGTAATCGATTTCCCACAGATCTTTGAATCATATTAGTCGATGCGGATATCAATACATTCTTATCTCTTGGTACCTTCCACGGAAGACCAGCGGTATGATGTTTGTTTGTTTTTCGTGTATGTAAGTGGCCAACACTGGTGTCAGATTTTTTAGGCTGCCTAAAGGCATCTGACATAGCTTGACGACTGTCATACAATGATAACGGCCGGGACCAACGGCTTATACGTGCCTTCCGAAGCACGGAGGAGCTCGAGAAATGTTTGTGCTACTTGTGGTCACCCATCCAAGTGCAAACCACGCCCGGTGTCGCTTAACTTGCGAAAGCGCTAGTAATGCGCACTCCCGCCGGCCACCGAGCTCTTCATGCGGTATGATGTAAAGGCACATCATTGTCATATGCTGGGTGGTGCCATTTTGGTGTAAAACTAGTTTCAGTTATTAAGTATCTACTCTAAATTAATAACTTTATTTCAACATCTGAAATCATCTTACAGAACTAACACACCACGCATTTGCTTGCAAATAAATTCATTTCACCTCATCTCATTTTATTTTTGACGACCTCCGTGGCGTAGTGGTCACCATGCTAGTCCGCCACCCAGAGGTCCCGGGTTCGATCCCCGGTCAGGGCAAGTTGGAAAATGGCCTTATTCAAATGGTCCTGGGTCTTGGATGTTTATTTATATATGTATTTGTTATAAAATATAGTATCGTTGAGTTAGTATCCCATAACACAAGTCTCGAACTTACTTTGGGGCTAGCTCAATCAGTGTTATTTGTCCCTATATATATATTTATTTATTTATTTATTTCAACACTCGAGACAGCTACTCATTTCTATTTTTAACAGACTTCCAAAAAGGAGGTGGTTATCAATTCGTCGCAACCTTTTTTATGTATGACCACCGATTATTCGAAGACGCCTGGACCGATTTGCATTATTCTTTTTTTGTTTGAAAGGGTATACTTTCTAAGTGGTCCCATAGAAATTTATATCTAAGAGAAAAACAGTATAGTATACATAGTATAAACAGTATAGTATACACCATAGTATTTTTATAAATAAATAAATATATAGGGACAAATTACACCGATTGAGCTAGCCCAAAAGTGAGTTCGAGACTCATGTTATGGGATACTAACTCAACGATACGTACTATATTTTATAACAAATACATATATAGATAAACACTCAAGACCTAGGGAAATTTAAAAATGGCAATTTTCCAACTTGCCTTGACTAGTATGGTGACCACTACGCCACGGAGGTCTTCAAATTTTATTTTATAAGTTTTTGACTTGCAACTTTGTACTAAAGTAGTTGAACCGTAGGGAACACATCATAAGTAAGGAGAAATTATTATACGGTTTATCGCAGGATGGGGGAAGACGCCGCACAATTATTGTACTTCCGTTCGGGAGGCTAGGGATGGGATGTCGATGAACGTTTGTATCGAGTATCGATGTCGGGCAATGGCTTCGATAAATTATGTATTTCATATCAGATGGACGGAAAGGCATAATGACAGCAGAGTCTTAGTAATAACTTTCTATATATAGTCTTAGATGTCCGGTCTTTTTTTGTCTGACTGCCTCCGTGGCCTAGTGGTGTAGGCGTTGGCCTTTTTATCTGGATTTAGTGGGTTCGAATATCACTGGGAAGTATACTTTGTGAAAAAGTTATATCCAGTCTAGTATATTGCAGGTTTGAATCACCTGATTATCCGAAAAGAAAGATGTTTCCGTGTTTCGAAAGGTACGTATTAACTGTGACTCCAGAACGCTATCTAGTGTTTGCTCGAGACTATCCAATGCTTTCCTTGGTTCTTTTCTACCCTTTGGGTTGCGGAGGTCACACGGCAGTTGCTCTGTGTAAAAACCAGTAACCTCGCCAAATCGGTTAGGTAGCAGACCCCGGGCTCTAAAGCGTTACCGCTGAGGATGCAACCACCTGGAAATCCACTTTGTTCGTATTTTTATCACGATTTCCTTATGAAAAAATAATTAGGAGTTGATTTTTAATATTAATATGTTCACTCTTAGATGTTGTTAGGTTAGCTAATTACATAATAACTTAAAATAAAAGAACCGTTAAGTCGGGACTGAATAAATTAACCGACTTAGTAATAGCAGGCCTATGTCACTCCCCGTTTAGGTATCGAAAATATACCTACATTGAAATTGGCTTGCAATGGATGTCTAGATATCTAAACGAAGAGGTGAGAAGTTCTCAAGCAAGCTTAATTAAACCATAGCGCTAACCACAGTAAATATTTCATCGAATTTCTTTTCTGAGTAAGACTTCTGTACGTGAGTACTAGTACTCTGTAGTAATACTGGATCTCACAACTTTTTACGGCAGAAGAACTGAGTTGCGAGACTTGGTTGTTTTTGCAAGTTATAGTTTTGGTGGTATTAAGATTTTTCTAGAAGTTGTTATATCGATATAGTGAGCCCAGCACTACCCGGCTACCCCGGTTGCGCGCGCGGCGGAGCGCGTCGAAGAAAGTACCACGTAACGGCCGAGACCACGCCACTGCTCAGGACAATACTAATAGTAATAAGGCCATTCGGTAAAATGTGTTAGTGGCCAACACTTTTTATGTCTGATCAAAGATTAACGGCTTAACATGCCTTCCGAAGCACTGTTTAACTCAATATATTTTATGCCATTTGTGGTCATATTTTAATGTTTTTATGTTTTTTCCTGTGCCACTTACCGCCAAGTATAGTCAGGCCTGTGTCACTCCCCGTTTGGGTAATGGAAATCATCATCATCCGAGCATATTCCCGGTTGCATCCTCAGCAGTAACGCTTCAGAGCCCGAAGTTCGCTACCTTACCTAGGTGATTTGACGAAGTTACTGGTTTTTACACAGAGTGACTGCCGTCTGACCTCCACAACCCAAAGGGCAAAGCAGGAACCAATCCTTGGATAGTTTGATGATCAAGCGCTAGGTGGCGTTCGGGACCCACAGATTTACGTGCCTTCCGAAACACGGAATCATCTTTCTTTTCGGATAATCAGGTGATTCAAGCCTGCAATATCCTATCCAGACTGGAAACAACTTTTAACAAAGTAGGCTTCCCAGTGGGAATCGAACCCATGACCTCCGGGTCACAAGGCGAACGCCTTGACCACTGGACCACGGAGGCAGTCATTCGTTTGGGTAATGGAATATACCTACATTATTACTATGCACGCCGCGACCACTCCAGAGTGGGAAATTCAGTTTTATGAATCGTTTGTCCAGAGTAATAAAAATGAAATCGGCTTGCAATGAATTTCTAGGTATCTAAACGAATATTTGCTGAGTTCTAACGCGAGCTAAATTAAGCCATATCGCTAACCAAATTGAGTATATATTTCTTTGAATATCTTAGCTGAGCGGAACTTCTGTTCGTGAGCACTTACTTATTATGTGGTATAGTTAAGGGGATACCTGAATTTTCCGGGGTCCAGTGCTGCCCCTATTTGAAATAAATCATTTGAAAGGAAACGGAGATATCATTTGAAATTTGGCCTTGATCAGACCCTAGATAACCCTTTAAACTATCTTATGAACTACTGTTTACAGCCAAAACGCCACATACGCCAAAAGTGGCCGTTTTTCGCAATTGTGCGTAGAAAAGCTTCACGTTCTCACTTTAAACTGTAAACAGTACTTCATAAAATAGTTTAAAGGGTTATCTAGGGTCTGATCAAGGCCAAATTTTAAATGATATCTCCGTTTCCTTTCAAATGATTTATTTCAAATGGGGGCAGCACTGGACCCCGGAAAATTCAGGTAGCCCCTTAATGTTAGTTGTGGTATTGTCAACTAGTATTTTCAATGACCTCGTAATTTTTTGCCTACCATTACGCTAAATGTGGCATTTGGACATTAAGTCCCCGGGTTTATCTGCTTAGAATCACAAAAGCTAAATAATCTGACTACTCCATTAGAAATAAAAACTTAATAGTGTACTCGTAGTACTAGTAGTTAACCTCGAATTATAAACTCTTGGACTTCATATATCGACAACCCCTCGACGGATTTGGCTCATGTTTAAACTTAAAATTATATTGGCAACAACACACTCTAAATATATATAACTCAAAGGTGACTGACTGACTGACATAGTGATCTATCAACGCACAGCCCAAACCACTGGATGGATCGGGTTGAAATTTGGCATGCAGGTAGATGTTATGACGTAGGCATCCGCTAAAAAAGGATTTTGATCAATTCTACCCCCAAGGGGATAAAATAGGGGATGAAAGTTTGTATGAAACTTTGTCAATTTTAAACCGATCGGGCTGAGACTTTGCATGCATAAAGCTACTATGACGTAGGCATCCCCTAAGAAAGGATTTTGATAAATTACACCCTTACGCGAGCGAAGCCGCGGGCACAAGCTAGTTAACAATAATTTGCGTCATAAGTTCTTTATTAATTGATTTTTAATTTTTTGGTGTCAATATGGCGCGTTGACATAACCAAGAATTTTCTGGTGTGTTATGCTCTGAAATATATATAACTCAAAGGTGACTGACTGACTGACATAGTGATCTATCAACGCACAGCCCAAACCACTGGACGGATCGGGCTGAAATTTGGCATGCAGGTAGATGTTATGACGTAGGCATCCGCTAAGAAAGGATTTTGATCAATTCTACCCCCAAGGGGATAAAATAGGGGATGAAAGTTTGTATGAAACTTTGTCAATTTTAAACCGATCGGGCTGAGACTTTGCATGCATAAAGCTACTATGACGTAGGCATCCCCTAAGAAAGGATTTTGATAAATTACACCCCTACGCGAGCGAAGCCGCGGGCAAAAGCTAGTTCTACATACAAAATTTCATGAATCTCCGATCTAAGATACTCAAGTTATAGTCGAATAAACATACATAAGCACCTACATATTGACTATCGAAAGATCCTACGATTAATAAAGTGTTTTTCATTTGTTTAAGACATTACAAAATCTTTGTTTCTTATAAAAATAACAATATAACTATATGTTACCATAGCATTGACTCCAATTTCCACATTTCACGATGTCCCAATCCACTTCATGTGATGCGCACAGAATTTTCGAAATATTTTCATAATCCATGTACACATCTTGTTCTCGATCTCAATTCATCTTTTTATAATGGTTTGCGGACTACTATGTAGTTTAGAACGACCTTTATGGTTAGTACACAAATTTTTAGAAGATTATATGTGTTTTGTTCATAAATTTTCAAAACTAAAAACCGGACTTCACTCCCAAACTACACAACCGTTTTTGATAAAAAAATTATGGGATAACCTGACAAGTATACCCTTTCAAACAAAAAAAAAACAAATCAGTCCAGGCGTTTCCGAATAACATACATAAAAAAATTAAAAGATCGCGAAGTCAAAGTCAATTTTTTTTATTCAATATAGGATAAATTTATCTCTTATTGAAGGTAATTTTTTTTAAATATTATTTTAGTGCAAAAGCTAAAAACTACTAGCGTTACAAATTGATAACCTCCTCCTTTTCGAAAGTCGGTTAAAAACTAAGGTGAGACACATACATTAGCATGAATTAAACAGGTTACATATGTAGAGAGTCAGCTACTGGCCGACATGTTTCGACCGCATGTGTGTCTCGAGGCGACATCGTGTACGCACGTCTTTTAGTCACATTCTCCTTGATTCAAATTCCCTTACCCTAGACTTTTCCATACAAACGTAGTCTAACTTTCATTTTAAAATTACATGTCAGATTTCGGCAGTAATTTGTAATTTTAAAGAAATTGCATATAACTAGTTTTCGCCAGTTTGATATGAACTTGAAAGAAAATATGAGAAAGTTTTCGCCAGTTAAATATGAACTTGAAAAAAATATGAGAGTGTAGAGTTTTCCATACTGATGGTCAAATGTGATATTCTCTTTTAAGTTCATTTTGACTGTGAAATCTAGTTATATGTCTTAATATAAGCAATTTGTTTGAAATTACATAATTTCGCCAATATCTGACATGCCGTTTCAAAATAAAAGCTAGACTACGTTTGTATGGCAAAGTCTGATTCTGTCTAGGGTACGGGGACTCTTAAGACCTCTGGATGAGGTCAAATTATGTCAGTCAGTAGCTGACTCTCTACGTTAGTAACCCGTTTAATTCATGCTGATAAGATTATATATGTTTGTAATGTTATATGTTCAGGTCAGGTCAAGATGGAAAATGACCTTTTTCCAATTGACCTGGGTCGTGGATGTTTATGTATTTATAAATACAAAGTCGAAGGGACATACAAAGTAAAATTACAGTAAAGAAAAAAAAAATGGCATTCCTATACAAATTGCCCGGGCGGCAGCACACTTTAGTATGGAAATTTCAATTTTTTTTTGTTTGGCATTTGAACAAACAAAAATTTGGCATTTCCATAGGTACTATACTAAGGCAATTTGTATGGGAATGAGGTTTTTTTTTCGGGTTATGTCTGTTATTTTAATTTATACTAAAGTGATGTAGTATAGCCCGTGGTTCGATTTATTACGGGTGTGTCCCTTCAACGTTGGATATATTTGTTATAAAATATAGTATCGTTGAGTCAGTATCCCATAACACAAGTCTCGAACTTACTTTGGGCTAGCTCAATCTGTGAGATTTGTCCTTTATTTTTTTATATTTATTATATATTTACAATAATTGTTAAAAACAAAGTTTAACTATGTTTGGCTTGTAATATGTTTCCTTGCCGTGTGTAAGTGGCCATTACTGGTTTCAGCTATGTCAAGCTGCATAAAAACATTTTATCACAGCACTATTTAAACATATCCCGTCTTATAATAAACTAACATTAGGACTTGGTTTAAACCATTATTCGCCCAAATGAAGTTGACAGTAACAAAAGAGAAAGTGACACATTGCGAAGGGTATTCTTATTTTGGGTGAATAATGGTTCAAACCAAGTACTAAAGTTAGTTCGCGTTTCATAATAAGACGGATCATATCATTCATTGGCATTCATTAAGACTGCTATTGAATTATGATAGCCGTAATCAAAGGTTTAAGGTGTCTCCTGAAACACATAGGAGCTATATGTGAGTATATGTTTTACATTTTATGCCATATGTATGTGATCATTAAATCTAACACTTAACTACAAAGAAGCCGTATACATTATGCCCATTAAGAAGATTATTTGCCGGGTAAAGAAAAAAAATCCCAACACCATCTAGTGATAAATAAATAAATAAATAAATATATACGGACAAATTACACTAATTGAGCTAGCCTAAAGTAAGTTTGAGACTTGTGTTATGGGATACTAACTCAACGATACTATATTTAATAACAAATACATATATAGATAAACATCCAAGACCCAGGACAATTTGAAAAAGTCCATTTTCCAACTTGCCCTGACCGGGGATCGAACCCGGGACCTCTGGGTGGCGGACTAGCATGGTGACCACTACGCCACGGAGGTCACGGAGTGATGAATGATGAAACTACATATTCCGAGTGAAGTTAACTGGAATTGATATCCGTAGCGCCATCTTTTATTTACCAGGTAAACTAAAAAAAACGACTTTCAAGCGTTACGACTTGCAATCGAAATAACTTTTAAACGTCAACCGATTTTGCATCAATAACAGATAAGAACCACTGCAAGGAAACCTGCTTCCACGTCAATAAACCGAATTGAAATCGGTCCATCCGTTGAAGAGCTACGATGTCACAGACAGACAGATGGAAATTAGCGTCAAACTTATTACACCCCTCTTTTTTGACGGGGGTAAACAGACGATGTATTTGCAAGTACTATGAGTTTCCACCTGATGGAGCCACCCTTACACCTGCCGCGTCACTGGAGCGTTCACGAGGGTGGGTTTAATGTAACAAGTAGTGTTTCTTCGAGGGAAAGCCCTTCTTAAAGTATTCCTTGCAACCGACATTTGAAGTGAGAGTTTTGAAATGTATATTTTACTAGCTGCGCCCCGCGGTGTTACCCGTGGAAAAAATAGCCTATATATACCAATTTTAAATTGATCCAGCCATTTGCGCGTGAAAAAGTCACAAATATACAAACACACATACACACTATAATATTAGTGTGATTATGTTATTCCAAAAAACCTATTTGTATTCACTAAAAAAGTTGGTAGGTTACCTATTCATAAAATAAACAAAAGAAAACCAAACTTACATTTCAAATTACTCATAATTTTTTTTTTCTCAATACTCAATACTTTATGCTCCTCAAATTACATGCAGACTATACAGATACATAGTGTTATACTATACACATTGTTGTACGATTCTACACTCATTTAAGGACCCTGCTGGGCACTGCAAAGCAGAGAGGAGGAATCTTGTCAATTATTCACAACTACATATAGTTATATTTTGCTATTTCAGTCATTTACAATCAATTTCAATTCTTACATATTTCTAATTATATTTATATTTATAAAGTTTTTATTTATAGATGTTTCAAAACTATTTATAAGTATAGGTAGTTTTGAAACATTTAAATCTTCGGGCTTCAGCATTACAGCTGAAGATATTGGTTGTGTGGTCAAGACGACGCAGCACTTTTTCAAAGATTCAAAGATTCAAATGTTTATTCAGTAATTAGACCTTTACAGGCACTTTTACACTTCAATAAGTATAATTTACGTTACGTGTAAAGTATATTAAAATTTAATTATTTTTTAAAGAAAAGCTACCGATACCAGCGCTTCGTAACGACCACTGCTGAGAAGAAACGCCGAAAGAAACTCATTTTCACTGTGGTCGCCTACTCGCCAGAAGGGCTTTGTCATATTATTATTATTGTCTTTTAATTAATAAATACTTATAATATAATACAATGTTGACACATTATAACATGTAATGCTTGCGAACAAGTAAACAAACATAAATTGCGTCATAAAATATAAAAAATATAAGGTAGTAAAAAAAGCGAAGCCGAGCTGACCAGTCCCTCCCGGCAGCACCCGTTCACGAGTTGAAGCACAGATCAGCCATCGTTAAACTCAACCATATTAGTGGGAATCCAACGACCCGACCAGCGACGCCACCACCGGATGAAAGCAGAACACAGAAAAGATGGGGCGCCCGTCTTTCCTCTGTGTTCTGCTTTGCGACGCTTCTATACATTTTTTATGAAATGGACGCGGAGGAAACATATGTCTGCGCCCCGTCCACGTCTTTCGTCTTTTCTGTGTGTTCAGCGCTTAAGGGCGTGTTCAAACGACCCGCACTGACCACGCATAGGACCCACCCACACACGCGTTATGCTCGCCTAGCATCCGCGCTCGCTACGCGCTCGCCACGCGCAAAGTCCGTGCACGCATCGCGCCCGTTATTATATGGTACGTTTTAGTTTTAATCAAAAATAAACAGGTAGGTATGTGTACCGACTTGCTTTCAAAAACGTGTGCATTATAAATTATAATTAAAACACTGCCAAAAATAAACATGGTTATTAACATACAAAGTCTTAAATCTTGTTAATGTTCATGATAAGTTCTTAAAATGCAAAGAATGGAAATTTTATTCTTTAAAGCACAAATAAGCATAGCCTACTAAATAACATTACATTAATACATAACAAATTTTGCTTTTTCATACATGTTATTAAAAAAAGAACATATTTAAACATACTCTTTCATATGATACCTATTTAATAATAGGAATGAACGAATAAAATAGAATGAACGAATAGATAGAACGAATAGAAACGAACTAAACAAATATTTATTTTTTGGCTCATTAGATAGAATTACTAATATTTGACAACAAGTTATGACGAAGACACAGAGCGTTTTATTTCGCATGACGTCACGATCAGCTATGGTTTATCAACGGTGACGTAAATCACCCCCACTTCTAAACTTCGAAGCGCTGTATCTTTCTGGTTTCTTACTACTTTTCTAAACGAAAAAATATGGGTCCTTTAAATAAATATAAATAAATATAAATATATAGGGACAAATAACACAGATTGAGCTAGCCCCAAAGTAAGTTCGAGACTTGTGTTATGGGATACTAACTCAACGATACTATATTTTATAACAAATACATATATAGATAAACATCCAAGACCCAGGACAATTTGAAAAAGGCCATTTTCCAACTTGCCCTGACCAGGGGTCGAACCCGGGACCTCTGGGTGGCGGACTAGCATGGTGACCACTACGCCACGGAGGTCGTCCTTTATTTTTGGACAATTTATATGACGGACTAAATAAAATCATTATTTTCCACCCAATCTAGATCTCAATTTAATACATTATTACAATGATCAAAACAATATTTATTTAAATTAAAAATACTACTTAGTTTGATCCCTATTTAATACAGCATTACAATGATCAAAACAATATTTATTTAAATTAAAAATACTACTCAGTTTGATCCCTATTTAATACAGCATTACAATGATCAAAACAGTATTTATTTAACTACTTGAATTTTTCGAGGTCCATTTGAAAAGAACCGGAGATATGATTTAAAATTTGGCTTTGATATAACCCTAGATAACCCTTCCAACTATTTAATAAACTAACTGTTTATATTTTAAAGTGAGAACGTTAAGCTTTTTATAGCATTGTTGCTAAAAGTGGCCGTTTTACGCAAAAATGCTATAAAAAGCTACACTCTCTCACTTTAAAATATAAACAGTAGTTCATAAACTAGTAAGAAGGGTTATCTAGAATTTTCAGCGCATATATTATGTTTTAAAATATCAATATCTAAATACAATCCATCACTATTTTGAATTCTTTTTCCACCTTATCGCCCACCATCACGCTTAAAGTGGCCTTTGGATCGCGGCCCAGGGCTCTGCTTATAGCCGCAAGGCCCAAACTGCCCTGTCTACTCCGTTAGGAAAAAGATGTGACAGTGTAATTGATTACGTAACCTCTTCCTATCCCCTTGGAACATAGCGTGTTCTCATTACGTATAGTCATAAAACCTGACGATAAAATCACTGTAGGTAAGCTACAAGGCGGTAATGTACGACCAATTATAGCCACATACCTAAACGTATAACACACGGTGAGCGAGACAGCAATACATCGCCACGTAAGCTAGAAAGGAAGGGAAACACTCATCTGTTATGTATATGGTCTGCGCACGCGTCGCCTTTTTGTTACACACGCACACACACGTCGAACGCACACATGGATGTAGAGGAGTTTTGTGGTTGTGTGTGTTTATGTTTTAACGGAAATTTCTAATAGTTATATACTTGACATTACGGAGACGAGATTGGGATCAGAAAATTGTAGAAAATGTTTTGGTTTTTTATAATTGCGTTTATTGTGAAAGTTGACTTGCCATTTATTTGGCTATTACTACAATGTATACACTTATTTATTCAAGTTTAATTTTAAAACATTTAGTATAAAAAATAAACTAAATTATAAAAGTAATATAAGAAATAAGTTTTCAGCGAGAACACTGATTTAGGTATACTTACCTACGTTTCCTCGCTGAAAAGCAATACCATGCCTACCCATCGACTTATAAAGATAATTATTTCTTTTTCTTGGCTAGATGGCGCTATAGCTACTTATTAAAACATTAAAATCTTTCATTACTTTTATTTATATAAAGTAGTACTATAATTAATTAAATATGAATACGAAATGCAATAAATATTTTAAAGCTTATTCAACACTTTCTTTGTCACTTTGCTAGCTTTGTGCTGCCATCTCTGTGTGCCTCCACCACAACTCCAGTTTTGCCTACTTTCGGGGCCTCCAATCGTTTTTCTGTTGCGTTGGGTATCTGTTACGTTAGTAATTTAATTATCTTTGACACTGCTAATCAGTTGAATGAAAAAGCATCCAGCCTTCTTGTCACCAGCGATAACCCGCGCCAGGGCCCCCTGGTCCAAATGACACCATCAACCGTTTGATGGTGTCATTTGGACCATATATAAGTTTGACGATCTGTATGTCTGTTTGTCTGTCTATGGCATAGCTCCTAAGCTATGTGTCATGAGCTACCGTGGGCTACATGGAAAAACGTAAACCGACTCCAAACTGAGAAAGGCCGGTGCTACCATAATTTGGCCCGGTGGCGGTATATTGATCCAAGTGCAACACTGTCAATGTGTTCATAATGTGAATATGACACACCTTCTCTCCTGTCCATGGAACCCTACCAGCTGCACCAATATGAGGCCTCAAACAACGCTGTGAAAGTGCTAACCTACGGGAGGGAAAAAAAGGTTTCGAGAAGAAGACTTCTGACAAAGAAGATTGTTATAAGTTTTATACCTCTATCTGTGTGTGACAACATAGCAATCGAACGAAAGAGTTGTTTTTTTTCCTTGCGGTTGTTTTTAGCTATGTTTGATGGAAATTTGTTCAGTGATTAAAAGTTATAGGACAGCTCGAAAGACTTGTTTTGAATTTGCCTGAAAACTAAACATACACAACGTGGAAGGGACATTATACCCGTAATAAATCGAACCGCGGGAAATACTAGATCACTATAGTATAATGAAATTAAAATAACAACCAAATAAGCAAAAGAAAAATTTCGACATTCCCATAAAATTTGCCCGGACATCTGCACAGTTTTGTATGGAATTGTGTTTTGACTGTGTTGGGTCGCTCAGCCTCCTTTCAGACAGAAATATACGACCTCTTTCCACTAGGCATAGAGATTATGCCTAGAGGAAGAAAGAAATGTGGTGTCGTGGGACACCAGGTAGGAACGAAGTTCTTTCGGCTAATGTAGAATCGACACAATTTGCAAAAGAAAAATCGTGCTCAAAGGTATTATACACTACTCGCTTGTGTATACGACTGTCGCGCCTGCGCACGTCTCATTTAACGGTTTTATTTAACGAAATCATCCTTACGGTTTACACACACACATTCACATTTTTTTTAGTTCGGTCGCGCAGCAAAATCCCTATATCCTCCAAGCCTGCCGTAAGGAACTTCGTTCCAAAAACAGAAGGACATTGACATTACACAATAACAAATGACGAATGGCTAAAAGGCGTACGACAAAATCTAGATCAAGACCGACAATGACCTAGACTTGAAGACTTTTTTGACTATTTTCTTGAACGGAAGAATCGAGTCTTCCTTTTCGACCGTTCAGGCTGTTATTTTGATTTCATTATACTATAGCGATCTAGTAAAGCCTGTGGTTCGATTTATTACGGGTGTAGGAATAGGAACTCCTAGTAGCCACGGACTAGCTGGGGCAGTTGGAGTCCTGCATGAAGAGGTAGGTAAGGTACGTAGTGGAGAGCTTGAGAGAAACAGCACAGAGTTATTTTTGTTTATTATAACTTTACAATACTGATATATATAAATTAATAATACAGATACAGATGTAATCAGCTCGAGAGATGGTAGTGGAATAATCAGAATGATGAGGAAGGAATCTAAAATTTAAAAATCGAATTCAGAAATGAAATTATTTTTTAGAGAGTGGAAAAGGAGGTAAACTGGAACATGAAGGATGAGGTTTATTGTAACGTCGTTACACGGGTATTTCTCTTCCACATATGATAAGACGTCTAAAGTTCTTCCACTCCCGGAACAAGCATCTCACATACAGGTATGTTGACCCGGGCACGTGCTGCGTTTATTTATCAATTACGAGCGAGCAGATTTGAACTTTTCGCTCTGCCGGCCAGCTGTAGCCAGATGGAACGGCGCCCGCTATGTACACGCGCAGGCTAAGTTGTACCGTGACTCGGAGCGTACTCGGAGTCTCGGAGCGTTCACAGTATGAACGCTTCGAGTCACAGTACAGCTATCGATAGTTATGTAACGCAAGTTCACACATTATGTGAACATACAGTTACTTTCTTACTTATTCCGCTGGCTCAGCGACTCGAAGCGGACCTTGGCCTCCGAGACGAAAGAGCGCCACAATTTTCTGTTCTGAGGGATATCTTGCCAGCTGACAACTTCCACCTCCCACAGATCAGCCACCGTATTGCTCCAGCGATATCTGGGTTGACCTACTGGTCTTCGACCTTAATACCTTTCCCATACAACGTGGAAGGTACATACCCGTAATAAATCGAACCACGGGCAATTATAGATCACTATAGTATAATGAAATTAAAATAACAGCCAAGACACAAAAAATCATTTCGGCATTTCGATACAAAAATTCGATATTTTTTTTTGTTTATTATGTTAATTTCATTATATAGTGATGTAGTATAGCCCGTGGTTTGTTTTATTACGGGAATGTTCCTTCCACGATGCATATGCTGCTTTGACGCCACGATTTTTCTTTATTCTTTCCAGTTGCCCAAGCCTTTGTAGGCGGAGCGCTTTAGTAACACCAATTATACTTGGTTCTTTTACTTGCTTCTCTATCTCCTGACTCTCCAGCTTCTGTCAGCATTCTTATCCGGTCCGAGGATTTTATGAAGTATTTAGCGCTCTGCTGCCAGTAATTGGTTTTCCTCCTTTAGTGTTAGCGTCCAGGCCTCGCAGCCATATGTCAGTATGGTTAGGTAACGTACTTGTATATAGTTAGGAGATGCAAATTAAAATCACCCAGTTATATTACGCAAGTAACATAGACAGATATCTACTTAATATATGTATGAAATATGCCTCAGAGTAAAGCCGTCAAATACAGCTGATTAAATTTCAAACCCATACCGGTTTAATGACCTCCGTGAGTGGCGTAATGGCACGCTAGTCCGCCACTCCGGAGCTTCTGGGTTCGATCCCGAGCCAGGGCAAGTAGGAAAATGGTATTTTTCAATGGCCTATTGTTGAGATTCCATAACACAAATTGAAAAAAACATACTTTGAGGCTATCGGTTGACAGCACGAGCACGAAACAACACTTTTATGCTCTTTCCTTTCCTGTCACTCAGAACCGTCATTTGCTAGAGTGAGAGATAGCGACGCTAACGCATCAGCATCGAAAATTCCGCGGCGTTCCTTCGCTCCTTCTCGCTCTAGCGAATGACGGTTCAGAGCGACAGAAAAGAATAGCAGCATAATAAAGTGCTGTTCTTTGCGGACAGATTGCCAACCTTAACTGAATATGTGTGATTTTTCACTATTTATTTATATTTGTACAGTTCGCTTACTTATCATCGTATCCTAAAAACGAGTTTTTCTCTATTTATCTCAAAGGTTGACTGGTAGAGAATACTATTAGCATTAAGTCCGCCTTTTGTACCATGTTGTTTTGGTTAAAAAGTTTAATTAAATAAATGAAGTTGACATTGACAGGTAAGTGCATTTTACTATATTTTAACTATATGGTGGAAGTGAAAGAATAAATGAAAAAACGTTTGTTTTGTTGTTTTTGTTTTTTGTGTGTGTAAGTGGCCTATACTGGTGTCAGATTTTTTCAGTCTGCCTAAAGGCATCTGACGTGCTTCGCAACGCACGTATAAGCCGTTGGTTCCGGTTATCATCATCATCATTGTATGACAGTTGTTAACCTATGTCATAAAATCTGTGTTTTTTTTATTTATGGTTTTGTCGAAAAAAAATAAGAAAGAAATTCTAATCACGTCCTTATCCCTTACAGAGTAGATAGAGCCTACGTTCATAAGATTTAATCACACTGAGTGATGGTCATTTTAATAGAAAAATAAATCAAAATAGTACTCACATAATTCATCATATTTTCGCCTATTTTTCCGGTCCGTTTTTGTGACCTGCCCGGGAAGAGAAGCAAAGCTTTTTTTTGCTTCAACACCAAAAAAAAACGTCCTGTCTTCACATAATAGTCTCACACCTACTTCGCTTGTGTCTGTACTCGCCTCGACGCGCACAAGTAAGGCACACTTAGCGCAATTTTTTTATTCTCCTCACAATTACTTTATGCATGTGTGTGTCTATGTGTGTGTGTGTTATGTGCAATATGTGGCTAACAGTAAACTGGGCTTACGTGCTTCTTTACTGCGATTTAGTTAAGAACTAGAGATAATATAAGACTAATTAAGTTTGAGTTTGTTATTTTTAAGTTTATGATAATGGCTTCCTGTTGCTGTAGATGGAGTATTTAAGGCGGCCCTTCCCGACCGCTCTATCGTCAACGCGAGCATAGCTTGAAAAGCTTGTTGTTTCATCCAGGGCAATGATAGAAAAAGAGGCAAACCAAAAAGAGAGAGAAGGGCACGGTTTGCATTCTATTGAATGAAATTAGTATTATATTAACTATCCATTTGACGAATATTAACTATTCATAGGGTGTGGAAATTTCATAAAACTTGTTCCAGGTGATACGTGTTTATCAGTAAGCCTTACAAGTGTGTGGAATAAATGTTTTGTATTCAAAATTTTCATTACATTTGCAAGGTTTCTATTGAAATACATTTTTTTATTTTTATAATTTATGAGTACTTAATGAGCGTTCGAAGTTCAGGTAAAATTTGTGCAAAAAAGCTGATTTTTGGAGGCTTATACTGAATTTGTTTTTCCAAATTTAAAATGTTTATTTCGATAGAAACCTAGAAATAGCGCACAAGATATCTGTTAGTTCAAAAGTTTTCAAGTAAGATCAGTAACAACGCCATAATTACGTACGAGCGTTGTATGAAAAGTAAGACGAGAAGGCCGCTTTTAAGTAATTTAATTAAAAAAATTGTGGTATTGTTGCATGCGTCCCTGTGGATCTCAAGGTGGTGGTTGAAAACCAGTTGTTTGTTCTCCGAGCAAACATATCGCTGAGCCGCAAGTTGTGATGTGCCACCGAGAAATTTTTAGAAAGTTTCCAGACCGTTTCGGAAATTTCTGGAGAATTTTAAACTCAGAAACTATCCTTTAAGGGGCTACATGAATTTTACGGGGTCCAGTGCTGCCCCCATTTTAAATAAATCATTTGAAAAGAAATGGAGACATCATTTAAAATTGTGTCTTGATCAGACCCTAGATAACCCTTCAAACTATTTTATGAACTACTGTTTACAGTTTAAAGTGAAAAAGTGAAGCTTTTCTACGCACAATTGCGAAAAACGGCCACTTTTGGCGTATGTGCGTAGAAAAGCTTCACGTTCTCACTTTAAACTGTAAACAGTAGTTCATAAAATAGTTTAAAGGGTTATCTAGGGTCTGATCAAAACAAAATTTTAAATGATGTCTCCGTTTCCTTTTAAATGATTTATTTCAAATGGGGGCAGCACTGGACCCCGGAAAATTCAGGTAGCCCCTTAAGACATTTATTTGATTGCTACTTGGGCCACAATTTCCATTGCGGGCGGCGGCGGCAAAAAAACGCTTTATCACCCGACGTGCACATAAAAAATATTTATTTCCTCTTTAGATAAAACCTCTTGAACATATTGAATTAATTAATTAATCGAGTAATTTTAATCAGTAATTTATTCAGGCCGTCATAAATGTTAAAGTGGAAACAGATTCTCAAATAACACAACTGCGTTTATTTGTCGCAAACTCGCAATAGAAATAATGGGATATAATTTTTAAACAACGTTAGTCCCTCTATTTCCATTTTTTATTTTCATTGAAATAGTGGGATACACCCGATTTAAAACCAAAACTCCAATACAAATGTAAGTCCGACAGTGCATCGGATGTGCAGTGATGCGTTGCAACATTAATTCCCACTTACGATGCACTATTTTTCCTTCTTCCGACTTTTAAATGGAAAAAAGAAATGGTAGGCTTGTAGCTGGGTGTTGCTTGTTGATTGATTACTTAAAAATGTAGATTTGTTTGTAATTACCTAGCTGGTACTTTGTCCGGTCGGTTAAAAGAGGTGGCGTAGAGTTTTGTATCAATCTCACAAACTTTAAGGGATAAAAAAGCATTGTGAAAAATTTTGAAAAAAAAAAATATCGATACTTAAACCGCCTCAGAAAATTACAGAATAGGGATGTGGACTGGGTAATAACTTTATTATTTTATTTAATCCGTTAAGGGGATACCAAAATTTTTCGAAGTCCAATGCTGCCTCCATTTGTTAATAAATCATTTGATAGGAAACGAAGACATCATTTGAAATTTTGTCTTGACCTGGCACTGGATAGTCCTTCAAACTATTTCATGAACTACTGTTTACAGTTTAAAGTGAGAAAGTGAAGCTTTTCTTCGCACATACGCCAAAAGTGGCAGTTTTTCGCAATGGTGCGTAGAAAAACATCAAGTTCTCACTTTAAACAGTAAACAGTAGTTCATGTAACTTCAAGTATCCCCTTAACTAGATTAAGTATCCAAAAATGAAGGACCCATATATTTTCGTATAACAAAGTACGTAGTAAAAATTCACAAAGGTACAGCGCTTCGAAGTTACAGAGTGGGGTCGATTTACGTCACCGTTGGTTAAAAATCGTAGGTGATCGCGACGTCACGCGACATTTAAATGCGTAGTATCTTCGTAATTTTTTGCTTATCAGAGAAAATAAATATTTATAGGTACCATACTTTTTGATAATCTATCTAATGAACAAAAAGATTTTTTTAAAAGCTACATCCCTATTATCTGCCCAAATAAATTTGACACCTAGTAAAATGAAACTATCCTATTTGCTGAATAGGACCAGTAAAAATATAGCCTTTGCTACTTTGATACTTTTGTAACGGACGGTAAAAGTTTTCATAAGCAGTCCATTGCGTGGCTCCATCTATTGGTATAAAGAAGTTGAGTATAATACTTACGTATTAAGTAACAAGCATCACATTCAACAAGCATCATCAAACAATAGTAGAAGCATGTACACTTGCGCTGTTGCCTATAGTTGTTATTTCTGGGACAGGAACACAGGTGGCGCTGTGTTCTACCTCCGAGCTTCTATGGCTAACTTACTGATGGCGTTAGATAAAGGAGTCAGGAAATACTTAAGACGAAGTGGTAGCTAAAGTGGCGCCCTCATTTGAAATAAATTCTTTAAAATTTTATATGGGGATAATAAAAAAATTGATTTGTATGAATGTCTAGAAAGACCTTTAAACTATTTTATGAATAACCTTTGAAAGTAATATTGGTAGTCCGTCTAGTTTTAAAACTGTTTTTCGCCAAAAGTGGCCACTTTTAGCGAAAAACAGTTTTAAAACTAGACAGACTATTGGTAATAATTTCAAAGGTTTTTCATAAAATAGTTTAAAGGTCTTTCTAGATATTTATACAAATCAAATTTTTAAATATCACCATATTTAATTTTAACGTCGTAAAAAGTCAACACACTGAGCTTTGGCACGCGGCTTTGCCTGTAATAATGTTTAGTAAGTATATTCATCGATCAAATTATTTGATCCGTGGTAAAATATGTATTTAGGGTTCCGTAGTAAACAAGAAACCTTTATGGTTTCGCTATGTCTGTCTGCCTGCCTGTCTGTCTACTCAGAGACTATAAATACTAAATCTGTAATTTGGCATTGGGTATATATATTAATCATACCGACAAAGTTTTAAATAAATAATTCATGAAAATATGTTTTTTTCTTTATCTCCCATACAATCTACTATTAGGGTATTTTTTTCTCGACAAACCCATCGTGTGGAGTTGCGTTAAATTAGGTCTTTCAAAAATATTGTGACCTTGTGAGCACCATTTTTCGATTTAGAGATCAGTTTCTGAAATATTTGCAAATATTTCTCAGATTTAAGTATCTCCCCCTCTATCCACCAAACGGTTGTAAATGAAAAAAAAATCACGACGGTAAAGCTATCAGAGCTAAGTAGTGTTTAAAAATGTATAGGCAACCAACTTATAAAATGTACTCGGAAAAGTAAAATTTTATACAAATTCAATCGAAATTTTAGAAGTTTTAATCCCGAGAACCCTACGGACCTCCGTGGTCCGACGCACATTTTACTGGTAATTTTTATTTGTAGACTTTTAAGATCCATATTCAGCCCACATCAACCCACTGCTGGGCAAAGGCCTCCCTTTTTTGCCGCATTTCCCACGGTCCTGTGCCATTCTCATCCAAAGCTTACCTTTTGGCAGAAATAAATTAAATTCTTAAGGCTAGTTTCATTCTTCTTCAACCTATTATCACCCAATGCTGAGTGTAGGCCTCCAGCAATGCACGCCATTCCTTTCGATCTTTAAGCTTTCCTCATCCATGTCCTTCCGGCAACTTTGACCAGATCTTCGGTCCATCTAGAAACTGGTCTACCAACGCCCCTGCAGCCAGGTCTCCACTCAAGCACTTCTTTTCCCAATCTGGACTTCTTTTCCCAATCTGGACTGATCTGACTCTGGTTAGGCATATATGGCCTGCTAATCTCCACTTCTGTCCGTAAGTCCTCCCTCCTCCTATGGATTTCTGTGTTTCCTATTTTATCCCGGAGAGATACATCTAACATTGCTCGTTCCATAAGCTCTTTGTTCGACTTGCAGCATACGGATGGACTGCTGCGTAAGGTTCAAGCTAGTTTCATTAAGGGGCTACCTGAATTTTTTTGGGGTCCAGTGCTGCCGCCATTTGAAATAAATCATTTGATAGAAAACGTAGATATCATTTAAATTTTGTATTGACCAGGCACTGGATAACCCTTAAAACTATTTTATGAACTACTGTTTACAGTTTCAAGTGAGAACGTGAAGGTTTTCTACGCACAATTGCGAAAAACGGCCACTTTTGGCGTACGTGCTAGAAAAATATGTAAATAATGTCTCCGTTTCCTATCAAATGATTTATTTCAAATGGGGGCAGCACTAGACCCCGGAAAAAATTCAGGTATCCCGTCAATGAACTCTTTTGGAAGAAATGCTCTACGTGACAGTGGAAGCCGCATTAAAATCCATTCAGTAGACACTACTTTAAAGGTCAGTCGATATTCAGCAGGCAAACACAGAAACAAACTAATATAACAGATTTTTAATATTTTCCTTAGGTACTTTAATGAATAGAACATAAGATCAATAAAATAAGTCATGATTTATACAATTAAGTTTATTTTCTTTTTTCAAAATAACAAAGAATCGTTAAGCTAAAGGTTTAGAACCGAGGATCTTAATATACAACGTTTTAATTTAATAGTCAGTAATCGATAGCTAACGAAGGTATCGATACACGCACTCCTACCCAACTGGGACAACACTGCTGATTTTATACAGGCTGGCTAGTAAATCACAAAAGTCTTGGTCACACGTGACGTCAAAAAAATCAAAACCAACACAATACTTATAAAGAACAAAGATTTAAAAAAAAAATTTAAAGAATTAGTGCGCAGTCTCGGAAGTTTGGAAACCGCGTGCTCACTCCGCATGCTCGCTCCGCGTGCTTGCTCCGCGTGCTCGCTCCGCATGCTCGCTCCGCGCTTGGTACCTACCTATAATCCATTTGTTTAGGTATTTAAATAAAGGTAAACAATCTTGTTATGTCTTTTCATTGAAATATACACTTTAAAAATCAATACCTTTGCAAACTACAATTAAATCTATCTATATCTATTATCTATTCTATTTTCTATTATTATATATATAAAAGAAAGTCGTGTTAGTTACACCACTTATAACTCAAGAACGGCAGAACAGATTTGGCTGAAAATTGGTAGGGAGGTAGCTTAGAGCCAGGAGACGGACATAGGATACTTTTTATCCCGTTCGACAGCGTTCCTGTGTGACTTGACATGAAACGTCAGTCACTATAAAACGTGGTATAACAAAAAAGAATGAAGACCATCTGCGTTGTTTGTTTTTGCGCCTGATAATAAAACAAAAAATGTCGTGTATCACAAGGTGCTTAAGTGAAGAGCAACCTATGTACTAAAATACAGAAATAATAATGAATGATTAATGTAGTTATTTAATTTTTTTTTTTGTATTTTTTCGAATAAAATAAAAAAAAAAACTGCTTATTTATTGCCATTAAGGCGGAACAAAGTTCGCCGGGTCAGCTAGTTTACTTATAAATCATAAATTACATACCTACTTTATTTGTAATATGTTCATAGATTGACTTTTAAAGTGAATATTTTAATAAAAAGACATATCAAGATTTTTTATATTTATTTAAATACCTAACCAAATGGAATATAACTCGGCACGTTGTCAAGGGAATACATGAATACATGAATTTTTCGGGAAACAGTGCTGCCTCCATTTGAAATAAATTATTTGAAAGGTAACGGAGATATAATTTAAATTTTTGTCATGACCAAACTCTAGATCAGCCTTCAAACTATTTTATGAGATATTGTTTACAGTTTAAAGAACGTGAAGCTCGTTTCTTCGCACATTTGCGAAAAACGGCCACTTTTGGCCAATGTGCAAAGAAAAGCTTCACGTTCTCACTTTAAACTGTAAACAATAGTTCATAAAATAGTTTAAAGGGTTATCTAGGGCTTGGTCAAGACAAAATTTTAAATGATACCTCCGTTTCCTTTCAAATAATTTATTCCAAATGGGGGCAGCACTGTATCCCGAAAAATTCATATATCCCGCTTAGCATCACGCAGCGTGAGTGTCCACACATCTTGTTTTAATTGGATAATTTGGTCTATTTTTAAGCACCATTTTTTTTAATATTTGCAACGAAAATCGTGTGCTGAGTGCCCCCTTTCAATATATAACGTCATTCACCGGTCAGCCTGTCTACATTGCCTGTTTCCAACGATTGTTTAAAAAAGTATCATTAGAAAACTAGCAGTGTATATAAAATCAACATCTGAATTTCAGCAAACTGATTCCCAGGCAAAGATTTGCATTCTCGAAGTTTATGCCATATTGGTCCATCAACATACATACAGAGTCACAACACCACTTCCGAATCGTACTTATACAGTCTTCAGAATAATCTTAAAACATCACAGACCAAAACTACAGAACTCCGAAAACAATATAAAAACCCATATCACAAAAATAAAACGTTAGGTACCTCCACGTTTGAAAAGCCGAAAAACTTTTCTATTAATTCCTTTTCAGTATAGACTTAGATGGCACGACTATACTGTCGTAATTCTCTAACATGTGGACCGTGAATCCAAACAACGCCTTAAAAGTCAAATCATTTTTCCGGAACAATAACGGTTCGCAGACATTACATTTCATAGAAATACAGACAAATTTCGGTGAAATGAAATTTTTGTAAAAAATTTTTTGGTTAGTAATTAATAACAATATAACGTAATATAGAATCCTTTTTTTTTCCTAAACAACATTAGAACATAAATGAAGTATTTTCGAAAGTATCACTAAAAATAAAAAAGTTATGTGGACTGGCCAAAAAAAGGTAAAATTTAATTTAGTCTATCAACTAGATAGATTATCAAAAAATAAAGGACCCATATATTTTCGTTTAGCAAAGTTGTTAAAATTCACAAAGATACAGCGCTTCAAAGTTTCAGAGTGACCGTGACGTCACGCCAAATTTTTATACTAAATTATATATAAAAACTACGTTGATAATCTATAATTCTATATAGTGAGCCAAAAAAAATTAGTTGACATCCGTATTGTAAATAAAAAAACAAAGCCCAAGAAACACACCTAGTACCTTCAATGTTTTAAATATTTTTCATTCAGAAATACAAAAAAAAGAAGTATTCTTAATTTGAAAAGTCTTTCTGACGTTTTGGCCTGTAATGTCATGTCTGCATTGAATGAAAACAAAACGGGATAAACATTTGAAACATAACAGAGTTAGGCCTATTTAATTACATTGTAGCAGTTTGTTTGTGAAATCCAACAACATTTTTCACATCGAAATTTTGTCCATGAAAATAAATGAGTCAATCAATTGTCACTTGAAAAGTTTTTAAATAGAGCTACCTAGTGAATTTCACTTAGTGGTAGACTTTCTCTTATAGATTTGAAAATTTTGTTGAATTTCATATTAACATTAGATTATGCTGAATATAAAGGCTCAAAGACTGTTTTTAATATGTTTATATTAATATTGATTACGACATCGCGTAACAGTTACTTTGTATTAAAATCTTACAAAGACCTGTAACCACCAAATTCCTGAACGCATTTATAACTAAAAATCTAAACTGCCTTACTAAAAAGTATTCCGTGTTTTATAATAAGACAGTAAATCTCTTGTATATCATGTTTATAAATAACATTTGAGCATTTCAATAATATATTTGCGTTTTGATATTTGACTGATATTAGCAAAAAGAATATTGGGTAGTATTCATGTTTAATATTTTCAGTATTTGAACCTTTATTATTTATTGTTAAATAGACAATTATATTTTTAACAATGTATTTACTTCAAAAATAGTTTTCAATAGTTATTAACATAACAACTGTTGTTTAATTATACTTATTAAAACTTAATAAAAGTAATAAATGTAAGCACTTTTCATTATTAAACTGCTACTAAATAGACCTTTTACAATAAATACAAAACTGAAATGATTAATACAACAGCCATAGATCACAGGGTAAGGACTATAATACATAAGAACATACATTTTCATATTAACATTATATTAATGTATAAGGAAAATAAATAAACAAATAAAAACCAGAATTAAGACTCTAAAACCAGTTCTTCATTTTAATTTTAACACCCATGTACGAATATCTTTTTGGACATATCTTTTTTTTTCATATCCGCTACTAGGCAAACGCGTTCCCTTTCTCCTTTTAATTGATTACCTATATGAAAAAACTTTTACTTCATTACCGATGTATGTTATGAATAATATTGTTGACTCATTATTTTTTACGGCATAGTATGTTTATGTTTTTTACAAACATATCTACTTATGTTCTAGAGTCTTTACTTCTCAGGACAAAACAGAATTCTTTGACAAGACATTAAAATTTTAATTCGACTCTTACATATTTATTTTTAATATAATTACCAAATTTATTGAACATTACACATTGTTTTATCTTTATTAAAAACTGTGGCAATATTTTGGAAGAGATTTTCAACATCGAATTCGGTTTAACAACTACAAGGTATGAACGTACCCTAATTATTACCACTTTAAAGTTTCATGCATCCGATGCAATAAATATACACACATGCTAAGAGGCCTTTTTCCAATAATATTCATATGCAAAGAGATGATACAATTTTAGGTTTAATAAAAACAGTATGGACTATATTATGGAAAGTTTGCACTCAAGAGAAATTACTTACGACTGTCAGGTATAGACTGAAAAGCCTATGTCAATCCATGTTTAAATGATGTACAAGTTTTGCAAAAATATATAAAATTTTTAAACTTGTTTAGTAATTTATAATTTGATTTAATTATTTTAATTATCCAAAAATAGTATCAACGTGTCGGCACAGAATACAATAAGCAAAGACCTCCTCTACACCATACCTTACAACTATAATGTAACATAATAAATTTCTAATAATAACCACATAAATTCATCTATCTATAACATTTCCAAACGACTGCATTCATAAGACGTTCATAACTATATAACTATACGATCTGAGGGGTCTACCGAATAAAAACATCCAAATCGGATGTTACGAAGGTATTTTCATTGTTCAAAATTCATTGCGCGTTGGCAAAACTATATTTCTTTCATTAAACCGACGCCAACGAGCAAACAAAGAGGGAAATACATTGATTTATCATAGCCTTTTCATCATTGATGTGATAAAAGAGCATTGCAATTAGTTGATTAGTTTGTCTAGGTAGGTATTTTTTATCATATTATACAGTAATGTAATTTGACAAGATACAAACATTTCTTTCAATCTTACGGAAATAATTTCTAACAACCATTCTTTATTACAATTGCTTACATTGCTAAATCTGGAACACATTACATCACCGGCATTTCAAGACATTTACTGTAGTGTAGCAATGTACCTAGAGAAATCTAATTCTTATGTGGTAATTTATGAAATCAATACACCGTATCTGTTTATAGAAGACGTCCGTCCTCTTCTGTAGTTCTCATGTGACTAACCCACTCCCTACTACTCTTGTTTGTTATATAATAGGACTCATACTGACTGATAGTTTGTGTCTAATTTTATATACATTGCTTGTAATATAAATATTATTTTAATTTATTTAATTACTTAACTAGCAAAGTGTATTAAGTCAGACACGGAATTTCAGTCAATGTTAGTTCAGCCACATACTATATACTACCTAGGTGGCTGGACTAACATCGACCGAAATAACACAAACTCTTAAACTATGTTGACAAGATAACATTCTTATAAATTCTATCAAGTCCCATTGGCGTCGGTATGAAAAAAAAACATATTAATATATTTACAATATTTCCTTGCCAATCCATTTACCAGATGGCAGTAAAAACACCCAATCAGTGACGAAAAGTCGCTTTCCTTTACCAATAGACCTAAAGTCTACGTCTCACTAACATGGAGTAACTTTAAATGATTACTTTGAAAAACTACCTCGAAGGCACTAGAGTCCTAGTGGATTAAAAAAAAACTCAATTTTGGGACATAATAAGTGACGTCACACCCTTAAAGAAATATGAGCATGATTTTAATCCGTTCCTTTAGATATTGCCAAAAATGTAAACAATTTGAGCAGTACAAGATTATATTGTATAAATCCATAACTATAAATTAATTTTTTAAAAAGCAAGTTCCATTTATACTATTATACCTATACAAGGTATCATAAATATGTGATTATAAACAACTAAAAAATACATTTAAAAAAAGTCATCATGTAATTAAAAATAAATTTTAATTTCAACTAACAGTTGAATTGTAAAAAATTTTAAAACGATGTAAAATTATATTAATCAACACCAAACTCGTTCCTTAAATAATTTTACCTTATTCGTAACTTTATTTTGTTTACAATTTCAGCCCTAACTAAGGGAAGAAGGTAAACATTAAAATTTTGTAACTATTAATATCTGCCTACTATTGATATGATTCGAATAACTATTGCCTATGAAGTTTTGAAACTATTACTGTCTTTTCTAAAACGCCTCTGTACTTGGCATCTCGTTTATAAGCATCATTAAATTGTTGATGATTGTCTTACCATTGTTTTTAAAAGTTATCTTTATTCGATAGTTTTCTACAATCACCGTCATCCAATATGGAAGACTAAAAGATCGACAACAATTTAATCATACTTAGAGATTCATCCAATTAACATTTAAAACCTTATAATACTGTTCCACTTTACAACACTAGAAACGAAATCTACCAAACTTTTCAGTTCTAACACCATCTTAAATATATCAGAGGATTTAGACTAGCAGCACTTTTTTTTTAACCTTTTTAACATCCATTAGGTCAACCCTTATCATCTGGTGAGCAACTATGTCTGTTTGTGTAATTGTTTTAATTAATATAAAAGGAAGTTATATTTTTAAAAATATTTGCTGATGAATTATTTGCAAAATACTTGTTTTGCCTAAATATTTAATTAACAACGCTTCGGTGAAACGTTATAACAGAATATTATTTTGATATTGCAACGTTTAGGTGAAATGTGATTAATTACAACACTTTTTTGTTTTCATTTGCATTTTTACTTTAGCATATTTTCTATTTGTGTAGATACTTAAAACTTACAAAGTATGACTGTCTTTAATAAAAAATTGTTTCATTTTTCATGAATCTTTACATTTCATTGTTATTAGTTTCAAGTTTTGTAAAAGTCTTTTTACTGTATGTTTTATCTCTTACGCAAAAAATGCAAGATATGACAAAGTGCTGCTTGCTTTGACCGAGAAAGTTGACTGTCTTGAAGTTAGTTACCTGCCCAGTGGGGCTCGAACAGGACAAGGCTCTGGTACCAACAATTCAAAATAGAGAAAAATGTAGGAACTAAAATTTCTTTCTTTAGAAATAGCCATAAATATGTACATATTTTAATCAAAAATATGTAAAAGTTAACTATTAAATTAATGGACCTCGCTATATCACGAAAAAAATCTAAACTTTTAACATAGCACCACCCATAACACAGATAAAAAACATTCGGTGGCGCCATCTTTTAGGTCCACTAACTTAATTGTTAACCAATAAGAAGTATTTTAATATTTTATTATATTTGGACAAAATATTTTACAGTACCCTTGTCTTTTACATCCTGATCACAAAACTTCAAATTGAATACCTAATCTGCTCGAGTGATGTTAAAGGAAGATCACATAATGTATATATCATTAATACTGGTAGAAATTCCTGTAATCTAAGACTTCTTCTTTTACAGCTTCCAGTGTATAACCTTTGACCAATCTATATAATATTTAGTAAGGATGCATTTGTATAATTTATATTTCTGCTATTTCTAAAAACAGAATTTATACATGACCGAATCTCAGAGCCTATCTACTCGAATACAAATCTGATATAGTTAGGCAGTATCATGTTAGACTTACAAGACATATACACAGATATTCTAATAATTGGTTGTTCTGTCACTGTGTCCGTTGTCACTACACGTAGCTCTCCATGGTGGATGGACCCTAGAAGGATGCTTCCACTAAGTACGTCCCGTCCATTGCAACACCAGTCTGGTTTCCTTGAACCGTGCTCCCAGCAGGAATGTATTTACCGCATGCTTGCTGTAATAGAAAATAAATAATCAATTTATTATTTATACTTTATTATTTTTATGACTTTGAGGCTGTGCGCAGCTTTAGATATAGACCTGTTATGGGCTCAGTTCCACATACCCAATCCGCTTGTCTTGGCAAAAACTTTGCATATGACATGCGGACCAGAACAATATAAGTAATCTCTTTCACACCTAGGGCTTGTGACTGATATGGACTGTACCTGTCGTAAATCTATCCCTGAAGCAGCGCACACCTTTATTTTAATATATTTTTATTTTAAAATGTTTATCGGTATTTTTTTTTATTTAAGTAATAATTTATTTAAAATATATATTAAAAAATACGAAGTTATCATCGCCACTCAAATTATTACTAGGTTTGTAAATAAATGTATATTACGTACTAGACGTAAATTATGCACTAGTATTAACAATGAATAAGTATTAAGATGTTAGCACGACGCAAGATTTTGTACAAAATTGTGTAAACAAATGTCAGGAAGATTTTTTCATATTGAAATGGTTTCCTTTCAAACTCTGATTTGTTGATAAGACTTTCTGTTACCGTTAACAGCTGTGTTTACTGAAATACAATTCACATCATGCCTCATTGCTTATCTTCTTAAAATTTTTAATGTAAGATTTTACTTTTGGTTATTAATTTGTTCATATTTATTTAAAACAAAATGAATCTCAGATTATTGTTCATAGTTTATTCTTGTACAATTTAACATTAATAAAATTTATTTTAATCTATTTTTATATGAAATTTGGGATAGGTATATTTTTTATCAAAACAATTACTAACATTTTTATAAGTTATTAAAAAATTCTAGCTAGCAACGTTATTACCTACCTAATTTAGCTAACTACTTAACATTGTTTCGAAGCTTTACATCAAAAAGCGTAGTCTCCATAGCAGCATCTGATACTGAGAATAAGGACCACCGATTCCAGTTCACATAAAATTTTAGTTTTGTTTTCATTTTAAAGACTTGTAATTTAAAAAAAAAAACTGTTGTCTGTAAAGTCGGTTTACTGACGATAGTTGAACGTGACAACGTCATAAGAAAATACTGATGAAATGCCGAACGCGGAGGCCGATTGTGCCTCTTTGTCACTCGTTGCGCGCTCTCGCTTGCACTTCAAGCTTTAAATGGAACGCCTCAGAGCGAGGTAACGCCGCATGCTTCATGTTTTTTTGTGCGTGTAGCCGGCTCTATCGAATTATAAGACGTTGTCACGTCAAAAATGTCAAAAAAAAAAATATGTTTCAGTATTATTTTACAATACAAAAATAAGAAACAAAATGAAAAAGTAAATGAAATCAAAACTAAACTGTATGAAACTTAAGCTTCATTAGACATATACGGTAGACACGTAGACACAAAGGAAAGGAAAACGATACTTATACAAAGTGTAACAAAATGTGATAGTAGCGGGCAGCAGTGTAAAGTGTAGTGGATACGTGTGCTTACATGCCAATTGATAAAAAGAATGTAGACCCATAAGTGTTTCATGTTAGTGTTGAAAGTAAAATATGTGAAGCGTAAAATTAACATCTGTTTAGATGTCAAAATATTTGTATAAATCCTGTTTCCAACACGTCTTTCTAGCCAACAAAGCCTAAACGATACAAAAAAATCCACGGAATTTTCGCTAATCAATCAAAAATGTGTGCAGTGTGTTGGCAATACGTTGAAACAGTTGTCGTGTTGTATGTTTCAACAACATAAACTAGCGAAGACATTCTTAACAACAAAACAACACTCTTGGATCTACTACACCGCTTTTAACCTCAGTCACAGAACAAAGCCATAGAATACTTAAATAAAAATTATTACACCTCACAATAAATAAATGCTTTTTTACAATATAGCGATAGCATAAGCTTACAGAATACATTTATACGACATTTAATACACGGATACAAAGGGAAGAATACTTTTCAAGCAATACCGAGTACAATATGCAGCCAACACCCTGCAGACATTTAAAGCTTTATCATTTACGTGTTTTACCACACAGCAGACGGTTTTTCCTATGCACTTTTCCCTAAACAATTTCAAATAATACGTTATAATATTATATTTAATTAAACCTACATTCTAATAAAATTAACGAACTTACCTTCTTAGAAGTTTGATTAAAAAAAATCCCATTTGTAGTACATAAATACTAACCAATACTTTAAAAACTGTAATAATGAAAATATAAAACAAAATTTCCTATTACACCCTATGAAAAGAAAAATAAAGCGGCCCACTGACGCCCCGACATCGCTGCGTGGTAACACGTATAAACATACGGGCAACGGGTCTTCGCTCGGGGCGGCGGACACTGAAGTATCAGACGGTCGAGAAGTCGCGGTGTACCGGCGGGCACCCTTCATCCGTCCCTTTCTACTCGAATCTAAAAGCAGGACCTGTCAGCCAATTGAAGACTCAGCGTGTATGTCAAAATTTAAAAATTTCATTCTAGGTTTAACATTTTGAATTTAGTCTACATTTGTATGTGCAATCGCTTGAAATTTTATCTAATTAATTACTTATCAATTGAATATTGTGTAAGTTAAAAAGAATGTTTTTAAATAAGTTTTACTGTAACATAGCTTAAAATTGTGTGTGCAATTGCTTATAGCTTATTCTACTAGATTTTTGTGTCTTGTGCACGCAATTGCTTTAACTTATTTGTGTACTGAAGATGGATTATTAAATATAAACTGGCAAAATATGACTTTGTGAAAATCTATAAATAATCTTTATACGCCTAAATAGTGTTGTCCCGTCCGTATACTGCTGTTAAATATGTCACTTACCAGTTGGAATTATAATATTATAATACGAGTAATGATTAAAATTAGGTATATTCTATCAGCAAATTGTTAGCTTTATAGTACAAACGAGTAAATATAAAATATAAGTACCGATATTTAATTACAATTATCTTACATGTTTTGTTATTAACCTAAATAAACGAAATAAATACTTATAATAATAAATATATAAACATATCTTCGTGTTTTAATACGTATTCACATAACGTATTGAGTATAATTAGGAAAATATACAAGCGATATTTAATCTGGGAGTAAAATTTAGCAACGGGTATAGCTTACACCATTAGCTTAACAATTTGCAGTCAAGCAACAATAACTCCTTATTTCCATGGCCAAAAATCAAAGGGAAGAAAAACATTCTTTGTTCTTAATTTTGGAACGAAGTTCCTTATCGCGCGTTGCGAAAGGGCTAGATGGAAAAAATTAACACCAAAAGTTGTAACGACACTTTTTGTTCATTCAAATTTATGAAGATAATAAAAACTTGATTTTAGAACGCAGAAAAGAGATTGAATGTAATTTAGACCTATTTATATTTTACTTCGTTCCATCCGGGTGTCCCTTGACACCTCTCAAGTTTTTTTATCTAAAAATATTTTAAAACGCATAATTACCATTACTTTTAATATAAGTATTCATAAAAAACTGGAAAAAAGTACACGTATTCAAGTTTATTTATGGTAATTCGTTTTTATATACAAATATCTATAAAATAGTTTGACCGCTCTCATGCAGTATTTTCGAGAAAGCTGCTTTAGCGAGTATTTTTTTGTTGATTTCCAATACATTGACGTAAAGCTTATAGCATTACAATATAATAAAACAGTTGTCCGAAAATTTATCAAGATATTAACTTTCGGTCAATCGACCAAAAATAAGTGCCTGTCATTCTTTATGTATTCAAAAGACTGGTAATAAAAATAAAATACTTATTAATAATAACAATTGTGTTAGCTGCGTCGGCCATGGAAATAAGTGTTGAGTTGACAACGATGTGCTGAGAGCTGAGAGGGATCTCAGTAGTACCTCGCGTCTTGGACACCCGGTTAGCACCAGGGGACTGACACAGCGGACTGACCGACGACGCTTCTATCATGTACAAAATTGTAAATTAATATTTGAAGATGTACAAAATAAAATTATGCTTATTATTTTCCTATAATAACCTACTTTATATTAAAAAAAATACTACTTCACTATATGGTAGGATTTTAAAATGCTCCAATGATGAGCTTTTAAAATCTGTTGCCTCAAAAAAAGTAATCAGCAGAATTACACGATTAATGTTGTTGTTTTTTTACTTATACTATAATGTGATTAATTATAATGAGATATTATAATATAATGTGACACTTAAAAATTCAATCGGTTTCCGATTGAAGATCCAAATTCAGATTTTCTTAAGTAACTGTTATTAATGTTAATTTATTTCACATCTACTTCTATCTAATCAACATTTTTGTTTCCAATCATTAATCACTAAGAATTTCATCTATGCTCAGGGAAAAAAATCTTAAAACTATTTAGGAAGTACTAAATATTTGCTTTTACGCCAAAGAGTGAGAACGCGTAGTGTACTGCGCCTTACTCAACG
Source organism: Acrobasis suavella (assembly GCA_943193695.1). Lineage (NCBI taxonomy): Eukaryota > Metazoa > Arthropoda > Insecta > Lepidoptera > Pyralidae > Acrobasis > Acrobasis suavella. The sequence goes on from OW971952.1 coordinate 12,111,759, forward strand.
CCTAGCGTATATGCACTTTTATGGTAATTTACCGTAATAAGCAGTTTTTGATGTAATCCTTTCTTTTTTTTATTAAAAAAGCATACTAACGTTAGTTCTAGATTGAAATCATTACCCGTCTGAAATGTCAACTTACATTAAAAAAATAGTAATTTCTCGTTCAAACAAGGTAGCCTATTTTGGGTGGACTATGTTTTGAACAAACGAATACGTTAGTTAAAATTATATTAAAGACCGACTTTACTTATGACTGCGTTATGATATGAGGTTTAGTTTAGCAATAGTTTTAGATAGTAAATATTACCTGATATTTCTGAGGACAACAACCGCATCGCGCGCAGCATGCCAGCAGCGCAGGCGCACGTCCAGAGTGCGCGGGGGAGGCCAGGGGCGAGGGGGACCCTGGCCGCTTGGCTGCCCCGTTAAATGGATTCTCCATCTCCACGAATTCGCGGTCCTGGTAAAAGAAATTATTTATCAGTATCTTAGGTTTTCTGAAACTTCCAGTCCACTCAATTTTCTATCAAAATATCTTGTTTATTTGGGAAACTCACGTGGCTATCTAAGCAAAAGAGAAGTTTGGCCTTTTTCTTTATATCTGTACATGATGATCTTCATTTAAAATGTTAAAATCATCTTATTAGACATTTTACTTAAATTATTTTGTTTTTTTCATCATTTCAGCACAAAGTCAAAAAAAATCTCTCAACTAAGTACATTATAATTAAATCTACCACAGAAACGGACAAATACGAACAATCAGATTTGTTAATCACACTACTAAATAAAAAGGTATACCCTCCGTAACGTAATACAATTATCCTAAACTGATACTTATTTTATCCAAAATATACGTTTCACCGAAGTCAACTTTTCAGTGAAATGTTTCTATCAGTTTTGGGCGGTTGGTTCCTGTTTTTTCTTCCCCACTTCGTAGTAGGTCTTCAACATCTTTGGTAGTTAGACTATTAAATTGACAAACACATCATTCTAAAAGAAAAAAAGAGCCGGTAGACTTCGTGCTCGGAAGCAGCATAGAAAAGATGCAACCGGGTACGCGCTAAAATGATATTTTCTACCAATATAAGTAGAATAATTCAGTATTACGTTACGAACCCTCGAGGGACTTAAAAAGAACACAGTCATTAAACAAAGTTAGTCGAAACGGGTGAATCTAACCAATAATGAATTAACAATTCCAAAATTGTTCCCTGACTAAATTATTTTTGATTTTTTCTCCAATTTTAGGATAAGTTCTACATTGTCAAAGAATACTTTTCTCTTTTGGTTTTGATATACCCATTTCGATTAAATTGTACAGGTATGGTAACACGATCTACTGATACTGAAGATATTTATTAGGCTTTTGGGCTTGCGAATGCAGTCGATTTTATTTATTTTGCCTTAAAGCTAGTTCAGGGATCGGAGTCTCGTACACAATTGCCACGTTAAATTAGTCTTGTTTATAGTGCAAATTTCTCAAAAAACCTCTCTATATCTGTTCCATTTATTTTTGTATGAAATTATATTTTTTAAGAAAAAAAAATGCAAATTATGCTACATTTGTCTTTTAAGATTAATAAAAAATATGACATGCCGTATCGAAATAAAAGCTAGACTACGTTTGTATGGGAAAGTCTGATTATGTCTATGGTAAGAGGACTCTGAATAAACAAAATAATGCAAGATGTTCCACATGTCTACGATTTATTTTTTAAATTATTTTAAGAAAAGGGCATTTCGCTAAAAGGGCTTAAATTAGAATGTGACATAGCATGGAAATGCAAAATACATATCTTTCGATATCTTTCGTTACTCCAACTTCAAAATTCGGAATTAACTCATATTGCATTAAAATGTGATTTTATGATATATTTCTGCTGATAAATTTTCTAAAATACAGGGTAACTTTTTTACCGCCAGTCAGCCATATTATTGAAGCAATTTAATTCATGATTCTAAACTACTTTCCGTAAAAACAATTTAAGAACAACGATACAAACGATTCACCTTCCCATACAAATCAAACAGATTTTGTATGAGATGAAGTTCTTCGTAGTTTAGTATCATGGATTGAAAATGCTGCAATGGCTGGTTGTTAAAAGCTGTTTGATGTGTGGGCAACGCGTCGTACACTTCTTTTAATTAAAATTTGCACATTCCGCCACAAGTAACAGAACATTAAGCTCACATATCATTTTTTTACTGTTAACCGAGTCGGAGTCGAGCTGATGCAATGGGCGATAGCCTACGACTGGCAATTGTGTACCGTACCCAGGTCCAAGCCAAAAACTAAGCGCTCGCTTAGTGGGTTAAAAACTCTGCAGCACTTGCCAATTAAATAACACTCAGAAATAATTTGAAAACTTACTATATTAACTACGGCTTCCGGCGCGGACATCGGGTACTAGAAAAACATTTTATTTTCGTACTAAAATTTTTTTGTGCAGTTAATTTTCGATCAAGAATTTTAAATCTCAAGCATCTAAGCGTTTGTCTTTTTCACGAAATGGCCTTTTCTGTAAAATATGTATGTTTTTATCTACAAAAATATGTTTTGGATTTAATAGCTGATTTGTTTATTATTTTATAAAATCGTAAATAAACTTAGGATACTTAAATGAAAGTTGAAGAAAAGAGCATTGCGCGAAAAAACAGCTACGATAATAGATGTTGAAAGTATGAAACTTAGCGAGCTGATATTTATTTAAGTTTTTAATGAGGAAGTTTCTTAGATCAAAATATTGATTCTTACCGTAGTACGCTCCAAACACCTCAGCAAATGATGGTGCTGCAACTCGAAAATGTCTTCATCCCTTCCAGCGTCGTCTAGCTCGACGCCGGACTCCTGAGCCGCGAGCCTGGCTTCAGCAGCCTTCTTCTTGGAAACGAAGGCAGCCCCTGAAGAAGCCTTGGCGATGCGGATGCGGGCGAGACGCGCTTTCTGAAAGGTTCGACGGATTTAGTAAGAAAATGTTTTTGACAATAATAAGTTAGAAAAAAAACTAGCCGTGACGTGAGCTTTGGAACATAAATGTAAAAGATTTTTTTGGAAACTAAGTGTAAGAATTTGGTAAGTAATATTGTAATACTTTGAAGAAGCGAATAATGTTTACTAGTATTAAAAGAGGGTTTTAGATTTGAGTGTAACGCTGATCCTAACAAATAAGATAGAAAGGTGTTTATGTACAGTGTTACACAAACATATTATTATTTTGAAAATTTCATTCAAAGAGCTTTTTGTGATAATAAAAATGAAGTATTTATAAAATTTTGGTGTATTTAAAAAATAGAAATTATTTATGGATTGTGTAAGTGTTTAATAAAATTTTGAAGAAATGGAAATATTTTTTTAAAGGTTACTTGGATATGAATTTCGGAATAAGGTGTCAAGATCATCCATGTTTTTCGGACAGCTTCCTGCGAATTTTGAACAACTTTGTAAGGCCAATGAAAATTTAATTGTTATTAATTAGAAACAAATAACTTATGTGACTGAAGAATTTTATGCTAAAGTCTACATTACTATAAAACATTGACTGCTTTATGTAAATATATAAATATGATTGTGTATTTAAAAAGCCAAAATACGTGACAGTGTTGTTAACTACATATTTAAATCCTATATTGTAATTGTACCAAAAAATAATACCTATTGTTATTTTTTAAACATTTATAATACCCGAAGAGGTTAATAAAAAGGACTGTATTAATTTATAAGACCACATTGTAACACAAGCAATTAAAAAATTTAATTGAATTACTAAAATATCGCAATACACTAAAGTCTTTTCTTTTAATTTTATACGTCATTTTTATTTTTCCAGTATAGTGTCACAGCTATGTTTATGTACCTACTCGTATCAGGCCATTGAATGAGTAATGATGTTATTTGCATTTATGATACGACTGATATAAATCGAAACTCGGAAATGACTTGCTTAAGTTTATGGTTTATACGTTTTATGGTGCTTTTTACAACACAGAGCAATGAGCATACAGGCGAGCATTTTAAGGTATTACGTCTCTAGTGGGCTTGCGATTATTTTGCAGGATTTTAACTAAACATTTTTTTAAGAAGATTCTCTAATCGAGGGGATAATGTTTAACAATAAACCTAAGGATTAGACTAACCACGAGAATCAAGTAAATTAAGGTACTTATTTATTTAATGTAGATAATGAGGGAAGATATAAATAAAACATTTTAATAACATAAATTCTTTTTTCTTATTAAAGAGTTTTGGATTGGGGAATTCTACATTATATCACCTGATTATAATTACCCTCAGCTGCGCATGAAATAACAAAACGAACAAAAATAAAAAAGCAAATAAAGTTAAAATATTTTGCTACGTACAATTTTATGTATTTTGGTACACTGTAAGAAAAAACATGTAAAAAAGCCAAATTAAAACTTAGTTTCTATTTCTCCGAGGCTGGGCACGGATATAGAGCTTGTCCCAGTAAACCTAAGTTAGTGCTACCGGTAGGTACAACAAGATGTTTGCTCTAATAGACCAATCAGTAAAACTATTATGACTACTTCATGTTTTAGTCATTAAATATGAACGCAAAGATCTGAAAGATGTTTTTGCTCAGTGAAATTCCCAAGGATGTTTATAACATCTCTTTAAAAAGATCGTGAAAGGTATAAATTTCTATTCTTGATAAACTTAAAAACTCAAACAAAAGATCCTTTTTCTTATAAGTAAATCATAAGTTAATTATTCGAGATGAAATTAATTCAAGTTAAGCAAAAAATTCTTTGTTGCCAATTTTAGGTAAAGATGAAACATATAGGTAAGACAATTTCTAAAATCTAAATTATAAAAGCACCTAAGGCAAATGAGGTAGTTTTATTTATCTCCGAATAATAAATTATTATGGAATCTTATCTGAACATTCGATTTTCTAAAAAAGATTTTTCGGTAAACTGTCAAACTTTTCTCTTCAAATATTAAGTGAAACGAGTTTTGGTGAAACGAGTTTCGGCAAAACGTTTTACCAGAAATAACCAACTCACCCGCTGAGCCTTCCGCTTGTCAGCCCTCTGGTTCTGGTGGTAGATCCTCGAGAAGTTGGACACGATGACGGGCACGGGCAGGGCGATCACCAGCACTCCAGATAGGGAGCAGACGCCCCCCACTATTTTGCCGGCTATGGTGCCTGGCACCATGTCACCGTAACTGGAAGAGAGAAAAAATAACGTCAGAATTTTTTGTAAGTTTTACTAAATTTATCTATACAGGTAAAAAATGGGGCGATGGAGACATAGTAACGGAGTAAAAATTAAAAAAAAATGTCTGTCTGTTTATCTGTTTGTAAGTACGCGCTAATCTCCGGAAATAATGGACGGATTCAAATATATTTTTTTTATTTAGCTGTTAAGGCGGCTCTTCCCGGCCGCTCTGTTTTCAACGCGAGCATAGTTTGAAAAGCTTGTTTCATCCAGGGCAATGCTAGAAAAAGAGGCAAACCAAAAAGAGAGAGCTAGCGCCTAAGGGCATGGTTTGCATTCTATTAAATGAAATCAGTATTATTATTATATATACTCGTACGCTAGTAGTTTTTAGCTTAAGCAATAATAATATTTAAAAAAAATGACCTTCAATAAGAGATAAATTTATCCTACATTGAATTAAAAATTTTGACTTTATTAACTATCCATTGAACGAATATTAACTATTCATAGGGTGCGGAAATTTCATAAAACTTGTTCCAGGAGATACGTGTTTATCAGTAACCCTTACAAGTATATGAAATAAATGTTTTTTATTCAAAATTTTCATTAAATTTGCGAGATTTGTATCGAAATATTTTCTTTACTTTTACAATTAATGAGTACATTATGAACGGTCGAAGTTCAGCTAAAATTAATGCAAAAGAGCAGATTTTCGGAGGCTTATACTGACTTTGTATTTCCAAATTTCAATTTTTTATTTCGATAGAAACCTAGAAATAGCGCCCGAGATACCTGTGAGTTCAAAAGTTTTCAAGAAAGATCAGATACAACGCCATAATCAAGTACGAGCGTTTGTATGAAAAGTAAGACGGGAAGGCCGCTCTTAAGCTCTGACAACGTATAGGGTTTAATTGATTTCGGAAAAAGGGATACCTGATGCAGAACCATAATGGTCTAGCTAAACTATGTAAAATATAAAAATAAACCTTAGCAAAAGTTGTTCAACCTAATGAGCATTTTTATTGGAGTATAAAAATCGACAACAAAACAACTGATGCAGAACCCGCATCAAAGTTACATTTATTTATATAAACATGTATTTACAGAAAATCGATCATTATACGCCGGAGTCATAAAGTCCACGCGAACGAAGTCGCGGGCACCAGCTAGTAAATAAATAAATAAGTTATATTCAACTAGCTGACCCGATAGACATTCTTCTACGAGTTACGAGTATCTTAACAATTTTCTGCGCAATTATTTATTGCGTTAGAACATTCTACTTCTAGTACTAGAAAACTTAAAAAAAATATGGATGAAATCAGTAAAGTCGTTCTCAAGTTATGTAGTGACCAAGGAAAAAAAGGGATTTATTTATTGATGTATTTATCGTAACATAATATGTTAATTAAAAGAAAGCTTGCGTGTTTATTAAAATAAATTGAAGAATAATTTTAGATTTACCTATTAAATAAAACCTGCCAAGTTCAAGTCTTGGGAATGGCAAATGTTTACCAGTGGATCAGGCTGTTGGTGAAGATGATTATGATCGATTTTAAAGTGCAACTAAACTTGGCATTGGATTGGATTTCAACTCTTTTTAGCCGAACAATTAGCCGATAGGAACTTGGCCCCCTTTTTAACAGGTATGTTTTTGGTGGGATTTATTCTTGCAGAAAAACTGAAAAGAAGAGCGCTATAATTTGACTCCAGAAACTATGACGTCATCTGCCTGTATTTCATACAAATCCCATAGAATATGTTTGTTTTGACGTTTAGAAAAAAGCATCTGATTTGCCCTGGCTGAGAATCGAAACTGAACTAATTTATTTACAAATGTTCATCTTTATTAAGAACTTCACACTAGAATGTTTAGTTTTTATTTTAGTGAGTGGTTTGACCTCATAGTAAAATAACTTTATTACTTCAAAAACAAGGGGATTTTCACATAATTCCCACCATAAACATTCATTTAGGTCAAATCAAAATGTTTTATGTCCAATATTTTACAGAAATTTACGTAAAACGTTTCGAAACGTGTCATAAAATTTAAAACATATAGTAGCCCTAATAACTATGGTTTACGACCGATGGAAATGTATGCACGTAATGGAAGGTAGAAGTAAGGAGAACTGCCTCAAACTATAAAACAGTGTTGGTTACACCAATATTTTAGTGTTGTATTTTTGATATTTAAAACGTGGCACTTCTTCTACAATAATCTGTTATCTGTTATCTCTTGCTATGTTCATGGTAGAATACACATATCAAATTAACACCTCTGGACTTTTAGTTAATCACCTGCCCATTTATCACATATGCACAGTCTTTTATAACTTTTAACCCACAGTTGCGAAAAGTTTCCAGTTATAGGCTGTAAATTACAGGCCAGTACAGTAAATTATGTGAGGTTGTGTGTTGTGTTGTGGTAAGCCACCATAAAACAACATAGACTAGACAGTGATTTAATGTAATTTTTAGTAAGTGTAAATGTTTACTGTTATAAAGCTTTTTATAATTCACGATTATGAGAAAAAAATGGCCAAAAAGTAGTAATAAAAGAAAATTAAAAACTTTGTTAGTATTTTTCGCGCTCTGTTTCACCTGTAGCGGGAGCGAGGTGATATGCTCGACCGCCACAAAGGGAAGATCTTCCCGCCAGGCATGTTGCTGCGCTTGGGGAACCGCGGCTCCTACGGTGTATCGTCGGAAGTTGTATATATGCAGCGAATCGGGCGAACTCTGAGATCGAGATGTAGGATATGCTGGCGCCATCTCATATGCTTCGTGTGAACTATATTGTCGGTTGTCTCTTGATTGTAGTTCCTCATAGTGGCCGTAGAGGTCGCCACAGGACTCCCTCCCAAGACTGAAGGTCTGATAGCTATTTTCAAGTGCAGTCTGTGCTTCATGTCGTAGCTTGCAAGTGCCAGATGATTCTTGTCCCATTGAGTCGGGAGCCTTTCAGTGAATCGGAAGTGAATTGCTTGCTCGTGGCCTGCGGTGAGTCGAGACTGTGCTGATCGTGCTCGTAGTCTGCGGTGAGTCGAGACTGTGTAGAGCGTTGTCGACTTGTTGGCGCCGGAATGATGTCCTGCCGGAGTGCCACGCTGGAGAGTAGATGCCTCAGATCCAGGGTGCGATGCTGCGGGGATGTGCCGGTCGCTGAAGTCGTCGAGTGAGTTGTGGGTGCTTAGTATCAGGACCAGGAAGTTCGGTGAGTCGGCTGCGATGGACCTGAAGATTGACCCGTTGCGCTGGCTTGCTGTGAGACTGCTGCTGACCAATATTGAGTGAGAGAGAGGAGCAATGATGACAGAGTTCGACGATGCTGAAGAAGGCTGCTTGGCTGCTGATGATGGAGAAGGTTGCTTTCAAATCACGTCGGGGGTCACCACTGTAGCGGGAGCGAGGTGATATGCTCGACCGCCACAAAGGGAAGATCTTCCCGCCAGGCATGTGGTTGCGCCTGGGGAACCGCGGCTCGTACGGTGTATCGTCGGAAGTTGTATATATGCAGCGAATCGAACGTACTCTGAGATCGAGATGTAGGATATGCTGGCGCCATCTCATATGCTTCGTGTGAACTATATTGTCGGTTGTCTCTTGATTGTAATTCCTCATAGTGGCCGTAGAGGTCGCCACAAATCTTTACCTACCTGGTACTGGTAGCGACACCAAAATTCAACGACTTTTTAACCGACACCAAAAAAAGGAGGAAGTACCAATTCGTCGGAATCTTTTTTATTGTATGTATCTTCGCAGATTATTCGAAGACGTCTAGACCGATTTGAAAAAATCTTTTTTTGTTTGAAAGGGCATTATTATTAGGGTGGTCCAATAGAAATTTTATCAAAATAGGTTGAGTAGTTTGGGGGTAAAGTCGGTTTATAATTTTGAAAAATTTAAGACTAAACTTTTGAATACACAAGAAAGTCCTCCTTACCTCTACCCTCGATAGTGAAAACGTATGGAAAATCGGAACTTTGGTGTTTCGAGCGTAGTAAACAAGTAGTCTTATAGTTTTTAAGTACAGTATTACGAGTTTATTTTATGAATTATGACATGACTGAGTCAGTAAAATTTAAAATCATAAAAACTTTAGGTGATTTAATCATTTGTAAAAGGATTATGTTATATTACTTACTTTATAGCTTTGAATCAGTTTTATTTAATATTATTTAATATTATTTAAACTTTATCACACAAAAATGTACTTACGTGGACTTAACGCCATATGGCGTTCTCTGCCAGTCAACCATTGGACCAAGTGGAATATAATTTGAGAGGTGTGACAGAATTTGTAAACTAAATAGAAAAGTACGTAAATCAAATACCTACAAAAATACAATAAGATTATAACATTCATACACGAGTATGTATACACAGTACATACTCGTATATGAATACCAATACGATTACTATAGATAAAATAAACAAATAATACATAAATACCTTAAATAATAATTATTATATGGATGACTACTAGTTACTGCACAGGGACATCATGAGAAGAAGAGACTTTTGGAGAAACCGTTGTAGGGAGTTTTACTATAGAATCGAATGGAAATTGGCCTTCGGTGAGGGTTGCCATATTTCAGGATTTGTCCTAAGATTTCTGGATTTTTGGACTCTTCTCAGCATTGCGGATTTGGTGAATCTCAAAAAATCTCAGGATTTTTATAATTTTCAATAAAATACTATTATTTATTTATTAATATTAATTTATATATTATACTCTTTAAAGATTTAACTAAAAATAATCTTTCTATTATTGAAAATAATTATCAAAAGCCGGTTTATAATATTTTTTGTATAAAACGATAATGACTTTTGTTTAGTTCATTTATGTACATTTAAGTTTATTTTGTTAAGTACATTTTAAAGAAAAATTCTCAAACTGCAACAAAATCTCAGGATTTTTCAATGGAAATTAGGCTTTTTCTCCGGACTTTTGATATTTTAATCTGGTAACCATACCTCCTTTGGGTCTAACGGCCTTGGGCTCTGTGTACCTCGTAAGAAAGAAAGAAGTGATAATATATCTGTACAATTACATTTATTCAGCATTGAGTACCTATTCAGTAATCTTCTATATATATAAATTAAATAAAAAAATATTTTTATGTTAAACGGTTTTATTACAATAAAAATAATGTAGGTAATGTACTAAAAGCAAAAAAATAATTCGATACTAAAAGCTAAAAAATAAATCGTGTCGCGTCAATGGGCGCGTGAAACTGTAGATACGCAACGCCGAACGATTTTATAATTTGTCTGATCAATACCCCAGATTGATGAGAAGATTGGTGCGATCTCGTAGCTAGGTCTTACCGAATTATTTTTTAGCTTTTATAACATTACCTACATTATTTTTATTGTAATAAAACCGTTTAACATAAAAATATTTTTTTTATTTAATTTATTTTTTAGTTTTTAGTTTTGTTGCTAGATGATACTTCTCATTCTACTGAGTTCATTTAATGCCTCACTATTACATGGTTTATTTCCTGACAATTTGTTGCAATCTAACTCTTCTATACACAATTTATCTAATCAAGCCCTTTCATTACACACCTATATTGAGGTAGTTGTGGAAAATATGTAATCCGCCATTTTGTGGCGGCGGCCATCTTGAATTTTATTTTTTTATAGTGAGCTCTATTCTACCAATAAAGCCCTTTCATTTGATACCCATACAGAGGTTGTTGTGAAGTAATATGTAATCCGCCATTTTGTATCGGCGGCCATTTTGGATTTACAGTCATAAAAAATGTTTATTATTGTATTGTCATCAAGATTAAGAGTGGGTACCAAATATCAGATTGATCTGGTGTCAGGAAGGGGGTAAAATTCCAATTACTAAATTTGACCCAGACAAATAAATAAACTGGCTAAGCTAAAAAAAAATAAAACCGTTTAATAATAATTAAAGCGAAAATCACTCACTCACTCATCACGAAATCTTGAAAACTACTTAGCCAATGAAGATGAAATTTGGCAGATAGGTATTATAGAATGTGACGTCCGCTAAGAAAGGATTTTTGGAAATTCCATTCCTAAGGGGGTGAAATAAGGGTTGCCAGTTTGTATGAAACTTCGTAATTTTAAAAAAATCATATTAGAAACATTTTCGAGACATCTACGCGGACGAAGACGCGGGTTACAGTTAGTAAAATATAAACACAAATCAGTAAGTGTGTATTTGAGAGCTATTTAAACATTAGAATGACTAATCTTCATAATATTGGCCATTTACTTATCTTCTAAATATATATAACTCAAAGGTGTCTGACTGACTGACATAGTGATCTATCAACGCACAGCCCAAACCATTGGGCGGATCGGGCTGAAATTTGGCATGCAGGTATGACGTAGGCATCCGCTAAGAAAGGATTTTGATCAATTCTACCCCCAAGGGGATAAAATAGGGGATGAAAGTTTGTATGAAACTTTGTCAATTTTATACCAATCGGGCTGAGACTTTGCATGCATAAAGGTACTATGACGTAGGTATCTCCTAAGAAAGGATTTTGTTCAATTACACCCCTGCGCGAGCGAAGCCGCGGGCAAAAGCTAGTATGAAATAAAAAGAAAATAGATGATAAGGGCCTAATAAATTGGCCAAGTGCGTGTCGGGTCTCGCTCAGAGTAAGTTCCGAAGTTACAAAGCTTAACAAAAAATGTGAACGTGAAATACATAAATTAAACCGGCTAAGTGCGAATCGGATTCACACACACAAGGGTTCCGTACCATTATTTATATAAAATCACGTTTGTTGTATGGGAGCCCCACTCAAACATTTATTTTATTCTGTTTTAATATAAACGAAAACAGAAATACATTATCTATAAAAAATTTCAACTATCTAGTTATAAGAACTTTTTAGGGTCCCGTTTTTACCCTTTTCGTACGGAGCCCTAAAAGTTAAACGCAGAAAATATATGATTTGTGAAGGCCATTTATATTATTTCTGTTATACACGAAGTTATGTAAAATATATAGTTTGTTTAGCTGCTTTAAAGGTATAATTTATGAAATAAGTTTGTAACGTTATATTATCACGCAAATGTTCGAGAAGCAAGGACGGCGAAATTAATCCAATAGTTTAACTTTTCCTATTCGGTATATTAGACTACTATGTAGATATTAAAACTAAACTTGACTTTAACACCTAAATATTGATATCATTTCTGTGGGACCACTTGAAAAGTATGCAATTTCCAACAAAAAAGAACTTCTCACATCGGTCCAGGAGTTTTTGAGAAATCAGTTAACATACATAAAAAAGAAACTAAAAAGGACCTCCTTAAATCTTAAATCCAATCTTAAATTATGTTATAATTTAGTTCCAGTGTTATATAATTCTACATATAGGCTTTTAGTTTCATCAGTATATTTTCTCATATTGCTCCATTTCCTTTTGCCTATATCTTGATGTGCAATCTATCATAAGGGTGATGAACCTGGCAACCTGTAATACAGGAAGGCCATGCCTTCCTATCTCAGGCACCAGTTCTCTCCACTTATTTTAGGTTTTTACTATAAATAATAACCAAATTGTAAGCAAATAATTGGAGAGATAAATAAACGATTTATTTATTATTATTATTATCCTCCTTTTTTTAAGTCGGTTAAAATGGTAATAAAAAAACTTCTCTTCCATACCAGTCTGTGTCGACGCACCATATCGATACTAACACACGCACACAGACGTACAGCGGCCATCGGCGCCGAAGCTACGTGGGCCCTCACTCGCCATCGGACAACCACAGTGCATACACATTTTGTCTTGTAATCATCATCATCATATCAGCCACAGGAAGTCCACAGTTGGACATAGGCCTCCCCCAAGGATTTCCAAAACGACCGATCGGAAGCGGCCAGCATCCAGCGCCTCCCTGCAACCTTGCTCAGGTCATCTGACCATCTAGCAGGTGGGTGTCCTACGCTGCGCTTGTCGGTACGTGGCCGCCATTCGAGAACCTTTCTGCCCCATCGGCCATCGGTTCTTCGCGCTATGTGCTCCGCTCACTGCCCTTCAATGAGCTAATCCGGTTGGCTATGTCGGTGAACTTCGTTCTCCTACGAATCTCCTCATTTCTGATTCGATCGCGTAGAGAAACACCGAGCATAATTGTCTTGTAATATTCATTCAATAAACGAGTCATATTCATCACCAAAGAAGCACATTTCCTTCCGGTCACTGGCCGCCCGGCCCGTCTGGGAGAAAAGGAAAATCTGCGGTTCCACTCAGATCCTAGAAGCCGATCGACAGAACGAACAAAATACAAATCACTAGCAACCCTCATTTTCAGGATTCCTTTTTCACTCCCGACATAAATGATGGGTGTTACGAGTTTGACGCTAATGTCTGTGTCTGTCTTTCTGTGCTATCATAACTCTTGGACGGGTGGTCCAATTTCGATACGGTTGCTTTTACGTGAAAGTTTCCTTGCGGTTGTTTGATGAAAATAGTTTGGAATTTGGGTTTTTTAAGTTACCTAGTAAATAATAGATGGCGCTTAATCCACTTAAGAGCAGCCTTCCCGTCTTACTTTTCATACAAACGCTCGTACGTGATTATGGCGTTGTATCTGGCGAAATAAAAAATTGAAATTTAGAAAAACAAAGTCAGTATAAGCCTCCACAAATCTGCTTTTTTGCACAAATTTTAGCTGAACTTCGACCGTTCATAAAGTACTTATAAATTGTAAAATATTACAATACAAACCTCGCAAATGTAATGAAAATTTTGAATACAAAACATTTATTTCACATACGTAAGGCTTACTAAGGCTACACGTTGTAAGGCTTACTGATAAACACGTATCACCTGGAACAAGTTTTATGAAATTTCCGTACCCTATGAATAGTTAACATTCGTTAAATGGATAGTTAATAATAATACTATTTTCATTTAATAGAATGCAAACCATGCCCTTAGGCACTATCTCTCTCTCTCTTTTTGGTTTGCCTCTTTTTCTAGCATTGCCCTGGATGAAACACCAAGCTTTTCAAACTATACTCGCGTTGAAAACGGAGCGGCCGGGAATGGCCGCCTTAACATCGGTCGGGACATGCAGTTGCACCCCTCATCACGAGATGGTGTCATCGGGCGTTTTTTTTTTAATTTTCCTGGGAAAAAACTAGAATTCATCTTGTAGCCTACCATCACCCTAAAAATGGCCTTTTTGTCTTGCAGGTCAACGACTGAGCTGCAATACCTTTGTTTGCTGAATTGAAAGTTGCATATACTTTGAGTCCTATCAGACATCAGTGCTTCTCAAACTGCATTTAACGAAATCCACACGCTTACACCTCACATACGCCACGCGCTCGCCTCGCACCCGTCGCGCGCCCGCCTCGGGCCATCTCGCGCTCACCCCGCATACGCATTTCCCGAGTGTTTCGGCCAGTGTTGTATAATAATAACAGACGCGATGCGTGCACGGACTTTGCGCGTGGCGAGCACGTAGCGAGCGCGGGTGCTAGGCGAGCATAACGCGAGTGTGGGTCCTATGCGTGGTCAGTGTGGGTCGTTTGAACACGCCCTTAGGCGCTGGTCATACAGAAAAGACGTAAGACGTGGACGGGGTGCAGACATATGTCTGCTCCGCGTCCGTTTCATTCAAAATGTATAGAAGCGTCGCAAAGCAGAACGCACAGAAAAGACAGAGCACCGACAGGGCGCAGACATGACGCTTACGCGTCTGTGCCCTATGATAGAATATACAGAACGGACGGGGCACAGATTCGAGCGGGCAAATCGAGGTTATCGGTGGGTGTGGGAGGACTCGCGCGTCGCGGTGTTGTCATAGATACGGTCTTTTTTGTATCTGTCACGTCCTTAGATCATTAAATACAGGATAAGCCTTACCTGCGCGTTCCCCTCTGCCAAAGTATAAGAACAAAAATCTAATAAATTCATTAAAAATAGTTGCGTAATCGATTATGACCATTATGTGAATCGGTAAGGCATCGAAAAGACGTCTAAAAGTGCTCCGTTAAAAATGCCATGTTATGTAATTTGCTTCTCGTATGTCTCGTGTAAAAAGAGGTCAAACACATTTAATCTTCCAAAAGATGGCATACCCTTTCATTAGTAAGTATTTTTTTTATTTTATTAACATTGTTTTCTATTTAAATGTAATTTCTGAAAAATCGAAGGAATATCTATTAGTATCGATTACGAAAAAAATAATCGAATCACGTTTGCAACTGATTTCCTTCCATTGCATACGAGACTAGTTCATTAACCCCCGTTTTAGATCTATCAATTACATTCTTAAGGTACCGTAATTAGGTTCAATTTTGAAAAACGATTAGTTGATGACGTAGGCGCGCTCCCCATGAGACTACAGCGCACTCCTCACTAGACAATGAATTTATGATTTACAACCTTCGTCTTTATTCTTTGTGCATTAGAGATGAATATATATTTTTTTCTTCTCTCTCTTTCTTGCCAAGAGTGTATTATTATGTGTATTTACAAATTTTTTTCAGTGTGAGCTTTATTGGTGTGCAGAAAATAAGCTAGTGTTTTAGTTTTTTGTAGTGTGCATTTATAGCGACACAAATTATTTCTGTGAATGTGTGATTTTGTTTAGATGTAGTAGTAACAGCTTATCCCCGCACCAAAAGCGACAGAAAGTTTTGTAAGAAGATTTGTCTGCGTAACTCATCCTGTGTTAAATGATCTAAGGTCACATCCGTGCTTCGTCTTTTCTATTTGCTTTTAAAAGTCGCGACGGCGCCCCGTCTATGCCCTGTTCGTGCCCCGTCTGTGCACCCCGTCTGCGTCTTAAGTCTTTTCTATATGTCCAGCCTTAGAGATAAAGACGTGAAAGTCTAATAGTATTTATGATAATAACTTTTATATAACATTACTATTATCATCTCGAGACTGCCTCCGTAGTCCAGTGGTCAAGGCGTTCGCCTTGTGACCCGGAGGTCATGGGTTCGATTCCCACTGGGAAGCATTTTTTTTTTGAAAAGTTTTGTGAAATGTTGTTTCCAGTCTGGATAGGATATTGCAGGCTTGAATCACCTGATTATCCGAAAAGAAAGATGATTCCGTGTTTCGGAAGGCACGTAAAACTGTGGGTCCCGAACGCCACCTAGCGTTTGATCATCAAACTATCCAAGGATTGGTTCCTGGTTTGCCCTTTGGGTTGTGGAGGTCAGACGGCAATCGCTCTGTGTAAAAACCAGTAACCTCGTCAAATCTCCTTGGTTAGGTAGCGGACCCCGGGCTCTGAAGCGTTACTGCTGAGGATGCAACCGGGAATACGCTCGGATGATGATGAACATTACTATTATCATCATCAACATGTTCTTTTAGTCTCCACTGCAGGAGCACGACCCTCACCCTGTACTACCAGAGCCATACTTACCCATAGGATTATTTTGTCCTATACCTACACTCTCTCCATGCTGGCCAGACGGCTTGGAGAGATCTCATTGATGTTGATGAGATTTGTCAAGATTGTGTTTCCTAAGTGACCTTCCACATATACGGATATTTTCTTTTACAATGAAAATTCAACTTATCAGCATGAATTAAACGCGTGAAATAATAATTTATGTGAAAGCAAGTTCCCTTGCGGTGTTTCTTAGCTATGTTTGATAAATAGAGAGCTTACACCAGGCCACAATCTACCCTGGCGCACTTAGAAATCGCTAAATAGACTCCGTCGGAAGATGTCAGGAACTAAAGAAGAAGTGGAAGTAATCTGATGACCGACAGATGTACCTGAAACATCCAGTCCATGGGACATCTGCTGTCATGCCTCACGTCCACTACATCTTGTTCTAGAAAAGATCTAATGGAGGCCAACCAAAGGGCTATAGATGTGGCAAAATTCTGGGCCAATACAATGTAGATAACAATTATCGCAATCGACAAAATTTCAATGAGACCACCTGATAAGTGTAACCCTTTCAAACAAACAAAGAATTTTCCAAATCGGCGCAGGCATCTTCGAACATACATAAAAAAGAGATCGCGACGAATTGAGAACCTCCTCCTTTTTTGGAAATGGGTTAAAAAGTGATATTGTTTTTGTTAAAATTGAACGTAGGTTTACTTTGCAATGTTTTGTATATAATTTCAATAGTCTGCTCTTGATACCCGTACCTTAACCCTGAACGTTTCATATAAAGCTTTCAACAGAGTTCACTGTTTTTTGATCTGAAAACATGCGGCTTGTTAATACGTTTATAACGGACTAGCGTTCATCGTGGATCGATCAAAGTTTCCTGATTATTTTATATGGAATATCTATGGGTAAAACAGCCTTTGATTTATCCATCAAAACATTTTTTTTTTGCAAAGTCAAAGTAGTTTATTTATCCCTGGATATTTTTATTACTTCATCATTGTCAAAGCAATTTAATTGAATTCATGTATTGCATTCATATACATCAGTTCTTAGTTTTACTAATATTACCACTGTTTATAATTAGGTACAATATGAACCCTGTTGGGTGTTGCAAAGATAAGATGGATTGGCAAGCGGGTGATATAGACCAAGAAAAATTTATATCACAAATTTATAAAAATACAATTCAAAATTATCATAGTCAATTTGCTATTGATTTATATGATAAATGGTAAAGATAGATCATTTACTTACAGCCACTTCCTGAACGAAACGCAACAAAGAACAATTCATATTTTTTACATATGTGTCTGTTCATACATGATACATAGGACAAAGAACCTGTTTATATTCTTTTTGAAAATTAAGTATTCGATAGGTGAGTTATAGTGCAGCTTTTTGGGTTGTTGGGCGTTTTGGCCCAAGTAACTGTTTCTGAATGGGGTCATTCGCACCTCGCTCCGAATCGAACTATTTTGCAATGGGTCGATTCGGACCGCGGTAGGAAACAAAACAGTTATCTTATGGATTTAATAAAGAGTTGAGGACAAAAACATATTAAAAATCACATTATAAAAAAATAAACACAAAAGACAAATAAGTTTAAACACGAATTATTGCATTCATCCAGAACGCAACGTTTTCATTCAAAATAACACGCCATATGTTTTCACCACCTTGTTTTCCTTCAAGGTTAAGCCCGTCATGACTTCAATCAAACATCCACCCAAACAACAGAGGTTTTGAGTAAAAAATTGCCTACCATCAATCTCAACAACAACTCCATACTTTGATATTGTTTACAAAGGCCACTTCCTCTTTTTCGCAGAAGAATTTTAATTAGTTTTACACGTGGAACCGGATAAAGGTGAGCGTTCTTTGAAGAACAGTTTTAGCTTTAAGGGGATACATAAACTTTTCTAGGTCCAGTGCTGCCCCCATTTGAAATAAATTATTTGAAAGGAAACTGATACATCATTTAAATTTTAGTCTCTTATAGTTCTAGATAACCATTCAAACTGTCAATCAATATTACTGAATATATTTTAACTTTTGCTAAAGTTTACGGTTCAGTATCGTTATTTTTTAATCTTTCTCTAAAGGAGTAAAAAGTGGATGAAAGTTTGCATAAAACCCAGTTATAAACGGCTGTTTTATCAGTAAGTATGGTCCTATCCCAATATATCCTATATTCATCATTTTCTAAAATGCAGCTTGGTTGGTATTTGTAGTAGGGTAATTTTTCTATATTTGTAGGCTAAATTTTGGTGGACTATTGATCGTCTGCTATCTGATCGTGGCGATGTTTATAATCTGACTATTTAAAAGACAGTCAACAGAACAGGAGTAGAACAAAGTGTATACAATTCTACAGCGTCTTTGGAACTAAAGAATGCATAAAGGTTTTGTTGAGTATAAGAAGTTAATATAATACAAATTGATAAATTAGGTGTTTCAATCCCTATCAAAATTTGACGTCTGTGCGAGAAGATAACAGAGAAAGATTCAATTCAAATAGAGAGAGAGACATTTATTGAATGTATTCGACAGTAAGAATTCAATATCTTGCTTCGAGCTAGTTCGAAGCTGAATTTCAAAACAACACCTCAGGAATGAATTGAGATAATGTGGGTTTGTAGCAAACATAAACAATATATGTTTACAACAACGTACAATGCGCACCTTTGAAGTGGTAAATTGTACAGTAAATTGAGTTCAGACAGGGTTTAGGTTAGTCAATTTATTGGTGACTGGACTGGTGAATGGTTTTGTTTGTTTGAGTGTGTTGGTTTACGCTAAAACCATGTCTTTATGCGCTAAAAGATGTTGCTGGTTTGTAGTAGTTTCATAATCATTGCGTTTTTACGGCATTCAAAGAGTTAAAATATACACTATTGTGTTTTTATTCCTAACGGGGTTTATAGAGCCTAGGATCTTGAGGCCTCTTTAGGAGCTGGACGGGAGGTAAGGAATAAAAGAATTGGCACCGATTTGATATAAAATATGTAACAAAAACCCTGTCCGATCCTTATAACAGCAACCCAGACCGACATTTAAATTTCATTGTACTATAGTTATCTAGTACAGCCTGTGATTCGATTTATTACGGGTATGTCCCTTCCAAGGTGTAGAGCCTAGGACTTTAAAAACCACTACTGTTGGCGCTGGACGGGAGGTTTTAATATAGGTATGTTTATGTCTTCAGCTATAATTATTAATAATGAACATAACAATTAACTAAACAATAGATACTAAAATGGCATCGTCCTTGGGTTCCTTTAAAATCAAAATATTGAACTTTTCAGAATCCTAAGTTTCTCCGAGCTACCTAATTATTTAATTTTTTTTTTTATATTTTAAATATTTGATATGTATATATATTTTAGGTATATTAGTATGTATATGTATACTTATATGTAAGTTTATTCTTAGTTGTATTCATGTAGTTTACATCTATATATTATTTGTACAGTATCATTGTGTAATTTTATATTGTACTGTTCCACTTCTGCCCCAAACGCATAATAAGTAAACATTCCTCTCAATTACTGGCCGGTTGACTGGAAGAGATCCCTATAAGGGATAGGTCCGCCCGTGTATGTTTACTTTTCTGATTTGTAACTGTGTTCTTTCTTATGTACAATAAAGCTTTATAAACAAACAAACAATAAAGTAATAACAAGACTATACTAAAACTAATAAACTTAAATTAATTAAGTTAAAAACCTATTATAAATAAAAATTATCTCGCGGATCTTGCAATATACAGATGTATTGTTTTTTGAAAATTATAAGTCAAAAAGTAGGTAAAATATTGATATAATACCAGTATTTTTCACCGATATATCGGTACACAACTTTTCATTTAAGAAACAGGTGAAGGCACACTTTCTTCAAAAACTGTCAGATAGATCATAGTGTACTTATGTAGTATATGTATGTATTGTTTATAATAGTATATACTTAATATCGTGTATTTTTTTGCATGTAGTTCATTGTCTTGACATATAGTCTTTTTTTCGCCACGTACCTATTCAAGTTTTGCACTACCCCTGTCATTCTCCACATCACCCGTTTGGTTGACTGGTAGATAAGGCCTTAGGCTTTAAGTCCGCCATTACACTTGTATTTGTGTATAAAGTTAAATAAATTTAAAAAAAATACACAATATCCATAAAATACTGGTACCGGGAATCGATATATCAATACAAAATATCGGTATTTCTGTCCCTGCAAAAAGGGACAATGTATATGAAAAATTACGTACTAGGTAATACTATATTTGTTTTTTATATTTATCAGGCTGGATATCGGCTGGAAATGCACGCGCTGGGGCTCGGATGGTGATTCTGCATGCGTTGCTGTTCTGTAACATAATTTATCATGACCGATCTTGCCAGGATTTATGATGATCGATTACTGCGCAGAGTAGGCGATTGGTGTGTGCAGGATCGGTATCTGGGACCCAGCGTGGTGTATGCCTGGCTATATTCCAATATATCTTAAACTTTGACGACCTCCTTGGCGTAGTGGTCACCATGCTAGTCCGCCACCCAGAGGTCCCGGGTTCGATTCCCGATCAGGGCAAGTTGGAAAATGGCCTTTTTCAAATTGTCCTGGGCCTTGGGTGTTTATCTATATATGTATTTGTTATAAAATATAGTACCTATCGTTGAGTTAGTATCCCATAACACAAGTTTCGAACTTACTTTGGGGCTAGCTCAATCTGTGTAATTTGTCCCTATATATTTATTATTTATTTATTTATTTTACTTTAACCGAGCAATTCTGGTATATACATATATAATAAAGATCTAGGAAACGGTTCCAACGATTTCAAATAAAAATGAATTTCATAGCAAACGTTACCGAGCAACGCTCGGTCGTCCAGCTAGTAGGTATTATAAGAAGTACTTTTTAGCGTTCTGTACCCAAAGGATAAAAACGCGACCCTACTACTAAGACTCCGCTATCCGTCCTTCTTCCCGTCCATCAGTCTATCTGTCAGGTTGTATTTAGACAATTTAAATTTTCGTAGCTATAACAAATACTAATAACAACATAAAACAAATATTTAAGGGGGCTCCCATACAACAAACGTGATTTTTTTTATAGATAATGGTACGGAACCCTTCGTGCGCGAGGCCGACTCGCACTTGGCCGGTTATAAATGTATGATACAACTGTAAACACATATAATTAAAGTACAATCCAGATAAAATATTATTATATGTATACGGACAAATTACACTGATTGAGCTAGCCCCAAAGTAAGTTCGAGATTTGTGTTAAGGGATACTAACTCAACGATACTTTATTTTATAACAAATACATATATAGATAAACACCCAAGACCCAGGACAATTTGAAAAAGACCATTTTCCAACTTGCCCTGACCGAGGATTGAACCCGGGACCTCTGAGTGACCACTACGCCACGGAGGTCGTCCTATGTTATTTTTAAACCTTATACAATTTTATGTTTACAATTATTAACTGTATTTAACAGTAAAAAATACGCAAACACTCAAAAGACTCATTCAAAACGCATTCCAGAACGGAATGGCAATAGATGGCCGCCGCGTCCGCTCGTTGTTTAGGACCGCGGTTGACACAAACTGCGTGCCTCGTACCACGCAAACGGCGAAAGCGGGAAACAAGCGACGGCTGCCATACAGTTTACCATAGTTAAGTTTTTGTTAAAAGTGGCCGTTTTTCGCAAAAATGCAATAAAAAGCTACACGTTCTCACTTTAAAATATAAACAGTAGTTCATAAAATAGTTTCAAGGGTTATCTAGTTTTATATCAAAGCCAAATTTTAAATAATATCTCCGTTTCTTCTCAAATGATTTATTTCAAATGGGGGCAGTACTGGACCTTAGGTACGCTGTCGCTTAAGACGAAGTGGTAGCTAAAGTGGCGCCCTCATTTGGATTAAATATGGTGATAATTAAGAATTTGATTTGTATCACTGTCTAGAAAGACCTTTAAACTATTTTATGAATAACATTTGAAAGTAATATTGGTAGTCCGTCTAGTTTTAAAACGGGTTTTTGCCAAAAGTGGCCACTTTTGGCAAAAACCCGTTTTAAAACTAGACGGACTATTAGTGATAATTTCAAAGGTTATTCATAAAATAGTTTAAAGGTCTTTCTATGCAGTGATACAAACAAATTTTTATTATCACCATATTTAATTTTAAACAATTTATTTCAAATGAGGGCGCCACTTAAGCTACCACTTCGTCTTAAGCGACAGTCGATAATCTGAGACGAATTTTAATATTTATCAACTCTCGACTAACAGACTTTAGATAGTATAAACAAAACCGCATGTTGAGTTTTTTTTTTTCAATCTTTTAACACATACATCGACATGCAACACAAAGAAAGCTCATAAGCTCAGCTATAAATTACATCAAATCTGGCCAAAAATAGCTCATTGTAAACTATTCTCGCACCGACACGTCACGGCGAGCTTTTAAAAGCTCGCATGAAAGTCTGCAGGTGAATTATGTGTGCTTCCTGTGATCATTAATGCATTTTTTTATTTTATCTGTATTTTTTAGGGTTCCGTAGTAAACAATATATCCCTTATAGTTTCGCCATGACTGTCTGTCCGCAGCTCTACCCAGAGCCTATACTACTATACTAGAAAGCTGTTATTTATCATGAGTATATTACATTAATTATGCCGACAATGTGATGAAATAAAATCATGAATTTTTTTTTGTGGTATCTCTAGTACATGTTAAGTTGCAGTCAATTATTTTTCTCGGCTAACAAAAATAGCCCTTTGAAAAATATTGTGAGCTAGTGAACACCATTTTTCGATTTAGGGTTCAATTTTTGAAATATTTTGTTTAATAGTGAAAATTATTGTTAGAGTCAAGTTTAAGTATGCTAGTTATGATAAATTGTAATTGTCCTATCGTTGCAGTTGTTAATGAGCGCGGCCTACTTGGCAGCGACGATAGACAGCATTCGGCGATAAGTGTCGCTTGTATACGTCAGTAGCATCTACTGACGTGAGTACTGAATACTGAGATATTTGTAATGTCCAGATAAGTTACCTGTCATATAACATAGAGACAAATAACACTGATTGAGCTAGCCCCAAAGTAAGTTCGAGACTTGTGTTATGGGATACTAACTCAACGATACTATATTTTTAACAAATACATGTATAGATAAACATCCAAGACCCATGACAACTTAAAAAAAAGGCCATTTTCCAAATTGCCCTGACCGGGGATCGAACCCGGGACCTCTGGGTGGCAGATTAGCATGGTGACATTTGTAGGGCTCTAATTTATTAAATATGACTTATATGAAATGCAATAAATATTTTAAAGCATATTAACACTTTATTTGTCACTTTTTTGCAAGTTGTGTGTGCTGCCATCTCTGTGAGAGAAACTGGTACTATTTTTGCCTACTTACGGGCCCTCCAATAGTTTCTACGGCGTTGGGTATCTATTACGTTAATAATTATATTATCTTTGGTACTTAGTAGTGTAATAATTATGTATAGTATTTACGTAAGTACGCTAGTTATGATAAATTGTAATTGTCATATCGTTGCAGCTGTTAATGAGCGCGGCCTACTTGGCAGCGACGATAGACAGCATTCAGTGACAAGTGTCGCTTCCATACGTCAGAGGTATCTTCTGAGATGTTTGTAGTACGCGTGACGTCTTACACAATAACGTCCTTACCCCTAACAGCAAGGACAGGAATACCGATATTTTGTATAAGATTCTGGTATCGGGTATCGATATATCGATATAAAATATCGGTATTCGTGTCCCTGCCTAACGGGGTAGACAGAACTGCCACGAGTAACGTAATGATGCGCGTGAAGACAAGATAGTGAAGCGAAATAGGGTTTTTACAAAAGGAATAGAAGCTATTAAATAATAAATAAATATATAGGGACAAATAACACTGATTGAGCTAGCCCCAAAGTAAGTTCGAGACTTGTGTTATGGGATACTAACTCAACGATAGTATATTTTATAACAAATACATATATATATATATATCTAATAAACATTCAAGACCCAGGACAATTTGAAAAAGGTGACTGACTGACTGACATAGTGATCTATCAACGCACAGCCCAAACCACTGGACGGATCGGGCTGAAATTTGGCATGCAGGTAGATGTTATGACGTAGGCATCCGCTAAGAAAGGATTTTGATCAATTCTACCCCCAAGGGGATAAAATAGGGGATGAAAGTTTGTATGAAACTTTGTCAATTTTAAACCGATCGAGCTAAGACTTAGCATGCATAATGCTACTATGACGTAGGCATCCCCTAAGAAAGGATTTTGATAAATTCCACCCCTACGCGAGCGAAGCTGCAGGCAAAAGCTAGTTAATTATAAGACGTATATATTTACGATTTCGATGCGATTTTTTTACGTATAAAAGCAAGTTTCCTGGCACTAGTTCTTATTTTTGTTTTATAAAAATCTATTGAGCCGTTCAAAAGTTCTTGGACGTGAACGCTTAAAAGTTTTTTGACGACCTCCATGGCGTTGTGGTCACCATGCTAGTAAGCCAGAGGTTCCGGGTTCGATCCCCGGTCAGGGCAAGTTGGAAAATGGCCTTTTTCAAATTGTCCTGGGTCTTGGATTTATGTATATATGTAATTGTTATAAAATATGGTATCGTTGAGTTAGTATCCCATAACACAAGTATCAAACTTACTTTGGGACTAGCTCAATCAGTGTAATTTGTCCCTATACAAACGTGAAAGGGACATACCCGTAATAAATCGAACCACGTTCTATACTAGATCACTATAGTGTAATTTAACTAATATAATCGTCAAAAAAATAAAAAATGGCATTTCCATACCAAAGTGTGCTGCCGCCCGGGCAATTTGTATGGGAATGACATTTTTTTTTGTGTTTTGACTGTTATTTTTATGTCATTATTCCCTAGTGATCTAGTATAGCCCGTGGTTAGATTTATTGAGGGGATTTCCCGTCCACGTTGTATATTCATTTATTTATAATATCGGGGCCTTTTTAATTTCCCTGGCAAATTTCTTATTTATTTTTGCTGACGTTTCGTCCAGGTTTCACCAAATTTCTCAGCCTAACTGTACTTAAAATGCAACGAGCTTGTCCAATAATAAAATTATTTTCTTTAATTTTACCTAATGTACCTATTTCTGAAACCTCGCGTAACCAACGCAAATACGCATAAAAAATGTTTGTTTTCAATTCGTCTGTCCGTTTGTTCAATAAATACGCCTGTACGCAGAATTTTCTTTGTAAAACAAGGTGTTCATGAAATGGACTCATAAGTTTTTACATTTTCTTTTTTTCTCTATTATTTTTTTTCACTAAGGGGGCGTCCACAAATGACGTAACGCAAAATTCTTAAATTTTTTACCCCTTCCTCCCCTCATGTAACAGAAGTGCCATGTCTGAAACACGGAGCCTAAACGAATGGTTTTTCCATACAAAAAAAAAACATTCGTTTAGTGACTCCGCGTTTGAAAAATGGGACCACAGGACCTTAGCTGAGACCTCCCACCCCCTTCCGTAACATACAAGTGCTTCGTAAAAATCTTTAGAGTAATATTTAGAAAAGATAATTAAAATAAAAAATAATATAAAAATAAAAAATCCTGTTTATTCCAGTGACTAAACACATGCTTCGTTTTACAATCACAATAAGGTACATCATGCGAATTATTTCTAGGACACAAAATAAAAGCATTACAACATTTTATCAATAAATTTTTAAAATAATAAATTAAAAGCGAAACCTTATAATGAATAACTTATTTTATAATTCTGATTAAAATAAATAATTTACATACCTTAACATAACATAGTTAATTAATTATTATTATTATTTCTCAATCTGTTAATTACTATAAATTAATTTCGTTAAATTAGTTTAGTATAATAATTTAGTATTCTAATACAAATTTTAAGTTACAGTCGTCAGCTGGACCCCTCGACGGGTAAAGGCCTCCTCCAGGTCATTCCATTCGTCTCTTTTTGTTGCAGTGATTGCCAATTTTTTCCCTGCGATTTCTTCTATCTCGTCTCTCCATCTTCCGTTTCGTCTACCAACGCGTCTGTGGCCATGTTAGAAAAGATAGGTAGTAGTAATAATACTTTTTCTTCGACAGATATTAGTTATCTTTTGGCCTGAAAAGATTTCTAATGAACGCCTGTGACAGCTCTGTGGTGAAACACCAATCGATCACCAAATAGCTCGACGCAAATGGACATGGATCGGCCACACGCTTAGGAGGGATCCCACTCACATTCCAAGGCAGGCACTGGAATGGACTCCTCAGGGCAAAAGGAAGCGTGGTCGACCAAAGCAGACCTGGCGACGGTCGGTAACAGCGGAAATGAAGACAATCGGGCTATCTTGGCCTGAAGTAATGCGTGTTGCTCAAGACAGAACGAGATGGAGAAGTGCTGTAGCGGCCCTCTGCCCCACCCAGGGGTCATAGGACAATAAGTCAGTAAGTAAAAATACTTTTTAATCAAGAATCTGCATTTTTTTAAAAAATATTAAAGTGTGGTTTGAAGGAATCAAGACATTTAATCGTCTATGAACGAAACCCGTTCCTTTTCTTAAGAGCGGCCTTCCCGTCTTACTTTTCATACAAACGCTCGTACGTGATTATGGCGTTGTGTCTGATCTTTTTTGAAAATTTATGAACTCACAGGTATTTTGTGCGCTATTTCTAGGTTTCTATTGAAATAAAAAATTTAAATTGTAAAAAACAAAGTTAGTATAAGCCTCTAAAAATCAGCTTTTTTGCACAAATTTTAGCTGAATTTCGACCGTTCATAAAGTACTCATAAATTGTAAAGGTAAAGAAAATATTTCGATACAAACCTCGCAAATGTAATGAAAATAAATAAAAAACATCGCAAAAGTAATTTAAATAAAAAACATTTATTTCACAAACTTGTAAGGCTTTCTGACAAAAACGTATATCCTGGAACAAGTTTTATGAAATTTCTGTACCCTGAATATTCGTTCAATGGATAGTTAATAATAATACTAGTTTCATTCAATACAGTGCAAACCGTGCCCTAAGGCGCTATCTCTGTCTTTTTGGTTTGCCTCTTTTTCTAGCATTGCCCTGGATGAAACACCAAGCTTTTCAAACTATGCTCGCGTAGAAAACAGAGCGACCGGGAAGGGCCGCCTTAATACATTCTTTTAAGGGTAAATCGGAATTAGAATCGCTCTTACAATCGGTATCGGCTTCAGCCTCGCTCTTACAAAACGCGTGGATACTTCCTAAACATTTTCCATTACACTCCACACATGAAACATAAAATAGCTGCATTTTCTGTTACCATAATAAGCTTACTGTAAAAACATGTAATTGCTCTGCGATCAATAGGTGACCAACATATAACTAATATTTTCTCTTGACAAGGTATAATAATAATAATAAATAAGTTCTTTATTCGCTTAAAGATTTGTACAGCATACGTTTGTTATTACACAAAAAGGTTGTTAAAGGTAGTACAAATTAATTTTTAAGCCCTGATTTCCAAACTAGGCAGGAGCCTGTATTTTGGAATCCAGTGTTCGGCCGTATTTTATATGAAGCGAGGACCAAAAGTTCAAAAAGTGAACAAATTTCGTTTTATTTTGTTTTTAGCCTAAGTGCCTATTACTTAGGCTAAAAAACAAAATAAAACGAAATAAAAAAAATAATAAAGATACAAGCATGGGGCATGTGTATGTATAGAAGTGTGTTTTTGATGTGTGTGCCGTGCCGGGGGTTGACAAACTGTTACCCAGGAACATCTAATATATTTCTAGGTAGCAGTTTCTCTGTGTCGTCATAGTCTTGTTGTGATAACCAAGTGGTTAGTTTTGTTTTGACCTCATACTTATTTAATCGATATATGTTTAGAGTGTTGTTAATTGTTTGAAAGATAATCGAACTGGAGAAATAAAACTGTCGAGACGCAAATGAGGTTCTGTGCGGGGGCATGGGACATATTCTGCCGAGGGTTATCCTTTTTGATGGGTCTGGGAGTGGTAGTTTAGCGTGTTTTCGAAGAATAGTCGGTCTGCGAGTTCGGGTTTTTCATGCTCACTAAAATGTCCAATCCGGTGGTGGCGTCGCTGGTCGGGTCGCTGGATTCCCTCTTATATGTTTGAGTTTAACGATGGCTGATCCGTGCGTCAACTCATGAACGGGTGCTGCCGGGAGGGACTGGTCAGCTCGGCTTCGCTTTTTTTGACTACTTAATATTTTTAATGTGTCAACATTGTATTATATTATATAATATGACAAAGCCCTTCTGGCGAGTAGGCGACCAATACTGTGAAAATGAGTTTTTTTGGCGTTTCTTCTCAGCAGTGGTCATTACGAAGTGCTGGTATCGGTAGCTTTTCTTTAAAAATAAATTAAATTTTAATATACTTTACACGTAACATAAATTATACTTATTGACGTGTAAAAGTGCCTGTGAAGGTCTAATTACTGAATAAACATTTGAATCTTTGAATCTTTGAATCAGCGGCGATCACATCTTCTGTGGCTATCTCTGCGTCTTCTGCCAGTCACTCCACCGTGTCAGGTGCCACCTAGCAAAACAGCTCTCCCTGACGCCGCTTTCAATCATCTTTAAAAGACGATTGAAGAAATATGTGGGAAGCCTTTTATTCGTGTGTGTAAATGCCCAACACTGGTGTAACATTTTTCAGGCTGCCTTAAAGCACTGCACTTCTTTTAGAGAAAGTTGATCAGTATATAACCCGAAAGGGAGTAAACATACTAAACAATGTGAACTACTTTTACTTTGTGACCATCCCATACATTTTTGTCACGGTAGGTATTTAATTTTGAAGATTTTTTTACGATTTCAGGGATGATTCTATAGTAAAAGTTGTTCACATTAATTCGTATCGACCCCCTTTCCGTTACACGTTGTATTTCGTTACACGCGAAAAAAAAGTTCAAGCATTGGTCCCATAGGAAAATTTGTTCATATTGACGGTCTGAGTTGCTCCTACAAGGATCGGACAGGGTTTTTGTTACATATTGTATAAGTAACCCAACGTTATATATGTATTATGCAAAATGGCGTGAAGCAAATTTATTCATCCCGTAATATTGCCTCGTGCGAAACATATTTGATCCAACCCCTCTTTTATTTATGGAAAAATACGAAAAAAACATCGTCCTTAGTCGAAGCTTCTTGGCTTTTACAGAATCTTATTATTGGAATGAAATTTACATGTAAAATTAAACTTTCTACGTTAATCCATATATTAATTCAGTTCTTTAACAATAATGTTAAAATAAAAAACCTACATTACTATGAAGACTACGTTTTACACAACTTCAAAAATTAATTCAGAAGGACTTAATTAAAATCTGTCGGAATAAAAATGTTCATGTTAATATAATTTTTAGTTTAAGAGAAAATTCAACATATAAGTATAGAGAGCCTGGTCAGGGATTTTGGTACCTGACTGTACATATAAATGATCTTTTTTAGATTGACTTGGATCTTTGATGTTTATCTTCAGATGTCATTGTTACAAAATATTATATCGTTGAGTTAGTATCCCATAACACAAGTCTCGAACTTACTTTGGGGCTAGCTCAATCAGTGTGATTTGCCCGTACATGTTTATTTATAATTTTTTTTTCCCAGATTACTTAAAGATACCAGTACCATTTTGTTTTTTTTTTAATTTGTCTGAAAGGGCATACGTGCGAGTTAGTCTTATAACAATTTTATGATGCTTTGTTTAAAAATTAAACAAAGCATCAAGTTTATTAAGTTTTTTTATTAGAGTATTCTTGAAAATAGTTGAGAATATAAATTATCTTGGAAATAGTTGACTGCAAATTTTAACTGAATAAGAATAAGAATAATTTTATTGGCTCAAATATAGGTATGTATATTTTCAATGTAAAATATAATATATACCTTTTTAGATGTAAATGTGTATGTATTTTTTATTGTTGTAATTTTCAAATAGCCCATTAGTCCGGGTAATGTTTGCTGCTTTTGCGCTAAAATATTATTAAAAAAAAACAGACAATTGCCGGTCAGACTCGCCCACCGATGGATTCGTACTTTGTTAAACCTTTTTTTATGTTATAGGGCGGCAAACGAACAAGCGGGTCACCTGATGGTAAGTAATCACCGCTGCCCATAGACAACTGCAACACCAGGGGTGTAACAGTAGCGTTGCCGGCCTTTCAGGAAGGTATAGACTCGTTTTTTGAAGGTTTCAATCTCGTATCGGTCCGGAAACACTGCTGCAGGAAGTTGATTCCACAATATCCACAGTTCGGTCGTACGTGGTAAAAAGTCCCTTTCAAAACGTACGGTGGTTGATTGCCAACTATACAAGTGCTGTTGTAAAATTTTGCAGCAGGTATTAAGTCGAACAATTCTTCAGAGCATTCCCCATGATAATTGCCATAAAAAATGCACAAGGATGCAATATCCCTACGTAGAGCCAGTGAATCGAGATGGCCGATGAGAGTCACATCGTCGATTATACGAGTAGCGTGATTTTGAATACGGTCAAAAGGAAGAAGTTGGTATTTAGGTGCCCCTTTAAAAGCTTGTGCAAACCCTTTCATACGATATAAGACCTTAATACTTGCCAAACTTCTTAGTTCTAGGTCAACAGAAAGTACCCTATGAATTTTGTGAATTTTGATTCCCTTGAGAGGTTCTAGACAAACGTTTTTTGCGGCATAAACAGCCGTATTTTCTTTACCGTTAACTTAGAACTTTAGGGAGTTTCACAGCTTCGGGACTGTCAACCTATCTCTTTTAAACGGTCGGACGGAAGGACAGACAGACATACACTAATGTCTGTCTGTTTTTCCGACGGAGAGTCTGTCTGTGGCATCATAGCTGTCAAAAAGAAGGACCAATTTTAATACTATTTTTACGTTAAAGAAAATTTCCTTCTTAGCTATGTTTGGTGAAAACTGGTTCAGGCGTTCTAAAGTTATTTAAATAAATAAATAAATATATTGGACAAATCACACTGATTGAGTTAGCCCCAAAGTAAGTTTAAACTTGTGTTATGGGATACTAACCCAACGATACTTTATTGTATAATAAATACACATATAGATAAACACCCAAGACCCAGGGCAATTTGAAAAAGGCCATTTTCCAATTAGCCCTGGCTGGGGATCAAACCCAGAACCTCCGGATTAGCGGACTAGCGTGTTGACCATTACGCCACGGAGGTCGTCGACTTGAGTCTTACGCTTAAAGGTCGAGGTTTTTTAACTTGCCTGCCAAATAATAGATGGTGCTATGGGTATCAATGAAATGAGAACGTTTAAAAGGCGGGTGTTTTTTTTTCCTGACAATAAAACTTGTATGTTAACTTAGAAGTTTATGTTATGTTTATATAGTTTTAATTTCAACTCGATACCTCTCGAAAGTAGTTGAACTATAAACTACAAAAAGTAGTTGTAATCACAATTACAAACTACTTTTAAAACTACATATTTTATAAAGATTTACTTATAAATTTTCGTTTCTTGCTTACAACTTTTTACACTTACAATTTCGAAGTACAACACCTTTAACACACGCCCGCGATATAAATTCTTATTTTAATTTGTAGTTATAACTACTTAATTACAATTACAAATTACAACTACAATAGTTTCAATTGTTGTAGTTAAATTTAATGTAATTGTAATTTGTAATCAAACTACACAATAGTAGTTAACTACGGCCAACTCTGCTAGTAACTGCCGTCTGACCTCCGCCACCCAAAGGGTAGAAACCCAAACCAATCCTTAAATAGGTTTGAGCAAACGCTAGGTGGTATTCGGGACCCACAGTTTATACGTGCCTTCCGAAACACGGAATCTTCTTTTTTTTTCGGATAGTCAAGTGATTCAAGCATGTAATATCCTAACCAGAATGAAAACATCTTTTTACAAAGTAGTTCCCAGAGGACGAACCCATAACCTCCGGATCACAAGCCGAACGCCTTGACCGCTGTACCACGGAGGTAGTCCTATATGTATGTACAATTTCATGTAGTCTCCCGTTTTCCACTACACATCACTGAACCCTAAAACCCGTGAAACCGTGTGTACAAACAACCATCCGCAGTAATACCAACATTGAGAAACCCATTAAAAGTCACGGGACTAAAAAACGGCGCAACAACGACAATGTTTTGCGCGAAGTGGATGTTTTATTGGAACATAAACTACAATGTTTATTATTACTCGATTTATATCGTATTTACGGCTGCAGCTTTTGTTTGAGGCCGGCCATGTTTAATTTTGCTCGCGGTACGTCATAGAGCAGTAACGGTGGTAGCCAAGTGCAAGTTTGAACTAGCCATACACGCGAAAACTGTGGACAAGGCCCTCAACGTATCTTGCAAATAGTAACTCATCATCATTATCATCATCTCAGCTCTTCTTTCGCTCACTGCTGAGCAAAGGAATCCCTTCGTCGACGACACCCATCTCGGTCCTGTGCTGCTCTAATCCAGGTGCGACCCATGTCTTTTACTATGTCGTCAACCCATCTCATTGCTGGGCGTTCGACGCTTCTTTCACCTGCTCTGGGCCACCATTCGGTTAAAGCCCTGCTCCACCTGCTATCACTTCGTCGAGCTAGGCCCTGCCCAGTTTACTTTAAGTGCATGACCGCTGCCTGTTCCAACATTTAGTACGTTGTCGGATTACGGTGTTGGGAACCTGATCCTGCAACCTGATGCTAAGCATGGCACGCTCCATGGTTCTCCCTCTCTCTGGTACCCTAAAACTAACCCCGCTAAGCTTACTTTACCCTTTATCAGGGATTGGTCCCCCGTGTGTGCAACGTGAAGTATCCAGCTTTATGGAGAGGCGGGACGACAGTTGAGCGATAGCGGACACCCTCTTTAAGACCACAGCCCTCCACCTGCACGACTGCTGAACTGGGCTTCTTTTTCAGCAGTGGTCGTTCCGAAACGCTAGTAGTTTTTGGTTTTTGCAATGAAATAACATTTTAAAAAATTACGGTCAATAGGAGATAAATTTATCCTACATTGAATATTTTTTTTTTACTTTTGACTTTGACTTTGACTCAAAAGCTTTATCACACATTCCGCAGCATAGCTAGCGATCTCCCGAGCGCCAGAGTAGAATTGAGGCAAAAGAAGTTTTCCAGCAACTTTCCCATAAGTGAACAGCTTCCACCAGGCCATAATCTACCCTGGCGCACTTGAAAATTGCTAAATAGACTCCTTCGGAAGATGGCAGGAGCTAAAGAAGAAGTGGAAGTACTCTGACAACCGACAGATGTACCTGTTGAAACATCCAGTCCATGGAACATTTGCTGTCATGTCCCACGACCACTGTATCTTGTTTTAGAAATTGCTTGGGATGGGAATAGAAAAAACCTGAAGGGTTACTCCAAAAGCGGTACGCAAGACGAATCTGCGTATCCGCGTTTCCGTGTCAAGCAACATTGAGCGGAAATGTATGATGATAAAGTCTAATTTAGTTTTGTTACTAGGTTTAAATATTATCCGCACAAAATGAAGTTGACATTGACAGGTGAGATAGTGTGATATTACTAGATGTCAACTTGATTTGGTCGGATAATGGTTTAAACCTAGTAACAAAGTTAGTCTGGGTTTTATAATAAGTCAGCGGACGTCTATATCGGACGAATATCGTTATATTTTATGATGAAAAAAATATACGGACAAATCACATAGATTGACCAAGCCCCATTGTAAGTTCGAGACTTGTGTTATGGGATACTAACTCAACGATACTATATTTTATAACAAATACAGTGGGTATTAGGTAGATAAACATCCAAGACGCAGGTCAATCTGAAAAATATCATTTACCATCTTGACCTAACCGGGGATCAAACCTGGGACCTCCAGTGTGACAGCCTGGCCCGATGACCACTAGGCCACAGAGATTTTATGGAGTAACCCCAATGTACACTAGTCAAGTGACTATTAGCATTTAGCATTGAGCATTTTGGGCCTTGCAGCTCTAAGCATGAGGGCCTATGTAGGACGCACGCACGACTCAAAGGCCACTTTTAGCGTGATGGTGGGCGATGGAAAAAAGGAATGAAAATAGGGATAGGATGCCAGCCGCATTTTCGCCCCATCCCTTAATCGCGAGACCTGAAGGAGAAGGATCTGGTCATCATCATCTGAACGTATTTTCCCGGTTGCATCCTCAGCAATACCGCTTCAGAGCCCGGAGTCCGCTACTTAACCAAGGAGATTTGACGAGGTTACTGGTTTTTACACAGAGCGACTCCCGTCTGACCTCCGCGACCCAAAGGGTAAACAAGAATTAATCCTTGGATAGTTTGATGATCAAACGCCAGATGGTGTTTGGAACCCACAGTTTGTACTTGCCTTCCGAAACACGGAATCATCTTTATTTCGGATAATCACATGATTCAAGCTTGCAATATCCTAACTAGACTGGAAACAACTTTTCCCAAAGTATGCTTCCAGTGGGATTCGAACCCATAACCTCCGGGTCACAAAGCAGATGCCTTGACCACTGGACCACGGAGGCAGTCCCTAGGAAGAGAACATCTGGTACTGGTACATTATAAGTTAATTTTCTTCTCCAAGGCCGACATTGAAGTAATTAAATCAGTACACAACTGGACTAAAGGCCGTGGCTTCTGTTTGAGGCCGGCCATGAAAAATTTTGCTCTCTGTACGTCATGAAGGCGTAACTTTTATTTACGGTTGGCGGCACTTTGTGGTTAGTTCAATGAAAGTTTTGGTCTTCCGGCGAAAAATCGGAAATTAAGTGTTAGTAACTAGATATAACTTCATACAATACAATACAAATACTCTATATTGCACCATAAACAACAACGGTAAAACAAAAAAAACGTTGCCTATCAAATGATTTATTTCAAATGGGGCAGCACTGGACCCCGGAAATTTCAGGTATACCCTTATTGTGGTTAGATCTCGCGTCAGAACTCCTCACCTCTTCGTTTAGATACCTAGACATCCATTGCAAGCCAATTTTATTCTTATTGTTCTAGAAAAACGATTCATGTTACTGAATTTTCCCCTTTATTATCACTATGCGCGCGGCGACCACCCGCGTGCATAGTAATAATATAGGTATATTTTTGATACCTAAACGGGGAGTGACACAGGCCTGACACTGGGCAGGTCACTTAAAATAAATACCTATCAACATTTACAAACAGATTTGACATCACCAAAATAGTGAGTATGCACATATTTGGGATAAGTCCGCCATTGTCAATTTACTGTTTATGTTGTTATTTTATGTAATTGTGTGTTTTCATAGTACAATAAACAAACAAACAAACATATATTATTCGCTTAATAAAATCCTTATTCATATTTTAAAATATCTAAATCAGCGACGAACATGTGATTACTTTAAAGTTTCAATTAGAAAGAGAAGTCCGATATGGACTGGTGACGTCAAAGTCCATATCATCTATACATTTGTCACCGAAAATAGCGTTTTTGCGAGAGAGATAGACATATTTTCGTAAAACGTTACATCTCGTTCGTTTTTCACCCAATTTTTATTCTGTATTCACTGTACTTTACTTTTGATTATTTCAGGAAAAACTGGTTAGAAACACATTTTTTTTATGCATATTCTTTATTATTATAGTTTGCAAGCACCGGTGATTATTATCCAGTTGACGAGACTGTTTTAATGAGACCTCATTTTCTACATTACTGCTTTGCACGTCACAAATTTCACATTACAAAGACGAAGAGAAAACATAATAATTCATTTGTGAAAATTAACAAACAATCATAAATTATTTAATCGTTGATCGTGAATTTGAACGCGGCCATTATCGCTCGAAAATAATTTGAATTTCGAACGCTTTGACCACATAGGCTGCGACACGTGCGACTGATTGGTGTGCGTGCATTCCATAGAATGATGTGCATTCTAAATCTTTGGTGCATTTATATTGTTTTATTGCAAATTGAAAACAGATGCTTGGCAGAGAAGATGCATTAATAATTGCAACCGACATCACCCTCAAAACTACACAGCCAATTTTTTAGCTATTGCATAGCTTTTATCGCGGGCTTTGAGACCGAATCAAGAAATTCTGTAGCGAAAATTAAACCTAACACCCCCCACCCCGCCCACACAGCGGCGCGGCGTTGAAAGCCGTGCATCGTCTAACGTCGTTTCAGTTTGGCAGACTTCGGCACGGTGTTTATGGGCGTGCGACTAGACGTATGCGTGTAGACTAGCTGCTAACTGCTCATAATAAAATTTCCTGAATAACCACATGTATTGTAAGATAATAAAAATATTTTAAACGGTATTAATTTCTTATTTTTTCAATAAAAGAAAAAAAATGTTTTCTTATCGGTCACCATGCTCAAAGAGTGTAACTTGAATTGATATCAAAGAAGAAAAATACTGCATAAATAATAAATAAATAAATTATTACACTAGTTTACACAAAAATATTTTTCTTTTGTCCATGAAATAAAACATATATTATTTATATAGGCTATGGATTGTAATTAAAAAATATTTTTATATTTTCCGTAGCACGTCACAATTCTGAGATATAGAGGTCTTTGTTTTTATTATTCATGATTGTTTAAATACGTTTATGGTTTTACTTTGTAAACAACTGTGTGATTCAAAAGTCCTATTTTTATATAAAAATGTCATCTAGAGTGTGTAAAGTACATCCCAATCGATTTTGTTATGTTTGTGGGAAAATTATTCAGTTCAATCGTGGTTTCTCTATAACAAAACTAAATTGCAAGAAGCTTATTTACATTATTTTGGATTTCCGGTGTCAAATCAAGATAAAAATTGGGTTCCTCGTGTGATTTGTACTAATTGGACATTGGTTCTCAGCTCCTGGTATTCAGATAAAAATAGATCACTGAAATTTGGTAAACCAATAATATGAACAGATCAACTAACCACGTAATTGATTGTTACTTTTGTTTAACAAAAACTTTTGGTTTTGACTCAAAAAATAAAGATAGTATAAAATATGCAGATGTTCCATCAGTGACTAAGCCGGTCCTTCATTCAGAGGATTTATTAGTTCATACACCACCCGGCAGAAGTGACCGGCAGACACAAAAAGTGGTATTACAATGCACGAGCATAGTGACACTGAAGAATTAAATGAAGGCTAAATTAAAGGAAGGAATATTTGTGGATCCTCAAATATGGAAAAAATTGGATGATACAAAATTCTAGAGCCTTTTAACCGAGTTAGAAAAATCAGCCTGGAACTCTTTAAAAGGTTTAAAATCATTTGAGCAAAATTATCATTTTTGGGACCAAGATTTGCTAGGTGACTATTGTTGGTCTGTTGTGAGAGATACAGATGAAAGTATTTATAAAAAATAGCAAAAATTACCCATTTTAACTGTCTATAGTTTATTTAGATGTAGTTTTTTGTAAAAATCTTCCTAATAAATATTTCCAAAAATTGACGTGCTGGACCTTTGCAAATATTTTTCCGAGATGTAGATACCCAAAGTAACTTAACCGTATACATATATTCCACTTCATGGACTAAAGGCATGTAAACTAGTGTTATTATTGCATAATTTGATAAAAATGCTATGCAATAGCTTTACCGCGGCAGTCCCCGAGTGCTACACGTTTTTTTTTTCTATGTAACCACTTGACAAGCAAACAAACAATTTTCCAAATCCGTCCAGGCGTCTTCGAATAATCGGTGAACATACATAAAAAAAGATTCCTATGAATTGATAACCTTCTCCTTTTTGAAAGTCGGTTAAATTGCCGGTACAATATCACATCTACTTCTTAACTGGGTATTCGTTTTGAATTAAAAGAGTTCAGCCGGCCCGGAAATTTGTATGAAAATGTCGATTCTTCTTCGAATTTCCAGCATTAGTCCCATAGGAAAGGTTGTTCATTTTGACAGTCTGAGTTACTCCTACAAGGATCGGGCAGTGTTGTCTTAACATATTGTATATTAAAATCATCATCATTCCAGCCGTATAACGTCCACTGCTGGACATAAGCCTCTCCCAAGGATTTTCGAAATGACGCGCGCTTTCCGGCGACCTTGGTCAGGTTGTCTGACTACCTTGTGGGTAGTGCCCTACGCTTTGCTTGCCAGTACGCGGTCACCATTCGAGAACCTTTTTGCCCCATCGGCCATCGGTTCTTCGCGCTTCGTGTCCCGCCCACTGCCACTTCAACGAGCTAATCCGCTGGGCTAAGTCAGTGACTTTTGTTCTCCTAGAAATTTTCTAATTTCTGATTCGATCACGTTGAGAAACACCGAGCATAGTCCTCTCCATAGCGCGCTGAACGCCCTTGAGCCTTCTTATGAGACCTGTAAGAGACCACGTTTCAAAGCCATAAGTCATCACCGGTACACACATTTATTAAACACTTTCGTCTTGAGGCACTGAGGTATTTTGGACGAGAAGATACTGCGTAGCTTCCCGAACGCATATTAAAATGTCTATTTCTAAATGAGCTTGTAGCGGGAGCGAGGTGATATGCTCGACCGCCACAAAGGGAAGATCTTCCCGCCAGGCATGTTGTTGCGCCTGGGGAACCGCGGCTCCGACGGTGTGTCGTCGGAAGTTGTATATATGCAGCGAATCGGGCGAACTCTGAGATCGAGATGTAGGATACTCTGCTGGCGTCATCTCATATGCTTCTTGTGGACTATATTGTCGGTTGTCTCTTGATTGTAGTTACTCGTAGTGGCCGTAGAGGTCGCCCAAGCTCTTTGCATTGAGCCAAGCTCTAATCGGCAAAGGATAATGAAACCTTTAAGAGCTTGGCTCTCAAATATAGTAGTATCTTGCACCTTCCAATCTATTCCATTCACACACGTTAGTAAACACACGTAATGTGTTTAGGGCGTTGGCATACGCGCGATTAAACCACTGCGGACTTTATTCAAGTGTATTTTTAGTGTGGAATCAAAGTGCGTATGTTTGCTCCTTGAAATCGAAGCAAAATGGCTTTTAAAACGGATGACAGTCAATTTCTTGGAAATGTGATGGAGATGTTTTAGCTGTATATAAAAGTTTTTGAAGTAAGTAGGCGCGTATACATTTTTTTCTTTTCCATACTGGTCTAAATGACAAAAAACATAGATTGAACAAGCTGTTTTCTTTTTGTGCGAAGATTCTTAAAGCCAATTAAGACGAAGTGGTAGCTAAAGTGGCGCCCCCATTTGAAATAAATTGTTTAAAACTAAATATGGCGATAATTAAAAATTTGATTTGTATGAATGTCTAGAAAAACCTCGCCAAAAGTGGCCACTTTTGGCGAGGGTTTTCTAGACACAAAACGACCTTCAACGACCAAACGAGGAGAGGCCTCAGACTATTGCTCATGTTACATTTATAGCCAATATCAGTACAACTATTCTTTTCTGACGGAAGCTAGTTTACAGGAAATAGTTTTGCCCTATTCGTTATTAAATTAACTACTACTGTTAAACACAAGCGCCATCTATATGGCTTGCATTGCATTAAGTGGGTATTAAGTAACCTAGTATTTAATATTGTATCAATGCTTGATGCTTGTAGCATCCCTGTAAATTAATTATTAAAGTAGTAAATAATTCAAGTAGTCGCCACTAGATGTCATATTGTACTAGTATATATAGTATAAAAGGAAATTTGGACAATGTCCGGTCTCTGTTTCAACGAGCCTTAGCTACTAAGCAGATACAAATAAATAGATATATACCAATTTCCCTCTTTCTCTCGGGCACCTATTTAACAACTACATCTGAGCATCAAGCACATATTAGACTAGTTAAACAACTATTTCTACAATAAGTACATACGTTAAGATTACTTGCACAATTCATTACTATTAAGCTATTTTGATTCCTTTTTCCACCTTCTTGCGCATCTTCACGCTAAAAGTGGCCTTTAGGTCTTGCGCGCACACAGAGCCCAGGGCCACAAAACCAATATCTGCCCCGTTAGGGATATAATACAGGGATATAATCGGTTAAGAACAACCGATTTATTTAAATTAATTCCAGTCTGATTAGCCGTTTTGTCGTGAAAGCGAAACAGATAGCCATACATCTAGACAACCACACACACATGACTCCGCGAATTTCGAATCATGGAACGCTACGCTTCAAACCATGATACGAGTTCGCTACCTAATTTTGAATCATGGAA
This sequence comes from Acrobasis suavella, assembly GCA_943193695.1. Taxonomy (NCBI): domain Eukaryota; kingdom Metazoa; phylum Arthropoda; class Insecta; order Lepidoptera; family Pyralidae; genus Acrobasis; species Acrobasis suavella. The sequence continues at coordinate 12,152,533 of OW971952.1, forward strand.
TTGTGCCGTTTGCGAGATCGAAAGTATTCGATTACGATACACGACTCCGCTGACTCCGCTACCTATGTAATTTCGAAGTACGGAATTCCGCAGTAACATGACACGAATCCTAGATCCTTACAACTTTTCTTATTATACTATTATATCGACCAAGTGAGCAAAGCGTTACCGTTTCCGCTTCAGCATTTCGTGTGTCTGGATCCGGATGTCCAGTTTTCTGGCTGTTTTCGCCTGCAGACCGCATTGCTAAAACATTATTTTTTTCAATCTTTTTGAGCGGTATCTTGTCAATTCAGTTTTTAAAATTGGGGAAAAGTAGGGTTTCAAAACTTAAAAAAAAAACAATAAGTTTTCAAAATTAAAAACCGTCTTCAAGCCCATACTACACAGCCGATTTTGATAAAACATCTATGGGACAACCTGACAAGTATGCCCTTTCAAACAACAAAGAATTTTTTAAATCGGTTTATGCGTATTCGAATTATCGGTAAACATACATAAAAAAAGATTCCGACGAAAAAACGAAGACGAAACTCCTCCTTTTTGTAAGTCGGTTAAAAACAGACACGCGGGGTACTAGAACAATAAAGATATTAACAAAGATATGCAAGTTAAATCAAAGCTTGTTTCTTATTTATTTATTTTTTATTTATTAAAAAAACCAACAGCATAACAACACTAAATTACAATCTTATTTAACAGTAACAAAGCCAATAATAGGTTTCCCTAGCTTTTACAATTATTTAATTGACATCGGTGAAATCAACGCAATACCTATTACATAGTATATGAATACCTAGGCATACATAAGTGCCTATTGAAAGGTAAAAGATTTTTATTGTTTCTTATACAAATAGTAACAATAACATTCACACAGTAAAAAAATCTTTACAATACCTACAATGATAATTAAAGATTTTGCTAATGTTATTTGTAACACTTATTTATTAAGGGGCTACCTGAATTTTTCGAGGTCCAGTGCTGCCCCCATTTGAAATAAATCATTTGAAAAGAAACAGAGATATCATTTAAAATTTGGTCTTGATCAGACCCTGGATAACCCTTCGAACTATTTTATGAACTACTGTTTACATTTTAAAGTGAGGATTAAGACATTCAACTACTTTACACCTGAACTTTGGTTTGGAGTTTGCAAAAAGGTCAATCTCTTCAAACGTCTCATTATACGTACGTGCAATTCGTGCAGTTACCATCTTTTTTGCGTAATTGTTTTTATAAAATGGAACATGGAGCAAAGCAAACTTGAATCATCAAATACCGCGACCACTATGTCCGGTATAACAAAACAGACATTACCACATTTACCATTAATATTCGCTGAATGCTAAAGGGTAGTTCCGGGCAACAAAAGCTCTATTACGGCCGTGAAAGCCTCCGCTTTGTATCCGCCCATTATTTTCAATATAGACGCATTTACGTAGCTTTGATTTATGGTTCTATCCATGTATGTAAAAAAGGCACATTATATCAGAGAAGCTCGGTGGCCCAGTCAAAGTACGCAATGATAAAGCTTTTGCAAGTTAAGCAACCTCGGGCGCGGTCCGCATTTGAATGGGTGAATATATATGGGACAGCAAAATGAAAATTCATTTGCGTTACATGCAACTAACGTGAAATGTAGATTAGGGTCCCTCTATGTTTTTATATGAGAAGGACGACCATCGTGGCGCAGTGGTCACCATACTAGTCCGCCACCCAGAGGTCCCGGGTTCGATCCCCGGTCAGGGCAAGTTGGAAAATGGCCTTTTTCAAATTGTCCTGGGACTTGGTCATGTTTATCTATATATGTATTTGTTATAAAATAAAGTATCGTTGAATCACAAGTCTCGAACTTACTTTGGGGCTAGCTCAATCAGTGTTATTTATCCATATTTATTTATTGTTTATTATTATTTATAAAGCCCTCCTGGCGAGTAGGCAACCAATACTGTGAAAATAATTTTCTTTCAGCGTTTCTTCTTAGCAGTGGTCGTTACGTAGCGATGGTATCGGTAGCTTTTCTTTAAAAATAAATTATATTTTAATATACTTTACTCGTAACGTAAATTAAACGTAAAAGTGCCTGTAAAAGTCTAATTACTGAATAAACATTTGAATTTTTGAATCCATGTAACCTGCGAGAAAGAGCTTCGTTTTATTATCACAAGCTCTTCCGTACTTCAAAAGAAACGCTAAGCCTTTGGTCCTGGCTGCCATCATTTGTATGACAATCGTCAAGCTAAGTCAGATGCCTTTAAGGCAGAGCTTGGCAAAATGGTAGCATCCAGTAGCGTTACATAACTATCGATAGCTAACCTTGAAAAACAGTCACTATATCGAGAGGACTATCGATAGTATCGATTGTTAATAGTTAGCAATACTTGATATAGATTCAAAGATTCAAATGTTTATTCAGTAATTAGACCTTTACAGGCACTTTTACACGTCAATAAGTATAATTTATGTTACGTGTAAAGTATATTAAAATTTTATTTATTTTTAAAGAAAAGCTACCGATACCAGCGCTTCGTAACGACCACTGCTGAGAAGAAACGTCGAAAGAAACTCATTTTCAAAGTATTGGTCGCCTACTCGCCAGAAGGGCTTTGTCATATTATTATAATTGTCTTTTAATTAATAAATACTTATAATATAATACAATGTTGACACATTATAACATGTTATATAAGGTAAAACTATCGATAGTATCGATACTATTGAATTTAGATACTATCGATAATATCGAATACTGTCGACCTGTGTGTCACAAAGACATATACAAAAAGAATGTTTTTAATATGTGTATATATTTATTTAATATGTTACCTGAAAATATTAAATCACTAAAAGGCACAGCTTTTAAGACGACACAAACGAAAAATCGCTGATGGAACAACGTTTTTACTCCATTAGTGAATTAATAATCATAATCATATTTATTCATAAAAAATATTTACACGTCATACAATAATAAAATAGAATAATGAAATAAAATAAACAAACGAATAATACAATTAAATAAATTACGCATACACATGCATAACTAACAATAATCATATAATGACAAAATAATCAAAGGAAAATTAAAAACATAAATTGGTATCAGAAGCGACACTCATAAAATTCTTCTACTCTGTAAAATGTACGCTCAAGAAGCCACTTTTTTAGCTTGACTTTAAAGCTTGTCAATGAAGTCGCCTGTTTTATATATGATGGCAACTTATTGAAGACAGACGGCCCCATTACAAGAGTCAGAATGAGAGAATTTGTAACCTACATAATGCAAATCAAAACGAAATATTAAGCTTTGATATTATGTACTGTTACTTTTATAACCCGTATTTGTTAGCTAATTACTACGAGTTTAAATTAATTTAAAAACGATAACAATGTTTGCATACCTGTCTGCAGGTTTATACAATGTACATACTAACATTTACTAACATCTCAGAAATCGATTGTATAATGCAAATAAATTATTCTTGATAGTATCTAAATTCAATAGTATCGATACTATCGATAGTTTTACCTTATATCAAGTATTGCTAACTATTAGCAATCGATACTATCGATACTATCGGTTATTCGATTCTATTGATAGTGCTCTCGATATTGTGACTGTTTTTCAAGGCCACGGTAGTATCGTTAGGCTATTGATATTTTATACTATTGCTTACAACACCTAGTATCCAGGGTCAAAAATAAATTATTTGGTACTGATAGGTGAATAAAACGTCACAAAATAATGTCACTTGTCATTGATCATATCTATTTTCATCGGGATTTTAAATTTATTATTGCAGGAAAACCGATAATAGGAGCGCTATTTGACTCCAAGAAACTATGACGTCACGCCGTGCTATTTCATACAAATCCCATAGACGATGTTTGTTCTGACGTTTAGAAAATAGTTTCTAATTTGACTTGTTGTGAACTAGCGAAATCTTGCTAGATGTTGGAACAATAGAAAATCTTACAAATTTTTCATTTTATGTAGGTTTATATCTCTTTTAATATTAACATAATGAATAGAAACAAGTCATAATTAAAAAAAACCGACTGCTTTTTTATATACCCAGTATCACTCTCAGAATTAAGATGAATCTAATAAATCGTATGACATCTCTCAAGCTAAAATGCATCGAGCCGTTCAGGCTGCAAAGCGTGCCAAACATTAGAATTTGGCGCCAAAAATCCGCCATTTTGTTTTTTTATTATTATTTGATATACCCAGTGCCACTCTTACAATAAATACAAATATAACTACGCCTCTCAAACTAAAATCTATCGAGCCGTTCAGGCTGCAGAGCGTGCCAAACAATTATACATACATACTCTCGAAAACCATAACCCTCCTTCTGGCGCAGTCGGGTAAAAAACAAAAACTTATATCCTAATTGCTAATATAATTATCCAACTTTTTTTTTTAAATCATTGCGCTCATAGCACTATCCGGCATGGAATCAGGGACTACGTTTGTATGGAAATACGGCGAAATCAAGCTTATTTTCCAGCGCGCGTCCGTGGAGAAGAACCCAAGTTTGGCCGAACACGTTCAGCGAAACTTGGGTTCGGTTCGGTAGGTATACGGTACGGATACCGCTACGGTTTGAATACCCCTTTATTGTTTTATAAGCTCGGGCTTCGCGCCGACCTGAATAAAAATTATCTATCTCGCTATCGGTTATGACGTCACGTTTCATGGCCTTAATGAACTTTTAATCCGATGTAAACGATCATGACAAACCGAGAGGTCTGTCAGGATCGTAGCAAGTGGAAGTCCATAATCTCTGCTTACCCTTGTGGGAAACAGGCGTGAAGATATGCATTTATGACAAAGTCCTTCGAACGGACAGTTGACCATCATCATTCTGCTGTATTCCCGGTTGCATCGTCAGAGGTAGATGATAGATAACCTTATCAATATTTAGTTTGATTAACTGAGTCCACCCGACGATGCATATAACTGTTGGCAGTCTAAATATAACGGGGACTTAGATTAAACTGCAGAAGATGGTTATTGAATGAACGCCGTAATTCAAGAGAAAAGTATTTACAAGTAAAATTTATTCATCGTCATCATCCGCCCTTATTCCCGGTTGCATCCTCAGCGGTAACGCTTCAGAGCCCGGGCTCCACTACCTAACGAAGGTGATTTGACGAGGTTACGGGTTTTTACACAGAGCAACTGCCATCTGACCTCCACAACCCTAAGGATAGATCAGAACCAATCCTTAGATAGGTTCGTGCAAACACTAGATGGCGTTCGAGACCAGCAGTTTATGCGAATAGACGACCAATACTGTGTAAATTAGCTTCTTGCGGCGATTCTTTTCAGCAACCGTTGTGAATCGCTGGTATCGGCAGCATTTTCTTTAAAATAATTCTTAAATTAAATATAAATAAACATTACACTACTACTAAACTAATCGACGTGTATAAGTGCCTGCAAAGGAATATTTATAAGTGAATAAACTAAAAATTTGAATTTTTAATTTTTATCGCTTGTAAAAAAAATTCACAGCCCTTTCGGCGATTAGGCGAAAAATACTGTGGAAATGAGTTTCTTTTTGCGTTTCTTCTCAGCAGTGGTCGTTGCAAAGCGATGGTATCGGTAGCTTTTCTTTAAAAGTAAATAATTTCTTATATATCTACTACTACGGTGGCGCAGCAACCCGAAGTAGATCTTGCCTCCGACACTAGATGGCGCCATTTCCTGCGGTCTTGTGAGCGTTGCTGCCAGTCGTCAACTCCGAGGCTTCGCAGGTCTAAGCTTTCTGTACCTCGTCGGCCCATCTGTACCTGGGGCGACCAACAGGTCGGCGGCCATTCGGCAGACCTAAGTAGAATCAAAAAAAAAAAAAGAAACCCAAGGCTCTTCAACGCCCGATCCTCTCCCATTCTTTTTCCGTGTCCGAGCCAGCGAAGCCTGGCTGCTTTCGTTCCACCGATGAAATTTGGTATCAAATTTTGATATGCTCTTCACGTAATATTAAATTTTACTTATTGACGTGTAAAAGTGCCTTTAAAAGTGTTATTTTTGAATAAGCAACTGAATTTTAAAAATTTTACCCTGTCTCATTTTAAACCCTAACGTGGTAGACAGTACCTAGGTCGTAAGATCCAAAGGCCACACTGTTGGTGGTAGTGAAAGTGAAAAAAGGAAATCGTTCGGCTTCTACGATCTGCGCTGGAAAAAAAGCATTTCGTGTATTTTTCTACCCGACCGGCATGGAAGATATATAATACAATATGTAACAAAAACCCTGTCCGGTCCTCGTAGGAGCAACTCAGACCGTCAATATGAACAACTTTTCCTGTGGGACAAATGCTAGAAACTTTTTAAAAAATTTACATTTTCATACAAATTGCCGGGCCGGCCGAACACTTCTGTATGAAAATGTCGTTTCAAGCATTGGTCTCATAGGAAAAGTTGTTCATATTGACGGTCTCAGTTGCTCCTACGAGGATCGGACAGGGTTTTTGTTACATATTGTATCTGTAAAAGCCACGAAATGTGTGTGATATTTTTAAAAATAAGAAAAACTAAAGTCCACGCGGGTGAAGTCGCGGGCAATAGCTAGTAAAACAATGAAGCCCTCAAAAGGTATTAACCCGAATCTGGTCATATAACGTTTCATTCTTCATTTATAGGCCATGGCTGCGCCGGATTTAATTAAAGGGTAATTAACTTCTCAGGATTTAATGAATAGACAGTCATTAAATTTTATTTTGAGTAATTGCTCAATTTTAACAACCGAAGCAAAAAGAGGGGTTTATACGTTTGAAGAGTCTGTGTGTATTTCTGTGGATCGTAACTCCTAAACAAATGGACTGACAATGATGCAATTTTTTTTCGTTTGACAGCTGGCTTGATCGATATTGTTCCAAGGAGTTTTTGGCGGGAAGTCAAGGGGTTCAGTTGGAGTTTGCTTTAAATTGTTTTGCAAATTGATTCTAGTGGACTTTATTATATGAAGTTGGTGTAGTTTAGTGGTAGAAATGCTCATGCTCATGGACAATATGTAAAATGTTTAAAGTGGACACTCATCGTGCGGTTGTAGTGATATTTATTTGCGGTCTGTGGTGGACGTCTTTAGGCATCCGCCACTCAATCAGCTATGAAAACTAGTGGGCTCGTAGAGATTTGTCGCCAGAAGCTCCCTTGAAGCAATCAAAGGACCTACACCAACCTTTGATTGTATAGTTAGGGTTAGGGTTAGGAATAAAGGAGTGAATAAATAAAGATAGGCTCTAAAGGACTAGTATCCAGAGCAGTAAAATAATTATAAAAAAAAATTATTTGCCGGGCCGGCCGAACGCTTTTCTTAAGTTAACTTGAAAAAAATCGACATTTTCGTACAAAAGCGTTCGGCCGGCCCGGCAACCTGTATAAAAATTTAGATTTTTTCTTTGAGTTTCAAGCATTGGTTCCCTAGGAAAAGTTGTCCATATTGACGGTCTGAGTTGCTCGTACAAGGATCGGACAGGGTTTTTGTTACATTTTGTATGTATTGATTGATATTGATATTAATATGGCAACTTTAGAATATAAAAGCTAAAGATATTTGAACTATATTTCACTCTCATTAAACAACAAAACCAAATAACAAAAGAACGCAGATTTAAAGTATCTTCAGCCTTGCTTTTTAATCAATGAACAAAGAACACCTAACGTAAACAAGTCTTAGTTTACTGTATGTATCTAGTTTGTATGTAGTATGTATGTGGGTTTATATGCAATAAACTATTTCTGAATCACGAACGCGATGCAGACGCACTGGCTGGCAGCGTACAATAAAGGCATTACAGATGCCACATTTTTATATAAATGTGGGATTTAATATTTCTAAACGAAGATAAATTACGAGGTGATAATGTATGTTACAACGCAAGTGAGCAAGCGAGATGATAAATGAAAGACAGAGGTAGCACTAGTCCAAGTGACAGATTACGTCTTTTACGATAGCCATTGCCATCGAACCGAAAAGCTGTAATTTAAAGTTTTAAACTTACTTTGGGACTAGCTCAAATCAGTGGTCGTAATTTGTCCTCATATATTTATTTATGTATTTCACCTTTTTTCTTATCTTTCATCACCATCACTCATTAATAGTTACATCTTTTTACCATACACAGTGAAGACAATAGGAAAAAAAAATCTTAGCTTCCCCCTAGACAGGCCTGTGTTACTCCCCGTTTAGGTATCGAAAATATACCTACACTATTCCTATATGCGCGCGGCGACCACTTCTAAGGTGAAATTCAGTTACATGAATCGTTTGTCCAGAGTAATAAGAATGAAATTGGCTTGCAATGGATGTCTAGGTATCTAAACAAAAAGGTGAGGAGTTCTGAGGCGAGCTAAATTAAACCATAGCGCTAACCACATTAAGTAGGTATATATTTCTTTCCTGAGTAAGACTTCTGTACGTGAGTACTAGTTCTTACTCTGTATCTTAGACCTATATTTAATTAACAATTCATTTTGTTATAATTACAAGCTTTTTTAGCTTCACCATCCCGTTGCCTGCCTGTCTGTCTGTTTTTAATCAAATCTTGCAAGTTAAAGACTTTAATTGTGTGACAATGCAATATTCTGATGCATAAAGTTGATCTGATGATGGAACAATAAAGTGGCCATTGAACTCTGATGAAACGACGCAACCCCAAAAGTTTGGGCTAGTTTGATTCGTCTTGTGGAGCACTTTAAACGTTTAAGGGGCTACCTGATTTTTCCAGGGTCCAGTGCTGCCCCCATTTATAGTAAATCATAAAGAAAACGGAAATCTTCGTTTCCTTTCAATATATTTATTTAAAATGGGGGCAGCACTGGCCCCCGGAAAATTCAGGTAGCCCCTTAAGTTAATTGTTATATATAAAAACTTGTTTTGAAAAATATTTCTTTTTAAATATTTATTTGTTTTATTAATAAAGCACGGGTTACTCACGTAGAGAGTCAGCTACTGGCCGACATGTTTTGACCTCATCCGGAGGTCTTCATCAGTGTGTCGTGCAGCGGCTTTGTGCACGAGCGCGTCACATTCGCTCTGATGAAGACCTCCGGATGAGGTCGAAATATGTCGACCAGTAGCTGACTCTCTACGTGAGTAACCCGTGCTTTATTAATAATGTCTGAGTCTCACGTTAGTTTTAACCAAAAAAATCATTTTTTTTTGTTTTGATTTCTTTCTATTACTGTTTTTAGTTTGTTCTGGCAGCTTATTAATTCTAAGTAGATACGTACTGCGTATATTCTATTTGTAACGAAACAAATCGTCAGTGACATTGCAGTTTATTGCACCTTACGACTTTTGGCGACCTCCGTGGCGTAGTGGTCACCATGCTAGTCCGCCACCCAGAGTTCCCGGGTTCGTCCTCCGGTCAGGGCAAGTTGGAAAATTACCTTTTCGAATTGTCCTGGGTCTTGGATGTTTATCTATTTATGTATTTGTTATAAAACATAGTATCGTTACAAGTCTCGAACTTACTTTGGGGCTAGCTCAATCAGTGTTATTTGTCCCTATATAATTATTTATTTATTTACGACTAAGGGTATCTATCTGCCTCGGGGGCCCCGAGGTTACTCTATACTAAGTATATCATTATTCTGCCGCATTACGTCCGCTGCTAGACATACGTCTCTCCCAAGAATTTTCAAAATGACCAATCTAGAGCGGCCTGCATCCAACGCGTTCAAGCGACCTTGGTCAGGTCGGCTGACGGTCAGACGACCTGACCAAGGTCGCCCTAAAGTGCCTGGCCACCTAGTGGGTGGGTGTCTTTCGCTTTTCTTGCCTGTATTGTAAAATGCTACTTATAAAGAATTAAATTAATTTAATTAAATTAATTAACTGCTTTTTGTATCAATTGCATAAAAAAAATCCTTAATATTTTTCGAGAAAAAAGTAAAATGTCAGAAACCAATTTTAAATTACGTTTTTTGCTAATTTGATACCCTTTTTTTCTTGGGGAATTCGAAAGTATCCTATTTGAACAAATACACACCAATTTTATTTTTTTTACCTTCATCAAATTGATTTCGGATTTATAATGTTTTATTTGTCTTTGGGGTTACTTTAACAAAATACAAATTTAATTAATTAAGAAAAAATCTTTTTTTTATTATAAAATGAGAGTTATTTTCTTCATTGTAACAAAATTTTCAGTCTTTAACAGTTAAAGTCAAAATGAGAACTCGCTACTTTATTGAATGCTTTAGAATTTCTTGGTTAATTTATCTCTCTTCTTATTTTATGAATGGCAACGAGATAAAATATTAAATATACCTTCTAAATTATTCTGGAACAGATGTAACTTGGATATAACCTTCATGTTGGTGATACCTGCAATGCAGGAGCGACATTTGGCAGAGCGGACATAAAAACATACAGAGTATGTAAACTGTATGAGAGCGGACGTAACATTGTCTTCCAGTTTTATTGGCAATGGAAGTAGTAAACGTGTTGCTATTATGTTGGTAGTTTATTTTTTACTCTGTTGGGGGAAATAAAAAAAAATTGCAAAGAAAAATTCTATAGAGAGTCAACCATAGACCTAGATTTGTACTGCGTTTATATCTATTGTATCAGCCATAGAACTAACATAATTACGGTACCAGCAGCTTGCAAAGTTAAATCTTTATTTACTTTTCACAAGCTTTTTTTTATGTAGTTTCACTTGCCACTCCAGTATCTCTGCCAAACAAAGATTTACCCTCATATTCATAAAGATTGACAAACGTTTGCTAAACCTGTTTCAGTTAAAACATTTTTTGTCCCTTTCACTCTTTGTAGTATTTGACATTGCAAGAACAGGACAAAAGATATTTTAACTAAAATGGGTTTGCCAAATGTTTCTTATTGTTTATGAATACAGGGGTTAGAATAAACAAGTAGCTGCCAAAATAGTCATTGTGTGCGACTCTTTCCATACATGACAGCGACAAGCGCTTGGGTCTTAAATGTAGATTGATAGTTTTCGGCAACGTTGACATTTATCGACCAACAGCAGCGGTCATTCCGAAACGCTAGTGGCGGTAGCTTTTCTTTAAAATAGCGATAGACCGAAATTTCACTAGCCTGTCTATTTGTCTGTCTAAAATCAAATATTGCAAGTTAAATTTTAAATTCGCAAACCATTCGTAATGTGACAAGTGATTTCAAAAATGCGTACCCAGGGCTGCAATACACATTTGTATTTATATTATATTGTATTTTTGATAATTTTAAAGTACTAAAATATCTGCCTTTATATCTATTACAGTAAATCTGACATACTGCACCACCTATCTTTAAATATTCACTTCTCCCTCTACCCAAAGGTTGACTGGAAGAGATTGCTATGCGATAAGTCTGCCTTTGTATCATAATTCTGTCTTCTTTTTCCTGTTTTTTGTTTATGGTGCAATAAAGAGTATTTGTATCGTATTGTATTGTATTGTATTGTATCTTTTATCTGTTACATTTGATATTTGTGTAAAAATTTAAATTAAAATCTTGAATTCTGAAATAAAATATATATTCCGCAAAATGGCCACCGGCATTAAAAAATCTGGATTAGTAACAACTGGTTATGTGGTTTTTGAAAGAGTTCAAGGCGTGTATTTCAGGAAGCATACCCAAAAGAAGGCCATCGAGCTTGGGCTTAAGGGGTGGGTGATGAACACGGCACAAAGCACTGTGGTTGGACAGGTCCAGAGTCCTAAAAATCTCGTTGAAGATATTAAGATATGGCTGCAGAAAATGGGAAGCCCCAAGCCTATAATTTCAGGCAACAAATCTCTTATTTACATCAAGACGCCGACTTTTTTATCTGCACGTCTTTTCCTAAAGGATGACAGGGAGAGAATGCTTTAGTATCAAGTCCACCTATTGTAGCTTTTGGCTCAATAAAGATTTTAAATTAATTAATTGATTAATGATTGATGACGACCTCCGTGGCGTATTGGTCACCATGCTGGTTCGCCACCCAGAGGTCCCGGGTTGGATCCCGGGTTGGTCAGGGCAAGTTGGAAAATGGCCTTTTTCAAATTGTCCTGAGTCTTGGATGTTTATCTATTTAAGTATTTATTATAAAATATAGTATCGTTGAGTTAGTATTCCATAACATAAGTGTCGAACTTACTTTGGGGCTAGCTCAATCAGTGTGATTTGTCCCTATATATTTATTTATTTATTTATTAAAGCCATTACTCGCAAGCTGGAAGACAAGCAGCTGTAGAATATTCTACATTTTATCATTTTTCCCTGACCAAAACGACTTGCTTGCGACTTGACGACTTGAACACAATAATATTCGAATTGACACTTTTTAATTTTAATATTTTTTCACTGACTGTGACAATTCGGACACCAATAAAGAAAAATTGTTTTGTACAGCTAGAAGAAAACGATACATGACTAAATAAATAACTGGTTCAAAACTGTTTTTTACAGCTTTTGTCTTTTAAAGTATCGTTGGAAGTTTCTTCCTGACTGTACAAAAAAATCTTTATGGGGTCCGAATTTTCAGCGAAAAAAATATTAACATTAAAAAGTGTCAATTTGGACAGGGTGTCCGAGTCGTCAGCAAGTCACCATAACGTTGGAAATTAACCTATAATTCCAACTAGAAATGCAATCTCTATACCTCGGACGTTAATTCAATAGCCATCCTCTGCAGTTTAATTAAAGTCCCCGTTATATTTAGACTGCCAACAGTTACATGCATCGTCAGGCGGAGCTACTTAATCAAACTAAATATTAATAGATTTATGCATAATCTAGGGTTTAAGTAGGACTTCTAGAACAATATTTAATATATTTACACCTATGCTATAAATCCTCTACAAAAGTTTTTTAAAACAGTTAGCTTATTGCCAACATTAAAGCGACCAGTGTCATAGGAATTATAATATCATCCAAACGAGTGTTATAATGTTGTCTAAATTTCATTATACAACGCAAACTTGATCACATTCATACTCATCAAACAGCCATATTCTCTATGAATTTCAAAAAAAGAACATTGTCATGTACGTGCGGTTCCACCACAGATCCGTAATTTTAAAAAGAGGCATTATTGGTTATTCGAATTCACGTTGCATCCCGCCATTTTTGTTCGATATGTACTAAAATCGAATAAACATATTTTGCATTCCAATAAAAACGGTCTAAAATGTAAAATTATCACAATAAATCATTTCATTATTACCTATACATACATAGTTAATTTGTATTAGATACTCAGCAATTAAACTTAACAGGAATTTACATAGAGTTCTTACAACACTGTACAACACCCTATGGATTTAGAACCTTTTATAGAGGATTCACATCATGGGTGTAGATAAAGTCTTGTATTCAACTGTAATAATTAGGTATTAAAACACTCATAACATACTATACGATAACACTCGTTTGATAAACTCACATTCATGTTTTAATAACCCTTATTATACTTCAGTTACATAAATAACTATTAAAAATACATTCGACAAAAATGTCGAATTGTTCTTACGTTGGAAAGCAAGCTACATTGTTACTAGGTTTAGGGAAGTCTTCATAATTATAAGTGGTCGGTTCCCTAGAAAATTTTATCTCAAAACTTTTTTTGAATGATATTATTATAGTAACGTCAATATTTCATAATAAATTAATAAACCTACAATTCAGATTAATTTAATTTCTACAGTTTAATTGAGAATATCAGCTGGTATTTTCTATATATTTTCTCCCAGACCAACACGACAGAACTTAACTACTCTAGAATTCCAACTAGAAATGCAATATCAACATTGGACGTTAATTTAATAACTACCCTCTGTAGTTTAATTAAAATCCCGGTTATATTTGGACTGCCAACAGTTAGTGCACCGTCAAGCGGAGCCAGTTAATCAAACCAAATATTAATAGGTTTATATCTATCATCTATGTTTGAAATATGAATGTTTAGAAAGCTCTTCATAATTAATTAGTGGTCGATTCCCTGAAGTTTTTATCTCAAACCTCTTTTGAATGATATTTTTATAGAAACGTCATTATTAAATTATGTTCATTTAGAGAAAATATATAAATAAACGTACTATTCAGGTTGATTTGATTTCTACAGTTTATTTGAGACTATATCAGCTATACAATATGTAACAAAAACCCTGTCCGATTCTCGTAGGAGCAACTCAGACTGTCAATATAAATAACTTTTCCTATGGTACTAATGCTTGAAACTCGAAAAAAAATACATTTTCATACAAAAGTGTTCGGCCGGCCCGGCAATTTGTATGAAGATGTAGATTTTTTCTTCGAGTTTCATGCATTGGTTACATAGAGAAAGTTGTTCATACTGACTGTCTGAGTTACTCCTACAAGGACCGGACAGGGCTTTTATTACATACTAGCTTTTGCCCGCGGCTTCGCTCGCGTAGGGGTGTAATTTAAAAAATCCTTTCTTAGGGGATGCCTACGTCATAGTAGCTTTATGCATGCAAATTCTCAGCCCGATCGGTTTAAAATTGACAAAGTTTCATACCAACTTTCATCCCCTATTTTATCCCCTTGGGGGTAGAATTGATCAAAATCCTTTCTTAGCGGATCCATACGTCATAACATCTACCTGCATGCCAAATTTCAGCCCGATCCGTCCAGTGGTTTGGGCTGAGCGTTGATAGATCACTATGTCAGTCAGTCAGTCACCTTTGAGTTATATATATTAAGAAGAAGAAGAAAGATTGTATAGGAGAAAAAAGGAAGCTATATTCTACATTTTTTCTGCCAGACCAATACGTTAGAAGTTAATTACTCTAGAATTCAAACTAGAAATGCAATATCAACATTGGACGTTAATTCAATGAATACTTTCTGCAGTTTAATTCAACTCTGGATATATTTGGACTCCCAATAGTTATTTTCATCGTCAGACGGAGCCAGTTATTCTAACCAAATAGTAATAGATTTAAGTAGATATCTATTTCTAGCAAGCCAGGTACTCGTAAAAAATTATCTATACATGAATATTTTTGGGAATTCTTCTCGTAAGTGGTCAGTTCATTCTACTTTCGAATAGTGAATGTAGGACTAGGTCTAAATGATAAATTGATAACTCCAACTTCGTTGATTTTCTTTTGTTTTTAAATGAAATGCGGAGCACAATTTTCGCATGCACTTATAATGGCGTCGTCATGTGAGCGAGAGAGCGAATGAAAAAGACAGATCATACAACGGAAGTATACGTTCAGAAACAAAAAGAACTATAAAATTATGGTGTCCGTTCAGAAATTCCGACATGAATATATGGCTTTTTGAGAACTCACTCCATTAGTGGTCGGTGCCGAAATCCTTGTCACTTTTACCTTCAACCTTTTTTAGCTTATTTCATATAATAATTTTAAATAAAAATTGCTAAAGAAAACAACAGTCTGAGCTAAAAGAAATGACTAGATTTTTTTATCATATTATCTATATCAGGCGAGAAATTACGTATAACCAAATTAATTTTACTAGACTGCGTGATCCTCAAGGCGTTGCGGCCTGGAGGTCGTGGTTCGAATCCCAATGAGAAGCATATTTTGAGAAAAGTTGTTTCCAGTCTGGTTAGGATACTGCAGACTTGAATCACCTGATTATCCGAATAGGAAGATCATTCCATGTTTCGGAAGGCACGTATAAACGATGGCTCCCGAATGCCATCTAGCGTTTGCTCAAACCTATCCAAAGACTGGTTCTGAGGTTAGACAGCAGTCGCTCTGTGAAAAAACCAGTAATCTCATCAAATCACCTATTCTAGGTAGCGGAGCCCGGGCTCTGAAGCGTTACCGCTGAGGATGCAACCGGGAATAAGGGCGGATGATGATGATGAATAAATTTTACTTGTAAATATTATTCTCTTGAATTACGGCGTTCATTCAATAACCACCCTCTGCAGTTTAATCTAAGTCCCCGTTATATTTAGACTGCTGACAGTTATATGCATCGTCAGGTGGACTCAGTTAATCAAACTAAATATTAATAAGTATATCTATCATCTAGGGTTTAAATAGTTGTTCGTGGACTCGTGTGAGAAACGCAAGGAATTATCAACCATGGCAGGATTTTTTCTTGTATACATGGCTTAATAGAATATACTGAACATTTTTAAGTATGAATTCAGTATGCTTCTCTTCCTGTGCAGATCGTTAAAGCCGATCGACGGAAAGGGCGAAAATGAGAATCATGTTAATAGGTGATGCGGCAAGCAACCCATCACTATATTGATTGTTTTCCATCATTTTGTCCATTGTCTAGCTAAAATTGTGTGTTTTCATAGTACAATAAAGTTATTACAAACAAACACACAAACACTGTCACACATACACTCAACACTTTCAGCTACACAAATCATATAACTCCCTATCCCCCTCCCAAAGCCCTCCACCTTAAAATAGATTAAGTTTAGTAAGTAAATGGTATGTAATTTGTATTTTTCTTACCACTTATAAATTTTAATTAAGTAAGAACCTTGTTAAATGTTTGCTGATAACCATATTCCGGAATTGGGGTTTACGCCCAATTCCGGAACACAGTTTTATACTATAGTGGTTTGTTTACGATCATAATTTGTTAAATGCACCTATGTTTCAAAAGTTCAAATAAATTCTTTAATTCTAAAAGTGGCTTTTGAAACTTGCGGCCCTGGGCTCTGTCTGCTTAGAGCTGCTATAGCAGATACAAAATGCTCTGTCTATGCCGTCAGGGATAAAGACGTGATAATTGTATGTATGTATGGATTCAATCCATGAAAAACAAAATTTGTTTTATTTGTTTTATAGGAAAATTCATTATCTTCCTCATACAATTTTTATGTTTAATATGAAAGCCTGTCGTGAGATGTATTTAATAAAATTCAAAGACATTATTTAGAACTACTTACGAGGACGTTAAGATTATGTTATATTTGTATTCTTATTATTATCTTCAGAGAAAAATCTCGCGGCATGCTTTTAAATTTTACTTAAAAATGTATATGAGGTAATGAATGGGTTTGATCAAATATAAAGTTTTTTTTTCTTTTTAGAGAATTTAATTAAATAAAAAGCTTGTTGTTAAAACGTTTGCTGTTTATCAACGTTTCATCTGATGTATATGTTTTCTTTACATTGTTCTCAATTATTGAGTAAACAAAGTAAACTAGTAGGTAGTTTACTCCAAATTCGCGTGTCTACATATAAAAAACGCCTCTATACAGCATTCTTCTGTATTATTTACGAGCTATGCTCTTGTCAGTGGAGTATAAATCTTCTTCCATTTGTCTCGCTCATCCGCCAGCCGTTTTACTTCGCTACACGACAAGACGCTTATCTTCTTCTTTATTTGTTTTATGTAGCTATGCCTGGGTCTATACAATTTGTAACAAAAACCCTGTCCGGTCCTTGTAGGAGCAACTCAGACCGTCAATATGAACAACTTTTCCATTGGGACCAATGCTTGTAACTTGGTAAAAAAATCGTCATTTTCATACAAAAGTGTTCAGATGGCCCGGCAATTTGTATGAAAACGACGATTTTTTTTTCGAGTTTCAATCATTGGTCCCATAGGAAAAGTTTTTCATATTCACGGTCTGAACTGCTCCTACAAGGATCGGACAGGGATTTTGTTACATATTTTATAACATACATGTAAAATAATATTTATATGTAAGTACCTGTTAAATTTAATAAAAACTAAGTTAACACAAAAATAAATTACAATAATTAAAAAGTACTCACAGAAATGATATTTAAATTTACAATGGGCGCGTTTCAAGACCCTTTTCCGACTTATTTCTTCCAGACAACCGATGGATGGTAAAACTACTTAATCTGTACAATTTTAATTAAAAAAAAGTAAATAAAAGAGAACTCAAACCAAAAATATACTTTGTGTATATAAAAACCTTGCTTAAAACAAGTAAATCCCGCATCGCGTGACAAGTGCGCGTCCCTGTGCACGAAAAAGCGTGACACGTCACGTCATACATATCATTACACCACCTTTATGCGGTTCCAGTGGATATTACCGGCTGTAAGTTATGTTATACTTATGTCTTATTTGCCGATACACACAAATCACACATAATACACATAATATCATCACTCATAAACACAACATGATACCTATAATTAGACCCTATTATGCTTGTGGCAGTTGTGAGTTGTGACACTGATATGATATCTACATATTTTTGAAGTGAAAACTTCTTTAGCGGCGTTGTACACTTTTTTTGTAATGGGTAAAAAATGTTAAACTCGCGTCAGAGCGTCAGGACACGTGACCTGACCGAAAATTTGTAAGACGGATGGTGAGTAGACAGCCGGCGCGGCGTGGCGTAGGAGAGGAAGTATCCCCCTCTCTTTCTACGGCGCGGCGACAATGTATGCCTGCGCCTGCTGTTTCGTTTAGGCGGCGCAGGGCGCTTGCGCGAATGTTCGTGTGTGTTTATGTTACAGCGTGCCACGCGCATTATGGAAATGCACAACGTTAATATTCAAGTTTTCACTTCTGCCGGCACACCCGGAGTGCAACCCGTCGTTTTTTTTTAAATTTTAATTGCCTTTATTGCTGAATTTACAATAATAGGGGTGACGACAGGGTTTTAAAAGTATAATTGTAATTAGTCCGTCTTTTAGATTATCCAAAAATAATGGACTCATACTTTTCAGTTTGCCAAAAAAGTAAAAATTCACAAAGATACGAAGCATCAAAGTTCCGGAGTGGGGGCTTGCGACGTCACCTCTATGTAAAAATCCTACGTAGCCATGACGCCACGCGAAATTTCAATGCGCTGTATC
This sequence comes from Acrobasis suavella, assembly GCA_943193695.1. NCBI lineage: Eukaryota > Metazoa > Arthropoda > Insecta > Lepidoptera > Pyralidae > Acrobasis > Acrobasis suavella. The sequence goes on from OW971952.1 coordinate 12,171,314, forward strand.
TTTGTCATTTTTTTTCTCAGAGAATATAAAAATTTACATTTACAATACTTTTTAATATTCTAATCGATGGGCTTAAAATATTTTTCCATTCGTCATGCCTATTGTTATTTATACATTTACAAAAGCACTTTAATCAGTCGCTGGCGTCTTCAGCGTGTCCTTGTGACACATAGGCCTCCTCCAGAGATTTCCACTTTTGTCTATCTCTCGCCACTCTTCTCTATAAGGACCCTGCGATACTCTTCAAATCGTCAGACCATCTCGTTTTAGGTCGACCTCTCTTTCTTTGTTTTGTATCATGGGGTCCAGTTGGTTATTGATGTTGACCATTTTTGCCTTTCGTCGCACATCATGTGGCCCGTCCATCTCCACTTTAGTGATTTTGTTTTTTACTGATGTCCTCTAATTTTTAAGCTATTGTACAGCTTTTATCGCGGGCCTTGGGGCTGCGACCGAATCCAGAAATTCCGTAACGAAAATTAAACCTAACACTCGTCTATCGTCGTTTCAGTTCGGCAAACTTTGGCACGGTGTTTGTGTGGTGTTGGGCATTATTCGAATAAAAAATTATCTAGATAATTATTCGATTATAAATTTATTCGTGGAAAATTATTCACAAATAATTTATTCGCGAATAACTTATGATTTTATTCGTTATTCTAAATAACGAATATTTTTTCTAAAACTTGCCCTTCTCTTTTTAACCGATTGCGTCGGGAAGAGTTACATTTCGTTTGTCGTACATACATAAAAGTTAAAACAATATAATTTCATAATTCACCAGTTAAATAGTATTCTAATTTAGCCCATACCGAACAGATATTCCAACAGATATATTCTAAGACAAACATCGCAATAACAAAACAGTAACCTATTTACGGAACGAAATCACTCCTCGTATCTGATCTCTAAAAATATTCGCGGCAAGTGATCGCGCCCAAAATAGAACAATAAGCGACCCTCATCTGTCGAACGGTGTAAATGGTGAAACCGCGCCATAAAATTTGTGTTCGAATTTGGAATCACCGATAAACGCCTCCGATTCGCTGCTGTTTGCGGACTGACCAATCAAATTTACGCGTTCCAGATTTGAAAAATTAAATGGCTTTTTTATCTGTTTAGATTTATTGGACAGTAGCGGTAAAAGTGTTTGTCAGGTAAAACATTTTCTTTTTGTTTGTATTTTAGCAAGTCGTAGCTGTGTATTTTATTTTTTAATTATCTTTATCTTTAACCTTGACAATAAAGAGGGGTTTTAGGTTTTGACGTTAATTACTGCATGTGTGTGGCATCATAGCGCTCGAACGGATGGATCGATTTCGATTCGTATTTTTTTTTACGTGAAAGCAAGTTTAATTGCGGTGGTTTTAAGATGGAAATCGGTTTAGCCGTTTCAAAGTTAGTGAGGGTTAAGAGGATACCTGAATTTTCCGGGGTCCAGTAGTAAATGAGAACGTAAAGCTTTTCAACGCACATAAGCCAAAAGTTTTCGCAATAAGCCATTCTCGTTGGTCACAATTAAATTAGTAAATAATATAATTTAAACAGTCTTTACTTAAGGAAACACGAATACTTGATTTTTAATTTCAAAAAACAAAATATTTCTTTTATTATCTGTATGTCACGTGATCAAAAATATCAACCGCCATTTTGTTTTCATAAGTTACGTCAGAATAGCAAATACGAGCTGCAGGTAAACAGTGATTAAAAGATATTTCTTTATTTGTGACTTCAGATTACATTGTTTGGATTTTAAAGTGGCATTGCACACGATTTATAACACTAGCCGTACGTTTATTAAAAGTAGAAAGTAAAAATCGACACGATAATGGCAAAGTTCTATCTATGCTTTTGTTACCGACTTATTTTTTGCTAAATGCAGAAATATTTAACAGAAGTAAGTACGTACCTTTTTTCTATTTCATTTTAAAGATAGATATTTAAAAAATACATTTAATACTGTGCATTATTGATGAAAAGTTACAAGCTAGCATTTGTTCTTGCTAGTTTAACGTCACCATGATGGTGGCTGTCGTTTCGGTGCGAGTATGTTTCACGTAATTTTTAAATTTAAGTTTTTAGCATTTAGCATCATTATTATACGGAAATAAAAATACCAGTTGACTTAAAGTCAGTTTAAGAACATATTAAAATAGGTTATAAAAAATCATAAAATTGCCTATTGTGCGTAGAAAAGTTACACGTTCTCACTTTAAACTGTAAACAGTAGTTCATAAAATAATTTTAAGGGTTATCTAGTGCCTGGTCAAGACAAAATTTTAAATAATGTCTCCGTTTCCTATCAAATGATTTATTTCAAATGGGGGCAGCACTGAACCCCAGAAAATTCAGGTATCCCCTTAACGCTTGAACGTCTTGAGATTATGCAATATTTTTGGCTGCGGAAACACAGACCACATAACCTAAAGACCACGCTTTCACGGACTTTACTACTAAATCGAAATCGCCAAAAGTTGGCGGGGTGCGGGGCAAGGTCCGATAGTTTTTATTGGCCCGCTTAAGGTAGGTTGAGTAGTCTGTGTGCGGAAAGCCATGACTTTCCGTAGCAAAAATATTGATGGCGCTACGGATATCAAGTCGAAAAGGTAGTTACGCTAGTCATCACCAAATAGGTTTTTGAATGCGCAGGAACTCGTGGAACTTGTTTTCAAAAAGTGAAAAAACGGAACTCTTACATGATGACTTGTACGTCTGTATGTCCGTCCGTCTGTCACAGCCAATATGCTCCGAATCTACTGCACCAAATCAGGTGACATTTGGTAGGATGGTGTAATCATATGACACAAATACATATGTGCAAAGTAAATAAATATTTTTTATGAAATGAGGGTCATTTTCAAGAAATCAGGAAATAAAAAAAATAGTTTTATTTTTATTTTTGTTTATATCAAATGACAGGGCTCGTTGTGAAATTTCAAATATATTTTTGTTATTATTGTAAAGTAAATAGTTTTTCCTTTTTAATTGATTTATTTTAACTTCATACACAAATACAAGTGTAATGGCGGACTTAAAGCCTAAGGCCCTATCTACTAGTCAACCAAATGGGTGATGTAGAGAATGACAGGGGTAGTGCAAAACTTGAATAGGTACATGGCGAAAAAAAAAAGACTATATTTTATGTCAAAACTATACAATACATACAAAAACTACACGCTATTAAGTATATACTATGATAAACAATACATACATACACTACATAAATACACTATGATCTATCTGACAGTTTTTGAAGAAAGTGTGCCTTCATCTGTTTCTTAAATGAAAAGCGGGTTTTAGCCTTCCGGACATCAACTGGCAAATCGTTCCATAGTTTGATAGCCTGGACGATGGCTATCATATACATAGCTTTTGACCTTATTCATAATAGAAGACGAAAATTGACCCCATCCTCCTGATCTCCGAAACTACTAAACTTTTAAAACTTTTAAAAGAAATACATAATATAGTTCATTGCTTGTAGATTAATATGAGAATTCTATCAATTGAAATTAAAGTGTTAAACCCCAATTTAATACTTTCACTTATGAAAAATCGTCGGTATTGTACGGAACCCTCTTCACGCGAGTTCAACTCGCACTTGGCTGGGTTTTTAGAACCTAAGTATAAAATTATGTCTTCATTCAAATCCGTAATTAACGCAATCCACAATAACTAAGTGTAATAAAATCCTTGCGCCTCGTGACTTCAGAAATTTAAGTTTTTGTAATTTGAAATATTTGTGTATCGTGTAAATTCTTTTATTGAGCGGCACAAGCAGGAATTGCGTGTCACGGAGATGCAAATACTACGTTGGATATGCGGAGTGTTACGGAGAGATCGTGTGAGAAATACCCGCATCCGCGGCAGCCTTCATGTCAGTGACATAGCAGACAAACTGCAAGAAAGTCGCCTACGCTGGTACTATCACGTCCCAAGAAGTGCTGGCTTGACGTCGTCAAGAATGATATGCGAGCTAATCGTCTTACAACCAAGGATGCTCAAGACCGTGCAAAGTGGAGAAGAAAAAGTCAGAAAGCGGACCCCAGGCTTCTCAGCCTTGCAGCTGAGGACGCAACTGGGAAAACGCTGAGATGAGAGAGAGACAGTATACAGTGTTAATTAAAAAACTTTTTTTTCTTCAAAATGCGTTATATGTTAATGACAGGCATAAAGTTGGAAAGAAGGATAAATCCACTATGAGCATAAAGTTAAAAAAAACAACGAAGCATTTAGTCGGCTCGAAATAATCTTGTTTGATAAAACTTTACTTTAAAAATTAAATACTGTCCGTTAGGGCCGTAACAGACGGGGCGCAAGTTGCGCCGCGTAACAGCTAGTGATGGGAGTTGCATAAATACTCAATCAACCCATTTGAATATTTACTCAGTAGATTGAGTAAATACCCGATAAATATCCTAATTTATCCATTTGGTGAGTAGATTGATTTATATGAGTTGCGACTTATATTTATAATCATATTCATTATTTCATGTTTTCATGACAATTTTGAAACTTCAATCTAGTATAAACTTGCAATTCTTGTCGGAAAGTGTGTGCATACGCTATAATATGCTTAAAATGACAGTAAACGTTAAATGCGACGCTAAAACATATGAAAATACCATACTAATCATACACTGCAAGTAGGCTTCTTTGAATAATTATTGGAACGAAGTTCCTTACGGCAGGCTTGGAGGAGATAGGGATTTTACTGCGCGACCGAACTGAAAAAAATGTGATAGTAAAACCGTAAGGATGACCTCGTTAAATAAAACCGTTAAATGAGACGTGCGCAGGCGCGACAGTCGTATAAGTACACAAGCGAGTAGTGTATAATACCTTTCTCTTCCTTTGAGCACGATTTTTCTTTTGCAAATTGTGTCGATTCTACATTACCCGAAGAAACTTCGTTCCTACCTGGTGTCCCACGACACCACATTTCTTTTTTATTTTTTGCTGGGAGGTGTGCAAAGACGTAATTTTATCTTAAAATAAGTAAACAGGCATCAAATGCGATGTCAATATATAAGCACGCTCTATCTACTCTATTTATTAAATCTAGGTGGTAAATGCTTAAATGGGTAGATTGAGTACTATCCACTGCCCATCTCTAGCTGTTACGCGACGCTACTTGCGTCTCGTCTGTTGCGGCACTTAAACATTTTTACGCTCAAGGTTTCTTTCTTGGCCTACCTGTGTACAAACTGGACATATTACGTTCACTGCAGGTATAGTTGGCCCACTTGTATATAAACTGGCAATATTATGATCACTGCAGGTACAGTTGGCAGGGTCCCAAGCCCGAACTCAAACCACGCATCGCGTGGAATAAATATCAAAGTCTTATATCCTTTGCGGGGCTGCCGTCAAGTTGACATTTTACATTTTTAAAGCCATGCCGTCTCTCCCGGACTTGGACCCAAGAAATGCTAGCGTATAACGTCGTCAAGGATGATGCCAATCTGCCAATGGTTTTACTATGAAGGATGCTTAATATCGCCATTTTCTTTCAAATAATTTATTTCGAATGGGGGCAACACTGAACCCCGAAAAATTCATGTATTCTTAAGACCGTGTTTCGTGGAGACGTATAAAAGCCAAAAGCGGACAGTATTATATTATTTAGCTGATAATACAACTAGAACAACGCTGAAATAGAAAAGAATTAACTGTAGTTGGATATTAAATGACTAGCTGAAACCTGCGACTTCGGTCATTCGTCAATATAACAATCTTTATAAAAGTGTTAGGGATTTAAAGGTCTAGCGAGCGGACCCGACGAACCTTGTCGAGCTCCCGCTCCCGCTACCGCTCTCTCTTCCGCTTCCACTCCCGCTCCCTCTCCCGTCATGTTTCTCGCTTCAAAAATGTCGAAAATTCATACAAACTTGTAACCCCTATTTCATCCCTTTAAGGATATTATATTCATAATCTAATGAATGCATTATTATTTTCTACTAACAACTAAAATAAATTAAAAAAATCGAGTCACTCACTTTAAAAATTACGAAGTTTCATACAAACTGGCAACCCTTATTTCACCACCTTAGGCATGGAATTACAAAAAATCCATTCTTAGCGGACGTCTCCTAGACACAATCTACCAGTATCTGCTTAATTTCATCTTAATTGGCTAAGTTGTTTTCGAGATTTCGTGATGAGTGAGTAAGTGAGTGATTTTCGCTTTATATATATATATATATATATCTATATATATATATATATATAGAAGAAGAAGATAAAATTGCACTCTCTAATCCTTTTTCAACCATCACACACACAAATACGCTAAATATGGCCTCTCTACCCCATCAGACATAAAGACGTAACGTGTATGTATCGCTCTATAAAAGTGTACAACGGTAAGCCCGTGAGCTTAATTAAATAAATAAATAAAAAAATCTGCAAATGCAGTACAGACAACCCTAGGTGTGACCCACTTCCCTGGATATTGAACCTCCTGACGTCATTTGGGATAACTTATTTTTATCCACTGCAACGTGATCAGATTCTATCTAGTAATGTTTTATATAAATTTCCTTGTGAAGGGTTAATCCGTCTACAAGGGGTTAATGCGAATAACTTTTAGTGGACATCCTTACTTTGTAATGCACATGTATCTTTGAAGTTTATTCAACGTGAAAGGGACATACTCATAATAAATGGAACCACGGGCTATACAAGATCACTATAATAAAATTAATATAATAGACACAAAACAAAACAGTCGGGGTTTTCATACAAAAGCGTGCAGCCGCCCGGGCAATTTGTTGAAAGTCGTTTTTTTGTGTTGTATGACTGTCATTTCTATTTCATTATACTAAAGTGATCTAGTATAGCTCGTGGTTCGATTTATTTCGGGTATTGGACCTGGATATTGAACCCCCTGACGTCATTTGGGATGACGACCTCCGTGGCATAGTGGTCACCATGATAGTCCACCACCCAGAGGTTCCGGGTTCGATCCCCGGTCAGTGCAAGTTGGAAAATGGCCTTTTTCAAATTGTCCTGGGTCTTGGGTGTTTATCTATATACGTATTTGTTATAAAATATAGTATCGTTGAGTTAGTATCCCATAACACAAGTCTCGAACTTACTTTGGGGCTAGCTCAATCAGTGTGATTTGTCCGTATATATTAATTTATTTATATTTAACTTATTTTTGTCCACTGCAACGTGGTCAGATTATATCTAGAAATGTTTTATAAAAATTTCCTTGTAAAGGGTCAATCCGTCTAAAAGAGGTTAATGCGAATAACTTTTAGTGGAGTCCTTATTTTGTAATGCAATTCAATGTACCTATGAAGTTTATTTAACATGGAAGGGACATGCCCTCGTAACGATGTTACAATAACCTCATCCTTCATGTTCCCGTTTACCTCCTTTCTCCATTTCATACTGTCAACCTTTCTAAAAATAATTTCATTTGCTGATTCAATTTTTAAATTTTAGAATCCTTCCTCATCATTCGTTCTTATTCCACTACCATCTCTCGAGCTGATTACTTCTATATCAGTATTGTAAATTTATATATATCAATATTGTAAGTTTATATAAATAAAATAACTGCTATTTCTCTCATGCTCTCCACTACGTACCTTACCTACCTCTTCATGTGGGAGCTCTAACTGCGCATTTGCTGGGGCAGTTGGGAGCTCCTACACTACAGAATAAATTGATCCGCGGGCTATACAAGATCACTATAATAAAATTAAAATAACAGACACAAAATAAAAAAGTCGGAGTTTCCATACAAAAGCGTGCAGCCGTCCGGGCAACTTGTTGAAAGTCGTGTTGTTTGACAATCATTTCTATTTTATTATACGAGTACTATTGTGATCTAGTATAGCTCGTGGTTCGATTTGTTTCGGGTACCTATGTCTCTTCCACGTTGTTCTTCGCTGTGTTGTATTTATTAGCTTACAAATAATATGGACCACCCCTGGTCAGTCTGGAATTCTCCGGGATGGTGTTAAAAGGTGTAGAAAAAATAATTTATAAAGTTTTTACAAAGGAACAAACCAAGGTAGGTTGGCGATACTCTGATGATGACCTATCATCGTGTCCGAACAGCCCCGTTTTTAAGGTTCCGTAGTAAATAAGGAACCCTCATAGTTTGGCCATGTCTGTCTGTCTGTCTGTCTGTCTGTCTGTCCGTCCGCGGTTTTACTCAGTGACTATAAGTACTAGATAGCTGTGATTTGGCATGGGTATGTATATTAAATATGCGGAAAAGTGGTGAAATAAAATACTGAATAAATTTTTTTAGGGTGGATCCCATACAAGTGAAAACTCATTTTTTTTCTCGACTAACCAATCATGTGGAGTATCGTTAAATAGTTCTTTTAAAAATATTATGAGCTTGTGGGCACCGTTTTTCGATTTAACGATCCGTTTTTGATCTATTTGATTTTAAAGTTAAAATTTTTGTTAGAGTCAAGTGTCTCCCCCATCTATTTGCGAAACGGTTATATATGGACACGTGAAAAAATTCACAGCTATAGTATATATAACTAACTTTAAAGGAAAACTATCAGAGCTAAGTAGGGTTTACAAATTAAAAAGTTATAGGCGATCATCTTATAAAATGTACTTATGTAAAGACTGCCTCCGTGGTCCAGTGGTCAAGGCGTTTGCCTTGTGATCCGGAGGTCATGGGTTCGATTCCCACTGGGAAGCATACTTTGTGAAAAGTTGTTTCCAGTCTGGATAGGATATTGTAGGCTTGAATCACCTGATTATCCGAAAAGAAAGATGATTCCGTGTTTCGGATGTAGGCTTGAATCACCTGATTATCCGAAAAGAAAGATGATTCCGTGTTTCGGAAGGCACGTAAAACTGTGGGTCCCGAACGCCACCAAGTGTTTGATCATCAAACTATCTAAGGATTGGTTCCTGGTTTGCCCTTTGGGTTGTGGAGGTCAGACGGCAATCGCTCTGTGTAAAAACCAGTAACCTCGTCAAATCTCCTTGGTTAGGTAGCGGACCCCGGGCTCTGAAGCGTTACTGCTGAGGATGCAACCGGGAATACGCTCGGATGATGATGATCTTATAAAATGTACTCGGAAAAGGAAAATTTCGTACAAATTCAGTAGAAAATTAGGTTTTAGACGTTTTTAGTGGCATGAACTCAAAGTTGGCATTCGTTACTACGGAACCCTACAATGCGCGTGGCCCGACACGCACTTGGCCAAAAAATTTTTTTATCGCTAAGGTACTTAACGCTCACGACGAAATGTTACCGTAGCCACATTCTTGTCAAAGATCATTTAAAACTACATTAGTAAATTAGAATCATTCCAACCACCACCAAATCTAACACAATACATACATTTTACTCTGTTCAAACCTAAAAGCTGCATTTCCATCAATTTTCATCGAATCCATTACCTTGAAAATGCACATGCGCTGAATTCTGCCGTAGCCATTTTAAAAAGTGGATATCCGGATAAAGCGCGGACGGGCAGCAAATAAAGCGCGGACGGTCAGCAAAATATGACTACCGTTTTAAAAGGTCCTTAACGACCTCCGTGGCGTAGTGGTCACCATGCCAGTCTGCCACCCAGAGGTCAGGGCAAGTTGGAAAATGGCCTTTTTCAAATTGTCCTGGGTCTTGGATGTTTATATATAAATTTGTTATATAATATAATAGAGTTGAGTTAGTATCCCTTAACACAAGTCTCGAACTTACTTTGGGGCTAAGCTCAATCAGTGTAATTTTTCCCTATATTTATTTATTTATTTGTAAAATGTAATATTAACATAATCAACTTTCTTTAACGAATATACTTCAATGATGCCCAATAGTCTTTTAATATTATTAAAAACTTTATTTAATATTATTTACAAACATTAATAACACAAAATTCTAAACACAGTACAAATAGTGAACTTATCTCAGGAGGGATATCTTCCAGTCGACTAGAAGAACAAAAGACAGTTTTTAACTTTAATAGGAAGGCAGAAGTACGTATCGAAGAATGATAAACAATAAGTATAAATAAAGGCTTAGACACTGCAAGTACAGATATAATTCTTACTACACATGTGTCTATGATTCATAGAATTAATTCACTCTACAATATGTAACGAGAACCCTGTCCCATCCTTGTAGAAGCAACTCAGACCGTCAATATGAACATTTTCAAGCATTCGTCCCATAGGAAAAGTTGTTCATGGTCTTAGTTGCTCCTTCAAGGATCGGACAGGATGTTTTTTACATATTGTATATTTAAAGGAGCCTGAGGAATGAGACGTTTTTCTAATAATGCGTTCCATAAACGCACAGCAAACACAGCAAAAGACTGTTTTTACTTTTTTTGTTAATGATATTCCATCAGAATGAAATAATAAACTCAATTAAAAAAATAAAAATCCATTTCTATATAAATCCCTACCGACAAAAACCCTAACTACTCTTAAAAGCGAAACATTTATCTCAAAATGTCCCAACGTCTAGAATGAAGCACATGCTAAAACTCTGGCGTTTAATTGAGAATTTTATTGCTTGAATAAATTGTATGCGACCATTTCAGAGACAAGATAATGCTTAGGAATTTGTAAATGTTCTCTGTACGAGACTTTTAGGGTTTTACAGACGGGCGACAATATGCCCGCGACACTTGTCGGCGACCGTCGGCGACTGTCGCCGACCTGTGTCACGGGTTATAAATTTTATTAGCTATATCTATACGCCTACAAACTACTTGAGTTATCGTCAAACGAACATACATACTAACGCCGGATTGTTCAAGTAGACGCGAAGAACTCTGTTAAGAGCGGCCTTCCCGCCTTACTTTTCATACAAACGCTTGTACGCGATTATGGCGTTGTAAGTGATCTTTCTTGAAAACTTTTGAGCTAACAGATATCTTGTGCACTATTTCTAGGTTTGTATCGAAATAAAAAAATGAATATTTGGAAAATCAAGTTCAGTATACGCCTCCAAAAAGGCTTTTTTGCACAAATTTTACCTGCACTTGGACAGTTCATAAAGGACTCATAAATTGTAAAAATAAAAAATATATTTCGATAGAAACCTCGCAAATGTAATGAAAATTTTGAATACAAAACATTTATTTCATTCACTTGTAAGGCTTACTGATAAACACGTATCACCTGGAACAAGTTTTATAAAATTTCCGCACCCTATGAATAGTTTATATTCGTTAAATGGATAGTTAATAGTAATGCTAATTTCATTCAAATGAATGAAAACCGTGCCCTAAGGCGCTATCTCTCTCTTTTTGGTTTGTTTTTCTTTCTAGCATTGCCCTGGATGAAACAACAAGCTTTTCAAACTTTGCTGGCGTTGACGACAGAACAGTCGGGAAGGGCCGCTTTAACTTCGCTCGCTCGTGTGCGGATGAAAAAATTGCGGAAAAGTACACTACATACACGGAGTGAGTATACAAACTTCCCTTGACTGGAAGAGATCCCTATCTGGGATATGTCCGCCTTTGTACTGTTCTCTAGTTCTAACCTGTATTTTTGTCCTGTGTTTATGTACTATAAAGATTCTACAAACAAACTTAAATAGGTAGGTAGTTAAGATTCGGGAGCGGTTTTATAAATTAAAATTATTTATTAAGTAAATGCGAAATTTTATTTCGGTCATTTACAACAGTTAAACTAAGACAACAGTTTTTATGTTGTGCCTAATCTAATACTTAACTGCTAAAGATTTTGTCACCAACGGGACCTATCGAAATACTTCACAAAAAATTGTAAAATACGAGCGTTTCCAGGGGCTGAGTTATGTGGTGCACTTGATGTAGGCAAAAAATAAAAAAAGGATCGAGTAAGTAAGTGTTAACAGCGTCTAAATGTCAGCATAACGTGTATTATTTATAATTTTAATATAAACATATCGCTGATATATAACTAGGTACTAATTTGATGGCGGTAATTTAAATGACAAAGTGTTGGTGGTAATGCGCTCAGACGAACTGACAGCACCAGAGCCAGAGTAAGAAGAAATATTCAAAAGCTCAAACGAAAAAGAGAGAAAACACCAACAAAGCAAATCAAAAGTTATTAGATACTTTTTTTATGTCATAGGGCGGCAAACGAACAAGCGGGTTACCTGATACTATCATTAGTATTGCACTAAAACAGCTATCGATAGATTGGTATTTACCCGACTGCGCCAGAAGGAGGGTTATGTTTTTTGAGAGTATGTATGTTTGTTTGTATGTATAATTGTTTGGCACGCTCTGCAGCCTGAACGGCTAGCTCGATGGATTTTAGCATGAGAGGTGTCGTTAGATTCGTATTTACTGTGAGAGTAACACTGGGTATATCAAAATACAAAAAAAAGCAGTCGGGTATTTCGTTTTTGTAATAATTACTTGTTTTCGATTAAAAAGTTGTAAAACAACCGATTTTTGGCAACAATAAATAAATATAAATAAATAAATATATAGGGACAAATAACACTAATTGAGCTAGCCCCAAAGTAAGTTCGAGACTTGTGTTATGGACTACTAACTCAACGATACAATATTTTATAACAAATACATATATAGATAAACATCCAAGACCCAGGACAATTTGAAAAAGGTCATTTTCCAACTTGCCCTGACCGGGGATCGAACCCGGGACCTCTGGGTGGCGGACTAGCATGGTGACCACTACGCCACGGAGGTCGTCAATAATTCAAACAAGATACAATCTAGAACACAAAGCAACCTACAACAAAGACATACAATACGACATACTGTCCTATAGTCCTATCTGACCGATACAATAGAATAATTTGATGTAGAACCACGGGCGTGTGAACCTTTGTCGCATTAACATTTCAGAAGGGTTGAATATTGAAAAGAAAATGTAGTCATCTATTACAGAGTTACGTCTACATTCTTTTTGAGGCAGACAGAGTTTCTTTTTGCCCGACTACGGCAAAGCCAAAAGGAGGGTTGTTTTTCTCCGTTATATATGTTTTTTTGTTTCGTTTTTCATGTTCGAATTTCTTTCGGCGTTTCTTCTCAGCAGTGGTCGTTACGAAGCGCTGATATCGGTAGCTTTTTTTAAAATAAATTAAATTTCAATTCAAACTACACGTAACGTAAATTATACTTTTTGACGTGTAAAAGTGCCTGTAAAAGTCTAATTACTGAACAAACATTTGAATTTTGAATTTCGTGTGTTAAGTGGCCAACACTGGTGTTAGAGTTTTTCAAGCTGCCTATAGGCATCTGACATAGCTTGACGACTACCATACAATCATGAAAGCCGGGAGCTACAGCTTTACGTGCCTTTCAAAGCACAGAGGAGCTCGAGAAGTTTTTATGCCACTTGTGGTCAGCCATCCAAGTGCGGACCACACCCGGTGTCGCTTTTCTTACGAAAGCGCTAGTAATAGCGTCCGGGCCGCCGAGCTCTTCATGTTATTAAAAAAAAAAACACAAATATAAAAAAGGAGGTGAGGCAAAGTTAAAAGAATAGACAATCAGTGACAAAAAAGAAGAAATAAAGCCAAAAATAAAGAAAATAAACGATTCCCGCAAAATTGTCGATGTCATTAAATTCCTTTAGAAAATCTTAAGCCTCTAAATCCTCTATATACAGGGTGTGAGGGCTGAAATCCCCGCGAAAAAAAGTGCTTTGTCCAAAGGATCTTTTCGCCAGACTCGTTAAAAGAATAATTAACGCGGAAAAGGTATTTAAACCTTAAAATATGTCCAGATTACACATTATTTATGCTGTTTTTAAGAAGAAATAATGGTAACAAAAATTTGTCTTTTTCAGTATACAATTTTTCAAAAAAAAGAGCAAAGAGAAACAAAAGGCACAAAGGAAATCATAAATGAAGTTTCGGTATCACTCATGCAAATATATCTATATTTATACAATGTGGAAGGGATATACTCATAATAAATCATACCACGGGCTGTACTAGATCACTATAGTATAATAGAATTCAAATAACAGTCAAAAATCAAAATAAATTGGCCTTTCCATACTAATTGCCCGAGCAGCTGCACACTTTTGTATGGAAATGCCAAATTGTTTTTTTGTTATTTGGCTCTTCATTTTATTGTGTTATACTATGGGGATCTAGTATAGCCCGTGATTTAATTTATTACGGGCATGTCCCAAGTTGTACAATATGTAACAAAAACCCTGTCTGATTCTTGTAGGAGCGACTCAGTCCAACTTTTCCTATGGGACCAACGCTTGAAACTCGCAGAAAACATCGTCATTTTCCGCGCGCAACTCTACGCCTCGCGGGAAGATCTTCCCCTTGTTGTCGAGCATATCGTCTCGCTTCCGCAACACTACTAATATTATAAAAGTTTGTAAGGATGTTTGGATGTTTGTTCCGCTTTCAAGCTAAAACCACTCATCGAATTGCTATGTTTGGCATGGCGATAGACAGCTATTTCTATATTAACACAACTAATACTTTTTATTCCGGCAAATGTAAGATTTCCGTGGGTCAAATACTGCATCTTTGACTACACGAGCAACGTAACAGCTAAATGAAGAATAAATTCCTTCTTTTTCTCTCAAAACCATTGAACCCGTACAAAATACTTTACGGCTGATGTACGCAATCCGCAATACCGGTTTGACCCTAAACTATTTATTAGCGCCTGAAATAGTGTGACAGGGGCAAAGTATGGGGCAATGGCGTACATATGTAACGACTTACCCTTTACGCAATAACTTGCTGACCGTAATAAATGGAGATGTTTCAGCTCAGTCAGCTGCTGTTAGACCTTTTTGAACTATGATACTTTATATACAATGTCCTTTTTAATTAAGTACAAATATTTTAAGGGGCGATTCAGTCCATCATTTTGAACAACTTTTCCCAATAAATGTATACAGTAATACGAAAAAAAAATGTTAGGTTCTCATACAAATCGAAGTAGTCACGTGATATAGTTAGTATGAAAAATGCAAAAAAAATTGAGTATTTCGATAAACACTTATTGGGAAAAGTTGTTCAAAATGATGTACTGAATCACCCCTTAAAATATTTGTACTTAATTAAAAAGGACATTGTATATTCAATTGTATGAAAAAGATCCATATTTATCGAACTATTTAATAGAGATTAAAATAAAATTTTAGACGACGGAATACCAGCGACAGCTTCTCAACGACCAGTGCAGTGTTGCAAATAGGGAATATGCACGTATTTTTATAATTTGCTTAATGAAATCCTTATTAACCACAGTGAACAAATATAAAAAAATTTATAAAATATCTTAATCGGCGACGAACATGTGATACTTTAAAGTTTCAATTAGAAAGAGAAGACCGATATGGACTGGTGACGTCAAAGTCCACATCAACTATACATTTTTGCAACTGAGATAGACATATTTTCGTAAAATCGCTGTATCTCGTTCGTTTTCCAACCAATCATTATTCATTTTTCACTGTTAGTACTCTACTTTTGAATATTTATGGTTAAACAAGTAAGATAACGCATATTTTTTTCATTCATATTCCCTAACTGTCGCCTTTTGTCGCCCTAGACTCTGTCAGTCCCCTAAGAAGACGTTGTATACATTCCCGCAGCGAACGTAAAATGCCACTTATATCCCGGGCCATAAAATATATTTCACTAGACATTCTTCAAGGATAATAAATCATGAAGTGCCGTGCCTACAACTTCCTCTTGTCTTAAAAATGGATAACTTTGCACAAAAGTTCTTGCGAAACTCGGTATCTTAATTTAGAAAGTTGTTATCACGGCAGATAAAATGGGGGCAACACCGGCATTGGGGTACGGTACGGTTGGGTAGCCGCACAAGGGCGAAAGACATAGTGGGCAACAAGAAATTTTAAAGAGCCTTAACTGAGGCTTGAGGCATCCAGCATCGAATACCTGACTAAGGCCGGTAGTCTAATGAATCTGAAAATGTGCAATATATTAACAACCACTTGATTTATCAAGAGTTTGACCAATTTATGCAAGGCGGCTATTTTAACTAAAAACTAATTAAAGCTAATAGAAGTTAAACTTAAAAGAACAGAAAAAAAAGAATTCATATAACTAATTGGATTTTAATATCAATATACATGTAAACATACAAATACTATTACGTTTTTATCCCTAACGGGGAAGACTGCGCCCTGGGCCTTTGAGGCCTGATAGGCCCTGTCTACTCTTCAATTCATTTCATTTTTCTTAAATTTCTTACGGGCACTATCAATCAATCAGAGCACTCAATAAAGCAATGATGAAAATGATAGAAAAATATTACGAGTATATAGCTTATCATCGAATCAAAGTAATTACATTACTTTATTTCGGTTATCACTTACTTTGATGAATAGGGGATGGAAGCAGGAAACAAAATCTTGCCCAAGGGCACTTGTATTGCTAAATCGGTACTCAAGGGTGGCGGTTTAAACACGACATTATATCGTAAAACGTTTTAACCATTATTTGGATAAAGTTTAACCATTATGCCTATAATCAAAGCCTGCGTAACTTATGTTGTATTTCATGTATATTGACCATTAACCTAAAAAATGAATTCTAACCCCCGCAAAATTTAAATAGCGTTAAGTCCATCAATTTTAAACAATTTTAATAGCGGATCAATAAAGTTTTATAAATAATACTCGTAAATCACACAGATTGAGCTAGCCCCAAAGCAAGCTTAAACTTGTGTTATGGGACACTAACCCAACGATACTATATTTTATGATAAATACATATAAAGATAAATATCCAAGACCCAGCACGATTTGAAAAAGGCCATTTTCCAAATTGCCCTGACTGGGGATCGAACCCAGAACCTCCGGATGTGTGGACTAAAGTGTTGACCATAACGCCACGGAGGTCGTCAAATAATTAGGTATATTAATTACACAGATATCTGTTCGGTATCCCGCTTCTCGACATGACACGGTGGCTTTGCAGGAAACATAGGAAGGTATCTATAACATAGGAAACATAGGAAGGTAACGTAAAGCTTTTCTACGCACATATGCCAAAAGTGTCCGTTTTTCGCAATTGTGCGTAGAAAAGCTTCACGTTCTCACTTTAAATTGTAAACAATAGTACATAAAATAGTTTGAAGGGTTACCTAGTGCCTGGTTAAGATAAAATTTTAAAGGATGTCCCCGTTTCCTATCAAAGGATTTATTTCAAATGGTGGCAGCATTGGGTCCCGAAAAATTCAGGTATCCCCATAAATAAGGCATCGCTTTAGAAAAGATCCAACGTCGCAACAATATTTTTGGTATTAGTTAGTGGTCGACCTTTTCCACAGGCAATAAAAATAAAAGAAAATCATTGTAATAAAAAGTTTTACCAACCTTGGAAATGAATACATCCGAATCTCACACAATCGATCCACTTCATTATTATTCGCAATCCGTCGATTATGCCAATGATATGCCACAAAATAATACAATGAACTGGCAACACATCGCTCATTATGAAATATTGCAATATGGCGGCGTTACACAGCTGTTTTGGCTGTTGTTTATATCCTGGCCCAAGGAGGGGTATTTTAAACACACATATTGTTTTGTTCATAATTGCATTAAGCTAATGTAATGATATTAAGCAATATAGAATCCACTACTATGATTACTATCTATGATTTCTTCTAGAAAACAATTTCTGAGGAATTAAACACTAAAAATTATGCTAAATAAAGGCCCCATATTGCAACGTGTAACTTCGGAACCCTTAACTGAGCGTGGCCAACACACGCACTTGGCCATTTATTTTACTAATGATTACAACATATAACGTCTTCATACAAGAAATTGACAAAAACCAAAGTCAATACTGTTTTTAATCTAAGTAAAAAATTATAATAATTAGTACCTTAAAACAACTTATTAATAACATTATTAGCTACATGCAATAATATTAGCCTCAATATTATCAACATGCCGTTATTTTATTGTATAGTATCTACAGTAGCTTATAATCTTTTGAAACTATAGTTACAAATTCAACGATTCCATAGCTATCGCTTTTGATTCGCACTCTCTCTGATTTATTTACCTTAGTAATATAATGTAGCAATATTAGGCACTCAAGGTCTAAAATATAAGATAGCGTCAAGTATTAACATAAGGACAAGTTAAAATAAAAAAATAAAGACAGTATGGACTTTTTTCTCGAATTATAAACTGTTAACTTATATTGGTGTAATAAAGAGTTTTCATTAATTAATTCATTCATAAATGTGAGATTAATGATTATATTTACAACAAACAATTTGTTACGGTTCATTATTCATTTGAGCAGCGTTATAATTTTACGATGCTAATCAACAACGCAACTCACTTCCAATATCTTCCGATTCGAGCCAGGATTTGTAGGACAAGATGTAAAATAAGCCTATACGTAAATGGCTGTGAGCCAGTAACTTATTTGTAAGCTGCATACTAAATAGCTTCGCAAGCTGTTAGGCTTAGTGGTTATAGTCTTTTTAATATAATAGGTATATTTATTTCTGTGATACTCAGGCAATCCCATCATTTTTCTGTTCTGTGATTTTATTAAGAATATCAACACCGTAGCTTTTTTTTTTCACAAAATATTATTGAATTCCTTTATTTAGATATACCAGACAATTGTAGTTCATCATTTGTTAGTAATTATGGATTTTTTATGTTATGTTTTGTTAGTTATGGATTTTTGGTTATAATTAAATTTAAATCAAATTTATTATCAGACATCACTCGCTCTAATAATAATGGTCTAAATCTAAACTAGTCGGCATTTTCCTACTACACTACGTGAGTAATACCGTTTTAAAATATTTAGTTAAATTTTATTTTATTTTTAAAATTTATAAAATAACTCGCATTTTATGTTTATTTAGTTGTTTGTTGATTTTAGTTGCATTTTGGAACGAAGTTCCTTTACGAAAGGTTAAGACGATGGGGGCAGAAAAAGTGTAAGTTTTTCCGACACTTTTCCGTCAAAAAGAACGAAGTGAAAGGTAATTTCACAAGTTTGACTTTCCCGTCGATAGCTCAAAACCCTACTCAGCACACTCCAATTTTTATTCAATGGTCAATTTTCGTCTGTTTTCATGAATCAATACAAAACTATATATTATACAATAATAACAAAAAACTATTTGAGATCCTCATAATGAGCCCCTTTCATTTGATATATGGCACAGTAAAGTTTGCAATACTTTTTTTTATTTTCTAATTTGTCTAGACAGTTTTAATGTATTTTTTTTTTCAAAATATTTTCTCTTAATACGTAAAAAAAAATTGTCCCCCGAAAATAAAAATGATTTACTTATTTTTCCTGTAATCTACAAGCAATAAACTATATTTTTTTTTTAATTTTAAATTCCATTAGTTTCGAAAACCAGGAGGGGTGAATGGTCAATTTCGGTCTTCTCTCATGAATAAAATAAAATCTATTTATTTTACAATAATAACAAAAATATGTTTCAGATCCTCATTAGAAGCCCTTTCATTTGAGTAACTTACAGTAAGGTATGCAAAACTTTTTTTTAATTTCCTAATTTGTTCCCCAAAAATGAGCCTTATTTAAAAAAAAAATATTTACTTCGCAAATCTGCGTTTGGGTCATAGGATTACACCATCATACAAAATTTCACCCGATTTAGTCCAGTAGATTTATTTAGATTCGGAGAAAATTGGCTGTGACAGACAGAAGGACAGTCATACGCACCAGTGATCCTATAAGGGTTCTGTTTTTTCATTTTTTGTACGGTATCCTAAAAAGTAAGTATTTCATTTTCAACTCTGAATCAATGTACCGGAAGCTGTTATAAGACGGCGTTTAGAAGCGTCGTTTCCGAAACGTCACTTGAGCCAGGAATAGACGGAAAGTGGATAATGAGTCGGTCATTGCGCAGTGTTTGTTGTCGCGTCCCGCGATTATTGAAACGCCAAGTGGCGCCGCGGAGTAGTGCTGCCGAAACATCGATAGTTTTACAATCGATAATGTGGTTAAAGAATCTTTATTTCTCAAAAAAAATTATTACATTTTCACTTAAAGAGAAATCTTAAAACTATTATATAATTATAATAATAATTACATTTCAAACAATGTTGGTGAGAGCATTCAAACAAATACAAAAAATAATTAAAGCAATGTAAGTAGTTCACTAACAGTCACGTGCGCTTTACAAAGTAGAAGACTCAAAACATCTGTAAAGGTGGTCGTTCACCTGCGTTAATAACAAATGGAATCAGAGCTTAAGTTATTAAGATTTCAATTAATAAAAAAATAAAATATTTAAGTGTTTTCCAATAATCGAAATTATAATGCATTTAGTCTTCAGATTTATTCCAACAACATACAGTTAAAACATACAGTTTCGTATTACAATATTATTTTTTATATACGTAATATAATGTTTTATTTTTAATTAGATATATTTTAGTTTATAGGTAGGTTATTTTGTTTTTAGTTTAATTATTTATTTTTGTTTAATTTATTCTGGAATAAATTTGAAAAAGGTAGAAAAAAAAGTTTCGTAGTTGATAACACAAGCCTCGAATTTACTTTCGGCTAGTTAAATCTATAAAAAGCTAAAAAAATGATAAATTCCGAACTATCGATAAGCTTATCGATAGTATCGATAGCTGTTTTAGAGCAATGCTATTGATAATCGAAAATATTATCGATAGTATCGGTTTTATTTACAATATTTTTGTAACCTGAAATTTTATTTTATTTAATTTTATTTATTTAATATTGATAGTCTTTCGATATACTATCGAGAATTAACTCTCGAGCGGCAACATTACCGCTAAGTAAGTTACTTCTTTCAGTGGAATAAAAATAAAAATCACATAGCTTAGCTCAGCGGATTGGCTCGTTGAAGTTGGCAGTGGACTCAGCGCGACAAACTGATGGAGCAAAAAGTTCTCGAATGGCGACCACGTACCACGGTCAGACGACCTGACTAAGGTCGCTGGAAAGGCTGTATGCAGGCTGCTCTAGATCGGTCATTTTGGAAATCCTTGGGAGAGGCCTATGTCCAGCAGTGGACGTAATGCTGCTGAAATGATAAAAGACCAAAAATTTTACAGATCTGTGGTGCAATTTTTCAAACGCAGAGTAACTAACGAACGTTTTTTTTGTATGGAAAAATCATTCGTTTAGGTGACTCCGCGTTTCAAAAATAGCACCTCTGTTCCAAGAACCGTTTGCCATGTATGAAATCTACTTCTTGCAATTTAAGAACTTGCTCTTGTTGGTCCGACAAACATTTTCGTGCCCATTTCGCGAATGTCGGATATTTTCGACAGAAACCACTGCTCGCATTGCACATAACTTAAGTAACCACCTTACTTTTTGGTTGTAGGTATTTATTTTCGATTCACTATGCCTCGCGCTGGGAGAACGACAACACATAAATTCTCGCGGTAAAAGGGTAGTGGAGATTCCTCCGTTTCTCTCTTTTTTCTGCCATCCTTTTAATGTCACATAGTACCTTATATACTCTTAACTTTTCTTTTATTTGGAAAAACTTTATCTTCCATCTTCCCCTTCCTCGTCTCCCTTCTATCTTTCCTCATACCTACTATTTTTCTGAAGAGATGTCATGTCTTATTAGGTTTTACAACTTTTATTTACTAGTTTTATTTTTTAAAGCAAATAACACTGATTGAGCTAGCCCCAAAGTAAATTCGATACTTGTGTTATGGAATACTAACTCAATGATACTATATTTTATAACAAATACATACATATAGATAAACGTCCATATTAGGTGTACAATCACATTGCTTCTTCTACTTTCAATAGTTTTTTAAACTGTTCCGTCTCACTATCACTCTTTCTAGTACCTCCTCATTGTTTACTTTATCCACCCAACTTATCTTCTCCATTCTCTTCCAGTAGCACATCTCGAATGCTTCTTCTGCCTCTATCAATGTCATCTGCTACAAAGTTTTACAAGAACATGAATGCAGTAATCTAGAAGATCTATTTAAATCTATTTAAAATCTCAGAAGATTACTTTCAAAACTGTTTACCATGAACAATCTAAATAAATCTACGGGTAGACGTTTCAAAGTTATTTCTGAAATAAATCAACATAATCTACTGAATAAAATATCGATATTTTCATCTTATCCTTTCTCAAACTTTAGTAGACATGGCGTTTTATCAAGATGTTGCATCACATATTGGTACTTACAAAGTGTTGTTTTTTCGTCATTTTTTTTCCGATCTGAATTGTCAATGGAGTTGCGACAACTTATTTACCGTAGATATATTCACATACTGTATAGTAGGGACATCTGGTTTATGCTCGTTTTCTTAATTGACTTCTACGGTCTGCACCAGAATTTGATTGTGCTAATAAGATAGTTCAAAAGGCGATCGAGATTATTCTTTTGCCAGACCTTTTCCATCTACACCATCAAAGAAGACATTGTTAGCGGACTGAAGATTAATACACCGATTCTTCTTCTTTACAGCCGATATCAGTTCATTGCTGTACTGAAGGTCTCTACCAATAAATAAAGAGAGAGAGAGAGACAACGATTACTGCGTAGTATTTTATTGCATCAACACATAGACATATTCCATAATGAAAATCTTAAAGAAGCAAATGAGTTCACTTCAGTAGTGTTAACAAGAAACAATAACTCAAATCTTGTATTAACATCAACAGACATCTATAGACATCTATAGATTTCTATATCAAAAACTGCGACAGCCATCATTTATTCAAGAAACATAAAGAACATAACTCAGGCTCCATTGGGCGGGTCCCGAAGGACAATAATAAAACAACCTCAAACAAAATATAAAAAGAAAATTCCAGAAATCTGTCAGGGAAAGTATGAAATGTCTTTGCATTTTGAAATGGAAAGGAAAATAATAAATGTTGCATTGTTTACGCTTATACATGTTAAGCAGTCCAGGGTGTAGTTCACAGTTGAATTAATGACCATAAGTAGCATAAATTATATAACGCTCCTCCGTGCTTCAGAATGCACGATCAGTCATTACAGACGGGTCGGGTATGTAAAGTAATTCACCTCGGATAAGGTAAGGTACTAAATTCAGATAAAAACTATTTTTAAACATTCGGGTCTCGACGGCTTTCCGTTTCGTACCGGCTGTCTTCATTAGATGACCTTAGTAATAGCTTTGAGTGATGAAATTAGTAATAGCTTTGAGTAAAAACTCTAAGCATTAGTTATCTATCTATTTGCCAATCAGCCAACACACTCAAAAAACAAAGCATCGTATCATGGGTTAGCAATACGTCTATAAGCCCACATTTTTGATAAGCGTGGCCTTTCATTTTGTCCTCCATCCTCTGTTCGTCCCTTTATCATTATCATCCTCACGTATTCCCGGTTGCATCCTCAGCGGTAACGCTTTAAAGCCCGGGGTCCGCTACCTAACCTAGGTGATTAGACGAGGTTACTGGTTTTTACACAGAGCGACTGCCATCTGACCTCCGCAACTCAAACAAAGGGTAGACCAGAACCAATCCTTGGTTAGGTTTGAGCAAACGCTAGATGGCGTTCGAGACAATTTATACGTGACTTCCGAAACACGGAATCGTCTTTCTTTTCAGATAATCAGATGACTCAAGCCTGCTATATTTTAACAGGAATGGACACAACTTTTTTTACAATGTATGCTTCCCAGTGGGATTCGAATCTACTACCCTCTGTTCATCCCTTAGGAGATAATGAACGACACGATTACATATTCTATTCCGTATGCACATTCTGATGTGGTAAATGGTCACTTAGCCGAGACGTTAGATGCGAATTAATTATTCTGCATGCTTGGCATCATATTGGCTATTTGCTAAGTTACATGTTCAATGTGACCTAAAAGAAAAACATATATAAATAATAATGTATACCTACTAAAAAATAAATAATGTTGTATCTAATCAAAAAGTGAATTTTGTTCAAAGTACTGTGTGAAATTGAAAATATAATCAGTTAAAGTAAGTGTATGTAAATTAAATTAATTGTTATGTATAGGAGAAATAAAGGCCTTCTTATTTATTTCATTTCATTAAGATAGCATACGCTTACCTATAGTCTATTTGTTTAGGTAGTTAAAAGAATGTAAACAATCCTGACATTTTTTTTTATTGAAATATACACTTTCTTAATAAATAACTGTGCAAATGACTAATTAATTGTGTGATTTATAATTTATGAAATAAATAATTTGTAATTTGCGAAGGTATTGATTTATAAATTGTTTTTTTTTTCGTATTTTAATATACATTTAACGGGAAAAGTTGTTCAAAATAATGGACTGAATCACCTCTTAAAATATTTGTTACCCAAAAAAAGGGCATTGTTTAAGTACCTATATAGTACCAACACTCGATAATGTAAATAAATGGTCATGTGAAGTTTTTACATAATAGTTAAAAGATCCCTTTTCTCAGGCTTGCTACCCTGCTCTTATTAAACAAGCATAGTTTAAAGTGGAAAGCCACCTTAACTATTTGCGCATCGCAATTTTTCACAACACCACTAGTGGCTTTCCACAGCACCTCCTTTTGGTATAATTTATTTAAAAAGAAATAGAAGAAGTCCAACATCAGAAAAATAAATAAACACAGAAGTGCGCCGACTTGTAACAGAGTTATGCATTTATAACGATTCGTTGGACAGCCGCTCATGTCTACGAAATAAAGTTAGCACAGATGTGGGGTTAACTGTATCACATAGAAAATTGCAATATGTATAAGTATTTTTCCGATTTAAACTTTTAAATTAAAAGATGTGATGAATAATTACGCCACGAGTGGGACTGTTAACGCCGTGAGTGCATTATCAATTGTGCTACCGTGACTTCGAAACGCCCTTACAAATTTTTTCAGCACATGTTTTAATTTGGATAATAATCCGCGCATTGTATTAATGTTGAAAACCAATAATGTAAACTTTAAAACTTTAAATTCTGCAAAAATAGTAGTTAGAAAGAGTAGTCAAAATAATAATCTACTTAGTAAATTAAAATCTTTTTACTTATTATCAATGAGATGATGCTTGTAAATACAAATATATGTCATTATAGAAAGAGGATCTTGGAAACGGCTACAACGATATCGATGTAATATAGGTAGTTGGTTAAGGAGGGAGGGAGTTTAGTTTTTTTTAGTATTGTATAAGTAGTTAATTTTTCTTTACAGAAAATTCATTTTGTTTTTTTTTTTTCATTAATTAATTACATAAGGGACCGGAAAATCGATCTAATTTTTAATTTTATTAATGTGTTCATCAAGCAAAGCGCGGTCGCCCGGGTACTTAATATTTAACCAGATACTCACTTTTACCACTTCTCTTTTACCATATTTGAATTTCAAAATGTCGAAACTTACCTGTAAATAAAGAAAATAAAACCGTTAGTTACATAACTATATTCTGAAATATCTAATAATAAATAGCAGTAAAAGAAAATATTAAAATTATTTGATCTACGAGTAAATACTTAACTAACGGCCCGCCACGGCCTTGCACAGGTATGCATTACACATATGAATTTTCCTCTTAAACACTCTATTTATTGATGAAAACAACATTAATATTCGTTGAGTAGTTTTAAAGAGCCAAGCGTTAAGTAATACATACTTTATTGTACATAAAAATTTATACACAGAAAAATACATAAAAATGTACAATGTGGTAGGTATTATTGCTAAAAGCGATTAGTTGCAGCAAACCAAACATACATGCAAACAAAGCACATACATTAGTATTTTTTCAAAACTAAAAACAAGCTTCAGCCCCTAACTACACAACCAATTTTGATAAAATTTCCATGGACCTCCTGACAAGTATACCTACCCTTTCAAACAAAAATAATTTTCCATATCAGTCCAGCCAGACGTGTTCGAATAAGCGGTGAACATATATTTAAAAAAAAGAGCGCGATGGATTGATAACCTCTTCTTTTTTTGGAAGTCAGTTAAAAAGACAGATGGCGGGAAGCGACTTTATATTTCATTCAATGTTTTGATACACAAGCGTTATCCTTCTGTTATTACGTTGATCCGTGTTCTCGCAGCATGGCTAAATGCCAAATATCTAAAGCCATTTAAAAATATATGAAAGACCATACAAGAGGAAGTTTCTGGTGTTTATAAAGTAATTTATCGTCAGAAAATGTTCACATGAAAAGCGAATGTTTATGATAATTGTTTCATTTAGCTCTCAGCCAGATGAGAGTAATTTTTTGAGTTGTCAGTAGCAGAAAATGAGTTGCGTAATTTTAGCATCATTCGGTTTCATAGAAAAGTATTTTTTGTGCCACTTGATTACGGGAAATGAGTTGTGAATTTTTATAAAACGTAAATTGCGCAATTTCCTAATCCCTTAGGAATGCAAACATTTGACTTGTAAGGAAGGAAAAGAATGTTGAGTTTATATTTTATTTGAATTAATTAAAACATAATGTAATTATGTGCAGGGTGATTCATAATTTTTACAGAAAGAAATTTCGAAATAAGAACAAAGTACCTATTTTGATTTTCCATACGTTACGTACTTGGATAGGAGTGACGTGCATGTATTTATTGTGTTCCAAGAAATTATTTCCCTAGGCAACTATAAAATAATCAAGAAACGTCTTATCTGAAGGTACTGTACATTCAGACCACTAACGAACCTTCAGATATTGAACCTTTATTGTATGAGGAAAAATATTTCCTCATACAAAAAAGTAAGTGATTTTACCGAAACTTACGCAATAAGAGTGACTTAGTTGCCCCGTATTATAGGCTCAAAACAGTTAGTGAAACGTTTTTTGGAAACGGTATACTTTTTTATAATTAATTGCCACAATCGGTTCGTGATATGCAACACAAAAAATTTTAAACTTATAATTAAAAGGTTGGGGAAAAAGTCTTTTCGCATTTTATATGAAAATTTAAAACATTTTTTAATATAGTTTATTTACATTTAACTAAAGTATGTAGGTACCATTTTGTTCGATAACTTTTTGCCATCTTATAGGTAGGGACATGATTCCATTGCTATAGAAATTTTGGGGCTTCGATTGAAAAACTGCGTCAAGTAGTTTTGGCAGTTCTCTCGTGATGTTAACCTGACACTGCCTAAAGAATTCTTAAGAGACCGAAACAGGTGGAAATCTGAAGGTGCCAGGTCAGGACTATACGGCGGATGCATTAACACCTCCCAGCCAAACTCTCTTAATTTTTGCTGAGTGGTTAAGTGTGAGGTCTAGCGTTATCATGATGAAAATCCACACCCCTTCTTTTGATTCATTCCGGCCGCTTTCTCTCAACTTCTTGCTTTAATCTTATCAGTTGTTCGCAGTAGAGTTCTGAATCGATGGCCCTACCTGGTGGTAACAGCTCATAATGAATAATGCCCTTCCAATCCCAACACACACACAGCATCACCTTGTTGCGAGTTAACCCGGGTTTCGCCACAGTCTGTGAAGCCTGACCGGCATTTGACCATGACCTCTTTCGCACGTTCTTGTCGTACGTGATCCACTTTTCGTCACCAGTTATCAATTTCTTCAAAAATGGTTCGGTCTCATTACGTCGTAATAAAGAATCACAAATGAGTACACTGTTCATTAGGTTTCTTTCAGAGAGCTCGTGAGGTACCCAAATATCGAGCTTTTTTGTATACCCATTTTTTTTTTCAAATGCGCCAAAACTGTTTTGTGGTCAATTCCCAGTTCTTCAGCTACGTCGTAACTACTGATATGCCGATCTTGCTCCACTTTTTCAAAAATAGCATCCATTTTATCCGTAATAGGGCGACCAGAGCGACGTACATCTTTGTCATCAAAATTTCCGGATTGAAAACGCTTAAATCAAATTTGTGCTACTCTCACAGACACTGCACTAGGTCCATAAACATCGCAAATTTTTTTCGCGGCTTTCGTTGCATTTTTACCTTTTTGGTAGTAAAATTTTAAAATGTATCTTATTTCTTCATTAGATTCACTCATCTTGACGGTAAGAAAAACAAATGAAAATCACGCATTTTTTAATAATTTGAATTTGGAATTATCCTCTTTAAAATTTAAACTTTTAAATGATACTAAAACCAGCCAGGTACAAATAGTATAGCCAAAGTGGTTTTATTACAAGTTCATACATACTATATGCGAAAAGACTTTTTTCCCAACCTAATATAAAGGAGGTGCTCTGTAAGAAAGCTTATTATAGGACCGATGACTATCTTAAAGGCAACAAAGTCTGGCTTGAGCTTGGCGCGGCTCCATCTTAAAGGTGTGTATGCTCACAAATGTCATCATTTGGTACATTAGGTACACACTGAATTTACAAATTGAGTTGAAGTTATTTTAAAATTTCGACATTAAAAAAAAATATATGCCTTATCAAACAATGTATTCTCTCTGTGTCCACATATCAACTATAAATATGAGTTGACGTCCTTGGAGGAATTGCTGCAGTGCAGTTTGTTTTTATTTATTTATTTACCAATTTATGTTCACGGAAAATTTATACAGAGAATACATCAAATAAAAGTTGTACAAAAGCACTACTTATCTCAAAAGAGATCTCTTCCAGTAGGCCTGCGAGAGGAGATGTTTATGTAAGAGAGGCATACAGGCATGTTTATAGATAAAAAAACGTAGGAAGAAAATTAAAATGACATTAAACTACACTAACTACAAATAAACGTACTTATATTATTGTTGTCGCTTCTTCTGCACTAGCGCTTTGGAGGCGGCAGTAAACTTAGCTCTAAATAACTTTTTGATATCAACAATTGTGCAACAAAACAAATTGACGATAATTAAGAGATAATATAAATATCCTATGATAATAAAATACATTTGAATTGAATTAAATTACCTAACTTACTACAAATAATCGCAAATCAATAAGCACTCAAAGATAGTACAATTCGCGTGCTCAGCGGCGGGACACAGAACAAGAGGCGGCAGGACACTCGACGCGACTGAAGCGCCCTCGTCCCATTATCGGAGACTGACGAGGCAGTTTTGGAAATGATCTCGGAGCGACAATAGCTTTTGAGGTTTATTGACGATAACTGAGCTGCGCTGCTAAGCTATCTCTGCCAAATGATTTAATATCAAATGCATAGCCAACATTAGTGTCAGATCTTCCAAGCAGGCTAAAGTATTATCATTTAATGATGACAGTCGGGATCAATGGCTTGTTGTTCCTTGTAAAGCACGGAGGAATTCGAGATAATTATATGCAACTTGTGGTTACCAATCAAAATTCTGACCATGCCAGGGAGTAACCTAACATGTATAAGCGTCAGTAACGTGTAATCCCATCGGGCCATCTAACTTTCCTCGTTCTTCTATTGAATGTCTTAGAGGTCAATGTATAGATTTCTTGTCAAAGACTTAGGTTTATTGATACTACAAATGAGCTGAAATCAATAGGCACTCAAAGATATTAATTACAATTTGCCCGCTCAGCGGCAAAACATAGAACAAGTGGCGGTGGGATACTCGACGCGACTGAAGAGCCCTCTGCCCATTGTCGGAGACTGACGAAGCAGTTTTGGAAATGAGTCCGAAGCGACAATAGCTTTTGAGTTTTATTGACGATAACTGAGCTGCGCTGCTAAGCTATGTATCTCTGCCAAATGATTTAATATCAAATGCATAGCCAACATTAGTGTCAGATCTTCCAAGCAGGCTAAGGTATTAGAAATGGCAAGCCATTTCTAATACCTTAGCCTATTATCATTTAATGATGACAGTCGGGATCAATAGCTTGTTGTTTCTTGTAAAGTACGGAAGAATTCGAGATAATTATATGCAACTTGTGGTTACCAATCAAAATTCTGACCATGCCAGGGAGTAACCTAACATGTATAAGCGTCAGTAACGTGTAATCCCATCGGGCCATCTAACTCTCCTCGTTCTTCTATTGAATGTCTTAGAGGACAATCTATAGATTTCTTCTCAAAGACTTAGGTTTAGTGATACTACGAATGAGCTGAAATCAATAGGCTCTCAAAGATAGTACAATTTGCCCGCTCAGCGGCGAGACATAGAACAAGAGGTGGTGGGACACTCGACGCGACTGAAGCTCCCTCAGCCCATTATCGGAGACTGACGAGGCAGTTTTAAAATGAGCCCATAGCGACAATAGCTTTTGAGGTTTATTGACGTCGATGACTGGACTGTGCTGCTATCTCCGTCGATTTGCTGAATGATTTAGTAACAGATTTTTTAACTAGCTAGTTTGAGGAGCTCGGTGGCCCGGCGGTAGTGCGCATTACAAGCGCTTTTGCAAGTAAAGCGACACCGGGCATGGTCCGCACTTGTATAGGTGACCACATGTGCTAATAAAAATTTCTCGAGCTCCTCCGTGCTTCGGAAGGCACGTATAAGCCGTTAGTCCCGGTTATCATCATTGTAAAGTCTTCAAGCTATGTCAGATGCCACTTAAACGCCACTTAAATGCCACTTAAAACAAAACAGCAGGCTAAAGGTATAAGAAAAAGCTTGACGACCGCCATCTTACGATGATAGTCGGAAGCAATTCGTGTGTATCCGTTTCATATTTGGATTGAGGAAGTTCGACCATGTTTCAGAGCACCGTGCTCAGCTGAAATGGTTGCCTATACGGCTCCGTAGAGACAGTCGCATTCTTTATTTTCAACGTGCTACACTATCCTACTTTCTCCTCCTATCTGCGAGAGCGTTTCTCCTTTTTATATCCTCCAAATTCTCCTTGCCGATCCCACCTAAAAACTGTCCTTAAATTCCCTCCTCACAACACTGCTACATTTTCCTACTCCTTCTAGGTACATGCAGTCAGACTATGGAATTCATTACCACCTGCTTGCTACACGTGATTCTAAAACGATTTCTGTATTTAAGGGGCTACCTGAATTTTCCGGGGTCCAGTGCTGCCCCCATTTGAAAGGAAACGGAGATATCATTTAAAATTTGGCATTGATCAGACCCTAGATAACCCTTTAAACTATTTTATAAACTACTGTTTACAGTTTAAAGTGAACGTGAACGTGAAGCTTTTCTACGCATAATTGCGAAACACGGCCACTTTTGGCGTATGTGCGTAGAGAAGCTTCACGTTCTCACTTTAAACTGTAAACAGTAGATCATAAAATAGTTTGAAGGGTTATCTTGGGTCTGATCAAGACAAAATTTTAAATGATGTCTCCGTTTCCTTTTAAATGATTTATTTCAAATGGGGGCAGCACTGGTCCCCGGAAAATGCAGGTAGCCCCTTAAAAGACGAGTAAAAGATAATTATTTATTGGAATCATCTTAATTGTAACTTATAATATTCATGTTAAGTATATATTATATTTCCTTCTAAATAGATATATGTATTTATTTAAGTATGTAATAATATACCTATGTATGTATATGTATGTTTATTTGTGTAGTTTAATGTCATTTTAATTTTCTTGATCCTTTATTTTATGTATAAACACGCCTGTATACCTCTCTTACATAAACATCTCCTATCATAGGCCTACTGGAAGAGATCTCTTGAGATAAGTAGTGCCTGTGTACACCTTTTATATGATGTATTCTCTGTATAAATTTTCCGTGTACATAAATTGGTAAATAAAAATAAATAATTCGTAAGGAAGGATTCGAGGTATTTACATACAGCATGTAGTTATCAATCCAAATGCTGGCCAAGTCAAGGGTTACTTAACATGTCTGAGCTCCAGTAATCTGTACTCCCACCGGTTCATATATCTCCCTCTTCTTCTATTGAACTCGACTCGACTAAAGCGCCCTCTGCCTATTATCGGAGACTGACGAGGCAGTTTTACTAATTATCCCGAAGCAACAATAGCTTTTCAGTTTAATTTACGATGACGGTGACCTGTCCTCAACTTTTAAAGCATTCGGATGCTCGCAAAATTAAGCCTTCTCGTTACTTCGATCTTTGAAATCATCTATTTCTAAGAATCATAATGGAGTTGCCATTGGATGTGAAGGAGAGAGGGTAAGTGAGATATAAATAAATAATAAAGATCCCTACATGAGATAAGTCCGCCTTTGTAGATCTGCTCTTCCGTATGTTGTGTATTTTCTTTACTACGATAAAGTTATTACAAACAAACAAATATATGCGGACAAATCACACTGATTGAGCTAGCCCCAAAGTAAGTTTAAACTTATGCTATGAGATACTAACCTAACGATACTATATTGTATAATAAATATACATATAGATAAACACCCAAGACATAGGACAATTTGAAAAAGGCCATTTTCCAACTCCCCTGGCTGGGGATCGAACCCGGAAACTCCGGATTAGAGGACTAGCGTGTTGACCATTACGCCACGGAGGTCGTCAAGAATGGTTGTAGGTTGTAGATGATAGAAAACTATGGAGAGAGTTGTCGTACAGAGCCGACCCCAAATAGGAAGAAGGCGAGAAAGATGATGAATGAAGTTGCCGTTGCCTAATCTATTTCACACACTAGTAAACTTAATAAGTACTTAATGTACAATTCCTCGCAATGTTTTCCTTCGCCAAAAGAAAGTAATGGTTGCTGGAAATGGCCATACATTAGTAAGTCATAAGTCATTTATACGTATCATGTAAGCAAAAAGTTAACAATATATTGTGCAGATCAACATGTACCCAGTCCCGAACGCCACCTAGCGTTTGATCATCAAACTACCCAAGGATTGGTTCCTGGTTTACCCTTTGGGTTGTGGAGGTCAGACGGCAGTCGCTCTGTGTAAAAACTAGTAACCTCGTCAAATCTCCTTGGTTAGGTAGCGGACCCCGGGCTCTGAAGCGTTGCTGCTGAGGATGCAACCGGGAATACGCTCGGATGATGATGATGATGATGATCAACATGTACCCAGTTTGGGTGTAGCAAAAACAAATAGAAAAACAATATTATTATGTAGATATATACACGTTATTCAATTAATTTATTTTATACCTACTTAATTTATTTTTTCCGTGGACGTGAGATTGAGGTAACACACGCTACAAGCTAATTTATTTACTTGTTTACTGAACTTGTCGTTTAAGAATTCATCTACAGAATAATAGGCCTTAGAGATCAGTAATAATTTTAAGCGTGATCTGAATATTGTGTCTTTTTCTTCTACTTTTTTGCTTTCAGGAATCTAAATATATATAACTCAAAGGTGACTGACTGACTGACATAGTGATCTGTCAACGCACAGCTCAAACCACTGGACGGATCGGGCTGAAATTTGGCATGCAGGTAGATGTTATGACGTAGGCATCCGCTAAGAAAGGATTTTGATAAATTACACCCCTACGCGAGCGAAGCCGCGGGCAAAAGCTAGTTGTATTATATATCTTAATTGACATAACGTATGGACTATTTTGAACTATTTTATTAGTACTAGTATAAACTCGGGGGTACGGTTCACCTCAAAAATGGAGTCTCAATTTCTCATACAATGTATTTATTTTATTTACAAATTTATGTACACGGATTTATACAGAGAATACATCAAATTAAAGTTGTACAAAGGAACTACTTATCTCAAAAGAGATCTCATCTAGAAGGCCTGGGAGAGAATAAAAAAAATAAATATACTTTGCACGTAACGTAAATTATACTTATTAACGTGTAAAAGTGCCTGTAAAGGTCTAATTACTGAATAAACATTTGAATCTTTAAATCTTTGAATCTTTGAGACGCTGATGTAAGAGGCATAAAATTAGTATGAGAAATTGGGATTAAATTTCTGAGTGGTACCGTTCAAGCCGGGCCTAGTGAGGATCAAACTTGTGCTTCACATGCCCACTGCCGGTACCAACGCCCTTAGCCACCGCTTGCTTTTGGTTGTACCATTAACAAATAATATCATTCCTATCATAAAAATAAGTATCAGACACAGTCTGTTTAACAGGACATATATTGATTTTTGCTATATATATATATATATATATATATATATATATATATATATATATATATATATATATATATATATATATATATATTAAATAAATTAATAAATACATAGGGACAAATAACACTGATTGAGCTAGCCCCAAAGTAAGTTCGAGACTTGTGTCATGGGATACTAACTCAACGATACTATCTTTTATAACAAATACATATATAGATAAACATCCAAGACCCAGGACAATTTCAAAAAGGCCATTTTTCAACTAGCCCTGACCGGGGATCGAACCCGGGACCTCTGGGTGGCGGACTAGCATGGTGACCACTACGCCACGTATATATATATTCTCGCCTGTTTCCCATGGCGGTAGGCAGAGACTATAGATTTCCACTTGCGACGATCCTTGCAA
The DNA here is from genome assembly GCA_943193695.1 of Acrobasis suavella. Lineage (NCBI taxonomy): Eukaryota > Metazoa > Arthropoda > Insecta > Lepidoptera > Pyralidae > Acrobasis > Acrobasis suavella. The sequence goes on from OW971952.1 coordinate 12,205,543, forward strand.
ACCTCTTTTGCTTCGTCAACACTCATTCTCTTTTCATACATTCTCCGGTTATAGGTACTCCGTACTTCACCTTTTTTCAGAACGTCTGCAATTTGGTCGCAGAAAGTTCAGTTTTTTGCTAGATAATCATGAACAATAATAAATCGTTTTCATTAATACATCGATCACTAGTAATTTATGAAATATCTAATTATTACAATAACTAATCTATGATGTATGAATTCAGTTCCACCCGCACTACCTAATTTCGTATTACTATTTTCTAAATAGCAAGGTTGCCTGGAAGAAATTGCTTAGCGATAAGGCCGCATTTTGCGCATTTTCTAGTTTTTAAGATAATTATGTGTTGTATTTATTTATTTTGTGCAATAAAGGGTATTGTATTGTAATAAGTTACAATATATGGACTTACACAACCAAACGCGGCAAGTGTTGAACGAAGAAAACCGGTGACAGGGGCGTGCGGAACATCGCCCCGCCAGTCATCTGATAGGGTTGTTTTCTATAGTTGTCGTATTGGTTCAAACTGTAATGATAGATTTCAGACATACTCGTATTATTAGATAATGTGTCTTATTACACAGAATCACATAAATCATCACGTCTTAATCCCTGACAGTGTAGACAAACCCTAGGGCCGTAAGATCCAAAAGTCACGCTTAGTGTTGTTAGCCACATCGCACATGATTGAAATTTCAGTCATACCCTCGATCGGCTTTTACAATCTGGAAGAGAAGCAGCTCAAACATTCTAAGTTTTTTCTTTTCTCCTAGTCCAGCATGGAAACATTCTCTAACACAATACTACATAAGCATTCTTTAACACAATATACATGAAAATTCGAAAGAACATTCTCCCATCTGTCCGAAGCGTCCGTTCTAATTTACAATGATTGCGTGAACCGTCATTAATCAGGTTTTGTTTGTCTGTCCGTCATCAGCTTATATTACATGTGTGGCCGATCACAGTGTACATAAAGTGGAGTGGAAGGGCCAAGAATGGAGAGAGCAGAAGTTAAACATGTTCAACACTCACGGCAAATTTTTAGGAATAGGCTATTTGACTTAGTTTGTTTTCGGACAATATTTTATACTAATAACAAAAAACATTAAAAAGAAGCCGTTTTCCGAAAATAGAAAGTAAACTGGTTATTAAATTAGCCAGCAATTATCATTTTAAATATAAGAGTGGTGGGGACATCTCGCTATCACTTTCGTAAGCGTGACACCTAATGACATTGACGTCACGCGGGTGTATGTGCATCCTTTTTCTGTTATTTGACAGTTTCCCCTCTCACCGGATTTGAAAGGCTTATAACTTGCTTATTTTTGAGCAGAGTAAAATTATTATTTATGTTTTCGGTTTCGTATCATGTTGCTTTTTAATATGAATAGGAAGAAAAATCGAGACAAACACCGAATTCAAAATTCTAATATTTATTCAGTAATTAGACCTTTACAGTCACTTTTACACGTCAATACGGATAACTTACATTAATATATTTATTTTAATATATTTTTAAAGAAAAGTTACCGATATCAGTGTTTCGTAACGACCTGTGTGAGAAGAAACGCCGAAGGAAACTCATTTTCACAGTATTCTTGGTCGCCTACTCGCCAGATCATATTTTGATTAGTTAAAAAGTGTTGGCCGGTGTTAAAAAGTCAGCAACTTACTAAATTCTCAAACAAAATAAACAACGTTTGCTTTAAACTTTGTCACGAATGTTTTGTCTAGTAAATTACTATAATCTCGTACAACACAAAAATTATATCAGAGTCGGTTTATTTAAGCAACTCAATTTTGAACCGGACTCAAGTACAGTGACATTTTTTTTTGTTCTGTGTAAGAAACGCATAAGCTACACTTCTGTTTCATATATAGTTTGTGGCACGGTGATTAGCCTATAATGATGTGATCCATATCAAGTTACACAGGGAAATTAGTCACGTTATATATGGATTATAATATTGTTGGTTTGTTTGTGGAATGTGGAAGTATTGTAGGTTTCATATTGTTATAAGCTTTTTCTATTGGTACAGAAATAGTATTTTGGCAACAGTTGTATAAGAAGGTTCAAAAAATGCAGTGCAGTGGCGCAGGTTACGATGCGAGCTTTAGCGAGCATCGTAAGGGACGCCATCGAGCATTTTTTTGACGTACTTATACAACGTTGCATACAATACTTTTTCTACGACTACATTTACTAAAATAAATACAACAATAAACAAAGAAAAGTATGAAATATTACCATATGTTTGGTAGGTACTAGGTATCTATGGTAGACTTTTTTAATTGACGTCTTCCTAGTGACCAGATGTGCCATTTTTAGGGTTCTGTAGCGTATGTCTGTAGTAAATAAGGAATTCTTATACTTTCGCCATGTCTGTCTGTCTGTATATATATATCGGTATATATATTAATCATGCCAAAAAAGTGGTAAAATAAAATATTGAAAAAAAAAATTTTGGGTAGCTCCCATACAAGTAAAGTAGGAGTAATTTTTTTTCTCGACTAACCCGTCGTGTGGGGTATCGTTGAATATATCTTTCAAAAATACTGTGAGCTTGTGAATATCATTTTTCGATTTCGCAAGTCAAGTGTCCCCCTCTATCTGTATGCAACGTTGTATAAGAACCTGCGCCTCTCGCATTTTTGAACCTTCTTATATATTATACAACTGTTGCATAGAATACTATTATGTGCCTGGCAAATTAAAAACCCTGACTCTCAAGCGTTCACCCCCTAACTCTTAATCCGCAGAACCGATTTCCATCAAATATAGCTAAAAACTATCTTGAACACATCAGCTTTCCAACAAAAAAACATCATCTAAATCAATCAATTAGTTTCGGCGCTACAATGCCACAAACAGACTCATAGACACGTCAAACTTATAACACCCCTCTTTTCCGTCGGAGGTTTAAAAAAAATCTAAGTCCATGGCCTATAAATGAAACATGTAAAGCAGCCATTTAAGTAGGAAACCGTAGAAATCCAAATATGACACGGTGTAACAAATCCTGTTATTTAATAGTGGTGGGCGCGTCACGCGGTCACGCAATACCTATTACAATGTTTTCCTTACCTTTTTTTTTGAACGAGCGAGATTCTCAGATTCTACTTGAGAAATGAGACGTTTGTATACAATATGTAACAAAATCCCTGTCCGATTCTTGTAGGAGCAACTCAGACCGTCACTATGAACAACTTGTACTGCATTTGTATTTGTACAAATGCGGGATCCAAGTGGGGGCAGTTTCTTTGATCATAGAATTTCGTTTTCTGTGCAGAGGGGTAATGCCAGCCTTCTGGATGCTGCCTCGCGGCGATGCGTTGCAGTCTCTTATTATTAATAATTTTTATTTCATTTAAATTTGTAAAACATAATATCCAAATTAAATTCATCAAAATGTAGATACAAGTTTATGTTGTTTATATGTACACGATAACTTCAATATCACTGATCTGAGCTTCGGTAAAGGTAGGCGCGTAGATAAGATAAATCGAAAAGTTTATAGTTTGGGGCGAACTACTTGTTATATTGAACCCCGACAAAATAGAAGGGACTCTTAAGTTTGACGAAGTCTGTCTATGTGTCTGTGTGTCTGTGTGTCTATCTGTGGCATCGTAGCTATCGAACAGATGGACAGATTTGGATACAGTTTTTTTACGTGAAAGCAAGGTCCCTTGCGGTGGTTCTTAGTTTTGTTTTAAGAAAATCGGATTAGCCGTTTAAAAATTATTGGGGGTTAACGCTAGAAATTGTTTTTTTTTTAATTTACCTGGCAAATAAAAGATGGCGGTACAAATATTCTGAGGGTCATAACTGTCAAATATGGTTGTTCTATAGTGCGTCACTGGGTACATGAACATACAGTGGTCCCGTGGTCGCACGGTAGGACAAGAAGATATTTAAATTAATATAAGTTTGTAGGTAACTAACATATTCAATTCAAATTCAAATTCAATTCAAATATATCTTTATTATCATAGGATATTTATAATATCTCTTAATAATCGTCACTTTGTTTTATTGCACAATAATTGTTGACGTCAAAAAGTTACTTAGAACTAAGTTTACTGCCGCCTCCAAAGCGCTAGTGCAGAAGAAGCGGTAACAAACTGCACTGCAGCATTTTCTCCAAGAACGTCAACTCACAATGAAATTAATATTTATAGTTGATATGTGGACAGAGTATACATTGTTTGTTGTCATAATTTAAATTAATTTTTTTAATGTCGAAATTTTGAAATAATGTCAAATCAAGTTGTAAATTCAGTATGTACTTAATGTACCAGATTATGACCATTTCTGAGTATACAAACCTTTAAGAGGGACCCGCGCCAAGCTCAAGCCAGACTTTGTTGTCTTTAAGATAGTCATCGGTCCTATAATAAGCCTTCTCACAGAGTACCTTCTTTACATAAGCTTTAAACTTTTTGTCAGGCATATCAAGGACCGATTGTGGCAGTTTATTATAAAAAAGTATACCGTTCCCCATAAACGTTTTACTAACTGTTTTGAGCCTATAATACGGGGCAACTAAGTCACTTTTATTGCGTAAGTTTCTGACGGTAAAAATCGCTTACTTTATTGTATGAGGAAATATTTTTCCTTACATACAGTATGTTTTCAAATATATACTGTGATGGTAAGGTTAGTATACCTATTTCTTTGAAGAATTCTCTGAGTGAGTCTCTAGATCCTAAGCCGTAGATAGCTCGAATTGCCCTTTTTTGTAAAATGAAAATAGTCTGAATATCGGCTGCACTCCCCCATAGCAGTATGCCGTATGACATTAAACTATGAAAGTAACTAAAGTACACTAGTCTAGCAGTTGCTACATCTGTCAAATGTCTTATTCTCCTAACAGCATAAGCCGCAGAGCTAAGCTTATTTGAAAGTTTTGATATATGAGCGCCCCACTGAAGTTTCGAGTCGATCGTAATTCCTAAGAAGGTAGTACTTTCAACAAGATCGAGTTTTTCGCCATCTATCAGTATGTCGACGCAAGCTTGCCTCACATTGGGAAGAGAAAATCGAATGCATTGGGTCTTTTTCGCATTTAACATGAGGTTATTGGCAGTAAACCAATCAGAAATGGAAGACAAGGTGCTGTTCACCGCGCTAGCATCTGTGCTATGACGGTCAATTTTGAATATTAGCGAGGTGTCATCAGCAAACAGCACTATGCCTGCCTGTTTCTCAACCATGTAAGGCAAGTCATTAACATAAACTAAGAAAAGAAAAGGTCCTAGAATAGAACCTTGTGGTACGCCGATTTTAACATTAGATCCGTGCGATTTTATGCCGTTTAAATCAACAGTCTGAAGCCTATCTGTTAAATAAGATTCTATTAATTTAATTGAATTTTCATCAAAACCATATTGACTAAATTTAAGCAAAAGTGTCGGATGATCTACGCAATCAAATGCTTTAGAGAGATCGCAAAAGGATCCAATCCCATCATTTTTGCTCTCCCATGCGTCATAAATATGAGTGATGAGTGCCACTCCCGCATCGGTGGTTGATTTTCCGCCAGTAAAGCCGAACTGTTGGCTATGGAAAAGGTTGTAGGTCTTGAAGTGAAGTAGCATTTGATTGAGCATTATCTTTTCGAACACCTTACTCAAAACTGGCAAGATAGATATAGGTCTGTAGTTGCCAGGGTCTGTTTTTTCTCCTTTTTTGAATAAGGGGATTAGTTTACTACATTTCATTAGGTTAGGAAATATGCCTTCATCAATACATTCGTTAAATATAAAAGCTAAGTCACCAGCTATGACATTTATAATATGGCTTACTACAGCAACCGACATGCCCCAATGATCTTCCGATTTTTTTAAATTTAACTGTTTAAATGCTTCTACTATATCACTAGGGCCAACATGCTTAAATTTAAATTTAGAATCACAAGGCCTAACATTATTCTTAAGCAACGCTTCAGCACGTTGGGGGTTAGAATCCACATTGGAAGTAAGTTCCAAAGGTATGTTAGTAAAAAAATTATCAAAAATATCAACAATTTCTTCAGGTTTAGTAATAATCTTACCGCTAGCTTTAATTTGACAGATATTTTCTTTTGCTTTATTTCTACCAGATTCTTTATTAATAACATTCCAAGTTTCTTTTATTTTGTTAGGGGCATTATTTATTTTTTTACTAATACGATTGGCCTTGGCTTGTCTACAAACTTTTTTAAATATTTTAGAATAATTTTTAACATATTCTACAAAGGAAGGATTAAAATTAAATTGTTTTTGGGCATATAAGTCATAAAGCTTGTTCCTACTTATGTAGATGCCGGTAGTAGCCCACTCATTAAATTGTGATTTACTATGCACAGCAACTTTTTTTTGTTTCAATGTTTTAGAATATTCTGAAGAAATACAATTAAAAAGTTTGTTGTAATGGTCGTCCGGATTTTTCCCTGTGTATACGACTGATAACAGTTTGTTATCTAAATTATTTTTAAGTTTTCTTATATTTTTTGAAGTAATTGGCCTACAGAAGGTCTTATCTTTGTTCAAGTGGCTGAACTTGCCTTTGGACTCATTGACATAAGCTACGTATACACCCGAATGATCAGAAGGCAATTTATTAATAACAGATTTGTCAGAATATTGAATATTACTAAAAAATTGTCTAGACATGTGGCAGATGTAGCAGTGATTCGGGTTGGCTCAAAGAATACGTTTACTAAATCATAACACTTAAAAAGATTTACGAATTGCGTACTTTTTGGATTATCTACTAAGATATCAACATTAAAATCTCCACAAACAATAATATTCTTTTTACTAGTTGAACAGGACTTAAGTACCTGGTCCATTGCTTTTAGAAAACTTTTAAAATCACTATTAGGGGGACTGTATACACAAATAATTATATGATGATCTAGCTCGGCACAGGTCACCTCACAACAGCGCTCAACAGAAAGTCTGACGATATCCTTACGTTCTTTGCTGCGGAAAGAATCTTTAACAAAAATTATGGAACCCCCTCGTTGAGCAGACTTCCTATTAAAGCAGCTTACAATATTATAGTTGTTTAGGCTGAACATCATCTGACTCTCATACAGCCAATGTTCAGTCAAACATAAAATGTCCACATCCATTTCTTCTAAAACTAATTCTACTAATAATTCTTTGCTGGAAAGACCTTCTAAATTTTGATGAATTATTCTTAGCTCATGAGACATAGTTTTTAAGTTATTCTTGTCGTACTAACACTAAATGGACTTTTTTGTGTCCGAATAAAGAAATTTTTATTTTATTTATTTATTCTATACATCATTGTATCAATTTATCAGTTATCAACATACGTCTAAATATCTGTAGTTCTACCACTTATCACTAGATGGCGTCTTCGGCGATTTTTTAAATACTGTGTCTACAAAGCACCCTGACAAATTTCGTTATCAAATACGCGTATTACTCATGCACGTGAGTAATATGCATTATTTCATAAAGTGCATAGAAATCAGCTTTTAAATCTTTGAAAATAAGTGAGATTTCAAAATATGATAAGGTTTGCAAATCCTGTTATTCACTAATGACGGACGTCACTCGGTCACGCAATACCGGTAGAAATTTAAATAAATTAGAGATACCGCCCACTAAAATGCAATTAATTTCCTCTAGTCCCCATCATATAGTGATGAAAATATATGACCATATCCCTAATTACATAAAAAATATTATAGGAAATGATACATTCAACACAACCCTTAAACTGTTTCTCGTTAAAATATGCTATTATAGCGTATTCGAATTCCTCGATAACAAATTGTAGCTTATTCTCTGTCTGCATGCATATAATACTAGCTGTAACCCGCGACATCGTCCGCGTAGAAGTCGAAAATGGTTGTAATAGGATCTTTAATTGGTTTTTTACGTTGTAAATTGTGTTATAATATCCCGATCCCGTTCCCGTTCGCGGTTCCGGTCCCGTTACTGTCATTTGCTAGAGCAGAAGAGAACAAATAATCTATTTGTCTCAATTTTATTGTCTCTCACTCAAAACATGATGAAGTTTCATAGTAATATAAATTCGCAACCCCTAATACACCCCAGGAGATGCAATTTTTAAAATCTAATTTCTGTATCATTATTTTTTTTGACCACTAATTCAAAATGTCGATGTGTCTCGCTTCGAAAATGACGAAGATTCATATAAACTTGTAACCCCTATTTCACCCCTATAGTCATGATATTTTCAAAATCTAATAAATGTATTATTATTTTCTACTAACTATTAAAATTTCATGTGTCTCAATTTAAAAATTACGAAGTTCTATTTAAACTGGCAACACCTATTTCATCCCCTTAGGGATGGAATTTCCAAAAATCCTTTCTTAGCGGACGTCTCCTAGTCACAATCTATCTTTCTACCAAATTTCATCTCCATTTTCTAAGTAGTTTTCGAGATTTCGTGATGAGTGAGTGAGTGAGTAATTTTCGCTTTTATATTTATTTTATATATTTTTTACGTTTGATGATTGATGACATAATAATTTGACGGAAAAATATAAATAAAAGAAATTAATATATTTAATTAAAATTGTTTGCAGTGCCCTAGCAGGGCGTCACTTGTACCTATTTATTTTATGTAACTCCTTGAAACTGTGACTTGCAATAAAAATCTAAATCTGAATCTGGATACCTGTGACAAGAAACAATTACTAATATTTTTATCGAGTACTTGTCATTTTCATGTAAGTACACGTTAACAGAACCAGCTGTTGTATAATAAATTCATATAGTTAATAATAGGTAAGCAGATTATTTTCCCACGGGTGTTATAAAAGGCGACAATTCAGTACTTTCCTAGGGCAAAAATAAGTTATTTGGTAGGTAGTGTTAGGAAAATAAATCGTCACAAAATAATATCACGATCATATCCCTTTTCAATATGATTTCAATCCATCATGGCAGAAAAACTGATATTAAGAGCACTATTTGACTCAAGAAACGAACTATGACGTCATTAGTCTATATTTCATACAAATCCCATAGAAAAAGTTTGTTTTGACGTTTACGGCAAAGCCAAGAGGAAGGGTAATGATTTTAGCAGTCTATGTACATATGTTTGTGGGTATGTATGTCTGTTCCACCGTAGCATCCGAATCGCTTGACCAGTTTTCACATATGATATGTCAATCGATTCGTCATTATTGTCTGGGTGACTTAGGTTACAATTTTTATGCAAGAAATGTATTTAACGAATGTTACATACAAAAAAGTGGGAGGTAAAATTTTTTTTGTTGCTATATCGAGTGGGGTATCAAATGAAAGGTTTTGCCTAGAACATTTCAAAAATATATACATTATTAGCTATATATGGCTCTAAGTCGGGTTTAGTTTTATAAATGTAACTCTTGTTATATTTCGATATGTTTATTGGGAAAAGTTGTTCAGTATATGGCCTGTATTCACCCTTATGGTAGTTCAGTATGTATATTTTGTTAGACGTTATACAATATGTAACAAAAACCCTTGTCCGACCCTTGTAGAGGTAACTCAGACCGTCAATATGAACAACTTTTTCTATGGGACTACTATCGGAAATCGACATTTTTAATACAAATTACCAGGCCGGCCGAACACTTTTGTATGAAAATGTCGATATTTTTTTCGAGTTTCAAGCATTTATCCCATAGGAGAAGTAGTTCATATTGACGGTCTGAGTTGCTCCCACAAGGATCGGACTAGTTTTTTGTTACATGTCTTACAAATATATAAGCGCACGGTAGTGCGCAGGCCAAGTTCCAGCAACAGGCCGCGCGCATGCCGTGCACTATTTACACGAACCGTTTCGACCCCCCTGTAGCTCAGTGCCTATTGCAAGTACAGAGATTAAATTGTACCTACGTAATCATATACTAGTACTAAAACAGTGTGCCAAATTTCATAGATGTAGCTTCAGTAGATCCTGAAATATGACCCTGTGAAAATAGCTAATTTTGGCACTGACTGACTCACTGACCGGTAATCAAAACCTCTAGGCCACTTCCAATTGTCCTAGCGTTATGAAATTTTGCACGCAGGTCGTGTTTTATATGTAGATTAACAAAAAATTAAGAAATTTAAAAAATCGGCCAAGCGTGAGTTGTCTTAATCGAATATCGAATTTTTAATAAAAATATTTATGAACCAGTGATACAATGAGAATACGATGAGGAGGGGGGAGCGGGTATAAAATATTGTCATGTATACATAATGCACACTGTATAGCTTATTATTATATACTGCTTACCTAAAAAATCAGGCTTCTATTGTTAATGACGTCTAAGGTTAACAATGGACGCGGGCGTGGCACAAAAAGAAAAAAATTGGTACGATTTCTTGAAAAAAGTATTGAGATCCCACCAAAAACATACCTGTTTAAAAGGGGGGCAAGTTCCTATTGACTAATTGCTCACCCAAAAAAGGGTATCCAATCCAATGCCAAGTTTAGATGCACTTTAAAATCGATCATAATCATCTTCATCAACAGCCTGATCCACTGTTATAATACTTCTAAATACTAATTACAACACTTTTAAATTTGAACTTGCCAGGTTAATTTAATTATATAAATAGGTTAATTTAATTATATAAATAATAAATTTAAGTGTTACGTACAGCACGAAAACCTGCCAAGTTCAAATTTAGAAGTATTATAATTTTAGATATTTTTAACCAAGTACCTACGTATTTTCAAAACTATACCATATTTTAAGTTGGGTGTATGGTAAAGTTAATTTCGGCCAGATGGACCGTTGACGTGAATAAGGTAGCGGGTAGTGGCTGGATGCGGAAGGCGGAGGACTGGGTGTGGTGGCGAGTCTTGGGAATAGCAAATGTTTGCCAGTGGATCAGGCTGTTGATGAAGATGATTATAATCGATTTTAAAGTGCATTTTAACTTGGCATTGGATTGGATTTCTACCCTTTTTGGGCGAACAATTAGTCGATAGGAACTTGGCCCCCTTTTTAACAAGTATGTTTTTGGTGGGATTGTATATAACCCAATATTTTTCCAGCGAGTTCACATAAAAATCAATGCGTACTACACACTCCCACAATTTACGAACTACATTTTAACATAGTTATGTACCTATAAAAATACTATAAAGTCGTAAAATCGAGGACTATAAGTGTCAGAACGGCGCAGCTATCGCGTCAGGCCATAAAACACGAGTGAAAAACCAATACCGCACCAGATGGTACCCAAGGAATACACACGAAATAATAACAGTAGAGAAATGAAACTAGTACCTATGTATAAACAAAAAATAAATGCCCATTTAGACAGTGCAAGTTCTTACTTGTTGCATACCATTTTAATGAAGCAATAAATTATTTCTGTGTCATGGTCTTGTTATTTGGGCAAAGTGTTTCTGCAAAGACGGGAAAATTGGGAAAATTCCCGGCATTTTGGGCATAATTCTTTATTTGCCCAAATAAATGCCCAATCATCGGGCAGAAAAAATCTTGACAGCGTTTATTATTCTAATGGGCATTTATGCTTGAAAATATATAATAAAGTAACATATAACCAACTTAAAAGTGACGTGGGGTTGTGCTTGTGCCGTACATATATTGAGATTGTCTTCTTGTTTTAGAAGACATCTTGTTTTAGAAGGTGATCTTAATCTTTGACTAGAGCTTTTTTCTTTTCTGATTTTACAGAACTACGAATTCAAAATTTAACTTTTTTAATACCTTTAAATACCTGTTGCAAGATTTATGAAAGCCTTTACTTCTGCTTGCTTCAATAAATCTACAAATAATAAATTCAAAGTGTGAGCAGCACAGTTTAGTGACACTATATTTGGATATTTATCTTTCATCACTTTGAATGATTTCTGGAGGTTCTATCGTCTTTAAGTAATAAGAATATTCACATCATAACATGATTTCTTCAATTTCTGAACTTAAATTGTCGCTGGTATGTCGATGGTCCTGTGTTTTCACACTTTTTATAAAAATTGGCTCTTGTTTAGAGATTTACAAATGTATAAAGCCCTCATTGCAAATATCAGGCCAGCCATCGCATTGTAAGTATAAATAACTTGACACTTTTAATTTATATAATTTGCAGTTTATTTTAAACAGTTGTATTATTAAATTTGTTGACTTATATAAACTTACTTCATTTCGTGAGAATAAGTATTATTTCTATTGATGGAAATATTATTTTCAACGCCGAAATATAATATAAAATTAATTACGCCATATAAAAATAAATGCCCAGATAAATGCCCAAGGGAAGGAATATATGGGCATCTATTGGGAATTTCCCCAATTTGCCTTAAATGCCTGGGCATTTGCCCATCTCTAGTCCTGGGTTGTCTGTTCTGGCAATTGGGCTTTCCAAAAGTCTCTCTCTATATTTGACCACCAGGTTGACGGCAATGATTTCTGTGTTAAAAAAGTGAAAAGTCAAAACTTATTTTTGTATCACTTGATAATTGTCATTCATTTCCTTCAATTTCATAATAGGTAGTTGTTGACGTCAGATCATTTACTGACAACTACCTAAATTTGTAAGACTCAAAAACCATGATTAAGCGTTATGTTGGAAACCTAGACAGAAAAGAAAATCAATATAGTGACCAGGCCCTCTTTCTATAACTTTAAATTCTCTTAAAATAATATGAAAATGTATATTGAGAAAGACTTCATTAAAACTTGTCTGAATATAGGTCATCATGCTACGCTGTCCCACCGGAGGTCCCGGGTTCGATCCCCGATCAGGTCAGGATGGAAAATGAACTCTTTCAGATTGACCTAGGTCTTGGATTTTTATCTATATATCCATTTGTTACAAAATATAGTATCGTTGAGTTAGTATCCCATAACACAAGTCTCGAACTTACTTTGGGGCTAACTCAATCTGTGTGATTTGTCCGTATAAATTTATTATTTATTTTTGTAGTCATATTATTTTGAGTTTAAGAGAAAATTCAGTATACAGGTAAAGGGTCTGGTCAGGTATCTCGTTGGCTGATAGCACATCATCATCTACGTCTTTCTTTCGCTCACTGCTGAGTATAGACGATGAAGACGAAAGCCTAAGAATACACATACAATTTTTTTCCCCGCATAGATAAAAAATCATGAGCTATATTACTGCTAATCTTCCTAGATTGTGAGTAGAAACCTTCTCCCGAATATTGTGCCACGATGTATCAAGTAAGTCAGCAGAATCCTGGATCGGGAATCACACGATCACAATTACGATGCAAATATCTAGATACAAATACATGTTACGTATCCCTTTGCAGGGTAGACCGTGCCAAGTAGTGCCAAAAGCGGTAGAAAAGGGAATCAAAATAGTGATGGGTTGCTTGCCACATCGCTTATTGGCATTACCTTTCTTGAGTTTGCCCATTCCCTCAGTCTGCGCGGGAAGAGAAACAGAAGGTAAGTAAATTACATGTTTATATGAGAAAAAGTTACAATAATAAAGCTATATACATCTATTTACCTGTCCCTAGTAATAAAACAATAGATAAACAATTGACCTGGGAGGAATTCCTCCCAGTAACAGGTAAGGGGATAAACGGACAAATCACACAGATTGAGTTAGCCCCAAGGTAGGTTCGAGACTTGTGTTATGGAATACTAACTCAACGATACTATATTTTATAAAAAATACATATGTAGATAATCATCTATGACCCAGGTCAATCTGATAAAGATAATTTTTCTTGTTGACCTGACTGGGGATCGAACCTCACACACACACGTCAGAGACACGACAGATGTGACGCTATATTTCTGCAATCTCCTTATGTTGTGCGAAGAAAACTTGTACTCCCGAATATTGTGCCACAATGTATCAAGTAGGTCAGCAGAATCACAGAATCCAGGATCGCGTCGGGAATAACAATCACAATGCGAATAAATTATTATTGCATTCGCAGAATGGGATGTGGTTATTTGTAGGCAAAGTCAAATTTGGATGTCAGCATAATCACATGCGCCGATTGTGGCGTAGAAATTTGTACGAAGTTTTCATTTTTAACCGACTTCAAAAAAGGAGGAGATATTATTATTATTTTTTTTATATAGGGACAAATCACACTGATCGAGCTAGCCCCAAAGTTCGAGACTTGTGTTATGGGATACTAACTCAACGATACTGTATTTTATAACAAATACATAAATAGATAAACATCCAAGACCCAGGACAATTTGAATAAGGCCATTTCCCAACTTGCCCTGACCGGGGATCGAACCCGGGACCTCTGGGTGGCGGACTAGCATGGTGACCACTACGCCACGGAGGTCGTATTTCATTCGAATGTTTATATTTTTTAAGGAGCTACCAAAATTTTTCGGGGTACAGTGCTGCCCCCATTCATTCAAAATTTTGTCTTGACCAGGCACTAGATAACCCTTCAAACTATTTTATGAACTACTACTGCTTACAGCTTTAAGTGAGAACGTGAAGCTTTTCTACGCAAAATTGCGAAAAACGGCCACTTCTGGCTAATGTGCGTAGAAAAGCTTCACGTTTTCAAATTTGTCATGATTATTTTTCCGACCCAAATATCGACCAATAGAATTGCACCATTCGACGTCACGTGGTACAACCTACATGGTATTATACTGATAATTTTTTGATTATTTTCTCTGGTAGTTGCTATATATAAAAAACAAAACATAATCCAGTCAAATTAACCACACGTCAAACTGACAGGTTGAATTGGCCGACATTTGGGACGGAAAAATAATCCCCCGAATACCCCACGAGCTTCAAAATTATCTGGCATTTCCCTCAAGGTTCCCTGCAAACAAATACAAACTACAACAAATACAAACAACAAAAAATCACTCGCGCTTCGCGCTCGTGATTTTTTAACCTGAAAAACTTGACTCCTTCATTTGTTTGCAACGAACCTATCGGGAAATACCCGATAATTTTGAAGCTCTTGTGGTATTATAAGTGAAAAATTGTCATGAAAACATGAAATAATGAATATGAATATACTCGTAAGTTGCAACTCATATAAATCAATCTACTCAGCAAATGGATAATTTAGGATATTTTTCGGGTATTTACTCAATCTGCTAAGTAAATATTCAAATGGGTTGATTGAGTATTTATGCAACTCCCATCACTAGCTGTTACGCGGCGCAACTTGCGCCCCGTCTGTTACGGCCCTTAGCGTTTCCGCTAATATAAGTAAATATAAGTCCGCCTATTGTAAACAATGTTTAATTGTGGATCAATAAAACTTTAAAACTAAATAAATAAATAAAATTTAGGTAGCCCCTTTATGTATACTTCTCGATTACTCGAAGACGCCTGAACCGATGTGGGAAAAGTCTTTTTTTATTTGTAATAACATACTTGTCAGGTGGTCCGATAGACCGGTTGTGTACTTGGTTAGATAAAGAAAGAAATTAATTAATTTGTAATGTCTTTCTCCTTAGCGAGGTAAACAAAGCCTTAAAACCAAAAGAAGTCGGCGTAAATGTGGTGAAATAGAATCAAAATAGTGCTGGCTAATAAGCCGCATTACTTATTTGTGGTAGAGCCACGCTACGGGCAAAACTCTGTTTTGCTAGTAGCATGAATGGGCCGGCTCGTCCGGGGAAGTACCACACTCTCACAGAAAATCGACGTCTGAGTAGCAGCGTCACCGCTTCTATGGTTCGTTCGGTGAGTGAGTGAGCCGGAGGCCCCCCTCTCCCTCCCCTCCCCCGTCCCCCTACATCTTCCCTTCCTGAAAGGCCGGCAACGCTTACACCCCTGGTGTTGCAGTTGTCCATGGGCAGCGGTGATCACTTACCATCACGTGACCCGCTTGTTCGTTTGCCGCACTATGACATAAAAAAGAAATTCATTACCCATCTGGTGAATCTGAGTGCAACTCACGCAGAATCACGATGGCCAGAAAAAAGACCTTGGCATAGGAGACCATAGGGCCGGCGCACATATGGCGAAGCATAGAGTCGAGCATTTTTCACTGTCAAAATATTATTGACATTGTCCTCTTTAAAATAATATCTAAAATCAATTAACACAATACTTACGCAACATATGGCGTATTTCGACTAAGCTATAAATATTGTGTTAATTGATATTCGATATTATATCAAAGAGGACAATGTTGATATTAGTTTGACAGTGAAAAATGCTCTGCGCTGCGCTTCACCATTAGTGAAGTGCCAGCGAGAAATTTTCTGATCTCGGAAATTTCTTTCCTTGAAAATTTTTAGATATTTCGGAAATTTTCAACATATTTCTAAAATTTTAGTTTAAAAATTTCCTGAAAAAATTTCTTGCGGAAAATGTCTCGGAAATTTTCCAGAAGATTTCGAAAATTTCTGGAAATTTTCACGAACGACATTACTATAATCGCCATATGTGTGCCGGCCTTTAAGGTCTTTTTTCTGACCAATCAACTCACCAGAATGTCGACTTGGGTAGATATAATTATGAAGCCAAATTTAAATCACATATTCTGCTGAATTACTATCATTAATAATACATTCACACGTATAATTTATATTAATGATGTATTATACCTATGAGCAAATAATTAATATCTTTACATGATAAATAATCGCCCTAGGTATTAATCATGCAATATTATAAATCATGCAATGCATAGGGTATTATAAAATCACTGTGACATATAAATAAATATATATAGGGACAAATTACACAGATTGAGCTAGCCCCAAAGAAGTTCGAGACTTGTGTTATGGGATACTAACTCAACGATACTATATTTTATAACAAATACATATATAGATAAACATCCAAGAGCCAGGACAATTTGAAAAAGGCCATTTTTCAACTTGCCCTAACCGGGGATCGAACCCGGGACCTCTGGGTGGCGGACTAGCATGGTGACCACTACGCCACGGAGGCCGTATACTTATTATGTGCTTGAAAACTAATTTTCAGAGTTCCGTACACAAAAAAACGGGACCCTATTACTAAGCCTCCACTGTTCATCTGTCTGTCTCTCACCAGGCTCTATCTCATCATCATCATCCGAGCGTATTCCCGGTTGCATCCTCAGCAGTAACGCTTCAGAGCCCGGGGTCCACTACCTCTAACCAAGGAGATTTGACGAGGTTACTGGTTTTTACACAGAGCGACTGCCGTCTGACCTCCACAACCCAAAGGGCAAACCAGGAACCAATCCTTGGATAGTTTGATGGTCAAACGCTAGGTGGCGTTCGGGACCCACTGTTTTACGTGCCTTCCGAAACACGGAATCATCTTTCTTTTCGGATAATCAGGTGATTCAAGCCTGCAATATCCTATCCAGACTGGAAACAACTTTTCACAAAGTATGCTTTCCAGTGGGAATCGAACCCATGACCTCCGGGTCACAAGGCGAACGCCTTGACCACTGAACAACGGAGGCAGACCAGTGGTCAAGGCTTTATCTCATGAACCGTGATAGCTCTAGAACCGTGATAGCTGTTGCTGCTTTAATAAAAAATACTAAAAGCAGAATAAAATAAAATATTTAAGTGGGCTTCTATACAACAAACGTAATTTTTTATAGATAACTAGCTGACCCGGCAAACGTTGTTTTGCCATATAAATAGATTGTATGTATTTTGTATGTTGTATCATAAAAAAATAGAAATTAAAAATTTTGTCTAAAAAATAAAATAAAAAATTTAGGGGTGGACTACCCCTAACATTTAGGGGGATGAAAAATAGATGTTGGCCGATTCTCATAGATACCGGATAAGCACAAAAAATTTCATCAAAATCGGTCAAGCCGTTTCGGAGGAGTATGGCAACGAAAACTGTGACACGAGAATTTTATATATTAGATGGTACGGAACCCTTTGTGTGCGAGTCCGCCCACACTTGGCCGGTTTTTTTAAATTAATTTATAATTTGTTTTAAACCCTATACTTATGGAGCTATAAAGCAAAAAAGTTTCTAGGAAAATACATATAAAAACTTTCACTTCTTTCTCATATGGTTGACTTTAACGATGGCTGATCCGTGCATCAACTCGTGAACGGGTGCTGCCGGGAGGGACTGGTCAGCTCGGCTTCGCTTTTTTGACTACTTAATATTTTTTTATTTTTATTGCGCAATTTATGTTTGTTCACTTGTTCGCAAGCATTACTTGTTACAATATGTCAACATTGTATTATATTATAAGTATTTATAAATTTAAAGACAATAATAATAATATGACAAAGCCCTTCTGGCGAGTAGGCGACCAATACTGTGAAAATGAGTTTCTTTCAGTGTTTCTTCTCAGCAGTGGTCGTTACAAGGTGCTGTTATCGGTAGCTTCTCTTTAAAAATAAATTAAATTTTAATATACTTTACACGAAACATAAATTATATTTATTGACGTGTAAAAGTGCATGTAAAGGTCTAATTACTGAATAAACATTTGAATCATAGAGCAGCAGAGTATTTTAAGTTTTTATAAATGAAGAAGTTTAGATAAGTGTATTTCAAAATTAATTCTTGGGTGATAATACAAAATCACTAAGTTGATTAAACTAGCAAAATTGATCTTTTATCTAAGAAAAATGGATTATTCTTCAATCAATTTTTCGATTTTTAATATCGATTGGCACATCCCTAATTGCATCATAAATCTAGACCCTAGCCCATTAATTAACCAAATTACATGACCATATTTAACACACGTCTTTTAAAACCCGCAAGTCTGCACCCCCTCCCTGCCTACTCGAGGGCAGGGGGGGAGGGTACGGTAATTAATTACACCCGGAGCGTCGTTCGCAACTGTTCCCGGATAATATTTTAGGGAATTCGGGAACGGGAAACTGTAACGTAGCTCGTGCTGTGAGTTAATTTCATATTTTTGTGATGTTGGAATTGTGTTTAATATCATGTTTTAGCTACAGTTTTAATTAATTTCTTATTTAAATAACATGAGAATGCTCGGAAAAATGTCTCAATTAAAAGTATACATATGTATTTTCGCGGCTGTTTTCCACGGTAGCCACAATTGGTAGCTCTCATGTTACAGACGTGAGGGGCGTCGCGTGGGTTCGAATGTCTTTGTGTATAACTAAATTTACAAATCTTTAAGATTATGTCAAAAGAAATAAAACGCTTTTTAGGATCACCCATAGGCCTGTCTGTCCATCCGCCTGATGGACAGACTGACTCACGAATCAGTCGGACTAAAGGTCACAGCACACTTATTAACTCGTAAACGGAACGTTATCGTATCAATTCGAGCAGCTCAGTATTCTTTGTATGAAACTCCCAACTGCAACGCACACTATTCGGATTCGTAACATAAACGCCTCGCCTCGGGACCAGCTCACGAACCGCTTTTCTGGTCGGTCAACTAGCGGTCCCCGCGCTTGCGGCTCGTCATCCTCGCATATCAGCACGCCACTTTACGTTTGGATTCAAAATGATTTAGTGCCGGCCAGACCAGACCAGCCGGCGAGCGGTAAACTCGGCGCCGCCCAGCCGTAGTCGAGTTGACCGCGAGTCGATGTACCGAAGCTGAGCCGGTTTGGTTACGTGCCTACGTCAGGTTGACGCCTGGTTGACCGCGCTACGAAAGGCGATACGGTTTCGATCCCTTTCCGAGTTGATAAGTGTGCTGTGACCTTAAAATTGACACTTATCTCCAAATAGCAACACTCCAAATCTTTCCGTGGATGTAATAGAAGAAGACTTAAGAAATACAAGCTAAACAAGGCTTATAAACATCAATGAGACCATCTGGCCAGCGTGGAGAGTGTAGGCCAAATCCTCAGACTGCTCTGGCCAAGTATGATAATACAGAGAGGGTCGTGTTCCTGCAACTCGACTAAAAAAAGACCTGAAGATGTCATTGTTAAAAGAAACGACCGCTGCTGAGAAGAAACACCGCCAACTTCAGTAGTGTTTCAGTAAACGGCGACCCAGTTACGAACTTAATTGGAGGGCTGCCTGTTAGCGCAACTATTTTTATTGCGCCGGGTGAAAATTTAATTTAGCGCCGTAAAGTCACATTTTAGTCATAGTTTGCATTTTTAGTCCCTAAGCTGTATAAACAAGTTTTAGGTCCATTTTTGTCTTCGTTTGTTGTTTCTATTTCTTCGGACTTCTATTTTTAAATCACACATATCTCTTAATAAATATATTAAAATACACGTTATTCCAACCTTAACGCCACATTGCGATGTATGCATTAAGGTTGGAATAACGACTAAATTCAATATATTATTCCGCTTCATCATGGATGTGCGAGAAATTAAAGAGTGGACTGTAGATCTAACGGTCGCTGGCTTAGATCCGGCTCAAAGGAAAGTCTCGTTTATACCCGTTCAGCCACACCACGATTAGTAACACTGCTACTCATTGGGAAAAAAATCTCAATGAGTAACAGTGATACACATTGCAACTGACATTTTTCCCAATGACTTACAAAGACACACTGTCACTAATCTGCACTCTGTATTCCGTTAAACACAGTAATTAATTAAAATTAAAAAAAAAATACTTTTTTGTTTTTCATTTTTCTTTTGGTGTACAATAAAGAGTTATCTATCTATCTAATATATGGATAATGGTAATTGCTAGACAGTCGTTTGGCCGAGAGATGATCGCCAAACGGTAGTCCAGTGAGGCAGCCACCCCACCCCTTGCCTCGATAACATAGTCATTCGTCCACAACACAGTTTCCTACAACCTAGCAACCAAACGCAATAAAAAGTAAAAAAATCCCAAATATTAATACAATAAACTCTAAAAACTAAAATTTTTCAAAGCAAAGCAAAGCGATTTCACCCTAAAATCAATGTAGTTAAAATCCAAAATACATTTTCAACTATCGCCACGCAGATGCTCCCTGCATTAAAGTTCTGTGCAAAGTTTTATAAGGATTTTTATTGCACGTTTTCTGTTTTCTCCTATATTGTTGTAGAAACGAATTGAACATTTGGTCAAAGAAAATTACATGGATATGAATGTTATGAATAATATTGCCAGAAATGTAAATTTAGGGGAATATTTACGGAAATATTGGGAATATTCCCATAAATTATAATATTTCCAGCTGCACATCTGTAGACGTAATAAAAATATAAAGGCGAACTTATTCTACAGCCAGAGGAGATAATCATAAAAGTGGGGTGGAACTTTGTTCAATACTTACAAGCTAAAACACTGAATGCTTATAGTAATTATGTAACCAATACACCTCCGTGGCGTAGTGGTCACCATGCTAGTCCGCCACCTAGAGGTCCCGGGTTCGATTCCCGGTCAGGGCAAGTTGGATAATGGTCTTTTTCAAATTGTCCTGGGTCTTGGATGTTTATCTATATATGTATTTGTTATAAAATATAGTATCGTTGAGTTAGTATCCCATAACACAAGTCTCGAACTTACTTTGGGGCTAGCTCAATCAGTGTAATTTGTCCCTATTTATTTATTTATTATACATATGTAACCCAATCCAAGTCAGGAACTTTCATAAAATAATTTAAATCCTATTTATAAAGGATGTCAAAATATACGACTTGGAAGGGACTAACCCGTAAAAAATCTAACCACGGGCGCTTTACTAGATCACTATAGTATAAATAAATTAAAATAACAACCAAATAACAAAAAAAAATCGACCATACAAATTTCCCGGACGGCTGCACACTTTTGTATGAAAATGGCGAATTTTTTTGTGTGTTTGGCTGTTATTTTAGTTTCATTATAAGTGATCTTGTTTAGCTTTTGGTTCGATTTATTACGAGTATAATGTCCCTTCCACATTCCATTATGCACAGCATGTGCATAATGAACCAAAAACATATAGTTGCGGGTAAATTTCATGTGATTATCTTCCTAGATCTTTCTAAGCTTTCCTAGATCTGTGATTTCGGCAGGCCCGTGTCACTCTCCGTTGAGGTATCGAAAATATACCTACATTATTACTAGACGCGCGGCAACCACTGCGTAGGGGAAAACACAGTTACATGAATCGTTTGTCCCGAGTTATAAGAATGAAATTGGCTTGCAATGGATGTCTATGTATCTAAACGAAGAGGTGAGAGGTTCTGACGCGAGCTAAATTAAACCATAGTGCTAACCACATTAAGTAGATATTTGTTTGAATTTCTTTTCTAAATGAGACTTCTGTACGTTAGTAGTACTTATTCTGTGATTTCGGATACTATCAATATTGATAATGATGATTCTACGAACTGATTTCGCTGTCAGGAACGGAAAACAGATTGTAATGAGCGTAGCAGAATAGTGTTGGCAGCAGCCGCTGTGTTTACGTCTTAGCCACTGATTCACTCATGTTTATATACAATCGTCTGCTTCTAAAATGCACTAACTTTGTTTTTCTCACTTTAATTTGTTGACGACAGGACGAATCTGACGGTGGAAGAACGTAATCTCGCTGCGGAAAATGAGTTGCCGAATTTCTGATGCATTCGGTGTCATAATTTGAAAATACAGAAGTGGTTGTTTCTGTATGTGTTTACTAATATTCAACAAATTGCTAGAAAGAACTAAAGAATTTTCATCCCACCTACTCGAAAAATGATGTTTTCATCAAAACATTTGGAGCTAAAGTTACTGGTTATTCTTTTGGGACTAAAAAGTGATTAAGAAGATCTATAGGGATTAAAAACTGAACACGGGTGTAATCTATGTAGAATCCAGTCCAGCAAAAAAAAAGAAGAATTTTGTTTTAAAATAAAAAATATTGTCACAGACTTCGTGATTTTTAAATTTCGTATACATATCGTCTTCAACTTGGATGAATGTAGGTTAAATTTTTTATGTTCTTTGCTTCAGAAAAAGAAAAAGTATAATAAAAAAGCACAATTTTTTCCTTTGATTCAAGTAATTACAGAAGTTTTAGGTTATTTGTATTGAAATGTAATTATTTATATAAATGTGAATAATTTTTCGTGAGTTTAAGCCAATAGTGACTAGTTATCAAGTTTACAAAAATAAAAAGATATGACGGACCAAGCAAACAAAGTTATGAGTGAACATTTTATTTTAAGTTGGTGGTCTTTGAAAAAATATTTCTTAGTATTTATTGTATGAAAACGACACCAAACAAAGGTTAGTATTAAATTGTCGGTTGAAGTCTATTAAGTATTGCAGGTGCTACTGTTTTTATATTTTGTTTTGTATGTGCTAGTTTTTCTCATAGATGGAGATGAAAAGTAGAGTGTGCTACTCGGGTACGGTAATATTTTTATCTCGGGCGATAAACATGAATCCCTCGCTACACTCAGGATTCCACCGTAGAATTACTCGCTCCGCTCGTGATTCAACTGTGGAATCCTTCGTTTCGCTCTAGATTTAAAGTAGCGCCCTCGCTTTCAAAATATTACCTTATCCCCTTGTAGTACAATCTACTATTTTTTTTTGCTTGACTGCCAACATTATTTTTGATTCTTCATAGATTACATTCGAGTTCAGTTTTCAAAAAAAAATCTTGTTCACGTTTTAGTCCCAAAAGAATAAGCAGTAACTTTAGCTCCAAATGTTTTGGGATGAAAACATCGTTTTTCGAGTAGATGAGATGAAAACGTTTTTTTAACCAAATTAAAAAAAAAACATCAATTAAACAAAATAAAGTTAAACAATAGATATCTATTATCAGTCAAACATTTATTTCTTTGTTTATTTTTGTATTTTATTTAGTAAATAAAGTCGTAGAAAAAGTATTGTATGCAGCAATGTAGAAATAAGTCAAAAACAATTGCAAAGATATGCAAAGAAAATTGACCAGTATAAAGGACTGAATTTCATTTTTAGTTTCAGTAAAGTTTGTTAGATCTTGTATACGTCCACATATAACAATAGCTTATATTGCCTTTGACAATAATAATGACTTCCGTGGCGTAGTGATCACCATGCTAGTCCGCCACCCAGAGGTCCCGGGTTCGATCCCCAGTCAGGGCAAGTTGGAAAATGGCCTTTTTCAAATTATCCTGGGTCTTGGATGTTTATCTATTTAAGTATTTATTATAAAATATAGTATCGTTGAGTTAGTATCCCATAACACAAGTTTCGAAATTACTTTGGGGCTAGCTCAATCAGTGTGATTTGTCCATATATATTTATTATTTATTTTAGTAAATACATACCTATCGCATAAAAATGTATGGAGCTGTGGATCGGAGGGAGCAGAAGGAAAATGCTGGGCAACTCTTACTACCGTATATGCAATCGCCATCTTATTACTCTCTAATCCTTTTCTATCTCGCTCGTTCAGACATCACGCTCTCACTCGCTCTTTCATTGGATGTTGCCATCCTACAGAGCAATAATAGAGCAGAGATTTTTTTTCGCGATATCTTAATTTTTCCCGTAGTAAAAGTTGTTGGTATAGATAAAGACAGCATGTCCTTAAATATAATCGCTAGTGCGTAACCAAACGCATTGTATATACCCATATAATATAGAACCTTTTCATTAATTCAATTAGTACATTGTACCACAATATCTGGTCACCACGGTCCCTACTTAAGGTTGAACTAGTCGCGGGCTCGAACTACAGGTGGGCGGGGCCTAAAAGCATGCTCTCTCACCTAAGATGGTGTTCGGGCGAAGTAGTGAAGTGAAATGCAAGATAAATTCATAGTAAACCAAGCGCGTAATAATACTTAAAGTCCTGTAGGAAAAGGGGTTAAATGCAAAAACTACTGCATTAATCGATTACAAATAAAGTTTAATTTTCGATAAATAGGCCATGTCGGTGTGGACTTTGTTTTGGAGATTTAACACCTCTTTTATTACTAATTTACGCCAAAAGTTGCGTAAAAATAAGAAAAAAAAACGAATCTTTGATGGCTCATAACTTTTTAATAGCTTTTTATTTCACTATTCTGTATCCGTACAGACAAAATTTATAATGAGACAAAGCGATATCATTTAAAGTTTGGAAGTACAATGTCAAACAGTGGGGGAAATCCCCTCCGAAATTTGTATAGAAAAAGTATCGATTACTTCAACCTCCGAAACAAAAACAATAATTTCATTCACGGTTGCAACTCCTCTGGCAGGTCTCCAAGCCATTTCGAATTAATACAAGCTAAGGGGCGTGTCACACATTGACAGTCACTCACATCACACAGTCACACTGACTGCCTCCGTGGTCCAGCCGTCAAGGCGTTCACCTTGTGACCCGGAGGTCATGGGTTCGACTCCCACTGTGAAGCATACTTTGTGAAAAGTTGTTTCCAGTCTGGTTAGGATATTGCAGGCTTGAATCACCTGATTATCCGAAAAGAAAGATGATTCCATGTTTAGGAAGGCACGTATAAACTGTGGGTCCCGAACGCCATCTAGCGTTTGATCATCAAACTATCCAAGGATTGGTTCTGGTTTACCCTTTGGGTTGCGGAGGTCAGACGGCAGTCGTTCTTTGTAAAAACCAGTAACCTCGTCAAATCTCCTTGGTTAGGTAGCGGACCCCGGGCTCTGAGGCGTTACTGCTGAGGATGCAACCTGGAAAACACGCTCGGATGATGACGAAGGGGCGTGTCACACAGCGAGTTTGTGTTCTAAATATTTGGAATAGGTTTGTAGTGGAAACCAGTCTTGTTTGTTTGTTTTTCGTGTGTGAGTGACCAATACAGGTTGTCCACTGCCACACAATGATGACAGCCGGGACCAATAGCTTTTACGTGCCTTCGATGCTATTTGTATACTATTCGCCCTGATGAAAACCTTCGGATGAGGTCGAAACATGTCGGTCAGCAGCTGACTCTCTACGTGAGTAGTAGCATTGCATCATACTACTACCTAGTAGTTCTAACTGAACTGTGAACTCGCGAACCCCACATCTCGGCAACCCCTCGACTGATTTAGCTCATGTACGAACCTTAAAAATTCTATTGGCTACTTCTACCGTCTACCAATTTTATGAAACTCTGATTAAAACTACTCGAGTAACATAAATAAATATATAATTTATGTTACGATAACTCGAGTACCTTTTCCCTCAGCTCAAATGCGCTTACAATAATTGCCGGCAAAGGAGCAAAACCGGTGCATGTGACTCAGGGTATCGAGAGGTGTGCTGCGCTTTCTCCGAAGTTACTCGCGGCGTGATGCCCTTTAACGCTTCCACCCCTGGAGCAAAAACTCCTCTCTGCACGGCCAATTAAGGCAATGCAGAGCTGAGAGCCCTGCGAGCCCTGTTGGGTCTCCACCCCGACCGATGAAGACATGTCGGGGACGAGGGCTCTCACCAGCTCTCTGGAGCACTCGGGTCCCTGGTGTCCAACAGCTCGCTACAAGCTGCCCCCTATTATTATTATTCATTTTTATTTTCACTATATTCAGGCTCCATTCTGTGTACAGGCCTCCTCCAGACGTCTCCACTCCGGTCTATCATCTGCCATTTATTTCCAGCTTATCCAGCGATCTTTTTTGTGTCGTCCGCCCATCTCGCTCTAGGGTGCCTTCTACTTCTGCGGTTGTTCAGCCCTGACTATATAGTGACTCGCTTCGTCCATCTGTTATCGTAACAAACACCGGATTTTTCAAGTAGACTTGCAAAACTTCGCTCGCTTTGCTCGTTTGTTAATAACACGTAATATATGAAGTCATCCAGAAATCCAGAGCACAGGAAGTGCACCTATGAATCCTATTAATTAATGATGATGATGCACACACTATCAATAAATTCGGCTCGTTTACTCTAACCAGATCAGAAAAATGGCTGCAATCCTTGTAAAACCAAACAAACAGATTAACGATACACCGACGCGACGTTAAATATTTAGTTCGACACCACTAAGACTGTGGAAGAAAGTGCTGGCTTGGTTTGAAACAATGCTAAAAATACCGGCCAAGTGAGAGTCGGATTCGCACACGAAGGGTTCCGTACTATTTATTATCAGGAAGGAAACCCCACTTAAAGATTTATTTTATTCTGTTTTTAGTTTTCAACAGAAATACTTCATCTAGCTATCATGGCTGGTGACAGACAGACTAATCGGACAGACAGACGGATAGACAGACAGACGGACAAAGGAGTCTTAGTAACAGGGTCCCGTTTTTACCGTTTGGATACGGAACCCTAAAAACAGAGGCACTTCGGGAGTACCGACAGAAGTGAAAACTTGGTGCCGGAACGATGTCGCGAGAATGGTTTTTTCCCATATCAAAAAATGCTTTCCGACGCGCCTTCAAAAGTTTTCACTTAAAAAATCGTATTGCGTTCTCTCCTGGACAAATTTAATAACGGGCCGAACAATGCCCTTCAAGAATCGAAAAAAATATAACGCAACAAGCCACATAGTTCTGCCGAAAAACACAGAGAAATAAAATCACGTGTGGCGACTCACGCAAGCGCGCTTTTTCTTAGGCATTCGACCTCTGCTTATCAAATATAATATCGCTTTAATGGTATTAACCCTGAAAGTGAACATGAGATTAAGTTAGCTAAATAATTTTCTATATAAATACTTTTTATGTATAAGCATAAATCACTGTTGTAAAAAGCTAGAGATTTTTTATCTACGTAATACTAGAAGTCCAAATAGACTGGTTTTAGACGTTTTTCCTAAATTTGAAAAATACAGAAGTAGTTGATTATATATGTGTATACTAATATTTAACAAATTGCCAGAAAGACTAAAGATTTTAAATGTCAGGCTCTTTAAGAAAAATATGTATAAATGGCTTGTTGACAAAAACTTTTATAGTCTCAGAAAATTCTTGGACTACTAATATTTGCATGCTATTACTACTAGCAAAACATGTTTGTTCTTTAATATTTATTGTAAGACCTATATTACCATGTTTTTAGCAAATAAAGATATGATTATGATATATTAAACACGTGTCAGCGTCGCTCGCGCGTTCACACCCACAATACATATAATCTACTTCCAAGCGCGGAATCAAATTTAATTAATTAGTGTAATTTGAGCCAATCGACACGAAAAAAAGAAGAAGAAGGCATGGTCCGAGGGGGGGGGGGGGGACAGGGCACAAGAACCCCCTAAAATCTTATTATTATCTCTAATTTTTTTGTGGATTCTACAATGGAAGATTGCGACGATGATCTCTACTCAAATATAAAAATACTTTGCAGAAAATGCTGGCAAAGCAGCTCTTCCTATAAGCGCTTAGCGCATTCTCTACGCTAAGGCGTGTAAAAATTTGGTTGTGAGCATACATGTTAGAAAAGAGGATTGGCTCTTCTAAAATTCATCCAGAGATAGTCCCAGACGTCTCAAATATTATCACCAGATTTGCCAATTAAAAAAGAAGACTTCTATTTGTTTTATAATGTGTGCAATAAATTCTAATTCAGCCATATTAATGACCCCTCCAAAATTTTAGGCAGCGACCGCGCCTTCCTTCTCCAGACAATAAGTGCAAGGTGTGAGTCGCAAAATGTCTTGGCTGAGGAACGTCTGACAATGGAGTGGTATCAAAACGGTAGACAGTGTGTTCAGGCTTGCTATGGACAAATCAATATTTATAGAGCGTACTGCTTATCTTTAAAAATGAACAGGCATTTAAAGAAGAAGATCTTAAAAAGAACTCGTTTTTTTAGGGTGCACTTGAAAAAACCTTCCCTATGGCGACCTTCGTGGCGTAAATCGTAACGGTTAACACACTAGTCTTTTTCAATTTTTTGTTATCCCAAGACCACCATGCCGTATCTGTAGTGTCGCTTGGACCCAACTTCTGGAATAAAAAGGACAATAAAATCGTTAATGCCTTTTTCACAGTGTTGTCCAAAAGGGACAAAAGATGATTGTAGGCCCACATTAGAGTGCACCGAAGGGCATAAGTGGTCGGGTCCGGCCGTTAGGCCCTCATTCCGCGAGGCGCTCGGCCGCGACGCTCTCGAATTTCAAAATTTGTTTGTCCGAGACGCCCTCGGCCGTGACGCTCTCGTTTTAATAATTTTTTTGCAAAAATCTCGTGTGAGTACTGTTAAGCGCAGAAATGTTAAACGAAAAAAAAAAACATCAGATTCACGTGCGTAAGGATCATTTAGTGTGCGTGTGTGTATCAATAAATACACTGTGCTAAAACAAAAACAATAAGTATTATGTGATGATAATTGACTAATTAAAATTAAATTTACAATCATAGTTTTCGTGTTTGCTCACCGGCTGGAGTCCCGGAGTAGGGCTCTCAACATCTATAATAAGAAAATCAGGCAAGGTAGTGTGAAATTTATACTCAACACGGCACACGTTTCAAAGAAAATTAAAATATTAAATCAGAAACACTTCTTTTCTCAAGTGTCGAAAACCGATATTTGGTCATGTATAAATTTTTGGACAGCATCTATCAACACTTGAACCCCTAAGAGGCGAAGTGACTTGTCGTCAATGATTTTGATGTTTGGAGCCAAAACATTGAATTTCGAACTGTAAACATCCCCCTTTAAGATTGTTGGGGCAGCCCCCTGCAAAAATAGAGTTCATATTATATCACCAAAAGATTTTCCAATTTTTTCTAGATCGGAAAGAACTGAAGCAGCATCGCATCCTAAATATAGTATTGGTGAGTTACCCCACAACACAAGTTAAAACTTAATTTTAAATATCCATAAACTCAGAAAATATAAATGTAAGACCTCTATAACTTTATGGCTATCTACACTAGACTATGATGGGATTGAAAAATTCATAGCTAACCTGTAAATTGTACAATATATAGGTATGTGTATATAAATATATATGTGTATAAACATATATATCATAAAACAAATAAGTACACTAGATACAAAAATAAAAAGGCTAAGACACTTCAAGACATACTACAATATAGGTAAACAATGGAGACCACTACTTACTGCCTTACTAACCAGCTCTGGTAATAGTCTATTGGTGGTCTCCGATCCCAAGATTCTATCGCAGGGTTGAGAACTATATTAATCAACTTTATTATTATTATTTACTAATAATGTCAAATCTACCATCAGTATTTGTCATTTGTTATTACACACACACACACACACTCACGTGCACACATACACACACACACACACCACACACACAACACATACACACACCTCCCCACACACACACACACACACATTATGTCAAAGATATAATAACTTCTACTCTTGACTTTCATGTATTTTGTTAACTAGGCCTAAGTTAATATCATGTGTTTGGAAGAGCGGATCCCCCTGCCACAGGCTTTATCTAAGCTTACTAGGTGGGTCCCAGAAATATGTATATTTATCAACTAAGGCTTGAAATAAAGATTTTTTCATTTTTTCATTTTTCAATTTAGGGCTAGCTCAATTAGTGTGATTTATCTCTATTTATCTACATATTTTTACCAAAATAACACTACCCTTTGATCCAAATTAACATACCTAATGGAACCATTTTGCAACCAAATCGACTAATTAAAAACCAAACGAGAGATCAAAGCTTATAATATCAATTTTCGCTGTCTCGCGTTTTGAAATATTCGGTCATTTCTCAAAATAGTGCCGCAGGTATTTAGGTTGGACCCTTGGACGAGACATTGGCCTATTTGTTGATGGACCAATCGCTCATGTTGTCATGTCCTTTTGCGATGACCTCTAAATATTTATTTTAGACATCAAATAGATTTAGATTTGTTGAGACATGATTAATAATATTTTTAAAGTTCTGTAGTCATTACTTTGTTTTGTTTGTGTATTTGTAAATTAAGAAATAACAGATAGATAACATTCTTCTCCATCCACTCGTTGTCTAGAAGATATCTCTTTAAGCGATAAGACCGCCCATTGTACTCTATTAATTTAAAAAATGTTTCTTTGGATTAAATTTTTCTTTTGGTATACAATAAAGAGTTATCTATCTATCTATTACAGAAAATTTGGAGCTCGGTGGCTCAGTGAGAGTAAAGCGATCATCTCGTTGTTTTATATACTTAAAATTGTTAGAAATTACTTGCAAATTTTGAAACAAATCTAACTTAATAACTAAACTAAACAGAATTTAAATTTAAATTAAAACTAAAACTAAATAAGAACTGAAACTAAAAAAATTACAGATCATGCAGTTCCACTGAAATATCAACCCTCGGCGTCAAGAAGCTGGCAGCCACGTTTTATGGCAAAGCTGATTCTTTAAGCCAGTTTAGTTACCCTTTGGTCACGGGATACGGGATACCTCGAATTAACGTTTTAATATAAATTTAAATAGATTATGGGCTGAAGGACCCCACGAAACAAAAGTTTCTACCCCATAATCAAAAGCACTACTAGTTTTTCAAAAATCTGATGTGGCTCCTTAATTTAAATCAATCCTTTCTCTCATTTTTCTCTACCCAACCGTTGCCTGGAAGTGCATTGCATTTAGCGGTAAGTCCGCCCATGTGCCAAATTGTCTCTTGTGGTTGTAATTCTTTTGAGTTTATTATGGTGCAAATAAAGTTAATTTATATTGTATTTGTATTACACTAGTGTTAGATTTTCCAAGCTGCTCAAAGCATCGGATTTAGTGCAATAATTGTCATCTAGTGACAAATCGTGATTACACACTAGTGTGTGAACTACCGTGCGAGTTTCCTCATGATGTTTTCCAGGAACAAACTCTTCATGAGTACATTTTCATGCGTAATTTTCTTCATCCTGTTTGCTTCTCTTACACATCTTCTCTCACAGGCCTACTAAATAGATCTTTTTTGAGATAAGTAGTACCGTTGTGCATTTTTTTTAATGTATTTTCTGTATACATAGGATGACTTCCATGGCGTAGTGGTCACCATGCTAGTCCGCCACCCAGAGATCCCGGGTTCGATCTCCGGTCAGGTCAAGATGGAAAATGATCTTTTTCAGATTGACCTGGTTCTTGCATGTTTATCTATGTATGTATTTGTTATAAAACATAGTTTCGTTAAGTTAGTATCCAATAACACAAGTCTCTAACTTACTTTGGGGCTAGCTCAATCAGTGTAATTTGTCCCTATATTTATTTATTTATTCAGAAGTACAAGTCGCGCCTAGCGAGAATCGAACTCGTTACTCAACATTAAATTAATTGACTTACACGCCCTGTACGTTACACGTATAAACGTTGCAAGTTGTAAAAATAGACAGCACAGCAAGAGTAGAATATTTCTCATCTCGAGTGGGCTTTGGCATTCATAACAGACAGACAGACACACGCCCACGTATGACTTCATAGTTTATTGATTATTACGTTACGTTATTATAGTGCAGATACTGTCATGTGCTTTGAGGAGTCGATAAGGGTCAGTTCAGACAGAGCAGAAAAATTGGAATGACGAATAGAAAAAATTTTTTTGCCCTTCGGTTAGATTAAAAAAAAATTGTACACGTATTTTTTCTTTTCTCTGAGAAACAAAAAATGACAAAGATGCGATTTTTACATATAGAGGTGACGTCGCAAGCCCCAACTCCGGAACTTTGATGCTTCGTATCTTTGTGAATTTTTACTTTTTTGGCAACCGGAAAAATATGGGTCCATTATTTTTGGATAATCTAAAAGATGGACTAATTGCAATTATACTTCTCTAACCTTGTCGTCAACCCTATTCTCAAGCAATTTACTAACTCAATTGAAAGACCGTATTACCAAAGCCTGAAGTTTATAAACGCGTAGCAACCCTCGATGTAGTCGCCAATTGGGTTGTCTTCAGGTGCTCCGTGCTTCGGAAGGCACGTTAAGCCATTGATCCCGACTGTCATGATTGCAACACTCAAGTGGGATTTTTGACACAAGGAGTCACTTATAAGAATCTTTATTTCATACAAAAAAACTGTTCGTTTAGTAACTCCGTGTTTGAAAAATGGCACCACTGGTGTAAGATCTTTATTTTATTTTTTGTAAAATACTCAAAATTTGACACTGTTTAAAAATAAATAAAACCAACACTTCCTAACGTCATAAAGCGCGTTTTATGTTCGTAAAATATGTACTCCGCAGTAAGTCCACAGCTGGGCATAGTCCTTTCCCAAAGATTGAACTATATTTTTAATCAGAATGACTGGTTTCATTAAATTTATTCATGCAG
Source organism: Acrobasis suavella (assembly GCA_943193695.1). NCBI lineage: Eukaryota > Metazoa > Arthropoda > Insecta > Lepidoptera > Pyralidae > Acrobasis > Acrobasis suavella. The sequence continues at coordinate 12,238,498 of OW971952.1, forward strand.
GTACATTCAAACTTGCTATAAAATTAAAATTTATTAAAAAAAACATAACTAAAAACTTAAAATGTTGATAATTTTAACAAAACTACACTTAACAAATTACACCAAATTATGAAACTAAAATAATACATTTTACTAAAACTAAATTTAGTCCGAAAAGAATCAAATTAATTAATAATTAATTAAAAATAAACTAAATTTACTGAAATGCTAGAAATTTTGTTTTTCTAGCATTTTAGTAAATTTAGTCACACTTTTAATTTTAGTTTTAGTTAGACAACATTTTAACGAGCAAAGTTTAATTATAATGTCAAAGAACAAATACAACTTAAAATTTTCATAACTAAAACAGACTTAACAAAATTTATATTGGACCACCTGACAAGGTGTGCACTTTTATATAAAATTAAAAAAAAATAAAAAAAAAAAAACAAATTGACCGGTTAGGTATGTTCACCGATTATTCGAAGATAATCCCGTCTTCAGATAATCGGTGACCATATCTACAAAAAAGATTCCGAAGAATTGATACACTCCTCCTTTTTGAAAGGCGGTTTAAATGTACCACCAACACGCTGAGGTAAGTTTGAAACTTCGACATTTCGTGAGTTTTCACAATGTGATCACTGATGAAAATGTCAAACGCTGGGAAATTCGGAAATGACCAAGTTTGCATGCCACCAACTTTGCTCTTCGGCATTGTTTGATGATGTGACGTCAAAGTTATGCAAAGCAGTTGGGCTGTGTAGCATATAACATACAAATGTTATGAACCAAGTGATAAGGACATTTTTCATAATGCCCAAGCATTATGAAAAATGACAAACTACTTTTAATAATAATTTGAACTTCCTAATTTATCATATTGCCTAGACATTATGATTATTGTCATGTGGTTTTCAGGCAATCTGATAATGCCCAGGTACACTGCACGAGGCGTTTCATCTACAGTTAATTTTTCTAAGTTAAAGCGTCCAAGTGACGAAAGTGACCAATTTGGCTTCCCCGAATTATGTACCGGTCAGGCTCAAGGGCCATCCTCTCCGCACCTATATATTCTACATGACGCTCTACATAACTTTGCAAGAACGTGTCTGCTGTTGGCGGCTATTCTGCCTCATAGATGAAAAGCATTATAATTATATTGCCCTGACGGTTTGATTATTTTAATAGTTTTTATCACACTTCCCCTTTCTTTTTGGGCAGTTTTGGAACTGCGCGGACATTTATTATAATATCTTATTAATCACTTGGTCCATAGCACATACATACTATCACGACTTTATCCCTAACGAGGCAGACAGCACATTTTGGGTTTTGCGGCTCTAAGCAGACAGAGCCCAGGGCCGCTAGACTCAAAGGCCACTTTTAGCGTGATGGTGGGCGAGAAGGTGGAAAAATAAATCTAAATAGTGATTAGTTTGAAACATATTTATGAACAAAATTATTCAAACAAAGTAACTAAAAGCATATATATATATAATTATATATAAACAAAATTCCAGCTACGGCTAAAAGCTTTCAGAAACAACTTGTAAAAACATGTTTCGAATACCACTCTAATTTAAAAATTAACAAAATGTGGAAACAGTCTAGATGTTAATATGGAAAACTAATGTTTAAGCCTATACTAGTTTAAAGTGTAGTTATTTCCTTAAGAAAAATCAGAAACACTAACGTGTCTCGGAGCGCAACAGTATGGAACGTGCACCCGATTCGAGGTCATCTCGCTGATTATTCAATAATTCCGTTCGCTGATAATTTACACATTCAAACATTATTCTTAACGTTGCGTAATAAACATACCTAAAATGTTTTAAAGTTAAGTGTGTCTGAAATTAATATTTAATATAATAAAAGGGAGTGTAAGGGGTTCCACCCAACATCTTGCCATCAATAACCCAAGTCAAGCTCACCTGCACGTGGTACACTCTGCTAATCAATAAACGAGGCTCTGACGCCACACAAACAGCCGCCAACCCGCATTGGACCAGCGTAGCGAGTCATGATCCAAACCCTCCATTTTATGGATGGTGAGATAATATCACGTCCCTAAGTGCCCGGTGACTCTAGCTGCCTTTCATGCTGTGACAGGCGCATGGATGGCTCTAGAGTAGATTGATGGGCAAGAAATCACTATGTTGGTGAGTACATATACTTGGGCCAGCTAGTCTCCTTCAGCAACCGGCAAGAAAAAGAAATTAACCGCCGCATAGACAATGCTTGGAGGAGCTACTGGTCCATGAAAGAGCTTATGAAGGGCGACTTTACAATTTCACTATAGCGTAAACTCATTGACATGTGCATCTTGCCCATTCTAACTTACGGTGCTCAGAGTTGGTCATTTACCGAGGAGCAGAAGTCCAAGCTCAAGGTTTGCCAAAGAGCGATGGAGCAAAGTATCTTAGGCGTCACGCGACTGGATAGAGTGTCAAACACCGAACTCCATTCAAAAACGGGAGTTGTAGATATTGGGTACAAGGCCGCCAAGTTGCAGTGGGATTGGGCAGGCCACGTATGCCGGATGCACCCAGATAGGTGAACCAAATTAATCACGGGATGGATTCCTGCAGACGGTCACATGAAACCGGATAGGCCTAGGAAACGTTGGAGTAATGACATCAGACATTTTGAGAAGAAATGGTCACAGATTGCAACTAAATCGGGATAAGTGGAAAGATACAATACAATACAATACCCTTTATTGCACAAAATACATAAATCAGGACATAATTATCTTAAAAATTAGGAAATGCGCAAAAGGCAAAGATATGTGGAGACCTTTGCCCAGCAGTGGGACAATAAAGGTTAATAAAAAAAATAAAAGAAAATCTTTGAGGTGAGGAAAGATTGAAATTAACGAACGGTAATAGAGTTAAATTTTTGTAGGACGGCGAAATTTTGGTAAATCGCTTCGAATGATGCTGGTCACATTTTCTAAGATCGTTTGATCTTTAAAAAATAACATTGTAGTCTGATTTTGGTAGTGTGTATGCAAGTCAATTACAGACTTATACACAGTTTCGTAGTCACTAGGTAGATAAATATTTAACAGTGGTTGCAGCTAGAAGGTACTTAGTTAAGCGGCTTATCTACCGTCACTGCAGACCGCTGTGCTGAATAGAGAGAGGACAGATGGGGCGCTGATAGGACGAATAATGAATGGGCAACCAACGGCTAGGGTATCCATTGTTAAAAATTTACATCTATTTACATCTAAATATATATAACTCAAAGGTGACTGACTGACTGACATAGTGATCTATCAACGCATAGCCCAAACTACTGGACGGATCGGGCTGGGCATGCAGGTAGATGTTATGACGTAGGCATCCGCTAAAAAAGGATTTTGATCAATTCTACCCCCAAGGGGATAAAATAGGGGATGAAAGTTTGTATGAAACTTTGTCAATTTTAAACCGATCGGGCTGAGACTTTGCATGCATAAAGCTACTATGACGTAGGCATGCCCTAAGAAAGGATTTTGATAAATTACACCACTACGCGAGCGAAGCCGCGGGCAAAAGCTAGTTTACTCTAAAATGTGTATTTTTTATACTTGATCAAACAGAATCTGCGGATATTAGACGAAATATTATCGATGAAAAAACCGGAAAAAAAATCGTTATTAACACTTTAATTTTTTTCTAATGGTGTTTCGATTTTTAGTTTTTTCTTTAATTAAACGGCGTATTTTCTTCAAAGTGGTCTCATTTGAAAACAACAAAGCTTAAGAAGCTAAGAAAGTAAAAATAATTAATAATACCAAATATGAAATTAGTAAAAAAATAATTGACGAAAAAATTCAAGTGCCTGGATTTTTTAAATAACCTAACCGATAAAAAACGACTAAAAAAGTTATTTATGTAAAAAAAGAACTTTTTTAATAGTTTTTTTTTTATATGTAATATTTCGTCTAATATCCGCACATTTTGTTTGATCAAGTATTAAAAAATACACATTGTATTGTATATTGCTGAGATTTCAACGCGTCTCCGCGATGTTACGGGTGATCCAAAGGCGGGCAGTTTCTTAGCACAAAGAATTTCAGGGCTCCCTGTCTCCGGGGATGCGTTGGAGTCTCTTTTTTATTTGAAAATTTTATTTAATGTGCCGGGCTGGGCAAAAGCTGGCGCAGAGCCAGAAGGCTGGCAACATTACCCCTCTACACCTACAGAGTACACTGAAGGTTACCCTGTCTCCTCTCTCTCTCACTCACTCACTCTCACTCTCACTCTTTTTTAATTGTAATTTTTAATTTATTAATTTGTTAAATATATAATATCCAAAGATAAATAAATGACTATAATACGAGTACATCTGCATTTTGCCACATTCGCCTTTGGTTTAAAGATTTTTTATTTTAGAATAAGGATTTCAAAAATATATGACGCCAGATGGCAGAACAGTGACGTCAGGTCAGATCGTTTGTAATTTTCATTGGACCATTAGTTGACTGATCTTTGCTCCGTCAAATGTTAGCTAACATTTAATAACATAACGTTTCAGTAACAGCAGCGTATTAGACCTGACTGCACTGTCCTGCCATCCTGGTCACCCATATTTTTGATAACCCTTATTAATCTATACACTAGTAGTTCGCCGCAAACTTAGACCTCACGATTATTATTCTAACATAATTCAATTCCCTAAGTTACACCTAGATGGCGCTTGAAGCGTTGTGCGCGAGGAGTCAAAATGAACAATACAAACTTCAGCTTTAAAAAAATATTATTTATTAAAAAGAGAAATTTCAGGGTGGATTCAGGGGGCCCTACTATGCCGGTCGTTCTGTGTCACTTGGGAAAGTAAGGAGGTACTGTCCTGGAGTCCAGTGCTGGGAAGTGGAGCTGCCGGTGGCCAGTTTTTGGGGGCTGTCCAGGACTCGAGTAGGTATATCTATGTGCCTAGGTCTTTCCGCGGGAAAGTGTATCCTTACGGGTATTCGTAAGTCCGAAACTGGAACCCTGGAAGTGATCGATGTCCATGGTTAGAGAAATGCCCAAGAAATGTTGACCAGCCATTGCCACGAGAGGTGATGATGATGTGAGGTGATAGTGACGGACGTACCTACTTTTACCTAATTGCAATGACTGTGGCTGCTGAACATCATTAAGAACAGAGTTCACAATATGAAATTACTAATTATAAAAAAAAAGATAAAAGTCTAGTGGGAGAAATGTTCTAGAACAAAATTTACTTTTCAAACCGGGCGGTAGTTGAACACTGCCACGCCCGGGCAAAATCTACGAAACTAGAATTAATATTACTTATTAAAACATTACTAGAAACACTACTACCAGTTAGCAATCCGATTTAAGATGTATCTAGATTCTAGCCAGTGAGGTTACCTATACTTATATACTAAATTTGAAGAATAGTTCGCCACTTACCGAATTTCGGGTTTGAATAGCACTTTACGAGAATCTTTAAACTAGGTGTAGGTACTGTACCGCTTAGGATTGGTACCTCAAATTCACTTTTTGAAAATCACAACGTATAGTGAAGAACAGTCTGGGATGAGAACGTATATATACGTGTGTCTCGCAACAAGGAAATGATGCCAAATGATTACCGATTGACCGGTAGCCGCTCGCCGGTGCATCGAGACAAAGGATCTCAACTGCCTACATAAAAAACGCTGCATGTCGCAGTCACTATTGCGAATTCAGACATTTTTCTTGAGTTGAACAACTTCTGCCGTAAGTACTTAAGTAGTGTTGAAAGTTAATTTGTTTTATTTGTAAATATATGTTTATTACTATTTTAATTGTAAATAAGTTTAGGTAGGTTTTAAAAAATATATTTTTTTTGTTAAGTTTAAGTAAAGTTTTAAGTAAAAATGTTTAAAATTGTAATTAGTTTATATTTAAATTATATTCAATTACCTAAGAATGTGTACTACGTTACACGCTATCCAAAGTTTGAACGCGCTATGGTTTCGTTTGCTACATAATCACCGACATTTTTATTGATATTTCAAAAACTGCTGAGCCGATTTTGATTCCCAACGAACTTAAAAAAATATTGATATTTCCTACATGCCTTCCAAATTTCATCAAAATCGGACCATCGGTTCAGCAGTTATCGCGATACAAACATACATACATACATACAATGTGTTTTCGCCTCCAACTCGATTGGATCACGTCTTTATGTTTGATGGTGATGACAGAGCCTAGGGCCATAAGACCTAAAGGCCACGTTTAGCGTGGTGTTAGGCCACGTCTATTATCACACTAGAAATAGAATTTGAGGTAAAGTACAGTGCAAAGGCGGACTTATCCTAAAGAGGGAACTCTTCCAGTCAACCTTATATGTTCCCCGATTACTAGAAGTCACATGGAACAATTTTTTGGTTTGAAAGGGGATACTTGGTCCCATACAAACTATCAAAATCAGTTGTGCAGTTCAGTGTCGAAGTAGGTTTTTAGTTAAAAAAAACGGCCAAGTGCGAGTCGGACCCGCGCTCCGAGGGTTCCGTACAAACCTGTAGGTATAGTAAATTTAAAATTATTAAAAATATTTTTATTATTTGATTTAACAAAAAATTTACGGTTTTCGCAATTTTTCCTTTATTTGTGCTAAAAGACGTTGCTTTGTACCAAATTTCAAGATTTCGAGTTCACGGGAAGTACCCTGTAGGTTTTGATTCCCTTGCGAGTGTCGAAAATTTGCGGCATGGTATGAACGGCTGTATCTTTTATTTCGTTGGCTCAGGAGTTTAATGTTTTTCACAACTCCAAGGTAAGTACAGTAGACTTGAGTATTTGATATAAATTCCAGCTTGATACCTCTACGCGTTCCTGAGAAAAAGGGTCTTGACAGACAGACAGACAGCCCGACGGACGGACAACAAAGTGATCCTATAAGGGTTCCGTTTTTTCCGGTTTCCTTTCGAGGTACGGAACCCAAAAAATTATTAATGATTTTTAGTTGGTAAAGATAACACTTCTATACTTTAACTCTTTTGCATTTTGCCTCTGGACCACTCTAACAAACTTACTGTTAACAAGGTTTTCTGCTAATCTCTGCTCGAGTTTAATCTGATGTTTAAAGCTTTGAGGTTCTTGAAACTAAATGGTATACAGGTGAATGCTCAGTATTCCTTTGAAAGCTAGATACAGGATGAAACCTCCTAGCTATGTTAAGGAAATTGTACGCTTTAAGGGTATACATGAATGGGCCAGCAAGCATTTTTGCCAAAAGTGACAGTTTATCGCAAAAAATGCGAAGAAAAGCTTCACGTTCTCACTTTAAACTGTAAACAGTAGTTCATAAATTCGTTTTAAGGGTTAAAAGTTTATCTAGAGCCGCGTGAGACCAAATTTCAATTTTTATCTTCGTTTCTTTTCTAATAATTTATTTCTAATGGCACACTGGGTTACACACGTACAAGGTTGACTGGAAGAGATCCCTATTTGGGATAAGTCCGCCTTTGTACCTTAAATACTATTTGATACAAAGCAAGTTCCTGAAAAATTCATGAACCTAAAATCATTCCTATTTTATAATAAGTATCTTCATTATTAATACAGCACGGGTTACTCACGTAAAGAGTCAGCTGTTGGCCGACATGTTTCGACCTCATCCGGAGGTCTTCATCAGGGCGAATGTGACGCGCTCGTGCACAAAGCCGCTCCACGACACACTCATAGTTATAGTGTCGTGGAGCGGCTTTGTGCACGTAGCTGACTCTTTACGTGAGTAACCCGTGTAGTAAAGAAAAATGAAAAAAAAAATGTTTTTTTTTCACTATGTTGAAAAAAAACATGAAAAAAAAACTTAATACCCTTATTTTTTTTCTAAATTGTTTTTTTTTTTCAGATCTTTTTTTATTGAAATTTTAGTAATTTATTGATGTATGCTTTCATTGCTTTCTTATTTCTTACATTTTACTAAAATTACACATCGAATTACTTAATTTAGACTTTTTGATTTATTTAGACTGAATTTTTGTTTAATTGGTTCATTACTAATGAATGTCCCTGTCTCCCGGACCGGGAAATCCCCGTTCGGTTTATGTTTGTACCAAGTTGTACCGGGAATCCCGGTGCGCAATTTGAATGTTCCCAATATATTTATGTAAACTTGGTACTATTCCACCAATAAAGTGTGGTAGGTTCATAAATAAATAAAAATCTCTAATTATAAACTGTTAAGTATTAATCTTTAACGGAAACTGCCTTATCAATTTTAAATTCTGCATTCTTGAAAAAAAACATGTTCCAGAAAAAAAAACTGTTTTTTTTTCAAGTTTTTTTTTTCATGTTCAAAGTAAAACTGTTTTTTTGCATCACTAAACCCGTGCTGTATTAATAATGTCTGAGTCTCACGTTAGTTTAAAAAAAAAAAAAGTATCTTCATTACCCTCATCATCAGATCTTTTTAGTCTCCACTGCATTCTCTGTACTACAAGAGCCATACTTGGCCAGAGCAGCCTTACGTTTCTGTTTCAGACCAAGTTTATTTGCCAGACAAATAAAAAAGAAGCCTGACGAAGCCATCTAGTGATAAGTAGAGGAACTACATATTCCTACCGACTTTAAGTAAAATACCACTCTGGATACAAGTCCTTTCGAGCCTATCCTTATTTCTTCGTTTCTTTATTTCTAATCCTAATAGATCGTTTGATTAGGTACTTCAAAGGAGCTTCTGGCGACAAATCTATATGAATCCATTAATTTTCAAAGCCGATTGAGAGGCGAACAACGGCCAAAGACCGCAGTCCGCAAGCAAATGTCGACACAGCCGCACTATGACTGTACACTTTATCCATTTCATGATTGAGAAAATGCGAAAATGATTAGATATTTAGTCCGAGTAGGGCACAATCGAGTACTTTAATAGTTAATAAATCATTTTTTTAATTCTTTTTTTCTGTTAAGTAAATAAAAACTCATAAAATAATGTCACTTGTCATGATCATGTAATAATAAATAAATAAATATACAGGGACAAATAACACTGATTGAGCTAGCCCCAAAGTAAGTTCGAGACTTGTGTTATGGGATACTAACTCAACGATACTATATTTTATAACAAATACGTATAGATAAACACCCAAGACCCAGGACAATTTGAAAAAGGCCATTTTCCAACTTGCCCTAACCGGGAATCGAACCCGAAACCTCTGGGTGGCGAACCAGCATGGTGACCAATACGCCACGGAGGTCATTTTCAACGTGATTTAAGATTTATTATTTCAGAAAAACTGATTTTAAGAGCGCTATTTGACTCCAAGAAACTATGACGTCATTAGTCTATATTTTATACAAATCACATAGAAAATATTTGTTTTGACGTCTATAAAAAAATATCTAATTTGAGTGGTTGGAAAGTAGCGAATTTTGATGGGGAATCCTAAAAAAGCAGTCTCCAAGGGCCCTAATTTAATAAAAGCGGTTAAACTTCTGATAACAAAAGCGACCTGAACCCGCGGAATACGTAATAAGGGACATCTTGGGCAATAAAAGTTGCCACAACTTTGGATTGCTTGAAACGACGGGGTAACGTTAAAACTCACTTTGTGGGGTAAGAATGATATTTTGGTTGGCTGCAACGCGTTTTTCAATTTCGTATTTTTATACCATCGTGACGGTTTACTGTAACGAAATATAGATACGGATACATTGTCACGTTTTTTATCTCTCACGGGGTAAGCAGAGTCCAGGGCAGTAAAACCCAAAGGCCCTTAGCAAAGCGTTATGATGGAAAAATTAGAATTGAAAAAGTGACAGGTTGATAGCCGTGTCGCCTACTATCATGATTTGCATTACCTCATTATCTTAAAAAAACATCATCATCTTAACAGCCTCAGGAAGCCTACTTATTCTCCCAAAACATCATGGAAGAATTTCAATTTGACGACCTCTGTGCCTAGTGTCTTCATGCTACGCTGTCACACCGGAAGTCCCGGGATCGATCCCCGATCAGGTAAAGATGAAATGGAAAATTACCTTTTCAGATTAACCTTGGTCTGGGATGTTTATTTATATCATTGTTATAAAATATAGTATCGTTGAGTCGGTATCCTATAACACAAGTCTCGAACTTTCTTTGCGGCTGACTCAATCTGTGTGGTTAGTCCGTATATATTTATATTTATTTGTTTAAAAAAACTGGGTATAAAAGTTTTCCATTTGAACTATGAAATATCCGTTAGTACTGGTCAGTCGAGACCATTATTTCACATAAGTATGTACCTATACCTACCTATTGTTATTGACCCTGAGACAGGTGTGTCCCGCGCCATGACCTATCATAATTTACGACCTGTTAATAACGTTAAAGTGCACAATATGGCGTAGAATACCAGTAATCTTTCGATTGATGTATCAATCGTTCTGTGAATATTAAAAAGGTGAAATAAATTAATTTTTTAAAATAAATTTTATCATAATAAATACAAAGGAACATTTATATTTTCACGACTTCATCATTAACATTGTAGACAAAAGTTACGTTCAGCAATATGGTGGATCTAAGATGAAAAAAGGCGAACCTGAAATAATCACACGATTTTTCAAAAATATTATTAGATGATATTAAACATTTTCTTGACTACATTTTATGTTCTGAGTGGTACTGGATAGTTCAACGGTATTTTTATTTGCAGAAAACAACATAGACGACAAAAATGTCCAAACTTTGATTTGAAAGCATGGAATAAAGAAATCTAAACTCCGTATTACAGCTATAAAACGCTTTGTTGCCGCCTGGGCCACGCCTGCCTTAACCAATTTGCCCCCAAATGACTTTACGAGCCCAGTCATGCCCACACAACATTTCACAAATGAAAATGAAATTAAAACCGCGTAGCAACATCAATATTTCAACGGTTAAACCTTTTATGGAGGAAAATCCGCGGCGCCATGACAGTTATTTTCCCGCGTTAATTTTTAATGGCGGCGACAGGTGGCTGATCTGCGCGCACTAAACCTTTAGGTTACAAATTTTCAAAGCAATGGTACAAAATACTTTGATGAAAAGGTGTGAAACTATTAAAATTTTTAAAATTCTTTTAATAAAAATCAAAGCTATTTTATACTACCAAAATTTTTAGTCAGTCCCCCATATAATATAGATCTATAGATATAAACAACAATTTATATATTTCTTATGAGTTTTGTACTTACCCCAATGTAGTCATTGTCACGATGGTGTACCAGAAGGCAGCAGGAATGGATGTGAAGTTTGTGTCTTGCTCATTTTTCTCCGCGTAGAACATAACAGTTGCGAAGATGATGATAGCCATGGCGAGTGAGAACACCAAGAAACCCAGCTCACTAGCGCAGGATTTGAGGGTATACCCGAGGATCCTTAGTCCTTGGGAGTGACGCGAGAACTTGAAGATACGGAACACTCGAAACACTCGCAAAGTTACGAACGCACCTGACACGTCATCGTTATCAGTGATCCCCAATCCAATGTAGTAAGGTAGAATGGCAACCACATCAATGATAGACATGACAGAGCGCACGAACTTGCAACGATCCGGCGCTGCGAAGAGCCGTAGTAAATATTCAGCTGTGAAGATCATCACACAAGCTGTGTCTAGGCAGAAGAATACAATTTTGTATCTCTCTCCACAGGGTAAGGTTCCCGCACGGCCTGGTCTGTGCCCGCATGGAACCGTCTCTACAACGTTTGCCATTACAGAAACAGCAATGAAAAATCCAGTTACATAGTAAAATACTAATGCCGCAGTCGAAGTGTGAGGGTTTTCGAACGCTCGCCACATCTTCTGCCGTAAATCCGTGAGCTGCGGGAGGCTCTGGTCTCCCGCTTCACTGAGCTTATCGTCCATGAGTCTTTCAGCATTTTCGCGCTTGCGATCCCTATAATCCTCATAACAACAATCACCAATCACATCAGGGAGGATCCCGAAAAACGCTAACTCTTCATCGTACCCGGTCAAACACTCGTGTTTCGGGTAATGCAGTTTTCCAGTTCTGTAATAGTTTAAAATATGCCTGAAAATGTCAGGGTCTCTATCAAAGAAGTATTCTCTGCTGTCTTCGTCGTAGAAGAACTCTCGCTCGGTGGAGCCGAGGAGTGAGTCGGGGTATTTCTCGAGAGTATTCCTCCATGTTTCGAAGCGTCGTCCGGAGACGTTGATGAGGAGTTTCTCGTCTTCAGCTCGGCGCCTGTCCTTGGGCACGGGAGGTGGGGGGAGAGGGTGCGTGGCGATGGGCACCCATCCGATAGCCGCGGCGCGGGCGAAGGGAAGCCATGCGGCGACGGAAGCCATTGCGCTGTGGACGCGCCGCCGTCGCCGCCGCTACTGAGTCCCCCTCGTGGCGCTATTTCGGGCCGCCCGCCCAGATGCGACGGTGTTGCCAGGCGCGCGACTAATTGTTCCACGCCGGTGGAGAGTTGCATGCAACTGCAAGTGACCTAGATTTAATTTGCCGGGTTTGGTGACGTCAATTTCGTTTTCCTTTTACGTCATAAATTTGATTGATTTTATGATTTATACAACCAGAAAAATAATAAACCAAAATAAGGTTTAGCGTACGTTTATACAAAGGGTTTGTGTTTCTTTAATTTCCACATAATAATTACTAAAAAGTATTTTTTCATAAAATACGTAGGTAATTGTTTTTATGTAAGTATTTCTTTTCATATAACATTAGTTTCATACAGCTTTAAGATAAAAATAATTTTTTAAATCATCGACAATGCATAACTACTTATACCTAGAAAAAATGTAAAAGAACTTTAACCTATTGTTATTAGTATTTAGTAATTGTTAAACCTATTTTTAGGCCTATGTCCAGCAGTGGACTTTCTGTGGCTGATATGATGTTGTATTTCCATCCCATTCCATCCTATTTCACATATTATAGATACTTAACCTCTTCGCATTAATAAATTACTCCCCCAAATTTCCCGAACTTCGGGCGAAAATTCCCTAACCAGCAATCAGCTCCCGGGAACACAGGCACTACGCAGGCGCGTCTCGTGACGTCACCGCCTAATAAATTGATTTTCAGCTATGCGTCCCGCTCGCTCGCTTTGATTGTTCTAGCGCTCCATCTCTGTCTCCCGCGTATAAGCTCTAGTGACCTTTTGTATATTTTCCAATGCTTTCTGAGATATTATAAACAAAAGTATCAGATATGTGACCATTGGGTGTGATGAGGCGCAACAAGACACGCCTTGAGATCCTAATGCTTCACGTAACTAAACTACCTAAATACCTAACCTATGTTTTTTTTACATCCTCAAATTAAATTAGTTCCAGATAAATAAGGCACATAATTTTATTTGTTCTTTTTTAACCGACTTCGAAAAAAAAGGAGATTTTTCAATTCGACTGTATGTCATTTAGTATATATGTTACCGTAACATACATACATACAAAGTAACATTGTTACGCGATATCTTCGCCATTTGTGAACAGATTTTGGAGATTCTTTACTATGTTTTTGGTTCTATATTAATTCGATTTAGATGTAATAAAGATAAATTGTAAAAAAAAACACCTTAACGTTCAATATAAGTGTAGCATTTCGATGATGAAGTCAGTTCCTTTTTTTTTGTAAAAAATCTTTTTCGCCAAAAAAAGACCGAGCGAATACGACACGAAACTTTTGGCAAAATGCTATTAAAAGCTTCCCGTTCTCACTTTAAAATTTAAACAGTAGTTCATAAAATAGTTTGAAGGTTATCTAGGGTTTTATCAAGTCAAAATTTTAAATAATATCTCCGTTTCCTTTCAAATGATTTATTTCAAATAGGGGCAGCACTGGACACCGAAAAATTAAAGTAGCCCTTTAATGAAATAAATTCATATGTCTTTGCTTGTAGACAAAATAATAATATTTGAAGTTTCTTTCGGCGTTTCTTGTCAGAGCTTTTCTCTGGTCCGTTAATGCCGTTATATACTTATAATAAAAAAGTAAAAAAAGTGCCTGTACATTAATACATTTCAAAAAAAATTGGGGCGTCCCTAGTAATAAAGTAAGAATTTAACAAAAAATGTCTGTTTGTATCTCGAATTTCCGGAAATACTAGACGGATTAATATTTTTTTTTTTATATAGGTATAGCTGTTAAGCTTAGGTTACAATGAGAGCATAATTGATTTTGTAAAATGGAATACCTGATGTATAACCATAACGGTACAGCTAAACTATAAAAAATATAAAAATGACGTCAAAAGTTGTTCAGGATGATGAGCATTTTTTTGTTGAGGTTTAAAAATCGAAGATCTCGAACTGTTGGCAACCCAACATTAATATTTTAATATTATTTTTTTCTTTTATGGCAACTTTGTAACTTTCGTCCTTTTTGTTCGCTGTGTGCCAATAAAGCAGCACGTTGAATTATAACTCGTGGATTTTTATTACATTTTACATACGCAGTCCATTCAGTTCTCCTTACAATACAATATAAAATTTCTTTCACGAACAGCTGATGCAGAATCTTTTTAATATGAAATACAAATTAAATTAATTATTTATTGACAACTTGTAACACTGCTACAAGTATTTTCTTATGTATCTTCATTACTAATGTTCTGTTAATACGAATATTTATACGAACTAATGTAACATTAGTTCGTTTAAATGTCATAAAGTACATGAGAACGAAGTCGCGGGATTCAGTTGTTTAAAATAAAGCACTTTTTTATTATTTTTAAAGAGAATTTAACGCACGCACCGGTGCGTGTTCCAACACTAAATAACTTATAATTAAAATATAAATTAACATTACTCGTTACTTAACTTATTGAAGTTTAAAACTTCCTAAGAAGGTGTTACTTTTTACTGAATAATAATGTATTTGATTGCTTGATTGTTTGATCAAAATGTTTGAATTTCTATTTTTTTTAGTCAGATATTGTTTCCCACCGCTGGGCAGAGACCTCCCCTTCTCCTCTCCATCTATCTCTATCCCGAGCAATCTTCTGCCATCCACTCAAGACCCTCGATGTGATCCCGCCATCTCTTTCTTGTCAGGCACAAGTGGGACTGGACATGTGTGCCGCATGCAAGCAGATAGATGGGCCTATAAAGTCACCTTGTGGGTGCCAGAAGGGAGAAAACCTAGGGGTAGACCAAAGAAGAGATAAAATTTATATGAAAAAGTTTAAAAAGTCCCTTTTCTGAACCACTACATAAGTACGATTAGGTAGTTACACTAAGATAGCAAAAAAAGTCTATTCAAAGTTACACTGAAAATAATTTTTCAAAACTAAAAACCAACTTCACCCTCAAACTACACAACCGATTTTGATAAAATTTCCATGGTACCTGGAAAGTATACCCTTTCAAAAAAAAAAGATTTATTTTTAAATCGGTACGCGACTTTGAATAATCTGTGAACATACATAAATAAAATAAAGGACCGCGACGAATTGATAACCTGCTCCTTTTTTGATAATCGGTTAAAAAGAAATAGCTGAACCAGTTTTACCATTTGCGATTTGATTAGTAGGTACCAAGCTTTTGTTTTTATTAGCACAACCATATAGTTACATGTCCCAAAGTACAACTATGATAAAAACACATTTTAACTACTAGCAGCCCTGAGTTAAGCAGTCACTCGATTTTGGTAACGTGTAGCAAAATTTTTGCTGTTAGCAACCATTATTTTTTCTTACTTATAGGTATACTATACATGACTGCCTCCGTGGTCCAGTGGTCAAGACGTCCGCCTTGTGACCCGGAGGTCATGGGTTTGATTCCCACTGGGAAGCATACTTTGTGAAAAGTTGTTTCCAGTCTGGATAGGATATTGCAGGCTTGAATCACCTGATTATCCGAAAAGTAAAATGATTCCGTGTTTCGGAAGGCACGTAAGACTGTGGGTCCCGAACGCCACCTAGCGTTTGATCATCAAACTATCTAAGGATTGGTTCCTGGTTTGCCCTTTGGGTTGTGGAGGTCAGACGGCAGTCGCTCTGTGTAAAAACCAGTAACCTCGTCAAATCTCCTTGGTTCGGTAGCGGACCCCGGGCTCTGAAACGTTACTGCTGAGGATGCAACCGGGAATACGCTCGGATGATGATGATGAGGTATACTATACATATAAGTGTGCCTGTTTGATCAGACACACCTCCAATGGCTCTTTGTTCAAAATGGGACTCTATATTGTCGGAATAAGGTCGGTAGTGCTATTTTCGATGTGGAGTCACTAAAATGTAAGAAAGATCTTTATACCGGGCGTTAATTTTACGGTCTTCATATACTTGAAGGAGCGTCTCCGTCCTTCGATATGAATAACATCTCCTATAAAATAAATTGATCTAAATTCAAGTACATATTTTAGACAAATTATTTTTATTTCTCAAATAAAAGTACTCCACCGAAAAGAACATAGTTCTTAAATACGTTTATATTTTGACGACCTCCGTGGCGTAGCGGTCATTATGCTAGTCCGCCACCCGGAGGTCCTGGGTTCGATTCCCGGTCAGGGTTAGTTGGAAAATGGCTTTTTTCAATTTGTCCTGGGGGTCTTGGATGTTTATCTATATATGTATTTGTTAAAAAATATAGTATCGTTGAGTTAGTATCCCATATCACAAGTCTCGAACTTACTTTGGGGCTAGCTCAATCAGTGTTATTTGTCCCTATATAGTTATTTACGTAGATGATGATGATTTTTAATCATAGTTCATTTGGTTAGGTATTTAAATAAATGTAAACAATCTTGACATGTCTTTTTATTGAAAAATTCACTTTAAAAATCAATCACTTTAACCCTTTCACCGCGAACGTCGGATTTATCCGACAAACATTGACGTGCCCATTCCGTCGGATATTTCTGACAAAAAAAAACGCTCGTATTGCACATAACTAAAATATCCACATCCGTTTTTGGTTGTAGGTATTTATTTTAGATTTACTGCCCCTCGCGCTGGGGGCACGTCAACTGATATAAAGTCTCGCGGTGAAAGGGACATTACAAATAAAGTATGTAATTAATGATTTATAAATAAATTAAATAAAAAATTGCCAAGGTATTAATTTTTAAAGTGTATATTTTAATAAAGAGACATAAGAAGATTGTTAACCTTTATTTAAATACCTTTATAGGAACATGCAAGGGAAATCGGTCGTCGTATTTTTTTTTTAATATATAGGGACAAATTACACTGATTGAGCTAGCCCCAAAGTAAGTTCGAGACTTGTGTTATGGGATACTAACTCAACGATACTATATTTTATAACATATACATATATAGATAAACATCCAAGACCCAGGACAATTTGAAAAAAAAAAACATTTTCCAACTTGCCCTGACCGGGAATCGAACCCGGGACCTCTGGGTGGCGGACTAGCACGGTGACCACGCCACGTTCATTCAAACGTGTTCACCAACCGGACAAATTGTATGGGAAAGATAATTTTTAGGGCCCGTACCCAAAAGGGTCAAAACGGGACCCTGTTACTAAGACTCCGCTGCCTGTCCGTCCGTCTGTCTGTCTGTCTGACATTAGGCTGTATCTCGTTAACTGTGATAGCTAAACAGTTGAAATTTTCACAGATAATGTCTTTTGCCGCCATAACAACAAATACTAGAAAACAGAATAAAATATAAATATTTACTTAATCCCATACAACAAACGTGACTTGAATTTGGCGCCAAAAAACTGACATTTTGTTTTTTTTTTATATATACCCAGTGTCACTTTTACAGTAAATACGAATCTAACGACACCTCTCAAGCTAAAATCCATCGAGCCGTTCAGGCTGCAGAAAGTACCAAACAATTATACATACATACATGTATACTCTCAAAAAACCTAAGCCTCCTTCTGGCGCAGTCGGTTAAAAATAAGTCAGGTTTTAGGCTTAAATGTCACGTTCTTTTGGCTGTGATTTCGAAGAATTCAATTTTCAACAAAGTTAAAAAAAAAACAAACAATTTTTTTAACTACATTCAATTATTTAACTTAAAATCGTTAGTACTTACCTTCTTATAGAAACTGAAAGACGCACCAAAAGTATTCCCAAAAAACCTTCCCGTGTCGTAACCGCTTTCCGCCGCTTTCAAATACTTTTGAAAGCCGTTTGTCTCGGAAATGAAAGCGAGTGTGACCCGAGGCCTCACTCACTTTAAGCTGCCTTAAATAGGTCGCCCCTCGCTTTAATGGTATTAGTTTTTCTTACAGAGTGTGCTTACGATTTTACAACATAGCAAACGCTTGAGGAACGAGGAAAGATGTTTAGAAATTAGTCGAATGAACGTCCAAAGTTTCTTCTAACCAAGTTTTAACCAAGCCTAGTGGTCATCATGCCACGCTGTCACACCTGAGGTCCCAGGTTCGATTCCCGGTCATGTCAATATGGAAAATGATCTTTTTCAGCTTGACCTAGGTCGTGTATGTTTAACTATATAATGTATTTGATATAAAATATAGTATCGTTGAATTAGTATAACACAAGTCTCTAACTTACTTTGGGGCTAGCTCAATCTGTGTGATTTGTCCGTATTTATTTATTTAAAATTTGATATTATTCATTTGAAATAGGATTTTTTTAGCAACCGCAACATGGCAACTGTGTTTCGTTTCTATCTTGGACCTATAGTCCATTTATTTAGGTATTCAAAAGAATGTTAACAATCTTGAAATGTCTTTTTAATAAAATATACACTATATAAATCAATACCTTCGCAAATTACAAAAGATTTATATTTTAAATTATAAATTACATGATTTATTTGTAATTTGCAAAGGCATTGATTTATAAAGTGTATATTTCTATAAAAAGACAAGTCAATATTGTTTAAATTCCTTTAAAATACCGAAACAAATGGACTATCCAAGGTCCAAGATAGAAACGAAATACAGTTGCCATAGCGGCCAAAGGGAAAATTTCCACTTACTCGTACATCGACGAAGTGTATTGCTTGTTAGCAAACTTGCTTATTTGTTTAAACTCATTTAACTTCAAAAAACATAAAAAATCTGTATTATTGCAAAATCAAAAATAAGGAATAAAATCTTAGTTGCTCTGGTAGCGTCTCTCTTTAATTAATGAATCGCACTTAAATTTTAATACTATTTTATCATTTTTTTATGCGTTGAAATTAATAGAAATGCTTTAGATTTTTAAGATATTTACTCTGAGAACGTTCTGGTGATTCTAATATTATTAATTTTATGTTTATTTTGAAATTCAATGTCTTATTTAATTAAAAGCAATATAATCAGTGATTATATAATATTTATCACTATTTCTTATTCATACATTACAAGAAACCGATGGTATTGTTGCACGTGGCCCTGTGAATCTCCAGGAGGTTGAAAATCCGCTGAGCCACCCTTTGGTACCGCTGCGGCACACACCCACTACCTTGCATACCTACGTATTTTATTTCATTTTGACAGCCTTTGTGGCGTAGTGGTCTCCATGTTAGTCCGCCACCTAGAGGGTCCGGGTTCGATCCCTGGTCGGGGCAAGTTGGAAAATGGCCTTTTCTAAATTGTCCTGGGTCCTGGGTGTTTATCTGTATATTTATTTGTTATAAAGTAAAATATCCTTGAGTTAGTATCCCATAACACAAGTTTCTAACTTACTTTGAGGCTAGCTCAATCAGTGTAATTTGTCCCTATACTTTTTTTATTTCTTCATTTATTTGTTGCTATACCATTAGTCACAGTATTATAGTGTTTTATTTCCCTGTAAGTGTTAAGTGTATAGTACCAATAAAATGATTATCTATCTACTTATGGGTAATTCAATTTTACTGGTAACATTAATAAGATAATATTCTATTTTCTAGGCATTCCTTTCTGAGCTTGGTCTGTGAACGCCGCTTGCGCTTTGTCCATGTGGTTGTTCCTAGTGGACTGTTATATAGGTGCTGAAGAAGGTGGGAAGCCTGCTGGGAGCTGATTGAAAGATGATATAGCCACTGCAGCACTGTATTTCTGAACCCAGAGCACTATACAAATTACAAATATTCTTACGTGCTAGAAGAGACGTGCGCATGATCACGAGCGAGAAGAGAGCGAGCGATATAGGGCCGCTTCTTTATATAGAGGCAGCAACGTCATGCCAACGACAACACATTTACTTTTTAACGTTACGGTCCTGGTAGAACGATATTTTATGTTGTTCTCAACTGATTACAGTGTGCCCCGTTTTGAATAAAGACGTGATAGCGTATGTTACTATGTTCAAATCTAAAATGATTTCGAGTTCTTCCTTTTTTTGTCACTCATTCCTGTGGTTATCGCTAATCGAACCGTATGATTAAAATTTAATATTCCAATTCCCAAGTTGAATCGAAATCCAAAGACCATAAAGGTGTCCCTATGTCCCTACGACAACTAAAGCCCTAGATCTAAGCCGAAACTCAGCGGCGAATTGGCGTGGTGATTATTCCAAGTCCGCGGGATTAGAAGCCCGTATTAGTATAAACAGCGAAATTTATTTATGGTGAACTGAAGTAATTAGATATGTTGAGATGACATAAGTCATCTCAACATATCTTATTACTTCAGTACAATAAGCTAAACTTCCTAATGGAAGTTTAGCGTATTGTTTCAAAATTCCTTTTCCCACATAGACACCAAATTTGGCCTTTAATTCATGAGTCTAGACTCTGTCTATTCCATTAATGATAGAGACATGTGACACTGAATTACGATTGGCATTAGCAGACAAAGCTGTTAGCACGTTAGATGAAGTTTGAAACCTATGAGATGATTATCTCAGACAAGACAGGTTAACAAACGTAAATGTTAATTAAATACGCTAACAACAAATATCCTAATTCCCAAGTCATAGTCCCCGTCGAATTCAAATACAATACCTACCTAAGTCCACACTCAAATCTAAGGCGGGACTTAGCGCGATAATAATTATTCCGAGTCCGACTAACACGGTATTTGAAGCTCGAATCAGCATAAAGGAACAGCGGAATCTACTTATGATGAAACACTGCATTAATTAAATATGTTGAGATGGAATTAGTAAGTTTAGTTGATTGTTTCAAAGTGCCCTTTACCACATACATGCTCACAGTCACGTTAAATTTGGCCTTTGGCTCTTATGATTCCAGGTTCTGTCTATTCTATTAATGATAGAGACGTTACATTAACACGGAATTACGACCGGCATTGGCCAAGACACAGCGGGTGAATTATTGAATTAATTAGATATGTTAAATTAGTTTGGAAAGTTATAAGATGACTTCAGACATTGCTTTGCGAAAGAAAATGTTACTGAAATACACTTACAATAAATATCCTTATTCCCAAGTCATGGTCCGCAGTCGAATCCAAATACAAAGCGTCATCCTAAGTCCACGAGACACCCAAATCTAAGGCGGGATTTAGCGGCGAATTGGCGTGGTAATTATTCCGAGTCCGACCGACACGGGATTAGAAGCTCGAATTAGCATACAGGAACAACGGAATCTACTTATGGTGAAAAACTGCATTAATTAAATATGTTGAGATGAGATTAGGAAGTTTAGTTTATTGTTCCAAAGTGCCCTTTACCACATACATGCTCACAGTCACGTTAAATTTAACCTATGGCTCCTATGACTCCTGGTCATGCCTATTCTATCAAAAATAGAGACGTTATGTTAACACGGAATTACGACCGGCATTGGCTATGATACAGCGGGGCTATTAATGGTGAAATATTGAATTAATTAGATACGCTAGATGAGGTTAGAAAGTTATAAAGCTGCCATTAGACGGGCTGCATCGCAGCAACCGCACGTAGTCGATTCTTTCAACTGCTTGCAGTTGTACGTTCGACTTCGTTCAGTCGTGATATCAAATCTGAGCGGTCGGCTGCAGTCGTGTGAAGTCGATATTAACTGCATATAGTTGTGACTTCACTGATGCTGTCGGCCTCAGTCGTGTAGAGTCGATGCATGCTGCCATCGCTAACCGCATACAGTTTGTCGTGTTACTTTCACAAAGCGATGTCTGAAGTCATCTTATGATATACGTTAACAAGAAATATCCTATTCCCAAGTCCTAGTCTCCAATCGAATCCAAATACAAAGCGCTATCCTAAGTCCACGAGACACCCAAATCTAAGGCAGGACTTAGCAGCGAACTGGCGGGATAAATATTCCTAGGCCGACCGACACAGGATTTGAAGCTCAAATTAGCATAAAGGAACCGCGGAATCTACTTATGGTGAAACACTGCCTTGCATTGAAGTTTATTTATTTTATTTATTTATTTCAACAAACTTAAATCTATCATTACAGTAATAACCAATACGATAGAAAAGCAATCAATTATTGTAACACATTATATTCAAAGCTGTTCTTATGAATTCGCTCAGAGAACAAGCAAACAGATTTATTCTGTCGGCAATCTGGTTGAGGTTGCGCAGCGCGCGCGTCAGCGAGGCTTTTCTGAGCAGCTCGGTGCGAGCGCTGGGCACACACATCAGCGGCGGCCGGCGGCGGCGCCCTGCGTACCCGTTGGGAACGCATAACCTCAACAAACTTAACAATTGTGGATTGTGAGTTTTTCCGCGAATTAAATTAAAGATACACAAAGCCATGGATAAGTCTCTCCGCACCCGTAGTTCGGTGTATCCCACCATACCCAGAACAAATAAGGTAGGATACATCAAAGGATAGTACGGATAGACACCATATAACCTCATATATAGATATCTGGCATTTTTTTTAGTTGATTGTTTCAAAGTGCACCTTACCACATAAGTACTTGCCCACAGTCACGTCTAATTTGGCCTATGGCTCTTACGACTCCAGGTTCTGTCTATTCCATCAATGATAGAGGCGTTATAACACGGAATTACGACCAGAATTAGCCAAGATACAGCGGGTCTGCTAATGGTAAAATATTGAATTAATTAGATACGCTAGATGGGGTTGGAAATTTATTAAATAATTTCAGAAGTCGCTTCGCGAAATTAAATGTTAATGATATATAATACACTAACAACAAATATCGTTCCCAAGTCATGGGCCCCAATCGAATCCAAATACAAAGCGTAATTCTAAGTCCACGAGATACCCAAATCTAAGGCGGGACTTAGCGGCGAATTGACGCGGTAATTATTCTGAGTCCGACCGACACGGGATTAGAAGCTCGAATTAGCATACAGGAACAGCCCAATCTACGAGTACTTATGGTGAAACACTGCATTAGTTAAATATGTTGAGATGAGATTAGGAAGATCACTTGATTTTTTCAAAGTGCCCTTTACCACATAGATGCCCACAGTCACGTTAAATTTTGCTTTTGGCTCTTATGACTCAAGGTTCTGTCTTTTCTATCAATGATAGAGGCGTTATAACACTGAATTACATCCAGCATTGGACATAATACAACGGAGCTACTAATGGCGAAATATTGAATTAATTAGATAGGTACGCTAGATGAAGTTGTAAATTTATATATAAAGATAATTTCAGACATTGGTTCGCGAAATTAAACGTTAATGATATATATATACACTAACAACAAATATCATTCCCAAGTCATGGCCCCCAATCGTATCCAAATACAATGCGTCATTCTAAGTCCACGAGACACCCAAATCTAAGGCGGGATTTAGCGGCGAATTGGCGCGTTAATTATTCCGAGTCCGACCGACACGGGATTAGAAGCTCGAATTAGCATATAGGAACAGCCCAATCTACTTATGGTGAAACACTGCATTAATGAAATACGTTGAGATGGGTTTGGAAAGTTGACTGGAAACTGACTGCTTCCGTGGTCCAGTGGACACGGAGTTCGCCTTGTGACCCGGAGATCATGGGTTCGAATCCCACTGGGAAGCATACTTTATGAAAAGAAGTTTTTTTTTTTTTTATTTAAATGAGATACACATAACAAATTGTCACCAAAGTAAAACATTATATACATTTATGTTTAAACATAATAGCAGGGCAACAATTCAAAACATGTGCATACAGTAAGTTTAAGTAATAAAACAGTTGAGAACTTAGTTTGAAACAAAAAAAAATTAGGGAAGTAAATTGCTGCCAAAGTCTTAAAACATATAAAAGTAGTTAGTAGTAAAACATATAAAAAAGTTAGTAAGTACATATAAAAGTTCAAAAATGGAGAAGTCGATAGCAACCTCTCCATAAACACTACCAAGAAAGTCACAGTGCAATTTTACACAGTGACACAAACAATAGCACAGTACCTACAAGTAAAAATAAACAGTCAGATATCTAAAATCTGACGAATTTTGTTTTTGAAGGAGTACAAAGTGACTCCAAGAATATCAATGGATTTGTGGTTAAGAACAAGATCATTATATGCTCTGCACATGCGAACCAGAGGATTATAGTATGAAGTGTTATTTTTATATACCTCGAGAGCGAACAACATATGCGTGGGATTACGTGGCCTGTGTCTAGTATTGAAACTGATAAGGGACAAAAGTGAGGGAGCGTCAATAACAGCATTAACTATTTTATATAAGCATATTAAATCATAACAGCTGCGTCGAGTAGCCAAAGAAGATATGTCAAATTGTTTAAGTCTGTCAGTATACGTAGTCAACTTGCGATGTTTACCTGTTCTAAATGCAACTATTTTTAGGCATCTATTTTGAACTTGTTCGATACGATCAATGTGGACCTTATAATATGGAGACCAGATAACTGAGTTGTACTCGAGGGTACTACGAACAAGTGCAAAATATAGGTACATGAAACAACGAATATTTTTAAAGTCTTTAGTGCTTCGAGAAATAAAACCCAACAATCTGTTGCTCTTTGCAACAATGTAATCATAGTGATTTCGAAATGAAAGTTCACTGTCAAAGATCACTCCAAGGTCTTTGACTGATTCAGTACGTTCAAGTTTGTGGTTACCAATTTTATAATCAAACAAAAACTTATTGTGTTTACGCGTAAAAGAAATCACAAAACATTTTTTTACATTCAAAGACATACCATTTCTGGTACACCAATCGGACACAACATCCAGGTTTTTTTGGAGTATCATAGCGTCACTCTCATTAGCTACAGTATGGAAAATTTTTAAGTCATCTGCATACAGAATACAGTTGGTATGGATATTGTAAGCTTTAATCAACTGATTATCCGTAAAGAAAGATGATTCTGTGTTTCGGAAGGCACGTTTAAACTGGGTCCCGAATACCATCTAGCGTTTGATCATCAAACTATCCAGGGGCTAGTTCTAGTTTACCCTTTGGGTGACAGAGGTCAGACGGCAGTCGCTCTGTGTAAAAAACAGGAACCTCGTCAAATCTCCTTCGTTAGGTAGCGGAACTCGGGTTCTGAAGCGTTATGCTGAGGATGCAACCGGACGGGAAAATACGCTCGGATGATGATGGGTTTAAAAAGTTTAAAAGTAGATAGTTTAATACATTGCTTTGTCAAAGTCAATTTTTATCATGAATTGAACATGCAAAGCCACTTTTAATTCGATGTGTACCGACATCATTCCATCGTGTCTTGTAACTTGTAGCTTACGAAACCAATTTTGAACCATGAATTAATTCCTTATTGCGTTGCTTTCTTATACCTAAATAAACCTATATGGACAAAAATCACACATTTTAATAAGTAGCTCAACATGACTATATTTTATAATAAATCTGGACTAATATCCAAATTAAACATTTGAATTGAAAAATTTCACCACGGTTTAAATTTAGATAATACCTAATCCGAGCATTGTTATGCTGTTAAAATCAAAGACTTACTAATAAATTTATAGGTAATTCAAGCACATTGAAGTGTTTTTTGGGGTTCCGTACCCAAAAGGGTAAAAACGGGATATCCTATTACTAAGACTCCGCTGTCCGTCTACCTGTCCTACTTAGACAATTAAAATTTTCGTGGATGATGTATTTATTTCTCTTGTCGCTAAAAAACTAATACTTAAAACAGAATAAAATAAATATTTAAGTGTCCTATACAACAAACGTGATTTTTATTAACCTATTTTATCCCACTGCTTGGTAAAGGTCTCTCCTATTTCTGTCCTTTTGTCTCTGCCTTATAACCAATAACTCTAGAGAAACCAGCCAAGTGCGAGAAGGATTCGCGCAGGAAGGGTTTCCCACTATTATCTAAAAAAAACACGTTTTTTTATGAAAGCCCACTTTGATAATTATTTTATACTGTTTTTAGTATACTTATAGGGACTACAAAAACCTCATCTGTGAAAATTTCAAATATCTAGCTTTCATAGTTCATCATGAGAAACAAACTGGTGACAGACAGACGGACAGCGGAGTCTTAGTTAAATGGTCCTGTTTTTACCCTTTGGGTAAGCCCTAAAAACATTAAGGTCGCTGCGCCGTCTTTCTAGGTATGATATTGAACGTTGAAGTATTATTTCATATACATTATGTAACAAAAACCCTGTCCGATCCTTGCAGGAGCAACTCAGACCAATTCCAAAAAAAAAACAACATTTTCATACAAAAGTGTGTGCGGCCGGCCTGGCAATTTGTATGAAAATGTAAATTTTTTCTTCGAGCTTCAAGCATTTTTTATGAACTACTGTTTACATTTTAAGGTGAAAATATGAAGCTTTTCTCTACGTACATAAGCCAAAAGTGGCCGTTTAATTGCAAATGTGCGTAGAAAAGCTAGAAATCTGTTCCTTTTCAAATGGGGGCAGCACTGGACTCCGAAAAATTCATGTATCCCCTTAAGGGGATACCTGAATTTTCCGGGATCCAGTGCTGCCCCCATTTTAAATAAATCATTTGATAGGAAACGGAGGCATCATTTAAAATTATATCTAGACCAGGCTTTAGATAACCCTTCAAACTATTTTATGAAGTAATGTTTACAGTTTAAAGTGAGAACGTGAAGCTTTTCTACGCACAATTGCGAAAAACGGCCACTTTTGGCGTATGTGCGTAGAAAAGCTTCACGTTCTCACTTTAAACTGTAAACAGTAGTTCATAAAATAGTTTAAAGGGTTATCTAGGGTCTGATTAAATTTTGAATACGAAACGCCCCCATTTGAAATAAATGATTTATTCAAATGGGGGACCACGGAAAATTCAGGTAGCCGTATACCATGCAGAAGTGGCGCCCTCTTTTTAAATAAATTGTTTAATAGATTTGGTAATTATTAATATTTTGCTTGCATTAGACATTATTAATCCCTTTAAATAATTTTATGAATAACCACTCGTACTTAGTCCTTCTAGCTTCAAAACGCGTTTCTGCAAGTGACAACTTTTGGTCGAAACGCGTTTTAAAACATCAAACCAAAGACAATATAAATATTTTGACTACCTCCTTGGCGTAGTGGTCACCATGCTAGTCCGCCACCCAGAGATTTCGGGTTCGATCCCCGGTCACGGCAAGTTGGAAAATTACCTTTTTCAAATTGTCCTGGGTCTTGGGTATTCATCTATATTATGTATTTGTTATAAAAAAATATAGTATCGTTGAGTCAGTATTCCATAACACAAGTCTCGAACTTTAGGGCTATTTATATTCATTTATTTTATTTATTAGTAACGTAATAAAAACCCAACGCCATAGATACTATTGGAGGGCATAACTAGTAGGTGAAAGGAGTATCAGCTGCTCTCACAAGAGATGGAAGCACACACGACTACCAAAAAAGTGACAAAGAAAGTATTTATGCTTTAAAAATATTTATTGCATTTCATATAAGTCATATTTAATTAATTATAGTTCTACTTTATTTAAATAGTAGTAATAAACGATTTTAATGTTTTAATTAATACCTTGCCTATATTATCGCCATCTAGTGACGGAAGAAGATAAATAATTATGTTTAAGGCGATGGGTACGAATGATTAAACTAAGATATTTATTGCATTTTATATAAGTCACATTTAATTAATTAGAGTACTAGTTTATTTAAATATAAGTAAAAAAAGATTTTAATGTTTTAATTATTACCTATAACACCATCTAGTGACGGAAGAAGATAAATAATTATGTTTAAGGCAATGGGTACGAATGATTAAACTAAGATATTTATTGCATTTCATAAAAGTCATATTTAATTAATTAGATTACTAGTTTATTTAAATATTAGTAAAAAAGATTTTAATGTTTTAATTATTACCTATACCGCCATCTAGTGACGAAGGAAGAGAATCATGTTAAAAAGGCGATGGGTATGCATTATTAAGACGAAGTGGTAGCTAAAGTGGCGCCCTCATTTGAAATAAATTGTTTAAAACTAAATATGGTGATAATTAAAAATTTGTTTTAGTTAAAAGTAATATTGGTAGTCCGTCTAGTTTTAAAACGGGTTTTTGCCAAAAGTGGCCACTTTTGGCGAAAACCCGTTTTAAAACTAGACGGACTATTAGTAATAATTTCAAAGGTTATTCATAAAATAGTTTAAAGGTCTTTCTAGACCAGTCTTTCCCAAAGTGGGCGATAACGCCCCCTTGTGGGCGCTGGAGGCTTTAAGGGGGGCGGTAACGGGCCCAGAATAAAGTTGGGGGGCGCTGATGCAATGAGATAACTTCAGCTATTTCATATTTTAAAATTCACTGAAATTAAAATCCTCTTACTACACAACATCCATTTATTAGTTCATATTTATATCCTTTTTTATTGTACAAATATAAACTAAAAATTTAATTAATATTTATTATTTTAATGCGTTCACAACGCTATTTATATCGTTAAAGGAATCAAACACTGAAAAAATTTCGTGTTTTAAAGTTTCGCAGGTGAGTTCCCCACTTAAAATTAACTATGTTGATTATTGTTATTTTTTATAAAAGATACTCTAATGTACTGGTGTATGTATTATTATTGCTATCTCTTGTAAAAAAGTCTAGTTTAGAATATAGGTTGAATTAAACTACAGGCAAGACAAATATGTGATTCAGGTTTTTATGGTGAAAAAAATGGGGGGCGCTACAAAATAACAGATTTTTTAAAGTGGCCGTTTGACAAAATAAGTTTGGGGACCTCTGTTCTAGACAGTGATACAAATAAAATTTTTAATTATCACCATATTTAGTTTTAAACAATTTATTTCAAATGAGGGCGCCACTTTAGCTACCACTTCGTCTTTAACTAAGAAACTCGGAGACCTACAACAGTATTCCCAAAAAGGCCTTCCGTGACGTAACCGCTTTCCGCCGCTTTCAAACACTTTTGAAAGCCGTTTGTCTCGGAAATGAAAGCGAGTGTGACCTGAGGCCTCACTTATTTCAATGCTTGCTGTAAATAGATCAGCTGAAAGTGCTAATGACAATTAGTTAAGTCTTATAATAAGTTTTTTTAATATAATATGTAACAAATACCATATTATTTACCGGAAAATTACCGATCAACTTTTGTCATTCTAGCATTGTTTTACTTTTAAAAAAGGGGATAGATCAGATATTAAGACGAAGTGGAAGCTAAAGTGGCGCCCTCATTTGAAATAAATTGGTTAAAACTAAATAAGGTGATAATTAAAAATTTGATTTGTATAAATGTCTAGAAAGACCTTTAAACTATTTTATGACTAACCTTTGAAAGTAATATTGGTAGTCCGTCTAGTTTTAAAACTGTTTTTAGCCAAAAGTGGTCACATTTGGCGAAAAACAGTTTTAAAACTAGACGGACTATTCGTAATAATTTCAAAGGTTACTCATAAAATAGTTTAAAGGTCTTTCTAGACATTTATACAAATCAAATTTTTAATTATCATCTTATTTAGTTTTAAACAATTTATTTCAAATGAGGGCGCCACTTGAGCTACCACTTCGTCTTAACAACTACAGGCCGATAAGTTTGGTTTCACATATTAATAAATTGTTTATTAAAGTTATTCAAAACCGCATTGCCTCACAACTTAATGAATGCCAACCACCTGAACAGGCCGGTTTTCGACCTAATTACTCCACCATTGATCACCTCCATACGCTGAACCAAGTCCTGGAAAAGCACATCGAATTTAAGAAGCCCCTCTACATAGCATTTATAGATTACTCTAAAGCGTTCGATAGTGTCAATCATCCATTTACATTCAGCTTCTTCAAATCATCTACCACAATAGTACAGCATCCGTTCAGACACAAAAACCAGGTCTTGCGTTCAGCGTAGAGGGTTGTGAAGCAGGGTGACCCGTTATCGCCCTAACTATTTACAGCATGTCTCGAAGAGGTATTTAAAAAAGTGGCCATTCCTTGGAAGAATACGGGCATTGTCATCGGCGGCCAAAGGTTGACCAGTCTTCACTACGCCGATGACATTGTTCTGTTCGCTCAGTCAGCATCTGATCTAGAAAGTATGCTTAAAGACCTGAGTACGGCAAGCCTTGAGCTTGGACTTACGAAGAACCGGTCAAATACCAAAGTCATGACAAACAGCACCAAATGCCAGATTGAGGTGGATGGGCAGGCTTTGCAGTACGTTGAGGAGTATATCTACCTGGGCCAAGTAGCATCCTTCGAAAACAGGCAAGAGCGAGTGATTGATCGCCGAATAAATAACGCCTGGAAGAGCTACTGGTCCATGAAGGGTTTCCTTCTATTGACACTTAAGCAAAAGCTACTCGACGTATGCATCCTACCTATTCTGACCTATGGGGCACAGACCTGGTCATTGACCGAGGCTCAAAAATCCAAACTCAAGGTTTGCCAGCGAGCCATGGAGTGCAGCATTTTGGGTTTACGGCTTATAGACAAGGTGCGAAACACCGATCTACGTGCAAAAATACAAATAGCGGATGTAGGAGCAACAACAGCCAAGTTGAAGTGGAGTTGGGCGGGACATGTCTACCGAATGCGTGCAGAAAGATTGGCCAAATTATCTACATTCTGGACTCCAGACGGGCATAGGGGTAAGGGTAGGCCCAGAACAAGGTGGCGGGACGACTTAGACAGATTTTTATGTGGGTGGCAGAAGTTCACAGAAGAAAGAGACGAGAGGTTTGATCAAGACAAATTTTCAAATGATATCTCAGTTTTCTTTCAAATGGGGGCAGCACTGAACCCCGAAAAATTTATTTACCCCCTTAAGTGGGTCCGGAAAAGCATTCATAGATATTTATTTTGCCCCAAATTTGATATGACTCAATGAGCCAAGTAACGTATTGAATTAGCCTATTCGTAGCTAAAAATGTTAAAAAAAAATGGCACGAATCTTTGTAAAATGTACATTTAATCTTACATTCATAATCACGTACTATGTACATTAGAAAGCGCACTATACACACAAAAATATTGTATTTGTCATCCTGCGAATGGTTAGGCTGTGGCCACGACTATAGAGGAGACGGAAATAATGGTGCGAGCGATTGCTGAACCGTTTTTGCGGAGTTCCGCGGGCATCGAAATCTGCGGAATTAGTGCTTCTTGATAGTAACTGCTAGTTCTATAAACTGTGTCATGCGGCAAGATAATTAGTACCAAAACTATGGCATCTTCAGAGGCTAGACTTAATTGTCTTAAAATTTAAAATTCAAATAATTTTGTACATGTTACCGGCAATGTGTGTAATTCATGCATTGCATACAATGCCTCGGCAATGTATATATTTCCTAGGCAACGTATCCAAAAGTATAAATGTCCAAACCATACCACCTAATATATCTTCCGAAACTAATTTGGAGCAAGAAATGTATGACAAACGTACCATTTCATACATTGCCTAACAATGATTCAGGCATCGTATACAATTAAAACAACAACACAATAAAATTAAAAATAATCTGATTCTTGCATGAAATACAAATTGAAATATGTTTTGTGGTACTAATTATTATTTTAGATCAATAAACTAAGAGTGAACCAATATTACTAAAGTTACTAATCCCTAGATTAAATATATTACTAACAAAATGAGTCATGTAGTTACTTGATGAAAATAAACTATTCATTCATTCATAACAGTAGATTTGATACCAAGCTATCAAATCCAACTTTCTATACAGTCAAGCTAGCAGAATATAATTTTCTGTATAGATAATTCCAGTTTAGCGTGACATAACGACAAGGTAACATTTATTACCTCACAGTGACACTGTTACCATTATTCCCCTCTGCTCCGCTATAACCGAAGCCTCAGCCTTACAACAGATGAACAAGCTAAGTCAAAAAATATTTCCTACAAGTCATTGCTTCCAAAAAAATATTTATTGTTTCATTTTATTGTGCGCAATATTTTCTAATTTACACATTCAATACAAAAAAATCTGGCGCTAATTAAGAGACAAATCAGAAATTGAGAAAAATGAAATACAATATTATTTCTTATTAATACTACAGTCAACAGGATTTTTTACATTTTAATTATTAACTGCTATTTTATGAAACAAATTGCTTTTCTATAGTGGTATTAATTAATATACTACTTTTTATACAATTAAAAGCATTTTCATATATTTTCACCTATTTATCAAATTAACTATGAAAATACTTATTTTGGAATTGCACGTTCTCTTTGGTGGTAACAGTACGAAAAGACTAGCTTATTAAAATAAATAACTTAATATTAACTTAACGAAATAAATCTTATTTAACTTAAGTACAATGACTGAAGCTTTTTGCGAAAAAGCTAAAAACTCTTCATGCGAGAATAATCTTTGCATTTGGGCCACATTTTTGTATTTTGATTTGCCATTATTGCTTCTCGAAACAATAATTCAAAGTTTGAAAAAACGTGACTATGTGTGCCTTAACTGATAAATAGCTAAAAAAATGACTTATATTTTATGTAAGTTTTGCTATTCTTAATAAATATAGCTAAATACCTTTTCGTAAAATAAGTAGATATTCTTCCCATGAGACCTGAGACCTTTCAGTAAAAACTAAAAAAAAAAAAATTTTAGTAACGTGCCTTAACTGCAAAAATATGGCCCAAGTACAACTTCCAGCATTGCCTGATATTTTTTTTTTTATTAATTTATCTACTTTGCACATCTCAGACTAGATTTCACAATTTCTTAACTTTAAAAGAAGCTGTCTTAAACAATATCTATTTTATTACACGTAATATCACGCACAAGTTTGCCTTCATCTTTTGCTGTGATGGAATGTTCATTGCTTATCTAAGGACTAGAAGAGCCACGCATTTCAATGCAATATCAGTCGAATTTTTTTATCAAAATTAAAAAAAAAAACTTTTTTAATTTTTATTTTTAAAACTAAAGATGGAATGTGTACTTAGTTAAAATGTTTCACAACATAAATGTTTGCACTGCCTTGTAATAAAATAAAACCTATTTAGGTTATTAATATTATAGGAATTGTTATACTTACAGAATTATATGAGATATATATTTTTACAGAAATTAGGTTTTGTCAAAGCATAAAAAATCTATTGCTTAAAGATGATTGTTTTGAATTAAAGTGCTCTTTATAATTCCCAATCTTCTCTTCTTGAGACTTTGAACCTACCGATTAAATAAGTGCTTTCCTGTCAAATTTGTCAATAGTATACGCTTTTCAAATTGGTAGCATATGATGTTACACAATGGCAGATTTTTTATAAATGTGACTTTAAATCCCAACCCAATTTAAAACTTCTATTAGTTTACCGGAATACTGTAGTATGCAGTACAAAATCATGGCATATCGAAATACGAGTTTCATTCGATTTGATCGAATATTTTGGCTAATAATTAGTAGATATTTTGACTAGAAATAAATAAAGAAGACTTGCACTTTACTAAAGTAACATGCTGCATATTATCCGTCCAAAACCAGCCCTCGAAGCATGGCACGTTAACACACAAAACTAAATATTGTCCCATTTGTCCCCAGTAGGGACGTCCCCTCCTGGCACGAATGGGATATACCCATTCACACATTGCAAATTTCGTGCCTGTTGCATACAATTAAATTGAAGCCCATTTACTTTGTTTTACATTGCATACAATTAAATTAAAGCTATAGATGACTAGCATGGCCTTTAGGTAAACCATACATTTATTGCTTCAATGAAATTGTATGCAACAGTAAAGAATCTGTACACTGTGTAATTGGGTAAAAAAAGATAAACGCTGATTCAAAGACTATCTATGCTGAACAAACAGTTGTTTTGATTTTTCCAGGTTCCAAGGCTGATTTTGGCTTGCTTAGCGAAGCTCGGGTTTGTTTTAACAACCAATGACATTTCGCTGATCAAGATAACATCATGCCATATGGCTGGCTGCCAATCGGCAGAGCAAAATGAGACCGCTCCAAGTCTTCCCGAGATATTGTAGAAGGCGACTTAGAAAATACAAGCTAAACAAAGCTTATAAACATCAATGAGGATTCTCCAACCCTTCTGGCCAGCGTGGAGAGTGTAGGCCACATTCTCTGGCTGCTCTGGCCACGTATGG
Source organism: Acrobasis suavella (assembly GCA_943193695.1). Classification (NCBI taxonomy): domain Eukaryota; kingdom Metazoa; phylum Arthropoda; class Insecta; order Lepidoptera; family Pyralidae; genus Acrobasis; species Acrobasis suavella. Next base: position 12,272,726 of record OW971952.1, read on the forward strand.
CTCTGGTAGTACAGAGAGGGTCGTGCTCCTGCAGTGGAGACACTGAAAAGACCTGATGATGATGAAGCCATCTGTCTAGTGACATCGAAATCTTATTGATTGTCAAAACACAGTACGGTCTCATTTAGCTTCAATCTCGGCCCTTTTGCTGATATTAATTAGAGAAAACAATGAAAAAAAAAAAATTTTAGACACGTTTTACACGATTCATGTGTTACAGGGAATAAAATAAACCATTTATTCCCTTGATATTTTTAGACATTTTCAGTGACATTTTGTAATTATAATACTTAGATGTTAAATAAAGTACTGTCAGCATTCTCTCCATTTGTAGCTTTAGCCATTGTGGGATATATAAATACTATATTCTAAGTCTGGACTCATATTGACAGAAATTTAATCTGTGACTGATTTCTTCTGTGAATTATTGTATTCTACACCAGAAGTGCAAAAAGGAATTACTTGTATTATATTTGTGTAAGAAATTTTATGAAAATTACTTGTATTATATTTGTGTATTAGTAAAAGTCAGTAATTTTCAGCTCACGGTGATTTTGTGTTAATTGTCGGTTATGATAAAATTGAATTTACCATTCATATACAATATTATTAATCAGATAGAGAATTCCAATCAATGTAAGTCTAGCCAAAACAGTGATACTAAATAAAACAATGTAAATAAATTTACTTAAATTACGCTGACTGAAAATACTATGATTAAATATTAACTATACCGTCTGACTAGAAGTATAAGAGATCGTCTTGAGACTGACAGACACTTCTATAGAAGTAGAAACACGCAAGAACAATTTTTGTAATATTCCAGAGAAACATCCGATAAATCTTGACATTTCTTAATTATCACATATATTGATAATTTAAATTCTCATCACAAACTACGTGAGAATTTGCTTGACGTCAATATCAACAATGACAAAATTTGATCATCAAAATGAAAATTCTAATAAATAAGCTGTGGTCAACAAATTTTAGTTAACCTTGAAAATAAATTACGGTAGCTTGATATTGTTTACTGTACTACGAAAACAAGGGTCGTACAAATTGTACAAATAATTCACAGATTTTGATCATCGACTTTTGTCATTTCTATTGTTGGCAATTCAGTTCTTTCAAAATTAGCAAATATTGAAGAAAGTTTTGCTGAAAATAAGCTAACTCAGCAAATTGCAGGTACTCAAAATGACAGAAATTTTGCGGAATGTTTTGAAGATGGGCATCTACTAATGATTGAGCTTAAAGAATGCTTCGGGCTTCTCAATTCTACCACTGATATATATCTAGTTGTTGGACAAACTTTTCATCTTCGAAAAGATTTTTTGAAAGAAAATATATACTTGATTAAAAGATTAGATAAGTAAAAAATAATAAAAGTAGCTTTGACTGAATTTTGCGGTATAAAAGTAAAATCATATGCTTGTATTAATACTCAAGAAGTTATCGCAATCGTAGAAGCTCGAGCATAGCTTATGCATGAACGTAAAATGCATCCATATTCCTGAAGATACAACATGTCCTCATAACCTTTCAAACGTACCAACTAAACGTGAAAACATTATGAGTACGCATTAATATTACTGTACATTATTAGTTTGAAGTTAACGATGAGATTTTCGAAAGTTTTGATCTTTGCATCATTTTTCGGAAAGGAATTTTCATAAAAAATTATGCTTAAAATTATTTAACTATTTGATGAGCTCGTGACTAACGATGACTACTTTTTTAATACTGCTTGATGATTTAACTAATAGAACATAAAATTACTCATAACGTGGTTACTTAATTATGGGTGTATTACCTGACATTTTCATAGAAGATGGAAGGCAATAGCAAATATATAGATAGTGTTAGTACAACGTAGATTTAAAAAGATAACAAAATATCTTCAACAATAAAAAAAGATAATCATCAAAGGAGGTCGTTAAAAACATACAGATACCTAAAATATAAAAACACAAATATGTTCGAAAGAAGAACAAGAAGATCAAAATCAGAAACTTTTAAAAATTGTAAGACATGAAGGTTAAATGAACTAAAAATCTTCTAAGATTAGTTAAGATTTAAGTTTTAACTTATATCAAAAGACATGAGAATAATTGAGAAACAAAAATTCACTTATACCAGTAGATGTAGATTTTTTTCATTTGTCCCTACCATCTTGGTAGAGGTGTACCAAGCGGGAAAAAAGTTCAGACTCATTGATCTAAACATTCGAATACCTTACGTCAACTCCAAGCTCAGCTCATAGCACTAACAGCTGATGATGGGGGATACGGCGTCACAAGAGGTGATCGTCCTGATCGTCGTGATCTTCCTCGGACTCCCCTGAGTCTAGGCTCGGCACGTGGTCTAGACCATCGGCGTCTAATTGTTGATCCAGCTCCGTTGGAGCGTCGTCGTCTTTCCACTTGTCCATGGACCGCCTTCTGGCATTCATGAAGAAGTTACCAACCGTAGTTGGCTCTAATCCTAATTGTCTTGCTATGGTTACTTGCATTTCTTTCGACGGCCTTTTTGTTTCCTGGAAAATATAATTTTAAATTTTAAATGTCAGCCTGGTAAAATTTAAGAACTATAATATTATGTGCATATAAATATTCTAATTGAGAAATTTATCTTTAGGTATTATAATCGTGTGAATGAATATGAGGCATTAGAGAATAGAACGGACAATGTCTTTGTCATCCTTATTTATAGAAGTAGATAAAATGAGTTTAAGCAAGAATAAAGGGAAGCCAGTGCTCAAAGAGCAAATAGTATCCTAGAAAGGGATCTCTTTGAGCCAAACAAATATATGAAAGTATATTTTGTTTACCTTAAAAATAGCCTGTAGAGTACGCCGCTGGAGATCTGTGAAAACCAAACGGGGCTTCTTCGGGGAAGGCAGGGTACCCGTATCCATGTCCTCCTTGCGCTTGCAACCTGGAATGGAAACAGCGCAAGCCGTGAGTCTTCCAGCGAAATATGCTTATGCAGAAACATCTGTTTCATAGCGATGCGGTGAGCAATCCGGCACTTGTTTGTTTTTTTTTTTAAGTTGGGTTGCTCGGTAGCCTGGCCAGAGTACGCATTACTAGCACTTTCGCAAGTAAAATGACTTCGGGCTTGATCCCCACTTGAATTATGACCACAAGTTGCATTAAAATCTCTTGAGCACCTCCGTGTTTCGGAAAGCACGTAGAACCGTTTGTCTCGGTTGTCATCATTTTATAGCAGTCGTCAAGCTATGTCAAATGCTCTTCGGCAGCTTGAAAAATTTGACACTAGTGTTGGCCACTTGTACACACAAAAAATAAATTCGGCACTATTCATGACATGTACAAAAAATTATAGGTCTATGATTCACGATTAACAACTGTACCAGCCAAAATTCCCTACTAATGTTAAAAAAATTTAAGAGCACCTTTGAAATAACGAGGAAGTGAAGTTCTCTGAAATAAGCAGAAAATAAAGCTACGTTGTAATTTAAAAAGAAAAGATACTTACTGCCTCTCTGTGGAATCTGGGCCGCTGCAACAAAGAAAAATTAGATCCATTAGTCATTTGCTTTAAAACTAAGCAGCAGACATAGGCACTTTCATAAAATAAATAAATCTTACTCCTCGGAGTTTTTTGTTACATAAAAGTGCCTACATCTGCTCAAGAATCTAATAAATTAAAAGTTTTTAAAATAACATAATTAAAAACAACAAACATGCCACTAACATGGATGAAACTATAACATTCAGTTCATTTGCACTTTCAAAATATTAACTTATGAAAACTGTTGAAAGTAAGAACAATACTTCAAAAGACTGTTGACCTTAAAATACTGTTTAAATTGAAATATTGTTTAGTGCATATGAACAGGTCTAATAGATCTGTAAAATCCATATTCTAAACACATAAACAGTCTAGTTTTTCGAGGCATATTTTAGGTGACACTTTGTATATTTATTCATGAGTAACTACGAATTTTGTACAACTGTTATTTTTGCTAGAGAGAAAAACGATCATAATCAAAACTATAGCAGAAATGAGGTGGTATGCTAGACCGCTACAAAAAATATCAGTATTCTTAGTTACTCATTTTAACATCATCTTATCCTTAGGAATGAATTTCATTGATTCGTCGAATTCAGACCTAAGAATGAGTTATAAAATCGATACATTTTACATTTTCTAAATCTATGGTAAGTGATGCTTTGGAATAAAAATCAATACAAGATAATTATTGTAGAATAGGTATCAATACATTATTACTTAAGATCTCCCTGTTTATCAATTCAATTTCAAAGCACCAACACAGTTATCTAAACATCAAACGTATTATTTATAAAAACGCATACCTGGCGACAATGTAAACAACATTAACAAAGGGTTCTGAAATCTCGCAGGCACCTATAAAATCATATATCAAATAAAACTATTGCAGCCCGGGCGCGGGGGAAAACAAAAAGGGAGGGAGGGGCAGCGGTAGCAGTCTAACATTCATCTTGGCTTCTTGAAGCTAACAAAATACACTTACCTACAACTATAAAATAATCCTTCAAAAACATTTTCTAAGACGATAACAACTCTCTTTGTCTAGGCAGTATCTTTGCCGTATAATCAGGAAAGATGAAAGCATAATCAATGTAGACAGAAATAAAGCAAGGAAGGATACTGCCTATCCAAAAATAAACATCTAGAAGAACAAATCTCTATACAATTTACACATTTACTTCCATTAAACTGACAAAAACAAAAAATATGAAAAAAACAAAAATATCCATTCATTCTCCTCTCAATAACTAATAGGAGGCTTGTCACAAAGCAACCTGTGTAAATTAAAATATTGATTATTATTACTATAAATATGTTACTTATATTTAATGTGTATATTTTACCTTTGCGACAAGCTATAACATATATTTTTATGAGAAACCAACTCCAAAGAAACCAAGTCCACTGCTACGCAGCCATGGATAGGGGGTGGGAATTTTGGGAAAACAGGAATTGTATATCAAAAATTAAACAAATTCAAGTGTACCTAATAGTAAAAAAATATAATTTTTAAAACAGAATTTAATACAATCCAATTTTTTTTTCAGTAAATCATCAAAGTACGCCTAACTCACTCTATGTTATCAAAACATTAAATCAAGTTGTAAACTTTGGGTGTCTTCCAAATTTTTAATTAAATAAATTTACATTGAATAAAAACAATTGATTTAAAAAACTTAAAATGAACTTAATAAAACCTTCTTCCAGGATCACGTGTAAAGGATCAGGATATGATGGAAATCAGGAGCGAAATCAAGGGGAGGACTCACAAGCAAGAAACATCTCCGGCTGGTTCATATGCCGGTGTGTCCCATGGGGGTGGAGGCCCTGGGTACATGGAGCCCTGAGCCGGGGGCGGAGCACCCTGGTACTCCCTTGGCTGGTACGGTGCTGGCGTGTTGTTTACATTGTCGCCTTTTATTGTTTGATGCTGACTTGGCGTATCTGTGGAATTAGATTTAGTTGGTCTTTAATTAGTTCTTTTCATCATTATCACTAGATAGTGTGCAAAAGAGCCTTAAATGATAAAAAAGTATAAACCTACATAGTTTCTATGCATTTTACTACCTATATTTCTCAAAAATATTAAATGTTATCCGTAAGGAAAGGAATTCTCAGCGTTAGTTTAACATTTATTGTCTGTTTTGCTCCACAGTTTTATGGTATGTGTTCTGAATTTTATGTAAATAAATATGACATACCTACCCGTGATACCAACGGACGCATCTTCAACAGACGCATCTCTTTAAATGTCTACTCATAACAGACATGCAACGGTTTTTATTTTATCTATAAACTTTTACGTACAAGAGCTTATTTGATACTAAATATGTAATTATATGCTTCAGAGTGATAATCTAAATTGATTAATCCTTTTAAGAATGATATTATGCCTTTTCGTTTTCGAAATATTTAAAATTTACGTTTCATTTCCCTACATTTGCTTCTAACCACGTGTCTAGACCGTAAATGCACTTACTTTAAACAACTCTATTTTATGCAGTTAATGGAAACTGAAAATGAAGTAAAATTGAACTAACTCCGTTTTCAAAAAAAAAGATAATTAAAAAGAAACCCCAAAATACCTACATGTTAATCCAAGGGGCCGGGCAGAGGTGTGCGGGGGGAGCGGTCGATCGATACCGCGGGGGTGTGAGGGAGAGGCGGTGACGTCACGAGAGAACATGTGCCTTGTCGCACCGTAGCGGCTCTTTGCGTTTCGTGAAGCCGATTCGAATTTCGAATTGTGTTTTGAGGAAATTTTATTTATCTTTTAATGTTTATCATCGCCTTATTTTCTGACCTAAGTAAATTAACCCAGTAATCTCTTTTTTTCATAGCAAAACAAGTGTTTACACGATTTACCAAATTTTATATATTTCGGCAACAGCAAAATAATAGACAGAACATAAAAGGAATAGATAATGAAAAAGACAAACTGCTAAAGTACCTTTACTTTACGGCGTAGTACATACGTGTTTACTCAGCAAAAATGTTTTTCAAAAAAAATAAACTATCTCTAATTTTATGAAATCACCGCCGAATAAATAGTTTTATAAAACAAAAAGACCTAATAAGAAATTAAAGCACTACAAGATTAAAGCAAACGTAATTTATGTATATACACATGTCACATACACGTAAAGTAAAATAAATATTGATATTCTAAAGATTTGAGGCACCATAAAAATGTATGGTCGCATTAAAATCCGATCAAGAGTGAGCTGAACGATGGTATCGCAATTTCGAAGATGCAAAGGGGCTAATATTCTAGGAAATATTCTGGATTTGTTGAGCACTGTCTCACTTTTAAGTTTCATTTATGCTCCAACAAATGTTGTGAGATGAATTGAGACTTTTTAAAAAAAGGAGAAGAATCATTTCGATTGTTTTTTATTATTTTTTTACGTTTGTCACCTCAAAACTCTGTCAATAAAACCGATATGAATATATATCTTTAAACGAATAATATTTTTATATTGGGGATTTTAATTTTATAAAAATAGTAATTAATTTTATAATATAATTTTATTAGGTTTTTAGACTAAAAACTAAAAAAACATGTCATCTAATAAAACAAATGTGAAGAATTTTGCATTGAGGCGGCCCTTCCCAGCCGCTCTATTTTCAACGCGAGCATAGTTTGAAAAGCTTGAAAAGAGGCAAAAAAGAGAGAGATAGCGCCTAAGGGCATGGTTTGCATTCGATTAAATGAAATTAGTATTATTATTAACTATCCATTGAACGAATATTAACTATTCACAGGGTGCGGAAATTTCATAAAACTTGTTCCAGGTGATACGTGTTTATCAATAAGCCTTACAAGTATGTGAAATAAATGTTTTGTATTCAAAATTTTCATTATATTTGCGAGGTTTGTATCGAAATATTTTCTTTACTTTTACAATTTATGAACGGTCGAAGTTAAGCTAAAATGTGTGCAAAAGAGCAGATTTTTTAAGCTTATACTGACTTTGTTTTGCTAAATTTCAATTTTTTATTTTGATAGAAACCTAGAAATAGATCACAAGATACCTGTGAGTTCAAAAGTTTTCAAGAAAGATCAGATACAACTCCATAATCACGTACGAGCGTTTGTATGAAAAGTAAGACGGGAAGGCCGCTCTTAAAGAAATTTTTCGGTGATAGTTACTTACAAAAGCATTTAAGTCATTTACTTTTGTAAAATATATACTTATTAGATTTTTACAAGAGCGGTAAACATACAAATGAAAATAGTAAACTTTGGAACATAGATGATGATGACTCCATGCTGTCACACTGGAGGTACCGGGTCGATCCCCGGTCAGGTCAAGCTGGAAAATGATCTTTTAATATTGACCTGGGTCTTGGATGTTTATCTATGTATACATTATAAAAAATATCGTATCGTAAGTCTCGAACTTACTTTGAATCTAACTCAATCTGTGTGATTTGTTCGTATACATATATTTACTTTTATTTACATTACGTTTTGAGATGCACGAAGCATATGTTTAAAAAAAAATGTGTTAAACTTTACTATTGCTATCCGTATAATACATTGTAATCTGTTATAGTTATTGTACAATCCGTATCATTATAATTAATAACTAAAATTTGTTGGTATTGAAGATAATTTTTACCATTAAAAAAAATATCTTAAGATGAAGTGGGAACACGCGCATCGCGTTTGTGAGGGGGTGAGGTATGAAGCGAGGCGGGAGCTTGCGCGGGGCAACCATCTTTCCCCCGCGATTTGTATTGCGTCCGCGCGCGGTACATCTACGTACGGCTAGCGGCATAATATAGCGCTTGACAATAACTATCTAATTTGTGATATAGCGGCGGGGCGCCGGCGATGACCGGGCGAGTTTTATGTTCGCGCATAGGTATATACGAGTAGCTTTTAAATTACATTATTACATACCAAGTAACAATTTTTTGTATGAAATTTTCTTTGTATTTACATAATCTCTAGTACTAAAATCATTCACATAAACATGTACGTATAACGTAATACTAGCCCAAATAAACGGCTGGATGGATAGGCTAAAGGTCACCGTACACTTGACCGGGTACCGGTATTATTTTGTATCGATACCAATTTATTTTTCAGCAGTATGAATAGAAGTGAAATCAAGGATCAGATCACCGTATATTTCACTGAGTATCAGTATAGGTATTTAAACTGAGTTAAAAAAAGGAAGAGGTTCTATAATCGACTGTATACATATTTTTTTAATGTGTGTTAACTGATTTCAGCGTCAATAGAAGACTGATTTTCTAAATTCTTTTTTTTTTTTACTTAAAAAAGTGCACTTTTGATTTGGTCCCATTGGAACCATGTCAGGATCTGATGGTGGAATCCCGAGGAAATCGAGGGAATCCTTCAAATTTCAAAGGCACTTACAACGTTTTTCATATTTTTTTGACTAAAATAATCAAATATTTGTGTATAATGTTATTGCTGAGCTGATGTGACGAGAGACCCAACTCCTCAACGATCAGGAGTTGGAGAATATTTCTTTAAACATTATAGGGACGTATAGACTACTAGTTGTAAATTTTGAAGTGATTTAGGTAAACTGAAATGTACTAAAAAGAGAAAAGTAAAAGATTTAAAAAAAAATTACCGACTTCAAACAAATAAAAGAACTCACTAAAAAGTAAATAATAATCAAACAAATATTATTTCAACTATTAGAATACGTACCTATAATTATTTCGCAAGTTGATTGCCGCTCGCCAACATACTTACTACAATGGTACCAAGTAACAGTAAGTAAACTTTATGTATCGTCTGGGCTCTGCACTGACTTCAAACTGATCAGTTGGTAGTAGTTAAAATAATATTTGTTTGATTAATATTTACTTTTTAGTGAGTTCCTTTTTAGGGTTCCGTACAAAAAATGAAAAACGGAACCCTTATAGGATCACTCGCGCGTCTGTCTGTCCGTCCGTCTGTCACAGTCAATTTGCTCCGAATCTACTGGACCAATTCAAGTGAAATTTGGTAGAAACTTGTAATCCTACGACCCAAACATAGATGTGCAAAGTAAATAAATATTTTTTTTTTAAATAAGGGTCATTTTTGAAGTACATATTAGGAAATTAAAAAAAAAAGTTTTGCGAACCTTACTATGTCATATATCAAATAAAAAGGCTTATTGTGAGGATTTCAATTATATTTTTTTTATTATTTCAAAAAAAAAAATATTTTATTCGTGAATGAAGACGAAAATTGACCCCCTGATCTCAAAAACTACTGAGCCAAAAATTTTGAAAAAAATTTTGCTTGTAGATTACAGGAAAAATAATACAAGAATTCTATCAATTAAAAATAAAGTAGTAAACTCAATATAATACGTTCACTTACGGAAAATCTTTGGTATTGTACGGAACCCTCTCCACGCGAGTTCAACTCGCACTTGCCCTGTTTTTTTGTTTGCAGTCTCTTTAATATTTTTTTAATAATATTTTTACGCAAAGTTATTTAGAGGCTCCAACCTAAGTAAGAGCGAGGAAGGGAGTTAGTAATGTTTATTTCAGTGTTCGTTTACAATGGTGGTTTTTGGCATGAATAAATAAAAAAGAATTTGGAAGTCTTGTCAAAAAAACTATATTAGGGGTTAAAAATAATCATTACAACATTATTTACTGTTTTCGGCACCTCTGAGCTTCATTCCACGTGATTTTCGCGGGTCTACTAATTCTGGAAGGATGTGGTTGTGATAAAAATCTATAATTTTTTGCTCCATTTTATCCTTCCAAAATTGGTCGTCTCTGTTTATGTAAAAAACTTCCATGGGCTCTTTTTCCCCTCCCCATATCCCAAAAAGACATCGTTTTTTATCGGCCACATGTAGTTGCCCTTGTACCTGATAGTACCAAGTACTATTCTTGTTAATTGTAGTGCTCCCGTCTTTTTTGTTGTGCTTTAGTATTTGGACCTTGTTTTGTGCTATGGCAGTAATCATTCCAAGTTTAAAGGCAGCGACCGGGCACTTCACTTCAACAATCATATCGTCCCCAACTCTGCCATCTGGTGTAGCGCCGATGAAGGGATAGTCTAGGTCGACGAATAGTCCGCATTCCTCTATGATCACATTTTCTTGACAGGCCAGTTGTTGTATGGCAAATGGTTCATGCTTGATTCCGTGAGCTACCGATGCTATACAGGATAGGTTAGATCTGTATAAAATGTTGTTAACTAGAGAATGGAAGTTTTTCTTTCTTTTTACTACAGCACCAAAGTTTGACGCTGTAAGTAATAGTTTTCTTATCTCAAGCCATTCCCCACTTTCTCTCTGTCTTGCTGTTCTTTCTTGAATACCTTTTCTGTCTCTTACCAATGACTCCAAATTTTTTATAAAATCAGTTTTGGCTTTTTCATAATCTTCCTTAGTCATGTCTGGAGCTGCCACTTGGGAACCATAATCATTTTGCTTATCAAATAGTCTTTTCCGGTTTTTTTTTCTTTGACCCATATTTGCTTGTTTTCTTTTGATGTCCCTTTTTGAGTCTAGCCTTTTAATGCAGTTTCTTGGGCTTTTGCCCAACATATTCTTGTGCAGAGTATATAATGGTCTATTCGTATTGTAAGAGACAACTGCAGCATGGCACCTTGATTGATAAGCTCGTCTAGTAGTAAAATTTATCCGCTTACCTCCCACAAACTTTGCGATAATGCTGTTAAAGCGTTCAACCGAATTCGTATCAACGTCTTCCAAAAGGCTGCGAGATTTAGATGCCACAGACTGCAAAATCACTCTTAGTCTGAACCACAATGCAGAGTGTTCAACTTGTGCTATAATGGAAGACGAAATGGATTTTTCTTTTGTACAGTAACGAGTATGACACTTTCTATGGTCACCAAGTGCATGGTGTGCTGCATTGGTTATGTCTTGATATATATTGTTCACACCCTTATCAATCGGCAACTTCTTGTTGACAGATATAGATGTAGACACTACTTTTCGCATAGATAAGACTTTGTCGTCACTTATATATTTTCGTTGTGCTTTTGGATACTTGGTATCTTTGCCTGAAAAATCAAGAGGTCGTTAGTATTAGTCCTACATGTAGTAGTTATTATATATATTAAAGTTGTAGATAAGTAGGTGGAAGTATACTAGTAATATGTAGGTATATGTGATTGCTGTAAGTGGTTAGTAATACAAAAAAGCTATCTCGTTACCCAAGCTCCTTAATTTGTTGCACATGTTGCGTAAAAGGTGATTACGGCACTCTATTTTGGCGACGACTGTGAGTCCAGGATATGGGTCGGCCGCCAATATCTTAGAATATGTGGAGGAATCCCCATCAGCAATTAGCCTACCGTAAATAAGCCCGTACATATCCATAGATTCTTTAAACCCTTCACATATAATTGCAGATTCCATTCCACTAGATGGGCCTTCATAATTTTTGTAGCAAACATGCTTTTTCGGTTCGACTTTTCGTTTTTTTGCTCTTGAACATATCAAACAATACTTATTTTTCACGCCAACAAACAAAACTTCACCAAATCGTCGACCTACGATTGCTGCGACTCCAGACATTGCGTTGTAATTTGTGCCATAAGAGCGCTTGCTCCATGCGCCATCGGCATAAACATCTATTACTGGTATACCGTTTATCAATTTGCCATCATCTATGGCAGCTGTGCGCTCTCTTTCAGCTGCCAATGCCATTGTCTCATCTGCAATCGCCTCCCATTCGTCAAAAATTCTGTTTTGAGTCTTAGCATAGAATTTCTCATTAAAAACTGGTATATCCATAGCAGACATGATTTCCTCAAATTGTGAATATCCTATACCACACGCTACCATTCCTGAAGTTGCAGCCAAATTGATTTCAACCCGCTCTCTTTCATGCATCACATTACTAGGGTTATCGGAAGAAAGCTCAAATTTCTTTTTGCATAATTCGCACTCAAACAAAAATGTAGACGCTAGACCCTTACGCCTTTCTCGCAGTAAATTTAAATGACTGTAGTTGCATTTAAATAGAGATTCATGATCCATTTCTTTTAATTGTTTCAAAAAATACCCTATGTCCACTATTCTCCTGCCACTAATTTCCTCGGAGTTCAGCCTCTCCTCAGGAAGTATGACAAGATCGTCAAATTTATCTATGGACCTGAAAGGTAAATTAACATAATACATATTTCTGAACAAATATAATCTTTTCCTCTTCTCAATATTTGACATTGAAAGAGCGAGACAAAACATATTTTTACTATAATAGGTTTAGCAAACGTTTTTAATTTTTTATGAATTTGGGGGTTAATCATTATTTAACCACTATGTGATACATCGTCATTGATAGAAGTATTTATGAAATTATAGGTTGTAAATAAATAGCCTTGACACTCACTCTAGTGGAGTTTCTGAACGTAACGCATTGGAAATATCAGGTATTAGGTCAGCATACACAGGCGTCAGGTCTGTTGGTATACTTTGGTCAAGTATAGTTCGAGTCCTGCAATGTAAGTACATTTTATTATTTATTTAAATATTTTTATTTTACTAAATAATATTTATACTCAATCGATAAATGATTTTTCCTTACGCTATTGGATTTACACCAGATGTACCTGGCACTTGATCAGGATTCTCTGACGTCAATTCCTGTTTATTTGTATGCTCAGCTAGTGTTCGTGATCTGTAATATAGGTAAGTCTTCTATATCTATATCTTCTTCGGTCTATAAAATTCAGGAAGATTTTTTAACTACCAGCTAAATTGATATAGTTTATTCTATGTATTTTATAGACCGAACATAATAAATATTTCTGAACGAATATAATGAAAATATTATTTACTTAATCATTATTTAACCACTATGTGATAAATCATCATTGATGGAAGTATTTATGAAATTATAGGTTGTAAATAAATAGCCTTGACACTCACTCTAGTGGAGTTTCTGAACGTAACGCATTGGAAGTAACAGGTATTAGGTCAGCATACACAGGCGTCAGGTCTGTTGGCGTACTTTGGTCAAGTATAGTTCGAGTCCTGCAATGTAAGTACATTTTATTATTTATTTAAATATTTTTATTTTACTATATAATATTTATACTCAATCGATAAATGATTTTTCCTTACGCTATTGGATTTACACCAGATGTACCTGGCACTTGATCAGGATTCTCTGACGTCAATTCCTGTTTATTTGTATGCTCAGCCAGTGTTCGTGATCTGTAATATAGGTAAGTCTTCTATATCTATATCTTCTTCGGTCTATAAAATTCAGGAAGATTTTTTAACCACCAGCTAAATTAATATAGTTTATTTATTCTATGTATTTTCCAACGACATTTTTCGTACCGTTTTTACTATTTAATATTGTCAGTAAGTAATACTCAATGCTTGAAAAAAAAAATGGCTTTCAGTTAAAATGCCTTACCTGTATAAATACTTCGCAAAGTACACCTTACTATCCCAATAATTTCGAGTCCCCAAATGTGCTATTCGAGTAATTGTTTAGCACTGGTATCGTTACGAAACAATACCGATACCCGGTCAAGTGTACGGTGACCCTTATTTTAATTCCCATTCATACTAAAAAAATGGTATCGATACAAGACAATACCGACACCGATACCCGTCAAGTGTACGGTAATCTTTATTTTCATTCCTACCCCATACCTACCTTTATTACAACTCGAAATGCATAAACATATCTTCCTATATTATTACTCGAAAACGCATAAAAGTGTACGTACCTTTCTAATTAAATTAAAATTCGTAGGTAGGTACTTACTCAGATAGATTATTTTGAGCTATTCTTCTTTTCCGCAAACGGGACATTTGCCTTCCTCTAAGGCTTTTATTGCCCATTTTTACACCAAAATACAATCCCTTATTTCGAAGTCGTCAGGATTTGATTGTGTCTTCGTCGGTTTGCCGCGATTTTCGTAAAGAACGTGCACGACGAGTTAGTACGTGTCTGCTTCCGACGAGGTACTGCGGCCGACTGAACGACGTAAGCGCCGTCAGCGCGAGCGCTCTAATTAGGTTTTATTTTATATAAAAATCTAACTACTATTTTAATGAAAACCACCTGTACTACCATATGGGATTTAATTTAAGGTTTATGAAAATATATATTTTGTACATGATCTTTTTTTACAAACGCCGTAAAATTGTAAAAATGCAATAAATTGGCGAATTTTTACGATTTTTATGATTTTTTTCTATCGGGCCCAATTATTCTAATCGTGTTTCGAAGTGTATAACAATATAAAGCATATCTTCACCTTTTCGACTGTAACAGTCTCATTCCATGGATTTTAACAATTGATACCCAAAAACCGTCTATAAGATATCTCTATCACGATAATTTACGCTTCTGGTCTTACCACTTCATCTTAAATGCTAACAAAATTTAGTTTACATCTAGTACAACAAACACAACTAGAGCACCAAAACAAAAGAACAACTGTTCAGGATTGCCATGAAAAATCAAGATTAAAGAGCTCACTGGTAGACTACAAAAATGAAGCATCATCATAAAAAGAATGTACAAAAAATTGGAATGAGCGGAGCAATAAACAAAGGTTGCCGCTGTCTGACCCATGGATCTTTCTACAGTAAGTACACAGAAAAAATGGGCAATAAAGAAATCAGACCTATAAAACCCTTGTCTTTGGGTCTAGTGCTAAATAACGTGTTATCTAAGCACGACGTCAGCTGCGAGCATCGATTCGCTACAATCGATGCGCGCTCGCTCGATGCGGCGCGTCACTACTAAGGGTGATAACTCATAGAGCGGAAAAGAGTAGAGTAGGCAAGGTTTTACTAACACCTTTCTTTTTGGACTGAGGGATATAAAGTGTATGCAACGTAGACTAAACAAGAGTCCCATATTAAATTAAAAATCTATGTTTCTTTATTTTATATAAAGAAACATAGATTTTTTATTTAACATTGCACTTTTGTTAAAAGAACTTTATTTAAAGTAATATCACGTGACACGTGTTTCATTACATAACAATAAAAAACAATGGTAAATTGAAATAAAATGACCGAGCCAGTCACGGTTAGTTGTTTCATAAAACAAAAGTAGTTACGCAATAATTTAATGTAGCTTTCATTATTCTTTTTGCCTTTAATATGGATGTGATAGCCAGTCACAGGAGTAGGTAGACTGTTTTGGGGTCAATGAACTGAAACGTTTATATTAATATAGACATGCCTCCGAGATTCCACGATTTTAAAGTTATTTAGGTTATTTTTCAGAAATTTTTAACTGTGACGTGTATGATGAAGAATATATCAATATAAGCAAGAATTTTTTCACACTTTTAACATCAATTCAACTGTATAAGTGACTGGCCTTCTAAAGGAAAAAAAAACTATGGCATGCTTAGAGAAAAAACGTAGTAAGAGAGACATGAAAGTATAAAGATGGACATTCTGCGCCGACTCCAAATAAATCGAGAACATGAACCATAAACGAAATCCCGAAAAAAGGCTTATCCATGTTGTGACTTCTATGACAGTACATGATACAAGTACATAAAATCAATCAACCTACTCCGATCACTGGTGATAGCTCAACACAAACACGATAAAATTGTTATCAAATCTTTTAGAAGGCGGTTTATTACCCTGTAGAGAACCTCTATTTTTCATTTTACCGAAACCATTTTTACCCAAACTGAAACGAAATTTCGCGCTTTTTCTGTCAATAATGAATAACTAGAACAAAGGGGACTTGCTTATCTGCTAACTATTTAGAATTTAGATGGTTTAACTTTAATAGAAAGTAAATAAAATGGCTGTAATGCATTGGACTGATATGATTTAAGAAAGAAGATAACAAAGAGTGTCTGAGCCGTTAATGAAGTAGAAGTAAGAATACTGGACACGATTCAAAGATTTAAAGATTCAAATGTTTATTCAGTAATTAAACCTTTACAGGCACTTTTACACGTCAATAAGTATAATTTACATTACGTGTGAAGTACATTAAAATATAATTTATTTTTAAAGATACGCTACCGATACCAGCGCTTCGTAACGACCACTGCTGAGAAGAAACGCCGAAAGAAACTCATTTTCACAGTATTGGTCGCCTACTCGCCAGAAGGGCTTTGTCATATTATTATTATTGTCTTTTAATTAGATTATAATATAATACAATGTGTCAACATTGTATTATAATATAAGTATTTAAATACTTATAATATAATACAATGTTGTCACATTTAACATGTAATGCTTGCGAACGAGTTAACAAACATAAATTGCGTAATAAAAATATTAACATGTTTTACAGTAAGCTAATTATTGTTACAGAGAATACAGTTCTTATGTTTTATGTGTCCAGTGTAATGGAAAATTTATAGGAAGTGTCCACGCGTTTTTATCTTTTAAATAATCATTAATAGTATAGTACGCATTATTCAATAAAACTTTTTTAATGACCGTTTCGGGAAGATTGTTTACCCGTCAGCTTCCAGCCGGTCGGATCCGACCGAGAGAACAATAGATAACAATGGGTTTGCAAAATTGCGGTGGTTGACGGCTTAAATAATGTTATACCTAGACCCAAGAGTGATTTTTTGGTTTTAGCAAGTCGAAATTTAGGCATATGAAGCTTCTTTTTGTCGCGAATGTTGTAGCTGTGAACATCGTTATTTTTCTTGTAACAATTTAGTCTTGATTTAACAAAAAGGAGATTGTCGTAAATAAATTGAGATGTCACAGTAAGAATATTTATAGATTTAAATAACTCTCTTAAGGAATCACGTCATTTTAGTCCGTAAATCGACCGAATTGCTCTCTTTTGTAGCACAGAAATAGTATCCATGTTAGCCGCTTTACCCCAAAAGAGCAATCCATACGACATTATGCTATGAAAATAACTAAAATATACTAGCCTAGCAGTTTCAACGTTAGCTCAACGTCTGACTCTCCTCACAGCATATGCAGCCGAACTAAGTTTCTTAGCAGTGGCCTCAATATGTCCCATTTTAAGTTGCAGTCTACAGTTATGCCTAAAAACTTGGTGTTGGGGACCTATTCCAGAACTTGGCCATTAAGACTCAGAGGTATGTGAGTTTTGGGTTTACTCAAGAGTGAAAAATTAACTCACTCAGTCTTTTGTGTGTTTATTGCCAGACTATTAGTCGTAAACCAACTGAGTACTTGTGACATAGTATTTCTTACATCATCATAGTTTGTTGATTTTCTGTCAACCTTTAAAAGTAAAGATGTGTCGTCAGCAACTTACTACTACTTCACACAATTTTTCTGCAAGACAGGGAAGGTCATTAATATAAATCAGAAATAAAAATGGACCAATTATTGAGCCCTGTGGCACACCCATGCTCACAGGTGCACTATTTGAGGTGACTCTGTTGATTTCAACTCTTAGAGTTCTATTATCAAGATAAGATGAAATCACAGACAGTGCAGTATCAGTAACGCCATAAAATTTTAGTTTATTTTTTAATATAATGTGATCGACGCAGTCAAAAGCTTTCGACAGATCACAAAAAAGAACACACCTTTTTAAACAATTTAGAATATTTTTTAACATAAACTACAAAATCTGCATTAAAATAATACCTTTTTTCACCGTATAGTTCATATAATTTCCTCTTACTAATGTAAATACCTTTTGTAGCCCAATCACAAAATTTGAGTTTATTATCGGCTTTAAGAGTTTTTAGTGGGAAGCTTTTGGTAAACTCTCCTTCCACCGTGTTAAAAATATTTTTGTAATGGTCGTTAGGATTTTTAATAAAATTAAGTTCAAGTAAATTATTTTGTATACTTTCCCGAAAATGCGCTCTACGTTTAGTAGACGTTTGAATATATTTGAAGTAAACCCCTGCGGTTGCCCGCGTTAGGATTGCGTTTTGTTTTCTCATAATTGTGCGTTTTGTTATCTTTAACAATAAAGTAATACTTGTATTTTCAAATATTTTTTCTTTTACCATGCGTCATCTTCAGTGAAAACTCTCCCTAACGGTGTAGTGACGCGCCGCATCGAGCGAGCGCGCATCGATTGTAGCGAATCGATGCTCGCAGCTGACGTCGTGTTTGTAAACCGTGTTTAGATAACAGGTTTTAAGTATTCAAGTTTTATCGATTACAATTATTATGTTAGAGTAATAACGTGATTTATATTTTGCATGTGAGACTTTTCCATTGTGTATCTTTTTTTGCTTTTTTGTAAGTGTGTCATATGTTTTTTCAAAGTGCGTTCCAAGATAAAAAAAAACTCCTATTCTGATAGACCAATTTTCTTAGGGTTCCGTACCCAAAAGGTAAAAACGGGACCCTATTACTAAGGCTAAAAGTCCGTCGTCCGTCCGTCTGTCTGTCTGCCACCAGGCTGTATCTCACGAACCTTGATTGCTAGACAGTTCAAATTTTCACAGATGATATATTTCTGTTGCCGCTGTAACTGCAACACTAAGAACCGAAAAAAAATATTATATAAGTGGGGCTCATTACTAGATGTCGTCGAGGTGTTTTTTAATTTGCCTGGCAAATAAACTTGTCTTTGATTAAAAGAAAGAAAGGTTCAAGTAGTCCATGAATTTTCAGGCATTGCCATGATAACGCATCTTGATTGAATCCTTGTTACCAAATGATAAAATGGCGACCACTTCTTTTTCGCAAGTATTGACAAACTAAGATTCATGGTGCTTAATTGTCATAATTAAGCACCGTGAAGCTTTGTTTTCCGATAATGCCAGAAATGAGTGGCAACAACATCTTGCACCGAAGAAAACTATAGGACAAGATGAAAATCTGGAAGTAGGTATTTTGGGGTTTAAAAGTCTTTTGCCTCTAAATATTGTATTGTTAAATATGTTACAATATGTAACAAAAACCCTGTCCAATCCTTGTAAGAGCAACTCAGACTGTCAATATGAACAACTTTTCCTATGGGACTAATGCTTGAAACTCAAAGAAAAAATCTACATTTTTATACACATTGCCGGGCCGGCCGAACTGCACTTTTGTATGAAAATGTGGAACTTTTTTCGAGTTTCAAGCATTGGTCCCATAGGAAAAGTTGTTCATATTGACAGTTTCAGTTGCTCCTACAAGGATCGAACAGGGTTTTTGTTGCATATTGTGTATTTTGATATTACAGTAGCATACGTGACCTACGAGAATGACACACTATCGCATACCCTCATAACATGCTTTAAGATATGATAATGGGCAGTATCGATTATCAAGAATCGATACTTACAGCTGTTTTTTACTGACATAATATATCAAAACTATAAAACGCTAGTTTTACAACAAAAGAAGATATAATTAAAAAAAAAAAAATTACAAATTGATAGATAAAAATATTCATCTTCATTAGAACCCAGGATTTTTAAATAAATTCAATCATTTAGCAGTTTAAAACCAATAAGTCAGCATTTGATATCATTGCAATTGTTATAGAAAAATAAACATCCAAAATTCACTTATGACAACCATTAAAACACCAAAAAAACACATAGGTACATACTTCAGTCCCATGACTTACCTGTTTCAACTATGTCGTCATGAAACAATAAAACACTGGTTATTCATTTAGTAAGTGAAGACAGGAAACAAAACATAAATTGCGAAAACAAGTAAGTCATAGTAAACTCAAGTATATTTAGATGTATTTTAATAGAAAAAATCGAGGCTGGAGAATTTGAAGAAATTAGTGATTACTTCTGTAAAGATATTAGAGTATAAAGAAAACATATTAAAATAGAAGGCAAATCAAAAAAAGAAAAATGTAAATATATTAAAAGATATAGATTAAGATCTTAATAATAATAACGTCATCATAAACATCAATATCATATTTGAATCTAACTAGAATATTAAATACATCAAACATAGTATAGTAATTTGTATTCGCTGACTAATTTATTCATCGTGTTCCATGTTTACGTGACTAAACTTATGAATCCATTAGTGTTTCACGAAACTTATCAAAGAAAAGCTAGCTACAGGCATCATGCAAACCGTACCTGCAAGCCGCAACGCAGACATCCTCTGGAACTCCGGCTCTTGCAGCCACTTCCACATCCTTCTAAACGTTTCTCTACCAGATTTTAGCTTCGACCATGGCTTTGGATTCCTTAATAAATCGCTAAGCGTCCCTTGTGATCTACACAGCACCCTCTGCGCGAATATCGCCTGAGGGATCGAGTACCTCTTCAACTCTCCACTTATCCTTTGAGCTAACTCCTTCGTGTTTATCTCTTCCGTGTCGTTCTGTGCCTGTTGCTGTTGCTGCTGCTGCTGTTCTTCTCTTGCCATAAGCGCAGCATTGAGGTCCAAGCCCGGGCTGGGCAGAGGTGGCGTCGGCGACCGCCTTTCAAAAGAATTCGGCGACACACTTCGCCTGCTGTACGCAGATTGTGGAGATAAGGGCTCATTGTAAGGAGCTGGAGATAAAGAAGCGTAGGACTGCTGCTGCTGTATGACAGTGAAGGTGCCCCCGGCATGATAAGCGAATTTGTCGGAGACAGTACTTATGGGCGGCAGAGGAAGTAGTGGCGTTAGGGTCGCGTAAGAGGCAGGTTCGAGCCCTGGCGGGGTTAGGCGGCCGTTCACGGCGGAGAGCGGGTGGAACGCCGCATCGCCGTCGGGCAAGAGGTCGGCTGGGGACAGTCTGGGGGGCGAAGCGTTGCTCGGGGCGACTATGACTGTTAGCGGCGCGCGGTCTCGCGCTCGGGCCTCGTCCATGGCGCGCGGCCGGCGGCAGCGGGGTCGCGCGGGCGACTGAAGCACGCCTGCGCGACGCACCCTGCCGTCCCCCCGTCCCGCATCCTGCAAACACCCCTGTTCCTTTACCCTCGCTGACGAACAACTTATATCGCACCCCTGCCATGGCATTTCCAACCCTATTTCTATGACCTATCGTGAGGAGGGTCGTTTTGTCCGGTCGTGTGACGCGAATACTCTACAATGCACCCTTAACCTACCCTGTCGCTACTATTCTCTGCTTTATTGAAGTGTGGGATGATTACTGTCCACTGCTGCTCGGTATTTACAGTTAACTGCGATTGGCGTTACGAGCGGGCAATGGGTTGGGTGCTCGTGAATTTTGTCGGGCTTAATGGGTCGCTGGTGGGGTTTGGTGCGGGCTATGCCCTCGTTTGAACATTACTGTCACTCGGCTACTTGCTTCCAAGCTCACCTCAGGCGAAACTTTCGCAGGACAGTCTTACCGGTCTCATTTACCATAGAAAAGTTACGATTATTTATAATTTAAGTAGCCATAGATACACTTGGTCTCAAATAGGTTCAGTAGGTAGAAATACAATTTTATGATGTGAGACCTAAATATTTCTACTAAGAGAACTACTTCATTGAATGAAGTGTATTCACCAAAATATTTTGATTCTAAGCGTCTAATCTGCTAAAATATATTTGTTAGGTACACTAGTTCAATTCGTTACTTATATTATATTATTTGCCAGCTGCATTTCTTATCGCGCGGATTGTAAAAGCCAATTGAAGGAATGGGTTTAAATGTCGAAGACAGTGATCACGAGGACTATACGAGTATTTTAGCTTTTTTTAAGCGTAGACACTTAAGTGGCTTGACAGGCTAAAAGCCTACCTTTAAGCTAGCTTTAAGGTAGGCTTTTAGCCTGACAAGCCTAAAGCAAGGAAGAAATGCTAAAGCTAGCTTTAGCATTCCTTCAACAGGCCTAGGCCTGTTGAATAGGCCAAGCCTAAAGGACTATAAGTCTTTATAGGCTTTTGGTTCGATGTTGTTTTGGCGATATTTAAGTAAAATATAAAATAAATCCTTTATTCATAATTATGATGGCTTACTCACGCTGATACTAAAAATGACTTTAGCCTAAACATAAGCCTATTACTCTAAAAAAACCTACAGTCACAAAAAAAGCTTTATAATTTCATAGGATTTTAAAAATGAAATAATCCTAAAAAGGACCGACAGGCTTGAATTTAGGGTTAAAAGTCCTCGAGAACACTTCTCGAACATGTCAAAGACTCTGCGGCCAACAGCCCACTATTTTGATTTCCTTTTACATCCATAGGCCCATCATAATGCTGATAGTAGCTTTGGCTTTGGCGTCTTAAGGTCCTGGGGTTTGTGTATCCCCTGAGGTAATAAAGACGTGATCAGTCAACATCGATTAATAACCTGTTGGTTGACTGGTAGAAAGGGACTCAGGCCTTAAGTTCACCATTTACATGTATTGTGTTAAATAAATGAAATAACTTACTTACAGTTGAGGGGATATCTGAATTTTAAGGGGTCCAGTGCTGCAACCATTTGAAATAAACCATTTGTAAGGAAACAGAGACATCATTTAAAATTTTGTCTTGACCAGGCTCTAGATAACCCTTCAAACTATAACATAACGCACATACACCAAAAGTGGCCGTTTATCGCAATTGTGCGTAGAAAAGGTTCACGTTCTCACTTTAAACTGTAAACAGTAGTTCATAAAATAGTTTGAAGGGTTATCTAGTGCCTGGTCAAGAGAAAATTTTATATGATGTCACCATTTCCTTTCAAATGATTTATTTCAAATGGGGCAGCACTGGACTCCGGAAAATTCAGATATCCCTTTAACAGAATATCAAACGCCTAAATTAACTACACTACTACTACTTAAAAAGACTACTACATAAACTACATTTAGGAAGCTATTGGTACAGGGCGATGCCGGGAGAGTAGAGCCAAATGGGGTTGGAACTCTGGCAACAGTTTGTGTGACTGTGGGGTCACACAATCCATGGACCATCTTTTGTCATGTCTCAACCGCCCGACTCATTGTACTCAGGCAGATCTGAATCTGGCTAATGATTGGTTACCGTGGCTAAGTTCTGGTCTAACAATATTTAATTTGAGCCATTTCGACTAGATAAGAAGAAGAAAAGAAGAAGGAAGATATTTATTATGCATTAAGGATAAATATGTGATATTATGTATGGATGTATGTATGTACTAGTACTTTGGGTACGGCGAACCTTAGCTCTATTTACAAAGATATGGTAGTCTTGGGTACTCCTTGATAATTAAGATAAATAATAATAAATATATACGGACAAATCACACAGATCGAGCTAGCCTCAAAGTAAGCTTAAGCTTGTGTTATGAGATACTAACCCAAAATACTATATTTTATGATAAAAACATAATATATAGATAGACACCCCAGACCCAAGACAACTTGAAAAAGGCATTTTCTCAACTTGCCCTGGCTGGGGATCGAACCTTCAGATTGGCGGTCTAGCGTGTTGACCATTTCGCCACGGAGGTCGCCAAGATGACGCGCCAGATAAATAAATATACACGGAAAACCACACTAATTGAGCTAGCCACAAAGTAAGGTCGAGACTTGTGTTATGGGATACTGACTCAACGATACTATATTAGACCTAGGTCAATCTGAAAAAGATCATTTTCTATCTTGACCTGACTGGAGATCGAACCCGATCTCCAGATAGACTGCCTGGCATGATGACCATAATACTTTGTTACAGTTTGAGGCAATAAACCTATTACTCTTACCATCTGGTCATGATGGTAACAGTAATAGGGTTATTGCCTCAAACTGTAACAAAGTACATACAGTTGTTCAGCTACAAAAAAAAGGGAGACGTGGTGGTAAAGTACATGTGGTGTACCGTGCGGCGCTACGGTAGAGCAGGCCGGAGACACCTGGCGTAGACTGGCTCGCGACAAAGGGACGATAGTGATGTGCCGTTATTTTCATGCTCCAACTACCAATAGACGTCGATAAGACAGTATTTTTTTAAGTGAAAACTTCTTAGACGCTTCGGGCATACACGGAAATTGAGATGGGAAAAAATTCGCGAGACTGTCACCGACACCAAGTTTTCACTTATGTTTTTTTTTTTGGTTCACTACTAGATATCGATAAGTTATCTTGCTCACCAGGTAGTAAGTAGAATAGGGTAAGTGCCTCTAATACAGTTACAAGTTATATTGTACATTTATTTAGCTACAAAAAGGGAAACATGGTGGTCTGGTGGTGAATATGGTGTACCGTGCATGGCGCTACGGTAAAGCAGGCCCGAGACACCTGGCGTAGACTGGCTCGCGATAAAGGGACGGTAGAGATTGGGCGTAATTTTTATGCTTCGACTACCAATAGATATCGATAACACAAAAAAATTCATTTGCGTATAATTTGCTATGTATAAGTGAGAGGCTAGAACGTGGCAAACCAACAATCGTTAAAAAAGGGATGAAGGAACTCTTTCCTTGATCAGGAGAAAATAATGGCGACTAAATAGAGACCAAACCCCTAATGAATGGAATCAACGCTAGGCAGAAGAAGAGTTTGCTTGTTGAGAAAACATGGACGACATAAACTATGGATTTAAGAATTTTGAGAACTTAAAGATAAATCTTTGGACCAATTTTAACCGAAAAATTAAAGGGCTAAGTGTAAATCCCTTCATTAGAAACTAATTTTTCTACTTTTATTTGTTTAAGGTTACTTAAGTAGGAATCATTTTTAAATAAACTTAATTTAGAACGCTCTTTTTAAAACTTACAAATACGAGTGAATTACAACAGTATAATTTCAAAGTGACAATTATACTTATGTTTTTAAACCAGACATAAAATTGATAAAAATATCGATAAATTAAGTCACCTCACTACCATTGCGCCCCTATCACACGTATGGCCTCAGAGCGTTAACTTGTGTTACGTCACTATAGATACAACACTAATTTGTGTACAGCTGTAGATCTCTGATCATCAACTATACCATACTGTTCAGCAGCGTGTGCCGTGTAAGCTCAGGCCTAGAATAAAAAATAGCATCAAAATAACATAACCCCACGTAGTTTGGGCTCGGTTGATTCGTCTTGAATAACACTTTTAACCTTTTTAGGTCCTTGTTATAGATCCCTGACGGGGATAAGTCCGCTTCGTACTATTATATTCTTTTTTGTATTTTAATTGTGGCGTTTTATGTACAGTAAAGAATTTACTTCTACTACTACTACTACTAAAACCTTGTATTATTTTTTTTTAAATAAGTAGTAGCTTATTGATAAGTAGTTCGTTACATTGTTGCAATGTCAGTAACTTAACCGGTAATACGGTTCACAAAGGGGCTAATTTCCGCCTTAATACACCGGATACAAGCATTTGCGGTTTTCCGCGTCCTGCTTTGGTATCATTTTGGTTTAAAAAATTAGCTTCTTATTTTATTTTAAATTCAATCCTTCATGCTACATAACTTTAGACCCATTTACACGCTTCTTAACCGACTGCAAAAAATTAAGAAAGTCATCAATTCGAACGTTTATGTTATTTTGAAAATTATTTGATTGTTTGGTGCTCCATCAAACAAAAAAAAAATATATTTTACGTACTTGTCAGGTGTTCCCATAGAAATTTTACTAAAAATAGGTAGTGTAGTTAAAGTTGGATGTTAGTTTTGAAAAATTAATATTTTTAAATGTAAAAATTAATAATATTAAATGTAAAAGTTTTGCAACCATGATCCGCAAGTAAGAAAGTTTTAAAATATATTCTCATATTTTATCTCGTCTTTTAAAACCCAAATATATGCCGTGCCGTGCCGTGTCGTGACAAAAGACGTCACGCCTGTATAAAACAACTAATAAATCAGGACAAATGATTCCAACAACAAAAACTAAAAAGACAGCGCAACAAAATCAAACCCAGCAGGTTTTTAAGAACAACATTATTTCATATCTACGAGTAATTTCAATCATAAAAAGGAACAATGTACACACAATACAAAATCTGACATCATAAAAAATCTAAATCATTCACCCCTTGTAAAGCACCCTATTTGTTATAGCGAGGCAGCTGCGCGCGCAGGATGCTTGCGTGACGTCACTGGAAATACGATATCGATCATTTTGAATCGATACATCGAGCGGACACCTGTGGTGGCTCGTGCCATGCACTATCTTCCGGGTGCATTGACCTTTTTATTTTTTTCTGATTTGTGGAAGGAAGTGCGAAGGACTTAGGATTTATGGGTTAATTTAATAGGTACTTACAAAGTACTTACATAATAGAAATGTTTCTTTTGTATTTTCTGTCGTGTTCTAATATGGAGTAACTTCCATAAGTAAGAGAATAAATAACTAAGAATTCAAAGCTTACTGTAAAAACATGTAAATGCTCTGCGATCAATAAGTAACCGACATATAATTAATATTTTCTCTTGACAACGTCTGCGAGTTCGGGATTTTCAGGGATTTTCATGCTCACTAAAATGTCCAATCCGGTGGTGGCGTCGCTGTTCGGGTCGTTGGATTCCCTCTAATATGGTTGAGTTTAACGATGGCTGATCCGTGCGTCAACTCGTGAACGAGTGCTGCCGAGAGGGACTGGTCAGCTCGGCTTCGCTTTTTTTTGACTACTTATTATTTTTTATTACGCAATTTATGTTTGTTTACTTGTTCGCAAGCGTTACATGTTATAATGTGTCAACATTGTATTATATTATATGTATTTATTAATTAAAAGACAATTATAATAATATGACAAAGCCCTTCTGGCGAGTAGGCGACCAATACTGTGAAAATGAGTTTCTTTCGGCGTTTCTTCTCAGCAGTGGTCGTTACGAAGCGCTGGTATAGGTAGCTTTTCTTTAAAATAAATTAAATTTTAATATACTTTACACGTAACATAAATTATACTTATTGAAGTGTAAAAGTGCCTGTAAAGGTCAAATAACTGAATAAACATTTGAATCTTTGAATCAAAGTTCACATTCCTAAATTCTTTTTCAAGAATTTAGGAATGTGAATGCGTCGCGAGTGTAAACGAGTTAGCTGTGTCACTCATTTTGTCCTCGTTTATAATCTCTAAAGTTGGTTTTACTGTGACGATTCTTTCTGAATTAACTATCATTCTGTTGCTAAACGTCTGATCTATACGGTTTGGAGATTTGTTTCCTAATCACGATAAGTGTCGCGCAACTGCAACCAAAAAAACATCTTAAATAAAACAGTGTGATCCCGGACCTACCTCAATATAGCAATACGCAGTGCGCGGTGCGCGTTTGCAACAGCACTCCCCGCCCGCGACCCGCCGCCCTCTCGCCGCCTGCGCACCTACCGTGGCTACGAGCAACGAAACGTCGCTGTGTCGCTGCATGCAACGTGTATCCCCCGCGCAGCCCGCACGACTCCTCTCTGCCGTCGTAGCATATTTTAAGCGCTACGAAACACTACGAGCGGTGTGCAAGCCATCCTCCAAGTGTGTGCATAAGTTTAGTGCTACGAACTCACCTTCGCTACGCGTACATACGAGGGGGGGTCAAAAAGTTCGCGGAATGGAGGGGATAGCGGGGGGTGGGGGACCTG
Source organism: Acrobasis suavella (assembly GCA_943193695.1). Lineage (NCBI taxonomy): Eukaryota > Metazoa > Arthropoda > Insecta > Lepidoptera > Pyralidae > Acrobasis > Acrobasis suavella. Next base: position 12,300,601 of record OW971952.1, read on the forward strand.
CCGCAGGTAGTAACTAATGAGCAACTCTTTGTGAGTATATATGCCAAGTTTGAACCTGATTGTGTCAATAACCTTTGACCTGTCGTCGATCAAACAAGTGAATCCGGAAGAAAAACTTGAACATGGAAAAAATCGAGTTTCGTGCCGTCATAAAGTTCCTCACTAAGCAAGGAAAACCACCTCAGAAAATTTTGGAAGAAATGTTATCAGTATACGGGGACTCTTGCCCTGGGAAAACCATGGTGTACAAGTGGAATAGCCTTTTCAAGCAAGGCAGAGAGTCTCTTGAAGACGACCCTCGCTCAGGACGGCCGATTGAGGCCACCACCTCAAACATCGTTGAAAAAGTGGAGAATCTTATACTGGAGGATACTCGTTTGAAGAAGAAACAACTTGCAGAAATGGTTGGAGTATCACCTACAACCATTTTAAATATTCTACACGACAATCTTGGGATGTCAAAAGTCAGCGCAAGATGGGTGCCAAGAATGCTCACACCACCACAGAAACAGCTGCGCGTCGAGTATTCAAAGGAGTTTTTAGACCTCTGTAGCGCCGACAAGGAAGGAATTTTTGCAAGACTTGTTACTGCAGATGAAACTTGGGTTCATCATTATGAGCCTGAGTCGAAGCAAGAGTCTATGCAGTGGCATAAAAAGGGTCAGCCCCCCCCTAAGAAATACAGGGTGTCACAATCGGCTGGAAAAATCATGGCAACTGTTTTTTGGGATACAGAGGGTATTTTATTAATAGATTATAAAGATAAGGGTGTTTCTATAACGGGAGAATACTACGCTAATCTACTAAGACAATTAAAAGAAGCAATCAAGGAGAAAAGGCGGGGAAAGTTGACAAAGGGTGTGCTGCTTTTGCATGACAACGCACCGGTACACAAGAGCCGCGTTGCGATGGCTGCCCTTCATCACTGTGGCTTCGAAATGTTAAACCATCCTCCCTATAGTCCAGACTTAGCCCCCTGTGATTATTTTTTATTTCCCAAATTAAAAAAAGAGCTTCGGGGGAAGAAATTTTCCGATGATGAAGAAGTCAAGTCGGCGATTTCGGCCTATTTTGAGGACAAAGACAAATCATTTTTTTTCGACGGTATTAATAAGTTAATAGAGAGATCTGAAAAATGTATTCGACTTAAGGGGGAATATATTGAAAAAGAAAAATAGTACAGTATTTTATTTCACCCCCCTTCCCCTCCGTTCCGCGAACTTTTTGACCCCCCCTCGTACCTCTGTGCGTAACTTTAGCTTGATCCATTTCGGTTATTGAAATTCTATGCCACTTAAGAGGACTCCACCCCCCTCCGTACGATCAATGTCGCTTTCCGACCCAGATATACCCGCTCACTCGTCTGGTCCATCGGGAAATGTAACCAGAGCCATCCGGCATAAACGACGCTGTCAGGGTTCCCCGCCGGCCTCTCATGAGTTTGAAGACGACAACTTTAAACAAGAAATTAAGCTGATGTTCGAAGCGCTGCAGACTAACCAAACAAGCAATAATTTACTTTTTAGCAAATTATCGGAGGATGTCTCAGAGATAAAAAAGCAAAATAAACAAATCCAGAAGACTAACCAAGATATAGAAAAGGCATTAGAAAAGCTTACGGTTGGGCATATTGAAGTGGTCAAAAGAGTTGAAAAAATTGAAAATACCCAAAAGGCCCATCAGGAATACATAACTAGGCTGGATAAAAAAGGGGAAGACCTTCAACTCGCCTCTCGCCCATCCACCATTGAAATTAGAAATATCACTGAATCGGATAGAGAGACAACTGCAGATTTGACTGTCATTGCCCATTCGATTGCCAAAGTTCTTGGAGTAATTGTTGAGTCTCAGGACATCCGCGACTGCTATCGCCTACCAGCCAAGGCTGGCAGCAGCAAGCCCATCATAGTGGAATTCAATAAGGTCTCCCTAAAGCTGGACCTTCTGTCAGCCGCACGCAAATATAACTCGTCGCGCAACAGTGACCAAAAGCTCAGCACTTCTGACATTGGGTGGGAGAAGCCTGGTTCCCCTATATACATATCAGAACATTTGCCTGGAAGTGTGAGAAGATTATTCTTCTTAAGTCGGGAATTCGCAAAAAAATTTGAATATAAATTTTGCTGGACTGTCAATACAAAAATATACATTAAAAAGGACGAAACTTCTAAAGCTATTAAAATTTACAGTGAGGCTAAGTTAGCTGAGCTCAGTAAAGCTACTTAATATGTATAGATAACAATATGCATTCATTCCACACATGCTCATTCATTATTATTTCTGTTGCGTTTATATATATACCTCCTTTTAAAACAGAGATTTTGTTCTCTAGAAGTTTTGTCTTTAGTTATATATCAAAACTAACCACTGTTAATAATAATAAGATCAGTTAATAAGTTGATAAACCTAACATTTTTTCTTATTTTATAGTTTAGCCTTTCTACTTATAGATATCACTACCTCATTACTATAATATACTTTCAAAAAATGGTTGCACTGATCGGGTAAAAAAAAGGTTACAAAAAAGCGGTAAGATTTCGGCACCCTCAACATGATTAATATCGATAAAACTCTTGAAGAGCTGGATGCTGTAGGAGTGTCCGAGGCTTACAGCTGTTCCCCAGAACAATGTATAAACTATATCAAAACATATAATAAGACCATAACGGTTTTCCATCTCAATATCCGCAGCGTCAATAAAAATCTTGACCAATTACAAGCTTTACTCGTTCTCATGAAAATTAATCCTGATATTATAGTATTATCTGAATGCCGACTTCAGTCAGATTCAATTATTCCTGACCTAACAGGCTATTCTAAGCACCATACAACCCGAAACTATAATCAAAATGATGGGGTAGTAATTTACGCTCGGACTACGCTAGATATCACGGTCTATGAATCGTTGCTAGTCAAGGAAGCTAACTGCATGATCTGTACAGTTGGTTCCTTTTTCTCTCTGATTGCCATCTACAGACCCTGTGAATTCCGTAACACTGACAATTTTGTTCATAGTCTTAACGATCTCCTCCTTACTTTACCATCATCCCAAGTTTTAGCTTTAGTAGGCGATATTAACATTAAAATTAATGACGAACACATGGAAGCAGAACATTACTTAAACCTGGTTGCTAGTCATGGCCTTTTACCAACTCACAAATTTCCTACCAGAAATGATAATTGCTTAGATCATACTCTACTTAAATCAAAGTTGCAGTCCACAACCTTAGTAATTGAGTCTGCTATAACCGACCACTTCTCGACGTTCCTATCCACCTCGCTGTCTGGTAATTTGCCATACATTAAAACAAAACGTATAAAAGTTAATCATAGTGCTATCCATACTGACATTAGAAATACAGATTTTACACAAGTTTTAGGGTCTACTAATGCCAATATGGCTGCAGATACTCTGGTTTCTAAAGTTACTAAAATTATTAAAAAACACACAACTCAATACTACATGACGCGAAATAAACGAATTATAAAGCCATGGATAACTTCGGGACTCCTCCGTTGCATTCGAAATCGTGATAAAATGCATAAAAAACATAGGAATGACCCCCACAATCTTATACTAAAGCTAACATACACCAGATACAGGAACTACATTAATAAAGTACTTAAGAACCTTAAACGAACATATCACACTAAACAATTACACAACACAAAAACTAACCCAAAAGCGACGTGGCAGGTAATAAACAATATTACACAACACGAGTCGGAACCGTCAACGCCTAAAGCTTTGCTAAACATTAATACAGACCCCGCCAAAGCCGTTAACATGGTAAACAACTATTTTATAAACGTAGGTAAGGAGCTTGCTACCAGCATTCCACCTCACTCTCAAAATAATATCAGAAATGCCCTAGACCCTACAAATTCTCCCTTGGAATCTTTTGTGCTTTTTGACGTCGATGATGCTGAAATTGACACTCTCATTACTAATCTTCGAGATGATTGCGCTGTAGGATATGATGGTATATCTGCACGTCTCTTGAAAACATTACGGGATATCTTTGTGCCACTCCTCACTCACATATGTCGGCTGTCCATGACTACAGGAGTATTCCCCAGTGTCTTTAAAAAGGCTTTAGTACACCCAATTTATAAAGGAGGCGATAAAAAAGTGGTTAGTAACTATCGACCCATTTCTGTACTTACCGCTATGTCTAAGGTCTTGGAAAGGGTCCTCAATAACAGGCTAGTAAATTATTTACAATCTAAAGGTATTATTGCAAAAAACCAATTCGGATTTCAGAGGGGAGTCTCAGCTGAGGATGCCGTTTCCGCTTTAACTGACCATGTTGTGGGATGTTTGGATGGCAAAGTCAAGTGCCTTGGTTTATTTTTGGACCTTTCCAAGGCCTTTGACACCGTTTCGATACCCATCTTGCTGAAGAAGTTAGAAGCTATCGGTATAAGAGGTGTTGCCCACGACATATTTCGGGATTATCTAACAAATCGCAGTCAATCTGTCACTGTAGGGGACTCTGTTAGTGATGAGTGCATGATAATATTCGGCGTACCGCAAGGAAGTATCCTGGGCCCAACACTTTTCACAATTTATGTAAATAACTTATGCCGTCTTCATCTCCCTCACTGCAAAATCTTCGTTTATGCAGACGATACAGCCCTAATAGTTGATGGATCTAATTGGGAAGAGGTTCAAAAACATACTGAAAATGCACTTTCAATGGTCATAACATGGCTGTCTATAAACCTTCTGACAATTAATGTCCAAAAAACACATTACATAACCTTTACTACCAAAACAAATTACACTCCGTGTCAATCTAATTTTACTATTAAGGCCCATAGATGTCCTCAACTCTCCCCAAGCTGCTCCTGCTTACTAATTACTAGAGCACCCAGCGTTAAATATTTAGGGATACATATTGATCAGACCCTCAGCTGGGAATCTCATATCACTTCTCTAACACCTAGGGTGAGAAAACTAATATTTATATTCAAAAATCTACGAGATTTTGCAGATTCAGCCACTTTAAAAACTGTTTACTTTGCTTTATGTCAGTCGATCATTACCTATGGCATTACTGTGTGGGGGGGCGCGGCTAAAAGTACTTTACTTTCTCTAGAGCGTGCTCAAAGAGCTGTCTTGAAAGTCATGCATCGTAAACCATTTTTGTACCCTACCGTGCAACTTTACAAAGATACTGCGGTGTTGACGGTGAGACAGCTATTTGTGCAGCTCACTATAATCAGGAAGCACGTCACTCTAAAATACGACCCAACTATTTTCTCTCTCAAGAGACGTTCGGATCTTGTCTGTCCAGCTGTCAGCCACAGAACAGCGCTAGCCAAGCATCATTTTAAAGTTATCAGCAGCTACCTCTACAACAAAGCCAACAGCGAGCTAAAAATCTACTCTTGCACCAAATACTCCTGCAAAGCAAAGTTGTATACATGGCTGACCTCCAAAGATTACGCGGAAACCGAATCACTTTTAGTGTTCATATCGTAGATTTCTTAACATTTTTTTTTTAATCTATATTTTTAATATGGACTAACCACCCTTCTCTAAATGTGGTTATGACTTCTAAACTATTTGCTGACTTATACAAGACTTCACTCGCTCATTTTATCTATGTATAAGTATAGAAGTGTACCTCTATATTTAAGTATTTCGATGCACACCTAACTCCTTGGAACCCACCCTTACAATTAGTTTATTACATGTAAAACAAAGTTTATTTTAGATTTAAGTGTTTGACAGGTTTGTGACCCTGTTATAATCCTATAACTAAGTCTTATTCCCAAATAACAGTAAAACTAGTTTGGGAAATAAGTTGGAAATATGTCTGTAGCATTAAGAAGTAAGGTAGCTACCTACATACAAATGTCTGAATGGTGGTGGGTTGGTGTGGGGCCCGGTGGATAGGCAGCCCTCCAAAATACAGGCTAGACCTAGTTTGGCTCTGGTGCTGTCAGTTCGCCTGGTTCCCTCACCCTACTACCAACACTGTCATTTAAATTACCACCATCAAATTAGTATCTACTTTTTTCAGTTTGTATACTCAGTATATGTAGTGTACCTTTACGCAATAAAATTTTTTTTCTTTTTCTTTTTCTTTTAAACTCTTTAGACAAAAAAAAACTGATTTATGGGTTAATTTAATAGGTACCTACTTACTAAGTTCTTACATAATAGAAATATTTCTTTTGTAGTTTCTGTCGTGTTCTAATATGGAGTAACCTACGTAAGTAAGAAAATAAATAACTAAGAATTCAAAGTAATAGACATTGTCACATTGCTTAATTCTTTTTCAAACTCTTTCGACTAAAGATAAATTTAAAAAATTAAAAATTTAAATTCATAATGTAAAATTAAAAACTTACAACTACACTTAAAATGATTTTAATTAATCTTATTGTACAATCTGAAGCATATGGAGCAAATCGCAAAAAAATACCAGCTCTGTTAATTTAATTGATGTATTAAAAACTTTAATTCACCTTAAAAATACTAACTATCAACATAAAACAATCTAAAGTAAAATTTATTTAAAAAAATCCCGTTAAGTCTCAATGAGACGTTGGAAAGATCTTGGTGTAGATTCTTCTATTTACCAGAATAGAGTACTACCGGAAAATACTCTTACAGTATCACACACCAGTGACGTATACAAATATTTTAGACAGGGTAGACACTCATCATCATCCGATCGTATTCCCGGTTGCATCCTCAGCAGTAACGCTTCAGAGCCCGGGGTCCGCTACCTGACCAAGGAGATTTGACGAGGTTCCTGGTTTTAGACAGGGTAGACACTAATCTTAGCTAAATTAGACATATAGATAGATAAAATAAAAGAGAAGTAAAAAACACTTTAACTTTCCTTTTTTTACTCTTGTGCAATAAAGAGTTTTTCATTCATTCATTCGACGACCTCCGTGACGTAGTGGTCACCATGCTAGTCCGCCACGCAGAGGCCCCGGGTTCGATCCCCGGTCAGGCCTAGTTGGAAAATGGCCTTTTTCAAATTGTCCTGAGTCTTGGGTGTTTATCTATATATGTATTTGTTATAAAATATAGTATCGTTGAGTTAGTATCCCATAACACAAGTCTCGAACTTACTTTTGGGCTAGCTCAATCTGTGTTATTTATTTATTTATTCACTTTATTACACCAAAATACAAGAAAATAACATTTGAATGCTTGGGTAAATCAGATGTACAATAGGCGGCCTTATCGCCATAAATCTGATATTTATTTTTCCTGTTATCTACAATGGTCAATTTTCGTCTTCTTTCATAAATAAAATCAAGACTATTTATATTACAAAATAATAACAAAAATATATTTGAGATCCACATAACGAGCCCTTTCATTTGATATATGACATAGTAAGGAATGCAAAACCTTTTTTTTTAAATGAAAATGACCCTATTAAAGAAATATTTATTTACTTTGCACATCTGTGTTTGGGTCATAAGATTACACCATCCTACCAAATTTCACCTGATCTGGTCCAGTAGATTCCGAGCAAATTGGCTGTAACAGACGGACAGATGCACGAGTGCTATAAGGGATCCGTTTTTTCAATTTTTGTACGTTACCCTAGTAAAAGTGCTTGTAAAGGTCTAATTACTGAATAAACATTTGAATCTTTATAGCTTTGAATCCCTAAAACACGTGATCGACGAAAAATTTAAAAGCAAAACGTTTTAAAGCATTGATTGACCTACCATTTCCTTTTAGACATATAATGTTACGTAAGGCAGGTCCCGGATTTCATTACATCTTTGGTTTAATATTTAATCACATTTATATGGCATCATGCATGACGAACTTTAGAAGGAAATTGTTCAGAGGGTAGATTTGTTAGTGAATGTATTTAAACAAGGTCAGGGCAAGTTGGAAAATGGCCTTTTACAAATTGTCCTGGGTCTTAGTATCTTTACAATATGTAACAAAAACCCTGTCCGATCCTTGTAGGAGCAACTCAGACCGTCAATATGAATAAATTTTCTTATGGGACCATGCGTGAAACTCCTAATCACGTGATAAGGCACTTTTCGGGAGACGTGATAGTCTACCAATGTGTGTAGGTATTTAAGAATGCCGCCACCAGTTAGTTCATGCAAAGTAGTGCCGGCCGGCGCCCACCCACTACTGTTAGTCCCAGCATACCTGCCACCAACAGCCCGTGTGCACCCGCCACCAGCTGATGCATGCTCCCTCCGATACTGCTGCATCCGCTGCGGCTGCAGCAACATCGGACACCGCATACGCGTATGTAGCAGTAGTGGGCAGGCGCCGCGGCGCCGGCCGGCAATAGTTTGCATGAACTAACTGGTGGCGGAATTGCACAAAGTAATTCAAATCATGTAGTATGTAAGTACGTTTGAGTTCCGCAAAGTAACACCTGAATCTATTACTATTTATGAATGCATCATAGTAATGGCATAAAATCTTCGTCGAAATAGCCGATTGTTTAGCCACAGAATTAATACAAGATACGAAGGATACTTTTAAGCATTTCTCAACCGACTTCGTAAAAATGAATGAGTAATTCAAAGATAAGGCTTTAGGCCATAAGTCCGCCATAACATACTAAAGTAAAAAAAAAAAAAGTACGTATATTTTTTTTTATATTACAAGTTTATTCATAAAAATATAAATAACATTAACGCATATCCTTTATTAAACTAAATACAACCACCTGTTAATAAAACCAGTTACTAAACTAAATATAAATAGTTACCTACCTATAATGAAAGGCCAAGTGCGAATTGAACTCGCGTGGAGAGGGTTCCGTACATGCCGAAGATTTTTTCGTAAGTGAACCATTATATTGGAGTTTGCCACTTTATTTTTCATGGATAGAAGAATTCTTATAATATTTTTCCTGTTATCTACAAGCAATAAACTATACTTTGTATTTTTTTTTAATTTTAGGCTCAATGGTTTCGGTAGTCAATGTTAATTTTCGTCTTCTTTCATGTATAAAATCAAAACTATTTATTTTTTAATAATAACAAAAATATATTTAAGATCCTCATAACGAGCCCTTCCATTTGATATACAATGTTCTTTTTAATTAAGTACAAATATTTTAAGAGGTGATTCAGTCCATCATTTTAAACAACTTTTCCCAATAAATATGTATCGAAATACGAAATTTTTTTTTGCATTTTTCATAGTAACGATATCACGTGACTACTTCGATATGTATGAGACCCTAATTATTTTTTTTCGTATTTCGATATATATTTATTGGGCAAAGTTGTTCAAAATGATGGACTGAATAACCCCTTAAAACATTTGTACTTAATTAAAAAGGACATTGTATGACTAATATGACACAGTAAGGTTTGCAAAACATTTTTTTTTATTTTCTTATTTGTCCCTTGCAAATGGCCTTTACTTTAAAAAAATATTTATTTACTTTGCACTTCTGTGTTTGGGTCATATGATTACACCATCCTACCAAAATTTCACCTGATTTGGTCCAGTAGATTCGGAGCAAATTGGCTGTGACAGACGGACGCACGAGTGATCCTATAAGGATTCTGTTTTTTTGTACAGAACTCTAAAAATTTTTTTTTTTTTTTTATGTAAGTATGTTCTCCGATTCTCGAAAACGCCTGGACTAATTTAGAAAATTCACATATTCGTTTTTATTTTTATGGGTCTTGTCAGATGGTTCCACACAAATTGTGTCAAAATCGATTGTCTAAATTGGAGTAGAAGTCGGGTTTAAGTTTTAAAAATTATATTTCACAGGTAATTAACCTGCTTATAAGTAAAAAGTTGGAACCTTAGGAACCTACCAACTACCTAAAAAGAATATCTCCCTGACACATACTAACAATATTTATTGGGTTATAATCTTCCTACTTATTTAACTAGGTAGGTATTACTTATATGTTTCGAATTTCCTTGTTGTACTATTATAATATAATATATATAATAGCTATTTATACTTAAATAGCTATCTTTCTTGGTTTTTATTCGCCTAGCTACCGATGATGACTACCATAAATACTTAAATACATTTTTTATCAATAGTCTATGTCTAACTACTAAATACAGCGCCTTTTCCGCCATATTGAACGCGAAAACTAAAAGACCAGCTTACCGAATCGATACAAAAATCGTTTTTATTCAATTCCATAACAATATCTTCATCTTTCACCCTCAAAGTTATCGATCTACCTTCAATTTTAACATTCAGTACAACTTCAGACATTTTTGATGTTGACCTAAAATATCGAAAATTGATAACACGATCCGCAGTACGAAAAATCTTACCCTATTCGGTAGCCCGTTGCCATGACAACGCCGCGCCAGGCGACCCCAGCCGAAGTCACAACGAAACGTTATCTCCCATCTCTTTCCCACGCTTGAATTTCCCGCTTCGTTTGACAGAAACAGACATAGTTTTGTCATTGCGCGTCAGTGAAAGTCGCTGTAGTAAAATCGATATCGCACAAGGCTAGGCGTCGATTATCCGTTCTTCGCTCGTTTGGAGTGACAGGGTTGCATCGCACGTGTTGTTTCAAACAATTTTCCGCTTTAGTGAAACGGGTTAGAGCGTACAGTCGCGTGAAAGGTTTTCTTTTCAGGACTTTGTGTGCAATAGTCGCGTTTTGTAGGGACAGCGCGCCACATCGACTCAGTATTGATTATACCGATCCGAGCAGAATGATTGTGCGGAGTTTCGATTTATTGGATGCACGACATGTCAACGTTGCAAATTATATCTGAGGGGTCAACACCTAAACTAAATAAGTCAATCAGAGAATAAATATAAGACATTCTACAGGTTTATGTTAAAACTTATGTTAATGAAGTTGTAACTTACGAATCATAAATGTCAAAAGGAAAGTGTAGCACTGTTTGAGTACCTTACTTTTGCGCCTACAACATTTCTATTTATCCCGAAGGTTGACTGGTAGAAAATGCGAATTAGCATTAAGTCCGCCTCTTGTAACATTTATTATTGGTAAATAAAGTCTTAAATCAATATAGCACGCGCTCCGTCCATTTTTCTACTTCTAAATGTTATCTAAAATCAATGTTTAATAGTAAATTGTAGACCAAATAAAAAACAAGGTTTCCTTTTTTCAAAGTTTGCTAATACTAATATTTTTTTTAAATATTTAAAGCGTTTAGCATTTTTATGAGTGGAAAAACGTTCCTTTTTGTATAATGAGTTCGCGCTAGACTTCCGCTTAAAATACCGCCAAAACCAGGATGTACCTACAATAATTACGGGCGTTCAATTTTTGGTATATCCCATTTGCCACCACTGGGGGCGACCACCACTGGTGGCAGACGGGACAATTTTTATGTACACGTGTGCCAGATGCCACCACTCGCGACGCTCCCACTGGTGGCGAATAGCAATCGCCAATCATTCACAGTCTCATTTGCCCCAGTGGTGGGTGGTGATAAAAATTGTCCCGTCTGCCACCAGTGGTGGTCGCCCCCAGTGGTGGCAAATGGGATATACCCATTTTTTTCTTAGCATTGTAGTTCTTAAACCAGAGAATAGGTACGTGTACGCAATTAGGTACCTACTTATACCACTTTGGCAAAATACCCTGTGTAAAAACAAGAAATTATTTAAAAAAAAAAACTTTTTCAAAACAAGCTTATTATCTTAAACAATAAACTTAAAAGCTTAAAGAGCTTCTTAAGACAAATCAAAAGCGCCCAAACTCAATGGGGTTGCGTTGTTTCATTACAGAGTTCTTATAGTCATCTTTCAGCTCAATCGGAAACCGGGAAGTAGGTCAAAAACTTGCAAGATTTGATTACAGACCGACAGACAGACAACCGGACAGGTGAAACCATAGACCTAAATTTTTTTCTTACTTCTACATGTATGGGTAAAAGTAACTGAAAGCTTGTAAAAAAACTGGAGTTCATCCCTTCTTGTGTGGGTGTCGTAAAAGGCGACCAAAGGACTAAGCACAAACATCTCATGATAGAATTAAAATTTCATTCCCAGGTTTCACATTGGGCAGCGGCCGATTGTAAAACTTCGCACAAACGATTCCCAAAGAGGACTGACGTCAGGCAGGTGACCGGTCATAAAACGACTTAGCTGACAATTCATCCGAAAATATTTCATCCGAGGATGAAACGCCACCCTTTTTAAATTGCTAGGCGTCAACTCATCCGAAAAAAATTCGTCCGCGGATGAGATGACACCTTCAAATAATTAGGCGTCAATTCATCCGCAAGTGTAAAAAACGGATGAATTCGACGAATTATAGTAAACTATAGCCATTCTTTTAAACTATTCCTGCTACTTCTTCCCGATTTCGCATGGTCTTCGGCATCCTTGAACATTGAAATGCATATTATATTCAGAGAAGAACAAGCCGGGAAGCGCACCCCGGGTTTTCTCTTATCGAGTGTATGTAGGTAACAACTTTTATATGTTCTGATTTTAGCAGTCTATGTTTGTATATGTATGACCTCCGTGGCGTAGTGGTCACTATGCTAGTCCGCCACCCAGAGGTTCCAGATTCGATCCCTGGTCAGGGCAAGTTGGAAAATAGCCTTTTTCAAATTGTCCTGGGTCTTGGATGATTGTCTATATATGTATTTGTTATAAAATATGGTATCGTTGAGTTAGTATCCCATAATACGTCTCGAACTTACTTTGGGGCTAGCTCAAACAGTGTTATTCGTCCCTGTATATTTGTTTATTTATTTATTGTCATGCATATTACCTATATTTGGAGAAAAGTGCAGCCCGGATTTTCTCTTATCGAGTGTATATAGGTTATAGCTTTTATGTAGGTAATGATTTTAGCAGCCTATGTATGTATGTATGTGGATAGGTATGTATTCTTGTTCCATCAAAGTCAAAGTCAGTCAAAGTCAAATCATTTATTTATCTTTGGTTATTTATATCACTTGATAATTGTCATTTCTTTTTTTTTTCGATTTCTTAATAGTTAGTTGTTGACGTCAGATCATTTACTTACAACTAAGTTTACTGCCGCCTCCAAAGCGCAAGTCCAGAAGAAGCGGTAACAAACTGTACTGCAGCATTTTCTCCAAAAACGTCAACCTTACAATTATACTGATATTAAAATTAGATGTGTGGACTGAGAATACATTGCTATGTCATAATTATTAATTAAAAATGTCAAATTAATGTCAGTTTGTATAAAATACATGTACTGATTGTCGTAGCATCCGAATCATTTCATTGTTGTACAAGACTTTATTGTGAGGTTCCATCGACCAAATTCCGTCCTCATGATCAAACCGTCACATGGCTATAAGAAACGATGGAAGGTGGAGTAGGCCAGGCCTGTGTCACTCCCCGTTTAGGTATCGAAAATATTTGCATTATTACTGTGCGCGCGGCGACCACTTCATAGGGGAAAATTCAGTTACGTGAATCGTTTGTCCAGAGTAATAAGAATGAAATTGGCTTGCAATTTAGATATCTAAACGAAGAGGTGAGGAGTTCTGACGCGAGCTAAATTAAACCATAGCGCTAACCACATTAAGTACCTAGATATTTCTTTGAATATCTTTTCAGAGTAAGACTTCTGTACCCGAGTACTAGTACTTATTCTGTGGTAAGGCTATCAACGAGTGGTACCCTAGGAATGGAAAACGGAGTGTTGGGCGTCCGGCAGCTAGGGGGGTCGATGACATCAAACGGATTGCTGGAAGAAACTGGATAGCTAAGGCTAGGGATAGGATTCAATGGCGCAGACCAAAAGAGGCTTATGCCCAGCAGTGGGTCGTTGAGAGCTGAAGATGATGATGATCAGACCCTAGGCATCGTCTACCATAAAGTGCTCGCCAAAACAAATCAAACGAGTCCTTTAAATGAGGTTGTGTTGTTTTATAACTGAGTTCCGTCGAATATCTCCCGGCTCCATCATCAGAACGGCTCATTGACTCCATAATATTGTATTGTCATCTGACTTTTACACGTATGCAAAATTTCAGCTCAACCGGTTGAGTTTCAATTGCAAATTGCAAGATTTGACATAAACAAACGTTCATATTGTAGTAAACAAACAGTATACATTGCTAGTTAAATAAAAGCTTGTAAAAAAAATAACTATTCTCATATCACTATAGTATACCCTAACCAAAACAACCATATAGCCAAAACACAAAAAAAATCGGCATTTCCATACAAAAGTGTGCAGCCGCCAGGGCAATTTGTATAGGAATGTCGAATTTTTTGGTTTTTTGTTTGTTATTTTAATTTCATTATACTATAGTGATCTAGTATAACCCGTGGTTCGATTTATTACGGGTATGTCCCTTTACGTTGTATCTAGAGAGGCCGGTAGTCGATAATATCGGTTTGCTGCCATCGTCAGGCAGACTCACAGAAAAAGTAAAAATACTTTTGGAGCTTTACAGATTTACTTATGTCTACTATATTGTAAAAGCACCCTATGGACTGGTGGCCCCACAGATCATCTTCACTAGTGGGGTCAGTGGGGTCATCAGCTTCATTGTTTGAGGACAGTACGCTGCCCGCCGCGCCGCTGCCATTCCGATGTGATCAAGGGTCAGCGAACACCAAGAGCAGAGCAGAGCAGAGCATTTTCTGTGACCACTGAAAAATGAATCTTACGACCATTACCATACATTGCAAAATTGAGTATACGTCCGATGCTCGACCATCCTCGAGCATGCCGACAGAATATTCGGGCATGCGTTTTACATGCGCGAGCGCGCTCGAGCAGCCGCGCGCCGCTCGCGGCTGTCAGTCAGTGTTGCCGCAGCGAGAAAACTGTCCGGACGTGTTTTAACTTAAAATAATCATACAAATGAACACCTCTTGATGGTAAAGTTTTACACAATGTATAGTATTCACCTGAAGTACATCTTTCCTACCATGTTTCTTCTACCCATACTGATCTTCTCAATTTAGGACGTCTTATTTTATTGACATATTCGTCATGTCATCTTTCAAATCTTCATCTGCCAAAAGCGCGATGATCACTTAGTCCATAACCATATTAAATACGTCCGCCTTCATCAACGTTTGGCAATTTTGGCATCATACTGATCATGCACGCCCGCCGGGTATCCCAGACCATTTTCAACGAAGCTTGATCGCGCATGCTCGAGCATGCCGGCTGCATGCTCGAGCAGATAAAAACTACCTCGACCATGCGCGAGCATTTTGCAGTTCGGTCTGCGCTGACGCTTAAGGTTTACAGTAGCGAAGGTTGCACAACTAAGGAGGTATGTATAAATAAAAAACAAATGTGTGTTTGTTTGTTTGTATTGCATCAACTGTAACACTTTCAGTTTTCATCGATATTGAGCAAAGTTTACCTACATTATTATAACTGCTTACATATGCGCGTAGAATTGTTCATTAAGTAACTATATTATAATTTCATCAAAAATGTCGCTTCCAGGAAGAATTAAAAAAATTGGCTAGTGTCAAAAGAAAAAATATATTTCACAGTTATTTTATCTATTTCCCAATCCCTTCAGCCGTCCACGATATCAACGTTAGTTAAAAAGTTACGTATAAATAATTGCTTTTCTTACAACAAAACTAGTAACCTACAAAGAAGACTTTTCTTCCTGCGAAATAAGTTTTATAATATGAACAATTACACTTTTCCAACATGACTGACTGATTTGTTAAAATATAGTTATTTAAAAAAAAATTAAATTCGCTCTTTTATAATTACTTTTGAAATCAAAGTTTCGTCAAACTTATTAATAATCTGTGGTATGGTACAATGAAGGAACGTAGTGCATTTTAATATCAACTGTTTTGCAATCTTACTAAAGTCGCTTTTTGAATGGACGTATTTAAAACAGTGCGTCGCGCGCTGTGGCCTTGTTGTGGCGTCCAAACATTTTAATGTTGATAAATGTGAATTGTATAAAGTTTTCTATTCTTAATTTTGGAACTAAGTTCCTTATCGCGCGTTGCGAAAGGGGGCTAGACGGAAAAAGTTAAGACCAAAAGTTGACCAAAAGTTGTAACGACACTTTTTGTTCATTCAAATTTATGAAGATAATAAAAACTTGATTTTAGAACGCAGAAAAGAGTTTGAATATTTAGACCTATTTATAGATATATTTTACTTCGTTCCATCCGGGTGTCCCGTGACACCTCTCAAGTTTTTCTTATAAACAATTCGACGTCGCATACAAGCATAACAACGCATGCTATGTCATAATGCTCTGACCCCATGACAATACACACACGACACTAATCGTGCCGTTTCATATTTGTTTAAGCTTTAAGCACCAATTTTCTTTATAACAAGTCGTTCGAAATAATTAAACGACTAAAATTCTATAAATATCTTACTATGTATAGGTTAAAAATACATGTTATAACATTTTTACAAGTCTATCTTTAGTTTGTTATGTGCGGATCAAATGGCCTACTTATGTTATACACTTTTTAATTTTGTGCTTTATGACTTCCAAAATAGTACATTTGATCCACCAACATATCTTTAAACATAAATTAAAAATGTAAAAAAATCTATAGAAAATATGAAAACACTGTAAGGACATTAAACGAGAAAATTGATTGATAAACTCGTAATTAAAATTGAAGTTCTAGTGAAATTATACAAATTAAAACCATTTAAATACACTCCGGAACATATTTACAGACAGAACGGTCATGGACACAAATACACTAAAAATAATTAATAAATTCGCTAAAACAGTTAATTATAATTGCACATACGATGAACTAAGAAATACATAACTAGGAGTATTCTTCTATTGGTTAATTATACTTATAATTATTTTCTATTTACGTATGTATGTTATTTAAATTTCAGAAATCCACAAAATTAATGTTAAGACGGATTTGTGTTCTTTATTAATTGTCATAAATGATCAACTTGGAAATTAAAAACAATCGACTTTATAATAGTATTAAATATTTTACAGTAATTATAGATGCGGGTTGAAATA
This sequence comes from Acrobasis suavella, assembly GCA_943193695.1. NCBI lineage: Eukaryota > Metazoa > Arthropoda > Insecta > Lepidoptera > Pyralidae > Acrobasis > Acrobasis suavella. Next base: position 12,317,534 of record OW971952.1, read on the forward strand.
TTGGTAATATTAAAAAGCCATGCGAGAATAAAATCTACGTATTTTTGTTTCAAATAAAAAGCGTGCCTAATTCAATTGTGGCGTAGATTAAGGTATATGCCAGTAAAGTATACAATATTACTTAAATGGGTATAATGTAGGTAAGTACTAAAATTATAGAATATAGTAGAAGTATTTATAATTTCAGCAAAACTACGCTTCAAAGCGTTACTTAATCGTACAATAATTATTAGATCAGGGTTATAATTGTATATATATCTGGATTCAAAAGTAATTTCCAGACTGCTAGGTGCCCAGTTTTATAATTTTGAAAAAAGCAATGGGTATGCAGGAAAAATTAAATGGGTTTTAAACAACTTTTTGGGTTGGGGCTCATCTTACATATTTGTCATTTTTTGATAGTTTGCAAGTTACATAATAAGATAGGTAGAGTGACAAGAATTAACAGATTGTAGACAAGCCTTTGCAAAAATTAATACTAACACTGAATTTTTATTCAAAGTTCAGGCATTCAAAATAACATTTATCTTTATTTCTAATTAGCACGTTGTATAGAACGCATCATAAATATCATACAATATTGTTGTATCTAAGGCACATAATGTTTAGGCTTTCAATTATTACTCCATATCGTAACAGTGGTTGCTAATAAAAAATGTATGCAGTGACAAATACGACTTCTTTTCCAAACACTAATAAGTTTGGCCGTCCAAAAGAATGTTAGGTAAATTTGAATTGAGTTTTGTATTTGCCACGCATATACAAAATATTGCCAAGCTATTAAACTACAAAATCTACGCTGTTAATTAAATAAAAAACAACCTTCACTTTGCGTACAGCTTTTTCCATTAAATACAAACCTTTATCATAATTATAACAAATGCATTTCATACAACATGTATCTGTCTCTGCTTGCCATTTTATCATGCTGGAGAGCAGTTTCCTTTCCGTTAGCACTAGCTGTGCAATTGCCAATTATACAAAAACAACTATTTCAATATAAGACACGTTCAGAATGAACAATTGAATCACAGTCTAGAATTTTCGGCACCAATTAGCTTTTAAATTCGTCTCCAATATTTATATTGCCTTAACACTTTACAGGGTTATATCTTTCAGATATTAATACGACGAAGTTGTGTAGGTTCTCCGAATTCATTAATCAACAAGCCTTATGTGACAAAACTATTTTATTCAACTAACTGTTTTTATATTTTCTAATGTCTATAGCTAGCAATTGACTAATCTCGCCTTCTGCCTAGTTGAACTATTTTAGCTGTCAAATAGTCTAATATAGTTTTTTCTGTGAAATGGCTATTTTTTAATTGTACCAAACTGCTTCACTATTTTTTTAATCGAATTTTATACATAGAACCCAGTCTGTCCAGCATTTTTTCTATAGAAAAAATATTTTGCAAGTCAACTGTTATGAATATAGGAGATACTACGTCAGTACCAATTCTAGCCTTACTAAAGCTGTTTTTCATTACATTATTATTGCTCATCGTTTATTGCTACCTTTATATACTACACTATATTTCTACATTTCAGAAAATAAGTATCAAGGCATCAAAATAATTAAGAGAATGAAGACAAATATATATGTAGGAAATATAAGCCTAAATATTATTTAAAACAACGATGCAAAAAAGGAGTCAAGTCAACTTTTAAAGTGTACAATAGAAACTTGGCGGCTTTATTAAGTAGTTTGAATTCACAACTAGATGACATTGTAACATTTGGCTAGCCGCCATTACAAAGTTATTTGTTAGAATTAACATCGTTTCGTGAAACTATTGTCACTTATCATAGCAAAAGGTTACCTACGAACTGACAACTTAGACATTCTTACATAAGTCTATAACTATTAAAACCGTGTATATATATTTGGATTTCATTACGTGTAATTTGGCCACAATTTTAGGTTCGACCCCTTACTAATATCTGTAAGAGGTACTATAAATGTAAATATTTTGTTTTATTTTAAGTTATATTAAATTTACATACATGTTAGACTAATGACTAGCTTTTCTCGTATGGCCACGGTATTTTAAACAAAATTACGATTGTATGACTGTTAAGTAAATGAAAATATTATAACAACATTGCAAGGATAAAGGATTATAATAATTAAGTACTTCTTTATTGTTGTTCCGTAGTCAAAGATGAGTTCATCTACCTTTATAACGTCTTTTAGAATGTGGTTTAGATTAAAAAAAACCGGTTATATTCTTTTCCTGTTACAATACACAAATGCGTTATTTCTTTTATACTCTCTGTGCTTTTGCTTAAATAATGGTAAATTCGTTAAGTAGCATCTTTGGTTACAGAAAACAATATCTTAAAGGTAAAAAGTTATAATGAATTTTCCGTGTTAAGGTATGAGCGGATGGATTTATTAAAATGACTACAATTTACAAGTTCCTATCATTTAGTTACTTTACGATTTTATGAAAGGCACCTATAAAATGTCCCTCGACGAATGTCGGACTACATAATCTTGATTTATCATTTTTTCGATTCGAGATACTAATAAATCGTTCAAAGATTTTTTCGTGAGATCATTTTCATAAATTTATGAATCTCCTTTACATTTGTATTTTTTTATTCTCATTAAATATTTGTCTAAAAAAGAAGATTCATTTTTTTAAGTATTACTTTGAACTTTTTCAACTTTTGCCAGTTAATATAAAACTTAGTTTAAATTAAGTGATACTTTAGCTTTATTACATGGATGAGTATTGAATAAATTTGAATTTCCTGTAGCTTGCACAGTTTCAATCCTTATAATGAGTCCCAAATCGAAAATATAATAAATGTCTAGTCTCATGGCTACTAATTTATACAACTAAACTATCTCTTAAGCAAGGCTCGTCTTTCTTAAATATTCGTTCAATAAATAAAAAAAAAAATGTATTCTATTACTTAATCTATTTTCTTTTCATTACAAAACACACAACAATGAAACAAAAACAACTTATAATATCACACTTTCGTCAATAAAACGTATTTGACGCTAGTATTGGAAGCATTTTATTATATTCCATAATCAGCTTGTCTAACTGTCTCACAGCTCAGCAAAACAATATTTTATAAGCTGTCCATTTACATTTTTACTTCACTAAATTACTGGAAGGCTTGATCATATCATACTTGTTTTATATTCTATAAAAATATTAGAATATAATAATTGTTTTATTTTAGTAGCTTTATTTTTACATTATCGTTGGAGTATTGTATTTTGTTATCGTCTTAACGAGTATTAATGTATGCTATATTAAACGTCCATTGCTGTCAATCTCACATTGTACATCCGCGAGATGGCGTCATTACTAAATTTGAAACGCCGATGTTACAAAGTCACATGCTTGGGAAACAATAACATAATGACAGCTACAGACAATCAATATGGCGCCTTCTCAAATCTAAATTTCAACTACAACCTTCTGCAGTGTCACCATTCCATTTAAATTAATTATTTACACTATTCCCCGATTTACAGCCGCCGAAAAAAAAAACACATAAATACACTTGGTTATTTCAAATGTGTGTTTGAAAAGATGCAAAATATATTGTTTTGAATATGTATACTAAATAAAATCAACATCAAAATAAGATTTCCAAAATATCTAAAAATTAAAGTGTCGTCTTTCATGTTTTATGATCAAAATAATGATGACTCAAAAGTGATACACAAGATCAGATCATCACCGATGTATATCCTTTCAAAAATAACATTAAAAAAACGAAAGTTAACAAAGCGACATCTGGTGGCGAGATTCCTATCTCTTTAGGCATGCCACCAAACATTATTTTGAAAAACGACACGGGAACAATAATCAACGCATACACAAGTCTTTTACGTGCGATGGCTGACCGGCCTCCAGTGCGGAGGGGGGGCGGGGGTCCAGCGCAGCACGGTCGCGGGCTCGGGCGGCGCGGCGCGGGCTTCGGATCACGGCGAATGTAAATCGGGCGCGGGTTTGTCTGGCGCAATGTCGTCATCGACGCTCGGCCCCACCGACGCGGTGGTGTCCATGGCAGTCGCTTCGGAGGTTATGACGCTTGATTGGAAGAAGCGTTCTGTAAATTAGAATAATCATCAGAAATATGACATGTTTTATGTAATCGACATACTAAATTACATAATGATTACATAAATAACAATATTAAAAAAATACTTATACATAATAAATATATATATATATACTTATAATATATATATATATATATATATATATATATATATATATATATATATACACATTGTCGCGAACGAGATAGACGCAGAATGTTCGCGAGCAAGACCACGTAGAAATACGTCGATATAGTGCAAGCGAAACTAGGCCTTAAGTCTAGAGTTGTTTGGCAAGATCCACTCACACACACATATCGACGCCTCTACGTTTCGGCGACATTGAAATACATTCGTCAAGTGTAGAGAATATTCGAGAATAATGTAGACCTGTATATCGGCGCATATAAAAAGGCGAATGAGTGCGCCGCACCACGGCACCCGAACCGACTAGTTAGAGAGGCAGCTAACTACATCCCGGAGCACAACCCTCGCCGACTCACCGGCAGACGTCCGAGGCATGTTCTCTCTGATTCCGATGACCAGATTATGGCTGACATGGTCCAATTCGATACCTCTGCGGCTCCGAGCAGCCAGAGGAACCTCGTGGTCCGACCCCCCGCATTCGTCGTAATCGAATACGCAGGCATAGAAACATTAGCTCGTTCACTAGGTACCTCCCGGCGGTCATTGGATGATTTGCGTCCTAAGTAGGCCCTTCTGGCACCGTAGCTTCGGCCCTTCCGGCTAAACACGGGTGTCGCAGCACCCCAAAATTTGCCTAAATCCCTAGCGCGCCCAAAGCCGAGGTTTCCCACTTGGGAGCCCTTTGCGCTGCTGCTAGTAGTATATAAATGTAGGAAGCCGGGCCTCTAGCCCGCTCCTCAAACCTTGTCCGGGTGAAGTAGGAAATGCCGTCCGAGGCAACCTATGCCTGTAAATACAAAAAAAAAGCACCACGGCAGTTCTATACGAGCTACGGAAGCGATCACTTCGAAGTGAATCGCAGCGAAGGAAGCCTACTCTAGTGCGACAAGTGGAAGTACCTGCGACAACCTCGGCAAGATACCTGGACCTCAGCTGCTACACGACTTAGACTTAGACATCAGGAAGACCATCTTCATGTGTTAAATTTGGGTTCCGTAGTGAATAAAGACCCTCATACAAAGTGGCGTTTTTCTCCAAATCTCGAACCCCAGTTTCGTAACAATATATATGTCGCAGCCAACTGGTTAAAATAGCCATTTAATCAAACAGCTAGCCCTTTGACTGAACAACGCCATTCAATCACACGGCCATACGTCGTTTAGCCGACTTGTTGACCGCAACGTTCAACACTTCAGCTAGACGACGCTTAGCCAACTGGTTAAATGGCAAATTAACTAGGGTGACCATTAGTTTAGTATGTAATTTTAAAGAATAGAAAAACTTTTTACAAATTCTTGGTAGATTATTCTTGGATTAAGTTTAAGAAGTGACCAAAAGTTTGATGAAATAAGTAACAATGAAAAACAAATTAATAATCATAACATTCTTTATTGCACGAAGCATAAAATTACAAACTCAAAAAATTAACGAAGTAAGAAATTATATATTATTTGTTCGTAATGTTTAATCTTTTAACAAATGAACAAAAATACTATCTTAAAAAACCTTTGTATCAATTAGAAAGTAGATAACAAAAATCTAAACTCTTTCATAACATGAAAAATATCTTGAATCAATCAAAAACACCGGCTAGTTGACGCCATATTGAAAACAAAATGCACCTAGCGCCGCGGTGGTGAGCGCTGAACTAATTCAATTAGACGGCGGTTTTTTAAATCAGCTGTAGTGTTGAACGTATTGAGCGCCTCAAATATTCAATTAAAAAGCTAGGCGTGTGATTGAATGGCGTTGGTTAGTCAAAGGGCTAGCGGTTTGATTGAACGGCTATTTTAACCATTTGGCTGTGACATATATATAGTGCGGTACGGTCACGGTGATGCCATCAGGTATCCCACATTTTTGAAAACCCTTATTGTAATTTGCATTTTCAATCCGTCGCAATACTTGATCAAATCACGAATTTTCGTGGCCGCACGTCATCAATATAGTACACTACTCACCATCGTCCAATAAAACGACGTGGTCTGGCCCCGCCGGAGTGGCCATTATGTTGAACTCGTCTTCTAAGGTCGGGAAGGGCGCGTTCCATCTGAAATATTTTATGAACAAGGCTATAAGGCAGGTTGGTATAGACAATGGCGTAGGGCGTAGATAGCATATTCTTAATCTGAAAGTCAATTTGTTTGTTTGACCATTGTCATCCCTCACTTCATTTCTTGGATGTGTTGCCCAAATTATTTGGATGACATTTTTATCACCACTAACACTTTACATAAGAAATAACACGTATACGTAGCGGCACGTTAGTTTAGCGCTGAGCAGCATGTAGAGTACTGCTCACGGGTACGGTACTAATTTTTGTCTTCTGCGCAAGCAAGGTCAGCGCTAGAGTTTCGTGCCGCTACATTAAAACAATCAAGTTTTATTTATTTTGTATGTGTGTTGTCAGGACGCTAAGTTTTTTTTTTTGATACTATGCAGCTTAGATTATTTTTATTCTTTTTTTCTCTTCTTCTTTTTTAACTCACCTTGGCGGCGCTCTCGTGGAAGCCCTAGGAGCATATAATCCCAGTCCCCCCGGCGGCGACACCCCACCTCCCCCCGCTAGCACCGCACCGCCGCCTGCGCCAACGCCACTCACCGTACTGCCCAAACCAACGCCACCTAGTGACCCGTAGCTGAACACCTGTATTCAAAATTTAAAGACGTTATCATATTTAAAGATGGTTGAACTACGAATATTCAAACAATAATGATATACTATTCATAAATTTGCAATGCAGGTACTTGAATTGTTTGTTGTTGAATCAATCATCAGCTTATAATAATTATAATAGAAGAAAAACATTGTGAGGAAACCTGCACACAAATGTTTACTATTGGATGAAATGGAGAAAGTAATGGCAAACCACTTCATTATCCCTTCATAAAATGTTACTATGAGCGTCTATTTCTTTACAATGACACCGACAAGAGTCTGGCACTTAAGTGTGGAAGAATAGTTCTAAATATATACGAGAACAAACTGTAAAATGATAAATTGTAATTTTGCATTTGATTCTAAAAACTTCTTGAATTTACAGATGATTTTTATTAACATGTTTATAAACTTGCTCTTAACTTATTAGCTGATAATTAAGTTTTACCATCAGAAAAACATAAACTACCTGCTGTGGTTGCGAATGGAAGTGGTTGAAATGAGATATAGGTGGATGACACTCTGTTCTGTAATGCGGGGAGCGGCGCCGAGGTGACGCTGGGGGGGACCTGACTTCTGGGGACGAAGGGGAGCCGCAGCCGCCGCTCATCTCACTCGCTGCAAAACATTCTTCATTGAATACTAAAGCAGAAAGAAAGAGCTGAATGAATCATTCAACTCTGTACAAGATAGCTGAAATTGCAGAACGGAATATATTTGGTAATGTTGTGATAATAAAGTGACACACGGCTTTCTTTAAATGTAATATATTGTATTTGGGTAAAATAAGTCTCTCTATAATCACCCCAGTTGCATCTTCAACTGTAATGCTGTGAACTCTTGGGTCCGCTTTCTGACTTTTATTTCTCCACTTCGCACGGTCTTGAGCATCCTTATTTGTAGGACCATTGTGATTCATAACATCCTTGACGACGTAGCCAGCATTCTTAGGCTCTTTCACCTCTGCCCGGGCCCTATTAACATTTTCGCCCTCGATTCCCTCAATCAGCTTCTGCAATCTGCGCGATTATGCTAATACTTCCAAATATACTTTATTCATTATCAATAATAAATATTTTGAAAAATACCTGTACATTTTTAATAAGTTTAAGAACACAATCTTTAAGATCCCAATAATTTATAAGTATTTCGATGAGGAACTAATGAATCTCAGAATCAATTTATAATCATTTAAAATTACCAAAATCACGAGGTATGTAATTGATCTGAAAAAAATAGCAATTACCTGTGGATCTGATGATAGCTACGGGTCTGGCCATCGGTGGTAGAGGTGGTGGCGGCAGCATGGAACTGCTGAAATAAGGCTTCGGACTTCGCGAGAGACTATGTACCTAAAAATAGAACTTTAGCTTAGCTTCGGCTGCGCTTCGTAGACTAAGAAACAAATTTTAATGTTCATCATCATCATATTTTTTATCTTATTCTTCTGTCCTAACCTTATCCTCACTATTATGTGGGATTGGCACATCATGTCACTTTCTTTCATCTGGTTATATCGCCACTCAGTTTATCTGATACTCCTTTCTTACTCATATGAGTTATGGGTAAGAAAGAATGAATCTGTAAGGTTACATTTATTCCATCTAACGTTTCTTTGGTATCTCTCTTTTCCTCATTAACACTCAACACCATTGTCTATTTACGTGCTCAAATCTCGGTTTGTCTACGCAATTGCATCCTATTCTTGGCTTTAGGGATCCAGATCCCTAAAGCCAAGAATAGTTAAAGAACTGCTTTTTTTCAGCCAAATTCGTTTGATTTTGATGCCTTCGTGGGTCGATGTCATCAAAATTTTGCTGACTGTCGCACGCCCAACTCTTTGCTCCCTAGGATATTACTGGGTGACAGTCTTTGTGGCTTAATAAAGATAGTGTTAATTGTAATTTTATTTTTAAGATTGAACAAGTAATGACGATATGTGTTTATCTACGTGATCGAATTAGAAATAAGGAAATTCGTAGAGGAGAAGAAAAGTCACTGAATAAGCATTGATGGCACAACGAATTGATGTCCGATAGGCCAAAAAGGTTGTCGAATGGCTACCACGTACTGGCAAGGGAAGAGTAGGACACGCACCCATAAGGTGATCAGACGACCTAACCAAGGTCGCTGAAAAGCGTTGGACGCAGGCCGCTCTAGATCGGTTATATTGGAAATCCTTGGGAGAGGCTTGCGTTAAGGAGTGGATGTTCTGTGTACTCTCTGTTCATAATCATATGATGATGATGAAAATATCCAAACATAATGAATGATTTAGACTACATCACATGGTCGGTCTACCTGTTCTCTGCTCACCTGCAGCTGCTGAACATCAGTCGGCTCCTGGCACACGAACGTCACGAAGTCTCCCAGAGAGTCCTGCGGCGCTCCGTCATACTTCCCAGTGGTGTGCTGACTTAACGCCTCGGACGCTGAAAATGGAAATAAAAAGTATTAAAAATTATCGAATTTTGTCTGCGAACGGTACATAGAATAAATATAAATTTTCAAAACCCTATATAATTTTTCAAAAGTAAAAACCTACTTCACCCCCAAACTACACAACTGATTTATACATATTTCTATGGGACCACCTGAAGTGCCATTTTTCAGTCGCGGAGTCACCTAAACGAATGGTTTTTTTCATACAAAAAACCGTGCGTTTAGTAACACCGCGTTTGAAAAATCGCACCACTGACAAGCATACCTTTTCAAACAAAAACAGAATTTATCAAATCGATCCAGGCTTCTTTGAATAATTGGTGAATATGCATAAAAAAAAAGATCGCGCCGAATTGACAACCACTACCTTTTTGGAAGTCGGTTAAAAGGAAAAGCCTTGGATAGTTTGCTCCCGGTTTGACCTTTAGCCAAATTGGATCTTATTTCAACTATATTGAGCTTAAATCTCGGTTGGCGATAAAGAAATTCACTGGTGACAGGCAGTGATGAAATATACCTTCCGGACCATGATGAATTCCCCGAAATGTTAGATTTCAAAAATGTTGAATTCCGATAATGTTGATTCCACGAATTAACCAAAAAATATATAAGGACAAATTACACTGATTGAGCTAGCCCCAAAGTAAGTTCGAGACTTGTGTAATGGGATACTAACTCAACGATACTATATTTTATAACAAACACATGTATAGATAAACACCCAAGACCCAGGACAATTTGAAAAAGGCCAACTTGCCCTAACCGGGGATCGAACCCGGGACCTCTGGGTGGCGAACTAGCATGGTGACCACTACGCCACGGAGGTCGTAGTGGTCACCATGTTGAATGTTGAAGTACATGAATTGGTCAAAATAGATATAAGAGCAAAAATATAGGTATAGTTAACCAATGAGATACCTGACTTCGCACTCTATCAAAATTTTAAAATTCCTCTTACACTCAAAGTAATAATATTAACATGAAAATGTATTTGCAGAAAGATTTAAATAAAGTCTTTCAAAATATATATTTTTATAAAAATAGTTGGCTAAATGTATTTCAAAATTATTATGGCGATTACTTAGATTTCAAATAAACAGTTTAGCTTAGGGCTCTTACAGACGAACACAGTAAGTGCTGACTTTTTTCAAACAGTTTTTGGATGGAAAAATGAATCGTTTAGGTGACTTCTCATTTTAAAATGGCACTTCAGTATGCGCGCGACTCAGTTCAGCGACAGTCGGCGATCTGTGCTGCGCGACGGTCGCCGACTGCCACTGCTGTCACAAATTGTCACGCGACACTCTTCGCCGACCATGATCGCGAGCTCTCACTGGCACACTGTAGCTCATCTGTGTGGCGAACTCTTATCTACGCCACTACGAAGAACTACAACCACGAACATCAATGAATGAAGAAGCGATGCCATAGTTCATAATAAGCATACGAGATTGCGCCAGCAGTATCCTACATTTCGATCTCAGAGTTCGCCCGATTCGCTGCATATATACAACTTTCGACAATACAATGTCGGAGCCGCGGTTCATCAGGTGCAACACCATGCCTGGCGGGAAGATCTTCCCTTTGTGATGGTCGAACATACGACGTCGTCGCTCCCGCTACATCTGTTTGAATCCTTATGATAGTCTACCAAAGTAAATCCATCTGTATATACGTAAATAAAAACAGTTGGAAGTAGTAGTAATTACTACTTACTATCCTGACTCAGCGACCCAAAGTGAGTCTTGGACTCCAGCACAAGAGCACGCCAGCGATCTCGGTCCTGTGCTAGCTGTTGCCTGTGGTTGCCAACTTTAAGCTAGCGCAGGTCCGGCATCACTACGTCGCTCTATCCAGCGATACCTGGGACTTCGATCCACCTGGGTGGACGAGGATATATTCTCACCTGTCGGATGAGTGTCGGTGGGAGGTGGATGCTGGTAGAATATAGTGTTTGAGGGAACCAGAGGCGCTTGTGCTGCTGTCAGCCCGGCCGAGCTGTGAGGGATGCCTGAAACAGAAATTTTACAGATTCTTTATGGTTTGCGGGCTAGAATAGGAGGTGATAGGTGAAAGGACATCTCTTGGTCTAGGAGGGCAGAGTTGTAAGAAAATTTGTACAAAAACAACATTCCCAAGGAGGTCGTAAATCTATATTCTTAGGCAACCTTTAGGGATCATTGACCATGTATATCACTTTTGTGAAGTGAAACCCGAAAAAATACCGCCAAATGCTCCACTATAGAAGGAGGTAAAAATGTTTTGATTTCCTTATACCTTTCTGGTAAACTTAAGGTTTTTAAAACGGCAAGTTTGATTGTTTCTTTCTTGTTACTCATTTTTATGACAAAACATACATTTGACGAAGGCCACCAGTAGCGCATCTGGCAGATTTTTTTTTACCTCTTAAAGGGAAAAAAGGCTTATTGCTATATTGATTATCATTGTCATTTCAACCGTAGGAAGTCTGAAATTTTGTCCTAAGTCTTATAGAACTGTAAAGCTAGTAAGTATCCCACAAGAATTAAAACTTACTTTGGCGTTATCTCATATATTTCTTTAGCAAAATTTTATTTGTCCTACGAATTTATAACATTTTACGAAAACAAACAATTGCTCTTATCGATGTATAATTAACCCTCTATATAACCTAGTCCTATTTTATACTCAAACTAATATTAAAATATTAATAAAAAACCATCCCACGCGCAGGTTCACTGACCCACTATATTTAGCCAACACGTGCGTCGCATGCGCGTGAGTTTATTGTGGTGACACGTGATCCAATTGTTTTTATGATAATTTCTTGTAATTGTATTATTGAGTCATTAGGTATGACAAGATGTTACGTCTTGTTTGGGTTTGATGGACTAAGGAATGGGGTTATTGGTACGTACCCATACGTTAGTATGGGAGTTTAAATCTACATAAATAGACTACAAATCAAAACTTTTTGTACAAATGCATTCCTAAGGAGGTGCGTCGTATATGCCCACATTAGGTAAGCGACCAGCGTCAAAATGCCAGCCAAATCGTTTTAAAAATTTCAGGTCTTTCTTCTACTCTTTGCATGATCTTCAATATTTTTTGAACGACCATCTGACCATTGACATGCATATTTATTGTTGTAAAAAGAAAGCCTTTTAGCTCACCCTGGGCTTTGAAGCAGCACAGGTGATGTTTCAACAGGAACGTGCTAAGATTTGAAGAAGATATACCTCGATATAAAGACCACTTTACTCACTATAAAATACTGCCCAACCAGCATCTCGGCGGGGGGCGCCGAGCGGTTGTACCCGTAGTAGCACTCCGATTTCATATAAAACTCCAGAGGTAACTGTACTTACTTTACTAAAGTACTGCCCGATCAGCATGGCAGGGAGGGGGTGGCTCTCGCAGCAGGAGGCCGTCGGGCTTTTGTACCCATAGTGGCACCCTGACTCTAACTTGATCCCCCTTCCGAAACCATTCAGCGAGTAACCCCAAAAAAAATCTCAGAGGTAATAAACTTACTGAAACACTGCCCGACCAGCATGGTAGAGGAGGTGGCTCTCTCAGCAGGAAGACGTCGGGCTGTTATACCCGTAGTAGCACCCTGACTCCAACTTATTCCCTTCTCCGAAACCAGTCGGGTCTAGGAGAGAAACGATATAATAAAACCTCAGAGGTACTAAACTTACTGAAACACTGCCCGACCAGCATGGCAGAGGGGGTCGCTCTCTCAGCAGGGGGGTCGAAGGCGGGGGGCGCCGGGCTGTTGTACCCATAGTAGCACCCAGACTCCAACTTGATGCCCCCTCCCGATCCGCTTGGCGACTCTGACCCCGTCTCTTGAAGTATTGACGCTGAAAACGTTTGTTCAAGGAAATATTATTTTAAACACTCAAATAGTTGTATGCACTAATTTGATAGAATATTTTCTTGGCCGGAAATTTATTGGTATTTTTGAAAAGTCTTCTTTGGTGGTCTTCAATAAAAAGAATATTTAGAGTATACCAGCTGCTTTTCTTCAAAGTTATCGAAATACAATTCACTCGAAAATCACGAAAGAAGCAAAAAGTCCTATAATAGATTACTATTTTGATTTCTTTTTCCACCTTCTCGTCCACCTCCACGCTAAAAGTGATCTTAGGGTCTTGCAGCCCTGAGTGTCTGCTGGAGCCGCAAGACCCAAAATGTTCTACCTGTCCCATTACGGATTAAGACGTGACAGTGTAAGAGCCAAGTTTTTGTCTGAGTTATTGTATTCGTCTCCTTCCGTACAATGACACCAACAAGAGCTCGCGTCTCAAATGTAGACAGACAGTGTAATCAGATCAAACGTACCTTTGGACAACTTCCATAGTTCCTTCGAAGAGAAGACACCAGTTGCTAAAATAATATCGTTGCATATTACTCCATTGTACGGATTGTGGCTATAGCCTGAAATCAATGCAGCCGTTAAAGTATTCTATACGACTTCTACTGTCATCTCTGTAAACAAACTATGGAGATAGAGTCCACGTTTCGTTATTGAGTGTATATCCCTTGAAATCCAGATATTTATTCTAGTTCCTCATTTTTAACCCCTGATGAAGAAGAGGAAATTATATATTTGGCGTGTCTGTGCATCTGTGTGTCTGTCTGTAGCACCTAAACGAATAAGCCGAATTTGATGCCGATTTTTTGTTAAGAAGCTAACTTGATCGAGATCGTTTAACATGTTTGATAGGAACGAAAACTCAGACACAACTTAAAGCAAATAAAAGTGAAAGTAGGAGTGAGTTCGTACCAAAACGACAACAGGCTGGCTGAGGACAGACAGGAATGTAAGAAACTCCACAGAGAAGAGCGGACTCTTAAATTTAAATGAAATGAATGATAGAAATCAGTTCAAAAGTTGTGTGGGGTGAAAATGGGGGTGACCCAACCAAAGTACGCAAATATGCCTGAGTGGGGTAAGAAACGAGTAAATTTGTAGATTAAGAAATCCGTCTTTAAATGAAAATCGATTCAGCTGTTCAAAAGTTATTTAAGATCAAAAATCATTTGTTTATATTTCGCATATTGGTATCCTTGATAATTATCAGTTTTTGCTTTCGATTCGATTGGGATATCAAGATTTGATTTCTTAATATTGGGGATGAAAGCTTGAAAGTTGGGAGTTTTCTTTTTATTTGCATTGCCAATAAACTTGTCAGTTGTTATACCCAAGGGCATGCATGAAATAATGAGTGTTGACAAAGCGAAAAAGGTTTGCAAGGATCGGAGCAAGTGGAGATCTATATTCACTGCCTACCTCTGGGAAACAGGCATGATAATATGTATGTATGAACTTGACTGGCACGCTCCTACGTCTCTAGACTTATGTATGTCTGTGGCCTTTGGTTATTATGGCCCAAGGCTCTGTTTTTCAGAAATACAATTAAGTGCAATTAATTCATAAACAAGGATTTACACCCAATAGGTACTATTCGTAAAAAAATGTTTTAAGTTTCTTCTATAGATTCTTAAAATATAAAGTAAAATTGTATGAATGCAATTCCACATTGTCTTCATATGTGTTTATATTTTCTCAAAAATAACTTATTAATAAAATATAAATCGATTTTACGAATTTTATTTAACTAAAAACAACTGATAAATATTTACAGTGATGAAGTAGGAGAACATAAAGCCACAACATCGATAGAATAATGAAAAATACTTCATAAAACATTTAAGTTTATGCTAAAATCAACGCTTTTCTATTGAATTTCTATTATTTTCACAATATTTTAACTGATCAATATTAAAAATAAGATAGCACGTTTATTAGCAGTCATTGACTCATAACTGTTTTCGTTTTCGCAAGTTAAACAGATCAAATATTAGTCGAATTGGCGTACCACAAGGTTCAATCTTCGGACCGTTCCTTGTTATAGAGTAAGTCAATGATTTGCTTTTCATGGTTGAGAAACGCTCACATTGCGTTGTTTCTATACTAGCATTTATTGTTTTTATAAGATATTTTTATGTTAGAAATTAAATTGTATTCAATAGTTTTAAATTGACTCATACAATGATCGTAACATAAAATTAATTAGAAAAGCGTCGAAGTAAAATACGGATTCAAAAAGAGTGAAAGAGAAAGAACACCGACTACAGATACAAAATTCAAACAAACAACGAACAAACATCTCAAATAATTTGGATCCAATAAGCATGAAGGTGTGAGTGCAAGCCAATGGGATAAACGGCATTTCCAAAAATATAATTAAAAAAGAAACATCAATTTCACAGATTTTGTGCGACACCAATCAAAGGGATGGGTTCTTTCTTTGGCAATGTATATTAAATAACAATTGACACTACGTTAAGACCACTGAATCAAAATTCTACGCCTTAATGTTAAATAAAAATTAGTGTAAGGACCTAAAATTTTTATCGCAATTTTCATCAATATTTTATTTTAATATCATTAATTTATTGAGTTGTGGTCAATTCGTGTCATTACTTTCTTTTTAGTTTTTTACGGGTCTTTTTTGATTTCCATAAGAATCAGAAATCCTTTTTTGTCAGAATACATTATAAAGTTCAGTGTTCAGTATAATTATAGTCCTTGTATTCAGCCTGCAAGCAGACGTGTAAAATATACATAGTAATTCTTTTTAACGCTTTTGAAATTATCCACAAATCTTTAGAGTCAATTGCCACAAGCCAGAAAGAGCCCATCATGGCCTGTAAACAGGGCCGGTTACCTTTGTTTTTAGCCTCGTGTTCGTTCTCTTTCTCCCTAGCAGGGTGGGGCGAGAGCGACCCGCTTAGGATATCTGAAACACATCGGGATGTTACGGGATATTAGTTACTTACATCAATGTTAGCCAATCAAGTAGCTATTCATAGAAATTGCAAACAATGCTTTCAATAGTTAAATAAATAAAAATATAGAGGTAAATCACACTGATTGACCTAGCCCTAAAGTAAGTTTGAAGTCAAAGTCAAAATCATTTATTTATCTTTGGATATTTGTATCACTTGATAATTGTCAATTTGTCTTTCGATTTCGTAATAGGTAGTGGTTGACGTCAGATCATTTACTTGCAGCTAAGTTTACCGCTGCTTCCTAAGCGCAAGTTCAGAAGTAGCGGTAACAAACGGTACTGCAGCATTTTCTCCAAAAACGTCAACTTACAATAATTATACTGATATTAAAATTTGATATGTGAACTGAGAATACATTGTTATTACTTAGTAAACTTGTGTCATAGGGATTTATACTATAACTTTGTTTTACTTTATGTGCTTCCACCAGTTAGTTCGCGCTGTTACCGAGAGGCAAGGATGTCCAGTTCATCACATGGAAATCAAGATAGTTATTAGTAAAGATGTAAAAAAAAAACAAATTTGATTCAGGTGGTACTTTACAGGAGTCAAAGTCAGACAAAGTAATAAATTACTTCAAATGCTTCCGTCCCCAGTTAGTTTATGCAAACTATTGATAGACCTAGCTACTCTATTAGTAGCTGTCCCGTTTTCGTTTTCGCGATATTTTTTTTGCTGTCTGATATATGCGTATTATTGAGAGGTAAACCGAGGACAAGATAGGCAGACGATTTGCGTGTATTTGATAAAGATTGAAGAAGATTGAAATTGAAGACCAAGGATAGAAAATCAAGGAAGGATAGAGGCCTTTTCTAAGCAGTTAGCCAAAAAAGGCTTAAGAAAATAAAACAGCGTATTCAGACGTAGAGTAAAGGCTCTAATTTACACGTGAATTAAACCAATCAGTGACGGAAGCACACAAAGTAATTTAGATCAAAGAGCGTGTAACTTTGACTTCCGTAAAGTAACGCCTGAATCGATTAACTACGTAACTTGGTAGCTCTAAATCTTGCAGTGGATTCCTAACTTTGTTGTAGACTTTGTTCGTATCACTAAAGTTTAGCAATTCAGCAAACTCTCACTAGTTTGCGCCACACTAAACCACCGAACGAACTTGTAGTATTAAACACAGAATAAATTATACAAGGCCTCAGTTAAACATATTTTATTACTGAGTCTTATTATAAAACCAACTTCGTGCTAGGTTTAAACTTTTACCTGCCCAAATAAAGTTGACATCGGAAGGTGAGATAGTGTCATTTTACTAGGAGTCACCTTGATTAGGTTGTATAGTTATAAATTCACTTGCCAGTACGCGGTCACCATTCGAGAACCTTTTTACCCCATCGGCCATCGGTGCCTCGCACTGTGTGTCCCACCCTCTGCCACTTCAACGAGCTAATCAGCTGGGCTATGTCAGTGAATTTTATTCTCCTACGGATTTCGTCATTTTTGATTTGATCACGTAAAGAAACACCGAACACAGCTCCAGAGCGCGCTGAGCGACCTTGAGCCTTCTTATGAGACCCATAGTAAGGGTCCACGTTTCAGAGCCATCAGTCATCACTGGTAATACACATTTGTTGAAGACTTTAGTCTTGAGGCATAGAGGTATTGTGGATGAGAAGAAACAGCGTAGCTTTCTACTTACATGAATGCAGGTAAGTAATTTGATTTAATTTGAAGATGAAATAGAGTAATTTTACTAGATGTCACCTTGATTAGGGTAGATAATGGTTTAAACCAAGAAATAAAATTAATCCACGTTTATAATAAGACTACCTAACTCGTTTTAAATGTATTTATTAGTGACATCAAAATAAATAAAACAAGCTTAGCAAATGTGGACTTTAAAGACTTTATATGCATTGTTGGCAATTCCTAAGGGTAGCACCATCATATTTTTAAAAAGTAGGAGATGAAAAAAAATTATTATATCTAGAAGTTTCTTAATCAATAAAGTATGAGCACGAAGCAAAGCAACTACGGTTACGTACATAATAGTTTTTGGACTAAATTCTAGTTCAGTATTATATTGTTCAGTGATTCAAATCTACCTGATTTTAATCACTGAACAGGGCAGTAAATGTGGTAGAAGTTTTAATTTTTGCTTTTTACCTGATTACAGTAAAGTTTAAAATATTCAGGTACTGAAAGGATATATAGTCCAAAGAACTTGGTTTTATCTAAATTGCAAAACAACAAAGTTTGGAGAATGGAGTGTTTAACGGTAATTGCAATAATATTAACTTTTGAAATATTTTTCCGAGAGACAACATTGTAGGTATAAGTTAATTCACAAGTATAAGAATCCATTATAGAGGCAATTTTCCAAAAAATATTGTTGTAACATAACGATTACTATTTGATTGAAATGCAGTTAAGGTCATCTCGGCTTAGTCATATAGCACGTCTTAAAACTAATGATGGTCATCTAAATCGGCTGCTTTTTCATCTCCAAATATAATATGTATGTTAATTGTCACCCAAGGATGCTAAAGACCATGAAGAAGAAGAAAGCAGACCAGTTTAAATGATTGGGTTATGTACACCCCATTCTACAAAAAGACAAGCAAAATTTAAAGTGAGCGAGAGACCTGGCAGACCGTCGCTCCCATTACCATAGCTGTTGATGAAGTTCGCCAGGTACAGGTCCAGCTCCCGCACCGACACGTTGATGTGGTACGGATTCACGCAGAGCCCTGGCTGTGTGCACTCTGGGTGCTTCTCCAGCCGCTCTCCATCCGTGCTCTCTAGGGGAATCGCTTTGAAAAGGATCACCATTACTAGGTCTAGGCGCCACACCTGGAAGTGAGAAAGGTACGTTGTTATAATATTTTGGTTCATGAGATTGTGTAATAAGTAAGATATCTATCATTTTGAGATCATGTGGTTCTTTGACGGTAAGTCTAAATCCGTTTGCTATCCTTCTTTTCTTCAACAACATTTAATATACTCCCATTGCTCTTGATTTGACCGAAACCACATTTCTTAAGGGTGCAGCGCGTGGCCACGCGATTTGTTTAGTCTATCTCTGTCATAAACTCTATGTGCAAAAGAGATAGCACAATACCTTACGTGATGCTGTGTCTCTGTATTACTTATAGAACTAAGTAGAACATTCCTCACTTGACGGTCAACTCTGAAGATTCCATACGCACCTCAAAAAATCTTTTCATGTCTTTTTTGAGAAACGACTAAACTCTCTGGGGAAAAGAATGGTAAGAAGATCTCGTGTCAACGCAAATAAAAAGAAGTAAGAAGAATCTTCCCATAAGAAAAGTGGCCGCAATATTGCTTCCAGCAGAGTAAAAAAGGACAACTCCAAGTCAATGCTAAGAGTGTAGGCCAAATCCTCTGGCTGCTCTGGCCAAGTATGGTTCTACTAGTACAGAGAGCGTCGCGCTCCTGCAGTAGACACTAAGAAGACCGATGCAGGAAACAACATTATGATGATGATTGAAAGGTGGGTACGAAGTTTTCACAAACCTAGTCGGCCTGCCCAAGGCAGTCTGTCCTTCTCCTTTTGCCCTTAAACTTGACTACTACTTTTCTCTAAGACCTTGGTGACGAGAGTCAGCGGCATAAAATCAACTTCTCCATTTAAAATAAGCGCTACGTTTCTATTTTACCTTGTCGGCCTGCCTAAGGCAGTCTATCCTCCTCATCTTGCCCTTCTGGTCTGGGTTGGAGAGCACGCACACGGCTGGTCGTTTGCCGGTGATGCTCAATACGAAGTCCTCTCGACAATCCTGGGTGATGTCTTTCCGGAGCTTGCCTAGTAGTCTCGATGCCCATTTTTGTTTTACTTCTGCCTTTTCGTTCTGGAAAATGCCAATTTATAATGTTTAGAAAGATGGTTATCATCTGAATTATTCTGTTTTCGGTAGCGCGGCTTTATCGTTTCGACAAAATGATATCCACTGTATTATACAATGTACTTTTTATTAATTACAAATATTTTAAGGGCTGATTCAGTCCATCATTTTGAAAATCTTTTCCCAATAAATGTATATCAAAATACGTTCATTGGGAAAAGTTATTCAAAATGATGGACTGAATTAACTCTTAAAATATTCATACTTAAAAAGGACATTATATATGTTACCCAAAAATAAAATTAGTTTAATAGAAGTTTTTCCATCATATTCAAGAGATGAACCCTCGATTTTGTCTATAATAAACTTCTGGTCTATTAATTTGATTAAACGTGAGATATTGGTATCGTACACAAATTACATTAATTAAAAGTAGATATAATTCAAGCTTTATTTTCATTGACAGATTACATTTACTACATACAGACATGACGTCTTTAACCGTAATGGGGTAGACAGAGACAAAGGAGACAGATTAAAAGTAGTTATTTGTCCAATCATAAGTTAATCACTTAATGATGCTCATAAATACAGATTTAGTTACATAGAATTAGGAGCTGGGGAGCGGGAGTTACGCATTACTAGCGCTTTTGAAAGTAAAGCGACTACGGGCGTTGTCTGCACTTGGAAGGCTGACTAATAGCACATAGAATTATCAGTAAAACCACTTCCGATGAGTAATATAAACACGACAGGTAGTAATGTGGTGAAGGCTGATGATGTGAAGATCATGGAAAATGTAAAAAATCATTAAAAAGCATGAAGATTTTCTTTTACCTCACCTGTAACTCATATTTGGTGTGCCGCTCCTCTTCAAGACTCATTCGTTTCTCATGTTTTTTGTAGTATTTTCGTTTGGCCGCTTGTAAATTGAACCACGTGTACGAAAAGGACTTTACAAAGGGCATTAGGGCCTCTATGAATGGATGGAACTCGTCCTGAAACATTCAAACAATCACACGAGATTAGACCTTAATTTGACCGATGTAAAAACTGGCGCCCAACGTGGGACTCTAAAAGATTAATCCAATTATAAAAATTCTTTGTTAAGATTCTATTTAGTTAGTATTTTAATTGAAAATGTTTTATGAAACATAACTGGTGTAAGATTTCACCAATTTATTTTCATTCTTTATTTGCTTAATAAGAGTTTTCCATTTAAGCTAATAGCCAGTTTGCGTGTCTTTGGTTATTAACTTTAAGCTCGTATTCAGCAGAATATAGAGTTATCCCGTCCTATAGGGTCAAAATTATTCAGTATCGTCATTCACCCTTATCTAAGATCAAGAATCGCGCTGCAAATTAGGAGTGTATAATATTAATAAGGGTAAACTATATATCAACACGTGCATAAGGTCATTTCTTTATATAAGGTACATTTTAATTAAGTGCAAATATTTTAAAATGGTGATTCGGACCATCTTTTTGACCATCTTTTTTCAATAAATGTGTATTGAAATACGACAAAAAAACTTTCACTTGTCATAGTAATGCAGAATATGTTTCAGATTACATTTTCAATTTAATATACCTATCATTTTGTTGCTATAAAAATATTACGTTAGTAATTTAGAAAAGAATATAATCCAAAATCCTAACTCTAAATTGTTAATTTTGCGATCTAAACTAGGTTATTGGAGTTCTTAAAATATGTTATTTACATGTAAATTGTACATCGATAACAAAGTGCGAATATTGAATATAACACACAAAGCATTCGCAAATAAACACAAATAAATAACGAACAGCTTAAACAAACCAGACGCGATCTTTCGTCTCACAGATAAACAGAAACATTTTGAATCTTTAAAATGTAATAAATTACAAATTCGTCCCATCTTTTTAAATCAATATAATTCATCACTCATGCTAGTTTAAACATAGTATTTTCTCGATAAGTTCATACCAACATACATAACGTACTTAGATCCATCCATACCACGACATAATATAAATAAACAAGTTATTATTTTAAAAAATATTTCTTAAAACAAGCTTTAATCTAAAGTATCCTCAAGGCAAATCAAACGAGCCCAAACTCGATGGATTTGCGTTGTTTTATTAAAGAGTTCCTATCCTACTACTTCCTTGCTCCATCATCAGATCAGGTCAAAGTTATCATAATATTGCATTGTCACGCAATATACGTACGCGTCCAAAATTTCAGCTCAATCGGAAACCGGGAAGTGGGTCAAATTAAACTCGCAAAATTTGACAGACAGACAACGGGACGGGTGAAACTAAAATATATGTAAGTACAATAAAATTCAAAAGGACAATTTAATTTTAAAGATTCCTCCGCAGATCGTAAAAGCCGACCGATGGAGTGATTACTATTTTGATTCCCTATTTCCATCCTAACGCCCATCATCGCTATTAAAAAAATCATGTATCCCCATGAATTTTTCGGGGTCCAGTGCTGCTCCCAAACCTGGCCCTATGGCCCTATGCTCTGTCTACCCCATTGCTGACAAAAACATGATAAAGTATCTGTTTTATTACCAAACTAGTCCCACAATTCATTTCCAAAACCTATGAATGTGTACTATATGTCTAATTTAACATATTACCGTGACATGCCTTTACGCACTGCAACATTGTGTATGTTTTGCTGAGTTAGCTTTATTATAGTAAGTTTGTTCTTTCCATATCTTAAACATTTATATTAAAGAATACCAATAAACTCTAAGGTTTATCTGGATTTCACATAATCTTCACCACGTCACAGAATTAATATAGGTAGGTATAACATACAGAACGGGAACTCCTAGGATCCCGCGCAATATACATACGTCCCCGTTCGCCGTCCCCGCATCTCTCTTCCGCGAAAACTCCTATGGTCCCGCGCAATATGCGTCCCTATTCCCCGTCCCCGCACCTCTCTACCGCAAAAACTCCTAAGGTCCCGCGCAATATGCGTCCCCATTCCCCGTCGCCGCACCTCTCTACCGCTATCGCCTTGAAGAGTGTGTTGGGAGCGAACACACACACATTGACGTGTGTACGGATGTATAGTTTCGTTTGTAGTAGTAGGCATAAATGATACTCTGCTTCTATCAAGTGACATACCTATGACCACGTACACTCAAGACACAATATGGCAGCCCAAGCGAACATATCATGAAAATTTTAAAGAAGTCTCAAGAAACTGACTATATTTCCAAAACCTATGAATGTCAGTCATGAATGGGGCATGTCAATAGCGGTACATGTGAATAATTTGACGTAAGAGTATAAACACCTCAAGGCCGGGAGTTTGGCAACTTTCCGAGTTTGTAAATATCCATAGACGAGTAGATATATATACATATACTCCGCCAGGTGACTCGACGCATAAAGAGAGACAAAAATATACAATTTGGTGACATTTGTTATTGAATCTACGTCTTTTTGCTCAACATAGACGAGTCCACAAGCCAATAAATAGTTCTGGAACTGTTTAATCCACTCTACTACGCACACAACTTCTCTGGTGGTAACTACTTATCTTTGTTTACAAAATGTCGGGTACTGTCAAAATAGTTTCACTGGAATTTGTTTATTTTATCAAACAGGTCTCTAAACTTTTGGTTTTAGACATAACAGTGAATTTTTCACATATTTCCTACTTGTTGTAACAGCGTTAAAAAAGAGCAAAATACTAATCCGTCTTTTGCGTCTCTAAGCAGACAGAGTCCTGGCCCGCAAGGCCCAAAGGCATCATTTTAGCGTGATGATAGTAATGGTGGGCAAATAGATGGAGAGAGGAATCAAAATAGTATCATAATTGCTATAGCCGCATTATTTTTATAATTATGATGCGGATCATAGAAGCCGATTAAGGAAATGGGCGAAACCATTTCCTTAATCGGCTTCTATGATCCGCGCGGAAAGAGAAGCAGACTAGTATGGAAAAAAGTATTTGCTTGCACATCTTCTTATAATAAACGACAACATATTTTTCCTGCAGGAGTTTTTAAGTTAGGGAAACATTTCAATGGGAAATGGCGCAGTGCGACGAATTACAAAAACTTCCCTAAGTCTAAAAAGACGATATTTTATATCAGCTTTCCCCCTTGACTTTTATATGAAAATTTTACTCATTAAGTTTCATTTTTTGTTCGATTTTCTTTACTCTGTTTATTTTTGATTATTTTTGATCTCTCATAAGATCGTGGGTTTGTATGGGAAGACGATATTTTTGAAGTATATCGCCTATTTTTTTAGGTAATGTAAATATTGATTGAACTTACGGTTCTTTGCGCACTAAAAATAACATAGCGCGAATAGAAACTATAACCAAATCTTTAAAAAAAATTACACTGTACAATTATTTTCTAATAGTACTCTTTACACAAAACAATTGCTTGTTTTGGGAATAAAATATATCAAAACAAATACACAAAAAATATTCCTGTGCCAAATCGTTTCGCGCTTACCCGGAGTACATGTCTAATAAATCACATCGACACATTTGCATGTATAATGTCATGATTCAACGCATTACAATACTGTATTTGTCCGGTGAACGTGCACCGAATAACAAATTAAATATTCTTTTTGACATGACATAATGCAAAATTTAATTTACATGGATCGTGAAAGAGGTCACGCCAATCGTATGCACATACCTGAGCTTAAACTTGCATTGTTTGATGGTAACTACATAGATGGTTTTGATTTGGTGATACCTTTGTTGATGATTGTACACTGAGATGCATATCGCATAACTAAGCCCACAATTGAGCTACTAACAAGCTCAGACCACGGAGCAAAGACGTCGGGCGAACGAGATACGTCACTGATGAACAAAATATAAGTATGACGTAGAAGTTTATAATTCCTTATTTATTTAAGGTTAAGGTATATATTGATATTGGCCTAGATGTTGATTTTTTATAAACTCTTTTGTTGCCTGAAATAAATGAATTAATATTATTATAAAATAGTTTTTTTTTTACAGAACTTGAATAAAATTATACATAAATTGGTTGAATTGGAATACAAAATAGTAGAAGAATACTATACGGAAATAAACTTAATAAGGTATCAATTATTTAATAATAATTTAGTACCGTCTTTGTAACGACGGGCTAAAGCTTTATTAATCAAATAAATACATACTAAAATTACGTTTACGCACCGAGAAAATAAAGTTGTGACAACAGCTCCCACACAGACCCTTAATGCGAATGAAGATAATGGGCTTTAAGCCCTTGGGGATATTTCTACACAAGTGAGCAACACTTACGGTATGAAAAGCTCTGAGGCCCAGCTCACGTTTATTAAGCAGGACCCAGCAAACCCTGGACAATTTTAACCCCCCACAAGAAGAAGGGTATTACAGGTTTGACGCCAATGTGTGTCGGTCTGTATGTCTGTCACGGTCACGATGGACCGATTTCGATGCGGTTTTTTTTTCACATGAAAGCAAGTTCCCTTGCAGTAGTTCTTAGCTATGTTTGATGAAAGTCCATTAAGCCGTTCAAAAGTTTTTGGGGATTAAAGCTTGAAAGTCAGGACTTTCTCAATCAATATCAAATCGTATCGGTTGTTCCTCTACTCATCACTAGAGGGCGTTCTTGACAGTCTAGTGGTTCTTTTAATTTGCCAAGCAAAAAAATTGTTTAAAAAAAATCATTCCCAACGTTTCCCGGCTAAAAAGCTGTTGGAATATCTGTTCGGTATGGGCTAAATTAAAATACTATTTAACTGGTGAAGTATGAAATTATATTGTTTTCACTTTTACTTGGAAGTTTATACGTCTGACACCTAGCACAATCTGCATAAAGGAGAGATGACATAAGTGGGGGTTGCCAGTACCAAAAGAATTGCCAGCCATAGTACAAAAATAAAGATTGATATTTGCATTTAAAATAATATAAATCAACAATAGCGAACTCAGAACTTGCGGAGTAGCTGACTAGTGTGACGCAACGGAGGATTACTTTCAGGGTTTAGGTCCCGGTACGTCTTGTGTCTTGAAGTCCCGGGACTTTGGTAAATTTAGTTGTCGATTTGATTATAGACACACAGACAACGGAAAAGGTGAAACTAAATAAAAGCTTGTAATATATAGGGACAAGACACTGATTGAGCTAGCACCAAAGTAAGTTCAAGATTTGTTTTATGAGATACTAACTCAACGATTCTATACTTTATAACAAATGGATAAACATCCAAGACCCAGGACAATTTGAAAAAGGCCATTTCCAACTTGCCCCAACCGGGGATCGAACCTATAACCTCTGGGTAACGGATAAGCATGGTGACTACTACGCCACGGAGGTCGTCAAGATACTGTAATCAATTGATAAGAATCCCAGACATTGTAGCTTCCCGTCACAACAAGAGTTGGCTGCCTCCGCAGACAGCGGTCAAGCTTGGCTCCGCTGGCAAGCAGGACCCTGTGACGTCACGGATTCTCCTGGCCAGCTGCGGGAGTAAGTCATTCTATGATTAACAGGTTATTTTTAGATTGATAGTTGAACGCCAGCCTATATTTATAGGGAATTTGGCAGTTTTGATGTATGAGTCAATCTAGATCTATGACATTTGTATGATGTTGATATAAATATAGAAAATTTTTACCCTGTGACTTCTTCAAACGTCAAAGTTAAGTGTAATTTTCTTGAATTTTTGAAAGCAATATTGGATGAAAAGTCAAGCGATATTGAATCATTGTTAACTTCATATTGGACAACATTTATTAAATTATCAGATAAAACTATACAATTTATCTGATCTGAGCAAAACGGCTACAGGGAATTAGAAGAGTAGTTATTTTTTAATATCTAAAAGAAAATAATAATGATTAGTATCCATTTAACTCCAATTTAGTTCAAAAACGACTGTAGTAATCCCTAAATTCAATAGGCGGTTACCTACTTTACATAATGATATGAAAATAGCAAGCAAAAATGTTGAAACTCCTATTTCACTCGCATTTGAAACATAGTCTGCGCATTTAACCAAAAGAGATAAAAATGCAGTGAAAACAAACAAGCGCCATATTGGAAGGCGACCCAAAAGCGCGCGAACGAGAAATATAAAAATGGCCTCGTAAAAATATCACAATACTCGCGATAAGGTGCAAAAATTTGGCAAATACGAGGGGGGGTCAAAAAGTTCGCGGAACGGAGGGGAAGGGGGGTGAAATAAAATACTGTACTATTTTTCTTTTTCAATATATTCCCCCTTAAGTCGAATACATTTTTCAGATCTCTCTATTAACTTATTAATACCGTCGAAAAAAAATGATTTGTCTTTGTCCTCAAAATAGGCCGAAATCGCCGACTTGACTTCTTCATCATCGGAAAATTTCTTCCCCCGAAGCTCTTTTTTTAATTTGGGAAATAAAAAATAATCACAGGGGGCTAAGTCTGGACTATAGGGAGGATGGTTTAACATTTCGAAGCCACAGTGATGAAGGGCAGCCATCGCAACGCGGCTCTTGTGTACCGGTGCGTTGTCATGCAAAAGCAGCACACCCTTTGTCAACTTTCCCCGCCTTTTCTCCTTGATTGCTTCTTTTAATTGTCTTAGTAGATTAGCGTAGTATTCTCCCGTTATAGAAACACCCTTATCTTTATAATCTATTAATAAAATACCCTCTGTATCCCAAAAAACAGTTGCCATGATTTTTCCAGCCGATTGTGACACCCTGTATTTCTTAGGGGGGGGCTGACCCTTTTTATGCCACTGCATAGACTCTTGCTTCGACTCAGGCTCATAATGATGAACCCAAGTTTCATCTGCAGTAACAAGTCTTGCAAAAATTCCTTCCTTGTCGGCGCTACAGAGGTCTAAAAACTCCTTTGAATACTCGACGCGCAGCTGTTTCTGTGGTGGTGTGAGCATTCTTGGCACCCATCTTGCGCTGACTTTTGACATCCCAAGATTGTCGTGTAGAATATTTAAAATGGTTGTAGGTGATACTCCAACCATTTCTGCAAGTTGTTTCTTCTTCAAACGAGTATCCTCCAGTATAAGATTCTCCACTTTTTCAACGATGTTTGAGGTGGTGGCCTCAATCGGCCGTCCTGAGCGAGGGTCGTCTTCAAGAGACTCTCTGCCTTGCTTGAAAAGGCTATTCCACTTGTACACCATGGTTTTCCCAGGGCAAGAGTCCCCGTATACTGATAACATTTCTTCCAAAATTTTCTGAGGTGGTTTTCCTTGCTTAGTGAGGAACTTTATGACGGCACGAAACTCGATTTTTTCCATGTTCAAGTTTTTCTTCCGGATTCACTTGTTTGATCGACGACAGGTCAAAGGTTATTGACACAATCAGGTTCAAACTTGGCATATATACTCACAAAGAGTTGCTCATTAGTTACTACCTGCGGCAGGTCCCCCACCCCCCGCTATCCCCTCCATTCCGCGAACTTTTTGACCCCCCCTCGTATAAGAACAACAAATGCTGAATAGTAAGATTGTTGGCAGAGGTGCGGATCATAGTGAAATCGCGCGATGTTGTGATGATATCACGCCGGAATCACTGGGATTCCGGGTTGTAAACTTACGTGGAATTCGCAGAAGATCTGGCTCATCATTGAAAAAATTGGGAAGTGTTTACTGAGTCATCCCATCATTCAAGGCGTGGTATAGTCATGATATGGATAATAATCATGTTAGGTTAGGTTACGAATTTGAATCATGAAAATCCTCCAAATTTTAAAATAGTAGCACAATTTGTATAATGAGACAATACACATTAGTTAAGTACTATTGGGGAACACAGCTTTGTTTGCAAACAATAGCTTTGATGCCGTGAACTAATAAAACGAGTACCTTATCGAATCAAACAAACTATTAGGACAACTTCCAACATTCGGACCATGCCAAAACACTGGAGAGCGTTCACCCGAAAATTTTGGCGGCAAACGCCACGGTGGTGACGTTTCCTTCATTATTATATTTTTTTCCTGCTTTATTTCGTGGCGGTCCAATTTATTTTATAGATATTGGCGCTGGTTCATTGGGGATGCCCTGTACTTGGCCGTGGCATCCGTTGGCGAACCTAACTGGGTCGCTACGTCACACAGGAGTACTGGCCAAAAACACGGTTCACGCGGAAAGACGCTGAAAAAAAGTTATCACGCGAACAGCCGCCATCTTACCACGCGCCGTTTTTGGCGCGCAACAAGTACACGTCGCAGCGAATTCGTTTAAAGGACAATGCACGTAATTTTACAATAAATTCTATTGTAAGCGGAATGCTAACATGTTCGATTATATGCATTTAGGTACTTAGCCGTCGTCGTGCGCTTGGAATTCATGCAAAAGTTTGTTTGAATGCACAAACTCGCATCGCCTCAATATTCTAGAGCTTTCGACATGTTTAGTGTTAGAAATTAATGCATTCCCTTATTATTCAGATAAGATGCATTGGCTACGTGTCCCGGAATCGGTCTATAGATTTTCCTAGGTCTGCTGAGCCCTTGGAATGTTCTGGCATAATTCTAATGGTGCATACAATGTATCAACGCGTGTATTTCTATTATTGTTTGTCATAAAGTAGTCATTTGTGAATATCGTCTTAGATTTTGTGGACCTACTCGTATTGCTGGGGAGTTATTACTGGTTGTTACAAAGCACTGAGTACAAAGAAACGTCAAACAATTCACGTTGAATGGAAGAAGTGACTTTAGTGTATTACAATACATTGTAAAGACGATGATACTGATCGTGGTATTAAAGATTGTGAAGCCACAGATTTTGATATGAAGTTAAGAAAACTTTCATAGTATTTTGTAAATGGTGACATAGATATTATGTAACAGTACATACGAAAGATAGAGCAAAATGGAAGAGATTTTAATGATGTTTACCTCAATAAAAATGTAGTCCCAAGTCTTATGAAGCAGTGGTGGCCAAGTGGTTAATTTTTAAAGTGATACAAATACCCAAAAATAAATAAATGGTTTTTGAGTCTGTGAGGTGCTCTGGTGAGGCACGAGTTTAATCCCTACTAGGCATGACTTGTATCTTTGATTTTGTACTGCCACTTGCATACAGTGAAGAAGAACATCACGAGAAAACTTGTACACTGGTTTACTAGAGACTAGTACACCTGACAAGTAATACCCTTACAAACAGAAAAAGAATTTTCCAAATCGGTTTAGGAGTCTTCAAATAATCGTTGAACATATATAAAAAAGATTCTGACGAATTGATAACCTCAAAAGACAAGCTTCATCTTACATTTTAGAAAATATAACTACCTCCCTAAATGTTAATACCGCAAAGGAAACTATGACACAGAAATCTCAAAATCTGCCGAAAAACACATTTAATAACCATACGGCAGAGGCGTAGTGCAATTTTATTACCATCCACAAAATGTACAACGTATTTATATCACGCGTTTGAAGACCGGCAACAGCTGAACTCGGTGCAGAAATAGAAAATAGTTTCAAGAACCGAGCTGTGGCGTCATTGACAGCGGTCGATTGGGAGAGACTAATGGCGGAGTCACAGTTACGAAATTGATGAGGATTGCGAAGTAAATTATTAGAATCAACATTCTAACATCGTCGCAAAGTAGCCAGCTTATCGGTTTTCTATAGGATACATTTTGGAGAGTGTTCGAAGGCTCTTTTTGATCTCGTGAAACCCTCACCATTTCTCTATCGGACTACGAGGCGCGGACAGGGGTTTCACCCCTTTGTCGTTGAAATACCTAAGTCTCGAACTAAACGCTTTGACAATTCCTTTTTGGTTCGAGTAGCTAAGGTGTGGAATGAACTGCCTGCGTCTATATTCCCAGAGAAGTACAGCCCCGGGACATTCAAAAGTAGATTGAATGGGTATCTTTTGGATAGGCATGCTTCATCCTAGTCTTCATCGTCGCTTTTCATCAGGTGAGATTGAGGACAAATGCCTAAACCAATAAATTGTAAAAAAAAAAAAATTCTAAAAGTATTTCAAAAGATTAGATAACTATACGTTTTTGGAATGGAAACAAAAGAAAGCGGCTTTTGCTTAGCATTGGAACAGAATTGTCTCGCTGTGATATGTAATGAAGAACAAAGTGCTATTATTAAAATGGAAGTTTGAGAAACAGGCCTTTGTCCAGCTATAGGACAGAAACGGTTCGTCTCAATAATTTTGTTTTTGAAATGCGTGATAAAACGAAACAGAACAAAAACAAAGATTTTAATGAAGACATAGCAGCCCTGAATCGCTAATGTTAATATTTTACTTAACCTTATTATCCTTTGAAATGAATATTTAGCGGGAGCGAGGTTATATTTTAATTATTTATTTTATTTTATTGGGAAGACCAACAGCTATCTTAATTTATATATGTGCTTAAGCTTAACCGCCACCAAGCAAAGAAATGAAAGCTTCTCGTCAGAAAATCTTCATTTTAATCTACTTTTTAACCAACTCCAAAAAAGGAGGTTATCTATTCATCGGTTTTTTATATGTATGTTCACCAATTACTTGAAGATGCCTGGAACAAATCGGAAAAATCTTTTTTGTTTAAAAGGGCATACTTATCAGGTGATCCCATTGAAATTTTATCAAAATTTCTTGTGTATTTTGACAACCTCCGTGGCGTAGTGGTCACCATGCTAGTTGGCCACCCAGAGGTCCTAGATTCGATCCCCGGTCAGAGCAAATTGGAAAACGGCCCTTTTCAAATTGTCCTGGGTCTTGGGTGTTTATCTATATATGTATTTGCTATAAAATATAGTATCGTTGAGTTAGTATCCCATAACACAAGTCTCGAACTTACTTTGGGGCTAGCTCAATCAGTGTTTTTTGTCCTTTTATATTTGTTTATTATTTTGTAAAGTCAGTTCATAGTTTTGATTATTGTGATACACAATTGGTGCAACAAAGAAGTTTTATCTTATCTTACCTAACAAACTGCACTGGAATTGCTTCTACTTACACGCCTAACATAATTAATAACGTGGCCTTTAGGACTTATATCCCTATAAGGTCTGACCAACTTGTAAGATGTGTTATGAAATTGGACGTATTTTCTACAAACGCGTACATTGGGACCCAACCCTACGCGTACCTATGCAATCCGATCGACCTTCTTGAGCTTAGATCAGTCCCACTTGTTCAAAGTTTCAATGCAATTGCAATCTGGTAAATTGTTTATTCTACATTCCAATCTGTTGCTGCCAATCCCTTTTGGAAGAGGTGGACATTTGGAGGACACATTGGAGGATAGTGACAAAAAATGTGTGTGTAATAATTTTAAGAAACTAAAAACCGACTTCGCCCCCAAACTACACGACTGATTTTGATAAAATTACAATGGAAAGTATACCCTTTAAAACAATAAAATAATTTTCAAAATCCGTCCAGCTGTCTTGGAATAATCGGTGAACATACATAAAAAAGATCGCGACGAATAAATAACCTCTTCCTTTTTGGAATTCGGTTAAAAACCAGTAACCTCGTCAATCACCTAGGTTTGTAGCGGACCCCGGAGTCTGAAGCGCCGCTGAGGATGCAACTGGAAATACGAGAGGATTATGATGTAGGTAATGAAATGGATCCCCAATGCACTAGATTTTAAATGGAACTAAAAACCCGGTCGTATCATCATTCATCAGATCTAAAGCTATGTCAGATTCCTTTAGACAGCCTGAAAAACTAACATCAGTGTGGGCCACATTCATACACAAAAACAAAACTTGATTTGTCCGGCGTCCTTCAGCCATACATTTTTATTTTTTTCTCAAAAAGCCCATTCTAGATAAAAAAATAGATTCTTTACAATGGATTGCTGAGGAATCAAACAGCATAAAGCAAACGGAACTCCTTTGGCATATAAATGTGGATCCGGGACGCTAGACTCCCTGTCTAGGTATGTTTGCACGACTTATACGCGATGGGAAGGGAATTCTAATAAAGGCAAGATCTAAGACCACGTTTTACTCCCTCACATTGGTCAATCAAGCGTATGAGGGAGAAAATTTAAGGTTTGGTGTTTTAAGCCTTAAAAATATAATTTTGGTCTTTCGTTAAATCATTCCTTTTTTTCGTGTATGTAAGTTGCGAACACATGTGTGAAATTTTTTCAGCTTAAATGGATCATAAAAATATAGAAAACTAGCCCCACTAATTTGCGCGAAATTTATTTTTAACTCCCGATGCAAAAAAGAGGTGAGTAATAAGTTTGACGTATCTGTGTGTCTGTCTGTTACATTGCAGCTCCGAAGCGAATCGACAGATTTAAGTGTGCTTTTTTTAATCGAAAGCCTTGTCTGTATAAATAATTCTTAGCTATGTCAAACATAGCTAAGAATTATCTCTACTAGAAAGTCAGTTGAGCCATTCAAAAGTTATTTAGAGGTGAACGCAAGAAAAATGTTTTTTTTTATTTGTCTGGCAAACAGTTTGTTATAAGTATCATATTCAGGCTTTTAAATATTTCAGTTGTGTCTATTAAAGTAGTCATCATCATCTTTCTCGCCTTCTTCCTATTTAAGCTCGGGTTTGTATTTCAACTCTCTCCATAGTTTTCCTTTATTTACCACATTTGAACTAACTTCTTTTTTATGTCCTGCTTCACACATTCGTCACGTCTTTCTAGGTCATCCTCTATTTATGTAGTCATCCATTTTCAAGTTAATTGTATGAAATAATCAAAACATAAGTGTTAAGAAGTTTCTATCACCTCCTACCGTCTCATCTTCAATCTTTAATTCTTCTATTTCAACTAAAATTAAAAGTATCTTTCCACAATTTAGTGACAAAACCAATCGTTACAAAAGCGTTTTCAAAATAACCCAGTGGCCGTCAATCCACCTTTTATTATGTAAGAAAACAACATTTCAACGTCTACAGCGTCCACCGTAAAAAGTGGTTTTCTTAACCTTGAAGTTTTCAGTAATCAAGGAGTTGAGTGAGTGCCAAATAAAATATTAGTCGGGGAAGGCTCGGAGTTATGAATCATAAAGTTTGCTGCACTGATTGCCCTTACCAATTTGGTGTGATAGGAAGCGAACTCCATTTCGTCTAGATCGATGACTTTTTCTCGTAAAATTTGGGATTTATCGGCATTCTGTTAACAAGGATTCGTGACAAGTTTTATAAATACTTTTCTTTAAGTCGATACTTGAATTTTTCGGGGACCAGTGTTCCCTTCATTTGAAATTAACCATTTGAAAGTAAACGCAGATATTATTTAAAATTTTGTCTTGACCAAGCCCTAGATAACCCTTCAAACTATTTTATAAACTACTGTTTACAGTTTAAAGTGAGAACGTGAAGCTTTTCCACGTACATTAGCCAAAATTGGCCGCCTTTCGCAAATGTGCGTAGACAAGCTTCACGTTCTTACTTTAAACTGTAAACAGTAGCTCATTAAATAGTTTGAAGGGTTATATAGGGCTTTGTGAAGACAATATTTTTAATGATATCTCTGTTTCCTTTCATATAATTTATTTTAAATGGGAGCAACATTAACACCGAAAAAATCAAGTATCCCCTTAATGCTGGTTATGAAAAAACTTAGAATGTACCAGCTTATTTTCTACCTGCGCAGAAAAATTACTTTATCAAACATACATTCAAGTAGGCGGAACTTAAAAACTACATCTCGTTCCGCCAATACTGCCTTTGACGTTAATTGCTGGGCCAATCAGCGACTGTTCTGTGATGCTACGTCATCGCGGACATAGGCCTTCAGTCATGGGATAGTCATTGTATATACTTAGATTTCGTGGGGCCTTTTGCACGATGATAATGATTAAAGTTACTCGTCCATGGTTTTATATTTCGATGATCCAGGCAGAGATCTTAATCACGTATGGTACGTCATAAAAAAGTACGCAAATTAAAAATCCCCCGACCGAAAATGTCATGAACACCATCTAGTGATGAATAACGGAATTTCAGGGTAAGCCCCGACTTTCAAGCTGTAACCACCAATAAGATTTAAACAGCTGAACCGATTTCTCTCAAAAGCTAAAAACCACCGCAAAAGAACTTGCTTTCACGTAAAAAAAACCGCATCGAAATCGGTTAAGTTTATTTAATTTAGTTCGGAGAAGCCGTTTGCAAGGATCCTAGCAAGTGTAGATCCATAGTCTCTGCCTACTCCCATGGGAAACAAGCGTGATAATATGTATGTATGTTTGTTAATGTAAATTTAATTTATCGATTACTAAATACGTCTGACATTAACGGGCCTCTCGCCCCCCACCGCGATAGAATCTAGGACTTCACAATGTCATGACACCGACAAGGGCATTGGCAAATATGGGGAAAATGATTCATTTGTTTTATGAACATGTTCCTTGAAGTGCATGTTTGATGACCCATGCATGTTCTGGCCGTACAGCACCTACATGCAAATCAAATTGTTAACTTTGTACGATGCAAAGCTGTTTGAGGTTTTCTTGTCGTATCGTCGGTTCAAACATTGTCCCTTCGTAGCGGTCATCAAAAAAAGAGAAGGTTACAATTCGTACGTTTTGTTATCGTCTTTTCCTTTTAGCAAGTCCGGATGGACTAATTCATATTATTATATGAGTGTGGACCAATGTGTCGCCACATTTACGCCTCTGTCATAAGCCGAGTTTAGGTCTTTGATTGTAAAATGTAATTGGGCAGTTGGGCAGTATTGTATGTTCCCAGATTTATCGAAAACGCCTGGACTAATTTGGAAATTCATGTTTTGTTTGAACGGACATACTTGTTAGGTAGTGCCAAAGATATTTCATCAAGATCAGTTGTGTATTTTTTAGTGTTGGAGTCGAGATTTAGTCTTAAAAAAATTACAAAAACCTAAAAACGTAGACGTTTATTACAAGCTGGTCAGGGAGAAAAGAAATACTTAGAAACTCTTCCTGCGTAGGTTGTATAAACCGATCAAGGGAGTGGACGAAAATTATTAAAATATGCGGAGAATTTCGAAGAGATCGTGTGAGAAACACCCGCATCCGCAGCAGCCTTCATGTCCGTGACATAGCAGCAAGAGAGTCGCCTACGCTGGTACTGTCACGTATTGCGGAAGCCGGCAACCCATCACTATTTGGATTCCTTTTCGCCCACCAACACGCTAAAATGCGTTGCAGCTTTAAGCAGACAGAACGGAGGGTCCATCCACGACCTAAATAATCGTGTGGCCTTCGACTTTGGGCTAGCCATGCAGCCTCCGCCGCTCGTTCGCCTTATGATCCGGAGGTAGAAGTTTCGAATCCGACTAGGAAGCATACTTTGTAATAATAATAAATGTTTATAATAATATTAACATTATAGTCACTCATTCATTATATAAAGAATTACAAAAATAAATGGTGCCTGAGCTAGGATGAAAAACAGCTGTGTTTGAGGCGCTTATAAGCTATACTAAACATCGACAATAAACAATTAAGAGGTTATGAAATATGCTATGGTTTAAGAAATGGAAAAATTTAAAATAAAATAATAATAATTTTAAAAATTTAAGTGTCCTTTTTTTTTTATTTGTGAAAAGTTTTTTACAGTCCAATAAGGATATTGCAGGCTTAAATCGCCTTATTATACGAAAAGTAAGATGATTTTGTGTTTTAGAAGACACGTTTAAACTGTGGGTCTACCCTATCCAAGGATTGGTCTGGTTTACCCTTTGGGTTGCGGAGGTCAGACGGCAGTCGATCTGTGTAAAACCGGTAACCTCGTCAGAACACCGGACCCTGAACTCTGAAGCGTTACCGCTGAGAACCGGGAATACGCTTTGATGATGATGCAGCCTCTGTCAGGCTCCGGCAGACGTAGTACACCCAAGAAATGCAAGCTTGACATCGTCATGGATACGTGCCTATGGTCTTACAACCAAAGATGCTTGTGCAAAGTGGAGAAGAAGAAGCCGTAAAACGGACCCCGGGTTTCATAGCAATACAGCTGAAGATGTAACTGGGTATACGCTGAGATGAGAGAGAGCTCGTGGTCTCATATATTTCCATAAAATACTTCGCACGGTCCCAATGTCGTGCAAAATGTTAAACATAGCGTGAAAGTAAATATTGAAACCGATTTTACTTACATAGTGTAATTAGTCGGAAAAGGCCGACTAGTTTCAATCGATACACTAAGTGAGCAGGCCTGTGTTACTCCCCGTTTAGGTATCGAAAACATACCTTCATTATTACTATGCGCGCGGCGACCACTCCGGAGTGGTAAATTCAATTATATGAATCGTTTGTTCACAGAAATAAGAACGAAATTGACTTGCAATGGAAGTCTGGGTATCTAAACGAAGAGGTGAGGAGTTCTGACGCGAGCTAAATTAAACCATAACGCTAACCACATTGATATTTCCTTGAATTCATTTTTTGAGTGAGACTTCTGTACGTGAGTACTAGTACTTATTCTGTGAAGTGAGTAAAACCGTGTTAAAATATTAAACTATGTCATCTCACGTTAGTTTTCAACCCATGAAAAAAGGAGGAGTGTTATAACTTATAACTTAGACGCTAAAGTCTGTCTGGCTGTCTACGTGTGGCATCGCAGCGCTTGAAGGGATGGACCGATTCCGATGCGGTTTTTTAAGTGAAAGCAAGTTTCCTTGCGGTGGTTCTTAGCTATGTTTGCTGAAAATCGGTTAGGCTGGTTAAAAGTTATTGGGGGTTGACGCTTGAAAGTCAGTGCTTTGTCTAGCATATCATTGATGGCGCTAGGGATTTTCATCTAGTGATAATTAGCGAAACTACCGATATGACTTCGATACTTCTTGACAATCGGGGTTTTTTTCATTTGCCTAGCAAATAAACTTGTAATAGTACTATAACGTGAAAGTCTGATACGTAATTCCCAAGTTTTCTAGAATTTCTCCAGGACCTAACCTAAAATGTCCCGGAAACTGGTAAATCCCACGGCCGAATCAGCGATGTGCACTCATTTCTTATTCCTTATACGTAACACAAGGTGAGTGGAGGCCGATGCACCTGCTCAATTATTTGCAAATCCAACACTAGCAGTCCTGTCACGTAGAGGAACTTTTTTTTACAATGGATGGGGCTTTGACGTGATATGCTGATGAGGTTGTACGACTATTGTTTGGTTGTTGCGTAATTGATTTGTTTTTGTTTGATGAAGTTTTCAGGAAGAAATGTAGGAGATAGATCTAAATAATTTAACTCTTTCTCTCTTTCTCTCATCTCAGTGTATTCCTAGTTGCATCCTCATCTGTAATGCTGAGAAGCCCGGGGTCTGCTTTCCGACTTTTTCTTTTCCACTTCGCACGGTCTTAAGCATCTTTGGTTGTAAGACGATTGGCACGCATATCTTCCTTGACGACGTGAAGCCAGCACTTCTTGGGTCTACCCAGCCTGCTGGGCTCCGGCGGAGGCGGCATGGCTATATATATGTTTCCCACGTAACTTGCCGGCTTCCGCAAGACCTGACCGGACCAGCGTAGGTGACTCTCTTGCAGTTTGTCTGCTATTTCACGGACATGAAGTCTGCCGCGGATGCGGGTGTTTCTCACACGATCTCTCCTAGATACTCCGCATATTTAAATAATTTTACTGTACTGAATATTTGTTCTCGATTTCGTATGGACTTTGGCATCCTTGGGTGGCCATTGATATGTATATTATATTTGGAGAAGAAAAGGCGGGAAAGCGAACCCTGGCCAGGAAACCATTTTTTTAAGTTTATGTTAAATTGACTTTTAAAGTTTGAATAACATAATTTTTAATTCTCGACAAAAAAGAGGAGTATTATAAGTTTGACGCTTATGTCTGTCTGTCTGTCAGTGGTATCGTAGCTCTCGAACGGATAGACCGATTTCAATGCGGCTTTTTTTCACATGAAAGCAAATTCCCTTGCAATTTCTCAGCTAAGTTTGATGACAATTGTTTCAGCCGTTTAAAAAATATTAAAGGTTAACGCCTGAAAGTCGGCGTTTTTTAATTTACCTGGCAAATAAAAGATGGCGCTACGGATATCAAACCAATCGGTTGGAATATATATATATAGTTCCGCTGCTCATCAATAGGTGGTTTCGTCGAGGTTTTTATTAATTGCCTGGAAAATAAACTTATTATAATCTCTAAATACCATCAAACCCGAATAATCAATATATTTTTTTATATGACAACTCGTGAAAATTAATGTGAAAAGTTTATAGTTCCCCATTTCATTTCAAAGACACGTTATGCAAATGAATATTTAAAGTTATTTTATTGCCAAAGTCCGCGGAACTTCAGTTAAATTAAAACCTAAAAATGTGCTGTTGAAATTTCTTAATGACCTCGTTAGTTGAAATACTTTTAAGGGAAGTTTTGCTAGATTAAGTTTCAATGACTTTCTTATTCTAAGAAGCTCACAGGCAACTTTTTTTTACTATCTCTGATCGAAATTTTGTAAAATTTGTCATTTTAGTACATGCAAGCCTAGTATTGCCGCAAGACCTAAAATGTTCTATACAGGGTTACTGGTAACTAACGCAAAACCTTTTAACATCAGAATCAAACTCCCCAACACATTATAGATCTGCAAGAAAAAAGGCAAAAATTACAGAAAATAAAATGGGCCTCCCATACAAATTCACTGATCACCTGGTCGAGTTTCTATGGGGATTCCAATTTCTTTTCTTAGATTTTTTTATTTTTTTCTTGCTGATCTATATTATATTAGGATTTTGATTCCGATGTTAAAAGGTTTTGCGTTAGTTACCAGTAACCCTGTATATATTAATATAGTTCAAACATCGATGCAGTCTCGCTTATCCTAAGTTTGACCAGCCTTCGGGCAAACCCCGAAATATATTTCAAATTTGGCCTTTGACTGAAGTATTTTTAGTCAAACCTAAAAGTTCTTTACTTTTTAGTCAAACGATTCTGTTTAGAGCTTTGCCTCGTAGATCCTAAAATCGACTGGCAGAAGCGGTCAAACGTCGATCTGAACATGTTTAACCCTCCAAGACAAGGCCGTTTATTTTTTCTATTATTTACATCTAAGGATTTTGCAAAAAAATACCGCGATTCGCAAAAAAAAAAATTGCGCGCCAACCAAATCATATTTTTTCATTCTGTGAAAAACTATATAAGTACTAAGGAATATATATTCTTTCCGTTCGATATCAAAACAATAGGGATTATCGAAATATTACACTTATTCTACAAGGTTAAAGTTTCAAAACTGTGGCATGGCCTCAACACTGAGAAATAGATGTCGACTTAAAACAATGGACAAGGGCTTTTATTTATTCTAATATTTACATCTAATCACTTCGCAAAAAAAACCACGATGCGCAAAAAAAATATTATTCACCAATCAATCCATATTTTTTCATTCTGTGAAAAACTATATAAGTACTAAGGAATATATATTCTTTCCGTTCGATATCAAAACAATAGTGATTATCGAAATATTACACTTATTCTACAAGGTTAAAGTTTCAAAACTGTGGCATGGCCTCAACACCAAGAAATAGATGTCGACTTAATACAAAAGACAAGGGCTTTTGTTATCATAATAGGTTCACTGTTTAGCTTTGGGCTTAAAGATGTTTATATTACATCACTTGAAATACGACCCTCACAATAAAAAATGTTCTTTAAATTGAACACTGTGCAATTCTAAGCGTCATAATGCCTCACCATGTCAGATTAAAGACAATTTTTAATTTTATGTGCTACACTATTAAACCAATTAATATTAGATTTTAAAAAAAATACTTCTCCTGTACCTCATCTAACAAACTAAGACATTCTAATACCTAATTGAAGTTTGACTGGTCCATTGATTTCATGAAATTAGGTTTTAACGTTTGCCTGAACAAATTAGTCTTTCTTAGGTTTGACGAAAATACTTTAGTCAAGGGCCGAAGAACGTCAATTGTTTGGTCTTTGACTAAGACTAAGTCAGACCTGAGAATTGACTAGTCAAACCTAGGAGCGCCGGAGCTTCGAGGTTTGCCTATAACACAAACTAATTTTCACAGAAAAACTGTACCAAACCTCCCAAGGGACGCATTTTTGAAGTCAATTGTCACAGCATTACGAATGGTTTGTGCTAGCGATTCCAAACGGTCGTATGCAAAGGTATTGCAACTTTGTTGCATAGTTATGTCAAAGAAATCTTATAAGGAGCATCGTTCCGTTTCATGCTGTTTATAGACAAATTTTCGAAAAATGTTCGTAAAATAATATAGTTTTTCGCCGAGTTGATGGTATTTTATGCGAGCGGTAAGTTGGAAAAGTACTCTATTTGTGTTTCGGTGAGTCCCTCAATGAAAAATAGCACTCCTGACATTCTGCAAATCCCAGAGTTGACACACTAATAACATAAACTTCGGCAAACGTAGTATTTGAATTCTCTTTGTTCGGCTCAGTACGTTCATTAGGTGAGACGGCAATCAAGTGGCTGTTTATAATTTTTAATAAAACAATTAAAAATGTATCACAAAATTGTGAATCTATTAGACGCAAATTTACTCCAGAACTACCTTAAAAATATGATAATAACTTCATGTAGACTGTAAACAGAACAACTATATACCCAACATCCCTAATATTCTGCAAATCCCAGTGTTGCCACACCAATAAAATCTGCCTAACTTCGGGGATAAGACGGAGCAGTCTAGGATCACAGATGACATTTAACGGGAATTGCATGCAAATGGGCGGGTGGCCCGGCGGCGGATTACGACTGTAATCCGCTGAGTTAGCTGTGTGAGCTTAGTGTAAGATATCGTGTATTGACGGTGTTGACTTGTCTATGGGCTGTGGATGTATATGAGTTGTTGTCTTGGCAAGTCTTGGTTTGTAACTTATGTTAGAGAATATGGAGGGTAGAATGAAGGAGAATCTTGTGTCAATTGTGTAATCTATAAACCGGGTGCAACAAAAAAGCTATTAAAAGGCTGGATTCAGACTATGAGATAACGAACTACTTTTCCAAAGGAACAAATATCAATATATGAAAAATAAATTTTCGCCCACCATACAAGTTAACCAATCAGCTTCAATCAAATTCTGATATTTTTAATGGTAAAGACGAATGTTACTCCTAACATCAAAAAAAAAATCAAGTGTTTTCAAAATTTTCATCCCTTCCCTATAGTGGCGCTTCAGTGAAATTTAAAGGAACCTTGCAAGAACTAGTGTTTATGTTTTTGACTTTACGCCCCCTGGCCTTTGACCTCAATGAACATTAACTAAAAGAATGAATAAAAGAAAGAGACGAACTTTATTTTTCCTGACAAATGGGATCGGAAAAAAGCAGGACAAGAGAGAAGGGCTGAAAAGTACAAATTTTGCGTGACGTAATTATACAACGTATAACGGATAGCGAAGTGGTAGCTAAAGTGGCGCCCTCATTTGAAATAAAATTTTAAAACTAAAAAGGTGATAATTAAAAATTTGATTTGTATCACTGTCTAGAAAGACCTTTTAACTATTTTATGAATAACCTTTGAAATTATTACTTATAGTCTGTCTAGTATTAAAACTGTTTTTCGCCAAAAGTGGCCACTTTTGGCGAAAAACAGTTTTAAAACTAGACGGACTACCAATATTACTTTCAAAGATAATTCATAAAATATTTAAAAGGTCTTTCTAGACAGTGATACAAATCAAATTTTTAATTATCACCTTATTAAGTTTTAAACAATTTATTTCAAATGAGGGCGCCACTTTAGCTACCACTTCGTCTTAAGTATTGAATTTTTAAGGAAGTGAAGATTTTTTCTACGATTTCAGGGATGGCCCTATATTAAAAGTTGTTCATATTGATTAGTATGTTTCCCTTTTCCGTTACACGTTGTATATACGGCCCTTTATCTGAAAAATATATAATAAGAAACATATTTTTGTATAGACAAGTCAAAATACCTGTTTATTTTTATATCTAATTAAGTTAATAATAATTTATTTATTTATGCACTAAGTAAGTCATATTTGTAGTTGTTGTCCCACAATAGGGTTGAACAATAACTTCCTACATTTAAGGCGGCTAACTCGCAAATTATTCACAGCGGGTCTATTAGAGAGACGATGAATAAATAATGTATATTTTACGAAGGGCCGGCGCCAGACCCACCGTCCATCTTAACTAATATCTGCATAGATCTAGGGAAATCACTTGTCATGCTAAGCACACAGGTGCGATGGGAATACCTAATATATTCTCCTAGAAATCATATCCGCAACCAAATGTACATTATACACTGTCATTTCTTTATTTCTAAAGGTGTAGACAGAGCATTTCGGGCCTTGCGGCTCTAAGCAAACAGAGCCCAGGGCCGCAAGACTCAAAGGCGTGATAGTGAGCATAAAGGTGGAAAAAGAAATCAAAAGAGATAGACATAAGAAGAGAGATTGGATTTCTATTCCTATGTTAACATGATTTGCATTTTTGCTCATTCCCTTTAATATAATATTTCAAAACTTAAACCGACTTCACCCATAAACTACATAACCGAATGTTGATAAACCGTCTTATTATAAAACCGAGACTAACTTGTTTACTCCGCTTTAAACCATTATCCGCCCAAAATGAAGTTGACATTAACAGGTGGATAGTGTGATATAACTAGATGTCAACTTGATTTTGTCGGATAATGGTTTAAACCTAGTACCAAGGTTAGGTCAGTTAGGTGCGTTTTCGAATAATCGGTGAATAAATATATAGGAAAAATACCACTGATTGAGCTAGCCACAAAGTAAGTTCGAGACTTGTGTTATGGGATACTTACTCAACGATACTATATTTTATAACAAATACATATATAGATAAACATAAAAAAGATTACTACGTTTTGATAACCTCCTCCGTTTTGGAAGTCGGTTAAAAAGTAATTTAATGCCTTTTTAATATCGCCAATGAGGTGTGTTCATATTACATCTAACAAAATATACTGAAAACTATACTTAAATTGTAGATCCATGACTGATCAACTTTCCCCAAGAACCTTATATCGAAAATTGTTTTTTTTTTTTGCTTTCCATAAGAACCACTGTCTTTAATCAATATCAGCTGATCAGCCAACTTGTACAGGAGTCTAATTTTTTTTTTCTTTTGCTGTCTATAGTGCATTTGTTAAGGTATTTAAAATAATGTAAACAATCTTGACTATTTATTGAAATATACACTTTATAAATCAATACCTTTGCAAATTACAAATTAGTTATCAATAAATTGTAAATTACATAATTTATTTGTAATTTGCAAATTATAAATTATTTATTGATTAAATTGTGAATTACATAATTTATTTGTAATTTGCAAATTATAAATTATTTATTAATTAAATTGTAAATTACATAATTTATTTGTAATTTGCAAAGGTATTGATTTATAAAGTGTGTATATTTCAATAAATAGACAAATCAAGATTGTCTACATTCTTTTAAACACCTAAACAAATGGACTATAGTTAAATGTTCTTTGAGGAAAGTTGTTCTGGATCGTAGACTTAATTTTACTTCTAGAATAGTTTCAGTATATTTTGTTTATTTATTATGGTTAAAGACATTTATTCTCGTAAAAGAATCTGCAAAATTCACTTATAATGAGAACTTACAAATTTACATTTAGTAGACGCGTACAAAAAGTCGGTGGGTAGTTAAAGAATATTCGTTCCGTGCAGCTGGCCACGGGTTTATTTACCAATTTGTGTACACGGAAAATTAATACAGAGAATACATCAAATAAAAGTTGTACAAAAGCACTACTTATCTCAAAAGAGATCTCTTTCAGTAGGCCTGTGAGAGGACACTTATATAAGAGAGACATACAGGCGTGTTCGTTCATACATAGAGTAAACGAAGATTAAAACCGAAATGACATAAAACTACACTAACTACTATATTTTGTTAGAAGTTACATACAAAAGTTAGGGACATATGCGTAATAAATCGTACCATGGGCTATACTAGAACAGTATAGTATTATAAA
This sequence comes from Acrobasis suavella, assembly GCA_943193695.1. NCBI lineage: Eukaryota > Metazoa > Arthropoda > Insecta > Lepidoptera > Pyralidae > Acrobasis > Acrobasis suavella. The sequence continues at coordinate 12,362,424 of OW971952.1, forward strand.
ATTAAAATTACAGTAAAAAAAATTGACAATCCCATATAAATTTCCTGAGTGGCTGCGCACTTTTGTATGGAAGGGGCGAACATTTTATTTTTCAATTGTTATTTATATTAATTATATTAAGGTAACCTAGGTTTATCCCGTGGATCGATTTATTAGGCAATATATTCCTTCACGTTGTGTATAGCGATGTGCCGTTCTTGAAAATTTCCAGAAATTTTCGAAACGGTCTAGAAAATTTCCGAGAAATTTGCCGCAAGAAATTTCTTAAGGAAATTTTTCAACTAAAATTCTCGAAAAATGTAAAAAAATTCCGAAATTTTCAGGGAAAGAAATTTCCGAAATCCGAAAATTTCTCGGCGGCACATTACTTGTTGTATAAATGCACGTCAACCTGGGTCGGGTAGGCGTAAACGTCCGCACGCGAGCGTAAAACACATTTTTTCTTTCAACTGTAACCATTGCTAGTGGACTGGACAAATTCACAAACAACGCCAAAAAGGAAAAGTCACGCCCTCGACTTAAGTGGACCCCATTCATCGGGCCGACGTCATTAGGAGAGAGTAATTAAAACGGAAATAAAAATGAGAAGTTAAAATTCCTTTTTGTGAAGGGCAGGGTAGGATATAATACTTAAAGACTAGTATTCCAGCGAACAAAGAAGTAAGAACTCGTATCCCAAAATCAAAAATTATCGTGAGACTTCTCGTATTTTAAAACTTGGACTAACGTTAATACCTTTAGACAAGTGTAATTAAAAATGAGATAAAACATGCGAAGAAAAACGTTCCTTTTAGCGAACGATGCTCGGGAACGCACGAGCAGTAAACCCATACCGTCTTATTATAAAACCCAGACTAACTTTGTTACTAGGTTTAAACCATTATCCGACCAAATCAAGTTGACATCTAGTAATATCACACTATCTCACATGTCAATGTCAAATTCTTTTGGGCGGATAATGGTTTAAACCTAGTTACAAAGTTAGTCTTGGTTTTATAATAAGACGGATTCTGTTCATACGTCCTCTGCGTTTAATGTTATAAAATGGTCATGAAGTGCCATTTTTGAAATTCGGACTTGCTCAAACGATTGCTTTTTCTGTACAAAAAACAAAAAGTCGGTTTTTAGTTTAAAAAAAAATGTTTATATTATAAAACGCGGACTCACGTTAGTACATTGGATAATATTAAATTAAATGAAGAAAAAACTGCGAAGAATGACAGTTTTTTTTCTTTAAACGCTGTGGGACTCGTATACTTTTTACATATATTAGGATATAGGATTGCCTAAATAACGCCAAAATAGGGACTGATCATAACACCACTAATCGTCTAAATAACGCCAAAATGACGACTGATCATAACAGCACTAACAAGTAAAAAAAGTCGAGGATTACTACTTTCCGGAAGGCGGTCTGCCTAGAGCCCTAGGACAGTGTTCTCACTGTCCCGGGGCTCTCCCGGGGCTCGGGTCCAGGAATTGGACCCTGTGGGAGACATCAAAACCATTAGGTCGTATCGTCTATTTGACTGCCGTATAAAAGAAACGATTGAAGTGCAACTGTTGAAGTAAAAACAAGATAGTGTTGGCAAGGCTGCAAGGCGCTCCCAATCAGAATGCGCCATCATTCCGCTGCTTCATTCAATATTTTTTTTACCGAACGCTGTAATTTCTTGGCTCGAACGCATCCGTTTACATGCCAAACAATAAATTTATTAGCCGAACGGAGGAGTGGCAACACTAAACCACGTCACGCATCGCTACGTCACCGATTCCGTCACGATTTTGAAACTTTCGAATTCCCAAAATCGAAGTTTTGCCCGTTCCGATTCGCGAGTTATATAACGTTCGCCGCGTCAAGGTGACTCGACGAAGCTACTACTGAATCTATTTTAGTTCGAATTTCATAAATATCCCGTGACAGCTCATCCTCTCCCGCGTCTTCTGCCGCCACGGTGGTAGTTCGCCTTGCGTAATGAGCGGCGCTGCCGTCGCCGGAATCTCCGCACCGAAATATCTGCGTCTGCCCGAACCGAACCTGCGCCCTTGCTAATTTTAAAGTCCTTTCTCAAAGTTTATCGTTTATGAGGTAATAGAACAGTGACGTATTGCTGGCACAGTGCCGGCCGTACGAGTGGACGGAGGAAAAATCTTTCAGACGACCCGCCTCGTGCTTGTTTATATTTAGACGGAAATCTACCTTGAGGGACAGCGGGCTAGATGCTACAACTAAAACAGATCATAACCGGCAGCGGACGCTCGTATAGGCTCGAAAACTAATCATATATCAAACGGTACGGCAGATGCGCTGACCAAAATTGCCGAGCGGCGGCAGTTCCCATCAATATGGCCGCCTAATTGAATATTATACACCAATTTGCCGGCGAAAATCTGGCGCGGTAATGTGCGGTGTCCATATATCGCGTGTTAATGTTTTCTATGGGCACACACGATGCACTGTTGCAGAACTAAATTTAGGACGGCTGATCCCTGTTTTAGCTTGAGCTTGGGCCGTTTGCGCAACGCTCGCGGGAGCGAGACAGAGCATTCTATTATCGGAAAAATGGTGGACGCTGCTGATGAGACTAGTGGCCACAACACGGACGGCGAGCGTCTTGCCTGCGAAAGGAGATAAGTAGCGTTGCGACCACAGGTATGGCACTTTCTAGAAGCGGAGTATCATTATGCGTATTACTAAAAACGAAACTATACATCCGTGTACACACGTCAATGTGTATGTGTTCGCCCCTCAACACACTTGAAAAGACGAGAATGGGGAAGAGGTACGGAGACGGGGAACGGGGATGCATATTGCGCGGGACCCTAGGAGTTTTCGATCTGTATGTATTACTTATATTAATTCTATGGTTGTGACAGCGGCGAATGCAGAACTCACACCAGTCTGTCACTGAACAGCTGAAAGAAAACAAGTTTTACTCAGTCTACTGAACAATAGATGGTTGACGCTGATGATACTAGTAGACATGACGAGCGTCGTTGCGAAGAAGGTAATAGACCAATGCGGGAGTTCCATTAGTTCAGACACTGAGAAAAACAGAGATTATCTAGTTCACCCAGTCTCGTAAAAGTAGCAGCAAGAAAATATCTCTATTTGGTCCCCTGTCACTTCTTTTTTCGTGTTTTTTCAATGCTGATCATGGAGAAGAGAAAATGGTCAGATAGATGATAGTGTATTTATAATATAGGAATTGTTTATCATAGTATATACTTAATAGTGTGCATTAATTTGTATTTTAGTTTATTGTTTTGATGATTATTTTTACATGTAGTATTTTTTTTTACAAACATACCTATTTCAAGTTTACACTACCTCTGACTTTCTACATCATCTGTTTGGTTGGCCTTAGGCTTTAAGTCCGCCATTAGCTATACACTTGTATTTGTGTATAAAGTTAAATAAATTAATTAAATAAATAAATAAAGAATAAGATTCAAATTTAATTTGATAACGCGCACGAAGAGTTCCGTACCATTATCTATAAAAAATCACGTTTGTTGTAACGGAGCCGCCTTTAAATATTTATTTTGTTCTGTTTTTAGTATTTTTTGTTACAGCAGCAGCTGAAATAAAACATATGTGAAAATTTTAACTGTCTAGCTATTACGGTTCATGAGATACAGCCTGGTGACAGATAGACAGACATACAGATGGACATGGCGGAGTCTTAATAATAGGGTCCCATTTTTACCCTTTGGGTACGGAACCCAAGTGACAGGCGAAGGTCTAGTTTATACTAGACCTTCATAAACTAGACCTTCGCCACTATATCTACACCATTTAAGACATATGGATGTTTTCTCCGGAAAATCGCGCGCCATGGATTTTATGGCCTGGTCTGGTTGGGAAACTCTGGTGCTATCTGTGTCGAATGCGGGAAATAAACGAACATAAGCGACGTTGCGAAATCTTGCCGGATGGTAGGACGGTCACCCGGTTTTCGTAGAGCCGCTGAACGTGGTTTGATTGTTATACAGCAAGACCTTTTCCACTACGCTTGTGGGAATCCCACCGGTCCCATCTACTATGTGTGCTCCCACATGAAATATGCAGATCCAAAATAATCCAGAGCAAGAGAGAGACACGATAAGGATTATACATTAGCCAGGACTGATAAATATGTAATTCAACAATTATAAGTTGCTTGTATGAGAGGAAGTGGGGAAATAAATCAGAATGATCAGGAAGGAATGTGACTAAATTTAAATTAAAATGAAATTCGAAAAAGGTGGACAAAATGAAATAATGGAGAAAGGAGGTATGTAAGGACATAAAGGACAGGGTTGATTGCGACATCGTTACACGCTTAAGGGCCCATTTAGGTTTTGCAAGTTTCTTGCCTGTAAATTATGTAATTCAACAATTATAAGTTGCTTGTTTGTGAGGTGGTGGAGGAATGAATAAGAATGATCAGGAAGGGATGTGTCTAAAATCGAATTTAGAAATGAAATTTAAAAATGGTGGACAGAATAAAATTATGGGAAAAGGAGATATTTTTTTTAATTACTAACATATTACAGAATAAATATACTCGTAACATAACATTACCCAACATTTCTATAAACCACTGAGGTTTGTATTGAAATGCTTAAAATTATTCTACGTACAATACAGGTCTTAAAACGATCAAACAAATCGAAACTTATTAAAACAAATACTCAACTCAATATGTAAGGGCATGAAGGATATTTATTGCAACATCGTTACTTACTCAGGCCCATTTAGATTTTGCAAGTTTCTTGTCTGTAAATTATGTAATTCAACAATTATAAGTTGCTTGTATGAGAAGTGTTGGAGGAATGAGTAAGAATGATCAGGAAGGGATGTGTCTAAAATTGAATTGAGAAATGATTTAAAAAAGGTGGACGGAATGAAATTATGGAGAAAGAAGGTATGTGAAGACTTGAAGGATACATTACAACATCGTTACACGCATAAGGCTCATTTAGACGGTGCAATTTTCTTTCCTGTTGCTACCATTTCATTGAAGCAATCAATGATTTATATGACCGACGTTTCGTTTAGGCCATGCAAGTTATCTATTGCCTCAATAAAAAGGTATACAACAGGCAAGAAAATTGCATCGTCTAAATGCGCCTAACGTGTAGTGAAAGTGGTCATTCCGCTTGTAGTTTTGAGCTTTTGCAATAAAATAATATTTTTTTTAAAATACCTTCAATAAGCGATAAAATCCTACATTAAACTTTTTTTTTTACTTTAACTATACGTCTTATTACATTCCCCAAGAAACATATGGTGATTTTCTTTTTAAGTTTTGTAATTAAAATACACTTTGGTAACAAACGGCCACGGTATATCAAAATCTACTGCAAATATTAACGAGTCTTATTTCAGTGACGACAACAACATAATGTTTCAACAGCCCATCTCTGTTCATTCACAACCGTCATTTGTCGCCAGCGTGACTGTTGTTCACAGCTTATATTTAGGAGTTAGTGGGTGTAACTTGGAGTCAGGATTCGGTTTCTATTACCATATTGACTCCTTTTTATTTGACTTTAGGCAGACCTGTGTCACTCCCCGTTTAGTTATCGAAAATATACCTACATTATTACTATGCGCGCGGCGACCACTTCGAAGGGAAAAATTCAGTTACATGCATCGTTTGTCCAGAGTAATAAGAATGAAATTGGCTTGCAATGGATATCTAGGTATCTAAACGAAGAGGTGAGGAGTTCGACGCGAACTGAATTAAACCATAGCGCTAACGCCATTAAGTAGATATTTCTTTGAATTTATTTTCCAAATACGTGAGTATTAGTACTTATTCTGTGCTTTAGGTGAGCTCTGAACATACCATGGTTTTCACTAGAAACTTCTACATGGTTGACTGGTAGATAAGGCCTTAGGCTTTAAGTCCGCCATTACACTTGTATTTGTGTATGAAGTTAAATAAATAAAATAAAAATAAATGGTTTTCTTTAGTAGACTGGTAGAGCTCACAGGGGTGTTATTTTATTTATTATAAATTTACAATACTGATATAAATGTAATCAGCTCGAGAGATGGCAGTGGAATGAATCAGAATGATGAGGATCTTAAAAATTAAATTTGAAAATGATATTATTTTTAGTAAGATGGACAGTATGAAATGGAGAAAGGAGGTAAACAGGAACATGAAGGATGAGGTCTATTGTAACATCGTCACAAAGCGCAGGACCGAGGTGGTTGGCATACATTGAAATGGGGTCTATACCCAACAGTTGGATATGGAAGGCTGTCAATGATGATCATGATGACACACACACAAACCTGTAAATATCCCTGATGGAGCAGACAGAGCATTTTGCGGCTATAAGCAGACAGAAAGAGTGAGCAAGACGGCGGAAAAATAATCAAAACAGTGATGGGTACAGCCGCATCGCTTATGAACATGATTCGCATTTTCGCCCATTTCCTTGATCAGCTTCTACGATCTGCGCGGGAAGATAAGCAGCTGGTACATTCTAAGTTTTATCTTTTCTCCCAGACTAGCGTGGAAGATTAAGATGATATGTTGTCAATGGGAAAACCGACAGACATCAAAAACAGTGCGAAGTAGAGAAAACATTAAATAAATATAAAGGGATTAATTGCACTGATTGAGTTAGCCCCAAAGTAAGTTCGAAACTGGTGTTATGGGATACTAACTCAACGATACTATATTATATAACATACATAGATAAACACCCAGACCCAGGACAATTTAAAAAAGGCTATTTTCCAAATCTGATTTGATTGATGATGGGTTCGATACCCATCATCAATCAAATCAGATCAAATCAAACGGTGTACATACCAGTATAAGTTAAAAAAAAATGGGACCAGCCGCTAAGCCCACAGTCCGTGAAGCACCGGGCCGGGAAGCACCCGAATTTTAAAATTTGTTTGTCCGCAAAGCCCACGGTCGCGAAGCCCCCGATTGTAAAATATTATTTTTTTAACGAAAATTTGAGCAAGTACTGTTGACAATAAAAGTGTTATTGAATCAAATAGTTTAATTTTGTATAAACGTGTCGTGATTACAATAAATAATTTGTTCATCATGCTTGATCCTATTAAGACTTAGTGTTAAGAATTATTTAAATAGCAACATAGAAAAATTTCTTTTTATTAAAACTAACGTGAAACTCAGACATTATTAATACAGCACGGGTTACTCACGTAAAGAGTCAGCTACTGGCCGACATGTTTCGACCTCATCCGGATAGAAAATAATAATATAACCAAACGAAAATCCGCATATAAATAATACTTCATTCTAACACTTCTACTCTGAACAGTACTCACTTGAAATTTGTGCAAGAAAATAATAAAAATTCGCGGACAAACAAATTTTAAAATTCGGGTGCTTCAAAGGCTGTGGGCTTAACGGCCGGACACAAAAAAATAACTATAGGGTTGTGGACTAACAATTGGTTTTAGCTTATAAGATAGATTATTATATTAAAAATTACGGTAAACTTACGTATTTTTAGGGTTCCGTAGCCAAATGGCAAAAAACGGAACTCTTATGGATAAGAACTATACTGTTGAAGGCTTGAAGCTTGGTAAGTAGATGTGTTCTGTGAACCGCATTAAGTAGAGAAAAAAACAATAAATTTTGGGGGTTCCCCATATTTAGAACTGAAACTCAAAATATTTTTTTTGATAGGTCTTCAAAAATGCATCTAACATAATTTTTTTCTAAACTGAATAGTTTGCGCGAGAGACACTTCCAAAGTGGTTAAATGTGTGTCCCCCCTGTAACTTTTAATATAAGAGAATGATAAAACAAAAAAAATACGTGATGTACATTACCATGCAAACTTCCACCGAAAATTGGTTTGAACGATATCTAGTAAGTAGTTTTTTTTTTAATACGTTTAATAAAACATCGATCAAAGTTACAACGAACTACAAGAACTTTTGTATTGTTACTTGCTGCTACGGAACCCTTCATGGGCGAGTCCAACTCGCACTTGGCCGCCTTTTCTTTTCTCTGGTAAATAAATATTAACGACGATACAGCGTAATGAAATTTCGCGTGACGTCATGAATAGCTACGATTTTTAACCAAAAGTGGCGTCAATCTCCCCCACTCCAAAACTTCGAAGTGCTGTATCTTTTTGAATTCATACTACTTTGCTAAACGAAAAAATATGGGTCTCTTATTTTTAGATAATCTAGTTGATGGATTAAATAAAATAATATAGTTTTTACACAGTCCACATCGCCATTCTCAATTAGTCATCATCATCATTTCAGCCGCATAACGTCCACTGCAGGACATAGGCCTCTCCCAAGGATTTCCAAAACGACCGATCAAGAGCGGCTTGCATTCAAAGATTCAAATTATATTCAGTAATTAGACTTTTAACAGGCACTTTTACTCGTCAATAAGTATAATTTATGTTACGCGTAAAGTATATAAAAATTTAATTTATTTTTAAAGAAAAGCTACCGATACCAGCGCTTCGTAACGACCACTGCTGAAAAGAAACGCCGAAAGAAACTCATTTTCACAGTATTGGTCGCCTACTCGCCAGAAGGGCTTTGTCATATTATTATAATTGTCTTTTAATTAATAAATACTTATCATATAATACAATGTTGACACATTATAACATGTAATGCTTGCGAACAAGTAAACAAACATAAATTGCGTAATAAAAAATATTAAGTAGTCAAAAAAGCGAAGCCGAGCTGACCAGTCCCTCCCGGCAGCATCCGTTCACGAGTTGACGCACGGATCAGCCATCGTTAAACTCAACCATATTAGAGGGAATCCAACGACCCGACCAGCGACGCCACCACCGGATTGGACATTTTAGTGAGCATGCAAAACCCGAACTCGCAGACCTTGTCAAGAGAAAATATTAGTTATATGTTGGTCACTTATTGATTGCAGAGCATTTATATGTTTTGCATCCAGCGCTTTCCAGCGACCTAAGTCAAGTCATCAGACCACCTTTTGGGTGGCTGTCCTACGCTTCGCTTGCCAGTACGTGGTTGCCATTCGAGAACCTTTTTGCCCCATCGGTTCGTCGCGCTATGTGTCCCGCCTACTGCCACTTCAACGAACTAATCCGCTGGGCAATGTCAGTGACTTTTGTTCTCTTACGAACTTCCTCATTTCTGAATCGATCACGTAGGGAAACACCGAGCATAGTCCTGTCCATAGCGCGTTGAGTGACCTTGAGCCTTCTTAAGAGACCCATAGTAAGGGACCACATTTCAGAGCCATAAGTCATCACTGGTAACACACATTGATTAAACACTTTCATCTTGAGGCACTGAGGTAAATATAGATCTCAATAAGTATCTAAGATCTATTTGATAATATTTTCTATAAATGCAAAAGTATATCTAGAGAGGCCGATAGTCGATAATATCGCGTTGCTGCCATCCGCAGGCAGAGATAGATTCACGGAAAAGTGAAAATATTTTTCAGACAAACCTTTTAAATGTGTTTTTCCAAGATAGCGGCTCTTTTATGTCTGCCAAAGGGTTATGAAGCTATTAAGTTATTCACTTAATTTCGTAAGTTACGTAAATGCTTTATTGCTTTTTTTATACTAAGTTAAGTAAGCTTTTAAGAGAATGAAAAAGATTTTTTGCTTTACCAGAGGCTTTCCCCGTGTATATTATACAACATTCCAGAAATTGCTATAAAAATATTAAAAAATATTTTTATTTCGATCAACAAGAATCATGTAAATTACATTACATTAATTTTATTATTACATTTGCATTTATACAGGGTGTTTTTAAAATCATTGGCATCCTTTCTACTGGTGAAAGTACTCATGAATATGAGCAACTTTTTGTATGGGACCGACTCAATCCAACCGAAAAAAAATCTGCTGTTCCATACATTTTGGGATTCTAAGTATTGTAAAGTAGTATGGAACAGCAGATTTTTTTTTTCGGTTGGATTGAGTCGGTCCCATGCAAAAAGTTGCTCATATTCATGAGTACTTTCACCAGTAGAAAGAATGCCAGTGATTAAAAAAACACCCTGTATATGTTAAAAGTGAAAACTGCATCCAGCATGAAAATCGGTTCAGTAGTCCATGGGAGATTCAAAGATTCAAACATTTATTTGCTAACTATGAGTTATAATACATACAGATCTTAGGTATATTGATGTTCTCATCATAGCAACTCAAGGAGCATTGCAAATACAATGGGTAGATGTCAATCAATTAATTTTAAACTAAACACAATTAAAATAATATTAAGGGTTAAAATAAATTTTTAACCGACGCCAAAAAGGAGAAGGTAATTATTTCGAAAGTTTTTTTTTCTATGTAACATACTTGTGGACTACCAACATTATAACAGAATGAGAGAGAGACTATATGCAAGGTGATGTATGAAAGAAAAGGATAAACATTGTTAAAAGAATGAGAAAGGTAAAAAGATTTTATGTACAGGTGTGAAAGAGAGGTATGAACATAAGTTTAAAAAAAAAAGATGGCTACAAGGACCAAAGGTTTAGAATATACAAAAGAGGGGACGGTTTACTGTAAAGACGTGCGAAAAAGATGAAGAGGTTTACGAAGAAATTGCTTTTATTTACCATCCGAGACGAGCCCCCACATACATATGAAAAAAACAGATTTCTAGAAGGCGCCTGGAATTATGTGGAAAATTCTTCACTTGTATGGGCATATTTTTCAGGTAGTCCCATAGAAATTTTATTAAAAACGGATGTGAAGTTTGATGTTGAAAACGGTTTTTGAAATATTATATATGACAAGTTAATCCATACTTATACATATATAATTTATTTTATAGATTCAGGTGTTACTTTGCGGAAGTCAAAATTACACACTATTTGATTTGAATTACTATGTGCAATTCCGCCACCAGTTAGTTCATGCAAACTATTGCCGGCCGGCGCCCACCCACTACTGTTAGTCCCAGCATACCTGCCACCAACAGCCCGTGTGCACCCGCCACCAACAGCTGATGCATGCTTCCTCCCATGCCGCTGCATCCGCTGCGCCTGTAGCAATATCGCACACCACATACGCGACACGTGTTTCGGACTGTTGGGGGCAGGTATGCTGGAACTAACAGCAATAGTTTGCATAAACTAACTGGTGGCGGAATTGCACAAAGTAATACAAATCATATAGTATAAGAATAAATTATATATGTATAAGAATGGATTAACTTGTCATGCAAACTCACTTTAATAACAAAAGTTAATGGAAATACCGTGACACAGATAATAAAAACCTGACACTGACAGTCAGTCATTGCCAAGGTCCAGACTCCGGGATGGAGGCGTGGAGGTTGGCAAACCACCCAAAACCGTTGCCAACTGACGCCGCGTAATTATTTTTTTCTGATTTTGTTAAGTTGTCTTGTTGGCGGATGATAGTCATTGAACTAAAGTTCTGTCTGTGACCGAAACTCCATTTACAATTAGATTATTGATATTACATTAACTTTAGGTTGACTGTAAGAGCGGTCACACACTACGCTATACATATACGTCACATATTTTCTACTATTTTATAGTCAGCCCAAGTCATAAAACCAACACGCAAAAATTACCACGTGTGCTAACGATAAAAAGTTCGTGAAAACTAAACAGCGTAAACAGGTTATAAAAACTACCACACCCGAAGTCACGGTAACATGAAAATGTTTCCCGGGTAATAGGGGTTACGACAGGGTTAGAAAAGTATAATTATAATTAGTCCGTCTTTTAAATTATCCAAAAATAATGGACCCATATTTTGCAGTTTGCCAAAAAAGTAAAAATTCACAAAGATACGAGGCATCAAAGTTCCGGAGGTCTTCGACGTCACCTCTATGTAAAAACCGTACGTAGCCGTGACGTCATGCAAAATTTCAATGCCCTGTATCTTTGTCATTTTTTGTTTCTCAGAGCAAAGAAAAAATACGTGTACATATTTTTTAATAATCAAACGATGGGCTTAACAATATTTTTCCATTCGTCATGCCTATTCAGAGATAATCATGACATAACTAGGTGGATAAGAGTGCTTTCTTACCTTAAATAGGACAACACTGGATCACACCATCATTTTATTGTCCAAATGTCGTAAGAAATCGATAAGAAAAGGACAAACATTAAAAGATCGAAGAAAAAAAAATAAACAATAAAAAAATATGAGGACAAATCCCACTGACTGAGCTAGCCCCAAAGTAAGCTTAGACTTGTGTTATGGGATACTAACTTAACGATGCTATATTTTTTTTTATGATAAAGATGATAAAAACCCAGAACATGGCCTGGCCGGGGATTGAACCCGGAACCTCCGAACGGCGGACTGGTGTGGCAACTACTACGTCACGGAGGTTGACAAAAAAAAACAATAGAAGAGGAAAGATGTTAGGCAACCTCATACCACACGACGATTTCATAAAGACTATAATTGAAGGAAAGAAAGAAGTTTATTTTCCACGACAACATCTAGTATCTAATGATTGGCGGAACTAAATATTCCAGGCAAATTTGATATAATTTAGAGTATTTGATGCCTTCTGCAAGACGTTTTTTTTTTTTCTCGTTAGCGATTAAACTTCGTTGAAGCTTATTTTGCCAGTGTCTAGTTAACCAATGGCGCGGGCGCCAATTTCTTTATTCCTAACCCTAACCTAACCATACAATCAAAGGTTAGTGTAGGTCCTTTGATTGTTTCAAGGGAGCTTCTGGCAACAATTCTATACGAGTCCACTGGTTTTCATAGCCGAATGAGTGGCGGGCGGCGTCTAAAGACGCCCACCACAGTCCGCAAATAAATATCACTACAGCCGCACTATGAGTGTCCACTTTAACCATTTTACATATTGTCCATGAGCATGAGCATTTATAACACTAAACTACACCGATTTTATATTATAAAGTCCACTAGAATCAATTTGCAAAATAATTTAAAGCAAACTCCAACTGAACCCCTTGACTTCCCGCCAAAAACTCTGCAAGACGTTTATTCATAGAAATAACAACAAGTAATAATTAAAAAAAAAACCGACCGCCTTTTTTTTTAATTTATTTTGATATACCCAGTGTCACTCTCACAGTAAATACGAATCTAAATACATACATACATACTTTCGAATTTAAAATTAAAATCTATAAGTACTAAAAACTGAGTATTAAATTATATCAAATTTGTCTCGGAGGCTAAGATCCACTACGGGTCGTTGAGCCAGCGAAATAAGTAAGTAAGATTTTGAGAACAACGAGTATTTCACGATGGCACAGATCACGGAGCTGAAGTTTCCAACACGGTCCAACTCTGGTGAACAGCTTTTCTATCGGAAAAACTTTAACACCGCAACAGATGCTCAATGCTGAGCTTTTTCTAAAAGCCTCTTAACTCTAAACTGCAAAGATTAAACTTTTTACCCGATTAACTGTAAATATGAGATCGTTTTTAGGACATGAAACTAAATTCATGCCTGTGGGTTAGTGGTTTTGTATTTTCAACTTTCAAAGAGGAGTAGCTTATTAGTTCCAATCACCCGATTCGCGAACGCTTCAGAGTCCAGGGCGGAGTCCATTACCTAACCTAGGTGATTTGACAAGGTTACTGGATTTTCCTAAGCTTCTTCTTTTTCATAAGCTTGTCAGTTCAAATGTAGGTATAAATCTATATTTGGAAAAAAAAACGACGGGTTGCACTCCGGGAGAGCCGGCAGAAGTCAAACTTGAATATTAACGTTGTGCATAAACGAAACAGCAGCTTTCGCCGCGCCGTAGAAAGAGAGGGGGATACTTCCTCTCCTACGCCGCGCCGGCTGTCTACTCTCCATCCGTCTTACGAATTTTCGATCAGGGTCACGTGTCCTGACGCGAGTTTAACATTTTTTACCTATTACAAAAAAAAAGTGTACAACGCCGCTAACGAAGTTTTCACTTCAATAATAATTAATTAGTACTTTTTGATGTTTAGTAACCTTCCAAAATGAATAGGAAACCCGATGAACCCACCATACCCTACCGTTAAGAACAGGCTGAAGTTTAGTGGTCGAAAAACTTATCAGCCGAAAATCACGCGAGCAATACTTCCGAGCAATCAACCCCAGACAAACAGTACAAGAAAAAAAACTGGCTTCCCATTACCATTGCAAGTTGCAATCAGAACAACTTTAACTTTTAACGGTTAGAAATAAACGTTAGGCGGAATGGAGCGCGCGTGCCAACGGATGCGGCTGCCAAACGTGCCCCGACCTTGAAGGGATGATGCTAAGCCTACTCTATCCTCTTCATTCATAGACTAAAGGATATTATACTTTTTTGCGACGGAAGCATTCAAAGTAATTTACTTTGTGTGCTTCCACTACCAATTTATGACTATGTACAATCAACAATTTTGACGGTTGGAGGATGTGTTTCAGTCTTTTACTGACTATGTAGTCATTTTTTCCAGCGGAAGCGGCTGCCACACGTGCCCCGACCTTGAAGGGATGATGCTAAGCCTACTCTATCCTCTTCATTAATAGACTAACGGATATTGTACTTTTTTGCGGCGGAAGCATTCAAAGTAATTTACTTTGTGTGCTTCCACTACCAATTTATGACTACAATCAATTATTTTGCCGGCTGGAGGGTGTGTGTCAGTCTCTACTGACTGTGTAGTAATTTTTTCCAATGGGTGCGGCTGCCAAGCGTGCCCCGACCTTGAAGGGATGATGTTAAGCCTACTCTATCCTCTTCATTCGTAGACTAAAGGATATTGTACTTTTTGAGGCGAAATCATCCAAAGTAATTTACTTTGTGTGCTTCCACTACCAATTAATGACTATAACAAACTATTTTGCCGGCTGGAGGGTGTGTGTCAGTCTCTACTGACTATGTAGTAATTTTTTCCAACGGGCGCGGCTGCCAAACGTGCCCCGACCTTAAAGGGATGATGCTAAGCCTACTCTATCCTCTTCATTTATAGACTAAAGGATATTATACATCTTGTGGCGGAAATGCACAAAATACTTTGTGTGCTTCCACCACCAATTTAGGGCAGGAACTTGCCGGAGAGTGAGTGAAACTCTCTACTCTTTCTGTCAAGTAATACTCGTATTAGACTTGCCCTTATCTTGAAGGGATGATGTAAGCTTATACTATCCTCTTCATTCATAGGACTAAAGGGAATTGTACTTTTTGTAGCGGAAGCATACAAAGTAATTAACTTTGCGTGCTTCCGCCACCAATTCACGACAGCAAACTCTCTACTGTCTCTGTGAAGTCATCTTGCCAACGTTGAAGTGATGTTGGTAAGCCTAATATCCTTTCCGTTCATAGGACTAAAATATTTTATGGTATTTGAAGTACTTTCAGTGGTCCTGTAATCTATTGGCATACTTTGTAAAGTTAATTACTTTGTGTGCTTCCTCCACTAGTTAATTCTTTTTTATCCCCAGCTGGGTTACGCGTTGGCGTTTTCACAAGTTAAGTGACACTTGGTCCGCACTAAGATATAAAATCCGATTGAGGGAATCGGTGAAAATGCAAATCATGTTAATAGATGATGCGGCTAGCAACCCACCACTATATTCGTTCCTTTTTCTACCTCGCTTACTACCACGCTCAAAGTGGTCTTTGAGTCTTGCGTCCCTGGGCCCTGTCTGCTCACAGTTGCAGCGCCCGAAATCCCTATGGGGATCCTCCCCCCTCCTTATCTTATAAAGATAATAAGACATGTCCCCCCATCCCCCTACCTTATAAAATAATAAGACGTGCAAGTGTATGTGTTAACTACAGATACGAGTATGTTTATATATCTCGAAATATGTCACGATATCGATCGCCACAGCTAGAATCTTCAATACTTCCTCCAGCCATCTACTCAGCAATAAGTGTGCCTTCATTTAGAGCAAAAACAATAAAAAGAAACGCCTATAAATAAGAATAGGCGAGGAGTGAACGAGAGGGCCGAGGGAGCGAGACAGAACATAATTGCAGCTACCCCATTGCGGAATGTCTGAAAGTTTATGTATCGTAATTATAGTCGGGGAGTCTGCTGCGTGATTTCTTACACAACTTTGAGGCTTTTATAACCATTTGATGGCTAAGTGCGGCTTTGTCAGTTTTAGCTATTTACTCTCCATACATAATAGTGGCAGTGGGCGGGACACATGGCCGATGGGGCAAAAAGGTTCTCGAATGGCGACCACGTACTAGCAAGCGAAGCGTAGGACACCCCCCCACAAGGTGGTCTGACGACCTGATTGTTCAGGTCGTCAGACCACCTTCGCTGAAAAGCGCTGGATGCAGGCCGCTCTAGATCGGTCATTTTGGAAATCTTTGTAAGAGGCCTATGTCCAGCAGTGGACGTTATGCGGTTGAAATGATAATGATGATGTCATAAGAGTTAAATTCATTGTCATTCACAATTCCAGTGGTGCTGGTGCCGTTTTTCAAACGCGGAGTCACCATACAAACGGGATTTGTATGTAAAAATCATTCGTGTAGGTGACACCGCGTTTCAAATATAACACGTCTGATACTTTTTGGGGTTCCGTAGCCAAATGGCAAAAAACGGAACCCTTATGGATTCGTCATATCTGTCTGTCTGTCAGTCACTTTTTTCCGAAACTAGAAGAACTATACTGTTAAAACATGATAAGTATATGTATTTTGTGAACCGCATTAAGATTAAAAATTCTAAAGATAAAGTTAAGACAACATGGTCAATTATTAATAATGAGACAGGAAAAACCAATACTAGGGACTCAACATTCACATTAAAAATTGGAGATAAAACCGCTGACTCGGATATCGAAGTAGCTAATGAATTCAATACTTTTTTTGCTAACATTTCCAAAGATATCACCCAGTCATTACTTTCATGTCCGAACGCCGCCGATGAAGTATTGAAAAGTAATTCATCTACGCCCAAAACAACTTTTACCTTTACTAGCATAACTCCATATGACATTATCTCAGCTTACAAGGCTCTTAATACTAAAAAAACTGAGGACCTATGGGGTATTTCGGTTTCCGTTTTGAGCAGTATCATCGACCTGATTGCTCCTCACTTAACTTTAATATTTAATAAATGTATTTCAGAAGGTGTTTTCCCTGACTTAATGAAAGCAAGTAAAGTTATACCACTGTTTAAACAGGGATCCAAAGATGATCCGAACAATTATAGACCAATTTCAATATTACCGGCTTTAAGTAAAATATTTGAAAAAATTATATTAGACCAGCTAGTATCGTATTTTAATATTAATAAATTACTTCACTGTCGCCAATATGGATTTACAAAAGGGCGCTCTACCACTGATGCAGCAGCGACCTTAGTTAAAATTATTTACGAAGCCTGGGAGAATCGACAAGACGTTATAGGTATCTTTTGCGATCTGTCGAAGGCATTCGATTGTATCGATCACATAATATTAAAAAATAAACTAAAATTTTATGGTGTTACTGATACTGCACTCTCTGTTATTTCATCTTATCTTGATAATAGAACTCAAAGAGTTGAAATCAACAGAGTATCCTCAAATAGTGCACCTGTGAGCATGGGTGTGCCTCAGGGTTCAATAATTGGTCCATTTTTGTTTTTGATTTATATTAATGACCTCCCCTGTCTTGCAGAAAAGTTGTGTGAAGTAGTATTGTTTGCTGATGATACATCTTTACTTTTTAAGGTTGACAGAAAATGCACAAACTATGACGATGTAAGCAATACTATGTCACAAGTACTTAGTTGGTTTACGACTAATAATCTGGCCTTAAACACACAAAAGACTAAGTGCGTTAATTTTTCACTATTGAATAAACCTAATACTCACATACCTTTGAGTCTTAATGGTCAAGTTCTAGAATGGGTACCCAACACCAAATTTTTAGGCATAACTGTAGACTGGAACTTAAAATGGGATAAACATATTGAGGCCACTGCCAAGAAACTTAGTTCGGCAGCATATGCTGTGAGGAGGGTCAGACGGTGTACTAACGTTGAAACTGCTAGGCTAGTTAGTATACTTTAGTTATTTTCACAGCATAATGTCATATGGCGCGCTCTTATGGGGTAAAGCGGCTAACATACATGCTATCTCTGTGTTACAAAAGAGAGCAATTCGGTCGATCTACGGACTAAAATCACGCGATTTCTTAAGAGAGTTATTTAAATCTATAAATATTCTTACTGTGACATCTCAATTTATTTACGACAATCTTCTATTTGTTAAATCTAGGTTAAATAATTTCAAGAAAAATAGTGATGTTCACAGTTATAATACTCGCAACAAAAATCAGCTTCATACGCCTAAATTTCGACTTGCTAAAACTAGAAAGTCACTCTTAGGTCTAGGTATAACATTATTTAATAAACTTCCCGAAGCGATCGTTAACCTACCAATGGCAAAATTTAAAACACATGTTAAAAAAGTTTTATTGAACAATGCGTACTATACTATCAATGATTATTTAAGAGATAAAAACGCGTGGATACTTCCTAAACATTTTCCATTACACTCCACACATGAATAGCTGCATTTTCTGTTACCATAATAAGCCTACTGTAAAAACATGTAAATGCTCTCGATCAATAAGTGACCAACATATAATTAATATTTTCTCTTGACAAGGTCTGCGAGTTCGGGTTTTTCATGCTCACTAAGATGGTGTGCTCCAATCCGGTGGTGGCGTCGCTGGTCGGGTCGTTGGATTCCCTCTAATATGGTTGAGTTTAACGATGGCTGATCCGTGCGTCAACTCGTGAACGGGTGCTGCCGGGAGGGACTGGTCAGCTCGGCTTCGCTTTTTTTGACTACTTAATATTTTTTATTACGCAATTTATGTTTGTTTACTGGTTCGCAAGCATTACATGTTATAATGTGTCAACATTGTATTATATTATAAGTATTTATTAATTAAAAGACAATTATAATAATATGACAAAGCCCTTCTGGCGAGTAGGCGACCAATACTGTGAAAATGAGTTTCTTTCGGCGTTTCTTCTCAGCAGTGGTCGTTACGAAGCGCTGGTATCGGTAGCTTTTCTTTAAAAATAAATTAAATTTTAATATACTTTACACGTAACATAAATTATACTTATTGACGTGTAAAAGTGCCTGTAAAGGTCTAATTACTGAATAAACATTTGAATCTTTGAATCTTTGAATCTTTGAATCACACAAAAATAGAAAAAGAATACAATAAGTTTAGGGCGTTCCCCATACTTAGAACTAAAACTCAAATATTTTTTTCATCAAACCCATACGTGTGGGGTATCTATGGATAGTTCTTCAAAAATGATATTGAGGTTTCTGTTATATTTTTTTTATAAACTGAATAGTTTGCCTGAGAGACACTTCCAAAGTGGTAAAATGTGTAACTTCTAAAATGATAGAACTAAAAAAAATATATGGTGTATATTACCATGCAAACTTCCACCAAAAATTGGTTTGAACGAGATCTAGTAGGTAGTTTTTTTCAAATATGTTTATTAAAACATCGATCAAAGTTACAACGAACTACAAGAACTTTTGTATTATGTTACTTGCTGGTACGGAACCCTTCATGGGCGAGTCCGATTCGCTCTTGGCCGTTTTTATTTCTAAACGTAGAAACAAACATTTTCTAAGGGATTTGTATGAAATATAGACTAATAACGTTACAGTTTCTTGTAGTCAGATAGCGCTCTTAATTTCAGTTATTCTGCCATGCTAAATGTAAAATCACGTTGAAAATGGATATGATCAATGAAAATTGACGGTATTTTGTGACGTTTCATTTTCTTAACGGTACCAAATCATTTATTCTTAACCCAGGAAAATACCCCATTGCATTAAGGGGCTACCTGAATTTTCCGGGGTCCAGTGCTGCCCCCATTTAAAATAAATCATTTAAAAGAAAACGGAGATATCATTTAAAATTTTGTCTTGATCATACCCTAGATAAACCTTCAAACTATTTTGTGAACTACTGTTTACTATTTGAAGTGAGAACATGAAGCTTTTCTACGCACATATGCCAAAAGTGGCCTTTTTTCGCAATTGTGCGAAGCATTAGAAAACAAAAGAAAAGCTTCACGTTCTCACTTTAAACTGTGAACAATAGTTCATAAAATACTTTGAAGGGGTATCTAGGGTCTGATCATGAAAAAATTTTAAATGTAATCTCCGTTTCTTTTCAAAAGATTTATTTCAAATCCTTTTTAGCGGTATCAGCGGTATGCTAGTAACCTGTCATAATTTGTAATTTCCGAAGGTTTATACTTTGACTTCTCTACTAAACAAATACGCAGTTGCATGTTCGTCTTTGGTGTACAAATAACTTAATATAATTTATGTTTAATAAGTCTTGATCTCAGTCTCTTCAGAATTAGCAGAATACGAGGAAGAGGAAGACCGAGGATGAAGTTTTACCAACTAATCTAGAAGTTGGGCCCAACCAGGACAATATAATGTTGGCAAAGAGAAGAGAGGAATGGAGGCATCTCCACTTAACTCAACCGATAAGAGCAAGCTTTTGAATTACAAGAAGAGAGGCTTGATCAGAGATCTTCTGCCATGTGGTCTATGATCTTAACCCACCCTGATTGTAATATGAGCCTTAAAAGAATAGAACATTAAAATCGTATGAATACACGTAAGAAATCACAGAAATTTAAAATTTACTCACCATACACGATGTCACATAGTTGAAAAGTTTCACATACCTATACAAAATCTACACAAATTTAAAAAAAAATATATAGACATCGAGTAGAAACATTTATATAATACATACATATCGCTACTAACAGGCATCCAATCCTTTAATCTGAAACATACATCAATATCCAAATATCCAATCAACTAATGCGCCCTTTGCCTTCCGAACTCGTTAAATTAAAAAGTTATTTAAAAAGTAAAAATGAAAAACGTGCATCACAGTCTTGCTTTGGGGAAGTGCATTCAGGATTCATGCACATTTACAGATTTGGAAACAAAAACTTACAGACAGAAAAATGAATATTTTCCATTTTCAAAAATTCGAGTTATATTTTGTGTTTGACTTCAGCAAAGTCGGTAAAATTTTCATTTTTCTGACAACAATTTAGACATTAAGAATTAAATAAAATGTACAGTTTCGAATTGCGCCAAGCATCATCAATTTTTATAATTCTTCGTTTTCGAATGCTTATAATTATGATCTTCTTGGCAGTATAACGAGAAAATAACTCAGCCAATATTCTTTCTTTTTGTGTCAAAAATTCAAGGGTCAGTTTTTAAACAATAACGCTTCACGCAACTAAACATAGATCTAATTACTTAATACAAAGGATAAATATTAACAGTTAGTGAAAACATTCAAACACCGAAAGTGGCAAGAAAAAGTGATAGAAAGAGAAACAAACATCAAGGGATAGAGACATGGGATTTTAGAACACCGATGCGTTGCTCGCAGGCTACCGGCCGGGTATTTTTGGACGGTTTTTATGTCCCCGGTAGGGATATCGTGAATTTACGTTTTTGTCTTTGCTATTTTTCCAATTGTTTTTTCGTTTTCTAGTCTTTTGTTGAGTGGTTTGCGAATTTTCATACCATAGAATTGTGCCATGATTCTTTTCTTAACATATCTTCTTCGTTTTTTATGTTCAAATTAAGGGGCTACCTGAATTTTTCGGGGCCCAGTGCTGCCCCTATTTGAAATAAATCATTTAAAAGGAAACGGAGATATCATTTAAAATTTTGTTTTGATCAGACCCTGGATAACCCTTCAAACTATTTTATGAACTACTGTTTACAGTATAAAGTGAGAACGTGAATCTTTTCTACGCACATACGCCAAAAGTGGCCGTTTTTCGCAATTGTGCGTAGCAAAGCTTCACGATCTCACTTTAAACCGTAAGCAGTGGTTTATAAAATAGTTTGCAGGGTTATCCAGGGTCTGATCAAGACCAAATTTTAAATGATATCTTCGTTTCCTTTTAAATTATTTAATTCAAATGGGGGCAGCACTGGACCCCGAAAAATTCAGGTAGCCCCTTAATTCGAGAGTGATATCGTGCGTGACCGTACATTTTGGTCAATACAATGCTATTTTTCTTATTTTTTTTTAAGTTTTTTTTTATGCTGTAGATAAATACCATGATCCTTTTCCTGAAATATCTTCTTAGTTCTTTACGTTTGAATTAATTTCATTAGTGATATCGTGAATATACATTTTTTTCAAAACCATGGTACTTTTTCAATTGTATTATTCGTTTTATAGTTTCTTTTTGGGTGGGTTGCGATTTTTTATTCACGCTATAGTTCTTTTTTGAAATATTTTTTTTTTATTTACATTTATTTCTGCACTGCTATTTTTCAAATATTTTAACCGATTTTTAGGTTTTAATTGAGTAGTTGGCGAATCCATTTTTATTATTATTTTCATTATTAGTAAAATTTGATAAAAAGCTGTGCCAACCCACTTATCTCAAGAACTTTTAAGTATCTCGCTTATATGCTATCACTTGTTTAAGTTGAGTTTCGTCTTATATTTAATTATTTAATACGACGACACCGTGGCGTAGTGGTCACAATGCTAATCCGCCACCCAGAGGTCCCGGGTTCGATCCCCGGTAAGGGCTAGTTGGAAAATGGTCTTTTTAAATTTGCCCTGGGTCTTAGATGTTTATCTATATATGTACATGTTATAAAATATAGTATCGTTGAGTTAGTATCCCATAACACAAGTCTCGAACTTACTTTGGGGCTAGCTCAATCACTGTAATTTAAAAAAAGAGGCATTTGAGAAGTATTAACATTTTGTAAGTAATTATCATAAACACATTTTTTCCTATCTTCAATGAATTTTTAGTTAATTCCAATTTTAACCGCTATATCTACATACTTTTTAAACATATCCAATATTCTTTAACATCAAGATCATTTCCATCAATACTCCTCTATCTAAGGTCACAAGCAACATCAATCAGGGCCTCCTTTATTGCAGCCGTTATCCTCCATGTTCCCATAGGATGATTAGTCTGAGAGGCGGGATCCGGGATTATGCGTGACATGCCCCAGATACCCCAACCCCCTCCTTTTCTCATTTTATGCAAACACAAACTTTTGTCACAGTATAGATGTATGGTACCTACTCATAGTCAGTGTCGGAGTAATAATCTCTCATTGTAATTCACTACTATCCAACAACACAAATCAGATACTTTTTCTAAATGTCAAAACAAACATTTTCTAAAGGTTTTGTATGAAATATTGACTAATGACGTCTAGTTTCTTGGAGTCAAATAGCACTCTTAAGAGCAACCTTCCCGTCTTACTTTCATACAAACGCTCGTACGTGATTATTGTAACTGATCTTTCTTGAAATTTTTTGAACTAACGGGTATATTGTGCGCTATTTCTAGGTTTCTATCGACATAAAAAATTAAAATTTGGAGAAACGAATTCAGCATAAGCCTCCAAAAATCGGACTGTTGGACCGTTTATAAAGTACTCATAAATTGTAACAGTAAAAAAAAATTTCGATCGAAATCTTGCAAATGTAATTAAAATTTTAAATAAAATACATTTATTTCACACATTTGTAAGGCTTACTGAAAAACACGTATTTTTACGTGACTCCTAGAACAAGTTTTATAAAATTTCCTCACCCTATGAAAAGTGAATATTTGTTCAATGGACAGTTAATAATAATAATAATTTCATTCAATAGAATGTAAACCGAGCCCGTAGGCGCTATCTCTCCATTTTCTAGCATTGCCCTGGATGAAATAACAAGCTTTTCAAACTATGCTCGCGTTGACGACGGAGCGGCCGGGAAGGAGCGCCTTAATATCCGTTTTTTGCAATAATTTTTCTCAAATCGCGCTGAAAATGGATATGATTATGACAAGTGACATTATTTTGTTACGTTTTATTTTTTTAACAGTACCAAATAATTTATTTCTAGCCCAGGAAAATACCCAATTGTATAAGAAATAATATCACTCAATTTTGAAGCCAGACCGTACATAAAGTGTCGTTTTTCAATGTTATCTGACTGATGTTGATGATTGTAAGTTGTTATTTCTAAAGTGTAAATAGTTATAATTAACATTAGTTAAATGCTCAAAGAAGTTATTAGTCTTTAGAAAACATATTTTCAGAACTATTTTTTCTAGACATTTAGGTCACATATTATAATGAATAACGTAAATCTTTTTTTAATGCCCGTCCTATTTTATTCTGTTTATTAGGGTTATTTCTAGATTTATGTATTAACAAGCAACTTCATTTCTTTTGAGCTTACATCATTTCATCTTTTTATGTATTTCGATATTATAATCAGTCAATTTATGTACCCAGACGATTTCTTAAGCCCGGGCTCCCAATACAAAGTCTTGCTTATTTAGCACATAAAATAAAATTGCATTATCCAAACAATTGAGTTTCAGCGGTTCCAGCCTGTATCCTTTTGCTGCATTAAGTTTTTCCTTTAGTTTTTCCGTGTCTATTATGTTTAGTTCTCTTTTAAGTTACATTGGTTAAGTTTGATTTCATCACATTTATTACAATAATGATTAAGTAAGTTATATATATATATATATCTTTTACTGAAATATTATGGGAACTTTGGGAAAAAAAAATAGAATATATGATAGAATACTTAATCCATTACTATTGAATAAACTTCATGAATTCATTCTAAGTATGTTGTATCCAAACTGGTGATAAACCCTGATTGAGCGTTACAAATACTGAACCTAAACTCCGTCTTTCGTTACAAAGTCTTGCTTATTTCGCGCATAAAACGAGATTGCATTCTCCAAACAATTGAATTTCGGTTCCGGCCTGTCTCCGTTTGCTGACGACACGTTTTTGCTTTGCTTTTGCTGTTTCTATTATATTTCGTTTCGTTTTAAGTTATATTAAGTTTGATTTTATTATGTTTTTCTTATGATTATGATGAAGAAATAGATAATACTAGAGCTTTAAAGTTTGCTTGTTTTTTTTTATTAAATTATATATACGAGTATGATGTACATTCAAACTTTAACTTTATACACTCAACTGGTTTTGTAGTTTATGTTAGGAACAAAATAAAAGTTTACAACAAAAATTTAATCTGCTTTAGAAACAATTTATATTAAATATTGTTATACTTCTATATTTAAATTTATTTAATTATACGTCTAAGTTTATGACGATAACACATAAAAACTTTGATTAAATTCCCAATTTAATATTCAGACCAGAAATCAAGTCTTGCTTAGTGCACATAAAATAGAAATTGCTTCTCTGAACAATAGAATCTGAGTAGTTCCGGTCTGTCTAGATTTGCTGACTGGACTAAACTACCTAGAACTAAGCGTTTTAAGTCTATCAGGCAAGGACTGAAAATCTTTTATTTTTAAATATATTATTATTATTATTATTATTTTTTACGTCACAACTTACATAATTCTTTTTCATACTTACATTTTTATACCTTCTTTAAAAGTGTAATCGAAGCTTTTAGTTTCCTAGACTACGAAGAAATAAATTTATTTTCATGAAATAAATGTTCAAATAATACATTTTAAGAATAAAAAAAGTAAAGTATTTAAATGTTTGTGTAATTTAAAATTAAGCAGAAACTAATTCAAGATTTATAAAGAAGAGTTAAAGGATTGGCTTTTGCATTTATAGATATGAATAGGTATGTACGTACAGGAACACCTAGGATAGGATATGATCCTTGCAGTTCCGTGATATTACACAGCTTGTCCAAGAATTATACGAATTTGTCCACTTTTTCGTAAAAGCTCGATTATCTGATATTTTTGCTGATTATTTAAATATTTATCCACTAATAAGGACAGAAAATTTTCACGAGCAGTTTCACCATTTTCTAAAATACGTTTCTCAATTTGATATTTACTACATTGATTACACTACAATTTAGATAAAAACAAAACTTTTAGTTGAAAAATAAAAAGTTAATAGGTAAGTAAGTTTCCCAACATAGAATAGAATTAATAATCTTTTTTGTATTTACGGTACCATAGCGAATTTTGTGTAGTGGCAAATGTTGTGTAAATATTACTTTTAATATTTAAACTATTAATTGGTGTTTACATAATTATATAACTCTGAATGTTTATCTATATATTTATTTGTTACAAAATATAGTACCGTTGGGTTAGTATCCCATAACACAGTTCTTGAACTTACTTTGGGACTAGCTCAATCAGTGTTATTCGTCCATATACTTATAAAATACTTTATGAACCTACTGTAAGCGTTAATAAATAAATAAACATGGACAGAACAAACTTCTCCACGTGAAACACAGAATACAAAATCACATATGAAACAATCTCATAGGAATGGCTTTATATTATTAGAAACGCTATATTAAAACGGAAATGCTACAAATTATACACGTATATACAGTAATTTATATCGTATGAACAATATATTAGGTATGCACAAAATACTAGGCATATAATTTATTAGGTATGTTAACTAATGGGACATTGGTATTAATAATGTTGTTTATTATTACTATTCACGACTAGAAGGTTGAGAGTGTTAAATATAATATTACTCGTATATCGCTGCGTGGTGACGGCAGAGTAGAATACAATTTGTCACCACGACTTTCCTGTTCCACGTGTCGTAAGAAGCGACTAAGGGAGGTATAGGTGGCAGTACTAAACTTGTTACTTTGATATACTTACTACTTTTAAGACTTTGGCAGTAATTGTACTTCCTTAGATATATATTTTTATACTTAGCTCTCAACTGTTTTTAAACTTAAGGGGATATAAAAAGACCCGAATTTTCCGGGGTCCAGTGCTGCCACAATTTGAAATAAATCATTTGATAGAAAACGGACCTCATTTAAAATTTTGTCTTGACTAGGCACTAGATAACCCTTCAAACTATTTTATGAACTACAGTTTTCAGTTTTTTACAAGAAAAAATTTTAAACGATGTCTCCGTTTCCTATCGAATGGTTTATTTAAAATGGGGGCAGCACCGGACCCCGGAAAATTCAGGATGTTTTGAGATGTTGCCTTTTTATAATATTTAAAAATATATGTGTATTATGTATAACTTTGGTGACAATCTGTTATGTGTCTCTCATTAAAATAACAGAAAAACAAAGAATGAAATGGGCATCATCAGCGCCAATTCATCAGCGCAAATTGTGATGGCATAAATATATATTTTTTTATGCGAGGACAAATCACAGAAATTGAGCTAGCCCCAAAGTAAGTTCGAGACTTGTGTTATAGGATACTAACTCAACGATACTATATTTTATAACAAATACATATATAGATAAACATTTTTAATAAATAGCACAAGTGGCATTTTATTTACTAATTTAATAATTATTGAGCCAAAAAAATAAATTGGGTAACTTGTAGGTACATACATTATTTCATTAGGTTGATATGCCAATTTAAAGATTACCTAACCAAATAATAAATCAACATATTAACATAGATATTTTGCGACTGAAATAAAGTTGAAAGTTTTGGTAAAATCAGCTACAAACCTAAACCCTTTTAAGTCATTTTTTGACGTTTAAATATTGCGTATTTGAGTATTAACACTTTAAAAATATTTAAAATACAAGTAAATAATTGCTTTGTAGATAATGTTCGTACTTTTTGTTATATTTAGGTATAGAACTTTCATAATCATTTGTAGGCAAAAAAGGTTTGCAAGGACCGTAGCAAGTGGAAATCTATAGAATCTGCTTACCCCCAATGGAAACAAGCATGAAAATATGTATGTATTTGTAAATTCAAATATAGAATGTCATTTACTTTCCTATTCTTCGGAAAAAAAAATACAGAAGAGAATTAGCAGGCATAAACGACTATTAACGAATGCGATTTAGGTATCTATCAAAAATAATAATACGATATAGAGCATTAAAAACTGTTTCTATCACAGGCGATCAATAATGAATTCTTAGAATTCGTTATATTATAATAAAATTCAATCCTGTTAACAGTTCTATTCTTTAAAAAACCATTCGAAAAAGACCATAGATAAATGTAAATATTAGAGACGGTCAATAACAAATTCTATTTACATTTCTATTCTCCAAAAATAAAACGAAGAACATACGAAAAAGACATAAATAAATGTAAACATCAGAGGCGATCAATATAATTAATGCCATTTACTTTTGTTTCTTTTTTCAAAAATAAAACAAAATACATACAAAAAAGAGCATAGATAAACGTAAATATTAGAGGCGGCTGGACTGCAGATATCAATGGGCGTTACGCTGCTATGCCGTAGTGCAGTTCCTACATCTTCACACCATATTGATTTGCCATCTACTACACCATTATGGGAATTTTATGCAAAATTATTACTTTTATTACTTGAAGTTTTGATTTCGGTGGTTTTATTTAATTGTTTGAGAAATATTTACTTTTTGGGTGTTATTGGCACGTTTTCGTATTTTGAGGTTATTTACAAGCTTTTGCGAATTTAATATCAGCATTGATATTTATCGTTTCTAGTGAAATTTTTAGTTAGTTTAAAAACATTTTGGGGTCAATTATATTTACCATTCATTGAATATTTAAAGC
Source organism: Acrobasis suavella (assembly GCA_943193695.1). Taxonomy (NCBI): domain Eukaryota; kingdom Metazoa; phylum Arthropoda; class Insecta; order Lepidoptera; family Pyralidae; genus Acrobasis; species Acrobasis suavella. The sequence goes on from OW971952.1 coordinate 12,390,942, forward strand.
TTACGTTATATATTAATAACAATATAATTTTTCTTTTTTTTATAGTTACAAAAATGTTTGAAATCAACTTTGTGGAGGAAAAAAAATATATTTTGTACTTTTTTATAGTTTCAGTTTTGTTTACTTGTAGCAAAAGATATATATAGCGGCGTTTACGTAAGCAAATTTACACAATTTAACATGGTTTTGTCTTAGAACAAACATAAACTATTAATGTATTATTAAAATTAAGAAATTTTTCAGTTTTTTTTTAGTTCACTTTCTTACACATATTGTGCTAGAAACATTCAGTGCGTATTAAGATCGAAATCTCACGATATTCAAAATTTATCACATTGAAATATCCACGTTTAATAATAATATTTAAAGTTTTATTTTGCAATGGCACATTTATTTTTAAGCATTGACTTCGCAATTGTCAACATTTTCCCAGCGACCACTGAAAATCCGACCGCTTTTCACAGCTATTGCGTTCATTTCAAGGTTATTTTTAACTTTATTGTTGTTATTTACCGTTTGCGTGATCTCAGAATTATAATTAAATCTTGCGTTGACTTTGCTCTTCTAAAAATGTCTTGCTGCCTTACTTCCCGAGTCCTGCCTCCTCGGCCCCGGGTTAATATCGATCTGTTTACACGGTTTGTTTTGACACAAGTTTACATCATTATTACCATTCTCTTCGCTTCCGTCACTGCACTATCTTCTTTATTTATAAGAATTTAGTTTTCTCCGATTTCCTAACGCAATCACGTGGCACCATCGATCTGACGGCTAAATCGTTACGTCCCGAAAATACCCGGGCGGCGAAGTTCGGTAAGCAACAGTAGCTCACAACATCTGTTAATATGATCATTGTTAATTACATATGGGTTGTTGTTAATATATTGTAGCCACCTGTCCCGAGGACGGCGCTTGCAGGTAAGTCGCTACGTCGTCCACCATGCAGGCTCTCGGGAGGTCGGGTAGGAACATAATACGCTAGAGGGCGCGCATGTCGCGTGCGGGCTGCGCGGCGCCCCGCGTCCGACTGCCGAGCCGACGCGCCCCCGCGCCCCGCGCGTCCCTCACCTCACCCTTTATACACCCCGCCTCTGCCCGCCCTTTGAGGGCTGTCGCCTACGAGCTTTTCCGGATTTTCCTTATATTTTTCTTAGGTTTTTATTACGTTGTTTATGTAGACGTTTTACGTGACCCTGTACCCGACATTGTGGAACCACAAAGTTGTAATATAAACTTGGGAGATAACATGATAAGATAATAGGTATAGAGGTATAGAGGAAATTCTATGTGCCTATAGAAATGTTTGTTACATAACATAAAGCGTGAAATATTATGTCTTCCGATAATATTATATTACGCATTCAATGTTTTACTGGTAGCTTTTATTGGCAGCTTGTATTAATTTATCATTTTGGTATATTTGTAAATTTTATTGATCATTTTATGAATACATATTACATAACAAATTATGATAAAAGTTATTTTACGAATAAAAATCACACTTGACTTCTTGACGTTAATAAGCATAAATTACAAAATAAACTAGATGCACTTATGATTTTAATCATCATTCCATTTATTTTATTTTATTATTCTTCAAATAAGGACGTTTCCAACAACTCAAATCAGATACTTTTTTCTACACGTCAAAACAAATATTTCCTGTGGGATTTGTATGAAATAAAATCTAATGACGTCATAGTTTTTTGGTCAAATAGTGCCCTAAATATCAGTATTTGAACAATAAAAAAAGTTAAAATCACGTTAAAATGGATATTTTCAAAGACAAGTGACATTATTTTGCGACATTTTATTTTCTTTACCAAATACTTAATTTTTGACCAAAGAATCTTCCTTATTTTATTAATATGCTATTTATAAATTGTTAATTTCATCATTGTATTTGTTTCAGCAGTTAAAAACCATTTGTTTAATTATACTTTACTAATCAAAAATATGTAGCGGCGTAACTCAATATATGTTTTTCAAGCTCTCTACAAAGTGCCCTACCAAAAGTTCGTCCGCAAAGCTCGGCATTTTCCCAACGTAGCAACCCTACGGGCCACATCGTAATGCATTCGCGGCACTCGCTCACTCGGCGCCGTTCGGCCCGGATCGGTACGGACTCGGCCGCCCTCGGAAACCCCTCTCACTCGGCGCCTAGCACATGACATATCTGTTTTGGACCTCTATCCTATTCTGAACTCTATGGAACCAAATTCGAAAATCTTATTTTCATTGGCTTATTCCGTCTTCAAGTGTTGAATTCGACTTTTGAAATATCCTAATTTTGTTACTTTGCTTTGGTTTTTGCTACTGTATTGAAGAAAGGTTAAGGATTATTTTTGAATGTAGTATTTTTTCAGCTGACGTGTCTAGAAGTCACGTCGTGTCGCATGTGTATGTTTGTGTGTGTGCGTTAAAAACACATCTTGGGCGGCGCGGGACGTGATTTTGGGCTGTTTTTTTTTCTTAATGATAAGTTCTACGTTTTGGGCACAGGGCTCGAATGAGGGTAAAGGGTAAGGTCAAGCAGTAATAGAACACATGAGTAAACTCGACATTAACGTGAGTGACTTGAGGTATGAAATAACAAAAAATGAGTATTTTGATAAAAATTACGGTACACTGGTATTTTTACATTATTATTTTCCATTAAATCATTGATTTTCCATACCCCGGAGTAAGGAGGAGCGGAAGGAAAAAGGAAGATCTCTTTCCTAGTAGTAGTAAAAAGAAATATTGATAGATTTTAATATTGTTACGATTTTTTTCTAGCATATATCAAAATGCTTAGTTATTCTAATGTTTTTGTTTTCCTATTTTAATGCGAATTTATGCAATATTTAAAGCAGATATTGTGTGTTTGCACTTGGACCGTTAAATACTTGAAATTTATCTTTTCAAGTTATCTTCTCAAGACAAAAAATATTTCAATTCAATTAAAAGTAAATTTTTTTTAACAATTACTTTCCTTTTTAACTAACGAAACTCACTTTTGGGTCACTAACTCAACGATACTATATTTTGTAACAAATACATATATAGATACTATAAACATCCAAGACCCAACACAATTTGAAAAAAGCCATTTTAACTTGCCCTGACCGGGGATCGAACCCGGAACCACAGAATAAGTACTAGTACTCACGTACAGAAGTCTTACTCAAAAAAGAAATTCAAAGAAATATCTACTTACTTTGGTTAGCACTATGGTTTAATTTAGTTCGCGTCAGAACCCCTCACTTCTTCGTTTAGATACCTAGACATCCATTGCAAGCCAATTTCATTCTTATTACTCTAGGCCAGAGGTTCCCAAACTAATTTTGTCAAACGCCCACTTTAAAAAATCAGTTATTTTGTAGCGCCCTCCATTTTTTTCACCATAAAAACCTGAATCACATATTTGTCTTGCCTGTAGTTTAATTCAACCTATATTCTAAACTAGACTTTTTTACAAGAGAGAGCAATAATAATACATACACCAGTACATTAGAGTATCTTTTATAAAAAAATAACAATAATCAACATTGTTAATTTTAAATAAAAAAATAGCAATAATAATACAATTTTACAATAATAAAGAGTATCGGAAGTGGGGACCTCACCTGCGAAACTTCAAAACACGAAATTTTTTCAGTGTTTGATTCCTTTAACGATATAAATAGCGTTGTGAACGCATTTAAAATAATAAATATTAATTACATTTTTAGTTTATATTTGAACAATAAAAAAGGATATAAATATGAACTAATAAACGGATGTTGTGTAGTAAGAGGATTTTAATTTCAGTTAATTTTAAAATATGAAATAGCTGAAGTTATAAATCACTCATTGCTTAAATCACATCAGCGCCCCCCAACTTTATTCTGGGCCCGTTACCGCCCCCCTTAAAGCCTCCAGCGCCCACAAGGGGGCGTTATCGCCCACTTTGGGAAAGACTGCTCTAGACAAACGATTCATGTAACTGAATTTTCCCCTTCCAAGTGCTCGCTGCGCGCATAGTATTAGTTTAGGTATATTTTTGATTCCTAAACGAGGAGTGACACAGGCCTGCCGGAACCTCTGGGTAGCGGACTAGCATGGTGACCACTACGCCAGGAGGTTTAACAAAACATAGTAAAACTATATATCGTTGAGTTAGTATCCCATAACATAAGTCTCGAACTTACTTTGGGTCTAGCTCAATCAGTGTAATTTGTCTCTATATATTTTTTTTATTTATATGAAGGGTTTATTCAGTTCATGATACGAACAACTTTTCTCAAGGAACATTTATCTAAACACAAAAAAATATTTTTTGGCTTTAAAAAATAACACAGCTGATCGGTCAATTGTATGGGAGGCCAAAATATATTTTTCATATTTCGATACATGTTCTTTGGAAAAAGTTGTTTCGTATCGTATACTGAATTCACTCTGGAAATAGTTTCAGTATATTTTGTTAGACCCTGTATAGTAAGATAACAGAATCAAAGATTATTCGCTCGGCAAATTAAAAAAAAACGCGACCGAAAATGTCGAGAACGCCATCTTGTGATAAAAAAGCGAAACTACCAATATGATTTGAAGGTTTTTTACTGAATTTTCTCTGAAAATAGTTTCAGTATTTTTTGTTAGACCCTCTATAGTAAGATCACAGAATCAAAAATTATTCGCTCGGCAAATTAAAAATACCCCGACCGAAAATGGCGAGAACGCCATCTCGTGATGAAAAGCGAAACTACGGATATGATCTATAATTTTGCTATTATAGCGCCATCTTAAATGTTTTAGGGAAAGCCCTGACTATCTTTTTTGACGTGTAAAACTGCCTGTAAAGGTCTAATTACTGAATAAACATTTGAATCTTTGAATCAACTTTAACCCTCAATAACTTTTAAACGGCTAGGCCGATTTTCCTCAAACATAGCTAAGAACCACCGCTTTCACGTAAAAAAGTCCCTCCGTTCGAGCGCTACAATGCCACAGACAGACACACAGGCAGACTGACATTAGCGCCAAACTTATAAAGCCACTCAAATCTTTCAATTCTAAACTCCTTAGATCTATTGTTACTTCGGACATTTAAGCTTACATTCCGGTATTTTCATGCAAGTACAATATGCATGGTAGTTTATTTATCCTATGTTAATAATATGTAAATAAACTTCTATTTCTCGCGAGTAATTGTCCTAACTTCTTATTCGCCGGTTAACTGAAAGAGATTCCATTATTGGATAAGTCCGCCGTCGTCAATTTACTCTTTATGTTGTTATTTTATGTAATTGTGTGTTTTGATAGTACAACAAAGTGATCACAATACAAATAGTTATGAAAACCAAATTGTTAAAATAATAAAAGTTACGTGCGTCGGCTATTTTTTGTAAACAAGAAAGTTAGTCGCGATTCGTGCGTCGTTGATTTAAATCTATAGATTTACTATGTATTCAGACATGACATATTAAAATAAAAGGTCATTTTATTTTTAAATTGTAAAGCAAATAGAGAAAGGGTGAATCATTATATAATAATAATAATTGGATGCCTAACAAATTAATATGAAATTACTTACTACTAGTTTAATATGACGTCATGTCTTACCACTTAGGAAATCTATGGGTTTAAATCAATGACGCACGAATCGCAACTTATTTACTTGTTTATAAAAAATTGCCGACGCACGAAACGCGTCTGCAGGTGCCATTTTTCAAACGCGGAGTCACCGATACGATTGGTTTTTCCGTACAAAAAACCGTACGTTTAGTGACTCCGTGATTGAAAAATCGCACCACAGACCGATAATAAAAAAACTTGAGAGATGTCAAGGGACACCCGGATGGAACGAAATAAAATAAAAATATAAATATAAATAGGTCTAAATAACTTTCAAACTCTTTTCTGCGTTCTAAAATCAAGTTTTTATTATCTTCATAAATTTGAATGAACAAAAAGTTTCGTTGCAACTTTTAGTCTTATTTTTTTTCCGTCTAGCTCCCTTTCGCAACGCGCGATAAGGAACTTCGTTCCAATAAAATTATTACAACTATTATGCGCTACGCTGAGATCGAGTGCTACGGCGACCGCGTGGTGTAGCATTTCTCGTAGCTTGTGACTATTCGTAGCTGTCGGTCTACGAAAGCGTAGCAGCTAGGTTATAAATTTTTCAAAACGAAATATCAACTTCACCCCCAAACTACACAACCGATTTTGATAAGATTTCTATTGGACTATCTGACAAGTATGCCCTTTCAAACAAAAAAAGAATTTTCCAAATCGGTCCCGGCGTCTTTGAGTAATCTGTAAACATACATAAAAAAAATAAAAGATTCTGACGAATAGGCTATTTGACTTTAGTTTTTGGACAATATTTTAAACGAATAACAAATAATACTATAACAAGAAGCCGTTTTCCGAAGAAATGAAGTAAATTGGTTATGAAATGAGGCAGCAATTTTCATTTTAAATATAAGAGTGGGAGAGTGGTTGGGTTATCTTGCTATCTCTTTCATAGGCGTGACACCTAATGCTAGTGACGTCACACGGGTGTATGTGCATCCTTTTTCTTTTATTTGACAGTTTAGTAGTAACTTTTATTGATTCAGTTTTTGGATATTTTTTATGGCGGATGCATGGGTATTTTAAAGTGCGCTACAAACATCATTAAGTTTGAAGCTATGCAAAGACAGAATCGAGGTCTACAGAACCCTTCAATGTTACACTTGAGTAATCGAAGAGTTAACGAATTGAGAACCTCCCTGCTCGAGCGGCATTAGCTGTGCACACACATTGAATCATTTAGCGCACCCGCTCCGCCTAATATAATATACGTCGCCGGATTTTCAGACTACTACTATATTAGATTTACTACTCTCTGATTATTTGCAGAGTATGTGGAGGATACAGAGAAGATTCAGATTCAAAGATTCAAATGTTTATTCAGTAATTAGACCTTTACAGGCACTTTTACACGTCAATAAGTATAATTTATGTTACGTGTAAAGTATATTAAAATTTAATTTATTTTTAAGAGAAAGTTTTTCGGATTTTTCAATTTCAGTTTACTTATTGCATTTCATATTATACATCATTACAAACAATTTATACTCTGTCCACATATCAACTATAAATATTAATTCATTGTGAGTTGACGTTCTTGGGGAAAATGCTACAGTGCAGTTTGTTACCGCTTCTTCTGCACTAGCGCTTTGGAGGCGGCAGTAAACTTAGCTCTAAGTAACTTTTTGACGTCAACTATTATTATGCAACAAAACAAAGTGACGATTATTAAGAGATATTATAAATATCCTATGATAATAAAGATATATTTGAATTGAATTGAATTATAAGACGATCTCTGTGGCCTAGTGTTGGTGTGGCCACACCGGACGTCCCGGGTTCGCTCCCCAGGTCAAGATTGAAAATGATCGTTTTTAGATTTACCTGGGTCTTGGATGTTTATCTATATAAATGTATTTGTTATAAAATATATATTTTTTTATTTTTTTATTTATTTATTAGGTACACCAACAGGTTACATGACAAAAACTTACAATTAACATTTAGTTCTGTGTTCTAGCATGTAACCCAATTACAGGTGAAAACAACATTCTTAAAATTTTAAAAGTTTCACCAGCAAGTTATATAAATAAAATATAAATATGCAAACGTAAATATTGAAATCCAAATTTTATAATCGAACTATATTGAAATATTGAAATTATAATTATTTTATGTTAAGATTTAAAATAGTAAAATTGATTTAACATGCATGCATATATGCATATATAAAATCGCTGATTTAGTATCCCAATCTGTGTGATTTGTCCGTGTATATTTATTTATCATCATCATCGTCAGCTTTCAGAGGCCCACAGCTGGACATAAGCCTCCTTCTGTCTGCGCCATCTTGTTCTATCCCTTGCCATCGCAATTTCCTTCTAGCAACCTGCCTGACATCGAAGACCTAGCTGGCCGCCGGACGTCCCACACTACGTTTCCCACTTCTGAGATACTTCTCGGTGGCGGCCTTACTCCACCAAAGGTCGTTCCATTTTAGGGTCGCAACGCTAGAGAGGACGTCATGCTATGAATCCTATCGAGTATCACAAACAAAAAGTTTAACGGCAAACGAATTTTATCGCATGCAGTTTATTTATAAATATAAAGCTTTAGTGTAAACAAAAAGTTATTAAAAAGGTCTTTATCACAGATCTGTATATCTCTACGTCTTTATTTTATTTTTGTTAAGTTTTGTATGTAATATCTTTTTTCTTTATTTATCGCAGATTCCCTCGATCTGCACGCGAAGAGACTCAACTTTCTTTTGTAAAAGTCTAGTTATTTTTTTTTTATTCATTAACAATAAAGAAGGTCATTTTTATATTTTTTTTTTATTGCAAAAGCTAAAAACTACTAGCGTTTATTAACTTTGTTCCAGTCTAGCTTAGAATAAAGTATATGATCAATATGAAAAAATCAAGCCACCATATTCATAAAAAATTAAAAATGTTTGCTAAAGCTCTTAGATGAAATGTGTTTTGTTTCGTTCTTGTCACGTCAAATATTGAAAAAAGGGACAGGCACAATATATGTTTTAAATAAAACAAGCAGCTGTTAATTTTTATGAATATGAGGGTAGATATATTAGAGGTTCGTCGTGGAATGGAGGGCGCCACATGTGCGTGCTGACTCTGTCCGCAGTACTCTGTGCTCTGCAGCCGCTATAGCGCCACTGCACTGTTCACATGACGTCGGTAATACTAATCGGTTACGTAGTCCCAGACGAACGTGCTTTTCCAGCTTAATGAACGTACTCACTCAGTGATATTCTTCCATGATATTAATCATATTTATGATTTAAAAGAGCGGGACTTTCTAGTTAAAGGTTTGCTGCTACTTGTGCTAAATGTCAAAAATTTTAATGAATTTTTTTTTTACATTTTTTAAATACTGATCTGGGAGAAAAGAAAAACATAGAATGTACCAGCTACTTTTCATTCCGAGCATATCGTAAAAGCCGATACTATTCGCGAGGGAATGGGCGAGAATCTGAGTCATGGTAATAGGCGATGACTTTGTATGTCTAAGGCGCTGGACACATGGAAAAGACGTAGGACACGGACGGGGCACAGATAGAACACAGACGGGGAGACTTTTGAAAACACATAGAAAAGACGAGGCAAGGACGTGACAGATAAAAACAAATCCGTATCTATGGCAAGACCGCGCCGCGTGAGTCACAAGTTTACAACCCGCCCACAACTCCGATTCGACCGCTTGCGTCTGTGCCCCGTCCGTTCTGTATGTTCTACCATAGGACACAGACGCGACACTGAGCAGACCTATGTCTGCGCCCCGTCCACTTCTTACTTACTTCTTTTCTGTGTGTCCAGCGCCATCAGCGCAACACAGTGTTACTTGAATTTATGTACCTACCATCCATCGTAAATGCGATTGACAAATAAATTATTATGATTAGGTATGATGCGGCTAGCAAATCCATCACTATCCTATTTTAGCGTTTCACAGCAGATGAACTGACATAGTATATGGTATCGCCGAAGGGTAGTCCTTACTTTTTTAGAGTTCCGTACCCAAAGGGTCAAAAAATGATTTATTTTATTTTTAAATATTTATATCACTTGATAATTGTCATTTTTATAAGCTTTTATTTAGTTTCACCTGTCCCGTTGTCTGTCAGTCTGTCTGTCTGTCTGTAATTAAAGTTTGCAAGTTAAATTTGACCCACATCCCGGTGAAATTTTCGTTGAGCTACATCCCTTATAAGGCGCTTAGCGTCCGATCCCCATGGTCTTACAAAACAATATTTTGGTTCCAAAGCCGCATAATATAACCGCTTTCTACCAACCGCATCCTCATAAAAGGAACTAACTAATTCACTCTCTTTCACAAACACAGTTATGTCCTAACAAAACATACACATGTAGTATCGCCGGAGGGCAGTCGTTACTCTTTTTTTTAATGTGGTTATAAAATAAATAAATAATTTATAATGACATTAGAACCCGCCTATTTGCTTTTCCGGTGTAAAAGTACCCAAAACGCTTGCCGCGTTACCATGCTGGACAGCAATGGCCATTCATTGCACCAAAAACGAGCCAGGGCGGAATCCCCAGTCTTTTCTGCGATTCTTTGAGCTACGTCCCTTATAAGGCGCTTAGCGTCCGATCCCCATGGTCTCACAAAACAATATTTCGGTTCCAAAGCCGCGTACTTTAACCGCTTTCTACCAGCCGCATCCTCATAAAAGGAACTAATTCACTCACTTTCACAAACACAGTTATAAACTAACAAAACATACACATGTAGTATCGCCGGAGGGCAGTCGTTACTCTTTTTAATTCGCGCCCACTTTATGTGCTCCCGATAACTGCGCGTCTATCGAGCACCGCACGCTCCGTGGGCACACTGAGAGATAATATTTGCAACAGAGATATGGACGGTCCACAAAATATTGTTTTATTTAATCCGTCAATTAGATCATCCAAAAATAATACACCCATACTTTTTCGTTGAGAAAATTAGTGGAAATTCAGAAAGATATAGCCCATCCAAGTTCAAGAGTAGGGCAGATTTGTGCTACTGTAAAGAGAAAATCGTACTTCATCGTTACGCCATGCAAAATTTCAATGAGCTGTATCTTCGTCATTATTTGCTAATCATTTACTATATTTTTCGAGTTGCCTAAAAGTATCTGACATGGTTCAAGGACTGTCATCTAATGAGAACAGTTATTATTACACATTAGTGAGCTATTGTGCAACCTTGATGCACTCCTCACGTTGTTTTCCATCATCGGAAGCAAATGGTGATAAAAACTGTCCGTATTATAAGTACAAACTCAGTGATACTAAGTCACGCCTGGTGAGGATTGAACTCGGCCTTACAGACGCACAGCCAGTACCTTAACCACTTGGCTACCACCACTAACGACCACCACCACCACCGTTTTTAAAGTGTTTGTTGTTTTTCATGTCTGTTAGTGACCAACACTATAGTCAGATTTTTCAGGCTGACAGTGCCGTACGATGACTGCCGAGACCAACGGCTTATAACAGCGGAGAAGCTCAAGAATTTTTATGCCACTTATGGTCACCCATCCAAGTGCAGACCACGCTCGGTGTCGTTTAACTTGCGAAAGCGCTAGTAATACGCTCTCCCGCCAGGCCACCATGCTTCAGGTTTTAAGGTTCAGAATTTTTTTCCGGTTATTTCTTATTCAGATAATCTATTTCAATAGTCACCCATGAGTGTCGATGAAGCCACTGGTTATAAGTTGTCTATATAGGGAGAAAAATTTGTGTAAATATATAAATATACAAGGACAACTTACAATGACATTTTTTTTCCGTAGTTAAAACTTTTCAACTTTATTCATCAAACTTACACTAAAAGGTGATCATATAAAAATTAAAAAATAATATAAATTTGTTAATCAAAAATGCCCCCACGGATTGTACCTGGCTCAAAGGTACCCATTATGCTAGCTGCATTTTCTCTTTGAAAAGCAATGGATATCCTTTGAACCAGGTACCAGCCAGAGTGGTAGTCATAACCACGGTGTCTTAAGCGACGTCCTATCTCACTAATAAAGTCCCTTGCCTCCGGACACCATGGGCCAGCAGTATCTACGGCGACAGGCACAAAATCATAATGTGTAGATAACATTGAATACTTTGCTCTTTTTTTGGTAGCAGCAGCCTGCGCAGATGCCCCAGGTGATGCGTGGTGCTAGTGAGATAAGACGCCGCGTAAATGCTGACGCATGTTTGTTTGTAATAACTTTACTGTACTTACCAAAAACCTTTAAGTAGGTACAAAGACAACATACGAAACAGCAAATATACATAGGCGGACTTATCCCATGTAGAGATCTCTTCCAGTCAACCTACAATAGATATTTATTTACTCAATCACAAAATATAAAATCAAATTTGACGACCTCCGTGGCGTAGTAGTCACCATGCTAGTCCGCCACACAGAGGTCCCGGGTTCGATCCCCGGTCAGGGCAAGTTGGAAAATGCTCTTTTTCAAATTGTCCTGGGTCTTGGGTGTTTATCTATATATGTATTTGCTATAAAATATAGTATCGTTGAGTTAGTACCCATAACACAAGTCTCGAACTTACTTTGGGGCTAGCTCAATCAGTGTAATTTGTCCGTTAATATTTATTTATTTAAAGCGCTCAATGTGCCACCATCCTTACTGTTATTTGAAATTGGCATACGACCATTGCTATTTTAAATGTTCCGCAAAATTTGTTGCTTCAGATAACTGCAATTGAGCAAAAATGGCATTATTAACCATCAGTGTGCCCCGGGGTTGCCGATTATTGGGTATAAAATCGAGCGATTGCATTTTTAACCGGTCTTAAAAAGAAGGTTCTAGAATTAGTCGTAATCTTTTGTTATTTTATGTATGTTCCCAGAATCTTCGAAGACGCCTGGACCGATGGAAAATTCTTTAGCTATTTGTTGGTAATAACTTTAATTTACCTAAGAACAAAAAATTCGAAAGAGCAAATATATAATGGCGGACTTATTCCATATAGGGATCTCTTCCAGTCAACCTGCTATTAATTTCAGTTGTTTAAAAGGGTAGTATACTTTCAAGGTGGTCCAGTAGAAATTTAATCAAAAATTGTTGTGTAGTTATGTTCTTAATTAAAATAAATGTAAAAAATCTGCCAAGTGCAGGTCTTGCGCCCGAAGTGTTCCTTACTATATAAAATCACGTCGATGTATGGGAGCTCCAAATAGGTATTTGTTTTATTTATTGTTATAGCGGTAATAGAAATACACCTGTAAAAATTTCAACTGTTTAGCTATCACGGTTCATGAGATACAGCCTGGTGACAGACAGACAGAGAGTGCAGTCTTAGTAATACTATCACGTAACCGTTAAAAATATGCTTTTCTGTAAATGTCCCTGGTATTGATGTCAGTTCGTGAGAGTAAGGTCCTCTAGAACGTCAGAGTAATAAGAATAGCTTCTTCCAATTACGACATTATAGAAAGTCCCACAAAGTCCTTATAATTCCCGTAGTCATAAAAGAAAGGGATAAACCATATTACTCTTGCCATATGCGCGCCTTGCAAGTGCTAACACCGCACTGGATACCTACATCAAAAGATAATCTAGGAAATGTAGAGTTAAAAATTTTTAGACAGCGTGACTTTTTACATTTTTTTGCTTTAATAGTTCGCTATTTTTCGTTCCATGATTTTATGCTTGTCCGTGATCACTAAATGATGTAGCATAAAGCCAATAGCTTTCTCGCCACAGAACCTGAGTTTAATGGAGTGTGATGAAAATGTAAAAAGAGGTATCGTCTCGTCACACAGTATCCTTTTCTGTCGCACACCTATACCCGTTCTGTTTACGCAGTTTTTGCTCTAGATTAGAATATAACTTACGTTCATGTGTTGTCCGTTTTATCCTGTCCCATATTTCCATATTCATGGCGCATTCTACTACAGATTTGACTCCTGTCTACGAAAAAGAATTAATAAAATAATTTCTTCTTTAAGATATAATTTTATATAATACGGGTTTACGCATCTCTTTTCTATATTTTATCCTCGTGTTACACGTTGCATTTTTTTTTAACTTCACTTTTATATACTTGAACTAGCTTAAACTTGACTTTTAAAATAAAACTGACAGTATAATAAAAATATGATAGTAAAATTAATCATAACCTTTGGCATTTTTAAAATAGAATAGAATAATTTTTTTGCATGATTTAATATATGATTATTTTAAGATAAAATAACCCCTCTCCTATTGCAGTGCCCGTCTTGGTCCTTAATTGGTTCTAATTTTATATTTAACACCTCTTGTATGTACAACGTTAAGAAAATAATAAAGGATTGAGTATTGAGTGGGTATTGAGTATTATATATTAATCTTTTAGAATGCATTAAATACTAACTTTGCTTTAAAACTTTGCCTACTACTAAAAAACCTATTTCATCGGGTCTACGCAGCTTTAGCTCTATAACCTAACCCTGTGTTACCCGTTATATAAATTCCCATCCAATATTCACAAATTCT